>CM032062.1:63013878-65413878 GCA_018831715.1 Matsumurasca onukii
TTTAAAACAAACAAAACTGGCCAAGTTCTTTCTGATGACACAGACGAGTTTACTTTTGTTTTACTTTAGTATTTTACTTGTGTGAAATGGTCAACTGAACGCGAAAGGCAGTGTAGCAACGGTCATCCCGCAACGCCCGGGAATGTTTGTATTTTAAACAAGAAAGTATTACAGACAGGAAGCAGAAGGTTTGAATATTTTACTTTCTGAAAGAGCAGTTTTGAAATTGGACCTATAAATAAAAGTGCACTATTTCGCAAACCGGTAGTACGTCCTTGTTTTGAAATATTAAATATAATTATTCAAAAGGCCAGGGGGCACCATATTTTGTAAACACAGGACAAATTGTCAGATCGTGAAGGCAGTTTCTGTTTTTTTCCTCCAGTTACATGACAAGGTCAAGGTCTATAAATGAGGCAGCCGGTGAGTCAGGTGTTGCGCGCGATAACGTGAGGACAGTGCTCTGCCACCCTCCCCGCACAACCCCCACCCCTCACCTACACCGATCAGCTGTAGTCTGTCTGCACTCTGCAGGGTGAACCAGCGCGTTGAAATCCCTACTTTGTCGCCCAACTCTATCCATCTCTTATACCAGAAATCTCCAAACTTTTTATCTATAAGGCCGTATAAAATATTAAGAAGTCAGGGTGGGTCAAAAGCAACACACGGACACCAAAATCACATAAAACACGTACATGTACCCTATTGAACACACGCATCACGATATAAAACATCACCCAACACGTCTCACACTGAAGCCAAGCACTCAGAGCTGCCGGATATGCATTTCCTGGAGGCTATTTGTGAATCTTACAGTAATGACGTATAACTAGGGTTCAACTATCGACTAATATCATACTTAGTTCTACGCCGTTATAAATGCTCATATTAAAAGGTTATTTACTCATTTCTTTACTGTTATAAGGGCAATAACAGTAAAACAATACAATACAGACATTATACCATCGTCAACAACACACTTTGAGCGACCCGTGGCGGATTGGTATCGCGCGCGACTTTGAGCTCATCAGTCCGGCGGGTTCGATCCCCGCAGTCCATTTCTGACTCAGTTGCACAAGAGTAAGTGCGGAGGATGGACCCGGTTCATGTGTACTCTTTGTATAAGTTGGTGCAAAAACAAAGGAAGAAAAGGAGATGGGCCGTTCACCCCATTAACAAACTGCGTGCCAATCATGGAGTGTCTTTCACGCTGTATCAAGAACTGAGAGAAGATGACACAATTTTCAACTACTCCGAATGTCGCAACCCTCATTTGATGAACTCTACTGTGCTGAGAACGGCTGTAGATAAGGATAACACCTTTAGTTGTTTGTTGTTTTAACAGCTCTATGTTTGTATGGATTAAGTTCGTTATCAGATTATCAAATGTACAGTATTATAACTACTTATTCTGCCTGAAAACATCTTTTCCAAGAATAATTTATCATCCAATGAAGCTTAGGGAAATGTACCTTTGGGGTTTTGATCATGATTTTTAATAGTAAGTTAAACGTTAAATTACTGTTACTGGACACTTTAAACTATAGGTAATTATTCGATGTTTGAAAAAAATATTTTATATTTTATCACAACAAACCTTATTAATTGACTTACGCGAAATAAACACGATTACAACACATTTCAACTTGAAGCGGTCTATAGAACACCATTAGTCCGCGCGACGTCGCAGTTGCATAAATACAACGATTTGAAACAATGTATTTAGAGGTGACGCGCGTCAGTGGCGTCGCCCGAAGTCGAGATACTGACGCGGGTTTTCAGCACGACGTCGCGCGTCACCTAACAGTGCATAAATGCGCCCATTTGAACCAATGGACCAAGAACGAGCGACGAGGTGACGCGCGACGTCGCGCGTCAGTGACGCCCGTGCATAAAACCGGCCTGACGCGACTACCTTACTTACAATAGAGATGAGCGCGCTGCGATTCTTGCGTCACACAACGACTTTTCTCAGAATTGTCGTTGCGTCTTGCGACTGCGATAGTCGCCCGTGGGAATCCGCCCTAATGCCTTAGTCTAAAAGTGACCAGTGGCTAATCGATATTCATGAAATACGTAGTTAACTGAACGGTATTTAAGTGTATATGTTGTCGTGAGATCTTACTGGCTTTTTCTGTTATGTATTTAATAACAGGTTGTGCAACCTTTCTATAAAGAACCTAATTTGAAGTTAGACTTGTATTTATTGGCTTGACCAAATCGATTCGCCCACTATCCAATGAAAAACTGTTCAGCCTATTTCTTTGCTACAACTTTAGAGTTTATTTTGTTGTAACACATCCGACTTAAGTTTATTGTTTGAGTTGATACAATACATTCCATTAGTCGTCGGGTTATTCATGACCCAATCTGGGAACAGTCGACCCTAGTTTGTAACCTACATCTCATCATCCCTAAACAACACTCATCACACTCACCTCACCATTCATCCCATATTCACCTTAAAATGCCCTCTAAGAGAGTCGGAGTCTCAAAGCAAAGTTTGAAAGTATTCTATAGCCTAACGGTCTTTTTGGGGCCTTTAACAAGGATCAGGGAGTCATGAACCGAAAACCCCTGCAGTAGAATTTCATTTTACGTAGCGATTTTATGATTTATCCCTTTAGGACTTAAAGTCAATCAAACACGATTGGAAATTTTTATAGTTGTAGGGTCGCGAGTGATACATGTAAGTGATCGTGTCTTGTGGATGTGTTGCAGGGTTGCGGCCGGCTTCCTTAAGCTGAAAAAGATGTCTGTGGTGAGCCAAAACTGCTTATCTAACTTCGCTTTCAGCATTATCGCCGAGATCTACAAGAACCTCGAAACCTGTCTATAGGAGTTAGGAGTTAGGATTGTTGGGGTGTTAGGACTGTTGGGAGGTAGAACTGTTAAAGTGATAGGACTGTTAGGGAGTTAGGATTGTTAGATAATTAGGACAGTTAGGGAGTTAGTACTCTAAGGGAATTATGACTAGAGGGACTAGGAATTATGACTAGGAGTTAGGACTTTGATTTAGGATTGTTAGTTTATCTTACATAAGGAGTTAGGGACTTATGGAGTTAAGAGATTGTTATTTTTACATTTAAAAAATCATTATATTCCTTTATATTTAAATGGTTAGGTGTTTTGTTACTTGAACGAAGCTAGCTATAAAGTTTTAGTGCTTTTGTAGTTTTCTTTATGTCTTTTGACAAAGCATTTCGGAATACTGACAAGAGAGTTAGAGAGTTAGCAACTGTTAGGAAGTAAGAACTGTTAGTTAGGTAGGACTGTTAGGAGTTGTTAGGAGTGTTAGTTACTGTTAGGAATTATGACTGTTAGGAGTTAGGACTGTTAGGAAGTGTTAGGAGTTAGTACTGTTAGTATGAGTTAGTACTGTTAGGAATTAGGTACTGTTAGAATTATGACTGTTAGGAGCAGTTAGGACTGTTAGGAGTAGGATTGTTTAGGGAGTTAGAACTGTTAAGGAGTTAGTACTGTTAGGGAGTTAGTACTGTTAGGGAATTAGTACTGTTAGGAATTATGACTGTTAGGCAGTTAGGACTGTTAGGAAATGAGGACTGTTGGGGAGTACTGTTAGGAATTAGTACTGTTACTGTTAGTAGACTGTTGGCTGTTAGACTGTTTGGAGTTAGGACTGTTAGGATTAGGTTAGTACTGTTAGGAATTATGACTGTTAATTAGGACTGTTAGGCTATTAGGGACTTAGTTAGAACTGTTTGGGAATTACTTAGGGAGTTAAGACTTAGGTTGTTACCTTACATTTAAATTATAATTATGATCATCTTTATTAAAGTGGTTAGGTAGTTTTGCAACTTGGACGAAATTAGGAATGAAATTCTTAGTTCTTTGTTGTTTTCTAATGCCTTTTGACATAGAATTTCGAGAAACCCCCGTGAATCAAACGCGGGTCGGAAGAAAATTGGTTATAAATCTAAAGGATTTCATACAGCTTAAAACATAATAGACACTTTAATTTTGTGTTTTCTAAACGTATATCTGGGCTGTACTAAAGCGAATGTGGTAGCAACTTTAATTTTTCACATTATCATCTTAAAAACTAAAATAAATAATTTTTACAATTTTATTTAGGTGAAATTAGTTATAGTTTTAATTTATTTTATTTTGTAAACTTAAGTAATACACAGTCGTTTGCATCTGTTTATGTGTAGAAACTAGAAATCCAAAAATTAGGCCTATATATGGGATAAACAACTATGATCTTGGTAAGGTGATTCAGAACATTCAGGCTAGTCTGAAATTGGATCACTCAGTCTATAATTTATCCCCGTTTCGTATTTAGTGTGTTTATTTGTTAAAACGTTACCAACGGGGTTGAAAATATTAACGAAACAAACTTAACACATACCGTGTGAAACGTGGAATTTCATATGATGTAAGAATCAAGATCTTGTATTATGGTTTAAGTTACTTGGACCTCTAGTCTTGTTATCAAATGCAATGCTGGCCAGATTGTTTTTGACAACTAAGATCAAAGCTGAGTAAATAACCATTAGTTTAAAACTTTGTCAATTTACGCTTTTACCTATGAAAGTTAAAAGTAATGCAATGACGATTGTTTACTCTGCTAATGAGGCTCTAAATAGCTTTTAGCATTTTACACATTCTTGATTTTACTGCATTTGAATCGCGTTAGGTAAAATTTGCCATATTTTAAAAATTAAAGTACTGTAAATAGGCGGCGAAAACTGTTAATAACTAATCAAGTAAATTGTTACGCCAAACGTGTTTGAGTTTTCCAAACTACATTATGTATAATTGTAACTCTTCATGACCATTTTCCGTATTTTAAGGTTAATTTTATGTTTCACCAATTATGACTGTTGGATTTTAAATAATTGTAAAAGGGCTCGTTCGCTGTAGTTTTCACCGATATAGTGTTGAGGGTTGTTATACCCACGGAACGTTTCGATGTTAAAACATCATCGTCAGACGCGCAGTCTTAATAGAAGTCAACCTGTTGGCTTTTATAATAGTTCATAATAGTCACATTACGACGAAACACAGAAATAAATTAACATTTTTTTAAATAACGTAAACCCCTGATATAAATAATTAACAAGTAGGCCTACACACACACACACACAAGAACGAACAGATAACTATTGTCGGGGGGGTGGATGAACCCTGGAGATTTTTAAAATTTTAACGAAAATAATTCCTTTGGCTTACAGCGCATTTAAAATAATATTTAGTTATTTGGAGTATTGTGGTGGGTTAAGTCTTAGTTTTGAAGAGAGTTTGGCAACATTTTGAAAGGAAGACAGATTATCTAATGCATGTTTTAAAATATTGTTGTAAAGTTTTATACCTCCGAAGCAGCAGCTGTTGAATTCATCAGTATTTGAAAACATAAACACTTTTAAATGTTAGGTAGCCTACGTTGTCACAAATACGTCTAACCATTTCACATTGGAGTTGAGAAGATTTTAATTATATATTTTAACTTTTGAAAATTTAGAATACTGAAGTGAAATTTCGGTGTTAGGTAACAAAGATAGTTATAGATTGAGATTCCTAACTTGTTCAAGTTGCAAGAAAATTTATTTTTGTTTTTAACTGTGTAAGGTAGAAAACGTTTCAAATAACACTTTTAGACATTATTCTTGGTACGAATTCCATTTAATATTACAGTAATAAAATTATAACTAAAGCACAACAAGGTGGGAAACATTTCAATGACATTGTATTAATGTTTAATTTTTGACATTGTATTGTAATGAAATTTTGTATTGTTATCAAGTTAAAGTATTCTAATGTTAAACTGCAGCTGTTCATGTCTAACCGAAATCAAACCAGTTCTCAGGGCGGAAATTAGAAATTCAAACGTATTTTGTTGTGCACTATTTCAACGCACATTAGGCTGAAAAATTACTAAAAATCTTATTTATGTTTTAATATAGACATAATAAACATTAGGAAGCCAAAATAAGTTTGGGGGTTCAGGGTAGAGACAACGAGATCTTCAAGAAGCAACGGAGAGTAGATTTGTTTATGGTGTGTTGTGCATGGTGAAGTAGATTTTCTTGTGTTCTTAATATAGTAGTTTTAATCTTTTAAATCTTTCCCGTAAATTTTGACGTCGTGTACTTTGAAGAAAGAAGACTGCAAAGTTTTATTGTTCCTTCAGGAGAAGAAGATGGTGTTTTCCAGCTGTTCGGTACATTTTAACCCAAGGGTTTATTTCGAGGTTAAGC
This sequence comes from Matsumurasca onukii, assembly GCA_018831715.1. Taxonomy (NCBI): domain Eukaryota; kingdom Metazoa; phylum Arthropoda; class Insecta; order Hemiptera; family Cicadellidae; genus Matsumurasca; species Matsumurasca onukii. The sequence goes on from CM032062.1 coordinate 63,020,100, forward strand.
GTTGTTTTCGACTGTTGCTTATAAAAGGTTTTATAATAAGTAATTTCAGTTTCTAAGATTTATCTTAGTATAATGTGGTATAGTTCATAAGTTTGGTTTTGCGCGAATATGTTTTCAGGAAAAGACAAGTATGACATAATTCAGAATCAGAATTTTTGTTTACAGAAAAAATTACAGACATGCATGGCAAATGTGCCAGAAATAAAATAATAAACAATTTTCCATTATGTTAGTAGGTGTAGGAATCAAGTAGTAACTAAATGTAATAGTAGTAATGTTACACAGGTTATCATGAGTTACAGGACGCATAGGGCTTAACTTCATAACTAGTAAATATAATAGTATGACATATACATGCTGATTAGTCAAATCTCGATCCTTAGTCATCCGAATTCTTTCTCTTTGTCTGGGGGCCTAGAGCTTGCTCTCTGTGCGCCCACTGTACGTGCGCTCCATTGTAGTGTCAATTCTCGATCCATGACATTCCCCATCTAATCTTTTTCTGAATCATGCTCTAAGGTCAACATCGTCTAGACCAATGTGGAATTGTGTGTTTTGGTTTTGGTTGCCCCTCTGTGCGTGCCCCATTGTAGTGTCAATTCTCGATCCAAGTCATTCCCCATCTAATCTTTTTCTCAATCATGCTCTAAGGTCAACATCGTCTAGACCAATGTGGAATTGTGTGTTTTGGTTTTGTTGCCCCTCTGTGCGTGCCCCATTGTAGTGTCAATTCTCGATCCAAGTCATTCCCCATCTAATCTTTTTCTCAATCATGCTCTAAGGTCAACATCGTCAGAATAGACCAATGTGGAATTGTGTGTTTTGGTTTTGTTGCCCTCTGTGCGTGCCCCATTGTAGTGTCAATTCTCGATCCAAGTCATTCCCCATCTAATCTTTTTCTCAATCATGCTCTAAGGTCAACATCGTCTAGACCAATGTGGAATTGTGTGTTTTGGTTTTCCCCTCTGTGCGTGCCCCATTGTAGTGTCAATTCTCGATCCAAGTCATTCCCCATCTAATCTTTTCAATCATGAATCTCTCTAAGGTCAACATCGTCTAGACCAATGTGGAATTGTGTGTTTTGGTTTTGTTGCCCCTCTGTGCGTGCCCCATTGTAGTGTCAATTCTCGATCCAAGTCATTCCCCATCTAATCTTTTTCTGAATCATGCTCTAAGGTCAACATCGTCTAGACCAATGTGGAATTGTGTGTTTTGGTTTTGTTGCCCCTGTGCGTGCCCCATTGTAGTGTCAATTCTCGATCCAAGTCATTCCCCATCTAATCTTTTTCTGAATCATGCTCTAAGGTCAACATCGTCTAGACCAATGTGGAATTGTGTGTTTTGGTTTTGTTGCCCTCCTGTGCCCACGTGCCCCATTGTAGTGTCAATTCTCGATCCAAGTCATTCCCCATCTAATCTTTTCTCAATCATGCTCTAAGGTCAACATCGTCTAGACCAATGTGGAATTGTGTGTTTTGTTTTGTTGCCCTCTGTGTGGTGCCCCATTGTAGTGTCAATTCTCGATCCAAGTCATTCCCCATCTAATCTTTTTCTCAATCATGCTCTAAGGTCAACATCGTCTAGACCAATGTGGAATTGTGTGTTTTGGTTTTGTTGCCCCTCTGTGCGTGCCCCATTGTAGTGTCAATTCTCGATCCAAGTCATTCCCCATCTAATCTTTTTTCTGAATCATGCTCTAAGGTCAACATCGTCTAGACCAATGTGGAATTGTGTGTTTTGGTTTTGGTTGCCTCTGTGCGAATTGTAGTGTCAATTCGATCCAAGTCATTCCCCATCTAATCTTTTTCTCAATCATGCTCTAAGGTCAACATCGTCTAGACCAATGTGGAATTGTGTTTTGGTTTTGGTTGCCCTTCTGTGCGTGCCCCATTGTAGTGTCAATTCTCGATCCAAGTCATTCCCCATCTAATCTTTTTCTCTGAATCATGCTCTAAGGTCAACATCGTCTAGACCAATGTGGAATTGTGTTTTTGGTTTTGCCCTCTGTGCGTGCCCCATTGTAGTGTCAATTCTCGATCCAAGTCATTCCCCATCTAATCTTTTTTGAATCATGCTCTAAGGTCAACATCGTCTAGACCAATGTGGAATTGTGTGTTTTGGTTTGGTTCCCTCTGCAATTTCGAGTGTGTGGAATTGTGTGTTTTGTTGGTTCATTGTAGTGTCAATTCTCGATCCAAGTCATTCCCCATCTAATCTTTTTCTGAATCATGCTCTAAGGTCAACATCGTCTAGACCAATGTGGAATTGTGTGTTTTGCCGTTGCCCCTCTGTGCGTGCCCCATTGTAGTGTCAATTTCGATCCAAGTCATTCCCCATCTAATCTTTTTCTCAATCATGCTCTAAGGTCAACATCGTCTAGACCAATGTGGAATTGTGTGTTTTTTTGTTGCCCCTCTGTGCGTGCCCCATTGTAGTGTCAATTCTCGATCCAAGTCATTCCCCATCTAATCTTTTTCTGAATCATGCTCTAAGGTCAACATCGTCTAGACCAATGTGGAATTGTGTGTTTTGGTTTGTTTCTTGCCCCTCTGTGCGTGCGTGCCCCATTGTAGTGTCAATGATCCAAGTCATTCCCCATCTAATCTTTTTCTGAATCATGCTCTAAGGTCAACATCGTCTAGACCAATGTGGAATTGTGTGTTTTGTTTTGGTTGCCCTCTGTGCGTGCCCCATTGTAGTGTCAATTCTCGATCCAAGTCATTCCATCTAATCTTTTTTTCTGAATCATGCTCTAAGGTCAACATCGTCTAGACCAATGTGGAATTGTGTGTTTTGGTTTTGGTTGCCCTCTGTGCTGTGCGTGCCCCATTGTAGTGTCAATCTCGATCCAAGTCATTCCCCATCTAATCTTTTTCTGAATCATGCTCTAAGGTCAACATCGTCTAGACCAATGTGGAATTGTGTTTTTGTTTTGGTTGCCCCTCTGTGCGTGCCCCATTGTAGTGTCAATTCTCGATCCAAGTCATTCCCCATCTAATCTTTTTCTGAATCATGCTCTAAGGTCAACATCGTCTAGACCAATGTGGAATTGTGTGTTTTGTTTTGCCTCTGTTGTCCTCTCCAAGTGTGTGCCCCATTGTAGTGTCAATTCTCGATCCAAGTCATTCCCCATCTAATCTTTTTCTGAATCATGCTCTAAGGTCAACATCGTCTAGACCAATGTGGAATTGTGTGTTTTGTTTTGTTGCCCCTCTCAGTGTGCCCCATTGTAGTGTCAATTCTCGATCCAAGTCATTCCATCTAATCTTTTCTGAATCATGCTCTAAGGTCAACATCGTCTAGACCAATGTGGAATTGTGTGTTTTGGTTTTGTTGCCCTCTGCTCGTGCCCCATTGTAGTGTCAATTTCGATCCAAGTCATTCCCATCTAATCTTCAATCATGCTCTAAGGTCAACATCGTCTAGACCAATGGGAATTGTGTGTTTGTTTTGTTGCCCTCTGTGCGCCCAGTAGTGTTTCTCGATCCAAGTCATTCCCCATCTAATCTTTTTTCTCAATCATGCTCTAAGGTCAACATCGTCTAGACCAATGTGGAATTGTGTGTTTTGGTTTTGGTTGCCCCTGTGCGTGCCCCATTGTAGTGTCAATTCTCGATCCAAGTCATTCCCCATCTAATCTTTTCTCAATCATGCTCTAAGGTCAACATCGTCTAGACCAATGTGGAATTGTGTGTTTTGGTTTTGTGTGCCCTCTGTGCGTGCCTCCATTGTAGTGTCAATTCTCGATCCAAGTCATTCCCCATCTAATCTTTTTCTGAATCATGCTCTAAGGTCAACATCGTCTAGACCAATGTGGAATTGTGTGTTTTGGTTTGGTTCCCTCTGTGCCCACTGTGCCCCCCATTGTAGTGTCAATTCTCGATCCAAGTCATTCCCCATCTAATCTTTTTCTGAATCATGCTCTAAGGTCAACATCGTCTAGACCAATGTGGAATTGTGTGTTTTGGTTTTGTTGCCCCTCTGTGCGTGTGCGTGCCCATTGTAGTGTCAATTCTCGATCCAAGTCATTCCCCATCTAATCTTTTTCAATCATGCTCTAAGGTCAACATCGTCTAGACCAATGTGGAATTGTGTGTTTTGGTTTTGGTTGCCCCTCTGTGCGTGCCCCATTGTAGTGTCAATTCTCGATCCAAGTCATTCCCCATCTAATCTTTTCTGAATCATGCTCTAAGGTCAACATCGTCTAGACCAATGTGGAATTGTGTGTTTTGGTTTTGTTGCCCTCTGTGCGTGCCCCATTGTAGTGTCAATTCTCGATCCAAGTCATTCCCCATCTAATCTTTTTTCTGAATCATGCTCTAAGGTCAACATCGTCTAGACCAATGTGGAATTGTGTGTTTTGGTTTTGGTTGCCCCTCTGTGCGCCAATGTGCGTGCATTGTAGTGTCAATTCTCGATCCAAGTCATTCCCCATCTAATCTTTTCTGAATCATGCTCTAAGGTCAACATCGTCTAGACCAATGTGGAATTGTGTGTTTTGGTTTTGTTGCCCCTCTGTGCGTGTGTGTCAATTCTCGATCCAAGCATTCCCCATCTAAGGTCAATTCTGATCGTAATCTTTTCTGAATCAATTGTGTCAATCGCTAGACCAATGTGGAATTGTAGTTTTGGTTTTGTTGCCCTCTGTGCGCCCATCAATTCATCCAGTCATTCCCCATCTAATCTTTTTCTGAATCATGCTCTAAGGTCAACATCGTCTAGACCAATGTGGAATTGTGTGTTTTGGTTTTGGTTGCCCTCTGTGTGTGCCCCATTGTAGTGTCAATTCTCGATCCAAGTCATTCCCCATCTAATCTTTTTCTCAATCATGCTCTAAGGTCAACATCGTCTAGACCAATGTGGAATTGTGTGTTTTGGTTTTGTTGCCCCTCTGTGCGTGCCCCATAGTGTCAATTCTCGATCCAAGTCATTCCCCATCTAATCTTTTTCTGAATCATGCTCTAAGGTCAACATCGTCTAGACCAATGTGGAATTGTGTGTTTGGTTTTGCCCTCTGTGCGTGCCTCCATTGTAGTGTCAATTCTCGATCCAAGTCATTCCCCATCTAATCTTTTTCTGAATCATGCTCTAAGGTCAACATCGTCTAGACCAATGTGGAATTGTGTGTTTTGGTTTGTTGCCCTCTGTGCGTGCCCCATTGTAGTGTCAATTCTCGATCCAAGTCATTCCCCATCTAATCTTTTTTCTCAATCATGCTCTAAGGTCAACATCGTCTAGACCAATGTGGAATTGTGTGTTTGGTTTTGTTGCCCCTCTGTGCGCCCAGTGTGTGCCTCATTGTAGTGTCAATTCTCGATCCAAGTCATTTCCCATCTAATCTTTTCTGAATCATGCTCTAAGGTCAACATCGTCTAGACCAATGTGGAATTGTGTGTTTTGGTTTTGGTTGTGCCCCTCTGTGTCAATTCTCGCGTGCCCCATTGTAGTGTCAATTCTCGATCCAAGTCATTTCCCCATCTAATCTTTTTCTGAATCATGCTCTAAGGTCAACATCGTCTAGACCAATGTGGAATTGTGTGTTTTGGTTTTGGTTGCCCTCTGTGCGTGCCTCCCATTGTAGTGTCAATTCTCGATCCAAGTCATTCCCCATCTAATCTTTTTCTTCCCCATCTAATCTTTTCTGAATCATGCTCTAAGGTCAACATCGTCTAGACCAATGTGGAATTGTGTGTTTTGTTTTGTTGCCCCTCTGTGCGTGTGCCTCATTGTAGTGTCAATTCTCGATCCAAGTCATTCCCCATCTAATCTTTTCTCAATCATGCTCTAAGGTCAACATCGTCTAGACCAATGTGGAATTCTAGACCAATGTGTTTTGGTTTTTGTTGCCCCTCTGTGCGTGCCCCATTGTAGTGTCAATTCTCGATCCAAGTCATTCCCCATCTAATCTTTTTCTCAATCATGCTCTAAGGTCAACATCGTCTAGACCAATGTGGAATTGTGTGTTTTGGTTGCCCCTCTGTGCGTGCCCCATTGTAGTGTCAATTCTCGATCCAAGTCATTCCCCATCTAATCTTTTTCTCAATCATGCTCTAAGGTCAACATCGTCTAGACCAATGTGGAATTGTGTGTTTTGGTTTTGGTTGCCCCTCTGTGCGTGCCCCATTGTAGTGTCAATTCTCGATCCAAGTCATTCCCCATCTAATCTTTTTTCTGAATCATGCTCTAAGGTCAACATCGTCTAGACCAATGTGGAATTGTGTGTTTTGGTTTTGTTGCCCCTTGTGCGTGCCCTGTTGGGCCCCATTGTAGTGTCAATTCTCGATCCAAGTCATTCCCCATCTAATCTTTTTCTGAATCATGCTCTAAGGTCAACATCGTCTAGACCAATGTGGAATTGTGTGTTTTGGTTTTGTTGCCCCTCTGTGCGTGCCCCCATTGTAGTGTCAATTCTCGATCCAAGTCATTCCCCATCTAATCTTTTTCTGAATCATGCTCTAAGGTCAACATCGTCTAGACCAATGTGGAATTGTGTGTTTTGGTTTTGTTGCCCCTCTGTGCGCCACTGTGCGTGCCCCATCGTAGTGTCAATTCTCGATCCAAGTCATTCCCCATCTAATCTTTTTCTCAATCATGCTCTAAGGTCAACATCGTCTAGACCAATGTGGAATTGTGTGTTTTGGTTTTGTTGCCCTCTGTGCGTGCCCCATTGTAGTGTCAATTCTCGATCCAAGTCATTCCCCATCTAATCTTTTTCTCAATCATGCTCTAAGGTCAACATCGTCTAGACCAATGTGGAATTGTGTGTTTTGGTTTTGGTTGCCCCTCTGTGCGTGCCTCATTGTAGTGTCAATTCTCGATCCAAGTCATTCCCCATCTAATCTTTTTCTGAATCATGCTCTAAGGTCAACATCGTCTAGACCAATGTGGAATTGTGTGTTTTGGTTTTGGTTGCCCCTCTGTGCGCCCACTGTGCGTGCCCCATTGTAGTGTCAATTCTCGATCCAAGTCATTCCCCATCTAATCTTTTTCTGAATCATGCTCTAAGGTCAACATCGTCTAGACCAATGTGGAATTGTGTGTTTTGGTTTGTTCCTCTGTGCGCCCACTGTGCGTGTGTCAATTCTCGATCCAAGTCATTCTATCAATTCTCGATCCAAGTCATTCCCCATCTAATCTTTTTTCTGAATCATGCTCTAAGGTCAACATCGTCTAGACCAATGTGGAATTGTGTGTTTTGGTTTTGTTGCCCTCTCTGTGCGCCCACTGTGTGCCCCATTGTAGTGTCAATTCTCGATCCAAGTCATTCCCCATCTAATCTTTTTCTGAATCATGCTCTAAGGTCAACATCGTCTAGACCAATGTGGAATTGTGTGTTTTGGTTTTGTTCCATTCTCTGTGCTCTAAGGTGTCTATGTGGAATTGTGTGTTTTGGTTTGCCCAGCTCTCAGTAGTGTCAATTCTCGATCCAAGTCATTCCCCATCTAATCTTTTTTCTGAATCATGCTCTAAGGTCAACATCGTCTAGACCAATGTGGAATTGTGTGTTTTGGTTTTGGTTGCCCCTCTGTGCGTGCCTCATTGTAGTGTCAATTCTCGATCCAAGTCATTCCCCATCTAATCTTTTTCTGAATCATGCTCTAAGGTCAACATCGTCTAGACCAATGTGGAATTGTGTGTTTTGGTTTTGTTGCCCCTCTGTGCGCTCACTGTGCCCCATTGTAGTGTCAATTCTCGATCCAAGTCATTCCCCATCTAATCTTTTTCTGAATCATGCTCTAAGGTCAACATCGTCTAGACCAATGTGGAATTGTGTGTTTTGGTTTTGGTTGCCCCTCTGTGCGTGCCCCATTGTAGTGTCAATTCTCGATCCAAGTCATTCCCATCTAATCTTTTTCTGAATCATGCTCTAAGGTCAACATCGTCTAGACCAATGTGGAATTGTGTGTTTTGTTTTGGTTGCCCCTCTGTGCGCCACTGTGCGTGCCATTGTAGTGTCAATTCTCGATCCAAGTCATTCCCCATCTAATCTTTTCTGAATCATGCTCTAAGGTCAACATCGTCTAGACCAATGTGGAATTGTGTGTTTTGGTTTTGTTGCCCTCTGTGCCCCACTGTGCGTGCCCCATTGTAGTGTCAATTCTCGATCCAAGTCATTCCCCATCTAATCTTTTTCTGAATCATGCTCTAAGGTCAACATCGTCTAGACCAATGTGGAATTGTGTGTTTTGGTTTTGTTGCCCTCTGTGCGCCCACTGTGCGTGCCCCATTGTAGTGTCAATTCTCGATCCAAGTCATTCCCCATCTAATCTTTTTCTGAATCATGCTCTAAGGTCAACATCGTCTAGACCAATGTGGAATTGTGTGTTTTGTTTTGTTCTTGCCCTCTGTGCGTGCCCCATTGTAGTGTCAATTCTCGATCCAAGTCATTCCCCATCTAATCTGCTCTGTCAACATCGTCTAGTCCATGTGGAATTGTGTGTGTTTTGTACTGTGCGTGCCCCATTGTAGTGTCCGATCCAGTCATTCCCCATCTAATCTTTTCTGAATCATGCTCTAAGGTCAACATCGTCTAGAATGTGGAATTGTGTGTTGGTTTTGTTGCCATTGTAGTGTCAATTCTCGATCCAAGTCATTCCCCATCTAATCTTTTCTGAATCATGCTCTAAGGTCAACATCGTCTAGTCCAATGTGGAATTGTGTGTTTTGGTTTTGTTGCCCCTCTGTGCATTGTAGTGTCAATTCTCGATCCAAGTCATTCCCCATCTAATCTTTTCTGAATCATGCTCTAAGGTCAACATCGTCTAAATGTGCCCTCATTGTATTGTAGTCAATTCTCGATCCAAGTCATTCCTCATCTAATCTTTTTGAATCATGCTCTAAGGTCAACATCGTCTAGTCCAATGTGGAATTGTGTGTTTTGGTTTTGGTTGCCCATCTGTGCGCCCACTGTGCGTGCCTCATTGTAGTGTCAATTCTCGATCCAAGTCATTCCTTCTAATCGCCTTCTGAATCATGCTCTGGTCAACATCGTCTAGTCCAAAGTTGAATTGTGTGTTTGGTTTTGGTTGCCCCTCTGTACGCCCACTGTGCGAGCAATTGTAGTAGCAAATCTTGTTCCGAGTAATTTCCAAACCAATATCTTTCTCTGACTTATTTTAGGTTTAACATAATCAGAAATCTTCCTAAATGTAAAAGTTTTTGAAACTTTTATCAGATAATTATGTTCTAAAGTCTGGCTATCATTTCTTCTATCTATTTATTAAATACATTTTTGATTTTGAAGTCATGTCATATTTGTCAACTTTCAGGTCAACCAAAGGTATTTATAAAACTATAGTTTTATAAGTTGATTGTTTTACCTAGGTACTTGAACACAAGAAAATACTTCTGAAGGTCATATGCGTTAATTATGATAATTTATTTAGAATGTTTTAACTTTTATGCCAACAAGTACAATTATTACCAAGCACTGTTTTACAACGTAATATTGTAAAGAATATAGTTCAATTTAACTTGGCAGTGATAAATCTTACATTAATAATTTAGCTCAAAACGCATATGACTTGAAGAAATTAGTTGCATGAGTAGATAGATGTGTGTGTGTGTGTGTGAGTAGTTTTGACTCTACTAACCTTTATAAAGATTATTTATTTATTCCGTAAACATCAAGCGCGTCATAAACATTAATTCCGCTCTAAAGATTTCGGTTAAATAATCTGCTGAAGAAGTTCTGCGTATTTCATCTTGTGCAGTTTGAGCCCAGGAAGAAATATACGACATTTTAGAGGAGACATCTTGTTGAAGGTAATGACACATTCCAAAATAACACATTTAATATAATTAAGCTTAATAATAGTTTAGTTTGTATAACTTTGTTCTGCAGTTACTGGCCTAGATTACCTCTTGGCTACTGTAACATTATTCATACATAGTCTCGTGTTTGATGGATGATTATTGAGGATTAGGTCTAGTTTTGACAACACTGTGTCCTACCTTCGGCCTCTATACATTTTTTATTGCCAGTTAAAAATGTGTAATCAAAATGAAGGCTGCTGGTATAGGATCGACAGTTTAAGATAAATTAACAGAAAATCTTGCAACGTGTTCTAAGTATTATTGCATTGTTTGTTCATTTAACCAGACGTCTTTTAATCTATTAATATATTTTAGGGAGGTCCTGATCAGTTACCCTTTCAGTTAGCTTTCCAAATATTTTCCAAGCTTAGCCATGTAAACTCTTCTCCCAACGTGCCCTTAAGCATAAAACTACAGTAGTTCAGTGCCGAGTGTAGGATAAGGGTCATGGACGGGGTTCGCCTAAAGGATGCAAGACCTGTGCGCTTAGCGTCCTAATTCTTACACTGTGTGCCAGCTTTCCAAGCTAAAGTTATTTTGACTCTTTTATACGTGCTCTAAGGCATACACAACCTAGTCCGAGCGTTGATTTAGGGAAGGGTCATGGATGTTCGCCCGAAGGATGCAAGACCAGGACGCCTCTAAAGAGCGTCACAGTAACAAAACGTCAATTAATAAGAATCTAAATGATATATTCTAGTTAGATGTACCAATATAAGCGTTTAAGACATGTATATGGAAGAGGTGTCAATCCTATAATTGATAGCTTTCTAAGGTAATGTATTTATTTATTAAGTGTTTAGGGTTTCGTTTCGCCTCGTCATCAAAGTGCTAATTCAGTTAATTTCTAATTATTAGTTTACACCTAGGCCTTCGGCCTTGGCTGCTTGATTTGAAAAATGTTCTCATTAATTTTCACTTCTCTCGGCTTTTTGAAACGCCGTTTTCATTGATATTATAATTTCCCTCATTCACTGATTTGCGTGAATAATTTCTCTGTCGTCTTTACATGCTTCGGTTGCTTAACGTTAAACAATTCTTATTAATCTTCAATTCCCTTGACATTTTCATGTTCATTGATATTCAATCCCCTCGAACCTGAATTGCGTGAAACACTTCTCCACAGTGTTTACTTTATACATTTCTCGGCCTTTAGCCTTGTCGTTACATACATTTTCATCCCTTGTTCATTTCTCTCTGACCGCGGTGTCGGGTAGACGGGCCCATGCAGACTGTAGTTTGCCGAGGGCATCCAGGGCAGGTCGGCAACATGACACCCAGGTGTGAGAGATTGTTGTCAACTTGTCTTGGATGTAAGGCGGTATGAGAGGTGTTTACGTGTCTTCTCATAGCGGTCCCAACCCCGCAGTCGAGAACCAAACAAGTACCCTTGCATCTGATTGCTTTTTACCAATTTTTTTTTTTTACCAATTTCAATTTAAAATTTTTAGAATAAAGGTACAGTAAATGCACTTAAATTATACTTTTGCAGTAATTAAACATAAGAGTCGCGTAGCCACAGGTTCAGTAGCATTTAATGTAGTTTTAAAAGTTTTTCTAAAAGTTTCCTGTATTGTTTTAAGTCTTTAAATATTTTATCTTACATTATATTTTTAATTAAGATTTTTTCTAATATAATACTTTGTTGCAGGTACCGTCAGTTATATGGAACTTTTTATTTTACTGGGATGTCACAGTTGGTATTGCGCCACGAATGTTTAAGTGTTTGGTTTATGTTAGTCAGTTTTGGGTGGTTTCAATAATTTTGTCCTTTACCTCTGTCAATTCCCTCGAAGACTGTCTTTGATTCCCTGATTTCTTTTGGCCAAGGTGAAGTGAATGCGGATTTTTTGCTGTCCAGCTGTCAAACTTTAAGACTAAGAGTTTATTATTTGTTTGACGTATCAGTTGACAAGTGGTGGATGGCTTGCCGTTTTAGGCATTCAACAACATTGAGGTTACAGTTGGAAAAGTTTTGTACAAGCATTCGAATTAATGGAGCAAGGCGTTGGCAGATGTCAACATATAACTTACGTTTTAGCCAAACGAGATAGGTCCATGTACAGTTTGCAATGGATAGGTGAATCATGGCCCTTATTCAACTGCGAGCATAAAAGAATAGTCATGAAGAAAAGAATTCTCAATGCGATCCACAAGTTTGGGAACAAATCTGTGCTGGTTTTATTTTTTATTGTACAAAGAACCTCTTTTGGCGTCACACTATCTTTTTTTCTAGTATTGAATGTACATGTACAAGTTCGTGAAACAGTAGTTCATTACCACTGATGTCAGATGTTCCATTCTTGTCGGTCAAATGTTTTTGAAGATCTAAACAAGATTTTTTTCAGAATGTCATTTCCTGTTATTTGAGCTATATTATTCAAAACCCCAATTTTTGTTCATGGTCACTCAACACGGTAGACCTTCTCTTAAGTGAGTTTGAAACAGTATCCACTAGGAGATAAAAACACTTCTCTTTAAATGTATCTTCGGGAGTCGACTGCACCACTTCAGATGACTCATAAACGAATATTCGTTTAGGTTTACGAATTCGTTTCTGGGTCAACCTTGGTTCGATTTCAAGTTCATCGGCAATTTCTTTTGCAGCAATGACTGCATACACAAACCCATTTTCTCTAAAGTCTTTTTGAAATTCCAAACTCTTTTTAATTTTTTGGTCGACTCACTTATGTCCATTTCTTTCCCTAGAAGACTTTATCTTTTTTTTATTAAATTGACTTAGAAAAGAATATCATACCACATCATCAGTGCTACAATAAATGAAAAGTCTTCTATTTGGTTACTCAGCGACTGGGCCTCAGATGCTGTTTGGGGATCATCCACTTTCTCACGCAAATCCAGCAAAGCATCATGAACTTCGACATACTGTACTGATATCTGGCGGCTTGAACAGCAGAGATTCGAGCTTCCCAGCGTATGTGTGCCCCTAAAAAGTCACCAGCTGCTGCAAAGTTGCAGTCGGTTGAAATTTCAGTACCGGCCCCTTTTCCAGCTAGGGCAGCCGCCGCCTTCGCGGCGCCCCCTAGCTTCGGCGCCCGGGGCGACCGCCCCGGTCGCCTTGCCCACGCTACGGCCCTGCTTTAAATACACCTAAATGTTTAAAGTCAATGATTGCGGTCCCGTAAGAGAAAGTGACTTTCCTCTCTATACAGCTATACTGTAATTATTAAACTATAGTCGAGTGTCGAGACAGGGAGAACTACCGAACTGGAATACCTGGACGGCTCACGAACGTTTACTTTCTCAGTGCAGGTTGGAGTTCAAGTCGTAATCAGGTTACTGGTTATACTATACCAGATTCGATTAAAAGTGCCCCAATGCTGAAAACATTCAAAACTGGCCTGGTCTCCTTGGGAATTAGTCGCGGAGAACCTTAGCGATATTGACGGCGCCGATTCTTTTTCTTTATAGGTACTTTATTCACATATAGGTGTTGAAGACCCGATGATAACATCTTGGATGTTAAAAGGCCTCGTCTACCTAAAATTTTTCAATATTTGTTTTTGAAATTTAAAATGAGTTTATTTTTATATTTTTGTCTTTTGTGGCAAAGCTTTGTGACTCGCTACGACCATTTGTTAAGTGAGAACCATTAGCTTAAATATATAGTTATTTATTTTAAAGTCAATGCCCGTGCGTAAAAGATGATCTTCATAGATTTATTAGAGTATATATTTTTTAAATAAGATATTACGGGTTACGAGTTGTTTATCTGTGGCTTAAGTATCTCATGTTTTCTGTTTTCTCAGGTCTGACATCTGTCAGTCACGATACTGTCAAGTGTCAACACAAAAGTGTGACTCATAATATTTTAAGTTTTGCATCACTATTTTTATTTTGATTACGGGGATCGGTAGTACAATATTTTAAGAATCGTGCATGTCTAATGTCTTTACCAATATTACAATTATTTTTAATAAGACGTAAATAATCGTAAACATGAGTTTTTTGGATAGTATATTCGGTAAAAAACCGACACTCAAAGGTATGCTTTAGGTTTGTAGGTTAGGCCTTAGGTCAGATTTAGAATCTAAACTTAGGCTACTTTTAGTTTTAATATTCTCCATCTGTCCAGGATGTGAGGGACTAAATAAATAAATTGTTTTTTACTTTAGCCAATCTTAGCCATAATTACAATAATGACTTTATTCATGAGTACAGTACTATAATAGGCAATAGCTTCGATTGTGCAATAGGCAAAGAGTTTAGCGTCCTTTTGGTGGTAGAGTTGTTGCGTTCGAAACAGCAAAGAAACATCAGTGATTTAATTCACCTGATCAGAAATCTTTCTGTGCTGACCATAAAACTTCATGTTCTAAAGTCTATACACATAGCTAAAAAATTTCATTTAATAGGATGCCTATATTTTGGTCCTATTGATGAATTAGGGGGAACTTACTGCAACTTACACAAATAGTGAAAATGCCCACATAGTATTAACAAGTATCAAAACCGAGCGGATCAAGGACCTCAGTTTGCTAATTGACGTCTTAGGTCTCTTGGTCAACCCATACCCACTAAGGAGTGCTTTACTAGTACACAAAACTTAATTGTGTGTCACGCATCGCTGTGTGGGAAGGGTCAAGGAGCCAGCCTGTCCACTGCACACAGAGTGCACAGTCAGCGGGTTGTTTTGAAATTTCCGTAACTATCGTTTGAGTGGCATTACTGTGCCTACTGTGTTCCAGCTGAAAGTAGAGTTACAGTAGAAGCTACAGTATAGTTGACATCATATTTGAATCAAGTACAGTGAAGTACGTACTGATGATTTAAACCCTGATTGCTAAATGCACTGCATTGCACGTTTGTACTTTTTTTAAATGTTGTTTATTAAAGATGTCAACGTAAAATAATGTGACGATTTCGGTATTTTCAAACTTTTTTTGTCGGAGGTCCAGATTAGCCCGATCTGGGTTATCACGATCCGCTCTAGCTGGAGTCGTGATAACTAAAACTCATCATGCAAATTTTACATACTACTTAAGCTGAAAGCTTAAATAATGAAAACTTAAATAAACCTTTATATAACATTTTTGAGTGGTTTTGTAGAACAGCAGAGAGAAAATGACAAAGCCCTTAGAAAAGCAGGTCGAGACATTGATAGAGACAGAAGAGAGCTGGAAAGAGAAGAAAAAAAGCTTGTAAGTAACCTCTAATAAGTCAAATAGTTTCCGGTTTCACAGATTATCCATTAATCCTAGTTGCAGTATAGTAGAGTGTCTATAGTTGCCTAGCAGTGTTGGGAAGTTTGTGCTACTAGTTACTTGAAAGTAATGTGTTCTCCGGATCAAATTCTTCATGTAGAGAGGATTGTGAGATGTTCAGCCGGAAGTTACTCATCGCACACTTCTGTTCATAATAAATTCTTCATTTCTCAATTTAATCTCTCCAGTAAACAAGTTTCTTGCCAATTAAATGAGTTCTTTGAAAATTTAGATCCTACGTTGTCCTCTCTAAGTGAGGTTAAGTTTAAATTGTGTCTTCCTATTGTATTATGGTTGTGAACATTCAAGTGTTAATTGTTTGAGTTTCCTATTGTAAAGATGATGGTTTGTCACTATATCAAGTGTATATAGGGTAAGCATTTTGAGCTCTACAAAAATGGCTTGCAGTGCTCTAATGAATTCTAGAAATATTATTGCTTTTTAGTGACAAATGTTTCTTTAGTTTACGGGAATCTTTTCCTTCTGGGCACAACGTAGTCAATGATAACGATAACTGATAATTATTTAGTGTTTTCAACTGAATGCAATCGAAAGCCGTTTGCAAAGGCTTTTTATGAAGGCACCAACAGTAATAACTTTCCCCCATCCTGTCAATATATCTTTTGCACTAAAGGGTAACACACTCACAGACACAAACATTATAGCCAAATATAACTTTGAAACAGAGTGATAACCATAGGACCAAGGTAGGAGACAAGGTAAGTTACTGAGGAGGTCAGTACCTATAATCATTTAATGCCATCACTACAACATATAAAAATTTCATTAGCGGTCACTCCGGTCAGTGAGACCACGTTATCGTTAAGAGTTTTAGATCTGCTTCATTTAATTTTTGTGATATTTTCTAGCGCAGTATAAAGTTGCTATGATGACATTAATGTTCATATAGGAATTGGAAATAAAGAGGCTGGCAGCTCAAGGAAACCGTGAAGGTTGCAAAATCCTGGCGAAACAGTTGGTGCAGATGAGGAAGAACAGAAACAGAACTTACGCTGCTAACAGTAAGGTAAGTTATGTTAGTTTTGTACAGTAGTTTTATAGTTTTTCCTATTAACTCACTTAATCACATGAAGATAAACTTTTAAAATGGTTTAAATTGGCAAAACTTCCTGTGCTTATGTAATAACATGTTTTTCCCAAGTTTTACTGTACAACAATTTCTATCTAGATCCAAAGCATCGGTGCCCAGAACAAGGCAATGGGAGCAAACATGTCGTTGGCAAACGCTATGTCGACCACCGCTCAGACAATGAAGAACATGAACACGATCATGAAACCGGAGCAAGTCGCAGCCGACATGAGAGCCTTCTCTCAGGCCAACATGAAGATGGACATGACTGAGGAAATGAGTGAGTAGAGTATTTCAACAACTCTCTAATCTGAATGTAAGAAATTTGGGCATAGCCTGATCCGTCCTGTACACACTTTACATGATGAAAAATGTGGTCCACATATCGTGGAGCGTGGGTTTTCCCCATTACCAATCTTTCCCTGTCAAATGCTTAGTTATCATGATGCCAAACCTCCCGATCTCACACCTAATATGGTTATGATTTTAACACTTTGAAGCCTGACCCAATTTTATAAAATAACAGTTGTCCTTTTTTTGTTCATATTACTTATGCCATGACTTTCTCACAAAAAAAACAAAAAACGTGTCCTCCTCCTCCTCATACAAAGCAAAAAGTAGCAAAACAGGTGTTTTGAGCAATCCATATTAAACTACCTAACGCCGTAAACTTCCACCCGTGCCGGTCACCGTTTATTTATGGTGGGCCCTCCCCTTCACCACTACAGGATTCAAACCCGCGACAACCGCTAAACCCAAATCACCAGCTCCTCAGCTGACGCTTCAGACCAGCGGCCAATCTTACACCTAGTAGAAGCATTCCTCGCAGCTGGTGAAGCATAACCTGGTGAAGCTTGCGCGGAACACTAGCGCTCGAGTAGCAATCATGGTAAGTACTTCAATAGATGACCTGAGCAGGACTCGGGCTACGGCTTCAAAAAGTTAACCTATCCCCCAATTTTGAAATATGTATGGAAGACCCTTGAAGTTGAACATACAAACAGAACTTGGAAAACGGTTTAAAGAGGTTTTACAGAGCCAAATACTTGCTGAAGTTTAGTGTGACTTTTATTGGTAATTCTAATAATGCTGATATTTGATTTATATGGTTGCAGTCAACGATACTCTGGATGACATGTTGGATGAGTCAGGAGATGAAGAAGAAACTGATCTCATTGTGAACCAAGTGTTGGATGAAATAGGCATTGAGATTTCTGGACAGGTAATATAAATATTGCATTACCTTTTAACGTGAATCTTCTTTGTCTTTACTTAAATATTTTGAAAATCAACAATTTAAACATTAAGAGTATAGACTTTTTTAGCATTGAATACTTTTTCATCATACAGTATTAGACTATTTGAGTATTTTGGACCCTAGGGATGGCAAACTCTCTAGTGTATGTAGGATTTTATCTTGAAGATGTATTAAAATACTACTAAATACTAATTAAAAAAAAAATTGTTAGGTACTTAATTAGTAAAGTGTTACAAAAGTAAGAAAAATCAATTTTACTATTTTTGTGCATAATGTAGCTTGCAAACATCATTGCTAGAGTACAAAATATGTTTAAATCTGTCTTTATCTGTTGTTTTTGTTATTTTCAAGTCACGACGCAAGGTGCCAAACTATAAAGAGTGTCTAACAAGTGCCTAATTATCAAGTTTCCACTGTTCTGTAATGCACAAGGGTTTTAAGTGTCGGGTAAAGGCAGTACAATAATAACTATTTTAGTTGACAGTTTTTAAAATTGTTGTTTTGCTAAGACCTTTTTTAGAAACAAAAAAGTAATAGTTTTATTTTTTAAGATGCCTATTGAGCAAGCTATTGAAGTGTCAATATTTGGGAAAAACGTTTGCTGCCCCACTTGAAAATAACTTTGACCAGAAAAACCAGATCATATTAAAATTTCTCTAAAAGACTCCTTTTAAAAATTGTGGGTTTGAGTTTACAAATTTTCATAAATTAAATGGTTTATTAGTTCAATGAATGAATTGCGTTATTACATCTGAGTTTATTGGAAATAAAAACATGCCATTGTGTAAAGGCAGGTTTTTATAAAAATAGAATGAATAAATATTGTGTAGTTTCTTTGCCGTTAGGGCGTAGAGTTGCAAACGGAGACAATAAAGGCATAGAAGGATACGGACGAGTCTGTCTCGTGAACGCCACCGCCTGCCGCAGCTATGGTGCTGTAGCAGGCCTGCTGCAAGTTGCACACTCTGTAGCGCCTTCACGGCAAAAAATACCAGAGTGTTGCGAGAGTTTCCTGGATGGTTCGTCTTTGGTCTACTCTTTCTAATGGATAATAGATAAAAAATGACACGAAAACAATGTTGATTGTACGATCGGTTCCAGATGTCGAAAGCTCCTTCAGCAGCAAACCAAAGACTTGCCGAGAAAGAGAAATCACGGTTACCAACAGACGAAGAAATCGAAGAGCAGTTAGCAAAGCTACGAGCTTAGTCAAGTGCCTCAGTTAACAATATCAAATGTTACTTGTATTCGCTTTATATTTGAGTATTCTTTATGAACTCAGATTATAGGATATATCTATTGTACATTGTTCAAATATAACTAATATATCAGTATGTGATCTTAGTGATATCAAATACAGTATTTTGTAAATTTTGTTTTGTTTTATTTCTTGAATAGTTTATCTTGCCACCTCAGTGTTTTAGCAGCTTTTGGTCGTACACGCATAGAAGTCGGTGAAATTTTTTTAAACACATCGTTGGGTGTACATTTCAGAGGGAATAGTTATAAATAAAAGTAATAAATGGTATATGTATAAAAGTTGATTTACATGAAATAAACATTTGTTAAATACTACAAATAAAGAAACGGTGACAATACCAGAGAATAAAACTTTATTTGGCCATTAAAATAAGTGTAATTTATTTTATATATTTTTAACCCTTTGCGGTCTCATTTTATTTTAAAATTTTCGTAAAAAGCCTCCCTGTATGGGTTTCTCCAGTCCCCTATAAGCAAAATTTCAGCAAAACCCCTCTCTGGTACGGTGCATTACCAGTCATTGAACCACACCTCTAAGCTGGGATTTAGCCTCCCTAAGCTCAAAAGTGCCACTCTCCGCCTCACTGGATTTGATGAGCCATTTTCTCTTCAGTGATCCTCAGCGGGTCATTGTGGCCCCCGCACCTGGCATGATCCAACAACTAGCATTGCACTGGTCCAGAGCGCACCCGGGTGGGATTCGAACCCACGCTGTGACAGACAGGGGCCAGCTGTCCGTCACTATAACCACTAAACCACCGGGCTGTTTGTCGTGGGCTGTCAAAGTCACACTTGAGTTGCCGATGAGGGGGGAGGGAGTGGTAGTTTCGCTCTTCTCTGCTAGGTGCCGTTAGTGTTGCGTAGTCCTCGCATATCAGAGACTGTTTCAACCGTCTCCTATACTGCACATCCAAGCGTTCAAAAGGAAATAGCGTTTGTCGACCTATAGTCGACACGGGACCTCAAAGGGTTAAATTTCTGAATTGTTCATTTTGGATATTTTTTCTTGAAGATGAAGAATTTTTAAAGGTTGGTATCAAAAAGGTTATTTTGTTTAACATGACGGGCTGCAAAAAGAGAAGAATCTTGTTTATTGTTCAAAATTAAGTGTTTTAAATGAAATCAATAGTACATTTTACAACTTAAACTTTGAACCCAATTCTAAACTTTTATAAACTGTTCAAATAACAATATCAAAGTCTTAATTTAAGAAATAGGGTACTTTGTGTTCAGGTTGTGATGCGGTATATATGTCTGCCAAACTAGCAAGGTGTTACATTGTTTTACTGATAGGGACTCAACAAATTTTGGTTCCCAATTTCATGATCTTTCTTCAAAACTTGGTTCTCAATTGACTATTTTGTGGAGAGCTAGTGATCTAAATCTCATCTCTGAAATCAACTGCTCTATTAAACAGCGGGTATTGGTGTATTTTTTCTGTATTCATTAAAGTATTGTAATAAATCAACTATAGTCTTAGTTTTGTTATTTTCACTGGTTTTCTTGAAATTGTAAAGTTGCTTCTTATATTGGTATTTGATATTTGTATGAAAATCCAAATGATAGTATAAAATAAAAGGTTATTGTATAGAAAACATTATTTTACTTTTGCTCCCAATTCATAAAAATTTAAAAAAAGCTCTATAATATTTTAAATGCTGAGAAACCAACTAAAACTTTTTGTCATGAGACAGAAAGAAATGAAATGCAGAATACACAAAATTAAAAACGACTGCGCCCGGGCGGCAAGTTTTCATTATACAGATGTCTGGAATGAAGAATTGGCTGACTCGCTCGCGGGCCTCCATGATGGATTGGAACCCACTTTAGACATTGTTAAAGCTGAGAAGCTGTGAAATAACAGTTCTTGCTCAGTAGAAGCCTAAATGAACAGCTGATTGTGTCATTGTAAGACAGAGAACAATGAGACGGGTGACATCATTAGCGTTCTTTCAGCTTTTCCAAGGCTTTCGCCCATGGTTTGCTTCTTGATGTGCTTTAATTAAACTATGCGAATACTGTATTATTTTGTTCATCAGAATTAAAAAACAAGAGTCATCAAAGTTAAACAAAATAAATTTGAATGCCTTAGCCGGCGAAAGCTAGCTCTTTCAATTAAAATTTTGTGAAAAGTTTAAAAATGTCAAATTTATTAATTCCATCCATTTTGCACCAAGCATACACAGAAGAAAATAAATTTGACTCAGGTTGAAATTCTTTGGTAATTTTTAGCCTTTTGGCAACTTCCAATGAGTAGTTAAGAATGCATTACATACAAAACAGAGATTTTTTGCTTCAAAATATTGCCCATCAAGGTAGTTGCCTTAGGTAGGTTAGTCTTAGTTCATACTATTTTTATATTATTCTTTTATAAAAAAAGTGTATAATTTTATACAGAGAATATGAGAATGTTATTTTTTCTTCCTTAGCTCAAAACAACTTATAATATTAATAAACTACAAATTGTTTCTTAATCTTTTTTACATAAATATTTTATTTTATTTCTTGTCTTTTTTCTATATTTTAACTGATAACTATAATTTCTATAGATTAGTCGAAATGTCTTGTGTTTAACAACTTTAATTTTTTGTGGTTCACCCATAAGTTTTATTTTTAATGATGATAAACTACACAAGTTTAAAATCTAAAATTGCTAAACAGTTAAAGTTAAATTGAACGTATTTCCTTAAAATACTCCCATTGCTACCATCCTCAGACTGTTATCAGGTCTTAAACACTTTTAGCATCAAATTTTTAAATCTACTAATCAGTGCACAATCTTGTGATTACAACAATACTAAAAATCAAAACTAATAAGACAATATTTTAAGGTTTGTTTACAGTTTGGTCAATATAAAACTGCACTCCAGACTCCATAAGTAAACAAGATCACATTTCTTACCGCTATCTGTCTCAGAAGTATAATTTTCTCACCGCAATGTTTTATTTCTCCTTTGCCGGGAGCGTGCAATTTTCCTTGTTGTTTTTATTAATGTTGCAATTTGTCCTAACAGCGAGAGAGATGAAGAACATTTCTCAAGTAATTGTATTGTTGGGTCAGCAGCAAAACAAACCTGACTAGATACCCATTTTGACAAATACGACAATGATTAGCGAATTTCCATCGCAAATAGAGTGATTAATTTGTATCGCCATATAGAACACAACATCGTAGAACGAAAAGATGGTTGTTTAGATTGTATTATCTATCTATTCCTTTGTATTGTTGGCGCTATTTGTGAACTGATTGAATCTTATGTTTGACTTTGAAAAGATAAGTAGTTTCTATCTCATTTAACATGGGAATCACATATTGATTATCTTAGCAAAAAAATGAGTTCCTGTGTATTCTTTTAAGACAGTTATCACAATACTGCACGATTGATATTTTAAAACTGCATATTATGGCTTAGTACATTCTCTTATGTCTTATGGAGTATGTTTTTGGGGGAATTGTCCCAAAAGTAAAATATTGAGAATTTTTATCTTGCAAAAGTCTGCGATAAGAATAGTTTATCATCTAGGTTACAGAGATTCTTGCAAAAATGCCTTTGAAACCCTTAAAACTTTGACCTTACCATCCCTGTACATTTATGAAACAATAGTTTATTGTCTTTCTAAATGTCATATGGTTCAAGTTAGAGAACTTCATTTCCATGGGACAAGATTCGCAAACTCCTTCCGCATAAACCAACACAGATCTAAATTATATTCCCTGCTACCTTCACAGGCGGGTGCCATGCTATTTAACAAACTTCCAATTGAAATACAAAATTACAAAAATTTCAACATGTTTAAGACTAAATTAAAAAACTTTCCTCTTTCAAAAGTTTTTTTATAGCGTAGAGGAAATTATTGATAGTTCATGGAAAAATTAGCAATTCTCATTTGATCTATGACTACAGTGTTGTTACTGGTGGCTCCTTATTCTTAGTTCAAAATTTTGTTTATTTTAAATCAAATACACTTATAACACATACTTATTTCCAACGTGTAGGTTATTGAATTGTTGCCTATACCTTAAATATTTTTTTGTAAAGGTTAAATAAATAAATAAATAAAGTTTTCAGTTTCCCAACACTTACTGAGTCAAAATAATAATATTTATTTAGTAATATATATATAATGTATTATACTAAAGGAAATTTGACAGCAAAATTTGTACATATGCAAATCGGGACTGTATACTATATACATATAGTATATACTGAATTTCTTTTGTATACACCAGAAGATGAGGTAACTCTACAAACCACCATGTCATTTAATAAATTTAAAAGGATGCTTGGTCAATTTTGTAATTTCTATCACATTCATCTATATACAGTGAACAAAGTTACAGGATATGGTGATCAGTAAAAATAAACCATTGTTGTAATGCCTTAGTTGCATCTGTTAAGGATAGTGTAGTATATTATGATGTACTTATAAATCACGAACCATTCTTATTAAGTTTAAATCATAATGATAAATAGGCAATAGTTGCACGTGAATATATTATTATAAGTAGAGATATAATGCATGTAAATAAGATAGGGTGTTATGCTAATAATACTGTGTAAAATGTTTAAGAACCACAGTATAATAAGTCCTTATATGTTTTGCTACACAAACACAAATATAATAGGTTTTCTACAAAACAAATGATTTATTTGTAAGTTATAACTACGACTCAGTATTTTCTTTTGGACAAAACAATTTAAATTAAACAATAAATAATTAATTGTTTATGTGTGGAAGTAAACATTAAAGCATTTTCACGTAGATATTATTTCTAATATCTTATGATACCGATGCTAATATCGTACTAGTATTTTACACGCTTCTAAATTTGAACTTTACTTTTATACTAAACAGAATTTAATTTTTGCTATCAAAAAGGAATAGAAAGGGGAGCAGGCTTATGTGGATAAAGAAGAAACACAAGGGAGAACACATACTGTCAAATTCTCAGCCCTACTAGGGTCTTTGTTAAAACAAAAAGAGATAACTTAAAGAGTAAGTAAGCTAAGCAATAAAATCAAGCTAAGAAAGGTGGAAGCAGTGTTATAACAGTAAAGTGAAATATAATGAAAATATAAATAAAAAAATTAAAAAAGTGTTTATCTTGCAAAGGCCTTTGTCTTGACAAAGGCCCTAGTAGCGCTGAACATTTGACAGTCTATGTTCTTCTATGTGTTTCTTATTTATCCAAGTGAGCCTGCCCTCCTTTCTGTTCCTTTTTGATAGTACATCCTGGTCCAGTGCCTCATTTCCTAAATAAGAATATATTTAAATCTAACCGGAATTTATTTTGTGTAATTATTTTCAAGCCATCCTACTGAACGACTGGCATTAGTGAAAAGGCACAGTTTGGCTCAGCTGGTAACAGAAAGAAAGCATATTTAACGAGTCGTGCTGTGAGTCAGACATCTATTTTCTTGCTCTTACCCCCTCCAGATTTAGCAGAACCAGCTCTGGACTTGGCTCCTCCGCCGGAAGAGCGGCTCGGAAGCCTCATCTCAATCGGACTGTGATCAGAAATCTGATCCCTCTGAGCCGTCAACACTCGACTCTTCGATCCTGAAAAGTTGCTTACAAAGTTATCCAGACTCCCGCCCTTCTCGTGAGTGGACGAGCGAATGCTGTGCTTCAAGCCGTGGTCTCTCAAGACCTCCCTGGTCGGGTTGTGGTTGGAGATGTCGATGTTGAAGTCTCCTGCCATCACGTGTTGTTTGTGAGACTCTCGCTGTACCTTTTCCCCGTAGTCAGCCATGAAGTCGTTGTGGGCCACTTTGCTGCCCTTGGGCGACCTGTAGTGCCCCGTCACCACGAGGTTCCTATCAGGCAGCTCCACGCTCGCCGCTTGCATCGTGCCGTCACGTGACGAGTAGCTCAGGTCCGGCCGGCTCACGTACTCCTCACCTTTCGCAAATATTGTTTCAGTCAATACAATGAAATTTTGCTGGAAGCTGAAGAGGAAAAGGTTGATTTAAGATACAATTGGTAGGAAGTTTAACATAAAAAACTTGAGCATGTAGAATACAGCAATTGATGCACTCTGTAACCTATGGGATTAGTGTAAGTTGGTGGTGATTTTAGTTGATTTATTAGTTTAGATCAGATCAGATGTATATTTGTTGCTTCATACTACATTTCGTAGTGAAGCGCGAAGTCTGCTGTCCATGAAACTACTTGCAGCCTAAAAGTTATGGAGAAAGTGACTTTTTTAGTACATCCGTCTGGTATAATGGAATTTAAATCTACATAGGACGACTGAATACTTGAAGAGGCCGCCAACTGGAACTTATACCTGGTTTGGTACTAGCACAACATGGGTGAACACCTGATTATTTCAGAGAGGAGTACAATGAGAATTTCGGGGTTGTGGTGTATGGAGAACCTCCCCCTGGAAATATCAAAAATATTACTTACCTTCTTTGTAGCCTGGAGGTCCTGATGAGACTTAGATGCTACATCTCCAGGCTACAAAGAAGGTAATTAACTTCGAATAGGTCATGAAACCGGAAATCATAATGTATTAAAAATATTACCTTTCAAAAGTGTTTGTTTATGCTTTTCTGAGATAAAGTTAGTATGTTGTCAAAGACAATCTAAAGACAAAAGGTTCTTTATTCATACAAACATCATAACATGGAGCATATGGTAATAGCGTCAAAACAATAAGCTTGTACACTGCAACTGTACACAACTGAATCACCTTTCCTAATGGAACGGTCTCCGAAGACCATACTTGATACAAGTTGGCATCCTCACCAGAGACAACATCGTAAGCAAGATGCTTCAAGACAAAAAAGATGCTTCAAGACGTGGTGGCTGGACTGATAAGAGAGATCATGTCACAAAAGATCACTGAATCAAGAATGAAAAAAATTCCAGAGGAAAAGTCACCTTTCCTGACGTAGGTGGCGACGCCCCTCTGCTCGGAGAGTCTGGCAGAGGCGAGGTTGTAGCCCTCCACTTTCAGATTGCCACGGTCTGTCTGCTTGTGTTCACTGGCCACGAACACAAGAGGGTTGTGATGACGTACTAAGTCGTTGACGTCATCGTTGTAAAACCCCTGCGTGTTCACGTGGATGATCTTGTCTCCGTCACCCATCACTAGGTAGCGTAGAGGAATGTAATGCAGGTTCTACAGGACCAAATTTAGCGACGTACAGATTTTAAGAAACGTCCCAATAGTTTTGACAAGAGGCCACGCAAGAAGTATAATTAAACAATAAATGAATGAAACATTATTTTGAACTATTGAGTAATGACGGTTTACTTTTGCGTCTGCACATTATTTTGTTGTAACGTGCTGATTGTTGCAAAATGCATTAAATCTGCAGTGTGTTCCAACCATGGGTTATGTTACGTTAGGTCGATTACGCTATATGACATGGGAGATAAGCACAGGAAATCAAATTCAAACAACTGGAAGAACTGGCTTTCATTGGGCTCAATAACGCAATCCAACATTTCAATGAGCTCAATCTTTTGACAAATCCAACAAAATCAATTTTATTAAAATTTTCTTTGCGAGATATCGAATCAGATCATAGTCCAACTGTTATGTTGGATGAGACTGAATCGAAGAAGCCTACAGAGTTGACTCATGTAGACAGTGCAGATAGCCCATACTGCACTCAGGTACTGATGAGCTTTTTATTCTTCAGAAAAAGCAGTATTGCAAAATTCAACGTCGTGCAGCGGGGAAGCCATCATAGAGAGTACCGAACTGGGCGACACAGAACGGTGGTTTACGAGCAAGTCTAGATAAAATGTGCTCCAACGCCACTCATATAAATTACAACGAGTTCTTGGCACACCAATGGGAGACCTAGTGAGAAATGGCTACCGGCCTTCGGATGCTTAAGTGGGAGAATTCGAATGAATGAGCCGATATGACTGTAAAATTGTATGTATGAATGAGTTCTCGATGTAAGAATGAGTGTCAAAATTTAGCTTTTAAAATATTTAAAACCTGACGAATTTCATACAATGTATTTTGTCAACGAAATAAAATATTTATTTATTTATTATTTTATTTATCAACAGAGTTCGGCAGCCCATTCGCAGTCTTTAAGAGTCCGTAGAGCCACTCATGGTGGAATTGTGGAGCCACTAACACAAGTTTGTTCTTTCTCGAAAATCGCACGATTTGGTCACATTTAAGTAACTAACATAGGAAAAAATCGAGCATGTGGAGTCGAGGGATCAGAAAGACGGCAAGAGATGGTAGCGCTCGCAGCGCTGTCTGTGCTTGGTCTGCCGAACTATGTTGATTTATCCTGCCTCAGCCATGTGGCATCTATGCGCAATCTACCTACCACAACATAATCTTCGGTTCCAATCGTGGTTGTCGTGGTATGTGGTGCGAGTGAGCCTGTGAGAGCAACGCAGAGTGGAATACACCCCAACACCAAAGAGGGGCCCGAGGGTCCTCTCCCGGAAAATTTTGAAAAAAAGCGTAAGTTTTAAAGACATTTAATCCTAATTCTCATGTTTGTGTTCACCACAACTTTCTTATTTATAGTCTGAAAATTCTTAAAAATATATGTATCGTCGGCTTGATTTCAAAGTTACGTTTTATCATAACGTTAGAAATAATAAGCCCCGAAAAACTTTATCGCTATGGCCCATAACATAATCTTTGAAACAAATTAACAAACATCAATTTTACTTATAAATTAATAAAGTCAGATTTTAACTGTCAATAAAGTTTTACTCACCTTTGTAATGGGTACAGCTGCAAAGCCTCCAACGAACTGGCGTTAGAAAGAAACTATTCACTTATATATAGCGTTATGGTGTCACTGATCATCAGGTAGAATATATGACTCATCGTTCAAGTATCCACTTTCAAAGAAATGCTTCCTCAAACGATAAAATCAGAAAAAGGCAACTCTAGACTTGCCTTTCAAGGTTGGACAATAAATCAAGAATGGTTTACAATCGGAAAATTGCTATTCGCCTTTCAAGTTGACAAATTGAAAATTTATTATTCTTAGGGGATTAAGAACAATGATGGTTTTCTAAACAAATCTCTTATAGTTATGTATTTTCTAGTTTAGAACAAGTTGGTTTTAAACGTTACAACTCTAAACTATGTTCATTTTAACTTATAAATTTCCAAGAACAACGTTAATAGTCAATTGAGAATCCTTCAGTGTCTTGGTATACGTATACATGTTGTGAGTCACGTCATAAAGTCTATGACAATCACCCATAAACTCCTTCCTTTGACTCAGTTTATAGATGAAGTTTATAGCACTGGCCTACGATAAGTAGCATGTTACTCATCGTGTTTTATAGCTTTACCAGTCATGTTGCCAATGGGAATTACCATTTGCTCCTGTGACATCAAAACCTCTACGAACTAACACTTAATCAGGGAATAAGATGAAGTTTTTGGTGAAAACCTAATTTTCATTATTGCTAAATATTGGATGAATGTGAGTAAATTTTGAAAGACTTCATCAAATGGGCCTAATTAGCGCACCAATTGTTCTTTGATCGTACGGTACACGATTTTTAGTCTTAGTTCAAACTTTAAATCATTAAGTATCAGGAAACTCCAAAAGTAGTTGAATTATGGAGGTTTTCATGATGACCTTTATTGTACAAATTTGTGTTCGTGATCCTTTCATACCACTATAAACCCCGTAACTCAATTTGTGTAGGAGCTAAGTTTTAAAAGTAGCGTAATTTTTACAGTACAGCACAGGCTTGTACTCGTGATCAGTATAGTATCACTAAAATAACAACAAGTTTGAACTAGTGATTTGGTATTGTCCGAGTAACCGGGTGATTTTCAGAAAGAGAAAGGGCATTCCAACTCCTCTACCGTTGAGAGAGAGATTAGATGAACGCTTGGGCACACCAGTTTTCTCTCAAAGTTATCGCAAAGATGAGTTTTACTTTTGAACAATTAACATAAAACTATTAAAGTAAATACTTTCCGACATGTCTTGATATTTGTATGGTTTTTAACTCCTATGTATAAACAAAGCAAATTGAAACAACAAACATAATATTTTACAGTACCTAATCTGAAAGTTGTCAAATTTTCTATGCCTCAATTATGAAAAGGAAATTTTGGAACTGGATTAAAGAAGATTTTATTTGTATTTTTGTCAGATTTTTGTTCTATTAGTATTTGCAACACATAATTATACTTAGCAGCATTATTTAGAAACAGCTGTGTGAACCAAGCATCTATCAATGCGACCTGAATATCAACACACAAGAACTCTGTATAATGTTCACACTAGACAAAAACTCTCGCTTGATACGTATTTTCTGAGCGACATATTTTAGTGACAGGAGCAAACCTTGTTCTCATCCATCATTGACTGCTTCGGGCAATCGCTAACCATTTTTCATTCTTTCACGTTCACGTTTCACCCGACTAGACAGTTTCATCAAGTAGTTTTCTTCGAATTGGTATTTCTTTCTTTCTCTTTGGGAGCGAAACAAAATGATTATGTAGTCGGACCAATGACTGTAGTCTACGGACGTTAACAAAAACTATATGTTTGCGAACGGCTAGAAACAACGAAACTTATCTTCAACTTTTAACAAGTAAATTTTAGTGGAGGTGCAAGGGATTCCAATCCAATTAACGTAAATTTTATGTGGTGATTTTCTGTTCGTTTCGTTATTTTTATACGGTGACAGCTGATATGGTCTAGAGCGGATTGTGGCCATATTTTTAAATTCCACTTTTAAAGGGGGATTTTCAAATTGGATAGTACTTTAATTTTACGTTTTGCAGAATAGACTTTTCTCTTAATACAAATAAAATGAGAAAAATTGGGTTTCCACCCTAAAGAATATTTCATGTCAACCGAATCAAACTTTAAAAGTTATAAGATTTTTAATTACATCATGGTTACTTTTTGAACATAGATCGCAGCGTTTGGTTCAAAATGGTTACAACTAAACTCAGATATGTAGATTACTGTAAACACCTTGATTTAGATTAATCCTTTCTCATCACAAATCTTTCCCTTCACACCTTTTTATTATTGCAACAAAGAATTCACACAATTGCATAGGTATGTTTTCACTGTAGACCATTTTCGTTGCTCTATGTTGAAATTATACATGGCTTGGCTACATCTATATAAATAAAATAAGACACATAAAGAATCCATCAGTTGGTTATTTGTGTTGATATACTTTGCATAGACCGAAACTGGTGCAAACTTCCTGTCTGTCTGTCGGTCTGTCTGTCTGTGAAAGGCATCTTGGACTGCTTATAACTCAGAAACTCTAAGTGAAACTTCGTTTAATTGGTTTGGGCACTACGTGTGTGACTGAGCTATTTAACTATTTGTTCAAAGAATTTTTATTAAAATATCTTAACTTTTACTTGTTTCAAAACTTTAATTTGCCTTTTTTATGTTAAATGATATTTAATTTACATCATTATGTAGACTTGACGTTCTCTTCAAACTATTGAGGATATTACTGAAGTCCTGATTAATGAATAAACTATTTATTTCAAATTTATTTTATTCCACTTTTATTTTGGTTCTTAGTATACGATGTATTTAAATTGTGTATAAATTGATTTAAATTTTAATACCTTTGTACTCGTATTCTGCTTAAGTAAAAGAGAGGTCTTCGAAGTCCTAACTTCACCACCAATACAAATGTTTTAACTAAGAGAGGCACGTCATGACAGGTCTGTCCAAAACAAAACACGAACAAAAACAATTTTATTTAAAAATTTGCTTTCTTTTCACAGTTTATGTAAAATATGTGTTTAAAGTACGCAATACTTTATACAAAAAAATGAGAACAATTCAAAGCTTTATGAGGGTTTACATGATTTATTTCCTGGTTTTCTAAACATTTGATAAACAGACTTGTGTAGGATGAACTCTCTAATATGTAAGAGCTACTGCTATCTGAAGTATGCGTTATCAATGCCTGGGATATCTCTTACAATGTGGTACTTTGAAACTCTTAGCTTTGTGTGATGAGTGTTTTGATGGATGATGAGATGTAGTCTTGTTACAAACTAGAGCCGACTGTTCCCCAGATTGGGTCATTAGCTAATGGCCCAACGACTAATGTAATTGATCGACGACTTAACGTGGCTTCCGGTGGGCCATGGGGAGTGGGCATCGTGAAAAGTTATCACTGCGCCTGGAATTCGATTGATGTGATTGACAACAGAAGGTCGTCTACCAACTCCAATTGTTGCAAATTTTTCACAGTGACTTTCTTAAGGCCAAGAGACTGTGTTGATCAATGGTCGATAGTTGATTTGGATACTACTTTTATGATCAATTGTAATTTGATCGATCTGAATTATGGCAGCTGAGTATTTTATTTACATACGGTACAAATAACGAAGTTATATAACATTTTTTGGCTTTGAATTTTTGTCTGTGTCAAAATATTGCAACAAAAACGACTTTCCGCAACTAGTTTGCATCTCAATGTAAAATAATACCATATTCCAGTATATAATTTTAGGAAAAAACCGAGAAAAATATTGGCTATTGTGAAAGACTGTTTGAGAAATGGATATTATTTAAACAAGTATAAAGTCATCAATATTTAGATGCAATAGAGTCCTTATACGTGCTTGAGAATAAAGATCTTTTAATTCATAAAGAACCTCCAAAATTCTCATTTACACAGATTTGTTTACGTATTTCATTCAGTTTGATCCTCATGGGCTCCAAAAAGCTGTTATTTTTGTTATTTCAAGGATTATTACTAAAAAAGACAATTGTTGTTAGCTCATTACCTACATCAAATTTCACCTAAGAGGAGCAGGATTTAAAAAAATTAAATTGGGCCTGAAAGTTATACAGTTTATGAGAACCCAATACAAACCTAACATTTTGAACAGACCGTATAGGCCCTACGTTATACACTGTTACACAATTAGTCATATGTTCAACTAAGTCAAACATACAGCATGTAGCATGTCGTGTTTCCACTAGTCTGTCTGCAACAACAGCTGTCAGATTCCGGAAGTCAAAGTTTCTACCGGAAGTCAAAGTTGCGCAACTTGCGCTCAAGTCCTTGTCAGCTCTTAATGTCAGTTTAAACACTAACTGCCTTAGTTTCCACTGAACTTGAAACTGTGAAACTGCCACAATGCGGAGAATTAAGAATGTAAGCGTTTAAGAACTTTGTCAACTCACTTTTAATGGTGTAAACTTCGAAGTGTTAAAAGTTAACAAGTTTTAGCAACTTCCTTTCTTTTACTATTTTGCTCAAGACGTCTATTAACATTTTACTATCCAGCTGAAAAATTAGATTATTACTTATTATTTACTAGTCTAATATGTTGGTTATACCTAATGTTTTCTGAAATATCCTTTCTCTTTTTTATTTTAAATCAGTATTTCTATTCAGAACTAAAGTTTATTCTGCACAAAGCCATTTTGGTTCGACTACTGTGCCGTACTGTTTGAGCTTTGCGTCCTTAGAGATCGATTTCTGATTATAAACGTTCTGAGTTAATCTAAAGGCTGTTGTCATCTTTGGCAACATGTTTCGTTCGCAAAATTTTCAAGTCCTTCCTCTTAGATAACTTCGCTATTTTATTGAAATTTTAAGTGTTACAAGTTTGATTTAAGAGAAAACAATTTAAAATACTACGTCTTTGCCTTTGCACCCAAGGATTCAAGGAAACTGCAGAAATATTTCAGAGAGATTTAATAGCATGAAACAATATCTTTGTTTGAATGGCAATAATATAAATCAATTCTTCCGTCATCTCTAATTTGTAGGTTCAATATGTCTATATGAGCGTCATTACATTGACTGGGACTCGTGGCGTGGTCCTGTAATCCAGCTTCATGGAGGTCAGGTTTTGAGGATGATATAGGACTACAGCGGCTCAGATAGTCTCAGTGATCATCTGATGATACCCGCATCAACTCCCACCATCGTTTAGACATATCAGACCATCACCTGCGTGGTTCGGAAGTCACGTTAAGCCGTTGGTCCTTGTATTTCCATTGGTCATTGGGCTAATTAATGACCCATTCTAAGGAAGAGTCGGCCTTAGTTTGTAACAAGACTACACCTCATAACTCATTACTACCAGACTCATCCTTCACCACATATTTGCCTTAAAATACCCTCATGAGAGTAGTCGGCATCTCAAATAGTGATCGTGATATAGTGATTGTTTTACGTAAACTTAAAGGTACAAGTGAAGCCCAACATATTAATGATATAATTTTAAACAACTTGTGTCAACTTGAAAAACAAAACACAGGTTTATTTTTCATATTTTATTCGTTAAATTTCCACAACCGACAACTGTAAGAAGACTAAAATAAAATCATGAGTTTATTCTGTATTGGACGGCGTCTGCGGCAAAGTAACTACACAACTGTGTGGCGGGAATTGCTTGAGTAATAATGAAGGCGTCCTGTGAATATTTTAAATTTCTATCGGTACTAGACGGCTTTTCTTAGTTTCACATTTCATATACATGTATTCTCAGTAATTGCCAAAACAATTTGATTTGAGTAAACACACAATTAGTGCAAATCACAACAGACATATAATTTTGCAACAGTTCTTAACATAGAACTAAACCAAAGACAATTATATGTTAATTGTTTTTGTGCAAACTACTAAGTACCTGTAGCAAATGTTTTTGCAGAACTAAATAGAAAGATCACAAAATTATTTGAAACACTATTTTTGGTTTTAAATGACGCAATTATTTAAAAAATATTAAAGCCTAGGAAAATAATTTACTAATTTAAAAACAATCTAAAACTATTTCCCTTCCACACGAAGAAAAATTATTCGATAAATTTGAATGGTTCGAAAAAATTATATAATATTATTCCATAAGATACATTTTGTAGTTATGAAGATCATAATGTTGAAGGGGCCAATGCTTTACCTTGGGCGTAAAAGGCCTAGAACACTAAACCTTAAAAAAAATATAACAGTTAATCAAATATTTATTTTTCTGTTTTACATGATGGACTCAACTTGTTTGACTCAATTTAAAAGTGCTTTTATTTTGTCATTCGGCCAACAGTACTAGATGAAAATCTTAACAAAACTATAACCAAAAGTCCTTTTCAAAATAAAGTTAAGTGTATTAAATAAAGCTAACACGAAGTTCCTAAGTCCAATAACAAACTAAGGACGCATGGTCAACGTTGTAAAGTTTTTCTTTCTAAAGACCATGTACTATTTGGCAACATTTAATGTATAAAATATTATGTATAATGGACACGAAATTAAGTTTTTCTCAATATCTTTTGATTGTTTGTTATTAGTTATCTACAAACAGAATAGAACAATATTTTTGAAGGTGCACAGTTCTAGGTAAATTAAGAACTACTTTTAAACTTCTTTATAGACTGTCCTTGAAAACTTCAGCACGCTATAAATAAAATAGTCCGTGCTGAAGATGTCTAGCATCTCTTCACTTTGCATATTGCAAGATGAGCAATCGATCCCCTGAAGCAGAAGGGCTGGAGATTACCAAGGTTAATGATCACGATCATGATTCAAGTTTTATGTAAGGTGTTACAGAGTCAGATTAAACTAAACGTAGCAATCTTCATAAATTTAACTTTTGTAAGTACAAACACTTTGGCCTGGATCTAGTAACCAATGAGTACTTATCATGACTGTTTTATATACAACTGGTTTACAATATCATAACATTTGTAAATTGTAAATGCTCTCACGAACTTTTTTTATTGAATTTCCTTTGGAAAAATGAGATACTCATGGCGTCAGCAAGGTAAGACCCAGGCCCGAGACCATGAAATGAGCACCAACGCTGACCCCAGAACATGTTTTGAGAATGTTTTTCATACTTTATATATATATATGTGTATATATGTGTACTCTCTACAAGTCGCATTTTGTGTCCGATTTTCAAGACATTAGGTACAAATGTTCCTTTTGCTTAGCTGCGTGTCGGCCTGGTTTTAAATTTAAATCTGTGGCCACAATTTAACAACACGCGTTATAGAAACTACGCATGATAAAATATGACAAATAACCATGGACATGTTTCATAGTTAGAAGAAAACAGATGATGTATTGTGGCCTTCTGTAGTGGGAGGCAATGGTTCGGACGGCCAGTGGCACTCTGGGAATCTAATGACTGACACTTTTATTGGCCCATGGCCAAAAACATTCATGGACATTATTGTTCTGCCTTCCATTAAATACTTAAAATCTGGAATGTTCTTCGATGTTCCAAACCCCTGAGTGTCAGTCAGCTCCAAATAGTGTATAATAGTGCGGGCCGCGTTTTGTTTTGAACGGACAGTGCTGTGTGAACATACGAGTACATGGTGCGAATAGCAATTTTCGTGCTATTTGAAATGAACATAAATTTTAGCACTTTTCTGACTTTTGTGCCACCATTATATTAACACTTTTAAAACAGGTTTGATTTCTTTGACCATGGTCATATGCTGAAGGAAGCATTTAAACATTCTGCTAAATCGTCCAGCCAAAAAAGGGATATTCTTTTGAAAAGAAACAAAATATAGAGTAGATAATAAACCACTTTTGTAGGAGAAATATTTTTGTCATGATCCTAAAGTTTGACGTGAAGTTTTGGAACTCTATAAATGTTAAATAAATTTACAAAATAAAATACGCAATAGTTTTTTTAACAGGTCGGAATGGAAAGGGACAGAATGAATGGCTGGACAGTCCCGCCTACGCCGTTCTGTCCACGTTGACAAATTCGCTCTGTTTGTCTTTTCTAAACCTAAGCCGGCGAACACGTGAAAACGAGTTTTGTGACAGAACATTAATCAAACATGTTATTTATGTAATAAATTTACACCCCAAGTGGGATAGTTCAAAGTTAACTATATGCCTGTTGCAATGAATGAAACACAAGTTCTTAAATTCTGTAGGGTTTAAGACACATTTCTTTAAGGTTCTTTTTTTCTGAAAACAGCTGTTTTAAACACATACGTATTCCCGTGCTGAAGTTGTACTTTTCCCCAGGTGAATAATACTATACTTCATAACTAAATCCTAAAGTGCTTTTCAATATGAGGTCAAGTTAACGTTCATGGCGCAGCCGTCAAGAGACTAAAATGAAACGCAATAGAAGGATTTAAAGAACTTTCATTGGAGCTTATAAAAGGGTTCGGAGAGCAATGGGCCTATAAAATTGAACGGCAGGGAATTCTCCCTTGCCTATTCAGCGTTATAAGACCTAATGGTTATTGAATATATTATCACTGACACTGTTTTACCGAAAAGAAAACTGCTAGATTACTCTCCAGACCGAGTTGTACACCGACAACTATTATCAATAAATGCTACACACAGTTTCGTTTATCTGTAGTTGTTTGTGTTGTATAGTTGCATGGTTTAGAACTTAGCTATTACATTAGTAAATAAGCCATTCAGAACTAAGTTATAGATATCCAACTCAAATGACACTATTGTGCACTAGTTTTGCATCAACGATGAAGCTTTTGAAGATTTGACAAAAGAACATAGTCTATTTATATTATATCGAACAGTTATGAAAAGTAAGTAAGTGGCGCACCTAGGCATCAACCCCGAACTCATAGCTATGTACCACCGGGTCATAGCTCAGTGGTAGAGTGTGTGCTTCGCACCAAATCAGCCCGGTTCGATTCCCGGGCGCAGTGATCACTTTTCACGACGACCACTCCCCGTGGTTCGGAAGTCACGTTAAGCCGTTGGTTCATTCCATTGGTCGTTGGGCTATTAATTAATGACCCAATCTGGGGAACAGTCGGCCTTAGTTTGTAACAAGACACACTCACCATTCATTCCATATTCACATTAAAATACCCTCTAAGAGTGGTCGGTGTCTCAAATCAAAGTATCAAAAGTAAAGTAACAGGTTTCGTCATTCAGTAGTTATTCTTTAACTTTATTCTCAATGAATTAACTCTAAATTAAATAAAATCGAAACTGTAATATATTTTGGAATTTTGAAGCTAAACCTTTGTAAAGTACAACACAAATATAAACTGTTTATGAGTTCTAAATATTATTTCGGACTTTTTCCTCAGTTAGTAACCAATATTAATAACACGACGTTTCGGGATCTGCAATCTGTCCCGTCTTCAGGTGAAAAGTAACCTAAAACGTGACATAAAACATGACAAAACTAGCTAGGCTAAAGTAATCAGCGTAGTGATTACTGACTGGTCACTTTACATTGATTACTTTGTACTAAA
This sequence comes from Matsumurasca onukii, assembly GCA_018831715.1. Lineage (NCBI taxonomy): Eukaryota > Metazoa > Arthropoda > Insecta > Hemiptera > Cicadellidae > Matsumurasca > Matsumurasca onukii. Next base: position 63,056,937 of record CM032062.1, read on the forward strand.
TCATTTTGTAATGTTATGCATTACTCATATTTTAGGCTAGATAATAATAATACTGTACTATAATAGGTTACTAAATTGCTTTAGGCTAGCTAAATGTACTGTCAGTTTACATTTCACCTGAAGACGGAATCAGATTGCAGATCCCGAAACGTCAAAGTCGTCTTTATTACTAACAATGGAAAACGTTCCCAATAATATTTAAAATTCAAAACATCTACCATAGTCAACAACAAACTAAAAAAATTATATTATACAGACTTTAAAGATGACTCACCCGTTTACCTTTTAAAGAACGTGAGTACGATGTTCTTTGACGGCTAAGAGAATATTTCCTCATAATTTCGTTACGAATTAAGTACTTTTTAGTTTAGTAAAAGTCGAAGTAATGATAGTCTAACAGAATAGAATATTATTTGTGCAAACGTATCAGGACCAGAGAATATGTTAAACTGGCAAAAACTAAATATATTTTAGATTCAAACTAATGTAATTCAGTATTATAAAAACATGTTTAGGAACCTTTGTTTTATATTGCAAACAAACCCATAACTATACTGACCGCTATATAAGAGAAGATTGGATGAAAACCTTTGTAAATTTCCCCGAGGGCTGCGACGAAATAAAAGACCGACCGAAGTAAACATTGTTTCTTGATATTTCATATTATGTCTGTTTTTCCTTTCCAAAGAAAAGAAAACGAAATGTCACACCAGAAACAAGATTTTTGTGAATTTATGACTTTGGTCGACCAGAGTTTTTGTATACAGTGTAATTAAATCAAGGAGGAACTACTAAATAAGTGAGATAATATAAATTACTATATAAAACAGCACCTAAACTAGATTCAGTATTGTTGAAAGTAACCGAATTGAATACATTTCAGTGAATAAATACAAAGCAAACTGGCATAACTGAGGTGAATTGTCTACTTCATGATAATGCAAAACAAACCTGTCATAATTGCATATTCACACGCAATTTTGTACAAAATATCACGAACTTGCTACATTCAGACAAGGGATTCAAGCAAAAATAGGAAAACTTTCGCCTAAATTTTTGATGGACTTCATTTATTATAATTCTCAACCATCTAACTTTAGAAAGAAAATAGCAGAGTGAAAATCATGATTTGTGATAGCTTTATGTGGTTCATTTATTTAGCTTTCAACAGTTAAACAATTATTTAAACATAAACATTTGAAATTAGTGGTTTTCATTTTAAAATTAGTGGAAGTCATTTTACATAGTATTTAAATTCTGTTTGTAATATTTCCAGCTTGTTGATTTAAAGTCACTATTTGACAGTCACATGTTTCGGATAAACATTCAGATTTAAGTACTTCTCTAAATTTGAAGGCAGAAATAGTTGGGCCGGATGGTGTAGTGGTTTAGCATAACCGCCCGGCAAGCGGGAGACCCGGGTTCAAATCCCGGTTCCGTCCAAACATTTTTGTCTTCAAATTTCTTTAGTAATAAATTAGTGGTTTTAAAAGACCAATGTGAAAATAAATATTTAAAATAAGAAACAATATACTTGTAGAGTGGCTGTCATATACTGATTATGGGGATAGGATAGCCATATGATACGATAGTCATGCCTGAACGGGGGGCTGACATAGAAGCTTCAAATTTGGTACGCAACTAGACTTAGGCATCCTGATGCAACTAGATCTATCTCAAATGTTAGTTTTTGAGTCATTACTGGCCTAAAAGCAAGAAATAAAGTGACAATTTACGAAAAACGGAGTCACAATAGAAAATGTGCACTTTAAAGTTTTCCAGACAAGCCTCACTTTGAAGGTCTCTCTGAATTCACCCTTAACAATCGGCGATATACAACCACTAATTAGTACTCGATAAAGGAGCTTGATATTCTGCTTAAGAAACTAAATAACTTCCAAAAATAAGGCTTATGAGTAAAAACGTTTCCTAATATAAAAATACACGCCAAAATTATCTCAATATTACAACTATATATATGTAAAACCTTACACTATTAACATTTGCCCGAGTTGTATCAAATGAAAACATTGGACTCCAGAACGACACATTCGACTGTGACATTACATATTTTGTTGGTGTTCCTAAAGCGATGAACAGGCTTTACATTATTCATATGAAGTTTCGCTGGTTGAACATTCTGATGGCGTTGTCACAAATCAACTTTACAATTCCAATGTTGCCCTACAACTACAATGTCAAGCATTGTGGCTATACTTGGCACTAGTGATGCTATAGAGTCGTGAGTTATACGGAGAAAATGGTAAAATGTACGTAAATCAACAATGGTGTTTTGATATTTGACACCAATGAAACGAACTCTTTTACCTTCACATATCATCTTAGTTAACATAACGTATTTACGAGGCTAGCTCATAGTAATAAAAGTAAACCCCTTTTTAATAATACAATCTGAAAGCATTATTTTTAAGGCTCTGACAAGTTGGTGGCCAAAAAAGATGGTGTCTTAAAATCTTGGTGTACTTAGCCGATATTTTGCACCATAGGGGCAAAACAGTTGCGAATGCCCCAAAAGTACGGATGAGGGGCACAGCCCCCAACGAGCTCGGAGGGCGAGTTCGTTTGTAATGGTAAATAACACTTCAGCTGCGGTATGCAACCTACAAAACTAAATGCAATGCCATTATAAAAATAATACTCTGTCCAGTCAACTGAAATAAAATACACGGTGGTTGTAAATTATTGGTCATCTTTTGGGATTGAGAGAGTCAACAGTAAATGGACTCAAAAACATGGGAGAATTTTTATAAGATAGAAAATTTAATTTTATTACTAACAAAGGACAAAATATTAATGGTGCTCATTCTTTAACAAGTAATGTTACGAGAAAACTAAACCATTTCACGCACTTCCTGTGGTTTGCATGCAAAGAAGAAATTTGATAAAAACACAATTATAATCATTTCTAGTAGAGGTCAGTTAGAATTACTCTGTGATAAATTTGTTAAATACTTAAGTTGGATCTTTGATACTCTTAGAGAAACCGTAATGCCATAAGAATCATTTTTTATTTACAACTTTACAAGTCTAACTACTTAAAGAACAGTGTTCAGAGGAATGTAGAAGTTGGGGCAACTCAAACTTTTCACAACTTTGAAACTGACTCTCGTAGTACAATCAAGTTTTGGTCTCTTTTTCCATCTAAATCTTCGTGACGGCTTTCACATGAATCTATATGAGTGACTATTTATACGTAGTTGGTTAAATAACTCCTTAACATGTTCGCAATACTCATGGATTCAAAGATTTTGTAAATGACGCTTTGTTTGGTTAAAAATTTAAACTCTGATTGGATAATCGTAATCAATTATAAATTTGTAGTTAAGTCTTGAATTTAAAGTGCAGTTAACAATAAATATAACAGCATGACTTTAAACCCCGGCTGGGTTAAACTTAAATTACATATCAAAGTTACAATGTGTTATTTTGCTTCTATTTAAAAACGTGCTCGAGAAGGTAAAACGTGTTTCAAATCTTATTGAAATCGGATTAACTGTTATAGTGAAAACTAACTTTTTTGGCCGCCAGTTTGAAACAATGTATTTTCATAATTTTACTTTATTGATGGATAACAGAAAAATACATATTTTAACTTTCATCAAAATCGAATAATGTTTTCTGTTTTTAGATCAGCCAAACAACATTTTTTGACTAAAACTACCCAAAGGTTACTTTCGGTAGCTTGATTTTGCTGGCTAACGAACTTGACCGAGATATGAACAAACAAAACATTTATAACAAATTTCATACAAATTGACCAAGAATGTGACCTATATAGAGTACACACATAATTTATATACATTTGTGTATAGGATTTTGTAAAACTGCTCAAAATATGTTCTGAGAGCCAGGATTTGTGCTCATTTCACAGTTCCGGGTCTTGTCTTATCACGCTGACGGCATGAATATCTAATTTTTCCAAAGGAAATTCAATAAAACATGGCATGTTACATGTCTATTAAAAAAAATTGTTCAGTTCTTAACGTGGTGCGATCCCGAGTCGCGCCAAACTATACCGCCAGGGCCGCGCCACCTGCACTCCCCGCTGTGTCTGAGCTCACTCAGCCGCGCTCTCACCGGCACTGCACTACAACATAAAGCGCAACGGACTAACCAATTTTTTAATTTCTTGAAAGTATTATTAAATTGCGTTTATAACTACTAGTTTACCAATGCCGCATCCAATGACATGATTGAGTCAATAAAAAACCAAAATACAAATTTTAAGGCAATTAATTTTTGTAAATGTATTTTAAATACAGTATACTACGACACTAGGTTTTGTCTTATGACTCAACAGTAGAAAACGACGTTGAAATCGTCGTTGATCAGTGTTGGTTAGTAAATATGCCAACAAACGGCTTATTTTCTATTGACCCCTTTGGAAAAAACTCATAAAAAATAACTATAATTTTTTATTTTATTATGATTGGAAATAAGTTTTTTTTACTGACCTGCGTTTATAAAAATTAAAAGCTATTAGTGTTCTTCAATGTGTTTAATGTGTACTGCCACCTGAAGATGGGACCGTTGTCCCGAAACATGTAGTGGAACCCCACTCATTTGAAACTGTTTGACGAGGTAATTCATCACTTATATAATGATTTATTGTCCTAGTTGATGTATCCATTCCACCGAATGTATGGTTTTGAGTATTAAGGTTGTAAACCGTATCTCGAATTGCATCGCAAAAGCAATTAAACTAAATTGGCTTATGAATAATTACCGTAGTGCGCCACAGTACCTGTTTTATAGCCTTATCTCATCCGTGCAATGCAGCAAGTTTATACTGTACGAGTACTACTTGATTGATAGTTATTTATCATCCTTGATTAAGGATAATATTTTGTTTATTTTACTCTCACGAGTCCTTGAGAAATAATTACAGTAGTGATTTTTGAGAATCTTCCTGTCACTGAACAATACACAATTGGTAGAAACTTATAATTTAATAAATCTAATAACTTTGTTTTAAAATATTCGTCAATTAAAATTTAAGAAAATATTCACGGAATAATTTAATACTCCTGAACAATTGATTTATTATTCTATCAAGGAGCAAAATTAAATGTAATTTAATTTTAAAATGAAAAATTGTATGAACAAAATCTGGCTTGAAGTAAGATGCAATAGACCAAAAATAATAATAAATAGTTAAACAATAAACTTATTGTTATTGCCAATATATTTTTATTCAGTCATAATTGTTAAGAAAGAAAGAAAGATTTAATCCATGGCGTACAAGATGCATAGGAATACAAACAAAAACATAACTATAACAGAGAACAAATAAACAAAAAACAACCAAAAGACCCAGAAAAACAACGCTATTCCTTCACATATTTCTTCCATCATGTAGTCGCACGTAATGAGTAGAAGGCCTTCTCAAGAGATACTTTTAATTTTGATCCGAAAATGGACGACACTTCTGCTTCAAGTTGTCTGGCAGTTTATTGTACAATTTAGCATAAATTGTATTTTTAGTATAAAAATTGGAATTGTGCGTTGGCTTTTTATTATTGTTTTTGTTCTTAAATTATAATTAATGGTAAATTTGTTGTTTGATGAAATATCCAAAAGCTGGGTTTTAAATGGATTAGACACTCAAAAATGTATATACAGGGTAAAGTCATAATATCGTGTTCAAAAAAATATGCTTACAACTAGATCTCCTTTTAATATTAAATATACTTCTTATAAATAAATAAATCTTAAGAATAAATCGTTTAGTACAAGTTCAAGTATCATTTCCGAACCCTAAAATACCCTTAATAAAAATGACAATAAGCAGACCCACTTTTGAAAAAAACTTGTTGAATAAGGAATAGATTTAAAAATTTATAACTAAGGATAATAAAGAAATACATAATCAATTGAACGTTAAAAGAATATATTGTTAACTTTACATTTTATAATATAGAAGAGTTTCCTACCTACATCTTCTTGATGAAAGTTATGTAATGCATTTGTAATCTTTGTATCCACCTATACTATTTGTTTACATTTTATAAGATCCTATTATACACTATATCTACTACTATGAATAATTTTATTAGTAGTTAATTGGTCTGTTTCTAAAGTTAATTTGTATATGACTATATTCAGGTGTTACTAAATTGAAAAGCATTTAAAACTTAATTATACATTTGTAAGCCTTTCCCAAACCTCTGTGCTGTGCACCAGTAAGACAATAACAAGAAAGTTTTACAAGAAAATCCCGGTGGCCATCAGTTTAAAATTTATCAACAATCGAATTATCCAAGATACATTTTGTACCAAATATTTAAAGAATAGAATTTCACACAAACTAGTTTTGTTTGGTAACTTTTAAAATTCAACATGGTTACTAACAATTTAATAAGTAAAATGTATACACTAACAAAGACTTTTTATTCCATTTTTGATTTATTGTGTACTCTCTATTTTATTCTATAGCTGTTATAGAGACCTGCTTCTAAAATTACATCCACTAGTTATAGTACTAGTAATATTAGTTTTATATCAGGCCGATTTAGCTAAAATAAAATAATATCACTATCTGTGAACGTATTGTCAGAGACATTATTCATGCATCGAATTGAGTTTAATGCAACCAACCCGTTCAACTGTCAAATAAAAATATACATAAATTATTCCGCACAGCGATGAACAATAACCCATTACAATATTAATAGAAAATAGAATAACAAATGAGAAACAAGTGATGATGAAGTCGGAGAGTTAATAAACAAACATGATGTGTTTGCCAATTATTGTAGCGTAAGATAATTGCAATGCAAATATAACATAACCATATGGTGCTTTGTTGCTTCAGCCACAACAACTCAGTTCACTATCTATGTGTTAACAGCAGTTTAAACCGCTGTAGTAATAATAGTATATTACATACAATTTTCAAAATGTTTTCCCAAACTGGCATACAATATGCCATTGAAGTGAAAATAATATTGTAAAAAGGTAAAGTTTGTCTTGTTTAACGAGGCAGTTAGGACTACAAAGTCCTCTACCACTCAACCTCGACCTTTACCTAGCGTCACCGTATTAGTCACATTACAAATGTAAGTGGTGACTGCGGGATCGAACCCGCCACGAGTGATGAGCTCTGGAGTCCTTTGATACCAATCCGCCACGGATCCACACTCGGTAATCCGGTATTGTAAAACAAATATGTGGTTGTAGTTAAATAATAGAAATCATAATAAAGTACAATTGGCTGCATAAAATAAAAATACCAAACTAGTTCTGATTTATAAAACATTATTAATATACTTACATTTAAAACCCAAACTATAGTCTCTGCTTCAAGCAGTTAAATTTTATGTAATAATATTTAAAAGGTGCGTGACTTAAAATCTACTGAACAAAAAAACCTGCAAAATTCTTTTTTGGATCAAAACACTGAAATATAGATTTTAATTATATAAAATACATAACAACATGTTTTGTCTACACTATGGTAGACATCTTTAGTTATGTAGACAAAAAGAGAAAAAATGAATGAATGAAATAAAAAAATATAAAAATTAATGTAAAGGGAGTATGATTAACCACCTAAGCTTAAAATAAAAAAACCCTGTTTGGTATCATTATTTGGCTTAAATCTCTGCATTTTTACTTTCACTGCTTGTACCGCACAGACTTATTGAGAAGTACAGATGTTTTGGTAAGTCCTTTATCACCCAACCCAAAGGCTTAAAAGTCCCAAATTTCTGTAGGTAACTTTCTTTATAATTAAGCTTTAGTTACGGCAACACATTTATTATTTTCTTTATTTTTAATATAATAGAGTTTTACTTATCTACCCTTTGCTTATCCAGCATTCCGCATAATCCATCATACAATTAAGATTAAAAGTAAAAGATCAAAACAAAATCACGTATTTACATTGATGGTGAATATTTTGTGTTGTATTACTTGTTGTATTACTCTCACTTTTTTCATATCTTTTCTTTTTCCCAATTATAGAATGTTGTTGTTATTAAATGAAAAACAAACTGTTATAATTGATTTTAATGGCTTTTTTGAAGGTTTACTAATTTTCTGAATTTTTTGGCTATCTGCTTTTTGACCAGCCCATTTATGACGGATGAGCGAGAAAAATAAGTAATAAAATAAAAAAAGGCACAATACAAAATGCAATAGTTATCTAGTTTCATTACAGACCAATGCGACTAACACCTCAGAATTAAATTGAACAGAACAGTTAAACAAGGTGCGCTTGTACACAACGTTTGCGATAATTATCCAACAACTGTCAACAGGTTAAGTACAGTAATAAAAGTTGACCTAAATGTTCAATTCCATTTAGCGAATCTAATACCTCAAGTGTTACCAGTCAAATAGACTCTACATAATTCCGGCAATGACAGTGGCAGCCTGAACTAGTTTCTTATTCTATCAATGTTTGTGTATTACATCACCGCATTAGTGATAAGACAAGTGTTGTACATTTCATGAACAGTCTAGCAGATTAGTTATGAGCTTGACTGTAACCTGACACCTCACATTTGTCACTTAGTTGTCTCGGTTGCTCTATCAATTATTCTGCACAGTTTGTTGCCGAGCACGTGATCTTAATAAGGAATAATCTAGTGGATGTAATAGAATATAATCAGATTATACGCTAATGTGATTTTGCATTTAACATAGGATAATCATTCTGAGTGAGATCCCACATAGGTGCTTCTACTAGTAATTGTCTCCCCCGCCACACCGTTATTGGAAACTTGCTAAGATTCAGTAACCATTGTTTCCGCACATTGATTATGTTTGATATACAGAGTGTCTCAAAAAGTATACACAATATTAACTACAGATAATTGATTAAATATAACATTTAAATTAACAATATAAATGTTTTTACGTTGCTCAAATTTATAAAATATGTTCAAAACAAGGACCATTAACATTTAGACATATTTTACATATCGATCTGGTACAGATTTACATACTGATTATAAAGTGGCCAAAGGGATGTCATCAAAAGAACTGGTAACCAAAAAACATTGAAACTTCTAGCACGGCCCGTGGTTTGGAAGTCACGTTAAGGCATTGGTCCATTCCACTGGTTGTTGAGCTATTAATTAATAACCAAATCTAAGGAACAGTCGGCCCTATAGTTTGTAACAAAACCACACCTCATCATCCATCAAAAACACTCAACACACTCACCCTTCATCCCATATTCACCTTAAAATGCCCTCTAGTAGTAGTCGGTGTCTCAAATCAAAAGTTTCAAGAGGTTTTTTCAGACACAATTAAATAAATAGTATCTCGTATTAAGTAACAGATGTTTTAAAATGTTCAACTGGTATAAAATTCAAAGGCGTAGGTTTTATTTGCAATTACCTAAATTCAATTAAAGTTTGTATACATTTTTTTAGATACTCTGTATTTTCCTACTAATGGCTAAAAAAATAGATGAAATACTTCTTGATGAACGAAATCAACATTGTTATTTAGTTACACAGAATATTCTCCTCCAGAAGTTTCAAAGTAGATGACTTATGACACCTGATTCAATACTTCTGGGTGAGTTTGTTATGCTCGGCAGGTTGTAATTATGTACATGTTTCGGCTCGAGGCCTTAAGACAATCGTGAGTTTTCAAATTAGAACTTTGAAAGGTGCCGTCCATCTTTAAATGTATAAGATGTACACTGGAAAACTTGATCATTGAAAGTTGAAGAATCAAATATTTAAAACATTTTTTAACTTTAAAGTTATTTTACGTAGAGTAAAAAAGACGTTATGTTTTTGATAAAGTATTTATCTTATAGGAAATTTAATTTTCTTTTAAATGGTATTACCTTTTTTGTCATTAACACAATACTTTGGGCTTAACTGTCACATTAACAATACAAAGTCGTGTAGTTCAAATAAATCACAAAATACACCATTAAAGCTAAACGGTTGAAGTTAGGTATAGGCATATATGTACTTTTTTGGTCCATTTAAATGAGTAGAATCCACTGTTAAAATTAATGCACTCAGTAGAGAATCACCCTGTATAGTACCAGTAAGTTGAGAATTACTTGAAAAGACCTTATCCATCTATACTATTAGTATTTCGGTTAGGGTTGTCCGGAGTGTTGAGATCTCGGAATCTGGCTGGGGTAATTCAGATTTTTTGAATAGAAATGGTCCTTAGTGTGTGGAGGGTGGGGGAAACAAATAAAATTATTTAGATTGTTTATTTTTATGTGGTTTTTGAGGTCCCCGATTTCCCATGTTATATTTCTTTTTTTAGTACATATTTATTAGTAAATATCAACGGATTTGTTTGAAACTCGACACATAGTTGTATACCATTAACCCAAAGACCCCTAACTGATTTTGGGGTTCGGGGCACAATATATGGATTTGGGGGGGGGGCAAGAAATAAAAAAATCATAAAATCGATGTGGGGTATCCAAAAAAGGGACTATTATGCTGATTTCAAAATATATTGGTTGTCTACCAAATTGTTTGGGGAGGAAGGGGTTTTACAAAGCGGCACCAGGCCGTAGGCGAGGTACTTGGCTCGTGAGCTGAAGCGTTAGGGGTCTGGGGCTAAGCCCCAGCTGCAACTAGTTGTTTAGTATGTTGGTTTCTAGGATCAAATAAATTCCAATTTTCAAGAAAACCATTTTATATTTCTTAACATTTATAAACATTTATAAATATATATATATGTAGTATAAACAAATATCAGAACTTTGGGATGTTAAGAAAAGCACTACGGTATTTTTCTATCAAGTAATTAGAAACATTTTAGCTTGGTTTGCTAAGGATGAAAATAACAATTAAAAAGCTATAGAACATAACACACTTTCTATTAGAGAACATATTTAATACAACACCTAGATTTAGGAAATAGGCCACTAGGCCAGGATATGCTATGGTAAATAACATAAATGAGAGGAATACAAATGGTAATACAAAACCTAAGATTAATAACACATATTAAGTAGGAAAGGCCAACAATTTAACACTTGGAGGCTTGTGAACATCGAACTACTAGTGAACTACGGTACGGTTGTGCTTGTTGGCGATGTTTAGTTGGAGCCGTGGCCTCGAGTGAAGGTAGGGTTGGGTTGCCACAGATAGTCCCTGAGCCTGAAGAAGTTAATGGGACAGTGCATCACAAACGTCAAGCAGTCGAGACTACGTGGCATAGCATCCGCAGGGCCTGTCCACACAAATGCACATCACACTTCAAGCACAGAGGGCGGCTTACACTATTTCTATACAAGATTATCGTTTTGTAGATTGCATTTTATTTAGGATTGATTTTAAATCAAATTGGGCTCTAGTTAGGCGTTGAAAATTTTCTTTTCCCAAATGTTTTTAAGAAATCTGAACTTTATCAACGACTTTAGTTATTAACTTGGATAATCAAGTCTGTATAAAAATCAAAAAATCCTTTGCTAGCCATTTTCTATTTTTTAAATCGTGTCTCATCTTCAAAAAGACAACAGATATATTTAAAACTTTGCATACTTGGGTATCCTGATAAGACTCTACAAGGGAAAAATCCCCGGAATGATTTAGCTCCTCTATATTGAGTTAGATTGAAATGTTCAAAAAAAGTCAAAGGATCAGCAAAAAGATCTTTTGCAAACATTTCTGTATTTTATTATAATGTTATAGATCAAGCCCGTGATTGTTTCCTTACATGGTCTTATTCAAATACAAAAGTAATAAGTATAAACTTAAAGTAGAGAACTTAAAGTCCTGACAGTCACCAGCCAATATGTGTATAGTATACTTATTGCTCTCAAAGAGAACCTGGGAAGTTTTGGAAGAAGGGAGGAGCGATTACAGAACCAGGAGAAAGGGGGAGTTAGATTTACCCCGTTATCGCCTCAGCTTAAGTCAGAAAGCCTACCCTTACTCCGCAATAAAAATCTTTAATGCCCTGCCAGAAGACATCCAAAAGCTGGACAATGTGGCTTCAAGACGCGCATTAAGAGATTGCTAATATATAGGCCCCTTTATGCACTCCAGGAACTCAAAGATGAGTTACTCAGTGATCCTGGATAGCTTGCTCACGGATGTAAATAGTAATATTTATTTTATTATTTTGACGCAATCAATCCGACTTGTCGGTCAAAGATGAAGACTTCAAGTATTAAGTATACAAAGTAAGATAAAAGTACATATTTTAATCTTGAATAACACTAACTCAAAAAAAGGAGCCTAGCGAGGTCGTATGAAGCATTTACTGTCCTATTTGTTTTTTTTTGTCTTAGCAAACTATAAAGTTGATTTTAACTGGGCTGGGTAGATTCCATGGTTGAATTAGCCCAATATTTGTAAGAGATAGTGCAAGTTTTTACATTTCTTAATTTGTTTGGCAGATCCTATCTGTTCCGAGCTAAGTTATTCCTATTTATTTGACCAACAACGCAATAAGACTCAATCTCACCTAACTTGAAGGTCATGGGGTCGAACTGATGGTTATGGTCGTTGCGAGAGGGGAGGAGCCAGGTGATGGAGCAACTCGTCTCGCCGTGCAACTCGTCAAACATGAGACCCGTGATCTGAGCGTAATAGATTTGCCCGTTCTGAGTGGATATCACGGACACAACGTCTCCTATTGTGAACAGTTGACCCTGCAATCACAAACAATGAGATAACACAAGAGGTTGACAGATCGGTTACACTGAAACTATTCCTGACGAGATCTGCGTATGAGTGAAAATGTTAAAAGCAATCGTATGATTTTTTGATGCTGTTTGGTTGAAAAATCTTCTCATTTAAAATCAAACAATTTTCTTAATGAATTAGTAAATGTAGTGTATATAACACTAAATAGATGTAAATAGCTTCTCTTTTATTTCCCTCTACAATGCATCAGTTTACTATTACAAATATTTCTATTCCTCTGCCGTTTTGAGGTACAGGGTAGCATGTTGGGTTGTGAGTTGTGTAGGCGAGACTGTCAAGAAAACAAAATTTGCTCCGTAGCATAGCGCTCTCAGATGGATCTGCACGGTCAGGTTCAAAAATGAAAACACGCTCACATTACCTGATGCGACTAAACTGGTACGAGGGAATGGTCCTAACTGATAGCAGACTTTAAGTTGTTTGTATAACACTGAATAAATTGATTATAAATACCTTACAAACAGTGTTCTCCAACATGACATAAGTAGCTGCGGCAGAGGGTGATTTGTAGGGCTGCAACAGGAACGACTCATATTAAGCAACAGTCAATAAAACCTATCAAATCCAAAACAAAATCCTTTACAGAGTCATCATGCAGTAGTAGACAAGGGTGGGAAATTATTTGTCTTCAATTTGAATGCTTACAAACAGGTAACAAATGTTTTTTCACCACTTGTATTTATATTGACTTCCATTATTATTTTGTTATTAGCAAGAAAAGAGTAAATTTTTTAAGAAATGGCATATTTATCAACATATTTTGTATGGTTAGAGCAAAAGAATAAAGCCTTGGCTTCCGAGGCAATGTCGGCAGTCCGACTCTACGGTTCAAACGCTATTACGTTATTCACGCTAGCAACAATACATTGAAGAGCATGGGAATGAGTTCATGCTGGCTGTTCAAAACACAACACAGTCGGATAGCTCTCAACCATGCCATAACTAACCCCCCCCCCCCATACTCCTCTGTACCTTGTGAATTAGAGCTGACTCTACACTACACTAGTCAACTTAACTCTTAGGCTTCCGTGGCCGGTGTCACAACTATAATCTCAACCTAATTTAGCGAAATATCTCAACCTAGTTATGGACGTTGTGTGAATTGGAAGAACTAGATTATAGTTGTTACACTACTCCATTAGTTCCACAGACTCACACCTGCGACGAGGGGATGAGTGAAGACTTGTGCAAGGCTGCAGTACAACTTCTAGAGTAGACTTGAGTGTAGCAACCCCATGCGGCCGCTTCCGCTTGTTCATTAACTAACATCGACAACGCATCCGTTGTAGACTTTGGTACAACTAATCTCCGGGTGTTGGCAGTTCAAAATAACAATGAGCTTGTACAAGCCATAACCACGTTGAACCACTGCACAATGCAGGGACTGCGATGGCATCTATGAACATCACGGTTGTCTCAGCGTGGTCAATTAAAGAAACTAACAAATAAAAGATGCATACAAGTCCAAGGCTATTTTCACAAAAGCTGGACTAGTGATCTTCAACAGCTGCTGACCTTGAGTTTGTGTACACGCAATTCTAAGGAATGTTTCCTGGAATTTTACAATATTTTAGTGCCTTGTGGCCATTGCTGAGTAAAGGACCACAGGATATAACTGGCCCAAGTACAGAATGCTTAGGGTCAGTAAAATCCAGCTTATTATTTTGGTATTGTTCAGGCTCATCGACTGTAGTTTTTGGTGAAAACTTTTCCTTTGAAAAATAAAATATTAATGCTACCAGGGTCATCCAGAAAGTAAAGAACGTTTTGGCATGGTTAGGACAAAGAAAAAATCCAGCAGAGAGAAATCCTGTGCAGAGAGAAATAGTAGGTAGTAGTAACAGTTTGTTACTTTTTCCAAAAAAGTTTTAGTTTTAATAGCAAGCTTAAATTTTAGGAAAATGCTCTTAGTTTTAGCAAGCTACTTTCTGAAATTAGTTTTTTTTCTAAAAACTGGAGACAAGCATCCGGTTCCGAGAACTCAAAGATTTCCTCTCTATTTCTCAATAAAATGTGACAAACTAGGTTAAACAACAGAAAAGTTTTAGAACAGAACCTAAGAATTAGCATTAAGAATTAAAAACCTTTGTTTAAAAAAAACTGCTTACCGGATTTTCCTTAAAAGCTGCAGTTCTCCTTGATTTTGACTTGTTGGTAACCTGAAATTTACAAAACATTTATTGAAAAATCCGACATTTAAGTAATGTACGAGGGTTGTTCGGAAAGTAATACCCGTTTTCTAACAAAACGAAGAAAACCAAAATTTATTAACGAAACTTTGTATTTTACATTTTTATATCTTAACCTACTTTTCTACATAATTTGCTTGCAAATCCAAGCATTTATTGTATCTTGTTACAAGCTTTTAAATACCTATGTCGTAGTCTTCTGCTGCCAATCCATTGAAATAAGCCAGTACCGTTTGTTTGACTTCGTTTCAATTTGTGATTATCGGTAAGCATGCGGGAACCCACCTAGCACAACTTTTACGGTACTTGAGGTGTTCTGTGAGGACTTTGTAAATGATAGTGCGTGAAACATTTGTGACATTTTCACTAATTTCATCTAAAGTCACTCTCCGACCCTTTTGCACAAACGCATCAACAGTTTTAACAAGCGTAACCGTGATGACAATTGGGCTGCTTCGCTCCTCATCGTGAACATTTTCTCTCCCTTCATTGAAATTTCGGCACCAATGTCGCACAGTTGACTCGTCCATCACTTCACTATACACGGATTTAATTTTGCGGAATAACTGATCTCAATTCACAACTGGCGGCGTTATTAATTTTCTTCTCCATTTTGTATGTTTACAAACACGGTAATAAGAGTTGTATTGAAACAAAATTCAGTAAACACCTGACCAATGAGATGCTAAAACCAGCTGACTTTGATTCAATCATCTGTCAACACAGAGATTAAAACGGGTACTACTTTCCGAACGACCCTCGTATGTTACAAGGTTAAACAAAATGTACGAGTTTCGGTGCATGGAAATCTTAACTAAAACACCCTTTGCCAACACAGTTTACTAATATGCACAACAACAACCATGAAAGGAAGAAACAAAAATTACAAAATATTTATATAACTATTGATGAAACGTTTGATTTCAGTGCGAAGGTCATAAGCCAAAAACTTACTGTAGGTAACATTATTAATGGGTGCAAAAAGAATAAAAACTTTTCACAAGCATGCAAAACTACTATACAGCATAACTAGACTAGATACGTTTTGGCTGATAACTTTAACTTCCTTTTTAAAACTTCTAACCAACATTCAGAAAAATAATTTTTCAGGTGCAGCCAGATAGATATTAGACATAGCCTATTTTGTTTTCAATATTTGTGAAAATAATTGTGTATAAGTTATTGTACGCGTGACGTTGGACAATGGGCGGTCAGAGTCAGCAGTGGCGGCTTGTCAGAGGAGGCAATAGAGGCCGACCTCCCTAACACTTTCATGCAAAAACGGAAAATACAACTTATAGTATTTTCTTTAGTGTTTGGAAAAGAACACTTTAATGATTTAAGTCTATAATATCTATGTTTGGTAAGGAAGGCCATGAAAAGTCACATATAACACCTGCACACTAGAGCCAATCGTCAACATGGCATCAGGGAGCACTAGAATAATATGGAGCCTACCTGTGTACTGATAATACTGTAAGGGCGTGAGAGAGGTGGAACAGCGTGAAGGAGTGTGCATGAGGGGGCCGGCTGCGCGTGGTTCCAAGCCCCAAGGGAGGCCCATACCAACTCGGCTTCTGCCTCGTATGCTTCGAGTCTGTGTTGTGCAAGTGCAATTTCGACCAGTGTGTTGTTTATTGTTTACTATGGATTATGGATATACGAGGGTCATCCAGAAAGTAAAGAACGTTTTGGCATGGTCAAATAAAAAAAAAAATATCAACACAAAACTTGATTTACAAATGCTTAGAACCTTTGTCTACTTTTTACACAGTCGCCAGTTCTGGCTGAACTGTAACTCTACCTCAACAGACGAAAGACTAAAGTATCCTAACCAATTTTATTGTTGTTTTCTAAATGTAGTAACAATAAAAGAGATAATGTATTAGCCTAGAGATTTGTCGACCACACCATAAATGACCCTCGTAACTCTACTCATATCGCAAATATAAACCTAGAGATTGGTGACGGATGTAAATATTTTCTGTCCTTGTGGTATGACAATAGGACTGACATAAATGGCTATGTGTTTGTGTCAACAATTCAAAATTAAACTGTTGGTTTTGTTTATTGCTTAACACCAAAAATGGTCTTTTGAAGGGTATGATTTTTTAAAGAATGGATCTGTCATATTTGATGTTTGTTTACAAGCTATGTTTACAGTCCTCTAGCTCGTGTGAATTATAATAACTTTTTCTCACAAAATGTATACATAGAAAGAAGAACAAAACAGAACTTCTTGACTGTTACATTAAATATATTGAATAATTAATATTCAACACACCAAATTATTAAGTTTTTAGCTAGTGCAAAACAAAATTAAATAGTCTTGTATATTAAAAATTGGAAAAGTTTTGTGGTGTACCTACATAAAATCCATTACAAATCACCAACTCATATGCCTAGTATTTAAGTAAAATAATACATGTTAACTAAAGAAGGTTCGCCAAGCAAAACTGAATCCTAAATAGTCCTAAGTGCTTAAAAACACGTTTTGATGAACCCTATTTTACACATGTTCTCGCCAGCCCTAATCAGGCTTCTTCTGTCATTTTAACCACGAGCAGCCACTGAGAGTTAGGTCGAATGGTCCTTGTTTTCCTTGATCATGCTCAGCCCGACAATAATTTGTCAATCAATGATCCCACCTATTCACCATTTAGAATTGTTTTCGAAGAACTAGACCGTCTGGCAGGGGTAATATTTCTGGTTTATAAAGTTAGCAGTAGCGGCTCGTCCTTAAAGGTTCTTGGGAGCAGCCCTCCCAACAAACTGCAATTGCTAACTTTTTCAACAAGACCCTGTAAAATCCTCTCTTGTCAGTAAAACTAAATTAATTAACATGTTCGCTACCACCATACAATAAAACAGTCCTATGTAGGCCTGCCGCCCATCCATTGGGTCGGAAGCTGTAGTGTGACTACTGTCATCGCTTGGTCGCTGCTGAGTGTGTTGACTTGTGAAGTCACCGAACAGTTGGCAGTTCTGACAACACTTTTATTTGTGGACTGAGGTGATCTCCACACTTGATGTGCTCGGTCATATGTGGCGCAGGGGTCAATGTAACAAATGTGTTAATTCACCCGAGAGTAGAAATTTTTGGCGGTAGCCCAAGCGCCCCAGATTGCTACTGTACAGGTATATGGGAGTGGTGACCGGCCATGCTCCTCAACCCCCAAACTCCCCTGGTGTTGCCCTCCCTCAGGCTAAACACACAAACCACTATTAGAAGATAGGCTACTTTAAATAAAGTCCATAAATTTCCTGTATCCACTTTAGCGAGAATGAAGATGAATTGAAATACCTCGCTACCAAATTGACTAGTTGGGCATTATAAATCAAGCGCAATGTTAAAATGTATAAAAAGTGATACATTAGGTAACCGTTTGC
Organism: Matsumurasca onukii; assembly: GCA_018831715.1. NCBI lineage: Eukaryota > Metazoa > Arthropoda > Insecta > Hemiptera > Cicadellidae > Matsumurasca > Matsumurasca onukii. The sequence continues at coordinate 63,075,187 of CM032062.1, forward strand.
CAGAAAACCAAACCACCATATAGGTTGCGTGCATTCACCCAACCAGAGCGCTATCTTATTTTTCACTCAACATTTTAGTTCACCTCTCGGGCCTGCACACCAAAAGAGCGCATCTCTCCAGTCCGCCGTTCTGAACTATTGAACGTAGTTTTCCACATAAACAACGAAGATGGCCAACTCAGAACCTGTAGAGGTTACCTATGAATAAAATGCCCTGTATTGCAATGTAATCTGGTAAGGTGAAGCTAAATTTAAAATTCCTGGCAGAACATTGATCATGAACGCTAAGGTTTACTACTGCACAGTCAACCATATTTATATACAAGAGCAGACGACAAGCTAGGTATTTTTATCAGCCTTAAAAAAGCCTTCAACAGTTTATTAGTAATCGGTAAATTTTATTTTCCTCAAACCAGTTCAGCTGTTCAGTAAAAACCCCAATCAATGGACTACTCAGTTCGGCTGAACGCAACCATTGTCTCACTTGAAAATCTGATATTTAAGTAAAAGCTTATCATTGATGAGTGAGTAAGGACAAAGCCTTGTAAATCTATGGAGTACACCTACCAGCCAAAACTATATGGAGGTTTTACGTGCAAAACTTTTGACGTTGTTTGAAAAAAGGTCAAAAACTAGCCAAATTGAAATAATGTGGCTTTTGGGTGATTGAGTTAATTTAGTTCAGTTGTTAAAGCTTTTTATTAGGTTAGGGATTTCAACAGTTAAAGCTATAATTATCTAAAGTAAGCCAAGACATATCAATTGCAGATCATTCCATAACGCAACAAGCAGTAGAATCCAAATAAATAAATAAGGAACCCAGAAAGAGTAACTTAGGTCTGAGGTTGTGGGGTCGTTCCACTAGGCTACGTTGAGTAAGCTCAGTTGGTGGCAACATGTTAGGCACAGCAAACATTGTCAGGCTTGAGCGACTCTTGGACTGATCAAAGCCTAAACCACAGACGAATGATCTCTGTTGTACCTGCCTAAACCTTACCTGTCTTGGAGTTGATGTAGATTTTTGACTGGCTGTGCAGCGTCGATTGTTCTTGTTTCGTTTCTTTGATTTAATATCATCAGGGGGGTCTTGTTCTTGATCTTCAGATGCATCAACTTCGCTTTTCATTGATGTCACTGACTCATGGCACTCATTACACCTTACTCCCTTATCGCATTGATGCCACAAAAGGGATTCTTCTTTCTCACACAAATAACACTGAACTTTCTCCGCAAAAGACATAATTATTGATTATTTTCACTAAACTGTTTGAAGGGTGTAATAATGTATCTAATAATTCTCTTGTCTGATAAACAATCTACCACTCTGCACACTCCCACACTGCACGTCCACACAGGATAACCTTCGATTCAATGCGACGGGGAAGGTACTCGATCTTAAATTGAATTTAGTCGATTATCAATGACCAATCGACCGTACGTTCAAACACTATGCAGGGGTTCCAGAAGTAAATAAGTATTTGATACTTTTACTTTACTTTTATGACTCACAGTAGAGGCCTAGAGGGCTGCTACAGATTGTATAGTGATCAAATTATTTACTTTGATTTTATATACACTCGTATAAGGGTAGTGGGTTATTGAGGTGAAAAACAGGCAAACCTTAATCTGTAATGTTAACCATTCTTTTAATTTTGATCTGGCTTTAATCAATGATTATAGTTAACTATCGTACAGTACCAGTGCACTACGGGATTCGAAAACTGATTTTTGTGATTATAATTATCTAAATATTTCTAAACAATTTCTATGTTCGTGCTGTTTGTTTGGTAAATTGTACTGTTTGCCAATAATAAAGAAAGTTTATTACTTAAAAATTAAAAACAACTACTACGTTTTATTGATGTGAACTATTCATTTCATTCTCAAACATTCTTTATTACTCCTGCAATACAATTTGCATTTATGTTGAAGTATTGAATTTGTAGGAATGTACGGTTTTTGCAAATCCAGCCTATAAGCTTTAATACAGCACTCAGCACTATGACCCATTTTGTTCTGAATGATCCTGTCATTTCTTTGAATTTAACGAAGTCATCGCTACGCCAAGCCCCAACTTACGAGTTGCGCAAAGGTGTTTATTTAGAATGGCTTGTGATGGGATGTCAAATTCACGTGGATTTTGTATCGTAGGTGTCAAAAGTGATACGACAATAAGCCACCGTAGCCGCCCAATACCGGCGGTGGGAGGGAGGAGTTTTTTCTCCTTTGGATTTTGAAAAACTCCTACCTTAATTATCTATAGTGCGTATGAACGCTACTGTGTCCCCTTTGACGCTTTACAGAATTTATCAAGATACTATTAATATTACTTGTATACATACAAGACGAGTAAGATACAAGGGAAGATTCGAAATTATTGAGAGGGAAGAAAAGAGAACTGGACTCTGGATGGAAGCAGCTATTGTCAAGGATAAATGTGGTACTTGTAGTTATCGATTGTGAGTTAAACTCTCAATATAAGGATTGTAGATATTCGATACCTACCCCATTGCACATAATTGAAGGCAACCCGATATGACGTAATGCCCAGGTTTCCCACCTGATGCAGACACCTCCTCAACCTCACCCAGTGAGACGTCCTCCACTACATGGTGTAATTACACCATGCTCCACTACACCTCCAGGACTACACCCGATAAATAAAATGGATTGCATTTTGTTAGCCAGTTCTTTAGAGTCGATGCGTGACGCTTCTAGCGCAGTAGATTTTTTAAGTACTGTAGCTCATCGAAGCTTGGAGTATCTGAAGTTAGCAACTGTTCTCTTATAGAACTATCTTTTAGCCCCCGGATGAATTGAATTCGTATGAGGCATCAGTGATTGTTAAGCTTCATGCGCAAGCGCACGTAACGTTAAAGTCACATGAACCCTTAGTTTTGTAACAAAATTATCAGCAATATCTAGCACTTTCTTCGTGCATGTTTAAACCAATTTTTACCACTACTCAGAGAAGTACAGCTACAAAACTCGACACGCAACTAAATTTGATCTCTCAGCCCACATATTAATTCCTCTCTAAGAAGCAGTCTTTTGCTGGAGTGACATTACTAAAATATGCTGTCTAGTTAGGTTAGGTTGCCATATTTCTAGTGTAGTAAACCGGGACACCTACAAAATGTGTAAATACTATAAGGGAAAAAGGGGGGAACAACTAAAGTGGTCCTGTAGGCCTATATACGTCATCAGTATTTTATTTTTATAATTTACTGTATAAGAAGTATTTTATTTAGTATAGTTTTTATTTTTAGATTCTAGCAACATGGGTTTAATCTTAGTTTTGACCAAACTATCGATATTATTGGTTTTAACTACTATTTTATGAAACACTACTAAGTAAAATAAACAAAGTTTCAACTGACAACGAAATGAAGTGTTTTATTACTTATTATTTATACAAATGTTGATAATCAATTGAACAAAAAAACATATCAATTAACACAAGTGACATTTCCTGAACTTTTGAAAATTTTACTTACTTCTCGAACGTATTCTTAAAAGTTTTAAAACCGGACAATACCATGTCCCGATGAGCTTTTTCGGGACACACACTGGGACATTGATAACGAAACCGGTGACAGTCTCGGAAAACCCTTATGGCAACCGTCAACCCTATGCCTAGTGCCTATAAAGATATCTTAAACGTGTGGGCTTACTCAACCATTTTGAAGAGGAGACTTCAGGATCGGCTGTTGGACAATATTCAATTCGCTATACAGTCTTAAAGAATTAAACACTATTTTGCAACAGTTTATTTAAAAATTTATATTTTGTGCAGGCCCGGATTAGCCATTATTTACGCCCTAGGGCAAAGTTCTAGATTGCGCCCCCTTCTGTGTTCTGAGAGGTTTGAGGTGTGTGGAATTTTTTGCCATATTTAACTGTACATAAGGCAGTTTGCACTGCGACTGGTGACCAAGACTAGAGACAGGAGACCGCGACCAACATGTGCCTCGGTGTCTTCTGCATGTCCCCTGTCTCTGTCGCATGCGTGAACTAGCGCCTGTTCAAAGCTAGATGAAAAATACATAGATTGCGGTCACCTGTCTCTGGTCTCGGTCTTCAGTCGTGACATGAACCACCGCCACTCGTTCTAGAGCCTATTTGGAACTATTTTAGCCATTTACTAATTTTTAATTAATTAAATAATATATTCCAAGAGATATTAGGAGCAAACGGAATAGAAACACGGGTATCAATGAACTTACTTGAATAGATATAAGACGTTCGCTTTAAGGAGGGTGTGGAGGAAAATTTGGTAAAGACAAGAACCTGCCGTTCAAGATGAACAAAATTATAAACTGTCCCCAAAAATTGTACCAGCCAAGAGGCAAGTGCAAAATGTCAAATGTTGATTGTTAATTTGTTAAATCATTCTCAGCTGTTTTTGCTGTTTGACATTTGTGGGGTCAAAGTAGTATTTGTGGTGAACATTTCAATCTATGTTTAATGATTGTTAATTGTTAAATTTCTTGTTTTTGCTGTTCACATGTTAGTTTTGTTTTGTAACACAATTTTGTAAACATTCAATTAAGTAAACACAACTTTATTTCCGTTGAACTCATTATTTAATTAATTCGTTGAGTAAGTTTTGATACGTACACAATCCCACTGCCCCTCACCTCATCTTCGTTAATCTTCACCTTCCTCCCTGTCTGGTCTTCTTTCATATCTAGTCACTGAGACAAGTCTCCCATGTCACATCATTCGTTGCAGATCTCTGGTCACCACTCCTCACCGCAAGTTCAAGTGTTGCAGCTCCCCGGAGATGATTTGTCCACCTGCTCCACTGTTGAGAACTTTGCTGTCACCCTGGCAAGGAGCCCTTACAGAGAAACTGTCATCCGGGCCAGATGACCTCCGGTTTTTTATCGAGGTTGATACTCCTCCGACTCCTCCTCCTCGTTGCCGAGTCCCGGGCTTGCCACCGGCTTAGCGGAGTTAAAAATTAGGTTTTTTGTTTATTTTATAGATGTGTAAAAACCGTGAAAACCCACATCTCCGCGGCGGGGCGTGGAAGCCCGGTAGCAATCCTCTGTGCAAACCCGACCCGCTCTGTGTTGCCCGTTTCCACCGACCAAGGGACCTAATAGGGTGTTATCAACACTCTAATATGAAAGAGGGAAAAGAGAGTGACTCGATTTTCACTTTTTCATACTTAGAGTGAACGCAGACCCGAGCGCGAAGCAAGACGGGTGACCACGGTGTAACCTCCCTTAACCAAGGGACCTAATCGGGTGTTATTAGCGGACGTTACACCGCAGCGGGTCGAGGAGTGCTACCTTATGGATGTACGAAATCGGTCTGGCTTGAGTTGTCATAGAAATTGTACGTTATACTTTTAATGTTATCGTTAATAATTAGTTAAATTATGGAGTAACTATGGAAATAATATGTTGAATTGTTAAATTTAATATGAAATCTAACGTCTCTAGCCAAGGCATTAAAGCTACCTGTACATCTGACGACAAATGTATAACTGAGATTTCAAAAAAAGAGGTTCTCGTCTGATTTTGATGAAATTTGAAATAAATATGAATTTTGTTGTCATACACGAATATAGGCCTATTAAACATTATGAAAATCCATTGAGTCGTTTCAAAATGGCGGCAAAAAAGTTAATTTTTGCTACAACAGCAAAATAAGTAGTCATATTTCAATGAAATTTGAAATGTGTTAACCCTTCAAGATATGTAATGAAACTTGCATTAAAAGAACACGTAAGTCTGAGGCCGAAACCAGGCTGTGAGCGTAGCGAAGAGCCTTGTAACACCATTGGTAATGGAACGTCGAACGTCCGAAACAAGGTTGTGAACAGAGCGAATTGGAGTGACATATTGCGAAGGAAATTTGTTTCACTCACGCCAGCGCATAGCTGCGTGTCGGCCTGGTTTTAGTATTCAGACTGACCAAAAACTAATAAAAAAATTGATTGTGAGTGTAAGGTCTTCACTTTCAATCAGGCCATTTTTTAAATCATGGTAATAATTTAATTTAATTTTCTTTTTAAGTTTCTTTTAAGTTTTTTACGTTTCTTTTTGAAAAGAGCAATATTTGAAAGTGTAGCTTTAACTTCTAAAGGGAGTTTGTTCAATAATGTTACACCAGCTTGCATAGGTAATTTGTTATGTATATTTAATCGGTGGCTAATTTGCCTGTACACTTCACTAGATCGATTATTGTGTGAATGTACATCTTAACCCTGCAATAACTTACATTTTGAAACACAAAATACAATTGTCTCATAAATGTATAATGCCGGCAATGTCAGAATTTCCAAACTCTTAAAAATGTTTCTACATGACACGACAGAGAGTAATTTGTAAATGATACGAACGGCTGTTTCTTGGAGAATAAATTCTCTTAGTAATTTAGTTTCAGCACAGCTACCCCAGAATATTATGCCAAAGGAGATATGAGGCTATATTAATCCAAAATAGATTATTTTAGAAAAATTTGTAGAACATAAACCTTTTAGCTATTTCTTAATTAAAAAAATCCCTGAAGATACCCTTTTACATACCTTTTTACATACGTCGATATGATTATCCCAGCATAAAGATTTATCGATGTAGATTTCTAAAAACTTTGAGCAATCAATCCCATCAATCCCATTGTACGATGTTTTGCCCAAATTGGTTTTAAGATTTAGATTGTCAAAATACTGAACACACGAGTTTAAATTTTCATAAGCTGATATCTCCAAGCTTTCAATAGTTTGAGAGCTAAAGGTCAAGGTAGTGTCGTCAGCATATTGGACTATATCTACAGCATTTTGAAGGAATTTTTTGCCATATTTAACTGTACATACGGCAGTTTGCAACGCGACTGGTGACCAAGACTAGAGACAGGAGACCGTGACCAACATGTGCCTCGGTGTCTTCTGTATGTCCCCTGTCTCTGTCGCATGCGCGAACTAGCGCCTGTTCAAAGCTAGATGACAAATACATAGATTGCGGTCACCTGTCTCTGGTCTCGGTCTTCGGTCGTGACGCGAACCACCGCCACTCGTTCTAGAGCCTATTTGGAACTATTTTAGCCATTTACTAATTTTTAATTAATTAAATAATATATTCCAAGAAAATAATCTAAATCAATCACACAATAACAGTGATCGACATCAATGTCGGAAGTGGCGTGATCTTGACATGAGTCCACCGGCGCGCTACCCTGCTCAGCCCTCTTGAACTTCCTCTCCACTATCTTCTAAGTCTTCTGGTAATCTAGTTCACACCGGAATACAAATAGTACTACTTTGACACAGTGTGAACCTGAAGACTTAGAAGTTAGTTAGGACATCGGTCGTGAAAGCTTAACCAGTGTCAATGTCAACACTCAAGATTAGTGCCTGGACACTCATTACTCTCTTAACTAAGTACAGTGCAGCAATTTGTCGTTTTCCCCGCGACTGCGCCCCCCGCAAGCTTGCGCCCTAGGCCATGGCCTAGGTTGGCCTTATGGGTAATCCGGGCCTGATTTTGTGGTGGAAAATGTAGTACGGTACATACCTACATATTTTGTAAATGTTTTTATACCGGTAGACCTACCTTACATTGTACGTCACTATATTTCTTAGCGTAAATAAGTAGCTTAGTGCTAGGTCAAAGGGTTTAGTGTTAAATAATTTGGCTTTACGTTACTTTGCAGGAAGTACGTAATTTCACGTAACACTTGGCTTAACAACGGCCAACTGATGAGGTGGGTACCTAACCCTTAAGGGTCACTACCGATAAGTCTTGATAACATGATATCTTGGCTTAAGACACCGATCGCTCTTAGAGGATATTTTAAGGAGAATATGGGACGAGTCACCCCCAAAGTCAATACCGATACCATAAGTTGTGTTGCATACTAAATCATGGCGAAGCACGGGTACCAGTTAGTATCTCATTTTTCCAAAGAAAATTCCCTAAAACGATTTTAAAATCTTTAGTTTGTCTAAAAACAAAAGAGAGACACAATATAACAGCAAAGGAGAAAAGGAAGTGGAGACAGATTGTAGGACTGGATGGGGACAAAAACCATAATAATTTTCCCTCTCGTTACTCCTTTGGACGAAATAAACTCACTGTTTTCACGCTTTCAAATGAATACCTCTTCATAGAAAGAGGTATTTCTTTCTCGAAAAACGGTTACATGCGATAAAAAAACACAATTGTGTCCTAAAGGCGGATCCGTGGCGGATTGGTATCGCACGCGACTCCGGAGCTCACCACTCCGTTGGCGCGGGTTAGATCCCCGCAGTCACCACTTACAATTTGTAATGTGACTATACGGTGACGCTAGGTCTTTGTAGTCCTAATTTCGCCTCGTTAAACAAGACCAACTTAAACTTTTTTACCTTTAAAGGCATGTAATTTCTAATTTCAAAGTGTACATCTACCTCCTAATTTCCTCTTAAGCATGTGTTTTGAAAGCGAAGTGTATTTCGTGACTTGTTTACGATTTTGTGGGGTTCGCAAACACTAAGGAGTTGCTGCCTTAACTTTGCTTCAAGCAAACAACCACTTTGCCTCTCTAAACATTCATGTAATATTTTGCAGTCTTCCAACAAAATAAAGATGTTATGTTCACGGGTCTGTGTTGGAAAACACTGTCTAGGTTCAGTTTTCTCTCCTATTTTTCTACGCCAGGGGAGTTTTATTTTACACTTTTTGAAATCGATAGGGAAACGGAAAATTTGTTTTCAAGAAAATCGATAACCTACTTTGATAAATTTGTGGATTTACCCTACATTTGTGAGTTATTACTATTCAATAAACCTAAAGCTAAATTTATTAGGATTTAATATGTAGCAAAACTAAAAACAATAAAACTTAATGGAGTGGTAACAAAATTGAAAAATATTGGTTAACAGCGAACCATTATATTTGTATCGGCTAAAACTAAGGGTCCACCTCAGTACCGCAGAGGCGCCTGATTTAAGAGTCTGCTCTCTGTAAAGGCCGAAATAACACACTTTAATTTTTATAACTAAGGGTCCGCCTCAGCTGCTCGGGGCCGTTGCAGAGGTTTACGGGGAATAAAATGAAGAATTTAGTACTAATGCTATTTTGGCGAAACCACTCTTAAATAAAAGATAAACATGTTAACTAAGTTTGCCTTTAGTTCATTTTTCAAAATGTGTTTTAGTGTTTATGCTATTAACGGTTAAAGTAATATAGAGTGTTGTAAGACCTTTTTTAAGAAGCAAAACATAGGTTTATCAAAATCTAATCACTGCAGGCAAACACAGATAAACTCATTCTTTTTCCATAAAAACTAACATAAATTATCCGAATTTAACCTTCATATACGAGCTCTATCTATACTTTCTACGAAACCCTTACAATCGGAGGGTTTGACAGTTAGGCCGAAACAGTTGAAAGAAAGCCCGTTGTTACGTGCGAGGTGTCATGTGTTCCTTGGACGGACGAATTCAGCCTTTCTCTTCGGTGACCACGAAGGCGGAGGATGTACTTCGTGGTCACCGCAGAGAAAGGCTGAATTCGTCCGTCCAAGGAACACATGACACCGCGCACGTAACGGGCTTTCTTTCAACTTTTTCGGCCTAACTGTCAAACCCTCCGCTTGTAAGGGTTTCGTAGAAAGTAGATGTGGACCCTCAAGTAGTGAATACTAGTTTAGATAGAGTTTTAGCTCGTGATTTCGGTGTTAACTCTATATCTTCATAGTGCGCTGTTGTACACTATCATGTCTTCCACATAAAACACAACCTTTACATACAACTCTATTTCTTTTGCGGCATTAAAATGTATACAGAATAACACATAGTTTAGACTTGACAGGTAGATCTTGTTTAACAATAGCTCATGTTGATCTGTTACAGGGTTTATTTGGTGTTTAAAATAGCTTCATATATATTTGTGTAAGATTGAAGGGCATTTGCTGGCAAATGTGTGCGAATTAGATTAACACACAAATGAAATATTTTTTTGACTTGAACGAGCAATTTTAACCGTTATGCTGTCTTGTATACGAGTTTACTTGTTAATTTTATGTAACAAGAGCACAACGATGACATCATGTCTATTGAACACGTTTGTATACTTGTAATTATTGACTTTCTGTGTGTAAATATTCTGATGTATTTTTGTGGTTAGTCAAACGACTCTCGAATTTGATGAAATGCCTTCATTAGTAGGGAGTTTCTAAAAGATGGTGGGAATGCCTACTTTTACTCTAAATAATTCTCCTGGCGCCGGGCGAATTCAAAATCTTAGGTGGCTAGAAAAGGGCATTGATGAGGGGTGACTCACGGTATACTTGTAATTATTGTTTCTGAAAAGATGTATTTTTGTGGTTACAATTTTGTCCAATTTGATGAAATGCCCAATAAATTAGAGTTGATGCTGAAGACGTCCACCCAATAAATTAGCTGAAGAGGGTTAAGTGTCTATGTCCTTAGACATTACAACGAGGCTTACGCTCATGGTGGGGTGGAGGGATGGTGAAGGGGTTGAGTGATTTGGGGGGGGGGAAGGGAAAGTGCCTTACTCTTGAACACCTCCCAGCGGTTTGCGTCTCAAAGCAGTTTTGCCTTGGAATTTTTAATCTTGTATAACTAAAGTAACCCACCTGATAGTACACCTTTTGGGATTTCAAAATAACACATGGTCGACTTAAATCAAATTTAAAAAGTAAATCTACCATGCCTACTAGTAAGTTCTCATTAAGTTTCGTGCGAATAGAGTTACATAATACATATTATGTCTGTTTAGGGTTTTGTTGTAAGCCCAAAGCACATTTTAACCAGAGTCACACGTAAATGGAAGAACATTCTAATTTACTTTTTATAGCCTATAGCGTGATGACTTTTACGCTTAAACCAAAGGTAGATAGGAAATATGTGGACAGCGTGAGAAAAGATAACAATGTACATGAGAAAGCAGGAGGGAACATGATTGGACAGCAGTGAAGATCAATCAATCACAAATATGACCTATTTATGGTCAACTAATAAGGTGACATGGCACATGCATACAAGATTACCGGTCAAAATAGTGGTGGCTTGTTTCGATGGAATTTTACCACGCGGACGCGTTTGCTTGAATTGAGCTGAAGTGAGAGGAATTGAAGAGTGAAAAAGAGTGACTTGAATTGAGAGCTAGTGAATAGAAACTTTTAGCAAATCGTTGCCAGTTGTTCGAATGGTAATCGTTGAATTTAAGAAGGAAATTAATCAATTGTCCAATAAAACGTAAAGAAGCAGTTCTTATCAAATACAATTTGTCTAATTAAAACATTGTATTGAGTAGACCTAATCAAATCAATGTAACATTGTTTTTACTACTACGTCATTTATTTCATAGACATAGCTATATTGTACGTAAAGTATACAAATATAATCTTTCAACATGTAAAACTGCTTATAATTAGTCAAAATTAATTTAACATGGCTTGTTTCCATGAAAGCCGGATAAAAGAAAGCAGCATTTGGAGTATTTTTGATGGTTCGAATGTTGCAGATTTTTCAACATACTCTAGCGGCGGTAAAACCGGTTTTGAGATTCCTTTATTACTAATACATACTATGTACAGCGATCAGAAAAAAACATTAATTTACAGTTAATTTAGTTGATCAGTTTCCAAATAATATAAAAATACAGTGATTTGATCATAAAAGAAATATACGAAGAAATGATATAATGTGCAATTAGCAGACATTGCAAATATATGTATAGTGTACATATATTACATATGCATATAGTATACATATATTATATGTATAGTAGCCGATACAAATATGGTCTTTCAACTTATTTCAACCTACAAATATTATCTTCCCCATAAATTATAAGTCAAAATTATTGTAACATGGCTTGTTTCCATGAAAGCCGGAAAAAAGAAAGCAAGATTTGGCGTATTTTCAATAGTTGGAGATTCTGCAGACTTTTCAGCGTACTCTAGCGGCGTAAATAAAGGCCGTAAAAAAGTGTTTAATATGAAACTTGCGGGAAATTGTATCACCTTTCATTTAATATAGGGCAAGGTTTTCGATAAATTGCATACTGCCGAGATATAGGCCAAATACGAAAAAAGTGACAAAAGTGTCATGGTTTTTGCACAAAAAAACAATGTTACGGCCAAAATATCTGTCAGCAACCTCAAATTCGTGTTCAGCGACTTCGAAAACATACAAAATAATGGGAATTAGGACTGTACCTAAACTTTTCTCTAACTTTGCTAATTTGACTAGCCTACCAACACATATCAATAGCGTGAGGAACGTATACAATTTGCTGATGATACTCAACAGTATTTAAGTACAAGATGCATAACAAAGATATACATTTGTGCCTTTCTTCAATATTGTATTATTCCCATACACAAACTGCGGACATGATAGTCTGATTGTTAATTTGTTGTACAAACACAACATCAACACAACAGCAAACAGTGTCTGTGTTTGTTTCAGCTGATAGCAGCTGTAATGTCCACTCCGATGCAACTATTCTCAAATTGCTTTTACATTAGTTTAATAACGTGTCGAACACTGAAGTGCTAATTATTATATGGTAAGATACATGCCCGGGTCCATAAAATGAGCACCAATCCTGACCCCTTTGAGTATTTTTGAACACTTTTGAGTAGTTTTGAACACGTTTGAGCATTTTTTCAAAACTTTGTATACATATGTATAAATGTGTATCATCTCTACAGGTCGCATTTTTGTCCGATTTTCACTAAATTTGGCGTAAATTTTCTTTTTGTAAATATCTTGGTCAAGTTCTTTAACCAGCCAAATTGGACTGCCGAAACCCCCTTTGGGGAGGGTGACCTTTCACTAAAAAGGGGTTTTAATTACCTGAAAGCAGTACATATTTTAGTCTTATTTGAATGAAATTTGAAATAAATATGTATTTTGTTATTATACATCAATATACCAAACATTATAAAAATCCAAAAAAGTCGTTTCAAAGTGGCGGAAAAAATGATTTTTTCCTCTAACAGCAGAATGAATAGTCCGATTTTATTAAAATTTGAATTGTGTTTTCCTTTTATGATATGCACTATAACTTCCAGTAAAAACCTCTGTAAACCTGAGGGCGAAGGCCGGAGCGAGGCTATGAGCGCAGCAAGTGGCATAACATTAACTTCAAAACGACATAGGATAAAACTTGCTATGACAACTAATAACAATTTGACAGGTGTTTTAAATTAGTCTGTTTAGTTTGTGTCACCCTGTATACTTGCTACCCTTGTATAACGTACCCTCAGCTAGCCAGTGATATCACTTCACGTATGAGGACGTAAATCTCAAGGTTTGACGTATTGAGAGTGGAACAGGAATTCAAGATAAACACACCTGATCATCTCCCCAAGGAATCAAAGTGGGACACCTGACTTGCAAGATACAAGTAAATATAACTGATATACAGTAGAGGCTTCTTACAGTGTAATTCCAGTATACAGTGTTGCCCCAAAGTATTAACCGTGAACGTTGACCAACTAAGAGAGTTATGCTTTTTTTGTAATGCTACTATAGGTCGTCCAGGGCTATCTGTAAAGTCTATTCTAAGAAACAGGAAAACAAACAGATTGATTACATGAAAAAAAAGTAAAATTAGTAACTTAAGATAAAATAAATTGCTTGGAGGCTAATTGTCTGGTGGAATATAATGTTTACCTATAAGAAAGATACCATAGATTTTTGCTAAGTTTTTTTAATTACTCTCAAATGCTATGAAGGGAGTATTTCTAAATCATCTTATGGTATTAACTAAACATAAAATAGCAATTAAGTATAAGGAGGTATCAAATTATACATTTATAAATTAAACAAAGAAACTTAACTTTTTGACAAAAAGTATACATGTGAATGTAAAAATAATAATATAACAATATTAAAAATCATACAACAAATGATTAGGTTACATTTTGGTCAAACTATTATTGGGTTTCCACTCCAAGTAAAATATTGTAAAATAAAATAAATAAACAAATAAATAATATAATAAATAAATAATAAAATACTATAAACAACATTTTTAGAGAAATGATTTCCGAGCCTTTTCTATAAAATGTAGGTATCATCTGATTATTTAGTTATGAGGCAGTTTAACTTTTAAAATAAATTCTTTTCCTTACGTATGAAGGAGCTGTTTCAAACAGGAAACAGGGAAGTTTGATGGCTGGCCATTGGAAGCCCACATTTTGATTAAGTAAGCTTGCGTTTGAGGTCTTATCGAATATCTGTTTACATCATTGATAACTGTTTTAAGTATATTGCATAAACTGGAAGTATTTTCAATAATTTGAAACAAAAGTTCTCTTGCTTCCTTCGATCTTAAAACAACAATAGTTTTAGTGCTTATTTTTGAAAGACAACCCTTAAAACAGGGATCTGATTATACGAATTGGCGTTTGTAGAGGAAAAATACAATAGTTGGTTTGAATTCACAATCAAATGGACAAGAATTAGTAACGGTCATTCATTTATTGTTCTTACAAATTTGACAAATTCTTTGTAGATCTTTGCAAAGTCCTTAGATTGACATTTTCTTGCCCCAAGATAAATGTACCCTTCCAATGCTGGTGATAATTAAAAAAACTGGAACCCAAACATTAGAGTCTTATAGGTATCATTTGGTAAAACCAACAATAATGTTGTACAAGGTTTATCAGCAGTTTCTACTCCATCATTGAATAGCTTAAGGCACATTTAAGTAACGGAAACTACATTGACCCTTTCCAATTGATGGAAAAAGCCTTTCAGCAGATAAAGAATACGTCCGTGCCTTTGATCAAAATCGTCCTTTAAAAGGTTTTGGACTGGAAAATACGCCACAAAGGAAATAAGTTTCATTTCTCGAAAAGAAATGTCTCGGACTCTAGTTGAAGAGGATTTGGGCTCACAAATGATATCTGAAAATGATCAAACAGGTTTCTTTATCCTCGAACAGATTTTACAATGTTATCTTCCAATGGTAAATATTGTTAGGAAGCTTTTACACAGTGAATGCGTCCGCCTTAACTTCGTTTTCAAATGTCTTTAATCTTTTTAACTGTAACATTTCTGCAATTGCAAGCATGGCTTGAGGTTTTATCGAATATTTGTTTACATCATTGATAACCGTTTTAGGTATATTGCATAAACTGGAAGTATTTTCAATGATTTTAAATCAGTTCTCTTCCTTCCCTTGATCTTAAAACGACAACAGTTCTTAGTACAAATTTTGATGACAAATACATAAAACAGGAATTCGACTATACGAATTGGCGTTTGTAGAAGAAAACTACAAAAGTTGGTTAGAACTAACAATTAACTGGAAAAGAATTACAAACGGTCTTTCAACTTATTTTGTTCTTATAAATTTGACGAATTCTTTAGTAATAAAGAATTTCTTGTCCCAAGTTAAATATATCCTTCCAATGTTGGTGATGATAGTCATGAAAAAGTCCGAAATAAGCTTGTGTCACAAAGAATATATCAGAAATACCATACTACAGTAAAATACACCCTTAAGTTTAAAACTGGAACCCAAACTTCTAAATTTGCTAAACCAACATTAATGTTGTACAAAGTTTAGGCAGCAAGTTTCACCATGAATGAATAAATGAAAAAGTCCTTTATTTTTGTTTGATTATTACAACATCAGGTCTCACGCACAAACCTGTTAATGAGAAAACCCCACACTCAGACAGCATTAGTTAAAATAACCGGTTGGCAACTTTTTCAAAAATATAAAACTTACACATTAAATATTTTTTGTACAATTACTATAACTATTATTTTTACACACATAGCAATTAGTATAATTATACATAATATAGATCATATGTTTATACATAACAAAAACCCTTCTAAAATTGTTTATATATACGTAATAACTAAAAACATGACCCTTGTTTTGTTACAATTTAATTATTGAGCTCCTGTATCAATAACCACCTTTAATTCCATGCTTTCCTAATAAAATTTCCCAATACCCGCCAAACTCTACCATTTAAAAATTCCCCGTAATCAAATTCATTCAATGTGTACTTTCCAAAAAAGGCTTTTCTTATATTTTTAATACTGGACAAATTACCACAAAGTGAAAGGCAGTTTCGTTTTCCTGCAAGTTACACAACGAGCAAAGATTGGCTGCATCATTGAATAGCTTAAAGCACATTTAAGTAACGGAAACTACATTGACCCTTTCCAATTGATGGAAAAAGCCTTTCAGCAGATAAAGAATACGTCCGTGCCTTTGATCAAAATCGTCCTTTAAAAGGTTTTAGACTGGAAAATACGCCACAAAGGAAATAAGTTTCATTTCTCGAAAAGAAATGTCTCGGACTCTAGTTGAAGAGGATTTGGGCTCACAAATGATATCTGAAAATGATCAAACAGGTTTCTTTATCCTCGAACAGATTTTACAATGTTATCTTCCAATGGTAAATATTGTTAGGAAGCTTTTACACAGTGAATGCGTCTTTAATCCTAACTTTAACTGTAACATTTCTGCAATTAATGGATTGATAGTTTTCTTTTCATTTGTGAATATAGTGAGTTTAATTTCATCGAACAAATTATGTTACTACAATGTTGTATCAAAGCTAAAAACTGTTGCTTATATAACTCTTATGAACTCAGTTGTATTTCAACTGCTATGTTCAAGTGAAGTTTAATGTTTGGGGTTATTATCTATCGTGGCAATAAAAAATGTACAACTAATTTCAAAGTCCTTTTTAACAATTATTTATTGAATTATTTATTTGAATGTTTGTACTGATGGTTTACTTGTTTGAAGTGTGTTGTTGCTGACGATTGTGCAATGTTTGAGGTTAAAATATTATTACAGGACGGTTTCCATAGCTGTTTTTAAGTGAACAAAAGGTACACGACGTTTTGGGATCAGAAATTTGACCCCATGAAAAGTAACCTACAACATAACACAAAACATTCAATATTAATGTTTGCTCCCTTCAACATTTATTGTTTGCCCCTTATCTACCAATTTGACAATAAAGTAAGTTTTAAGTTAGCTCCATCAATTTCCAAAAAAAGTTGAGGTTGTTACATCCTCGTGACGTTTCGATGTAAAATCATCATCGTCAGACGTGGAGTCTTATTTAAGATGATTGAAGACTGCAAATCTGAAGATGATGTTTTCACATCGAAACGTCCAGGGATGTAACTAGCCTCAACATAACGTTTTGGATATTGACGGAGATAACTAAAAACATATTTTAATGTTTTGTTTATTTTTTAGGTCATAACAGTTTTCACCTGAAGACGGGACCAGATTTCGGATTACGAAACGTTGTGTACGTTTTGCTCACTCAAAAACTATGTAAAACGTCCGTAATAATATTTTAACCCCTGAAGTTTTGTTGCAAAAGAAGAAATGTAAACCTTTTTGAGCACTGAAAAGTTGCAGACATACGAGTATTTTTGAAAGTAACAGAGAAACACAGAGGCAATGATAAAGTGAAAGACAAGAGGGTGGAAGATTACAGAGCTCGATCTTGACAAAAACGTCACCTTATCTAACCCTCTACTTTCGCCGTAGAAACAAAACCTAAACATTTCCTCACCTTTTGAGAGCAACAAATACACTAGCAACAAATTCGCTAGAAGAGCGTTTTAAACGTGAAACGGATTTTATCGACACACCAACACGAGAACTTTAGGAAAGTTCTTTGATGTGTGTTTAAAGAAAAGTTTACTCCCTTACTTACGTATGGTTATGTGAATTTCACCGGACACTCAGCACTTTGCTACCTTATGTAAACAACACTTTGGCTCGCTTAGTACCTGGGTGATATTTTGTACAAAATAAGTTACCTGTTTTGGCGTGAAATTTATAAAGCATTATTCCGCCAACCGCTTGAAGATTTTGAAAACTGAAGTGATAAATTTGTAGGTAAAAACACACTCTTGGTTAAAATCTTTGGTACAGAAAAACTGTAATATCATGATACACCCCTAGGCTAAAGGGAGGTTTTGTTACGTACCTATTTATGCGCAAATCATTTGTTCATATTTGCATTTGAGAACGTTTGATATTTTTTACGAATTAAGATTGCGCAAAGAACGAGAAGAAAAAATGTCGATGGAGAAGGTTGCCGTATAAAAAGCGGCGGCATTATTACATTACTACGGCATTTTAAACTTTTAAATGACAGGTCAGTATATTCTAAAGGGTAAATTGCTAGCAGATTATCCTATCATAATTGGTTTTGAGAAAATTCAAGTTGTAAAAATTAAAACTTAGGGTCAGACCCTCAAAGCCCCTATTTAAAAGATTTTGTTTACAGTGTGTAAAATTATGATACTCGCACGTACAGAAGTTCTTCCGCAGAGAGTAGCGTTGAAAAAACCCTTGTACAAAGTTGACGCGATGTTTCGAAATTACAGCTGGAAAATATACAGGGTGAGTTTTAAATGCCCCCCACCTTAACTTTTAAAAAGGAAAAATTTCAAAACCCTTTTGGGAATGTGTTTATGGAATTCTAAAGTTTGTTTTGACGTATTTTGCGTCACCCCTCCCCACAAAACTGTGGAGGGGAGGGCCCCCCAAAATGTTCAAAATGCAAAACCCCCTTGTGGCACCTCAAAAGAAAGGGAATTTTAGTACCAATTTAACGACGCAATTCTTTGATTAAATACAATCTATTAACAAATTCAAATGCAAATTTTCTTTTAATAAAAAGGTTATCTTGAAAATCCTTTGAGGGAAACATCACAACCCTATAACACAATCCCACAGAGTACTTTGAAAATACATTTGACATTAAAAATTTGGATGTTAAATGTAGCATTTTAAACCTGATTTCTTGTAATCTTGTATCTTGTAACTTGTATTGTAACTTCTTGTAATCTCTTGTGGGGGGTTGTATTTTAAAAATTTGGGGCTCTCCCCGGATTTTGGGTTGGGGATGGGTGACGCAAAGTACGTCAAAACAAACTTCAGAATCCTATAAAAACATTCCCAAAGGGTTTAAAAACTATCGCCTTTTGAAAAGTTAAGGTGGGGAGGGGCATTTAAAACTCACCCTATATAATAGTTTCGTTACTAGTAGTTTCGATGACGTAATCGAAGAGCAGTTTTTGATTTCGCCAGATATTCAGATCGGGTCATTCCAATATGTTGAAGACATGAAATACTGCATGGTAGTACATAAAGAATCGTGTATCGATGAGTTATATCCCAATACATCTGCAATATTTATATGAAGGTTCTGCAATACATCTGCCATCTTGGAGCTGTACATAACTGATATTATTTTACATGACTGAATATCATAAACGTACGACATGATCTAATCCTTTTTGAACGTTTAAATCAATAATTCTTGACCAATAATGACTTTGAATAACGTTTGGTGTCTTAAAGAATCTAATTCCATAAACAAATATTGCATAAAAATATAAGGAAGTTTATTTTGAGAAGCCTTGTGAGACGAGTGAAATGGTCGTGTAATGAGGCAAAATAAGATCTAATCAACATTATCTTCCGGCTAACTTAAACTATTTTAAATGGCTGATGGAGCACTTAAAATTACTTCACAAATGATTCTAATGACCCAATTGCACAATTAAGCTAAAACCAGACCGACACGCAGCTAAGCGCTGATGTGCCGCTTGCATGAGTGAAGCGAATTTCCTCAATACCATAGAAGCTGTTCGCTACGTTCATAACCTCACTTCGGGTCTCAGCTTTGTATTTTTTGATTACGAGGCCGTTTATTACGCTTACAGATAGCGTTGGCTTTCGTGGTCTTTTACTGCTAATTGTACTAAGTATAGCATGAAGGAAAACCGCAAATTTCATTAAAATCGGACCATACATTATGCTGTTATAGCAAAAAATCACCTTTTGGCCACCATTTTGAAACGATTTGATGGATTGTTTTAACTTTTGTTATATGGATGAACATTAAAATAAATACCTTATATGTTTTAAATTTCATTGAAATCGGATGAAGTTTACTATTTTTACATAACTAAAACCACATTTTTGATTATAACCCCCCCCCAAAGAGTACTCGGTGGTATAATTTTGCTGGCTAACGGACTTGACCCAGATACGAGAGGAACATTTGTACAACATTTCATGAATATTTGACTAAAAATGTGACTTGTAGAGAGTAAACACATATATACATACAAAGTGTTGAAAATATGCTCAAAACGTGTTCTGGGGCTCAGGATCAGTGCACATTTCATGGTCCCGGGTCTGGGTCCTACCATGCTGACAGCGTGAATATCTTATTTTTCCAAAGGAAATTCGCAAAAACAATACAAAGATAACGGTCTTTCCGGTGTATTAACTGAGTTAAAAGCTTGTTCCTTAGAAGTAACAAAGGTAAATTAACATATTCAGCATTGTGTTCCACCGTTTACATTTCTCTTTGGTGTTAGAGTATGCAAATATGTGTGAAATATACACTTGAACAGCGTATGTAGGTTTGCCGCACTGTTAACAGGGAAGGAAACGTCTGCAGTAACTTATGTAATGAACCAGTAACAGCTGTCTGCAAACATAACAATACGTTCACCTTGCGTACTGTACTGCATGTACTTATGCTTTACCTGGATTATACTTAAGAGGATTGATCACTTTAGAAGGTGCTCAAAGCATGCTCTCGTAGTCCCCGTTTAGGCCGCTATGTTTTGGTGTAGAGATTAGAACAGTTGTTTTCCATGTTCTCAAAGGTTGTCTCTAGGTTTGTATAACCTGGTTTTTTAAATCTTACGCCAAAATTAGCAAAAATGTTTGAAGTTGGCCCAAAATAGGCTATTTTGAGAGTGAATTATATTTTTTCACAAGCATTTGTTGCCTTTTTGTTTATAAGGAACATCGAACCACTCTTACCCTATCATTTAAATCCGCAATTGTACGTTTCGGTTCATAAACGGCGTCGGAAAAAGGGACCACGAAACCATGTTTTGCCCCTTTTTGAGTGAGCGAAGCAGTTGGAATATCGCTACTACCATTTCTCTTGACTGGCAAAGTCGGCGGCACGCGTGACTTTTCAAAGAACTAAGCCAGACAAGACAACCCTACTAGAGCCGATGTTTTTTGAAACAGAATATAAACTTGGATTTCCACCTACCCCTCGTCTACCGGAGAGAAATCACCAATACTCCGCTATTTCATTGGTAAACATGGGTTATTGCATGATTGACTTAAGCTCTTAATGTCTAGGGTTGGAAGAGATATTATTTACGAATCAATTGTAAGTATCGGACTGATGACTAGTGAAGCAAGGGGTCTTAGAGAATCGTAGTAAGTTTATTTCAACAACTATAAACATTGCCGGCACATGCCGTGAATCCTTTTCCTATAGTGGAAGATACGTTACACCCTTGAAAACTAAAACCAACTAAATCCAATTTGCCTGACCAAGATGGTGGCTAAAACCCCATTTTCCGCCGCCATATTGGCCCGGCTAAACCGATTTTATTGAGTTTTAGTACAAACTTTAGGTACGGTACCATAAATGTGTAGAGGCTAATAAGCAAATTTGTAATCGAATCATTAATTCACAGTTTTATAGCGTAAAACACTATTTTTGGAAGTACACGCCCTACCCAAAAGGTCCCTTTTGGTGGACCAATGTTGCTTTTTAACACATTTAACCTAAAGATTTACAAAAGGAACATTTGTACCAAAGTTTTGAACACCGGAAATAAATGCGATCTGTAAGTATTTATCTAGAAAAAAAAACTCAATGAAAACCCCCATATTTGTAACCAAAACTATAACTAAAAAAACTCGAAAACTAAAAATGTCTAAAATAAATTACCGTTTAAAAATTGACCAATTTAAAAATTGAAAACAAAACACTCCTCCACAAAGTGGAATCGATGTAGACGTACCAGATATAACTATGAAGATGAGAAAGTGACTCAAATTTAGGAATAACTCAAAAATATAAATAAAAATGTTAAGTAAAATTCATAAAGCTCCTGGTATATTTTAAACTTTCCTTTCGTAAAGACCAAAAATTCCTGCCGTTACAGAAAACAACATCAAACAAATAGTTTTGCGATCAATATTTTTGACAGAAACTAATTCACAGACTAAAAAGAACCCACATTTTTATTTTTTCCAAAATATTCCTACCAATAGACTACATCCATTGCAGTAGACTACATCATTACCCCCTGGAACTAAAATATTCGTTGAATCTATCCTTCTTGAAGAAAAAATGTAGTAATTGAACTGGATTTTCAGTTTGTAAAATTAACTAATATCACAAGTTTTACTAATCGCTGTGCTTATTTAAATAATACAGTAGTAATCAAATGTTTAACAAAGATTTGAACAATGACAGTTTACTTACATATGTAATATCATGAAATACATGCTAATATTGTGTATTTATGCCTACAGTGTGCTGCAGGTGATAATGTAATGGGCCTAACACAAAGTTGAAACATCGTGTTGTGTATACAGTATAACGTGTACTCTGCGTGCTCTATCAGCTGGCCTGAACAGCTGTTTGGTTTATAGCCATGTTATCTCTTATCAGCAACACGGTTCTCATTTTCCTGACGTAGGTATAACCACAGATACTACATTTTCTTAATTGTATTATCTTTTGTCGACTCTGATACAGGCATTTATGTTTTGAGGCAGTTGTCCAAATATTGCCAGAGACAGGAATAACAACCGAACTGGGAGACATAGAACGGTAGTTGTTGAACGTTTTCTCTCATAGGCATGTAATCTTGAAGGGAATTTTAAGCAAATAAAAGGTTTAGAACGTACTCAGTTTTAGTAGGGTGAGAGTTGTGAATTATACTAGAAGAGGTATTTTATTGATTGAAACACCAGCAGTTTGACGAGTCTCCAATTTTAACTAATAAGTTATTATGTGTACATATTCCACTATGCTCTTGTAATATTTATAATGAACAAAACTATTTCTATGATAACAACGTTTAAAACAAAGCTCTGTTATGCGACTTATTACGTTCATCATTTTTATTCTACAAACAGACAGTTGTTAGGGTTTATATCCCGAATGTTTCATTTTTATAGTTTGATGTAGATATGTTTAGTTTTATGTTTGTTGGCGTTGTATCCAAAATGAAACCGTGCTCTATCTGCTGTCACCATCAAACCTTTCCACTTGGTTTATCTTTATTGCCCGCCATTTTATCAAAGAACTACGTTTTATTACTTACGTGGATGTAAACTGAAATACTCTTATCAGTTGGATTCCACAAAGCAAGATAACAAATGGCTAGTACATTAAGCGTGTATTTCGTCCAACAAAACGAATAAAACCATTGTTTTAAGGAATGTGTTTTATAACTGTATAAAATATTATTATGTACGATTTCCATCGTTTTTGAGTGAACAAAAAGCACACAACTTTTCGGGGTTTGGAATATGACCCCATCTTCAAGTAAAACCAGTCCCAGAAAAATCACACACCATATGTACCTAAAACATAACACAAAACATTAGGAAAAGAGCTAGTTTTAAAGAAAACAGCACAAGCTGACCAGTCCCCCACCATTAAATAACTTTCTGAATAAACTTACCCAGTTTGCAACTGTTTCCAGACTAAGTACATTTCCGTATCGACCGACGTAAAATTGGGCCCTAACATTCTATGAGTTTTAACTAAAGAATCACTGTTTTTAAGAAAATACTTCGGCAGCAAAAGCACGATACTAGGAATCTAAAACACCATGTCAACTAAAATTGTAGAAGTTTATTAAGGTGGTTAACACAGCTGATGAATCATTGTTGTCATATTAACCCGCTGAGAGTATAAACAAACTGTATAATTCTCATTGGTCCACCCTGTAGAAACATTTTCTATAGGACTCGTGCGCGTATCAAATTTTGTCCGAACATTATATCAGACCAAACAGTTTTCACAAAAGTGCCTTTTCTGTTTATGCATATTATTGCCACAGTTTACAGATTCTTCCAGAAGGTTTTGTATAAACCTCAAGATGTTGGTTTTAACCTGATTAATAATACTATAAACTAGCTGCGCCAGCTGGGGGCTTCGCCCTAGACCCCCTGGCACGCTCGCTCGCTCGCCAAGCACCTCGGCCTACGGCCCGCTTTGTAAAACTCGGCCATCCCGCCGGCCTATCTCATGGCTTATTTGCTTTGGACAAATTTTTTAAAAACTTTTCTAAGATTTTCAATGTTTTACCCCCACTTTTTAACCCCTTCCTCCCCCCAAACAATTTGGTAGACAACCAATATATTTTTGAAATCAGCATAATATTCCCTTTTTTGATACCCCACATCGATTTTTATGATTTTTTATTTCTTGCCCCCTTTAACCCCCTCCCCAAATCCATATATTGGCCCCGAACCCCGAAATCAGTATCTTTGGGTTAATGGTATACAACTATGTGTCGAGTTTCAAACAAATCCGTTGATATTTACTAATAAATATTTACTAAAAGTGGGGACCTTAAAACCCCATAAAAATAAAAATCTATGCATAATTTTATTCGTTTCCCTCACCCTCCACACACTAAGGACCATTTCTATTCAAAAATCTGAATTACCCCAGCCAGATTCCGAGATCTCAACACTCCGGACAACCCTAACCGAAATACTAATAGTATAGATAACAACTAACTTAATGATTCCCAGTTATCTGATAGTCGTTTACAAGAAGATTACGTAAGAAAACCAAACACAGAATGTTCTTGTCGTACACTTTTCATTGAAACCAGTTGTCACGGAACGGTGACATTAGCGTCCAAGCCACGTCACGGAATGGGGTCGACTTTGAATACAGCCATTCATGTAAAAGTGAACAACGGGACAAATGTGATTCTAATGTCCTTTGTCCCACACATCAGTGTAAAATGCCCGGACAAACAAATGTTATCGTCGTTTAGCCCCACGTTTCAACCAGACATAACAACACTTTATAGTTTGTTGCAGTAGCAAAGCCAGGATTTTGAAATGACGAGGGGAAAGGACCTTTCAGAATATTGAGAATCATGAGATTCTATATTAGCGGGAACTACCGAGTGGCCTGGGGAGGGGGGTTAGGAAGCAAAATGGGAAGTACTAACGTCCCCCCTGAAAACGTGCTAAATTTTAAAGCACCATATGGTGAGTCTTGGTGCGTTTTGGGAGACATTTTATTCTTAAACCAAAAGATTTATCAGGTAATTTATCAGCTAACAACGCCCTATAGAAGTGTGGGGATCAAGCGTTTTATAAGCAGTCTACAAAACCTACACAGTACCTCACATTTTGATTAGATAAAAATTAAGTTTCTTTGGTAATGATAATAATTGCGCTGAAATAGGCTAGGTTCTAAAGTGGAAAGTATACTTGCTTTTAAATCGGATGCAGTTTCATTTCGTTTGTCTACTAGTTTTTTACATTGTTAGAATATAACATGTATACTTTAGATGGACACCAGATATCTGAATCATTGGTCAAAATCAACTAACGCCCATCACATTTACATAAAAAAATCATATCGGTGTTTTTTTGTGTTTGAATACCTTGCGAGTGTCATAGTTACTCTCACCATTCTGAGCCTCGCGCGGAAATCTTTTATATTCATTATTTATGTTGCTTATTATTACAATAATATTAACATATGTTTGATTTGGGATTATAAAATTTCGAAGTTTAAAACTTTATTAAATTGATTTACTTCGCTCGTCTTGAGATATTAAAGGCATTTGTACTGTGGGGTCTACGTCGCAAACAAACATTTTGAGGCTATTTATGCGTCTAAGTAAAAAAACACAAATGTTTGCTATATAAATCTCAATTTATTAGAGCATCTTGTAGACAAAAATTAATTTCCAAGTTTGGAACATTTTAATATTTTAACCCTCCCCTGAATTTATTTCATTTATGAATTGAAATTGATATTGAGTTATAAGTTTATAAGAAGTCTTCAACCTGTGTAACTCATCATGTGCACAACTACCCAACCAGGTGATTTAGAGATAATGAGCACAGATTTCAAAATCATAAACGAATTCCAATAGGTTAGAACTTACCTCCACGCTTCCACAAAATATCCGTCAAAATTGTATGATAAGTTACCGCAAAACATTCGCGAGTCAATACTTTAAAGTAAATTTAAATGTGCTCTAAATAAGTTTTTAATAGAACAAGCTTGTTAATTTGTTAATGAATTTCTTGAAATGTAATAAAAAGTAGTTTTATTAGATTACTTTAATTTTGATAAATATTGTGTACAAACATAATGTTCTATACAATATATAATTTCTAGATCTATAATTACTGACGTTTGTAATGAAATTGAAATATTGTCATTCTACAAATAAAGAATTTTGATTTGATTTGATACTTTTAAATAAACTCTGGTCCATCTTGTACACTTGCGGAATTCAGTGAACAGCCTCGTAATGTTTGCGATAGTATAATACCAAATGTTGGGGTCGAAGGCGAAAGTGAGTCTTTGAGCGTACCGAATTTTCGCTATAGTCACGCCAGTGACGCTTTAGCGTTTAACTGCGTCTTTTTAGTCCAGCTTAGCTTTTCCATGGAGACAGGTACCCAAAGAGGTAACAAAGAAGTAATTTATCGTAAATAATTACCAGTTTTCTGTTTCATATTCATTAGTTTTTACTAATAACCATATATTTGAACTTTTCTTCACAAAGGTGAAACACGCGAAGTTATGACCCAGCTGACGAGGCATTCCAGACACGTAACAGAAACGTGGCACACGTTGACAACTTATGAGAAATAAAACAAACTCATACTTGTGTATATATATCACGCACGTTTTCCGTATGAGCTTTGAGTTTAAATAAGTACGAACATTTCTCAAAGAAAAAAAATCCTCGGTCCTCGGTAAAAAAGTACACGGATTTTATGTAAATAATTATTTACTAAATTGTTTATAAATAAACGGATTAGTATTATTTTAAATGGTTTAATTGAACACACTTATCGTTCAATGTCCTTTTATGTACCGGTACCTATATGTATTAAAAACAAGAACTGTCTTCTTAACTCTTAGGCTTTCGCGGCCGGTGTCAGCATAAAATTATCAAAAACTTGGCAGTTCTTCAGAAGTCCTATTGAAGCCAGCCAATCCAGTTCGACAACGAGCAACAGCTCCGCCCACTTCGGCCAATCAGGTGGGACCCTGGGTATCACGGCCGGCCAATCCAGTCTCAGCCAGTCAACAAGCTACTGAGGATGACTCTCCACAGCGAGGTCAAACGTCTATAATTGTATTTCAACTGTGACGCGGTAACCGGAAGCCTTAGATCTTAGTGAAGAACTGTCTTTCTACTTTAAAATATGTAAAACAAAACTTCAAAAATGCTCAGTATATTTCGGCAATGCCGTTTTCAACTGTAAATAAAAAGGCATATTATAGAACTTACTAATGAAACGGGATGATTAAAATAACAAATACATCGATGAAATAGTTTTTAAGTAAATAAAATTCGATTCTTGCAGTCACCACTTACAATACACACAGCGGCAACGCTTGGTAAAGATCGAGGTTAAATAGTGTAGAGGACTTCGATATCCAAAATTCTCCTCACTAAACAATACATACACTTACTAAAAATGTAAACTAGGAAAATATTGGCCGAGTGTGTTTCATTTCCCATTACACGTAACTTTAACGACCTGGTTATGTCAGTCACCGTTAGTTAAAGCAATAATTCATTGAAGTTTGCTTGAGTAAATCACAAACAGTCGAGAGAGTGAAGAGAAGAGATTGTTTACAAGACAAAGTAACAAACTTGACTCAAGTTGTAGCAAGTTTACTTTTCCACTCAAACACAGGTTTCTACTGATTTCCCCAAACGGGAAAAAGACTAACAGTAAAATAAATGCATTCTACCATTGGGCTGATTTAACATTAACTTTAGTTTGTAATTCACCGCACGATTAAGCTTTTGATGCCAAAATCTTCCAAATTGTATGTATTTTTGTAGGATTCAACTAACCCCCACTAAAACTGCTCTAAATGAATCATACAAACCCCATCATCATTTAGCGGACCCGTGGTGGGTTGGAATCGTGCGTGACTCTGGAGCTGATCACTCCGATGGCGCGGGTTCGATCCCCGCAGTCACCACCTACATTTGTAATGTGACTTTACGGTAACGCTAGGTAAAAGGTCGAGGTTGAGTGGTAGAGAGGACTTTGTAGTCCTTACTTTGCCTCGTTAAACAAAACAAAAATTACCTCTTTTTTACAAAACAGTTGAGAGAAAATTAAATTATCATTTGGAACTTTATAGTGTTACATTGCCTATTTATTATCTGGTTTATCTCCCTTACATTTAAAAGTGTGTTTTATGTCGGCTATACAGTCACATATTGCTTGTTGAATCCAGTCTGAATTTGTTTTTTCACAGTTGTTTTTCGATGTTTCGGATGCCCCTTTCGACTGCTTGTTCTCTGGGTTACAGTTGTCCTTTGAGGTATATTTTGATGGTGTTTGAGCTGTTTGTGATTTACTTGTTTTTATTGTTGTTCTTTTTATTGAACTCTTTTTCGAACACTTTAAATTGCGTTTATCAGCTAAACCGTTAGTTTTTGACTTGTGAGATTTCTTCTTTTTGGAAGTTTTCTTTTTCTTCCCTTTTGTGCAGCTGTGTTCAGCTTTTGACTTTTTTTCTTTGCTTTTCATTTTACTGGTTGAAACATTTTTCTTATTTTCTGTTTTCTCCAATATGCTCGATAACTTGTTCCTAACACAGGCGCATAGTTGACAAGTTGGTTTTGTGTTATCCTCTTCGTTGCTAGATTCGTCAGATAATTCATCATTTTTACATTCTTTTATAGGTGTTTCCTCTTCCGAACTCTCTGATTCAGTTTCTTGACTCGAGCTTTTCCTGTTTAACTTATCAGCTGTTTCACGACTGTCGGTTTTCTTTTCGGTCATCAATTTTCGATCACAGTCATTTTTAATCTTAACGCTATCTGTGACTTTTGATTTCGAATTTTTACTTAGGTTATTTTTATGTTTACTATTTCCTTCTCCATTACATATTCGTGTTAGTTTTTTTGACATGTTGGAGTAGACACGAAATTGGCCATGTTTTGGAAACATAAAAGGTACTTGAAGTTGGTTTGTGCTGTTACTATGTAGAGTTCTCCAGATACATTTTCCCTTGTCAAACAGTCTCAGAGAACGCTGAAACATACACAATGCCCTGTGAGTACTTTGTACAGGAAAGAGATAAAAGAAAACTAAGGTTGAACTAGACATTTTATAGGTTTTACATGACCAGTTGGGTTAGATTAGATTGATTGGGAATATGGTTCTAGACCACGTGCACATCAACCCTTGGTTTGTTATGCTGGCTCCCTGTTCTTCTATTTAGAAACCCCTCCCGTTTGCTTCACAAAGCTCGAGGATCGCGCTACCCAGTTAGGATGGATGTAGATCATGCCACTCACGATGGACTCGCATTCGATAACATCGTGTTTTGTGGACTACATGACCAGTACTTAACAAATCAATTGAACTTACTTGTAACATTTTGTCCTTTAAGGGAACGGAGATTTGTCGACGTGTACGGATGTGGTGTTGGTGGTTGTCCCATGATGTGAACTTTGTTTACAATATCGATTTGTCTAAGAAATTACCATGGAAACATTCAAACCTTTCTGAACTTTACGGCATGAATGTATTGTATAAACGGCATGAACGTGTATTGTACAATTACTTTTAGATTCTGAAAATTTACCAGTTGTTAATTTGGTTTAAACTACGTCGCATAATTTGGCGATGTTGAACGGGACGTGACTCAGTTTAAAATAGGTAAGTAAAACCGTCCTGAGGGGCTCTTGTTGCTGATAGTCCTCTCTGTCAACATCCACCCCAGTAGCTTTGGAGATTTGGTAACCAGCTGTCAAAGGTAAACCAATCGCGCATTTACAGGCATCGATCCCGAACTACGTCATGGCTGACAGTTGGCTGAGAAGTATTCAGTTGGACCTTCTTGAGCAAATTCAATAGTAAACGTACTTTTTTTCTATTATCAACTTTCTCCTTCACTTTTATTTATAATCTTTCCTTTCGGTTCCAGGAATAAACGGAGAAAAATGAACTAATGAAGACTACAGAACTAGCGGTGAAGATGCAGAATCGCCCCATTACATCCTGGCATACCGTCCTCTCAGATGCTCTTCATGGTATCAGGTCCCTTCTCTGTACAGCCAGAAATACTACGCCCACGCCACATGAAACGACATTCAACCCTATGCGATCCAGTGATGGAACTTCTACACGTTCATGAACTGATTGGAGCTACAATTATTTTGGAGTTCCACTTTTAAATTGCGGCTACAGAGCCCTAAAGGAAACTGAAACTACATGCATAATGTTACAAAAGTGGATGAGATATTTAAGAAATTTACTTAACAAACAGCAATTAGAGTAGTAAAATAAAATGTTTAATTTCAAAATCTGTACAAGACTAAGGGAAACTAAATTTCGATATTTACCTAGCGTTACCACATAGTCACTTTACAAATTGTAAGTGGTGACTGTGAGGATCGAGCCGACACGAATGTAGTAATGAGCTCCGGAGTACCGCACGGTTCCAACCCGCCACGGGTCCGCCAGCTGTTTCCAGTTTATTGAAACAAAGCTGAACGCTGCCCTCTACACTTTAATTAAAACTTTAGAACAAAATCAGTGTGTAGGAGTTTGACAATATCCTCAAAGTTTGTGCGTTTTTAGGATAATCCAAAACATCTGGGAGTTTTCATTAAAAGCAAAGTAATTAAAACTTGAACTCCTAAAACTTTAAAGATAGATTAGTCTATTTAATATGAAATAGTTTTGCGGTACTTCTAGTTCCATTTGTCCTGTATGAAATTAAACCAGACCGACACGCAGCTAAGCGCTAAAGCGCCGCTGGCATGAGTGAATTGAATTTCCTTTGCAATTTGTTACTCTAATTCGCTCCTTTCAACTCCGCTTTCGTTCGCTCCACTCACAGCCTCGCTTCGGCCTTCGGCCTTAGACTTACATATACATTTCATTACATTGAAATTGGACTATTCATTCCTCTGTTACAGCGAAAAACTACTTTGTTGGCCGCCATTTTGAAACGACTCAAATGAACTTGTATATTTTTTGTTTATTGATAGATATTGTAAAATATGTAGTACAAATTTCATCAAAACCGGATGAAATGTACTTACTGCTTTTAAAGCATTAAAACTCCTTTTTTAAGACACTCCCCTCCTCCCCCAAAAAGAGCTTTAGCGCTTAGCTGCGTGTCGGCCTGGTTAAATTATTTTCGTGTGAACTGTGAACTTGTAAACTATGTGCGTGATATGTTATTTCATATTTATTTAATATAAAATCTTTGACAATCTACATAATGAGACACATCACACTAGCAGATGAATATGAGCCGTTACAAACACGAAACCTCAGGCAAGTTTAATACTTACTCTAAATTAATATCACAATTTTCCACAGCAGTTAAGAACAAATTTTGTGCAAGGTTTAGAAGTATTTTATAATGACATTGAGAGTAAATCGCAAGTTCAACCCACTTCAACATCATTGGAACATGAGAAACCGAAGGGGTTAAATTTGTTTAAATTATTTAAGTATTTGATTAAAGATTATTTGGTTATTGTAGGTTAGTACAAAAGACTGGTCAGCTACGCTGACTACTTTAGGCTAGCTCATTTTCTAATGTTCTGTGTTTGTTTTAGGTTACTTTCACCTGAAGACGGGATCAGATTGCAGATCCCGAAACGTCGTGATCCTTTTTGTTTACTTACGATGGAAAATGTCCGCAATAATAGTTCAACTTCTGAAGTACAAAAGATTGAAAGAAGAAAAACAAGAACAAAACAAGTTTAAAATCTCAAAGTTTTCATGGAATATTATATTAGACGTACCAAATAACGAGCTATTATATACCTTTGTTTATAACAGTATAAGCTGCACGTATGGGGTGAGTTTTATATGTCCCGTCGTAAAAAACCTAGAAATAAATTGATTTAAATGTCCCCAATAGGAAATATTTTTAAAAACCCTTTAGGGAATGTTTTATACAGTTCTAAGGTTTGTTTCGACGTACTTTGCGTCATAAAAAACCGCTTGTTGCCTAGAGAGTGTCTAATCGGATTTTTGAAACAATATGTCTGTTTTTGTCAATTACTCTGGTTTTAAATTATGGTGTATGAAAATTTTGAATCTATTAAAACCTGTGGTTGCAAATAGTAAAATATAGCATAATATTGGATCTGCTAAAGAAAAAAACCAATTTTGAAATGCAGAAAACCAATATTTAAATTATTATTTTGGACGAGGGACACTTTATTATGTTAAGGACCTGAATATAATATCTTTGAAATTGAAAGGCTTCGTCCAAAAGTATCAAAAGTAATATTGGTTTTTCGAATATATTAATTAGTTTCTTTCTTTATCCGTGATGGTTTGTGTTTACAGTTTAAAGTTTTAGGACACTGTATTTACACAAAAAAAAAATTTGCGTCAATCTCATTTTTGTTGATTTTATTTTATAAATAGTTTATGTATATCTCGAGCTTTATTTCGGTCCTTATGCTTTATTTCGACAGCTTTATTATACATGTAAAGGTGCAAACTAACTTTAAAAATTGTATTTACGAAGTATTATCAATATTGAGATTCATGCGGTGTTTTTTGAAGAACTCTCTACTCGTATACAGCTCAATTTATCAACACAATCTCAAAATATAACACCTTCCGTTTTGTCTCGAATTTATCATAACGTAAATATGGAATAAAATTAAAATTATTATTTTTAAAGCACAGTGCCGTAATAAGTTTAACTTAACTATTAGGCTTTCGCGTTTTGGCCTCGCTGTGGAGTACTATCTTCAGTCACTGTATGGCTGTAACGGTTTGATGGTATTCCACAGCGAGGCCGAAATATCTCAACCTAACTTTGAAGTCTGGACGCGTTGTGAACCGGAAGAACTAAATTATAAGTTATAAATTGACTTGAACCGAAATTCAAAGTTTCAAAGTTTGAAGTTTTTAAACTATTTAGTAACATTAAAGATAATGTCATGGTAAGTAGATTGCGCGGTAAATGAGAGTAGGTCAGTGGTAAATTATGCATTGTAATGTTTTTTCTAAAACTGTTTGGCAAGGAAACTACCGAGTTGATGTCATCATCAACGCTGGAGTTGACTATGAACTCTTATCAGTGGTTACTGATAACAACACTAGGTGCTTTTGTATTTCCTCTTCAGGTTGAAATGAGCTCGTTACACAGTTATGCTTTTGTATATTTATCTCACATACCCTACGTAATAACACACTTTTAGGTGTCGTTTTAAGTTATACAAACAAGATTTATTACTAAAGAAATGATGATTTATTAGCTATTTAGCGTGTATACAAATTAAGATCAATAATAAGTCATTGACATAGTATTTAATTTCTGTTTGTAATATTTCCAGCTTGTTGATTTACAGTCTCTATTGACAGGCACATGTTTCGGATAAACATTCAGATTTAATTAGAGTCCGTACGTTTCTTCGTGGCGCTTGGCGAGGGGAAGTGAGGGGACAGAGTGGGGAACAAATCGATTTTTTTCCAAAAGTACAGTAATTTTTTTCAGAAAGACTGAACAGTTGGTTACCTCCACCCTCGAAAACCCAGTTATAACTGGTTTTAGTCGTCAAGGTCAAGCGCCACGAAGAAACGCACGGACTCTACTTCCTTTTATTGTCTAAGTATTTGGACACGTTTATTTTGGAACTTGCTTTACGACTTGTGCAAATTGATTTACATGAAACAAGAGATTAAATTATTTAGGTATTTACAACCAAAGTTAAAATATAGAATATTAATAAATTGGGTTAAGACGAAGAAGATTACGCTGAACTATTGGAAAAGTAATTTCTTCCTCGATTAACGGAAAGATAAGTTCTCTATAACGCTCTGAAAACTTATCATATTTCTTGTAAATAATTTAATTAAGTCAAATTGGAGTGACTTTTGCTTTGTTAATGTAAAGATTACTTCAACAATAAAACTTTGGTTAATAGCACTTGGCCATAGTGAAAACCAATAACCGTTGTATTCTGAAGTTTAAAATGGGTTGAACATTGTTTTTAAATGTGTGGGCTTTTCCTGGTGTGTCATACTCTTTTGCTAAGTTTTTAGTTTTAGAGACATTGTCATGTGGGATATCTCCAGGCTTTCAGAGTAGTTAAAAAGTAACTTGCAATTAAATGTTCTTCTTTGGGTTGTTCTTATTATACAGGGTGGTGAGAAATACAGGGTGGTCGGAAATAAATGTGTTATTATTAAAGAAATAACTACATTATTATTTAAGGAAGCCCTATTGATGTTGATAGAAGTGATCAAAATATTGACACTAACTATAAGTTGTCACCACATTATTAGCACAAACTGTGGCCAAAACGTTTGTGAATCCACTACTAGATATAACTGCTGAAACTATAGTTTACTAAGTACACAAAAATGATTGTATACTGTATATGATTGTAGAGCTGAAGTAAGATGCTATTTGATAGGCGTTAAATACATTAAACTCCGTACGGTAGAGCATGCTGTACGGTGAAAACGTCTGTTCTTAAAAATTGTCCGAACCCTTTTGAATGGAGCACATTATTTCAAGCTCTTACAGCCTTAAAGCGTATCAGCTATTTTAGGTATAATTAAAAAAAGCGCTGGAAGAATCTTTAAGTAGGTAAGTTTTAAATACGTTCCAACCAATATTTTGGTTAGAAAGGTGATATTGAGTGTAATTAGCATCAAACAGTTTCTTGTTATAAGACCTTTAAAACGATAAAAATAAAGTAATTTCAGAACCAACCTGTAGAAAAAATGGAATATCAAAAGTTCAGCACTCAACTTGTAGGCCAAATCAACAAACCAGAGTTTAGCAACTTAAACGGAAATAACTCAAAAACTATTTCAACCCTTGTATATGTTAATTTACATGATGACTTGATAAAACCTACTTAAGCTCAAAAGAACCTACGTGTATTTTACCAATTACCCGACGACGTGTATAGCTAGATAAAGAGAATAACAATTTAGTTAATTTGCGTTAAAAGAAAACTGTATTCACATGAAAATGAAACTAAGTGTTAAACACAATAGAACACATATTTATTTTACATTTCATCAAAATCGGAAGAGGTGTTCAGTTTTTAGATCATTTAAACAACCTGTTTGGTGAAACATCTTTCTCGTCACGGAAGTAAAGGCGTTTTGGGTGGGTAGTTGTAATAAATGTAGTTCTCGCTTTGAACTCACTCAGATTTCCATGTTACACTATTTTGTACACAAATATAAAAACTTATACTACATTTTATAAGATTTTAAAGAACCTATTTTAAATGATTTTCAATCTCATTATGATGAGATGAAAACTAAACGTCTTTGTAAATGGTTATTTAATAAAAAGTCGTTGCTTTATTGAGCTCTTGGAAAATTATGTTACAATGAAGCTTTCAAGTTTTAATGAAAGTACAGAAAACCAATATATCAGTGTCAGTGTCTTGCTTCTATCTCCTAATAAACTGAGTTTGGCCAGTAAATTTCCCTCGTTTTTCTTAAAACTCTTAATACCATCAAATGAACAACATGTGAGGGTTATGTTGTCAATATAACTGTAAATTCACCAAATACCTGTTATTATAACTAATACTTGTAACCAATACTAAGTGAACAAATAATTTGCACGTCCTGCATTGTCACATAATTACTATAAATATTGACAACAAAACAATTACTGAAACTTCTCTAAATTTAGAACTTTCTGAATACTCCACGATTCTATTAAAAACAATCACGTCAATAATGTACTAGGTACTGAAATCCATATACATCCTTAATTCCTAAATTAATATATCAAACAACAGCTGGTAAATCTGACTCCTTAATTGAACAACACATACAGTCTACATACTGCCAGGTATTAATGAAAATCGAAATAAAGAAACTAAATCGCACTAAATTGCAAGTTTTCTTTTGATTTAGCTCTAAAACCACGTGTTTGTGACACATATATTGACGTGCTAATGTTGTATTTTGACTCCCAGGGGAGTAAAAAATATGTTTTGCCGATATTTTGATTTATATATTCTATTTATTTATATACTATTTTTATTTATTTATATCTATTCCAAAGATTATTAAGAACAAGATGATTTTTTAAGAGGCGTTTGGGGTCAAGTTTACAGGTGTTAGTATTCCAAACGAATCTGGCATTCATAGATTCGTTAAAAAGTTTAACCAAACAGGATCCGTAGGAAACAGAAAACTGAATGAAGAAGTGATGGAGGACGTTAGGGTTGGTTTGGAAAATTCCTCCAAAAATATTTAAGCATTTAGCACATAGCCTACTTACACCTGCAAATTTTATCTTAAACGCCTCTTGACACAAAGGAAATTATTTGCTCTTAAGTATTCTTTAACCATAAACACTCTTTGATCTTTGATAAAAACCATGATTATGTTTATTTCCTAATAACATCAAATTAGGAAATCAAACCGCTAGATTACTGCATCAATACATACCAGCTGATAGATATTGAAGTCAACAAACCAATGATATAAATGTATGAACATATATTGCTTATAAAGAATGATTTAGTATTGTTTAAAAAATTGGGTTTTGTAAAACACTGTATTTCTAGGATTTATTCTTTGTTCTCTATGTTGCTTTGACAAATTGTTTGTGTGATACTGGTTTCAACTGATTGCAGAGTTTAACTATTTAAATAGCTTAGCATTATTAAATTTTCAATGTATCAATTAATAATATTAAATACATGGTATGATATAAATACATTAATTTAAATACATTGTTATACTGTTTCAGGGGGTGGTTTGCACTAGGGCAGCAGGTTGCTATGGCCATGATTCATCAAATGTAAACACAATAATTATACATCAATGACATATGATGAATATTTTGTTACCCCTCTTTTGATAAAGTTACTTTGAATGTGTATTGATATAAGAATAATAAATACCTTATTAGCCTGTAGATCCTAATGTGTAAGAGAGATTTTCACATGATGCATTTCGCAAAAGTTGACAGAAACAGTAAACCTTATCGCATGACTTAAAGCTCCATAGAAACATTTTACAGTTAACTTTAAACAGTATTTGATCAATGTTGGTTTTAAAACAAATAATATATTATAAATATTCTGAAATTTTGACTATCAAATGACAACCAACTTCTTTTTATACAGTTTATTTGGATTTTTTAATAAATTCATTTCAACTCTTGTGTTGTATGTCCTTGTAATATAACGTACAATATTGTGTTGTTTCCACCCAAGTTTATTCAACTGAAAATAAGCTTGCTGAGCGAAAGAAGAGGAATTGCTTGTCACATAAATTCATCAGTTGTGGCCCCTGATTCCATCTTCACTCTGAGTATCTGGCTCAAACCCTCCACTCACTTTTAGATCGAACTGAGAAAAGCTTTTACTAGCCCAGATGGAGCTGAAAGTTGTATTGGAGTATTTTCCCTTTTTGAATGTAGTATAATAACATAATCCGCCACAAGGGTGGGGATAAGTAGTACATTATATTAACGCGCAAATAAATAACACTTGCTCACTCGGAAAGAATTGCATTTTCAGTTTTAGGTAGTAGTTTTAGTTTAGACTTAATGGAACCTACAGAACAGAGGTGATATTCACTCTTATGATACTAGAGGCAGGGAAAATTACCGAACTGAGAGACACAGAACGGTAGTTCATAATCGTTTGCCTTCTCAGGCAGGAATTCGTTTCGTCAACAGATTGCCACATTCGATAAAAAACGCCGTTGTACCCAAGGCATTTAAAACTCATCTGACAACAGTTCTCACCCCTCAAGTCCTCTACAACACAGACGAGTTCATGGTGTATAGTTGGGAGACCGTATAAATTAGCTGACTAACTAGGATCTAGAGTTGTACTATTCGAATGAATGGGATGTACATTTTGTATGTCTGAATGAGATTTAGAGGGAAGTATGAAAAGAAAACTGTAGCTAATAAATATGACGATTGCCAGGGTTTTCATGTAAAAAATGTTCATGCAATTAAATACTTAATTATTTATTTAGTGTCGCCCTACGAGTAAATACACTGAGGGAGTATTCTACCGTCACCAATTCTTACAGAAAATACAGTTTGTGCAAATCTATACGAAAGTTTGCTTTACTCTCGCCAGCGGCACGTTAGCGCTTAGCTGCGTGTGAGCCTGGACTAGCAGTTTGTAGTTTTAAATATTTTAAAAGTAAAATTTTGTCACTCATTCTTACATCGAGAACTCATTTACATATTTTGTGTAAACTCACTTAAGCATCCGTAGGCCGGTAGCCATTTCACCACAAGAACTCGTCTGAACTATAGAAAGTGTTCGCGGTCAAAACTGCTTTTACGAGACTTGAACGCCTGTGGCGTTGGAGCACATTTTATCGAATTAATTTGTTGACAAAACGGGCTCCTGCCTGAGAAGGCAAACGAGTTCTGTGTCGCCCAGTTCGGTAACACATCTTATGGGATCGCATTTTGGTTTTGAAGAAAACGCAGGTTTCAAGGATGTAGAGACAGGGAAGAGTCAACATATTGAGACTTTTGAACGATGGTTGCACGACTCTTCCATCAGGTGCGGATCTCTCATCAGTTCAATCATGCATGGATTGACAATCCCAAGTCAACCCTCTGTCGAGTGTATTCCTAGAATAGATCTGACTCACAACCCTATGTACTGAGACGTGTCATCGTAGTCTTCAGTTTGGACCAGTATGATGTTACTTTAGCGAGATTGTAACACATAAGTGTTGAGGTGGAAGCTTTCATCATGCAGATGGATCTCATCTCACATGCACATTTTGATCAACTCACAACCCTTATGTACGGAACAGTCTTGTTGTATATATTAGTACATCGTAATATTTAGTTTGTGTTATTACTGTATGGTTAGTACACACAGACCCGACCGGTATCTGCATATGCGTAATCAGGGTAGTGTTAGGAGAGAAGGGATTGCTATTACTCAGGTAAACAATCGTTTCTTGTCAATTGATAAAGGTAAAAGGTAAAAGGATTCTTGATGAGTCTCTACAAGTATAAAACTATTATGGTAAAATCCTCTACCACAACCTCGACCTTACTCTGCGTATTAGTACATTAAAATGTAAGTAACGGGATTGAACGTATGATTGAAAACAGGTAAATAGTCAATTGGCCTATGTATTGAAATAAATAAATAGGCCTACCAATGATACTAGATCATGAAAGGTCTCAACTGGCCTATCAATTATGATAAGATAACACGAATGAACATTATTGTGCGAGTAAAACGAAATTGAAACCGTGTAGGTTGAATAAAATAAATGTATTTTATACAATTCATTTTATACAATTCCAGTTTTTATACTAAAATTACAATTTATCCGTCGTCTTAATTGTATAATAAACTTCCAGATAACTTGAAGCAAGAAGTGGCATCCATTTTCCAGGTCAAATTAAAAGTATCTCTTGAAGAAGATCTATCTACTCCGTACACGACTAGATGATGAAAGAAATATGTGAAGAGTAGCGTTGTTTTCCTGGGTCTTTTGGTTGTTGTTTGTTGATTTTTTCTTTGTTATATGTTTTGTACAACATATAAATGTTTTGTATTCCTATGCATTTGTATGCCATGGATTAAATCTTTATTTTTTTCATAAACTACATTCAGTTGATTGGAAATCGTTAGTTTCATCTTTGCAATTGCCTGATATGTCAATGTGGGGCCTTGCACAATGTATTTAGCATATTTTGAATATACGCAAAGAATATATCTTCAGGATAAGACACAATGCAGCTCAATGGTAACACTGTTTCTTAAGTGAAAATCTTTTCTTGTTAGTTCAAAATGTAAAATTTAATTTTAATATCTTAAAGTTTGGAACTTAAAGGAAAAGAAGGGTAACAAGATAGGAAAAGGAAAAAACGCAAGCCTATACGCTGTTATTTAAAGGGAAACCGTAGCACACATAGAAAAGATTGTCAATTACAATGGTTGAACAGTAAAATAAATAAAGTTTTAATTCACCCGCTTAGTCATTAACTCTTGCATGAAAATTTAAGTATTTTTAGAATATCGGTTGCCCTCTTTTGATTTGGGTAACGTTGGAGAAATCAACATCTTTAAATCTTTGTTAAATATACTTCAAGAATAAACCATATGTACACATTTTCGTTGATAGTCACGAAACTAAGTTTCGAGGCCACATACACTACAGTCACGTTTCACTTTCATAAAACCTGAAATAGTGTGATTAGCAATACATATACAGTTTAAGAAAACATAGTATATTTCACTACTAGTACCGGAAGTGGCCTTTTTCCGTGCATGGTCAAAGTCCACATCTATGTTTTAGTGTGAGGCGAAGCCGAACGCGGTTTGCAATCATGAACTTGAAAAGGAACTTTCGGAACAAGTTGTGAACTATACTTTTATCGTTCTGCAAAATCACACGATAAATAATTTTGTGTGTGTAATATTAATGTACTATTAATTATTAAATTATTATCAATATTTATTAGGTTAAACATTTTAATAGGTGTTTGTATAGGTTAATCATTTTTATGGGATACATGAAACATTCACTTTTTAATTTTATGAAATTGCTTATTTCTAAAACTAACAACAAAATAACGTTTTGTTTTTAGTTCGTTCAGCTACTTTGTAATAGTGATTTGAATACAAAAACGCTAGCGCTCATAAAACAAAAAGTGTAACTAACAGGAGTCTAGGAAATTTACTGAACTCTTTTACTTTTCGGCGCACAAATGCACCGCGATCAGCTGTTTTCGATATTGTTTTTATGTTGATAATTTGTTATTTTGGAGCAGTATGATGGAAACCTCTGAAGGGGGGCAAGAGATAAAGATGTACTAAAAGAAAATTGTTTCAGAGAGAAGAGAAAACGGTTGATCAGGACTTGGATCTAATTTGT
Organism: Matsumurasca onukii; assembly: GCA_018831715.1. Taxonomy (NCBI): domain Eukaryota; kingdom Metazoa; phylum Arthropoda; class Insecta; order Hemiptera; family Cicadellidae; genus Matsumurasca; species Matsumurasca onukii. The sequence goes on from CM032062.1 coordinate 63,116,118, forward strand.
CGAGTCCAGTTTTCTTGCCCTCTTGCCAAAGGAGGGGAGTTTTTCACTCTCTCGTCTCACCAGCCTTATACAGTGCTAACGATCGATATTAAGACCAAAATGGAACCATTTTAAATAATGTTACGTGTACGTTTTATTTAAAGACTTTTTGTTGTGACACGTTTTATTAGCATGTTTTGCGTTTTAAAGTAAAAACTAGCAACATACTGTATATAAGTGGCCTTAGATCAGTAGAGTAATGCATGATTTGATCTAACTGGGATTTCCTGACCCAACAACCTGTTATAGTGTTAGTTTGAAAGTTCAAACGTTAGGAGTAGTTTTTCTCCAGAAGTGGCTGGAAAAGTTTGTTTCTTCTTTTAAGTAAACTTTTATACTCTCCGTGGATGGTCAGAAGTCACGTTAAGCTGTTGGAATATTTTCATTGGTCGTCAGACTATTGATTATCGACTCAACCTGATGAACAGTTGGCCCTAGTTTTCAACAAGGCATCACCTCACTATCCATCAAAACCCTCAATACACTCGCCATACTCACCTAAAACTACCATTTAAGAGAAGTCGTTACTGTATCTCACTTAATTCAAGTACGAGTACTAATATCAAGTACAAGAAAACTGTCTATTGCTTGTAAAATAGTACTGTTCGTCAATGGTTAATTAAAATAAGAAAACCCATATGTCACTACAAACAAGAATGCTACATCCTTTAGAAGAAGATGATACAACGCGAGGACACTAATCAATGTTTACTGAAATTATAGATCACAGATTAGTGATCACATTTGACAAAATACCAACAAAACAGCTGGACAGTACAACGAACAAGGGACTAATGAGCCATGTCAGTGAACATGTTAGAACTGTAGTTACTTGTAACTGAAACCACAAGTCTGGACTGAATGTCTGCTCCAGTTGCAACAATGTAACTCCGGTTACCTTAATCGTTCCTGCGTTTTGTCATGAAACTTATGTGTCTCGCTCACATTCCACAGGTACAAATATGTTTTCAGCTGAGTAAAGAAAGAATGGCTAAGCAAGGGCTCGATCCAATAAGTAATTGTGGATAATCTAAAGCTTTCTGTACAGACCACGCCAATAAACTATTTACGTGATCAAGGAGGAAGAATTAAGTTTAAAATCATGTTGCTAAAAAACCTCTGGGATAAAGTAAGTCACGGCATTTTTTTGATTGATCATCACGCCAGAAGCATTTTATTTGGAACTTCTAAGTTGTTTGGGAACATGGAAAACACTCTTGGGGGAATCGTTCCAAACCGACGTGTCTGCACTGGGGATCGAAACCGTGACCCAAGTGACTCTCCCCCTGTGCTAAAATCAGAAAGTCAGATAAACCAGCAGTTATGATGGAAATGGTATGAGCTCGTTCGTTGCATATTCAACGTTTTATGACTGAAGCTATTATGATTCACGATAACTCATAAAAGAAAACAATTAGTAATATTAGAGTGGACTATAATGCGATATGTTCGTGCAGTTCAAGTCAAGTTCAGTGCAGTGGTCCATTTCAGTTCAATAAACAAAATGTACATGTTTCTGTGGATTCTCATAATTGTAACATTGTTTGTCCGTTCTTACAAATGTATGAGCTACTTTGAAGAGTCTTCAGCCACGACAGTGTCTTCCATAAGTAAAACATCTGATCAATTGTTTACCAACTATTCATCACTGGTGGTTATTGCTACAGATTCTCTGGTTTTGAGAAGGTATTTAGCTGATCTTGACTTACCGAGGGAAATCTACAACAGCGGAGACGAGTTAGGAGATTGTAGTTCTCTAACGCCGAGAAACTCAACTAAGACAGGTTATGTACTTATATCACAAGGTTTGGCCTTGGAAAGTGTATACGAAACATTTCGATGCATCAGACAAAGCTTGGTTCATCCGGCCGAAGTAGATATTCTCGTTGTAGACTCGCCGTCGAACCGTTTAAAAGGTTTGAAAAAATATGGAGAGTTCTTTTCAATTTTGTGGTACGAACTGAACTTAGCAAAAGTCACTATTCTTCCTATTGAAAATGATAAAGATTCACCGTTCGTGCATATATTCAATCCATTCATAGGAAATCTAGAATATCATCATTCTTGTTCTCAGTATTATTGTAAACATGACATAACTAATGATCATTCCACAAATGTTTTGAACATAAGTATAGAAGAGAAGATCCATTCAGCTATGGACAGAAAGTTTAGGAACATGAACGGATACACAATCTACATATTCAGCGTGGACCTGGAAAGTTTTCCCCGAACACACTCTCTCTGGAGAATCAAAAAGGAAATTGAACCTTATTTAAATATGAAGATTTTTTACCGGGTATTTAACTACAGTACAGGTGAGGAAGTCGCAGAGGTGTTTAAGCCAAAAACACCTACTGGTAAAGTATCTGACAACGGGACGACGTACTATATGGAAGGATGCATGGAATCACATTCGACTTCTGCAGTTTTTCAGTCATCCAGAAGGTACAAAATGAAACTGTGGTACACTATTTCTATGTATGAACGGCCAGTTGGGTTTTTGTTACACGAGAAACCACCAATTGAAAGTTGGCAAATATTCTTTTATATTTTTGAACCAGAACTTTGGATGTTTATTATTGTTGCTTTTATCGTAATGAGTGGCGCTTGGATTTCGTTGAAACTTTTGATTCAAGTGGATTTCAAGCTCTTTGACCTTGAAAGCATCCTACAAACATGCGTTTCCGTTGTCAAGACCATCCTCTGTGCAGGCTTGAACGACGTACCTTCTTCAGATTCAGAAAGGCTTCTCTTGATCGGATGTTTCTGGTTTGGTATTGTTTTGACGACTTGTTTCACCAGCCAAATGTTCTCACTTACCATATCCAAACCTAGTCCTCCACAATTTAACACACTTAAAGAATTAGCGGACTATTTAAGGGATTCTTCACATTTCGTTCTTACCAGATACATTGCTAACGTTACACAGATCTTCAAAGGATCAGTTATGGCCACCGCAATTCCTAGGCTTCTCGAAGATAACGACGGTGTTGAAAACCTACTAGACTTGGGAGATTTGAGTCTCCTTGAGAAAAGGCAAGATCTGGTGTTTACAATCCTAACCCCACCCATAGTGAGTTCTTTGAGTCGAAGTAATGTTTCAGATGTGTACTTTGCTAAAGAATCGTTTCAAACCGTTCATGTAACTCTGTTCGCATCTTTCAAGTGGGGCAAGTACCACAATGTGTTGAATAAGTTTATCTCGAGGTGTTTCCAGTCTGGTTTGATACACAAATGGGATAGTGGTGATTTTCTGTCTTCTGTTACGGTTTCAAGTGCCAACAGCTACAAACCTCTTCGCAGCGAAGTGTCCGCCACGCAAGCGCCGCTCTCATATGACATGTTACTTTTTCCATTCTACGTGTTGTATATTGGCTGCGGTGTATCATGCTTTGTCTTTTTGTTGGAAGTTTTTCATTGTAAGTGTAGCAGAAAACGCTAACAACTAGATTAAACTCCTGTTAGTGTTTTTCGTAGAAAAATCAAGGTTATCCCAGTGGCTAAGTTGTTATTGCTTGCACACGAGTAGTACGACTACTTTCAATTTTAACATCAACTAACTTAGTTAGATTTGTATCATTTTCTTAATACTTTGTCTAATTATTTTACGTTCGATTAAATTTTTTAAATAGAGCTGAGTATTGCTTTTACCACGTAGAAAAATAATAAGTATTTATGTGATGAATGCAGGTTCTTGTTAGTTTACACGTTAACACGTTTAAAGTCGTCATGAAGCACGGAGGTTACAGCCTATAAGCCTCATCTTAATAATGATCAACTTTAAATACATATGAGATTGAACAAAGTTAAATTTACAACTTTTGTGAGTAGTATAAAGTGTATAGTATACGAGTACCGTTACATTTTAAACAGTTATAAATGAACCATAAACCTATAAACAACCAAAACCGGCACAACTTGCCTCAAGTGCTAAGTGAGGCAGAGTGGTTGTTTCCATAAAGCATGATTTAGACAGCAAACTTCTTAAGTGGTTGGTGAAAGCCACATGATCTTCAACGTAACAGATAAACTTCAGTTCATTAACAGAAGTAAACTGTTTTGTGGTAAAGTATGAAGGTTTAACTGAATATCTACACAAATCAATTCATTAAGAACTGCCAAAAACAAGACATATTGATTCAAAATCCAATCAGACACTCCCTAGGCAACAACTACTCAGGTAGGATAACTGGATAACTAACCTAGGATAACTAAGAGGTCCCACTTTTGGGTACTTTTCACCCTAGCATGTAACATCTGTAGCAAAGGAGCCACAAGGAACTTTATCGAGAATTATCGTTCACAACAAATATACATCTAGACACAGATTTATGACGTTTTTTTAGTCTAGCAACGGAACTTTTATGAGACTTAATTATTGTGGGCATCACAAAAACTTTTTAAAGTAAACATTTATGCTGCAATCGAAGTTCGTAGTTTTAATGATCAGATTTATGCTTATTGTTTGCTTACTAGAAACATACTTTTATGGATATTTAACCAGTGTGCAATATTCCATGCACGTAACAGGGTATTAGTATTGTTCGTAAACTCTTATTTAATGTATGTTTGTCAACATTATGTAGTAGCTTGTTAGTTGATTAGTCATGTTCTTAATATTACTATTCCAATAACTACGGTAACTTATTAATTTTTATGAGTTAGTCTATCTGCGTCCAACCTTATAATATGTAATTAAGCTATAGTTTCCATTAAGCAGGCAAGCTATTTTTATTCATGTAAATGTGTTTTTCTACGTAACTGTGACTAATGTTTGGCATGATTGGCGTAGATTTACGGCAAAAGAAAGCGGTCACCACTTTGTGAAAACCACAGGTTACGGTGGTTTTTGTATTTTAAAATGTAATTTATAAGGCACGTTAATTATGCATGTGTGTATTTCAGCTGTGTAAAACCAACTTAAAATATAAACTCACGTTAGAGGCAACAAATAAAGTGTTTCATAACAGTGTTACTCCTTCTTACATAACTTTGGTAATAGTTCATAAATTAAACTTGTTGTATTTAAATGTTAAACCTTCGTATTAAAATGCTTTAATAATTTAGATTTCTCATGTAGAATTTTGTTGAAGCCAGTTGAACATGCGATATACTTTCACTGTCGTTATAAAATACTCTTAAACCATGATAAAACTTATTTTATCTGCTGTGATCTTGATTTTGTTATTCCTCGTTCCTTCCTTTTTAAAAACCTAAATACACTCATGGACAAAATTATGGAACCAAATGATTTTTTTCATTTCATTGCCCCTTTTTCGTTTTAAATTGGAATTTTCTTTAGCAACGCGTACGTAAATATTAAAACCAACTGAACAATAACAAACAACTCAAAACTATACAGGGTGTTTAACAAAAAGGGATGATGAAATTAAAGAAAACCATTCGGTTCCATAATTTTGTCCATGAGTGCATATAAAAGTCTTCAAATAGAAAAGTAAAAACAACGGCTCAAGATTTCTTGAAATTAAACCGCCAAATGTATTCTTGTTCAATCGAATAAACAAGTTCGTAAATTTTAGGCCCTGTTTCCTCGTATGGCTGTTTTGTCGAATTACAAAGCCAATTCCACATCATATGATAAAGTATTAATATTACTAAACAAGACTAATTGTGCAAAGTCGAGGTATCTACGAGCTCAGTACAAAATGGCGGCTAGTCAAAATTAGGATTGACGTTTTAAGCCTCAACTTTGAAAGGGCGTCATATTCTACAGCGTGAAAGTAGAATTTCTACAGTATTAAGAATTATATTAGTTGATATTCTTACTTTAACTGTCCGACTTGTAAGTAGAATTGACACATTTTGGCTCTATTGTTTTTAATTAACAAACATTACCATTTTTTCGGAAAATCAGTACATGTCACTGTATAAACTTCCTCCATTTTGAAGCATTTGCAGTTGAATTGATTTGCAAAGTTGTAGTATGGCGGCAAAGCTTCTTGTGATATATTCATCCCCTGTAAAATGTTGACTCTATCTCCTTACTATTTTCCAGAATTACGTCCTTTTATTTATTTTGGCTGTTTTTATTAACAGTTACTGGAAATTATATGTTGTGCATTAAGTTCAGAACTATTTTTCAACATGCTGCAAATCAACAAGCAGGAACTTTTAACAATTCCATTTAAATACTTTGTTTATAATATTTCTAGCTTCTTGATTTGAAGTAGCTATTGACAGTAAACATGTTTCGGATAGCCATTCTGATTTAAGAACTTGTTTTTTGAAGGAAACTTTGAATGGCCTCCTCCTACCCAAACCCATTTAAATATTACAAGAAATTAGGTTTAAAATACCTCGTTAAACCGATTTCAAAAATCTTTTTAATCAAAAGACCTTATGGGATTGTGTTATAGATTGTCATGTTTTCCTCAGAGGTTTATTAAGAAAAGTTGATATTGAAACAATTGTAGGTGAAATGTGGCATTATGAAGCTCATTTCTTGCAATCTTTAAACGGTACACTGTACTAAAAAAAACGAGCCGAGATTAAAAATCTTTCTTTGCGTCGTTGAATATGTATTCAAATTTCCTTTCTTTTGAGGTGCCACAAAAAGAGGGGGTTTTGTATTTAAAAATTTTAGAGGCCCCCGGATTTTGGGTGGGCGGTAGGTGACGGATAGTACGTCAAAACAAATTTCAGAATCCTATAAGAATATTCCCTAAAGGGTCTTTCCTTTATCAAAACTTAAGGTGGGTGGAGTGAAATTTAAAACTCATCCTGTATATCTGGTACTTTATATATAAAATTGACCTAGACTATCATGTTACTTAGGCTTTGTCGTTTGGTCCTGAATGTCCTAACTAGCTCATGAAAAGCCCGTATAACATGAGCAGATGTCGTATTTGACTATCACAACCTTGATACGAGTTTGATAGCCAACTCCAGTGTTTATGTACGAATGTTGATGTTTTCTACTTCCAGAAGTAGCGTCGTTCCCGCCTGATGACTCAGTTATGTCTGTTGTAAAATGTCTTCGAATAGTGTTGAGTGATAGACATGTTCGAAACTTATTGAAAACCTAGAAAACAGACCAAAACAAACTAGCGAATCCTCCTTTGTTAAAAGTTGTTGTTAACGGTGGGAAAATTTCAGAGTTTAAACTATTACTTTGGACTGGTCAGCTTACCCTGATTACTTTAGGCTAGCTCATTTTCTAATGTTCTGTGTTATGTTTAGGTTACTTTTCACCTGATGACGGGATCGGACTGCAGATCCCGAAACGTTGTGATCATCTTGCTTACTAAAGATGGAAAATGTTTGCAATAACGGTTTAAACTCTCTAAAGCTGCGAAACCACACTCGTCCTTATATGCTAGTAGTAGCACCTCACTGTGACTGTATTCAATGAAATGCCTTTGTTCAAAGATGGAGACCGATGCCTTGTAAACAACTATGCAAAGAAATACCAAGGATAATAGGCGAAGGAAAAAACAATAGTTCTCATATCTTCATTACATGATGAGATCAAGGCGCTGGCCGATTGAAGCAATTGAGTGGTGCATAGCAATTTGCTCCGTCAAGTTGAAAGCCTGCACTAACAAGAGTATTTTTGGTACATTTAAAGTCAAAGACGCTATCCCTATTATTCATACGACTAACTTACTTATTTACTGTTATTCCTCCAAGAAACATAGGACAGCGATCAGGCCTTGCCATCGTACTCTGTTGGGAGCAACCCCCTTGACCAGCACCCAAGTCTTTCTTCTCGGTCTACTGTACGTCTCCAAGTCACCTCCTTTGTCTCCTTTTCATTCTCTGTTCTTGTGGGTTCCAGTACAGGGCACTTTTCACTATTTCATTGTCGTCCTTCATCAGTCTGTGCCCTATCTATTCCCATTATTCGATTACGGAATACGAGTATTGCTGTGTCAGTCTCTGAAGCAACGGTTTCTGCTACTGTATCTTGCAACAACTACCAACAAATCTGGAATCAGTAAACTAGGTTTCTGCGGTGACGCGTTACAAATCTTATTATTGTGTTCAAAATGAATCTTTTTTGTCCATCATACTATGCAAGAATTTAGACACCTGTTTCCTTATATTTTTCAATCACCTAAATCTGATTACACCGATTTTAGTATCCCGAGACTAAGAATGAACTAGAACGATAGCGTTGCAGACTTACCGAGTTCATAGTGTGGAATGGCGATCGCGTCGGTGGGTTCGTCTTGCGTCACTTGACGGCATGCGTGACGTCATGCCGTACGAACGCCCCCATTGGCTAACCCGGCCCGATGATGGTATTTAAGATAACAGCTGACTTTTAAGATTAACAAACTTAAATAAAAACTATTCTTAATGTATAATACTGATGAAACTTATTGTTTTACTGTGGCATATTCTCATCTTCGTGGTTGAGGTAAAATTAGCTTGATCTTTTGGCCAACCTTAACTGTATTTAAATCTTTTAGTATAGATTTAAACACAGTGCTCAATAATAACGTTTTGCTCTTGTTTCAAAGCTTAAAATTCAAATTTAACCGTCACTCGGCTGTCTACACATCAGTAGATTCGGCATACTAACGGATCCGTGGCGGATTGGTATCGCGCGCGACTCCGGAGCTCATCACTCCGGTGGCGCAGGTTCGATCCCCGCAGTCACCACTTACAATTTGTAATGTGATTAAACGGTGACGCTAAATAAAGGTCGAGGTTGAGTGTTAGAGAGGACTTTGTAGTCCTAACTTCGCCTCGTTAAACATGACAAACTTTACCTTTTTTCACACTAACTAACCTTGAGAGGAAATGTTACTAGTGATTCATTGCTCAAATCGTTGTTGTGATGGCTCAAACATTTCTGCTGTGAAAAAGGACAGTTTGTCTCGTGACGTTAAACTGATAACGCTCTGATAACGTGGCCCTACCTGTCACTCACATAAAATCCAACACAATGTACAAACAAACAAATAAATGTAGGGTTCAATTTATTTATGCCTGGGGTTTGTGCCTAGATATATCGCTCCATTGATTTGACAGGGTTCTAACAAATATTTGCCTTAAATGAGGTTATGCACTAAGATGACTACACTAGCTCAGCTTTACAGGGTGTCCCATAAGTAAAGTGCCAGACTCTAGGAATAGGTTATATGAGTAAAGACCCATTCTAAGAAATCGGTTATTTGTAACAAGAATAAAAATTTGTCTGAAAATTTATTTAGGTGTCGCTTAATAGGTTATATGGGAGCGATAAAAAAATAAAATAAGAATAAAAATTTGTTCGAAAGGGTACAGTTTTGTAGCGAATTTTACTACCTATCTTTTGACACTAAAGTAAAAAAACCTATTTAGAATCAACAAAGTTACAGTGGAAACCGTGGCAAACGTCAAGATAATAAGGTGGAAAGTTGTCTGTCTTCATCCAGAGTTTCCCCTAAAGCTTTGTTGTTTCCCAATAGATTGTTATGACCTTGGTGTCAATAGATAGGTAATAAAATTCACTACAAAACGTTATTCTTTCCATTTTATCGTTTAACTCACCGTTTATTCGCTATTTAAGGTGTAACGCCAAAAATGCCCTAAAATTACCATAAAATAGCCACCGTTTTAAAATGATAGATTAATTCATCCTGGTAATTCTTTCTATAAATGGGCTTGAAAGAAAGGGTCATGTGGGTGGGTCAAGGGAGCTCATAGGGTATTCTGCAGAGGGGGGGATCAACATAGTGGGTAGCCTGGGGGATACCTCCAGGATGAAAGGGGTCCGGGAAGATTCTGGTTATTTGTATTCATACGCTTTCTTGAATAAAGAATTCCAAAGACTTTTGAAACACCCTGTATAACACAGAGGCACTCAACCACACCTCCCACTTCAATGAGAGTACAGAAAAATGCATTTATCTCCAATTCTAGATAATAAATATTAAAATCGTCTCAAAAAGTCTCGTTATAAAATAGAACTCTTATACAAAATTTCCTTTTTATTGAAATATTAAAAATAATTGTTCCTAAAAGCCTATGGGGAGGGGGCACGTCCCCACCCTGCCCGAGTATGGGCGCCCATGATATGAGTCTAAATATAGTGGAAGAAAAAATGTTTGAAAAAATTTGCCTAGAAGATTTTTGCTAGTTGAGCTTTTACAAATTACTTTTTATTTCATACTCTTAAAACATTAACTTGCGACCTTGTTGATTGCCTCCATGGTCACTGGTATGTTTTGCAAATTACTGCTCTTTTATGGTGTTTTTAAAAGCTTCAAGTCTGGTCTTCCAATATACAAAAATCATACCGAGTCTCAGAAAACCATTTAAGAAGTATGGGAGATGAACGTATAGTTTATAATAATAATGCGTTGCCTAGAATCGAACAGTCCTTTCATAAACATTGAATTCTACAGCAATGTGAATGTGTTTTATGGTTGGTAAATTGCGCATAGATGCCACATGGCTGAGGCAGGAAATTCAACATAGTTGCGGCAGCCTAAGCACAGATAGCGATCCCACCGTCTTTCTCCCCCCTCGGCTCTCTATGCTCGCACGCGCAAGTTTTTTCGTTCTTGGAAATCGCACGATTTGGCCACATTTAAGTCATTGACATCGGACAAACTCGAGCATGTGGAGCCTAAGGGGAGAAAGACGGCAAGAGATGGCAGAGCTCGCAGCGCTATCTGTGCTTGGGCTGCCGCAACTCTGTTTGCCTGCCTCAGCCATGTGGCATCCATGCGCAATTTACTTACCATAATAATATCTTTGGTTAAACCTGCCAAGAGACTCAAAATTGCATGAACCTTTACACTTACATCATTTCAAAATCAATAAATATTATGGCTCTCAATTCTCAAAACAAAAACAGTTGCAGATTATAATCCTTTTATGAAAACATACAATATTCAACACTATAAAATTAATTAACAAGTCACCTCAAGATTTAAATTTTAAAGACAACCTGCAAACATAAAAAAAGCAAAATACTTTTTAATTATTGCAAGACTTATTCAAATATTATTTGAAAGGTTATAAAGAAATTATGTCTGTATTATTGAATTTCCTATGTAAGTGCTTGTATGTAAGTGCTTGTATAATTTTATTTTTATAATTTTATTTTTCTACTGCAATAAATACCTACTTATTTGATATATGCAATGTGTTAATTAATGTGATATCTTTCAGGTAGAAGAAATTGTATTTCATTAAAACCTGTACTAAATAATTGAGTTGATCGAAGAAATAAATTTGAAGAATTGTGTTTTTCATATTTATGCAGTTACCTCAAAGCAATCAGAAGATTTCTGAGTATTATTATAACATTTAGTCAAATATTGCTATTTTCTGTTATAAATATTATGAAAATAAAATAATAGTTTGTTATGCTAGTAATAATTAATTGTCCATTTCATTTATCGAAAGAAAGTAACAATTACATTTAATACATTGAAGTAAACTTTTAAGACAAAACCACGTCAATCGTTCGTATACCAAGAGGGAAGGCGGGTTTTAAGAGGGTGTTCTACTAGTTAGGGAGAGTGTCGTTGCAGAGGTTTGTGCGAAATAAAATTGAGACTTTATTATTAGTGCTACTGTATTTTGACAAAACAACTCTTATAAATGAAAGATTACAATAATTTTAGGATCGCCTGTTTTTTTCAATATTTTTTTAGTTTTTATCTAATTAGTGGTGCAATTAGAAACATAGAGTGATTTAAGGCCTTACTTAAGAAGCTAAAAATAGGTTTTTAGAAATTGAAAACAGGCAAACACAGGTAAACTCTTTCTCGTTCCATAAAAGTTATCATATCCAATTTTAACCTTCACATAATAGCGCTATCTACTTTTACGAAACCCTTGCATCCGCTAGGTTTGACAGTTAGGTTGCTTAGTTGAACGAACACCCTTTGTTTAGCCCTTTAGGGATAGGTTTGCCATTAGGCAACCATTCCTGACGTCCCGATAGTGATCCTGAATGGTTTGGAAAAAGGAGTAACATACCTTTATCTCTGTCAGAGTACATGTCCAGGACATTGTCCCTCCACCAGAAGAGTTATTCTGCCGTGGCCGTAGGGAACACCCTCCACGTCTGGCTACGTTGAAGACGAGATATACACTTCCTCGCTACTGACCCTGAAAATATGTCGAGTGGCGGGATGTTAAGACAGCAGTCAAGAGAGGCACCGTGGTGTGCTGACAAAGGCACCTGTGACGGCCAAGCACGCCAGTCTCTGGACGCTTGTAAGCCCGGCCGCCGCCGTCCCAACTTGGACTCTGGGCCACCATACGATAACCCCAAAGTGCGTGAGAGCTGGCCTTGGCTTTCACAGCAGATAAAGCCAAAGCATGATCTTTAGGCTTCAGACCCTGAGAAGCGACCGACTACTCTTCTGCAGGCCATGTGGTACTGCTTTCCCCGATCGATGACTCGTTTTACCTGTGTTAATCTCTTGTCCAATATGACCCCAAGATACTTGACCTGGTCCCTGAGTTCTAGTTGTAATTCCCTCCATGACGACCGGCCCAAGTCCTTGAAGCTTGCGCGATTTGTGAAAGGAACAATAGTAGTTTTGTGGATTAACCCTCAGTCCAACTTTCCCACACCAGATGCTCACCCTGTGCAGAGCCCCACAGAGAAGTTCAGTTACCGTGGGTTCAAATCTGCCCAATTATGGGTTCAAATTTCTTTATTATATTGTATTTTAAGTGGATGTGTAGAGCCAAAATTCTTTGAATTGATGTATCTTTGTTTAAGGATTTTTCTAAGTCCTAATGTTTTGTTCGAAAGTTTTATATTAAAATTTTATGATTTAAAATGTTCTGAAATTTTTTTCTCTCTAACCCTTTATGCACTTTTGGGGCCTTAATCAATGGTGGTGGGTGGAGAGCGTATGACCCTGAGTCTTCTCTGTGGCTCTGTATTTTCGCTGTAAACTAATCCTTTAAACATTTTCCTATACACTGAGACTGCGAACTAATAGCTATTCATTTTATATTAAATTAACCAAACTATAAGAAAAAAGATTCGCTGCACTCACAGCCTCGCTTCGGCCAGGACTATAAAAATCTATTTTATACACCGCTCAAAACCAACATTGAGCTAAATATTTTAATACATAGTAAGACTATTTATAGACAATGAAAAAGGTTAAAAAAGATAGGAAGACACATCTTGTTATCGATTGTGTAGATTAGCAAATGAGTGAAAAAAGTTCTTATAATGACAAATCTTCATCAGGAACAGAGAACCTCTAACAAAGTTTATTGATTAGACAAAGGATTCACCGTAGGAAAGGCAGCAGCAAGAGAAGCTTTAATATTTTACATTGAGAAGTGAAACAAAGTGGCGTGAACGGAAAGCGGTTTACTTGAAAAATAAATGCCTTTTCTCTGGAGGAGTCGGGCTTCATTTGTTAACCGTTTCTATTTTTGCACCCTTGAAACAATTTTTATAGACTATTTAACACGCGTTTTTCTTGGGAATTTCCTGCTTGAATTATAAATCCAATTTGTTATTTCATCACACGCGTAATACCGTGAGAGCGTAGGTCATTGAGCATTTGATCGAAAGTGTCGTGAAACTGTTCAGTTTTGTTCAATAACACAACATTTCCATCATCACAACAAATAGGCAGTTTTTGATTGAATGGAGTTTGCAAATGTTAAACATTGTTTTTAACAAATGGAACTCGATATTTCCACGCAAGGATCATTTATTTAAAAGGAAAACCTCTTTTATTTTACGGAAACTTGCTCAATATTCCACATTGAAATATCCAAACTTCAATAATTTTGACGCAAAGTCCCATATTTCCCACAAAGCAACTGCTTGTTTCGCCCTAAAATATTTTAGGTATAATCAAACAAGCAAAGATAATTTTACGTAATACTGATACATGTATTTAAATGTAACACAAATGGTTATAATAATCATACGAAGAAAAAACAACGCTATTCTTCAAATGGTTCTAATATACTAATGGTCTAATGTAGTATACCCAGAACATTTCTAAAATTTCAAACACGATAGGTTAAAATTCAGAAAAATGTACATAGCACTGCTAGTGGTACTAGTAGTGACTGCTAGTAGTGAAAATGGTACTCAACAGCGAGGCCGAAATATGTCAACCTAATTATGAAGTTTGGACGCGGTGTGAACCGGAAGAAATAGATTATAAAACAAATATTTCTATTTATCTCTTAAAAGAGAAACAATTAAACATATTTTATTTATTTATTTATCAACGGTGTACACCTTTTTATACATTAGCATCATGTGGAAAATAGTATAATTTTGATGAAAAGAGTAGCCTACGATATACAAACTATTACATACACAGTGTCATGTCTTCCAATCTACCCCTACTATCTCTCTCTTTTTTTTCTTTTTATGAGAAGGTTTATTTTCAGGGTAGTTATGGGTAACATTAAGGGTGCAATACATAACACTTGCATACATATACAAAAATAGTAGATATCTACAATAACATCGTACAAATTATAAGTGAAATAAATTAATACATTATGATATAGCCTAAATATATAAGATAGAATTAGACAACGAATAAATATACTTAAGTTGATAGAATTTACTACAATGACAATATATTAAAATATGAATAAATGGAACAATAACAATAAAAATATAAGTTAAATTTGTAGATACAAAACAAAGAACGAGCAAGGCATATCACAGTCTGAGCTATAATGATGTTTAATATTGAAGTAGACTGAATAGATATTTACAATAACATCATACAATTTATAAGTTAAATAAATTAATACATTATGATATAGCCTAAATATATAAGATAAATAAATAAATAAACATATTGAAACTGCTAGTAAATTATTTTTGAGTACACTACTGAAGTAATAGACTTAAATAAACCATAATGAGCTCACAATCACAACAAACCATAGATATATTGAGTTCAAAGTCATCCAGAAGTCTTCCTTAACATTCTAAAGGAATATGAAAACATATTAAGACAAACACTTTCACTATATGTAAAATTTTAATTTTTCTAAATTACACGTTAGTTTACGTTGTACACCTAATTAGTAAGAGCAAAAATAACCAAATTGAAAAGCTGTAAAATTATACGGACATAATAACGTGTTTTCGAGTTTAAATTTTGATTCATTTGAAATGATTGCGATTTTAACCTTATTTGAAAATAGTTAAACAAAAGTAGATTTTCTGTTTTACTATTGAACAAATATCTTGATATGATAATTGACCGATTTCTTGTCTGTTATTGGGAAAACGTAATAACATTTTCGACAGTTATTTTTTAACAGTTTCGACATTTTCTTCTTATATTCTACATATGATTTATCAACTATCAAGCAAACGAATTTGTAGAAATGATGTATTTTCTTTTGTTTTAGATTAAAACTATCTATGTCTAAACTCCACCATTAAATACCTTTAGTAGTTAATTGAAAAGTAATAGTCGGATATATTTATCTTTTTAAAACTAACTAAATAAAGACAATCTTGAAAGTGCCTTGAACACAGTTTTTCTAAATACAATTGTTTCTTTACGGTTAACTTATAACCAGCCAGTAATCCTTGAGTTTCTCTTCTAACCATTTCTGTACGTATAATTTAACAACTTCATTCCTCTTCATCAGGTAATTGATAGCTTGGCTAATTGTTTAGCTTGTTACACTACACGGCTCTAGTCAATTAAGTAGGGAAGTTAATTGGCCAAGAGAACGAAAACAACTCTGTTATTGTAACTAAACTTAGATACTAGTCGATAAACTTTACCTCCACCTTGTTGCAAAACCGAGGAAAGGTTAACTTATTCTTTGAAAACACATAGAAGACGTATATTTTATGCTTAGCTATGAGTAAAATTATTTTTTGAGGGTTGATTAAGATATTTTATTATTAGAGCTGTAACCCATATATACCTTTGAAAGGTTAATCTATTAAATATTAACATTTGCCATTTCATCAACTTTCATTTTCTGGCTTCAAACTTGACACTTAATTCTTTGTTTGAAGTTTGTTGTTGACGATGGGAGGATTTCAGAAGTTGAACTATTATTGCGGACATTTTCCATCGTTAGTGAAAAAAAGGATCACGACGTTTCGGGATCTGCAATCTGATCCCGTCTTCAGGTGAAAATAACCTAAAACATAACACAGAACATTAGAAAATGAGCTAGCCTAAAGTAGTCAGCGTAGCTGACCAGTCAAACTCTACCAAACAACATGTAGTTGTTAAGTCAAACAACAAATTAAACCTTAGAATTTAGTAATAGCCTAGAGAAAAACAAAACTACAATATTACAAACACAAGCCACACTATGAAAGTAAACAATTCACCGAAGTAAATTCAAAACGAATCACAAAACACGTCCACCAACTGAACGAGCTAACCCTAGACTAACTGGTTGGCCGGTGACAGGCCAATCACACACACTAGCAGCAGGCTAGCCAACTGTAACAAAGAAACACAAAAATCCCTATTTATGCTACTTATAACAAAGAGTGTTTATTGTTGAAGAATACTTAAGAGCAGGATAATTGTTTTTGTGTCACGAAGCGTTACAGTTTAAGTTTACAGGTGTGAATAGGCAATTTGTTTTTGACGTTTCAAAATTCTTAAAGGCTTTTAGGAGATTTTCTTAAAGTAACCCTAACACCCTCCATCACAACAGCGTCCTTTATTCAATACAGTCCGCCTTCTGTTATGCTTTTTGATCCCTACAGAACCTGTTTCGTTACACATTTTACCAAATCTGTGAATTTTAGTTGATTTGCAATGCTAACATCTGTAAACTTGACCCCAAACTTATCTTGACACAAAAAATTATCTTGTTCTTAAACAGGCTATTCTCAAACAATAAACACTCTTTGAGTTTTTAAACCATGATTGCATTAATCACAATAACAATAAATTAGGAACTCAAAACCACTATGTTACTCCAACAATAAAATATGATGGAAATTTAAGTGACCTAACCAATGCTAGAATATATGCCTATATATCATTCGTAAATAATAACCTACAACCTACTAAAGTTTGAAAATTTCGTTGCGAAAAAAACACCCAGTAATTCGATATTGAACGTTATGAAGCCTTGTAAACTTAATGAAAAGAACGAAATATCTACTTATCCATAGTAACATTTGAGTAGAATCATCTCAAAAATAACACTGAGCCTTCCACCAGTATAGTTTCATACAATAAGTTTGTTTTCCAATTAAATTAATGCATTTAAAGCGTTAGACTCTATACATATATATATTTCTGGAAAGCTGCTTATGTTTAGCTATGACCAACAGGAGCGTTCCAAAAATATGTCACAAGTACACATTTTCAAAAGGAACCACGCCTAAAAAGATTTATTTATTTAGTACTGCTTGTTAAACAGAAGAAACTTCCATTTAATTTCTTTGAAATGAATCTCTTTACATACACATTATTGTCTCACCGTCAATGAATTCTGAAGAAAGGTTAGTTTACAGTAAAGTTGGTTTTATCAAAAAGCCATAAAGATAAATTTATGAGATACAATTTTTAGTCTAATTTAAATTTACATATTGTTAGTTACTTTAATGCTTAACATGGTCCATTTTACCCATGTACTCTTTTCAAAGAGTTCCAATTGTGCTGTTGTGAAGAATTATTACCCTGATTTCTGGTGTTGTACCCAGTCTTATATCTTGTGTTTTACAAACATGATTGTTCAAATACATATAGTAACAACTGTCATGATATTGAAAGCTCCTGAACAGTTAAACCATGAATCCTCTATGACCTATTCTCTTTGAATTATGAAAGTGTTACATACAGGCTAGACGAGGATAAAGTACTAAGTTGAATATCTGCATCACAGACTAAAGTATATTAATTTGAGATCAACGTTAATGGCCGACTCCTTCAACATACAAAGCATGTCTTATTGTTAGGCTGTCAGATATGGTCATCCCACTTCAAATGAGGGTAACTGTTACTAGGAAATTTGCATGGTTAGATTCAGAGATTTGGGACTCACCTAAAACAACATCAACAGTGTGTTATTAGAATTTTTATTTTGCATAGTCTGAAAATGGACATAATTAGTTTTATTAATTGATTGCTAATTTATTTTCAAAAAGTATTTGACAGTTCATTTAACCCCGTAAAAATAATTTCAAGTTGTTCGATGGATTTGTTCCTGAAAAGAGTATTCTTTGAACATTATGATGTTATCTTTCTACAAGATTAAATGTCGTTGATATATAACAGAACGGTGCTCAAAATTGAGCCTTTGAACCGCTTATCATAACTTGTTGTTGATAGAAATTTATGCATTTAGCTTGGTGTTTATGTTTATAGATGTAATTTGTTCGTTGTTTCAGATTATCCACTTAAGGATTCATGTACCAATCTGCTATTTTCAATTAGGACTTATTGTTACAATCAACTTTATAGGTCAAGAAACAATCTCTACAACACCGACAAGACATTATAAAGAATGGTCCAAAAAAGGGCATTCGACATTTTATGGTATGTATCTTTTAATAGCTATAAAAACTGGCTTTATCTTAAAACTAAATGCTTGATCTGTTTTCCGCTATTCATTAAAACACAATCCATATGTCTTAATATGTTTGCAACCTTTCCTAAACATTCTCGAGGAGTGCAATCCATTAGAACTGATGTTATGCTTTGCTTCAGATTTTGAATACAGGTGGTGACCTAAAACCTTTTCTTTTAGTGTTCCCCACAACAAAGCATTACAAAGTGAAAGATTAAGACTTCTTGTTGGGTATGAGAAGTCATTAAAACGAGACACTAGTTTCGGACCACACCTCAACGTGTTCAAAATCTGAAGCAAAACATAACATCAGTTTTTTGGACTGCACTTCTAGAGAATGTTCAGGAATGGTTGCAAACCTTCTAAGATATATGGAATGTGTCAAACTGAATGGAAAAAAGGTCAAGCATTTAGGTTTTAGATAGTCAGTTTTCTATAGCTTATGAAAGAAATACTTACCATAAAAAGACGAGTACCTTTTCTTGGACCACCTTATAAGTCCAACTGTACAATAATGTGCACTGATGCTACCATCAATATTATCATAGATGTAGCGTACGATGTATACGGTGTAGTGTTCAACTTAAAACGCGTATGCGAGAAACCCTCCATTATTGGTTGTTCCTCTGTCTGTTACGTCACACAAATGGTAGCCAATCACATGGCTTTGTAGTCAACCCAGGGTAATTGCAGTTGACAACAAACTGGACCAGAATGAGTTCGATCACAGTGAAACAGTTACCTAATTTGTGTAGAAGTAGTAGCCACGATTTGTAACTGCAATGAGAAGCAAGGATTTACCTATTGTACTAGCCAATTAAGTTGGTAGTTGAACGTATAAAAAAACTACATATTTTGAGTTTTTGAGGATGATATAGGTCTAAAGCGGCTCAGATAGTCTCAGTGATCATCTGGTGATACCTTGACATATCAGACCATCGCGTGGTTCGGAAGTCACGTTAAGCCGTTAGTCCTTGTATTTCCATTGGTCATAGGGCTATTAATTAATGACCCATTCTAAGGAAGAGTCGGCCTTAGTTTGTAACAAGACTACACCTCATAACTCATTACTACCACTCATCCTTCACCACATATTTGCCTTAAAATACCCTCATGAGAGTGGTCAGAATCTCAAATAGTGATATAGTGATAATAAATATATGTATACAGAAAATTAAGTAGATTAAGAAAATTAATGTCTCAGGAGTAGAATATCGTCTACACCGGATGCTTCTTTGAATCTACTTTATATTTCCTTCTGGTGCTGCATCTACTATCGATTTAAAATACTCCTAATTTACCGAGTAAGTGGTGAAGGTATTTATACTGTTGTTTATGGGACATTCACTAAAACCCCACTTTAAATACAATAAACAAAACAGTTTGTTTTGAAATTTTAATGTACAGTTTTGTTTTGTGAGTGCGTTTAGTACGGATTTCATATTAGGTATTTAAAAACAAAAGAAAAAGTAAACTTTGAAGTACTCTGAATATTTTAATTTGGACACTAGTTTCAGGGCTTAGACCATTTTCAAGTTTATAAAGCTGGCGTAACGACTAAAACATCTAGGTTAATAAAATGAAATAAAATAAATCAAATGTTTATTATTTCTCTGATACACCCACCAGAAAAACGTAAAAATCGCCTAAAATGAAACATCCCAATTTATTAATAAACCTTTGTTTGGCATTTAATCGAGTCTTATAAACGGCTGTAAATACCAGTTGTTGACGATTGTAAAACGCAACGATGACATAAAAACGAGTGACAATAAAATACCAGTATAAACCGGATACAACTGGAATCGTCAGTATGGAATCTATGACGGAGAAACAACTGCCGTAATTGTAGAATAAAAAGCTAAGCACACTTTAGTGTTCTTGCTAATATTAGTAAGCCATAAAAAGTATACAAACTTTCTAATATTGATAATGTATTTGAATTAGTAGATTTGAACTACATGATATTACTACACACCTATTTACACGACTCAACAAGGTAGGAGTGTGTTATTAAACATCTTTTCTCTTCAATACATTTAGTCTAATTAGTACTACCCCTTGGTTTAGTAGATTAGAGTTATGAATTTAACAAACCTCGAAATAGTTTCACCGATTGCAACTCATGGGTTTGTGAACAATTTCAGGTGTTTACCGTTGCACTTTTGTAACATCTGAGGTTTTTATATTTTTAGTTTATTTATTTTTATAATTTTTTACATTATCTTGGCCCTATTTAGCTATGCATAACTTATCGGTGAGGACCACATGCAACAGATTAATAACAATAGATGCATAACATAAAAAACAACTTAATAAAAATAACTTTTTCGGCTGCCATTTTGAAACGACTAAATTGATTTTCATAACGTTTGGTGTATTAATAGATATCAAAATACATATTTACTATACATTTCATCAAAATCAGTTTTTTAGGTCATTCAAACTACTTTTTTGACCATAACTCTCCCAAAAGGATACTTTCCATAGAGGATAGTTTATTGTATGATAATTTGTAACTGTATATTTGTTCTGCGTTGAAAGATGTTTACAAAACAAGTTGCTACAAGAAGTTATTACAAGTATAAAAGTATATCTTATTATTGGTTGCGTGGGCAGCTTTAATGTGGATCATAACTATTTATTGGTCGTAACATTTGCATGACTCTAAACATAAACTAAGAGTGCTTTCAAACTTAACTACGGAACGAAGAAATATTGTATAATGCATCAAAGCTATGTTTTCAATACTATCTTTATTCTGTAGCAATTTCTGCCTAGAATTTGTTAAGGATTTCTTAATTAAAGTTTACTTATTTGAGGTTAGTGAGATTCCGTTTTGTTTTCTATATCATATGTACGTTATGGATTTATAGAAGAGAGCTAGAACCAATTCGGCTCACATAAAACGTGATTGAAAGTTATTTCAGTCCGTAGAATAATACTCACGAAGGTTTGCTTTTCATAAAAATTTCGTTAGCTAAAAGAATGTGAAAATTATACAGTATACATTCGAAACAAAGTTTTACTATCTAAAAAAAGATTGTGTTTGAACAAAATTTGTCTTTCTAAAATTGCGTGGCGTAGTTTTGGAAATAATCAGCTCTAAGATGCCTTGAGCAATGTATCTACACCTTATAATTAGCCGACAAGGCCTGAGCCCCCCTCCACCCCCTCTTACTCCACACCCTATATATCCTGTAACAGTTTCATTCATCCCTCTTCATCAACGTAATTGATAACTTGACTGATTGTCTTAGCTTGTTACACTACACAGCTCCCGTCAACTGGTGAAGTTAATTGGTCAATAGATATAAAAGTGTTGTCTTTAATTTGATCCAACTTTATTATGTTGAATTTTAACTGTTTTGCGTGTAAAAGCATGACGCAATTGAAAACAAGCACTCAGTTAACTGTTTATGCCCAAACCTCTTACACAAACACAAGTTTAACCTATTAACTGTACACTAAATGTATATTTATTTATAAAATCAAGTTATAATATCAAGGATAATTCAGTACAAAGCTACAATACGTGTTAAAGGAACATACTGCTGCGGAATAAATAAGATCCAGTTAGATCTATAGGAGTTAACACACGTTGTTTCCCATAAGTACCTTAAGCGGGTCTGTGGCGGATTAATATCGTGCGCGACTCCGAAGCTCATCACTCCGGTGGCGCGGGTTCGATCCCCACAGTCGTCACTTAAAATGTGTAATGTGACTATACGGTGACGCTAGGTAAAGGTCGAGGTTGAGAAAGGACTTTTAAAGTCCTAATTTCACCTCGTTAAACAAGGCAAACTTTACCTTTACCTTTTACCTCATACAAACTTGGTATAAAAGTAATAATCTCGGTCATGGTGATAGGAAGCAATGCTGGAATACACCTATTCGAGGAATGTTTTTACACAAAATAACGAGCTTAATGATTTAAAACAGTAAATTGAAAACCATAGGCTATTTAATTTGATGTTATTCATCAATACGCTATAAATACCAACAGTTCATACATCCGTTCAGTCTTTTCAAAATAGCAGTAACAAAAGTTAATTTTTCCCATACAAGTGGAAAAATTAGTCAATTTTAATGAAATTTTAGAGTTTAAACTAATCAATTAGAGTAAAAATTACAAAATGGATTAACTTTACTCGCGTCTGCAGCGTCTCAGTGATTAGTTACGTGTTGGCATGGTTCAATTGCGAATTCGCAACCAGCTTAGACAAGAGTCAAAAAATGTTTGTTTTTAAGGCTAAATGTTATTTTTTGCTCTCGAAATCAGACTGATCTGTAGCAATGCTGGATTATTGGAACGCATACGTAATATTTCATAACCTTTGCGTCTTGTTAAAAAAAGTTAAATGGGTCACGGAGGTTAAAGAATAGTTAAAACCGAAGGTTAAAACGCAAGACATTTATGATTGTAACATATTTAGGCATTCAGTGATCAGAGAAAAGTTACTAAAAGAAGAGGATTAGCCTAGACAAATGATACAAACAAGCTCATTCGGAAAGTCTGGGCACAAAGGAAAGCTAACCTTTCAAAGCGGCGCTAATGTACTTCGTAGAAAGTACTCTGCAATGAACAACCCTTTAGTTTTATTCAAAGGTTTTAGTGTCGTTTCTGGTTTTAATTTGTCTTAGGAAGTTTATTCTATATTTTAGACCCTGCGTGTGATGAAAGATCTCAAAAAGGTTGCTCGAAAGGGTGCTCATAGAATTTTCCGTACTTCTTTATTTTGCCTCATCTTATAGTTGCGTATTTGAATATTTTGAACTCAATTGTGTGTTTTTGGATGAAACATAAATTAAATTACAAAATAAACTAACCAAATAAGTTCAGAAGTTTCTCGTTTTTAAAAACGTCTCGACATGATTCACGAGAACGAGCCTTGAATATTTTCTGCAAAGTTCTCCATTGTAAAATAAAATATGAGCTATTAAATTTGCACCGAATACATAGGTGAGTTTGTGTTGTTATATAATTTTAAGAACGTCTGGTTTGCAATGGTTGAAAAGAAGCCTTAAATATAAAATTCCAGAAGAAACTTTGTAGTATATTTTACCTATAATAACTAACCGATTCAAACCACTATCCATACACCTGACAAAATAAAACTACTCCTAATCACCACTTCCTATGAGTAAAATTTAATAATTGTGAAATTGTCACACTAGTTGTAATACCATATGGAAATGAGTTAAATAGCCAGTAAAACACTGCTTTACCCTTTGTTATCCAACGTCACTGTTAGATATATGCGGGCACCCGCATGGACCGCATCCAGTTCTTTACACTGCGCTTAAATAAACTTGGTTAAACGTGTTCTTTGTTGGTCATTTGCAACCAGCTTTGCCCCTATGAGAGCTCTCACCCTTAACATAATTACTGAAGGTAGTTTCATACTAGAGCTGAACATTTCTAAAGTTTAATAATACTTTTGCGTTTTCATGTATTGGATTGCATAAAAACACATGCTAGTTAAATAGTTTATCTTAAAGCAACGAACAGTAACGGCGTTGATGTGACATTTGTTAGCATTTTTAATTCATTGTAAAACCTTCGAGTACTTATACGGGGTGTCACAAATTTTTAGTGCGCTATGGAGAGCCGGATTCTACATACAAAAGTAAGTCGAAAATGTCTTGTAACATTTTTTTATTTTGGCTTAGTTTAGCCGCGATCCGCCATTTTGTAATTTTGAAAATAATTAATAACTCAAAGACCTTTTGAGAGATTTTTATAACACTTTGTATGCACCTGAATTGTTTTCCTAATAACATTTTCCAAAACTATTCTTGATCTAACCTATCAAATATCAAAATGGCGGTAATTTAAACAGTTCAAAGTGAATTCCAATTTGACTTGGAAATTTTTAAATGGCCGCAATTTTTAAATTTGACAAGTAAAAAGCTATGTTAGGAAATTGTTATTAGGAAAACGATTAAGGTTAATACCAAGTTTCATAAAAGTACCTCAACAAGTTTTTAAGTTATTAATTATTTTCAAAAATTTAAAAATTGGTGGATTACGGCTAAACTAAGCAGAAATAAAAAAATATTACAAAACATTTTCGACATACTTTTGTATATAGAATCCGGTTCTGCATAGCACCTTTCACAATTTTGTGACACCCTGTACAGCTTTTAAGATAAAAAGGATCTTAGTTAGGAAAGGTCTTAAGAAAGCAAATGGTTTTAATTGCTTCAAAACTAAGAGAGACGTAAAAATTGGAAATTAAATCACTCTTTTAGGGGGTAGTGGTCAAACTGTAAAGGCATACACAGCCTATTGTACACCCTCTAGAAACCACCCTTAAAATTAGAAATATTCAAAGCCGCTTCTTAGTGGGTAAGTTTAGGCTACCAGTAACAGATGTGCATTTTTCAAGTCTGTAGTCCTAGCAGTTTGGGCTGTGGTCTGATTGTGAGTGAGTCAGGACACTCCTCAGTCTTAAACTGTAGAGGTATGGACAACGAGGCTGATGTGTTACTAAGTGTAAGGACACACGCGACGCGATCATTGCAAAATGGCGCTGTCAAAGCTAGGACTGAAACTTGCTCTTTGTGAAAAGAGTTATTTGAAGTGGAAAGTTTTGGAGGAAAACAAAGGAATCAGTGGGTTAACGAAGTTTGTGAACCTGTGTTTGGTGAATATAATCACCTGTTTCAAGTGTTGAGGAGGAATGAGATGAGGTTTTCAGTACACAAGGATGTCGATGGAACATTTGATTACATTTTTACAAAATTCACCATGCCATAGAAGACAAACAACAAACTGGACTCTTGTGGTCACTCCTCCAAATCCCATCTCGCGTACTTCTGTAATGAGCAGCTCCACATCCATCGCTGTCAATCGCTCGAAGAAAACAAAACGGTTTGTTCTTGGAGGTATCGCTACGCGTCGTGTCGCATCCACAGAGCATTAGAATATCTAGAGTTGCTATCCATTAGGAAAGCAATATACGGCAGTGAAGCCACTTTTCAACAGCCTCGGCGGCCATGAGAAGAGATAGAAAGCAAAATCAGTGGTTTGGGAGCGCTCGTTTTTAAAAGACGGCGCTTCACTTACACGACGATTTGAACAGCTAAACGTTGATGAAATCTCATGAAACTTCGTACATCGTTAGAATATAAGTCACTGGTCCCAACAAAGTGACATTTATAATTTTTCGACTTCTAATATTTATGAAAATATAAGAAAACCACAGCAAAATTTTTGACATTTTAAAACTAAACATGAAATTTAGAGTCGCCTGCTACTTTACGTTCTAGTTGGTCAGAGAGCTACAACCTGTGACAAAGTTGTAGCCAGATAAATGCCATTTATGGAACTGTTTGGTTCTTTTTGATACGACCTATACTTTAGCCAAAATGATTGATAAGTTCAGAGCTTTTTTGTCGGCCGGCGCGCACTCAATGCGCTCACGCGGGCAGTATCTATACAGTCCGAGCTCTGTGGCTGTATTATGTTAACTAGTTTTTAATTAACTGATAACAGCATACAATATATTTTTAATTTCCCGTGTTGCTCATTACATCAACACTTACCTTTAATTCAAGTCCGTTCGTTAGAATTCTTTTTTTATAAAATACTGTCTACAGTTGTTTAATTATATGATTTAAGTCTAAACATTATAATGGTAGGCTGGTTTAGTATTTATACACTGTTATTATTTAAACTGAAACCCTCGCACATACATCAATCTGTACAGTTAACAGATTCTAAGTAATTATCTTTTATTCAAATTCATAGGATTCCGTTATTTAGCCAAATTTTCAGGATAAAGTGCATTTTACAATATTATTTGAAAACATCAATTTGATTAAACCATACTAGGCCTAAACATATTTGAGCATACAACACCTTAATACGTAAATGTGAAAATGTTTCTAGGTTAGCAATAACTAGTAAGTTTTAGATAAAAAATTTTATTATTGTACATTAAATAATACAAGCATTAATTGCCCTGTAAATAAATATTTTTACACAAGTCATTGCAAAACCAGTACTATTTTGTCGTTGGCAACTTTGCAATGGCATTTTATCGGTGTAAGTTTGGATAATATAGTTCTATCTGAAGGAAATGGCTTGTCACAAAATCAATTATTTGCGTAATTTGCATTAAATTATCACGATAGCTTTGCAGTTAGTAAGAACTGGTATATTTACTCAAAACCCACATAATAACGTATCACTCTGTGAACGCAAACACAAGTCACATCTCATGTGGCACAAGCCTGACAGGGCGAGGGGTGAGGTGGAACGCTCGGGTCAGAGGCTCGCAGTACCGGCGAGGAGTGGGAGGCCGCCATTTCAGTGGCACACACTCGCCAGAAAGTGGCTTCACCTCTGTATCGCTGGATAGCGCCTCTATGAATTCTATGCTCTGTGGTCGCGTCGCATCGCTGCTGGTGTGCGCTGCCCTGCATTTACTTGGTTTTGATTAAATCGCCTCGCGTCGCTCTCTGTGTGTTCTTACACACTAACACAAGTTTTATGCACTGCTTTCTCACAGCAGCTTTGTAACACAATCCAGAAAGCAAATGATACACGAGTGTGCTGTTACATATCAGCTAAGTTGTGGAGTCTGGTGGCTTAAAGGAGGGGGCAACACTAATTACATTCTCAGAATTCTCACCAACATAACTCAAGTTACATCCACTAACCCTTTAGCTCCTGTGTAAATACAAGATGTACGCTCTTTTTGGCTGAGTGTAAAACACCTGACTCTGGATGTTTAGAGCAGATTTTTGATTTTATTCTAATAATTGGCGTTTGAAGCAAGACAAGAAAACTTAATATTATACAGGGTAACATATAATAGAAGTTATTTTTGGGTCGAGATGCAGGTCGATAGAATAAAATTTATAACAAATGCTTTGTTTACACGCTAGATTCCATCATGTTTTTCACAAATCTATGATCTAACTGCACGTGATTTTCATAACGTTGATCTATGATTTTGTACTTAAATGTAGTAAACTTTTGTACTAAACTAAGAAAAGGATATATCATATTGGAATTTCTTATTTCAAAACCCTTAACAAAATACACAAATACTCGTAAATCAAATTTAAAATAAAACAGCTAAAGATAAAACGTAATTTGCGAAAAACGAAAGGCGACTAACGGTAAAAAGTGTTTTGAAAACAAATGTAGGTACTCTTGCTTTGAAACACCCTATGTAGTCTAAATGTATTTCATTAGCTTTTTGATAAAAATATATTTGAAAAGAGATCAATAAGTTCTTCACGTTTGTGGATTAAAAACAAAATAAGTTTTAGTGTATAAGAGCATAGGAATTAAAAAGTAAATAAATAAAGGTAATTATAACACAAGAGCTTGCAATGGTAGCCCAAAATTGGGAAATACCTTTTGGCAATCTTACTTCAGTGAAAAGCCTTCTTTTGAAAGTCTATGAAAGCCAAAAAAAGCATCAACATCAGAAAATAGGTTTTGTAAATTTTATCATGTTGTAAGGCGTGCAACTTTTCTTAGTGACTAGTCAAAAGTAAAAAACCTATAGTGAGGACCGATACTTTATAAGACCAAACTAGTTTAAAATTTTCTGCTGACCCATTGGTGTTTTTAGGAGAGATCACATCTCATCCAAGCTAAGGCAAGGCCCAACGTCAACAACAGCTTTTACGATCATTGGGATATTTACGACAACGGAAAATGGGTAACAACCCCCCTACTGATGACGATGATACCAGTAATAAAGTTCTAAACCAAAATTAATTTACCATTTGAACTTTGAA
Source organism: Matsumurasca onukii (assembly GCA_018831715.1). NCBI lineage: Eukaryota > Metazoa > Arthropoda > Insecta > Hemiptera > Cicadellidae > Matsumurasca > Matsumurasca onukii. The sequence goes on from CM032062.1 coordinate 63,144,411, forward strand.
TAGTCATACAACATAGTTAACGCAGTTTGATTAGTTCTTGACTGGCTGTTTTAAATACCCCTTCTACCTACTACTAATGAATATTTTAAAGAGAGATTAGTCTGTAGGGTTGTATGGCAGTTTACTTATTATATGTTTATTATAATGAATAACTTTCAACTTCCATTAGAGTTTGTTACTAAATATCCTGGACTGACGTTCGAAAAGTTTTTCATGGACTACGTACATGAGTATTATGTGATCCAAACTGTCGTCACAACTATTTTTATAAACTCGTTCCGCAAGATTTCAAAATATGTTCCTCATGCGATTGATATTTACCTCGCTCTTAGAGTCTCGTCTATTGTACGAGTACATAGTGCTTTGGGGGTCCGCGTCCCGAACTGCACTGTTACCAGTCTTCCGCTTACAAAAAAGAGGAGTTCGTATTAAAGCCGGTGTACGTAGACGAGCATCATGTCGGAAATCTTTAAGTCAATGCCTTTGGCATAGCTTTCCATGAGTATGAAATTGTAGTATTTTATAAATTTAAGATTGCTTGGTTTAAAACAGACCTTAACTGTACACGATTATAACACAAGGCACAGGCATGAGCACAGAGAGGCTCAACACAGATTGGCAATCGCAGCCTCACCTCCCACAATATAGGACCAAAACTCTGTAATAAACTCCAAATTCAATAAAACTAGAAGTAAACCTGTCGAAATTTAAATCATTGGTTAAAACTTTTATGTTGGTGTTTATACTATAGTATTATTCACTAAATGAAGTTTGTAATACAATTTGTATAAATATTATCTTTTACAAATAAAATTTTGAACTTTTGAATTATTCACCGTTCTGCATTGAAGGTAGAGTTAGAGTTGTGAAGCAGATGGTTAGTGGATCAAAGGTGAAGCACTAGACTAACAATTGATTTGGTTCAGCCCATTCTCATCTCTAAAGCTCCCTTTGTTCGAGTCAAGTGTGCCTGCTTACTGTATTGGTGTGAGTGAGTTGTCAGTTAACTAGCAAGAAACTTTAGTTATGTGAACGTCGGTAACTATGACAAAGAATTATCAACGGCACAAAGAACTTGAAGCGCCAAAACTTCAATACCTTTTTGGGTTTCAGATTTCTCAAGGATTTTCCAGCCTTATTTGGTGGACTCCCGTTATAAAATTAACAAAGAATTTAGAACAGGTTTAAATTTGGCGATGTTAATGTTGAATGGCTTTCCTGGTGACTTTAATGACGTGTTGACTTAAAATGACTTTAAAACATTGATAAGTCAAGATGTATTTGATATTGTAAAATAAGTATTGAAATATGGTGTAAAGAGGAAAAAATGTCAATATACTCGTATGTGTTATGTAAAACTATTAAAAAAGGTCAGTGTAGTTCTAACTCATTAAGTGGGTGTGCTAAGAAGTGTTATATATTGTATGTATATTATATTCTTATAACAACATTATGTAAGAAGACTTATGGAGTATGTGGAGTATGTATATTATCTTTTTTAATATGTACTTCCTTATTGGAATTAGCTGTTCTACCCATTCTAGTACACAGTACTATTTTTTGAGGATAATATGAAGCCCATAAACTTACTAAAGGACCAAAATACACTTGTTTAAGGTGTTTTTATGTATTTAAATATTTAAATGTTCAATATGTTTTAAGTAGAACGCATTCTACTCTTTAACTAATTATAAATAAATAGATTGAGTGATACGTTTAGTTACAGTTGCAACATTTGTATTTGATTGTTGTAACCTTGGAATGTTTAAAGTTTTTTTTTGAAATATCAAACGAAAAGCTATTGAAATATTTAAATTTGTTTAAAACCACTATGAAATTTAAGCACGAGTTTTAACTAATATTACATAACATGTGCTACAAACAACCACCCTTATGTTAATTGCAGTCCCAAATAGTTAAATAATAGTGCGTCTATACAAGTGTTTGTTACACTACTAGACGAGTCGTCGACTTTTAAATCGTCCGATTCCAGCATTAAATATTCGTTGGAAGACAGGACAACTTTAAAAGTTGGTTGCAGAATTTCTTTGGAATGTTAAATACAAAAATGTGTTGTTTCAAACCTGTTTTGAGAAAGCAAAGATAGAGAAGTTAACAAATGAAGCCCGATCTCTCCAGAGAAAAGTCATTTATTTTGCAAGTAAACCGCTTTCCGTTCACGCCACTTTGTTCCACTTCTCAATGTAAAATATTCAAAGTCTCACTGCAGCCTTTTTCTGTATCAGACCCTTTGTGCAATCAGCCGGTACTAATAATAGCTAACACTTAACTGATAACAGTATTGTACTTAGTTTTGTTCCAAATAATATGTAAGAAAAATACGTTACTTTAATAGATGAAATTAACCAGCCAAAATAGATGAAATTACACGCAGCGCCCATGAAAGGTGACCTCCACAAACTTCGCCACAACAATGGTAACAAAATTGCTGGGCTTTAGAGTAATGTCACGCATAGTGATTGAAAAATGTTGCAGTATTAAACGGAATAAACAAGATAACATTTCACAGAAATAAAAAAATACCACTTAAGACAGTGATTAATTGTTAACAATCTGTTAAACTCCTTTATATTCATTTAGATGCAATTAAAATAAATCCACGTTTGTTATATTGTGTGGATAGGTGTGGTGTTACGTGAGTGACGGATGTGGCTCTGTTATCAGCGCGTTATCAGTTGTTGTTATCAGTTGATAGTCACGTGACGTATTGTTCCTCTCATCAACAATTCCAGCAGTTAGCTATTATTTACATGAGGCAGATATTTACTCATATCGTTGTCACAATACAATAGTGTCGTGAGACCTTATGGATTTAAAGCACCTTTGACACTTAAAATTGGCTTTTGTTTTATTGCTCGTGAGTGACGATATTACCTCACGTGAGAGAAATAGCAGTTAGCAATTATCAATATTTACTCATATCGTTATGTGTTCCTGGTTAATTTGGGCTTTTGTTTTATTGCTCGAAGCGTGCCGGCTGTAATATGACGGTGAGTTTTGTTTTCAATGCAATCAGGTGAAGGTGTTTTCCAAGAGAACTGTGGTTGTAAAATAGTGGTGAAAACTAGTTACGGGTTTTCTCGCCAGGTGACACATTTTGTTTTGTAGATAAAAGGCAAGCTCGTTCATTTATACATACGTAAATAAACTTTGACTAGAAAATAAACATGTCAAAAGTTGTTTTTGTCAACATTTGTGTTGTGCGTCCACCGTCACTGTTACGTTGACCGCTACATTACGGCCGTAATTTAGTGTTTAACGCTTTCCTAGGTAACACAGCTTTAGGGCACTGAGATGCTGACTTAAATTGTTTTGTTACACTTCGTAAACACCATAAACATTAATTATTATTTAAATCAGTAAAACAATTATAATTCAAAAGATTTAAAGCATATACTATGAATACTTTGCAACATGTATGTTATTTAAAGCCATAGTTTGTTTTCTACGAGTATATACACAAACATAGTTAAATAGTTCATATTATAACAAGCTACTTTAATACTCATGTCATACAACATACTGTTATATTCTAAACCACTCGGAAGCATGTTATTTACATTAGTCACAATGTTGCTGTGTAAGCACGTGCAGGATAAATATTGTTTCTTTGTTTGTAGATTTGTCTTCTCATGTTGGTTTTGATGGAGTAAATGTCTTGAACACAAGCCTCGTGACTCATCGATCAAAACAATGTCACTTTCAGGTTCACTTTCTTGCAAGCAATATTGTTGTCTAACAGCACAGAGCTGACGCACTGTTACTCGTACAATCCCTTACAATTTCTGAAACAAAATAAACCTTTGTTTAGCCAAGGCAATTTTGAGTCCCGATGGTTTGTCACGTTGCATCGGTTTTTCGTACCAGTTTGCGACACTTTTACCTTTCTAGTACCGTAATATTTACATTTACTGCCACTACCTTTTATCGAATCCTTTTAATGTTGTTGACTTGAATGTCAAAAAATAAATACGTTTAAACCATGTGAAATTTTCCTAGTGACTACGTTAAAAACGCTGATATTCAAACCAATGAACCTGAATTTAAGTCACGTTCTGTACAAAAATCAGATTAATTTCAATTTGATTCTATGAGTTTAATTTAAAGGGACCACTGTGTAATGTTTCACTTTTCTTGTAGTTTAATTTTGTCGCTTAATTTTGTCCACTCTGTGTATTTTGTGTTTTATGTATTTGTTGATTTATCAAAATGCTAAGGCAGTTCAAACCGGTTTGATGTGTTAACGCTTCACTGATCACAGACTGAGATAGAAACAAACACAATCTGTCTGTGACCGGTTTCCATCTTTAGAGCGAATGTTTACTTTATTGGATATGAACTGTGTGTTTGTCCACTTCAGATTCTGTCATATCAGAAATAGCCGTATACAGGGTGTTCATTTCAAACGGCCCACTGTCAATACCTTGTAGACTATGATTTTCACAGTTATATGGGACTTCACCATATTTTACCCAAAATCAAAAATAGTTGGAACCGATAACTCTGAAACGCACTCATTTGAGTATTAATGATTTGCTTCTTTAAATGCTAGACAGTTTCTCAGAGAGTCACATTTATTTAAACTTTGATATCAATTACATAAAATGTTGTAGACATCTTGCTGTTAATTAAATCAATTAATTAAATAATTTTTCAAACAACTGTAGACTGTTATGGTTTTGAATTCTGCGAAAACTCTAACCGTGTACTGGACTAAACAGTCAGGATGAATGGTTGGACAGACCCGCCCCTCCATTCAACCCTCATTGACAACATTATTCTCAAACTCTCCCTTCTAAACAACCCTTACGTGAAAACCCTTCTTTACAGAAAATACAATTCACGTAATTTAAACAGTTTCCAAAATGTTCATGGGTACAATAGTGGCCTTTTTGAATTTTAAACTTCTACATCAAACAAACGATGAATTAAATTGTTAAATTACTGTAATATTTGCAATATGAAAAACATTTTAAAACGTTTAATCAGCCCGGGTTCAATTCCCGGGCGCAGTGATAACGTTTTACGATAACCTCTCCCCGTGGTTCGGAAGTCACGTTAAGCCGTTGATCCATTCCATCGGTCGTTGGGCTCTTAAGTCACCACCCAATCTGGGAAACAGTCGGCCCTTGTTTGTAACAAGACTATATCTCATAATCCATTAAAACACTCATCAAACTCATCACCGTTCCATGTTCACCTTAAAATACCCTCTAAGAGTGGCCGGTGCCTCTAACCGGAAGTCACTGAAAATTATCAAAAAGTATCAAGCTCTGTAAAAATTGCCTGACAAATTTTAGAATATTGGTGGGGAAGAGGAACAATAATTAACTAGTACAACGTGACGTACTTATCAGTTGTACAGTAAACCAATTAAGAAATTAGTGCATATTTCAAGATACACAATAGATTTTGAAGTTGCATACTCTATATTTATGAGTCTAATATGAGCAAATAATGGAACGCGATAGAGTAGTGGATTAAATAATCTAAACACGGATTTAATAATTTAAATAATCTTAGTTTCAAAAGGGTTCAAATTGTTCACCTCAAAGTGTTCAGACTAAAACCCCTACACTTTAAAGCAAGTCTAAATAATACACGAATAAGAATAGATTTATTTTCTCAAAGAAACAAGACAATCATTTAAGTTGCAATTTGTCAAGGCATATTTGTACATTTCTCAAATTTAACCATGTAGTTTAATTGTTTTAACACGTAAAAAGTAAAACTCTTAATTCAATATACAAACTAAACTACATACAAAAAATTAAACCTCATATAAATATTTTCTTAAGTTTCATAAAATACTAGGGCCTTGGAGAGTTTTATCTCGTTTTGCGGTTTCTTTGATAAAATAAAATAAATTAGCTTTCAGCGCTAAAAGAATAAAATAAAATTTAACAAGTTTTAATACAACCTGCTTATATTTTAAAATTAAATTACAACTGCAAATAAACTAGTACTAAACAAGGTACACTATTGAAGATATTTAATAAACTTATGCACTAGAGTCTTAAAAATATTATAAAATAATACTATTTTTAAGACCTTTTTTAAAACTGTTGTTAGACGAGCAAGAGCCAAAGTTATTTGATTCCATTAAACAGAGCTTGTGATAAAAGTGCTTTTAAACTTCAGTAACTTGCAATACAAGTCCAAGTGTTAATCAATATCGGACAAGGAATAGCTTATTTTATTTTGTACAACGGTTCTAAATCATGAAAATATAGAAGACCCTTTCCACTTTTAAATATTATAGATTTGATAGATGTCCCTTTGAAAGAAAATATGGTAAAAGTTAGTCTTTTACAAGTCTCCCATTTTTATATCATATTATTTATACGTTCACACTAACTTTTCATTGTATCAGTTTCAGTATCAGTATAAGTTATTAGAGGAGTTGATACGAAATTAAACATTTCTTGAACGAAATGGATCGAAATAAAAGCAGCAGACAAAGCTCTTGTAAGGAGACAGATATTACTAGAGATCAAAGTTATTGTCTGTTGTTCAGCTTAACTGTTACTTCTGCAGTAACCTTTACAGTTTAACCTTTGCTTGCACAAGGTGCAGGGATCCAAGGTGAAGGTAAAGCACACGTATTGAACTCATTGTGGTGACACCTTTAGTACTTGGTTTCATCTAACTCCAGTTATATATTTTCGAAAGTGTTTATGTGAAATTTCAACGTTTCAATTGTACCAGAACAGTTTCAAGAACAGATCCATAGTTTTTAAAACTACTTTTAGATCACTTTAGCTTTAAACACACAACTTGAAAGAAACACTTTTACTCTTTAATGTTTGAAGTCTTGTATTAAGTGATGTTAGAATAATTCTCGTAATGAAGTTTAAATCTCTTAATAGAAAACCATTTTGATAATTATTTCAGGGATGAACTATAACTATAACAAATAAGTATAGCAGGACTTTTAAGATCATTCTAGGTTGTCTTTATTGAATCCCCGTTTGACACAACTTAGTTATTAAGTAATGACGGGTTGTTGATAATATATCCTACCCCATAAGCCACCCCTCCACACACTATGAACAGACTGTTTATTTGTTCAATATTTTAGAGTAAAAATGTGAGTACCCCCCAAGATTTGTCGTTATACATTGACTAAATATTATAATAATACCTCGTCAAGCATTATATTATTGGAGCAAGCATTATTGGAGTATTTTCTGTCGGTTTCGTTACTAGCATCATCAGGAATATTTGCAGTTTTTATCGGCGATCTGGCGTCGTCAGAATATTTAAGTCTTAAACTTGAAGATTTTGATGACGCCAGATGATCGATAAAAAGTGTTAATACTCCTGATGATGTTTCATTAGTACTGAACTCGTTAGAAGATGTTAGTTTGAAAGTTTATAATAGTGGCGGAGATCAATTTAGGAAGAAGCGGACTTTTCGAGCCACTTCTGGAGAAAAATGTTGAAGATATCTCCAATAAGGATTGCTTAACGAGATGTTATACTATAAATTTAATCAATCTCCAATCATTGGGATAAAATGAATAGTTGTAATAGCCGTTCTATATTATTTGTTGAACAACAAAGGTATCCTCCACTGTGAACTGCATTTACGTAAGAACACGAGTACAATATGTGTTTTGTACCTGACATCTGCAGAGATAACAGTTCACATTGTCTTGCATACTACCATTGTATTTCACTGCCTTGAACAGTCTTAGTCCTTTGCTTGTGCAGTCCAAAAGTTCCAATTTCTTGATTTTCCTCATATTTTTTTTTCATAATTAGACACTTCAATAATTTTAATACATTACCAAGGTTCTAGGGCGTACTAGAACCTTTGTAAGATAAAGAAACGTTCCATGATCGCAAAGTGCTTATGGCTCAGTAACTTATAGTAATGAAGTTTAAAGTTTAGTGACATTAGTTTTAAAAAATCTTGTATTAATACCTAACCAAACCAATTTCAACCAATTTTTAATAGCAAAACAACACTGTCTAAGTTTTTGAAAGGTATTTTTTCAATATTTAAAATTTTAAATAAAAGTAGCAAAAAAAAAGCCTCAAATGGGATGCCAAATCTCAATGTCAATAATCGGCCGAGCTATATGAAATTTGCGTTTCCGTCATTTAGAATGAACAGAAGCCCACCCACACTGACTACCAAATCTCAAGGGACCTTAACTGGGTTAAAGCAATCAACAACAATTATGTGTATTACCACCCTCCAAAAAAAAACTCGTTACTACTCGATGAACAACAAAAGATATCTTTCGGCAACTTGGTATATGATCTCTAATATGAATGAGAATTGAACTATGCGGAACCTGAAGTTGAGTGAAACTCAGCATCTGATCCAATACTAACCTTTCACAAGGCATTTGCATGTTAAAGATTTTCTTGTAGTCCAGGATGTACAGCAATGAAAACTTTTCTTGTACCTCGGACTCAGAAGACAGAATATTCAACACATTATGTTTTGGAAGAGCAAAACAAGTCTCACTTTGATGGGAGTCTCGCTTTAAGGTTTGGTTTGGTAGTATTTTGAACAGTAAAACACTAGCTTGAAAATGTATTTGACCGAGAAAGGTTTTTTTGACCACCAATACCAAAAACCTGCAGTGTTACAAATATATGATCACGTTTCAACGATTCTTACGTGAAATAAAATACCAAGCACGTCTCAATGTGTTGCATTGTTTCCACGTGTTGGTGATTTGTAACGTCAATAACTCCATGTTTTATTGACAAGTTTCCCAAAATATTGCACCTTAGTGGTTTTGATTATACTTTTTTTGAATTACTTTGTTGTTGTTTTTCAACAAAGTCAAACGAAGAACTAGAAATAGTTTCTTTAAGAAAACTCTATAGTTCAATTCAACACTTCAACGAGCTTAATCTTAAAACATACCTGCCCAAATCCACTGTCATAAAATTTTTTTTTGAGAAAGAAGCACATGTGACGATTCGACAATCATGTTGGATGAAACTGAGGTCAACTAAGTTTGTCAATGAAATTCTTAGGAATCCAACTCGATAAAGATTGAGATGTCTCATTTCGACCATGTGTGCGAAAGACTATCTTCAGGCATTTATGTTTTGAGACAACTATCCAAATACTGCTCCACTCAGGTATTGATGACGGCGTATTATGGATTAATATACCCACATCTCTCCTACGGAGTAGCATTGTGGCAAGGCTGCGCCATTACATACTTTTCCAGAATATTTATTCTTCAAAAAGAAGCATTTACAACAATTTCAAAACTCCAATAAAAAGAGTCGTGTACACACACATTTAAGAATCTAAAAATGTTGACGCTCCCTTGCCTCTAAATTTTGGAAATACCTTTCTTTTCCAAATCAAAGTGAGTTTGCGACATACACTCTTATGAAATGAGAGGCAGGAAGAACTACTGAACTGGGAGTCACAGAACGTTAGTGCATGAACGCTTTCCTTCACAGGCAGGAGTTCAGTTCGTCAACAGATCGCCAAATTCAATAAAATAGGCCACAGGCCCAAGACATATAAAACCCGTCTAAAAGCCGCGTTAATTTCGAATGCGTTTTACAGTATAGACGAGTTCATGGCACACAATTGGGAAACCGAATAAATTGTAGGGCTACTGTGGAAGAATTCGAGTGAATGAGAATTACAATGAGAGTGGGTGAATGTACTTTAGTATGTATAAATGGGATTTTTATGTTAGGAGTTAATGCAAATTTTAGCTATATTTTTCCTAACGTTTCTTTTTGACGATTGTGATGAAAAATGTTTTGTAATTTGTGCAATAAAATATTTTATTATTATTCTAGTTGTGTAATAACTGGTATGTAATGATCTCTCGATACCTTTATGTTTATTTATTTTCTTTCATGGTTAGAGATTATTGATACATGATGATGTACCGATGGCTTGGTGGCTGTGTCCACGGATTGTGGATTTGAACTTCACACACTTTGTTATAACATAAGAGTATACACGTCGAACTTGTGAACCAGTGTGTTTCTCATACTACATAAACCATTAAAAAGAATAACTATTACACATATGACAAAGCTGATTGAGAAAGTAAAGTAGTAAGCATTATGCCAAATTCTTGACTGATGATTCCAAAGTATAACCAATCTTCTGCCAGTGAGCTTTTTCCTCGGATCTATTATTTGAAAGTCATATACATTTTATGTCCAATAAACTTTCCAAAATTTACGGTTTATAATTAGAAGTTATTTTAATTTTTAGTAAAAATGTTTTGACAAAGCTTTACTTTCCACTGGTTAGATAAATTCTAGAGTACAACTCAATAGTCCGAATTCCATTTCTAAAGAAATATAAGTCTGTTTTGGAGAGGGGCGAACAGGTTTTCACGGTATTTACACTGAAAGCTGTTTAGATTATACGCTTTCTACACATCATCTGTCGACCTGTTATTAGAATTTAATTTTATTAAATTAAATTAGTCTTGGGAACCTTAGGATTGTCCATGGACTTTCCCATATCCAAAAGGGGAGTTCCGGTAGCCCGATTTTGTTGGCTAACGAACTTGACCGAGATATTTACAAAAGAAACATTTGTACTAAATTTCATAAACATAGAAAAAATGCGATTTGTATAGAGTACACACATATATACGTATATAAAGTCACTTAAAAATTCTCAAAACGTGTCCTGGGGGTCAGGATCGGTGCTAATTTCACGGCCCCGGGTCTGGGTCTTACCATGCTGACGGCATGACTGTCTCATTTTTCAAAAAAGATTCGATAATAACATACAAGGGAAATAATGAAATATGAAATTTATTCCTCTTTTACATAATACAATGGTTGTACAGTACACTATTCGCAAGACGTGTATTTGAGAGTAAGGAGTATTGCCTTAACGAGATTGTAACACATAAGTGTTGAGGTGGAAGCTTTCATCATGCAGATGGATCTCATCTCACATGCACATTTTGATCAACTCACAACCCTTATGTAAAAACAGCCTTAAACATACTTTAGAATATGTATAACTCTTCGTTACCTTAAAACTACAGGAATTTAAGTCAACTAACAACTATCTCATTTTAGGAAAGCAAAAAGTATAGTTCATCACTCGTCCTGAAAGTGTTTTTGATCCTAGCTGATATAATGACTTCGTATCAAAAGCGTCACTTAAAAACCTGGTGATTAAATATACTGTTCACAAAGATATTATACCTAAGTTTAAAAGGTCTTTTAGCTAAAGCAAGACTTGTCTGTGTTAGTTCTAGAAATATATTCTAAGATACTGTGTTCTCAATAAGTAGGGTCAATAACAGCTTTATAAACACGCTTGTCTTCAACTTTACTAAAACAATATTTAATTGAACATGTCTCGTAAGTGAATTTATGGACCGGTAAAAACTCTCTTCATGTAAACTATTAGTTCAGTAAGAATATTATTAGTTTACTGTCAGTCTCTAGTCTTTACCTTGCACTTTGGTGGTAATTTTACTATTCTTATTTGTATTACTTTGTTTTCGTTTTGTGTCACCAGTATGTTTTTGTAGATTACAATAAATGTTATTATTATTATTTATACTTGCCCATACATCTCCAAACTACATGAAGAGCTTCAAACCTGGATTTGTCCGGTGAAAGGTTGATATTGGCTGAAGTAAACTGCTGAGTCAGTTTTCAGTCAACTTCAGGCTTCATTACGGTACTTTCAGCAATTCTCAACCCTCTTCCATTATGGTATAAATAGGCCATTATCTCGTCAGCAACTTAAAAATAACATTCAGTATTTACCCTTGGATAAAATACAGGGTGTTTTGTTTTACACAACCCAATTTTCATACTATAGTAAGTCATTCTTTTCGAGCAATAAATGGTAATTACTTTGTATCGTCGGTTTGTTCATTATACGTTTGTTCTTTCATAAATGAAAATGAACAAACCGACGATGTGTATATACGTATATCAGCTGGTATGTATTGTTGCAGTAGTACTGTAGTTTTGATTTTCTAATGTGATGTTATTGTGAAATAACGCAATTACGGTTTTTGTAAAAGATCAAAGAGTGTTTTTGGTTAAAGCATACTTAAAAGCTCGATAATTTTACTTGTGTCAAGAGGCGTTTGCGATCAGGTTTGCAGGTGTAAGTATTTTGCTTTTGTTGTTTCAAGATTCTAAACGATTTTTAGGATAATTTTCCATATTGACCCTAGCATTCCCCATCACTTCTTCATTCAGTACAGGCCACCATATGTAATGTGTTCTGTCCCCTACAGAACCTGTTTCGTTAAACGTTTTAGAAATCTGTGAATGTTAGATTTGTTTGGAATATTAACACCTGTAAACTTGACCCCAAACGTCTCTTGGCAAAAATAATCTATTTTGTTCTTCAGCAATAAACACTCTTTGATCTTTGCTAAAACCATCATTGCGTTTATTTCACAATAACATCAAATTAGAAATGAAAACCACAATATTACTACAACAATACATACCAGCAGAGATATTGAATTGAACAAACTTATGGCCATATACTGCTAGTGAACTTACAATAGTTTGAAAATTGGGTTGCATTTAAAAAGTCCCCCTGTACTACCAGCAGCCACCATATCACATTTGGTTACCTATAACCACCGCAAAAAATTAATATCTTCCATCAAAACAGTATAAAAATATAGTACCACAAAAGTATGGGTGGATTGGATGAAGTCATTAATTTATTGTATTTTTATTTTACCATATACGCACGTATTTTCCCTTTTTTCTCAGTTTAACACTTACTGTCTATTGAGTTACTTTGTAAAAATGGTGTTTACCAAGTTTCAATAAATGACTATTTGAGTACAACTAAAAGTAAAAACAAGTAAGTACAACATATTCTAATAAGCTTAAACGCAAGTATAAATCGTAAGTAAAGCTTCTGACCAGTTATCAGTGGGTCACCCTGTATACTGGTATTCAGAAACAGTCAAACTCTAACATTGAATACAACTTCACCTGACTCTCGTTACTTGAGGTAAATGGGGCGGAAAGGCAAATGGGGCAAATGGTGACTAATTGCTCCTCTGCTTTCAACCCCTGAATGATGGATTGACTCCTCTCAAAATCCATCCTTTACCAAATCCAACAGCCTATCAACTAGCCAAAGCAAAAAGCTGAAAATAGTTGTATGTATCTTGAAGTTTCTCTCCTACCATCGTTTAAAGAATGTAAAGATTAAAAATATACGCTTTATTATCTAGTAACAAGACCCTTTACTAGATCATATTTCTCGCTTAATGGTATACCTATTAAAAATAATCAACATAGTTTGAAAAGGTTAGTTAAACGATGTTTCCATTGTTTTTAAGTGATAAAAAGAACAACACCTCACAACATAATCACTTGTGGTGTTCTCTTGTTCATTCAAAACCATGGAAAACATTAGTTTTATAATATAAAAGTCATAATAATAAAATAATATAAAAAACCTAAACCAAAATTAAATTTTATGTCAACCAAAATAAAAGTTTAACATTGGCTTGGAAGTTTTTTTAAATTATGCTATTCTTTCCAATATTTGTGCTCAAATTGTCGATACCAGCATTTTAACCTCAGGCCCTGTACCATCGTCATCAACAATGTTTAGCCCGTATCAAACGAAATGTTTATCGTAAGTGGGACATATAAGGTGTAGGGGTGGCACATTCTGTTGTTGAGAGTCTCTCCACAAATATTGCCTCCTCATAAATTCCTACAAAGTTACAACGAATCTCAGGAACGTGATTTGTTACACACGCACGTGTCCAAACAATCGAGTTACGTGCCGAGCGAGCAACACTGGAGTGTGTAGTTTGTCATGGTTGGAGTTTTCAAAAAATGTTCTCCATAACTTCCATTTGAAGTATTTAATGCCCATCCTCTATTTTGTGTGATCGACATGGGTAATCTAAATACGAAAAGCAATATCCAAATTTGTATACATTCCTAAATTAACAATTTTGTTTTAAAACAATTACAATACATTAACTGCTTGTTGAAAAATAAAATTTTTTCCTTTCTTTGCATATAGGTAAAGTGAGTGAGTTTTCATTTAGGTCTTTTTTCTGTAACGTAATTATTGTAATCTGTGCAAAGAAAAATTTTATTATTATTAATTTATTATTATTACAATACATTAACTAAATGAAATCTTTAACCTACTGTTTGAGGGTTTGAAATAGTCTGTACGATCAGTAAGGTTCTACGAATAAGGATGTGTTGACCCATTGTCACCAGTCCGTCAGACCGCACCCAGCAACCACACTGAGCTATTGTTCTTCAACAATTTTGGTGAACAGGATTCCTTTCCTTCCGCCCTGAGGTTTCTCCTTGCTGGCAAAGTATTCACAACCCTAAATGTGTACTATTTAAGAAAATAAATTGAAATATTTCTACTCTAGTCAGTGCAGCTAGCGGAAGTGCGGAAAATATTCTGCACTCTTTAAACAGTGACGTTTCAATTTACCTACTTGACAAACACTTTAATTTAAGTTGTGTTAACATTTCATACTATATTTCATATTTAATGCACATGTAAAATAATTTGAATATAAACATTTTACATTGGAAGCAGAAACGACCAATATTCTGTTACAACGAAAACCAGTATATTAACACAGCTGTTTGCATGTAAATGGTATTTGCCAGTCAGGAGTGGAGTTCCACTTGCATTGCACAAATACAAGTAAAATAATTCTCATGGTTGTATTGTCAGGAATGTAGATGTAGATGTGTAGATGTAAGTGGTACAGCGACATAGAGATGGTTATAGTATTGTAAGGGATGATAAGGCACTCACCATATATGGCACTTATCAACACTTAAGTGTACAACCCACCCCGCTTGTCACTTACTCTACTGCTCTTACTGAAAACATCAGTATACAGAACATCTTAGGGTTATGGACAAGAAATAGAAGGTTTCAGTATTGTAATGATGAGAGATACGCACACCATATATGGCTATCAACCTTAAGTGTAAACCCACCCGCCTTGTCACTTACTGTACTGCTCTAACTAAAAACATCAGTATACAGAACATCTTAGGGTTATGGACAAGAAGGTTGCATAGAAGATTATTTGTTACAGACAGAACACCATTAGGGTTTCTTATCAACATTAAGTGTACAACCACCCACTTACTGTAACTGCTCTACTAAAAACATCAGTTTACAGAACATCCACAATTGACTTGTGTATTGTCTCTGTAACTAAAAAACATCAGTTTACAGAACATCTTAGGGTTATGGACAAGAAATAGAAGGTTGCAGTATTGTAGGGATGATACGGCACACCATATATGGCAGCAAAGCATAAAACCATGTCACCAACTGAAATCACACAGCACACTGCTTCACTTCAAAGCATCAGTTTACAGAACATAGGGTTATGGACAAGATAGAAGGTTGCAGCCACACACCATATATGGCACTTACAAAAGTGTAAACCCACCCGCCTTGTCACTTACTGTACTGTCTAACTAAAAACATCAGTTTACAGAACATTTAGGGTTATGGACATTGCAGTATTAAGGGATACCGCACACCATATATGGCACTTATCCATTAAGTGTACAACCGCACTTGTCCTTACTTTGTCTGCTCTACTGCTCAACTAACATCAGTTTACAGAACATCTTAGGGTTATGGACAAGAAATAGAAGATTTCAGTATTGTAATGACGAGATGCCACTTACCGTATTATCCCTTAAGCGTTAAACCTTAACCGCCTTGTCACTTACTCTACTACTATTACTGAAAACATCAGTCTCCATAACATATTAGTGTTAAAAACAACATATAGAAGGTTGCCATAGTGTAAGGATTCTACTTAGACTCATTTGCAGCAAAGCATAAACCATTCTCACGTGATGAAAGCTGATTGGATGAAAACACAAAGGCAGATGTGAGTTCAAAACTCAAAGCAAAGCTGTTTAACGTAATTAATGCAGCTGACGCAGAACTGAGTCACGGAGCTTAACAACAAGTCAAAGCATCCTGCCCTGCCACCTTGTTTACCTCTTTCTCTATTTCGGCACAAGTGCGTGCAATTTCTTTCCATCTCACCCCGCTCTCCATCTGTCACGAGTGTATTAGAACAAAAAACTCTCCCCCGCCCGGGCCGAAGATAGAGGCCGCGTCTCTACACCTCACGTGCTGATTCATCCAAGACTCTATAGCTCCAAGATCTTCGTTACACCCGTTACTACAAACTCACGGTCAGTGACAACTAATCAAGTTCTAGCTCGCCCCCATAACGTTTTCCCACAACAGTCCAATAAAATTTATTCTATTACCGCTCTTGCTATCAAACTATCTTAACATACACTCATAAAGATAGAACACATTAACCAAGTAGGTTGGCATAAGAAACGATTGTAAGTCTATAACGATAAGTCATATTAACAACGTTGAGAAAATGATTATTACGGATTTAGATATTCTGCTTAAAAATAGTTTACACGTTGGACATTTTGTAAGTTTCAGTTTAATATTAAATACACGTAAATTTACTGAATAATTAGGCGTTTTGACACTCCGATGAATAAGAAAATCACGGAAAAGGTGTTGTTGATTAGGACGGTTCCTGTTTTTGATCGTACAAGTTTTTAAAGCGTCATTATTCGACCTATTTGAGTTGACTTAAATTAAAGACAACACGTTTTGATCTTTTTGTTAATTAACTTTCCCACTTGACGGGAACTGTGTAGTTGTAACAAGCTGAGACAATGAGTGAAGACATCAATTACGTTGATGAAGAGGCCAGAGGGATGAGGATGAATGAAGTGTTATAGGATATACAGGGTGTGAAGTAGGAGGGGGTGAGGGGGCACAGGCCTTGTCGGCTAATTATAAGTTGTAGATACACTGCTGAAGATATCTTAGAGCAGATTGTTCTCAAAACTGCGCTACGCACCTCTTTTCATTCCAGTATTTAAAGAAAATTTTGAATGAATTAATTTGATTAACTACACTAAATACGTGGTGTGCTTAGAGCCTTTAAACTTAACTTACGTATGATTCTACATAACTTGTTTACTTTGCAACGTATTTATTTTATTTTCAACAATAACTCGAAGCCAGATTGACAAATCAACATAATATAATTTCGGATTGAGTTTTGACTGCTAATATAATTATTACAAAGAAATTAAGAGACTACAAACACGGACGCTGTAGACTTGAAATACTACCCCCCCAATTCCATTTGATACATAATTCTGTGGCTGGAAAATTGAATATAGTAAAGTAATTTATAACAATGTTGGGGAATTTTGTTTAATTTCAAGTTCTAAACTTTAAAGACCTTAACACATTATATATTTGGTTTTGTTCAAATGATTTGTTGAACTAACCCTCAACGACATACGGTCCAGTGTATTTTGGGTTTCCTTGTACAGGAAAGTAAGGTTTTATACTTTATGATGCATATAATTAGACCAAAAAACTTATTCATCAGGTGTCGTAATATTAATGTAATTTCAACGAAACAAACCTCAATTAACAGCAGGTGGTTCATATTGTTATTATCAGCACCCTATCGAGCCGAGCTGACGACCCAGTAATTTATATTTGTAATTTAAAGTTAAGTTTAATAGCTTCCAGTGGCTTTGGACGGTTTATTTTATGTGAAATTCAACCACACAGCTTCAAGAAGAGTAAATATCGTAATATTAGCGTATTTTCAACGAAACAAACCTTCATGGTTTTGTTTTATCTTAGTTGAGAATTAATTATAATGCTTTAATAACGCAGCTTTAGTAAAGCTGTATGGCTTCAGCAGTTGGTTCCCGACATGGATTGTTATCAGTAATTCCTTATAATCTCCGAGCCGAGCTGACGACTCCAGTTATATCCAGTTTATATTTGTACTTTAAAGTTAATAATACTCTTGTGTTTAATAATATCATCACTTTAATTGTTCACGTTTAACACAAACTTATTTTCATTAATTAAACCTTCACACAAAAACATTAATTTAGGTATTAAGACAATTGAAAAAACCTACACGTTGGAAATAAATACAATAGCCTACATATACTGTATCAGATATTTGAAATAGACACAATATTGAATGATTTTAAGTTGAAGGGATGTTATAAATTTAAATATTATGAATATGAAACAGAAAACACCCTTGGTAAAATATTTTGAATAATAGAAAATTTAAGCTACATGTTTCGGCTTTGAGACCATGATCATATAGTTAAGAGTGATCATGGCCTTAGAGCCGCAACATGTAACTAAAACTTCTATTATACGAAATATTTTACCAAGGGTGTATTTCTGTTCCATATTCATAATATATAAAAAATTTGAGCTAAAAATAATGAGCCACCAGTAACAACACTGTAATCATAAATCAAATATATGCTAATTTTTCCAGAAACCATCAATAAATTCCTTTAAGCTATAAAACACTGTTGAAAGAAGAAAGTTTTAAAATTATTTTAAACATGTTAAAATTTTATAATTTTAATTTTAATTGGAAGTTTATTAAATAGCATGGCACCCACCTGTGAAGGAAGCAGGGAATATAATTTAGATCTGTGCTGGTTTATGCGGAAGGAGTTTGCGAAACTTGTCTCATCGAAATGAATTTCTCTACTTAAGACCATATGACATTTAGAAAGTCAAACAACTATTGTACAGGGATGGTAAGGTAAAAACTATAAGGGTTTCAAAGGCATTTTTGCAAGAATCTCTGTTACCTATATGACTGTTCATATCGCAGACTTTTGCAAGTTACAAATTCTTTTACTTTTATACTTTTCTTGCCACAGACAAAACAATTAAACTCAAGTGGTTTTACTAACCAAAATAACCTAAAAGTAAAAAAAATAGTTCTGGTTTTAAACGTTGATTTAAAATGTCCATGTATTAATTATTCTTGAGTTGATTACATCGCCGTTGTTTGAGAGATAGTATTCACTGTGAGCAAACCCACTATGAGTCCAGTTTGTTGTCAACTGCAATTACCCTGTGTTGACTACAAAGCCATGTGATTGGCTACCATTTGTGTGACGTAACAGACTGTGGAAACAGCCAATCAGAGGTAGTTTCACGGAAACAGTTTGAACGTCAATGATAAAGCAAATGTTGAGTGCTACCTCATAAATGTAGTTATCATGATTTGTTAGTTTTTCCATGAAAGAAGTAAAATTAATTTGCAACCGTGTTGATAATATTTTGTAAGAAAACGTATAAAAATCAGATCATAACACTTCAGATTATTACACGAATAAGAAATGTTAAATGTTCCTCGATTTTAAGAAAATCATTCAAACAGAGAACGTTTTCCCTTATAAACATGCGCTTAAAAGCGTACACAATTATTTATTTATTGATCATCGTCACATAAAATGCATAGTCCTAACAAAGAAACACCGTATTAAAAATACACAATAAAATATGGAGATAAATTCACTCAATAATTTAAAAATCAATCATTCCCAGAAAGTCCCTGATGCTTTAATATGATTTGTTGGATAGAAATATTTTAAATATACGTTTAAATTTCTTGATGTTATCTTTTTGTTTGATGCTGATAGGAACTCTGTTATACATTTTTAATATCTTGTGATATACTTGCTTTTTATAAAAGCTTGTATAAAGTTGTATTAATGTTGAACAGTTTTAAATTAAGCTTATTGTTTTTAACACCACAGAACATTCTAGGATATGTGAAAGAACAATTTTAAAATGTTGAAACTTTTAAATGTGAAAATATGGTCTGTTTTTATAGTTAGGTCAGCTTTCTCTTTTTATTAAATCTATGTGGATTTTCATTTTCATACGGATACGATGACGAGTTTACAGTATTGGAAAATACAAACGAACAATGTGTGGCTTGGCTTGGAATTATTAACCATGTTTAAATGTAAATATATAATACATATATAGCGTGTTAATAAAATAAATATTTGTATTATCAATTAAATGGATAACATTTATATGTATTTTACGTTTGCCCTGTATATGTTATCTGGAAATATCACTTGGAAAGACTCCTCAAAGTTGAGAGATTACATACAAGGGTCCGGGACGGTACTTTGCTGGATTTACAACCTAGAAAAAGAAGATTCACAGCTGTCGAAACATGTAGCCCTCTCACTGGACGGAGGTAACAACCTAATTTTAGGGAGGCTAACTCTCAGAATACTGTTCCCTTATTAGATTCCATAGTTCCTATTGTTACTATGTCCTTTCTTACGTCTTTGCCTGATATATTGCAATGTTATAGTTTATTTTGCTACAAGCTTTGAAAACTATATTTACCAAGCGACAAGAAACATTTAATCGTTTTATATTTAATTTTGACTTATTTGGTATTTTTTACAATAAACTAGTAAATATAATAATGTCTTTGCATTTTGTTGTAATTACAGGTGTCAGAGTTTACTGAACCTTGCAAGCCTACAAAAACGTGTGTTAGTAAACTATGAACCTTGCCGTAAATTTGGGTAAAGCTATAGTTTCTTAGTCAAACTAAGATCGCTTTATTACGGCTGTAATATTATGGTTACTTTTCTTTCTATATAGGCTAGTCATAAGCGATGGTTTACCTGAAAACAAAACTCACCGTGCTATTAAGGCCGTACTAAAGTGATTCAATGACAAGTTATATAGATATAACAAATATATAATGACAAGTTTTGTGGTATTATAAACGTATAATCTTGTTTAAAACACCTTGTTTTGAAAAAAACACACAAACAAAAATAATTTTCAATTTTTATGATCAACAGATCTTAATATTCGCGATTTAAAAATACGTTTGGTATGTCAATGCAATTTCTCCTGATTGCAAATTGGTTGACAGAAGAGTGTGTTAGACAGCTGAATAGAGTTGGGTTTAGGGTGAGTGGTTGTAGAGCGCTCCTGGCGGAGATAGTTGGAGTTAGGAAGTCAGTCAAGCGTACCTTAACCCTCCAGCAGTATTGGTTCCCCGGATTGCAAGTCAGCTGGTTCAGTTGTCAGAAGGGTGGGTTAGACAGCTGAATAGAGTTGGGTTTAGGGTGAGTGGTTGTAGAGCGCTCCTGGCGGAGATAGTTGGAGTTAGGAAGTCAGTCAAGCGTACCTTAACCCTCCAGCAGTATTGGTTCCCGGATTGCAAGTCAGCTGGTTCAGTTGTCAGAAGGGTGGGTTAGACAGCTGAATAGAGTTGGGTTTAGGGTGAGTGGTTGTAGAGCGCTCCTGGAGATAGTTGGAGTTAGGAAGTCAGTCAAGCGTACCTTAACCCTCCAGCAGTATTGGTTCCCAGTTGCAAGTCAGCTGGTTCAGTTGTCAGAAGGGTGGGTTAGACAGCTGAATAGAGTTGGGTTTAGGGTGAGTGGTTGTAGAGCGCTCCTGGCGGAGATAGTTGGAGTTAGGAAGTCAGTCAAGCGTACCTTAACCCTCCAGCAGTATTGGTTTCCCCGGATTGCAAGTCAGCTGGTTCAGTTGTTAGAAGGTGGGTTAGACAGCTGAATAGAGTTGGGTTAGGGTGAGTGGTTGTAGAGCGCTCCTGGCTGAGATAGTTGGAGTTAGGAAGTCAGTCAAGCGTACCTTAACCCTCCAGCAGTATTTCCCTATTGCAAGTCAGCTGGTTCAGTTGTTCAGAAGGGTGGGTTAGACAGCTGAATAGAGTTGGGTTTAGGTGAGTGGTTGTAGAGAGCTCCTGGCGGAAGTTGGAGTTAGGAAGTCAGCAAACCTTTAACCCTCCAGGTTTGGTTCCTGTAGCAAGTCAGCTGTCAGTTGTCAAGGGTGGGTTAGACAGCTGAATAGAGTTGGGTTTAGGGTGAGTGGTTGTAGAGCGCTCCTGGCGGAGATAGTTGGAGTTAGGAAGTCAGTCAAGCGTACCTTAACCCTCCAGCAGTATTGGTTCCCCGGATTGCAAGTCAGCTGGTTCAGTTGTTAGAAGGGTGGGTTAGACAGCTGAATAGAGTTGGGTTTAGGGTGAGTGGTTGTAGAGCGCTCCTGGCGGAGATAGTTGGAGTTAGGAAGTCAGTCAAGCGTACCTTAACCCTCCAGCAGTATTGGTTCCCTGGATTGCAAGTCAGCTGGTTCAGTTGTTAGAAGGGTGGGTTAGACAGCTGAATAGAGTTGGGTTTAGGGTGAGTGGTTGTAGAGCTCTCCTGGCGGAGATAGTTGGAGTTAGGAAGTCAGTCAAGCGTAACTTAACCCTCCAGCAGTATTGGTTCCCTGTATTGCAAGTCAGCTGGTTCAGTTGTCAGAAGGGTGGGTTAGACAGCTGAATAGAGTTGGGTTTAGGGTGAGTGGTTGTAGAGCGCTCCTGGCGGAGATAGTTGGAGTTAGGAAGTCAGTTAAGCGTAACTTAACCCTCCAGCAGTATTGGTTCCCTGTATTGCAAGTCAGCTGGTTCAGTTGTCAGAAGGGTGTGTTAGACAGCTGAATAGAGTTGGGTTTAGGGTGAGTGGTTGTAGAGCGCTCCTGGCGGAGATAGTTGGAGTTAGGAAGTCAGTCAAGCGTACCTTAACCCTCCAGCAGTATTGGTTCCCTGGATTGCAAGTCAGCTGGTTCAGTTGTTAGAAGGGTGGGTTAGACAGCTGAATAGAGTTGGGTTTAGGGTGAGTGGTTGTAGAGCGCTCCTGGCGGAGAATAGTTGAGTTAGGAAGTCAGTCAAGCGTACCTTAACCCTCCAGCAGTATTGGTTCCCTGTATTGCAAGTCAGCTGGTTCAGTTGTCAGAGGGGTGGGTTAGACAGCTGAATAGAGTTGGGTTTAGGGTGAGTGGTTGTAGAGCGCTCTTGGCGGAGATAGTTGGAGTTAGGAAGTCAGTCAAGCGTACCTTAACCCTCCAGCAGTATTGGTTTCGGTTTTACAAGTCAGCTGGTTCAGCTGTCAGAAGAATGTGTTAGACAGCTGAACAGAGAGTTTAGGGTGGTGGTAGAGCTCCTGGCGGAGATAGTTGGAGTTAGAGTCTTAAGCGTAACAACCCTCCAGCAGTATTGGTTCCCGTATTAAGTCAGCTGGTTCAGTTGTCTGAGGGTGGGTTAACAGCTGAATAGAAAGGGTTTTAGGGTGGAGTGCAGGAGACGCTCATGGCGGATAGTTGAAGTTAGGGAAGTCGTTGTTGCACCTTAACCCTCCAGCAGTGGAGATCGTTGATTTTACAGCGGTAAACGGCACAAATTTTACGCTTTGTCTAATATGGCTCCTCACTTGTTAACGGCTAGTTCGGTATACGCTTGCAATACTCAATCAAAATTCATAAAGAAAGTAATTAAGAGAGGTGTAGAAATTAACCATTAGAACGCAGAAAACTGAGAAACTACTTATTTTTAATGAACAAAACACTGGATAACATTTGAATTATTAGCCGGATATGTAACATGTGTAGGTTATTTTCAAAATACTCTTGTACATTCCTCACATGTATTTCCATTCACAAAAAAAGTTCTTAAATAAAGTATCTTTTGATAAATAAAAATTTTTTCCTGTTAGCAGGTCTGTTTTATTTTCATGTTTGTAGAAACGTAGCAAGCAATGAACTATTGTTGGTTGCAAGTAGAAGAAAGCAATACTAACGTAACGCAGGAGCATAGTGAAGCAGAGGCTAAGGACTGAGTCTATAGGTTTAGGCTCAAGTACACTTCTCTGTTGGCATCACTGCTGTTAGCACAGTTCACTGCTGCCAACTGCAATTGATACACTGAGCCTTACCGCATCAATAGGTAACGTGATGGTAGAACGTTACTTACTATGATGGTAGGTGCATAATTCACTTGTACAACATCTATTCACTGAATTCAACCAAACATTATAATATATAGATGATGAATATGTGCCGAATGACTGAGGCAGGGAAATCAACATAATTACGGCAGCCCGAGCACAGATAGCGCTGCCATCTCTCGCAGTCTTTCTCCCCCTGGCTCCACATGCTCGTGTTTGTCCGATGTTGATGAATTAAATGTGACCAAACTGTACGATTTTTGAGAATGAACCAACTTACTTGAGCGTATGTCAGTGGCTCTACTTGCGACGTTTAAAAGAATATTCTGTGCTCGGGCTGCCAAGACTATGTTCATCTTCTTACCTTAGCCATTTGGCATATAGGCACCATTAACCTTTCTTAACATAATCTTTGATTCAACATACCACTGATTACCATACCACAGGGTTTTACCGACTCTCACGATACATATTGTACATATTACAATAAAATATGAATAATATAATATGAAATCAATAACATAATATATAATAATATAAAATGGTTATAATATTGTATATTATTATCAATAGCCATGTATTACTTGTACATATTGTACCTATCGGATACAGAATAAAACTTAAAATACATAAATAACTTTAAATAACTTAAACCTTTTGGCAGTTTGATAAACACTGACATTTTTTTAATAGATTTAAGATACAGTGAATGAAAAATTGATTTTGTATTAAGATGGAAAGGCCCACTTATGTACTAAAATTTATGTTTCCACGTCAATCCTTGTATGTTGTATAGCCTACATGATGAAATATAACATGGGAATCCCTACGGTCAGAGATGTACTAGCCCCGTGTATAAAGGCTTTCTCTCTTTTAAGTACAACTTTGAACAGTCATGTAGGCTAACTACACGAACAAAGTAACTGTCATAAGTTAGCTTAATCAACAAACGTTTCGCTTAAACTAGTTTATTCCCATAAATGAACAACAAGAGACATGAAGGGTTGAACTTTTTCATTGCAAGCTCAGCTGAATGTCCAAACTTATAATTGAAAAAGTTATGACGGTTTGAAAGAGACCATTCATACACAGGGATTACGTACTTAAACTGTCGAACTGAAGCAGAAACTCTTTATTCTTGTCACATGTGGTTTTTCATCAGAGCTTGGCTTGTAAGTATTATATCATAACTCACTTTTAACTACATAACTGTATGAGTGAGCTATACAGGGTGAGATTTAAACTCCCCACCTTATACCTTATTTTCTTTTGAAAAAGGAAATATTTTTTGAAAACCTTTAGGAATTTTATAGGATTCTGAAGTTTGTTTTGACGTACTTTGAGTCACTCACCCCCAGCCAAAATCCGGTCGGGGGGGAAACTCTAAATCGTTTAAATACAACCCCTCCTTGGTGCACCTCAAAAGAAAGGAATTTCAACACAAATTTAACGACGGAAAGAAACCTTTTTTATCTCGTATCGTTTTTCCGTTTGAGTAATTCTCTCTGTCTTCAAAGTACTCTGAGGGAAGTATCACAACACTATAACTTAATCCCATAGAGTATTTTGAAGAGCATTTTGTCATTCAAAATAAATATTATGTAAAATGTGCCATTTTAAACCTGATTTTGTGTCATCTTCAAATTAGTATAACAAAAAAGCGAGTCTAGATCAACAATTTGTCTTAGCGTCGTAAAACTTTGTTGAAATTTCCTTTCCTTTGAGGTGCAACAAGGGGGGGGGGGTTGTATTGAAAACATTTGGAGGTCTTTCTCCCCGAATTTGGAGGGGGGTTTTGGTACGTCAAAATAAACTTCAGAATCCTATAAACATTCCCTAAAGGGTTTTACAAATATTTCCTTTCATAAGTTAGGGGCATTTTAAACTCACTTTGTATGTATAAGTGTGCAACATAATAAACATTCACTTATTAACGTTAATAAACATTCAAAGTTTGCAACATTCCGTATCTAAAAAAATCATCTTACAAGCAAATATGTGAAAGGAGAAATCAGTGTGTGTTGTTAAAAGGGTGTCATGGGTAATAAAATGTCTTTTAAAAAATTGAAAATTAATTTTCGGGTTTAATTAGTTTTTAAAAACAAATTGACTTTTATTAAATGTTATGTTTCAAACCGTCGATAAACATTATCTATATATTCAATTATCATCAGTAAATCTATCTACTGTGACTTCAGTTAAAATAAAAATATTATTGAAACTACACACTGTTTTCAAAAGCAACAGTATTTTATTCAAAATCTCTAGCCTAATACAAAACTCAGCACCTGTAACTTTCGTATAGGCCTCCATTCTACATCTACTAACAAGCAATTGTGTTCATTCTAATTATTTAATTTTTATTTACAACCAGTTTACAAAACTGAAGTTTACTGTAAATTGGTAAGTTTAAATCTTCAAGTTAGCAGCTTTGTCAAGAGTTACAAGTTTGATCCGTGTTGAGAAATGGAAAAGTTGCAGAACTCAGAAATCCCATCTGAGATGTCGGCTTTAGCATTGCCAACTGCAACGTCAGATTTTGTTCCTCACGGTTTTCACAATTGTTTTCAAAACTTGCGCCGAGGCATATAAACATGTTAGCAGCATGTCCTATCCTTGTTTCAATTACGTGTTAGAGAACTGTAACCAAAATGTAAAGACAATGTAAGTTCAACAAGTACACAAGTTATATAAAGAGTTGGGCACTTATCCAGACTTATGGCAACATAAGGCTCTTAGTGGTTTCACAACACATTTATGGACTCCAGTGTTAAATCTCCTCTCTGAAGTGCAAATTCAATAACCGGTATGAAAGGTTTTGCACATTTTTTTAAATAAGCAAAACGTGTAATATAGACTTAGGAACCAAATAAAAGTCTAACAAAGATGCGTTTTAGTAGTAGTTTAGTACTCTAATTTAAAACTGTTGTGTATTTTGAAAATGTCAAATCCTTTATTGTTGTAATGGTTATCCCTTTACTGCCTAGTGTGAACGTTAGTTTATTCTAAATATGTAAACATTAATTTTTCTTTTCGAATTACACACTTTTGGTTTTAATAAAAATCGTATTACTGTAAGTCAAGTGTCTGAATCATAAACTATTCATCAAATATTAATAATAATTTTATTTGCCATATAAAAACACTTTTGCGTTGACAAAGCTGCAAATACAAAAAGGTAACAAACCAAAAAACAAGTATAAACAAAAATTTAAAACAAACCAATTATTAAACCCCTAAGATGATTGGAAAACCTAATCTAAATAATTAATAGTTGAATTTATCAAAACATTTAATTATCATTATTTAAATACTGATCTAAATATCACCAACAGAATAGTATGAGCCTTTCATTAGATAAGCTCTTAACCTCCTTTTGAATGAGTTAAAACTTTCAGTGGATTTAATGTTTTCGGGGAGTTTACTTAACTATTTTGCACCAGCCTATGAGTGAAGCTTTCCATAAATGTGTAATCTATGGGGGTTTCGTCTAAATGTATGAACTTGTCTAGTATTGTGTTTGTGAATTTGCTGACATTGAACTAAATCACATTTTAAACAAACAGAAAAGAATAGTCTCATAGATGTCAAACTAGGGAGGGTTAGAAGTCCTAAATACATCTCAGCAAGATTCCCGAAAGCCTAATTTTTAAATTATTGACAGTGCTTGTTTTTGGAGAAAAAACTCATTTAAACTTGTAATTAGCACTAGCCCCCATACGTTTACCATAAGATTAGAAAGGATGAATAAGGCCGAATTATGCTATTTTGAGTACATGCAATTTACAGTGGGTAGCAAGCTGTCGCAGAAGAAAAATCCCCGAAGATATTCTTTCAGATATGTGATCGATATGTACAGACCAATTCAAGCATGATTGATACGATATGTAGAACTTAACCAATTTCATATACATTACCTCATTTAACTTTTAAACAGTTATAACAACCACAAGCTTCTGAACTGAGAAAACAGAGATCCGTCAAAAAGTACGTACAAACAATCACATGTTGATCAGTCCCAAGAAAAGGCTTGAGCTGAATCCAGCAGAGCTTTTTCTCTCATTATTTTACAACCAATGGGTCAACATTAAAATCGTCATAAGAATTACGTCGTGTATTGTTTCCGATATCATATTCTCATTATCTGTACTAGAGTAAGATATTTCTCTCCGGTGGACGAGGGGTAGGTGGGAATCCAAGTTTATCTTCTGTTTCAAAAACATCGGCTCTAGTAGGGTTGTCTTGTCTGGCTCATAACCTAAAAGAGTCGCGCGTGCCGCCGACCTTGCCAGTCAAGAGAAATGGTAGTATGGATGTTCCAACTTTGCTCCGCTTACTCAAAAGTGACAAAACATGGTTTTGTGGTCCCCTGTTTTAGACGACACTTATGAACTGAAACGTACACATGCGGGTTTATATGCTAGGGTAGAGTGGTTCTATGTTCCTCATTACACATCAAAGGTAAAAACTGCATATGAAAAAAAACAATATACTGTACTTTTAAATTATCATTTTTTTTAAACCAGGTTATACCTTTGAGAAGACGGGGTTCTAATCTCTACACCAAAAAATAATATCATAAGCAAGGGACTACAAGAGCAAGTTTTTAGCAAATCTATTTCTAAAGTGATCCTTTTAAGGACGACTGAATAATTAAGTCTATTCGGTTCATTTATTATTTAGTTCTCTATTTCTTCTCTAGGGCCCTCCCCACTATAATTAATGTCATATTGGTTCTAGAGTCACGGCGGTTTCATCCTTTAACTCTAGTCTTTACGGTACAGCGGAGGTTTTCTTTCAAATCAGCAGGTAGCTAATAATCGCAGAGCGGCGTCGTCAAAATCGCTACAAAGAAAATATACACTTGTAACAAAGCTGAAAGTTAGATTGAAATCAATTAAAAGAAACAAGACCCTGTTTTTATTTACAAAATTGTAAGTAATTTCAACAAACTTTGCTAGGCTAGCACCTTTCAATTTATTGTCATTTAAGGAAACATTTCACAAAGTGAGTGTGACCCAGTATTTATTCAGATCTCGGTCACTTGCGTCTACGTGTTTTGGTTTCCAGCTTCTACATAAATAATAATCGCATCTTCTTTACTTTGCAGACACCACTTGTATCGTAACTCATCCCTTGCACGACTTAGCTCCAAATAACTCCAAGACATTCGGTTTCAGTTTTTAGGTATCTTTTTACGTTAGATTTTACCTTTAAGAATATTATGGTGCAGTATTAAGGTATGAAAGGTTTTCTTTTTTTAGATTTATATTTACTATCTTATAATCCTCGGATAGTAGTATGGTATTTTGGCGAGGAATTTTGTTTTGTCGAATATGATTCCATGTCTTGTTGTTAAGCTGTGTTCTGCTACAGTCGACTTGGGATCTTCATTTTTCGTATGTCTGATGTGTTCCTTAATTCTGGTGGAAAGCAACCTCTCCGTCTGGCCAATGTAGACGGATTTTCATAAACTACATGGAATTTCATAAACACCTGGCATACCCAGGAGGAAAATATAGTGTTTTATATTTTGTATTAAGCTGTAGTTTTACCTTTTGAACGTCGCTTTTAATTAAATAGAACTAATGTTTGCTGTCTTCATGTTCTTCGTTACAGTCTCAAACAATAAGTGAACATCCCGCTAACCACAAGTACTTTAAAGTGAGCAGTTGCTCTATTGTTGTCTGAACATAAAGGCTGTTGTCGAGAACTGCTGACTATAATCACCTTGATAACGGCTTCACAGTTAAGCTGTCCATTATGGTATTATCGTCTTAGTTAGTTTATGCTTTGGTTGTCAAGTTAAATTGTATGTAAGATATACTTGTTTTTAACTGGGCATCAGCATGTTGTTTTTATACATAAAAGGTAGTTAATTTAACTAACTTAACACTAAACACATTATAAAAAATTGACAACAGCGGCTTAAGATATTATTTTGAATGGGCAGTTTGTTTAAACAATACAGAAAATTGCGATGCACTTCACAACTAAAACAGATTATGTACTTTTTGTATTGTGAATCACCAAGAGAGTGATTTACTGAACAAAACAAGTGTTTTCTTTTTACAAGTTCTACGTCAGAGTTGGTTTCGTGGGAAATGTTTGACAAGAGTTCGTTACGCAAAGCATCAACATAAACACGTCCCGGGAGTGTTGCGTGCGCTTTTAGCAACAACAATTAGTGCTCAGTTCCTGCGTTCTGCTTTTCATAATACTAAGCTGGTTCGACGTGTATTTTTTCCAAAAAGTGTCTTGCATCAACAACTCTACCAAGTTGTTCACCAGCTACTGAAATTGACATAAATATAGGTCGACACGTAAGCTTAATTGTTTTATTTTAAGTATGAACATTTCAAACTGGATTTAAAACATTGATGAATATTATTCTTCCTAGGTGTGTATAGCTACAGTACCGCAGCAAGTGCAATGTGGTTAAATGACCACCTAGAGACAGGTTTGGCTGATTGACTTGCAATGAGATGTAATATATACAGATCCAATCAATGTCAAGGGCTAATGAGCGGTTTCACTAATCACGTGCTAGTTATGTAATCACGTTGATACAATGTAGAGAACTGTCCAAAACTTTGGTTTGGTAAATCTGTTACTATTGTTATTGTCAAATAAGTTAGGTTTAAGTAAGAATGTTTTATTTTGCAAAATAAAATTTATTTTAAAACATCGCTGTTGACCAGTTTATAAAAGACCGAGACCGAGGGCCTTTAACCAACCTTAAACGTATATTGAAACTTAATAACTACAAAAGTTTTGTTAACGAATGAGTAAGAATCAATAGGTTTTTTTTTGTAAATAACCTTTAATAGTATTGTGATTTAAGGATATAAAACCGTGTCAATTATAAATATCGACCACTTATAAACGAAGACTTGGTGAAAACAAAACAAAAGGGTAGGAACAAGAACTGCATTAGAGTCATATAAGAAGCTGATCTCATTTTCTTTATGTTTTCTTTAGTGTTTTCCTTGAATCTCTCTCCGTTGGGAAATAAAGAGCAGAGATACACACGGACCACCTTTAAAATTATCAGAGATTATTCTATTTTCAACTTTTTTTTACTTTTACAGCATTTATTTTGTTTTAACAAGTAAAGAAACCACGAAATTCTAAGTTTATTGTCTAATATAAATTATTTTTCCTAATATTGATTGTTTGAGGGTTTAAAATGTGGGACGCAAGCTGGGTCGCATTTAAACTATTGCATTATCACTGTCTTTTTAATATATAGTAGCGCATCGTTAACGTACATTATAACCTTTCTGTAAACTGTGACTGTTACAAAATCTCAACACTAATCTGTGTGCTACATTGTCTCAAGATGGCGGCTAGACAGCTGAGATGTTGTGATAACTCATCTAGTGCCAGACCACGGGACAGACCATTTGTCAAATACAAGTTCCTTCAGTTCTCTCTCAAATTTGAGACAAAGAGACAATTGAGACAAATCTCAATGTTATGTTTTGTGAATTGTATCTGAGACTTTAATAATTATATTGAAATAACTACTATTATTATGGCATACTGGTTTTATTTAAAAAACAGTGTTTGGTGAACAGTGACTCGAAAATTTTGAGAAGCATATTGATAAGCGTTGCATGGCTAAAACGAGGAAGGTTCATATTTTATTAGGCAAGGAGAACTACTTGTTTTTATAGATACCGTCTGAATGCTAACCGTTGTTTCATTAAAAAGGTAAGTAAAAACCCTTAAAGAATACATTTAGGAAAACTTGTGTTTTTTTCTAAAAACGATATTACAGGGCTTGAACGAGTACAATTCCAGATTTCTTAACGAAAACTATGCAAAAACAATGTAACTAAGGTTTATTTTGAGAACTAAACACTTCACTTTGGGACTAAATAAACCAATCAAAATTAGAATTGTGGCGTTGAATCGTGCAAATTGAGGTCTGGACTCCAAATGGAATTCCAATCCAAACTATGTTCGTTTTGCAAGAATGCAACCATCTTTTAGACACTCGCAAGAAACAGAGTAATTATGTATTTAAAACCCGTGGTAATTTAAAGAAAAATCAAGATTTCGTTTAATATCTCACATTATCTGATCCATAAGTAAAATTAGATATTTTAATTATAACTATTCCTTCTATAATGGTCATTTAATTTAATGCATCATAATTCCTCTTTAGGTTGTACTTAATCAATGATTAAAGTCATTACTTATTACCAATAATGATGTTGGATTAGTTGTTCATCAGTTAATTTTTAAGGTTATGAATAGGCTTCCACGAATTTTCGTAATCCAATATGGTAAGTAATATTAAAAGATCAGGTTTTAAATAAATGAAACAAGCTGCGTTATAGTAAAATTTACTTATACAAGCCTAAATCTAAATTTGTGTTTACAGCTCTTTAAACCCACACGTCGCAACAAGGAGGTAAGATGAGAGGAAGAAAGAAACAGGAAAGTGGGAAAGGAAAGGAAATGTAAAGTTGTCCTGAGTTGAAGGAACTTCACAGGTAGTTAGCTACTTCAGCAACCATTTACTCCTTTCTTCTCTGGTACAACATGCAAGATACACCAGTGTTCTCCCTCTACGAGGTTTGTTCTATATAATTAAAACACATTCATGTAGGCTGTTTTGTGTTTCTTACTGCCAAATTCATGATAAACAGCTGTTGTATGATATTAAAAGTTGTAATTTTATTGCGTCAGTGCATATTCAAAATATTCAATTCAAAATAGTATATTTCATATCAAGAGTGGAAAGTGGGGGTTTTCATGTTCGAGAATATATGCGAGACTTGAAAACACTGAAGTTAACGATACTTTTCAATGCGCTACGGAATAAAAACTCATTGTTGGAATGTTAACGGTTTAATAAATTATAAACATATTTTATTTAGATCATCAAAACAATCCTTTATTTACCTGGGTTAAAATGACAACAAATAAATAATAGACTTCTTGACTTGCATTCTTAAAAAGACATTCTTGGAAAGAAAACTAGAAGCAAAACACCTAAATAACTAAAGTAGTTATGATAATGAAACCAAACAACATTTCTATCTCAAGAATAATACATAACACGTATGAATTATAATTATCAAATTTAACAGAAGATATACTTGAAAATTAAACGAAACACAAAGCCCAGTACAAATGTTTAGAATCTGCACATATTTAGATATTTCCCAATCTTACAGTCAATTGTGAATCTTAATCAACAGTCCCCTAAAGACACACAACTTTTAAAAGGTGTAAGTCCAAAGTTTTGTTGATTAATTATTATCAGCCTATTTTTATATCTACTAAAGCACATTCTCAAGTTACATCACAAAGGCCATTATACGTTGTTAGACTTGACAAAGAGAGTATGAACGAAGTAATGGTAACTAATAAAAGGACACGAATTTGCAAATAGAAACAAGACAAATTTATTTAAAAGCTTAAAACTTCATCAACGTTTGAATGAGTGTGTTTCAATGATGGGAGTGCACTTTCTTTTAGTTGAAAACTTAGCACTTGGAGTTGTTGTAAGGCATTTAAATATTTGTAAATTAATGAAACTTTGTTTCTTTGCAGATGATCATGTGCTTAAAAGTTTAAGTTCCTGAAGACAAACATACAGTACGCGCAAGATTATTAATGAGATATTATTAAAGCTTTATTAAAGATTATTAAAGCTTTAGAGGATCGAGATTTCTAAATAATTACATAACATGTCTTGATTAAGAATACTTAATTCCAAGCAATTGAGAAGAAGTTATTATTCTTAATAAACGCCAAGTACTATTTGCCTCTCTTAAGAAATATTTAAGGAGTTCTTGTAGAAGGTCCAATCAGCTGAAAAACCGACTGACTTTGTTCCATATCTTTAAAAAGTACAAAATCTAAGAATTACACCCAGAACTAAAGAAATACATTTTGAAAATAAACGAGATTAGTTTTTCTATACAATCGGTTCTAACAATATTTTAACCATCGTAAGTCATATTACCTGTAAATCAAATAATAAGAACAATTTAGACAGTTCGCTCGAATTATAGATTAAGTGATACATTGTTTATCGCGTAATAAGTATTGTGGATTAAGTAAAAATTCAACCACTATTTCTTGCACAGATATTCACTGTGGTCAGTGAAGGCATAACTACTGTTGACTGTAATGACATTGTTAAGAGACACATGACCTTGAGCTTTTAATTAGTTAATTAAGTTTCCAGCTGACCTTTGTACCTTTGATGACTCACTGCACTCTGGCGCGTTAGGTACGTTTCATACACAGAAGCCTGCAGTAGCAATGCAACCATGCACTACAGCTTTGTTACTGCGGAAACAGCTGTTATGTAGTCAAATACAGCCTGTTGTGGTGCAGTAGAAAGCCATGTTGTCTACAACAAACCTACTGTGAGCATTTATAAACTTACCTGATTCACTTACTTATACAATATCATTCATTTATATAAACATTGGGTTAGACTTGAGCTTCAGGGTAACAGTTTAAAACTTCATGTGTTTAAAGGTGATGGTGCATTAGACACATTATAAGACAATTTAATTTTAAGATAAAAGGATAATAGAATAGTTAATGATTTTATGAGGTAAAATGATTAAAATCAATTAGTATGTATACAACAAAAACAAAATATGCATTTGACCACATTTACTGACGAAAAGAAGCCAATGAAAATGTTGTTGCACTCACTCTAAATTCTCTGTGGAATCAGGGTTCGTGGAGTGAAAAGAAATAGTGAGCCTTGGATTACGTTAACTTTGAGACCTATTGTTGTATGTATATACTTATGTTTGTTACGTTAACTAAACAACTTGGGCTTATCCGTGCTAATTTCTTATTCTACACATAATTTAGCTTGCACTTGACAACGGGAGGATTTCCCCTGCCGCTAAAACACCAAGTAAAAATAACATTTGACCAAGAGAAGGCTTGAGTTTTCACTTTACACCGGAGGTTTGTCTGGACATGTTTGTCTGATTGTGTTTGTCTTAGAGTAATCAACTCACTTTGAGCTCCTCAACCAACACACTCTGTCTTTGTTGCATCACTCCATCTTTGTCTCTGGAGAGTTTACTTAGGGAA
The DNA here is from genome assembly GCA_018831715.1 of Matsumurasca onukii. NCBI lineage: Eukaryota > Metazoa > Arthropoda > Insecta > Hemiptera > Cicadellidae > Matsumurasca > Matsumurasca onukii. The sequence goes on from CM032062.1 coordinate 63,179,169, forward strand.
GAAACAATCTTGTGTTTTGAATAAATTATTTAACCTTATAATTTGCAATTGAAGTCATGTCTTTAGATATATAGATTAGTGAGAAGATAAAAAGGCAAATGCAAGAATCGAAATAACATATAAGAAATGAGATATTCAAGCCGTCATCATGGCAAGAGCCGGACCATGAAATGAGCACCAATCCTGACCCTCAGAACTTGTTTTGAGCTTTTTATTAGACTTTATAATTATACATATGTATATACGAGTAAATACATATGTGTACCATCTCTACAAGTATTAGTTACAATTGGTTTGTTGTGTGTACTTGTACAGCAACATTAACTATTGTTATACGCCTGATAGATGTGGTTAGTAACATAATTATGCAACCCAATCTACCATAACACAGCAGGTTAAGTGTAAGAGAGGACTTGGCTAGTCCTTACTTCGCCTAATAAATCCATGATTCATTCATTCATAACACCAACCATCACAAAAATTCTTTCTACCAATTGCAATGTAAATTTCACAAGACACAACGAGCTAACTTCATTTTAATAATTGGAGTGTGCGATAAGACATTTTTTAGCTTGTGGCTACACTTCAATTGGCTATTTCTAACTTCTACTGTGCCAGACGTTTCATTTTGCAATGAAGCATCCTCAGTGGACTTGCTGACCTGACTGCTCAGTGGACTTGCTCAGCCTCAGCAAGTCCACTGAGGATGCTTCATTGCAAATGAGCGAAACGTAGTAGAAGTTAGATAGCCATTGACGATCTACACCGGAAGCTTTAGTTAGTAATGACGCCGGCCGCTTAAGCCTTAGACTTAATTTACTTTGACTGACTTGTTTGAGTGGAAAGACAAAATGTTCATCGGTTCATAAACTTTAGCGTTCTGTGTTCACTTTCCCACCTTGTTAACTTACGTTATTACAAATTGGCCTGGTGTATAAAGTAAACAAGAGCCAAAACCTTGTGTACATTTCAACTAGTGTATAACCAACAAGGTACTTCATGAGACTCATTTCACCAATTGTTTAATTATAAAAATGATGATACAAAGCCTCATGTATATGTTATAGCCTATATAGAGAGCTATATTGTAGGCCGTAACTGGTTATAGATCATAAGCCGTCTTGCTTACCCTCTTCATCGAAAATCAATAAGAGGACTGGCATCAGGTTGAAAAAATTAAAAGGGCAAAATATTCTCGTTATAAGTGTTTAATAAATAAATAAACGCTTGCTTATCAGAAAATACAGCTGAGAAAAACAGTTTAACACCGTTTAAAGTACCGTTTGGTCTCGTTTCCATCAAATAGTCGTTAAAAGTTTAACTAGGTTTTATTGTTGTTGAAAGTAGTTTAGGTTAAGTTTGGTCGAGAGATCTAGTTTCTTAACTGTGAGTTACAAACAAACAATCCTCATAGTTCTAGGTCAGTTGTAGGATTTTTGCATACTGAATATGTATAGGACAGTATACTCTCAACAGAGACGGGGCGGAGCTTTTTGAATTAAAGGATAACAAAACTAACTTTTGAAAATTTAGCTTTTGATCGTTTAGCAAACCAATTCCGTGCTAGTATGTAATATAACCAAGTATCGCTTTTAATTTAAAGATTTCAAGGAAATAAATTGGAGGGTAAACCCGTTCTTTAGAAACCAGGCCGACACGCAGCTAAGCGCTTAAGCCGCTGGCATGAATGAATAAAATTTCCTTTGCAACTTGTTACTCTAACTCGGTACTTTCACAGCCTAGCTTCAGCTCAGACTTACGAATTCCTTTACTGCAAGTTTTATTACTTATCTTGAAGTGATAACAAACTTGAAATTTCATTTGAATCGGACTATTTTTTCCGCTGTAATAGCGAAAAGAACTTTTTTGGCTTTAACTTTGACACGAGTCGATATATTTTAATAACTTTTGGTATATTAATAGATATTGTTAGTAAACAAATTTATTTCAAATTTATCAAAATCAGATGAAATATACTGTTTTTAAAGCATTTAAACCCCTTTTCTTAGAGAGTTCTCCCCGCAAAGAGGATTGCGGTAGTCCGATTTTCTATGTAACAGACTTTTGTAACTTGACCCAAATGTTTATTTTTTCAAAAGGAACATTTGTACCGAATTTCATGAAACTCGGATACAAAATGTGACCTATAGAGAGTACACATATATATATATACATATTTATATGTGAAAAAGGAAAGATCCACTAATAAGGAATACTGTATATGTGATGAAGATGAAATAAATAACTGAGTAATAAATGTAAATTTTGAAAGGATACTTAGTTATTTATTTCATCTTCATCATATATATATATATAAAGTTTGAAAAATGCTCAAAACGTGTTAAGGGGGTCTGGATCGGTGCTCATTTCATGGTCCCGGGTCTGGGTATTACAATACTGACGGCATGGATATCTTATTTTTCTAAAGAAAATTCGATAATAAAGGTTTGTTATAGAAATCATGTTATTTGTAATCGCCTACTTGATCAGGCCGATGATACTGTCTGAATACCTTTTGTAAATTGACTACGGTTTCTTTGTACAGTTTTTTAGGCTTAAGTACCTTTAACGAACATCCCGCTAACTACAAGTACTTTATAGTGAGCAGTTGCTCTATTGTTGTCCTGATATAGAGGCTGTTGTTGAGAACTGCTGACTATAATCACCTTGATAATAGCTTCACAGCTCACAGTTAAGCCGTCCTTTATGTTATTATCGTCTTAGTTAGTTTATGTCTTGACTGAGGAAGATATAAAATCGGCTTGGAAGATATAGATTGAGTTCATACATTACTCCGCTTTTACACAGAAACAGTTATTATCTTTGCCAAGTGTATTTGTAAGAGCACAATCATGTCTTATTCTGTTTTTGCATGATTGCTCCCGCTTGACTGTACTTTTTTTAACAACCGAAAAACTTTGGTTGGATATAATTGTTTTATTTTTTGTATATTTTAGCGTGACGGTATTTTATGATTACAACAAGACTTCAGAGTCCAAAGGCCTTATTTAAACAGCAAATAGTTTAATTTTAACTAACGAGTTTCAATAATTCTGATTTAACAATATAAATTGTTACGCGAATTTATAAATGACTTTGTTTTGTAAAATATTTACCACAGTGTGCTGAAAGATACTGATTCAACATAAATGAAATAGTTTAAATTAACTAAGACAGTTCTATCACACGATTTGTTTATACGATGAAACATGGACTTGTTTTTATGTTTAGTTGATGTCGTATGAAATTATCAGTTCAGTTCAAGCTTCCACAATAAAATCAATACAAATCAAATCGGCCAAGTTTTAAGCTAAATAAACTCAAACGTTCAAAAGTGCGATTATTGAAACCTTACTGAATTTATCGGTAGTTTTCACACTTGCTGCGAATATTTTTGTCCATGTAGCCCAATCATGGCTCTTTACAGCTCGTGTATTAATCTTTGTCTAAAATTGGAACGTTATATTTATGTTATAATTGTTCCGTTATAGCTTAAACTTTGCGTCAATTTAGGAAAACCGAAGAGGTGTGAAGTTCTTGAGACAACGGAATCGCTCACTTCCGCTGAGAAATTGTCGTCAATGCTATTTCCGGGAACTAAAAGGAAGCCCAGTTTATTTCCTGTATTTTCACACTTTGGTACCGAATTTGATTTAATAGGAGCTTCTAAAGAAAACACTTAAAAAATAATTTTATTTATTATGTTTATTTTAAGTATTTTTATTTGTTAATTATATTTACTTCCTGCACCTGGATACTTCACCTTGTATGATTTTACTACAAATTGCTATTTAGTTGTAGACTATTTTTTTAAAGGTGTGGACTATTGCGGACCTGTGGCGGGTTGGTATAGTGTGCGACTTCGGAGCTCAACTCTCTAGAGACGCAGGTTCGATCACCGCTGTCACCAAATACAATTTGTAAAGTGACTATACGGTGGCGCTAGGTAAAGGTAGAGGTTGAGGTAGAGAGGGCTTTTCAGTCCTAACTCAACCTAGTTAAACAATTAAACTTTATCTTTTTTTAAAATTGCTAACATTTACTAACCTTATGTTTTACAACATTATAGATTAGTTTCTAAGCCTCATAACTTTTAGTTTTACTTCTAAAATAAATATATGTCTACACCATTCACCATTTCCAAGTTTACAAAGACTAATATTAAGATAGAATGGATTTCCGCAGTGTTTACAAAAACAATAAAGTGACTTATAGAGACAATATCGCAGAGTAAGCAAACAGCTGACGTATGTTCCACATGTTGACAATATTTATGTCCTTCAAGATCACTGCATTGATACAACTTAAACATATGATCATATGACATATGATCTACGTTAATGATTTATAAGAAAGACCCAATAAAATTTGAGAATAGCTTCCTCGGTCAAGTTCCACAAGAGACTTGTTTTAAACCTTACATACTCTTTACGGTTTTATAACATGGGCAGAGCAAAAGTGCTATAAAGTCTAAGATACATTTCAGTTACTATAACGTTGTTTTCTCCCATGTAATTACAGTTTTACTAAAGGTTCAGTCTGCATATGTTGTACCTTCAAAAATAGCTAAAACTTACCACTGGTGAGCTTGTAAGAAGCGCGCACGCAAACATTTATTCACATTTCAGAGTTTGTACAAGGTGGCTCGCAAAAGGTAGGTTTTGGACAGTACTTTGATACTAATTCAGATATGATAATACCCCAGAGAAACATCTGTTCATACTATTAATAAGATAATCTGAAGATAAATTCCAAAGTCCCTCTTACAGTAAGGATATTTGAAAACTACGACGTTTTTCAAAAGCAACATTTCTCCTAGTTACACAACATTACCTGCGTTTGAAAAGAGAGGACCAATAGTGGAATTTTCTACGACAACTCAGTTCAAAATGGCAGTAATCGAGGAAAGTAGAAATTTGTAATTATTGAACTCCTTTCCATTGTCTCATTTTTACAGTAGTCAAGCACAATTCCTTTTTAATAGGCAATATATTTGGATGTCGTATCTTGCTTATATTCGCCACATGCATTAGCCAAGTTCAACAAGTTATATGAGGAATGAAGCACTAACTGAGACTTATGGTCCCGGTAAAGCTCTTAGTGGTTTCCCTGCGTTGAAAGGACGGTGGCTTTACATCTTTACGCCTGAGTATAAACAATCTCAACTTGGTGACAAATTGTACTAACAGCCTATAATAAAAATTATTGTTAGCGAATTTTCTTTGAAAATAGAGTATTCATTTCTCTCGCTAGAGAGGACATGTCGTGGAAAAGTGCGATTAGCGGTTTTTTGCTTCCAATCACATCCTAATTCAAATGGAAAAACCTTATATACAAGTGTGTAAATTTTAACTCTCGTATATATGTGTGAACACCCTACAGGTCACATTTTCGGTCGTCCGTTTTGCATGCAATTTGGTACAAATTTTCCTTTTGTAAATCTCTAGGTTGAGTCCGTTGACCAGTGCGACCGAACAGTCCGTTTCAAAATGATGACCAATCAAAGTTTTAATTTGCCTATAAAATTGTAACAATGTACAATAGAGGTTTATCGTTTCAATCGAACAAAAGAATTCTGGTTGCTTTTGAGCCTATCATTTTAATGTTATTTCAGTTGAATTATTTATTCGGAATTTCTTCACTTCGACATTCAGAGCACTGGACATAAATTAATTTTAGCAAATTTTTAAACTAGTTAAATAAGTTTACTAGCCTAGGTTGCCTAGGATACAGAGAGTAAACCACCTTCTTATTTCAAAACAAATAAAACTATTAAAACTGTTGTTTGTTTAATGTACAAACCATAGAGTAAACAAATAAGGAAAGTCTAAAAACAATTAAAAAAATACTGTAGTGTATAAAAGATTACTCAAATGTATAAATTAAAACTTCTCTATTTTTATATTTATTTACTATACCTTTAATGTTTTATTATTATTATTATACCTTTTATGTTTCAGGTATAACAACAATTCAAAAACCTACACGTTAGAAATAAATGTTATAAATATGGTGAATTTGATTTAAAATGTATAAAATTTCGAACTAAGAATAAGGAGCCACCAGTAACAACACTGTAGTCATGGATCAAATAAGAGTATTGCTAATTTTTCCAGGAACCATCAATAAATTCCTCTACGCTATAAAACACTTTTGAAAGAACACAGCTTTTTAATTTTGTTTTAAACATGATGAAATTTTCATAATTTTGTATTTCAATTGGGAGTTTAGTAAATAGAATGGCACCCACCTGTGAAGGTAGCTGGGAATAAAATTAAGATATATGTTGGTTTATGTGGAAGGAGTTTGCGAATCTTGTCTCATGGAAACGAATTTCTCTACCTTGGGTCGAAGGAAAATTGATGAGCTACGATGGTTTCCGAAAATACACTGTGGAAGTAGATGGCAGGCAGTACCAGAAACCGAAGGTTCATACGAACATAACTCAAGGAGAGTTATCTTAAAGAAAGGAAGATGTTTGAATATGTTTTATTATTTTAACTGTTCATAGGCAATCATATGTTTATGAAAAAATACTATTTTGAGTTTGATTATTATTGTTGTTGATGTTTGTGTGCATAATACAATACAGTAAAACTAAAATGTTAACATCTTTTTAATAGGCTAATCAAAATAATTTATATTTTCACTTTAGAACTTAAAACAATGACATTTAGAAAGACAATAAACTATTGTTTCATAAATGTACATGGATGGTAAGGTCAAAATTCTAAGGGTTTCAAAAGCAATTTTTGCAAGAATCTCTGTAACCTATATGATCAACTATTCTTATCGCAGACTTTTGCAAGATAAAATTCTCAGTATTTTACTTTTGAGCTATTCCCCCAAAAACATACCCATAGACATAAGAGACTGTACCAAGCCATAATATGCAGTTTTTAAAATATCAATTGTTTTATTGCAATTTGCTAAGATTCGCAGATGTTTATAATGTACGTTATGTTTAGGAAACAGTTTTGAGTCAACCTACAACGGAGGCTTTAGAGGATATTACCACTAACCAATATGTAATATTTACTCACATGTATTGGACAAATTACTTAAGCATATTGTATAAGACTGCTTTTCAAAAGAAACATCAAACGATATCTAAATGATCAAGTTTATTGTCCATGAAAGCCATTAAAATAACAGGTTTCTTAATAGGCTAATAATAACACAGATTAAGTGTTTATATATTTAAAAGTTACGATGAGGGGAAATCGTTTTAAGACACAAGTACTCATGATAAAACATAGCACTTAGAGCAAATCCATCATCACTCCACTCGCATTGTTGTTCAGTACCTTCAACTTGTTCAAATGTCGGATAACTTATCATACAAAGTGTGAACATCTGTCAACACAACTATATTCTAGGCTTCCGGTATCACACCGCGTCATAAAACTACCACTATCGTCAGACGTTTCACCCATACTTTGATGTGGCATCCTCAGTGACATATCTGAGACAGATGACAGTCTGAATAGTTGGACAGTGCACTTACGTATTAAGATCTGTCAACACATTACTTCTAGTATCACTAAACTTTGTAGCGATCAGTAAACTCGATAAGAACTTGAAAAAACGTCATTTACTGAAAGAGGTCTTAGTTTTAATTCAATACGGGATTTTTGGTAGTTTCTTTAGTACTGTAGAGCCAAACCTGTAACGTGTTTTGTTTTGTCGTAAAATTGCTGAATTGTTTCAGCAAATTTACAGTGAAAATTTACAGTGCAAATTTGCTGATAAATGGCCCTGACAGCTAATTTGAGTTCTCTTTTTTAGCGCATTTTCTTTGAAAAGAAATGTTCAATAATTCATTCCTTTCGCCAAATAGAACGAAACGTCATAGAAAGGTGCAGTTTGCAGTTTTTTGCTTCCCAGCACCTCCTTGAGTCAAATAGACCGACTCCACAGGTCGCATTTTTGGTCCAATTTTCACGAATTCGGTAGAAACCTTTGCAATATCTAGGTTAAGTTCGTTAACCAGCTAGACCGAACAGTCCTAATCATAATGGTGGTTATTCAAAGTTTTGATTTACCTATCAAATTGTAGCAATATCATAACTAACCACAAAGTTCACCCTGTATAGTAGAGTTTTACTTTCTCAACCGATCAAAACATCTCCTGTTTCTCTAGAACATACAGTTTTAAAGTGATTTCTGTTAATTATTTAATCTAATATCTGACTTAATTTAAGTTTGAGTTTAATTACATCTAAGTAGTCTGAGTTTAATTTAATATTTAATCTTATGTTTCCTTGACACACAAAGGTAAAGTTTGTCTTGTTTAATAAGGCAAATTTATGACTACAAAGTCCTTCTCAACCACTCAACCTCGACCTTTACCTATGGTTATACCGTATGGTCACATTACAAATGTAAGTGGTGACTGCAGGGATAGTGTATAAAGGAATTTAGTCTCATTTAAAATGGATAAATGAAAACTTGTTCTGTTTTATCGGTAGTTTGCTTGCTAAGAATCACTCTAGCGCTTGTGGCTAAGTGTCGGCTATGCTTAATTTTTTTATTTAAAGCGTTTTAAAGATGAATCCTGAGGTGTCGAGTGCAGCCGTTTGCTACCAAGAACCAATAGAAGATCGGTATTGAACCTGCCTCATTGCAATCGTACCAAGCCTGTAGCGTGCGTGACTGTTGCACAGGTTCGATTTCCACTATTGCAATCTTCAAGTAAATGAACAGAAGCCCTACGAAAAGATCAATGTTAAATGGTTAGCGTTTTTTCGCCTCGTAAACTGGACAGGCTCTAGCCTTTAACATTTTTAAAAGCACTTCTTTACTTTAACCTTAAGTATTATGCTTTTATAACGAGTCTAATAGGTTTTTACACTCATCCATTAAATTATCTGTGTTACAAGTGTCTCAGCTGGACAATCTTGTGGATATGATAACCTAAATAGACCCAGTTAGCAACAGTTTGCTCGACGTCAGCCAGAATTGACCTGCTCTTAACAACTTAGTAAACACTGGTCATTGTACGCTTTGTTCAACTTTCTTTATGAATTTTAGTCCCTTAAATGGTAATTTAGTAAGCTTAAGTTTTAATTAGCTCATTAAGTAACGAGGAAGGTAACGCGAAAATTCTATTAAATGATTAATGTTCACAAAATAGAAACTTAATGGGATGTTACAACTTATTTGTTTACATTTTAAGAATCCCATCAAAGATATACGCTGAAATTATTTTAATCCACGTTAACTATGTACTCTGGCAGTACACCCAATCAAAGAGACGTTGTAAGACTAAAGCTGCTATAAACGTAGTTGACTACAGCCGGTCTTAAAAGCTTTAATATTGACAAACAAAAGGCTTCACTTGTCATCTTACCCGTTTCATTTAATGCCATTTTCACTTATACGTACGTTCAGATGTTATATAAATCAATGTTTAACTAAAAATTACCTGTGTAAGATATCATAATGCTATTAAAATAAATAATTATGTATGAAATTGGTATGTGTTAAAATTGGTGTAAACCAATAGAACTGGCTAAGTTACGTACACCTAAGCTTGTTCTAAGGTAACAAAGGACCTGTAAGTGGGGCCAAAATAGTTCAATATGTGTTATGTGGCAAGGAAACCTACTGCACATGCGGGGAGAATCTATATCCAGGAATGTATATAGATAGGAATAGACGACTTCCTAAATTCTTTTGGCGCTTTTAACTAATTTTACACAGTAACAATTAGGCCCTCATTTGTTAACATTGGATTTACTACAATAGATTATTTTTGTTTTTTTTTGTTAATAGTTTTGTCAACGCAAATAATTTTGTACTGTGACAATAAAAATGTTTAAATGTTAATTGACAAAAAAAGGTAATCTATATTTGTACGGTAAGTATTTTTTCCTTTTATTAACTATACACAATTCACTTGATCTTAAAATTAAATAATGGACATGTTTTCCACCAATGAATATGACATGTTCTATACATCTTAACGTGTTTGCAACCATTACTGAAAAGGAGCTTTAGGCAATAACCTCAAAGTATTCAAAAACTGAAGCAAAGTATAACATCAGCTCTAATGGATATTTATCCTTGAGAAAGTTTTGAAATTGTTGCGAACATGTTAAGACGTATGAAATACATAATACTCAATGGCGGAAAATATGTCGACCTTAAGTTTTTAGATCAAATCAGTTTTGTAGAGCTAATAAAAGAAATACTTGCCATACAATGACGAGTATCTTTCTTTTGGACCACCCTGTATAATGGAGGACCTTTTGATCAATAGTAAATAAACCTCTGATTTCGATTTGATCCAAACAAACAAGGTAGCAAACCAGGTTTAATCCTATGTGTTTAAAAGTCATGAGGACAGATTGCCGTATTTTCCGTTTTCTTGAAAACAAAAAATCTTTTCAACTTTTTCTATTAGAATAAGAAATACTCGTATGCGTATGTTATTTTATCTGATCAATAATTTATAATGATATCGGAGCACATTTTGGCTTGTAGCATTATTAAATTTAAAGGAAACAGCTGAAGAGGCTGTTTTCAATATTATTTTATCACATTAACAATCCGTATTTGTACCGTGACATTTGTAGTTCAGAGCAGTTCCGTGTAGAGTGCAGCAGATGTCTCAGCTGTAAATCTAGTAAAGTGATGTCCCGGACCCTTCCATGTAATCTCTCATCCTTCACATAAAGTGCTACAGTACATGTCTGTAGTAAAACCTTGCGTTGTAGTATCTAATCTAAAGGTCCTAGAACCTTTACTGCACACCTTGGTTATACAATTAACAAACAGGGAAACGATACTGCTTAACAATTTAATACTGCTGTAACTCAATTAGATTTCTTAACTGGTGGCGGTTTAGTTAATTGAATTGCGGGTTTATGTTTGATGAGGTTTGTACACGTTAAGTACCACAGTGAACTGTAAAGTAGCAGTATAAACTGGATATAACTGGAGTCGTCAGCTCGGCTCGGAGATTACACAGGATTACTGATAACGATTTATGTTAGGAAATGAACTGCTGGAGCGATGCTGTGGTCCTAAAACCTTTAAAATTACGTTTCGTGACTACTGTTTCGTTCAAGTTTTCGTTGTATGACAATGTATTGACTACTCATGTTGTTAGTTACGTCATAATCTTAAGAGTGGATTGGAAGCTAACTTCCCAAAATTCATTTCATTTTCAAAACAAATTACTTTAAAAAATCGTAAAGGGAAAGTACGTTCAAGTTTTCTACAGTTATTGTACATATAGGGAGTCATCACATAAAAGATCTCAGAACTAACTTTTTTTTTAATCCGTACGTCGCATACTTTCTCAAATTGTTTTATAGGAGCCTTTGTAGACGGCGACTTAAGGCACCAAGCAATTAGCTGATATTATAATTTATGTCTAAATAAAAGGCTCCAATAGGAAATGGTAACTTATTATAACGTGTTAACTACCCCGATGTTGTGGTCTCAACTTGTTGGGTTGTTCGTTATTACCTTAAAATACAGTTCGAGTCACCTTAAAAACTTCACTAGCCAAACTGTACTAACAGTACGAATGTATCACCGGAACAGATATAATGTATATCCGACATAAAAGCGACAGAACAGTGACATAAAGAGAGAATCATTTGTCACTAATTACATTCCTCGCACTCCTGAAATTTGAACCATGTACTGCTTCCGTTCGTATACACAAATACGTAAATTGTTTTTGATTCAAGATATGATAAAGGAGGTATTTTTGATTTAAGATATGATATAGTAGGTATTTTTATTCAAGATATGATATAGTAGGTATTTCAACTCTATCTCATAAGATGAATTATTATAGGCTAGATACACTTTCTTGACGTATTCAAAAGTGCGGCAATGTTTACTGCCAATTATTTTCTGTTGGTACAGTAAACAATAGTTAATTTTATGACTAGTTTATAAAGTGACACTTTTTGACACGAGGTCAAGTTAACGTTCGAGGCGCAGCCGAGGACGTTAAATGACCGAGGGTCAAAAAGACACTTTTGGGCCGAGTGATGAACGATACTTTTTGTCATGATGCAAATAATGTAAAGAAATGGTTTAGTATTATAAAGAAACAATTAAGTAAGCATTGTTTTAAACTCGGCACCTTGAATTATATTGTTTTGAAGAGACAGCTGTTACACTGATTTACTACAAGTCAGTGTTAATATTCAAAACAATCATAACAAACTCGTTAATCCATCTGATGTCCACAAAAAGATCACTAAATTAGGAGGAAAATCATCATTAAAACAATAGTTTATTTACCTGGTTGTAAAAGTGACACTTTAGCACGTCAGTAAAATGTGTTTAAAGCAGCTGTGTTCAGGGCAGAATGGCACAAAATTGAATTCGCAACTAGTATATATCTTAATATCTTTATCTTTGCTTAGTTTAAGTGTTATTTGAACATGGCTCCCTGATATTGAAAAATACGTACCCGCTATTACAATTTTTTAACTTTTAATAATTTGTTTGTAGCGATGTTGCACTTTTGCATTCATATTTTTCTACATTTCGTACAGTTTTTCGAACCAAGGTTGAAGATGTGAGAAGCAAGGAGTACGACGAATAATTAAAACTCATCAAGAGAATGGGATCGTACAAAGCTTAGACTCTGTGCTCTAGAGCACTTGATTCAGTCTGTTTTATGAAAAGAGCAGTCAAGTATTTAAACAAGCCTCAAGGCAGAAATTTAATATTTGAATGTAGGTGGCAAGATGTAAATTTTAAACAATGATACAAATAAGCGACAATGTGTTGTTGAGTGTGATTGTTTCAAGCATAACAATACTGTATACCTTTTAATATTTGTCTTGCATGCAGAAAATTACGAAAACGAAATACGTACAAGTGGTCTAACTTTACAATAAAAAGTAAGGGCTGAAATCATGCGTGTTTATTTGTCATAAACTTCATTATTAAATTATAGTAAGTTTAATTATTAAACTTCCATAACCTCTAAAATACAAACAATATATATACGCGACTAAAGCAGGTTCTCTGAGAAGCCGTCCTTACACATTATTAATTAATGACAGTATTTGTAACAAGACTATTATATTACTAATTCACACTCATCCTTCACCATATTTGTTATCATGATTACAAATACTAAACAATATTTCAATTATAAATTGTTATGATTACATACTAAACTCACATTAAAACTAGACCCTATGGGTTCGTAGCTGACGTAGGTGGTCATATAGTGGTCAGCTTAACATAGTATTTAATTTCTGTTTGTAATATTTCCAGCTTGTTGATTTAAAGTCACTATTTGACAGTCACATATTTCGGACAAACATTCAGATTTAAGTACTTTTTATGAATTGAAAGCATAAATAGGTAGACCGGATGGTGTAGTGGTCAGCATAACCACCCGTCCAGAGAGAGTCTCGGTTCGGTCCAAACATTTTGTATTCAAATTTATTTAGTTAAAAGTCACTCTTGCTAAAACAGACGGGAAGATATTTTTTACTATTAAAGACTTTCTACCAAAAGAACGCTTTAGCAATAGAAAAAGACGGCATACGGAATATGAAGGCTTTATAGTATATCCTGCTTACATGATCTACTTACTCGTTTTAAGATAATTGATCAATAGAATGAAGATACTCAAATAGAGAAACTTTGGCTTGCCGTTGACTGAATACATTTACAATACAGTTTATTTTCAATGAAGCTGTGTGCTCAACAATACCCATGTACATTAGTTGAATTTCAATTGAGTGGTTACATCACTGATACAGTCAATATAATACTTGAATGTCAATGAAAATTAGATGAAAATCTCATTTCAACACTTAAAACTGAAATCATTAACAATAGACAAAAATCTACAAAATCTATTTGTTTTCCGTTTGTTGTATTCAACCTGTAAATGTATTGTGAGAGATTTTACAACATTTTAATTAGTTTTATTGGAAACTATTTAGCTTGAATTCCAAGGAAATATACATTTAAGGCTGCAAATACAGATTTTGGTTATTCAAACTGAAAGTCTGGAAACAAACCATAATCTACGCTTACCTGTTCATTATTTATTAAAAAATACTTGGTTGCTTGGTAAAATTCAATGAGTTAAGTTAGCAGAAAGTAGTACTTGACTTTAATTAGAACAGTACGGTATATTACTCGAAAGGAAACACGATCATAAACATCTAACTAATTTTTGAGAATTGGAAAACTGCTGACTTGTAGAGATATATTTGTTTTTGTTACAAGTTCCTATAATTATTTTGCAGCGTTTTAGTCAATATTTCTTGATGATTGTAAAGCAAATACTCCTAGAGACACCACTAGCTAATAATTACTGAGGCCGGGTTAAGTGAAATAATTACACTTAGCTTTGAGAAACAATGCGTATTTCTGAAACAATATTTAGCCAAATTAACACCGTTTGGTAAAACCTAAACTGTGGCTTTATACTATATACTATTTTCAATTAATCTTAGTAGGTAAACTAGGAATGTAGGAAACACGTCAAGGTCTCTTGTCTCCTCAAGTATTGAGTTTGTGTGAGGTTTGTGTAGTATTCCACAAGCATCTCAACGTTTAGCCGCAATGCTGTTGACCAACCCTCTGCTGTATATTTACTGTCTTACACTACGCTCAAACCAAAGTCGTGTTACTGCATCTTGTAACCTTTAGAGTGTACACACTCAGTATGTTTAATCTTGGTAGGTAGGCTAGGAATGTTGGCTTGAGTTTGTGTGAGGTTTGTGTAGTATTCCACAAGCATCTCAACGTTTAGCCGCAATGCTGTTGACCAACCCTCTGCTGTATATTTACTGTCTTACACTACGCTCAAACCAAAGTCGTGTTACTGCATCTTGTAACCTTTAGATTGTACACACTCAGTATGTTTAATCTTGGTAGGTAGGCTAGGAATGTTGGCTTGAGTTTGTGTGAGGTTTGTGTAGTATTCCACAAGCATCTCAACGTTTAGCCGCAATGCTGTTGACCAACCCTCTGCTGTATATTTACTGTCTTACACTACGCTCAAACCAAAGTCGTGGTACTGCATCTTGTAACCTTTAGATTGTACACACAGTAATCTTGGTATGTAGGCTAGGAATGTTGGCTTGAGTTTGTGTGAGGTTTGTGTAGTATTCCACAAGCATCTCAACGTTTAGCCGCAATGCTGTTGACCAACCCTCTGCTGTATATTTACTGTCTTACACTACTCAAACCAAAGTCGTGTTACTGCATCATGTAACCTTTAGATTGTACACAGACAGTATGTTTTATCTTGGTAGGTAGGCTAGGAATGTTGGCTTGAGTTTGTGTGAGGTTTGTGTAGTATTCCACAAGCATCTCAACGTTTAGCCGCAATGCTGTTGACCAACCCTCTGCTGTATATTTACTGTCTTACACTACCTCAAACCAAAGTCGTGGTACTGCATCTTGTAACCTTTAGCACAATGTTTAATCTTGGTAGGTAGTCTCAACGTTTAGCCGCAATGCTGTTGACCAACCCTCACTGTATTTACTGTCTTAGACTTATATTTTAATCTTAGTTAGGCTAGGGTGTTGGCTAGGAGCCTGTTTGGGAGTTGTTTAATCTTATGTAAATAATTTACACTCAAACCAAAGCAATTATAAACTATACTTTGAAACTCTTAAGTTTTAATTTATAAAATAATTTATATATTATTGTATTATAGTCCATTAAATTAGACGACTATTAAAATGGTTTGACTGGTTTAGTTCAAAAATAGAAGATATCGGGTTTGCAAACGTGGGGTTGCCAGGATAATCCAAAATTTAAAACCATATTTCCAATTAATCTATGTATTAAATTACAAAAACCATCCGGTAAGAAGCGTTTAAAAAAACAGTGCTAATCAAACTGAACCTGCTAGGCAAATTGTGGCAAATTTGTGAAGTAAATAATTTGTTATCAAAAAGGGAATGAAAATCATTTAAGTTACATTGTAACCTTGCAACTGTCTACGTCTTACATTGCATTTTATGAATACTTCACTACAAAACCACATTGAGTAATGAATCAGATTGAGTGATTTATTGATATCAAACGTAGAGAATATAACGCAGATTACTATCTGTGTTTGAATTTATTATGAAATTACACATAGAAAAACATCATACTATAAAAAAAGTTGTCCTACACTTTAAACTTGCTGTTTCCTCTCTCACTGTACAGCCAGGTGTGTCTCCACTACAGTTGGCTGGATAAGGGCTGAGTGTATAGGTTTAAGCTCAAGTCCACACAGACTTGCTTCATAGCCGGGATATTAGCTTAGTCCAGAGCTGCACACTCTCTACAGTTATGTCTCTTCCAGTTGTAACAACATAATCAGTTCCAGATTGGCTGAATTTCCCTTCTTTACCGAGCTGTATACTGAGCTTTTAGTATCAATTGTGTCCCCATCGGCTACAGCTTTCTTTCATATACTTATATATGTATAAAATATTAACATAAATCTAAAAATAAAACAATGAAAGGTACAAAGTTTCTTTCTTTTATTTTCATAACTGTTTTTTAACTACTATTTTTTCAAGTTAAGATTTTCATAATGTGGTATGAGATAACTTGACATACCATTTTCAAGTATAAAGTTTTTGTTGATAAATATTCACGCCAAAAAAAGCGCCATTTTGAATTTGCAAAAAATATAAAAATTGTTGAATAACTTGTTTTAAGTATTTCTATTCATATATATTAGAAAAATAGGAGGTTTGCGCGTATCTAACTGTGCCAATCACCTAGTTTTATGCTTGTTAAAGGATAGAACTAACGTTTTGGGATAAATCTATTGATATATTCAACATTTTATTGATTCTTTCTTTAGTCAATCAATTATACAATGCCAGTAATGGTAAAAGATGACTTATCAACTGTTTACAAATCTCAACGGACTCCTTGTTATCAGGGACTCAATGAAATTGTACTTTACTGCAAACTGCTTAAGACATTAAAGATTTTCATAATGTATCTTCTAGAGATCAACTTGACACACCATTTTTCAAGTATAAAGTTTTCCCCTACTCAGCTAGTCATACAATGCCCAGTTTTATTTTCAAGCAACTTAATGTTGAATCTAACTTGTGTTCAATTATTTCACTAGTTAGTATTTGAAGTCTAAACTACTTACTGAGGCAATTTATTTGTCTATACAAAAATTTAGTAAAGCGTATTTAACTTGTTATTCAAACTTGTGCTTAAATAAATGAACCTTTAAAATTTAAAAGATTCCAAATGATAGAACTACTTTTATAAAATAAAAAACTTTGAACAAGGTGATTATTATAGTATCATTTAAAAGATTTTTAAGCCCAATCAATCATTACAATGTTTACTTCAAAGGGTTGAGCTTTTAAATCAAATCTAATAACAAGGGATTTTGATTTTAAAGTACTGAACTATCAAATGTCAACATGCTTGTAAAATTGAACTTTTTGAGGACAGAACTGCGGAATTTTAATGCTGTAAATTGTACCTTTATTTAAATATCAAACGCTAATAGTTCTTTTAAAATAACCTATGTTATCATTTGGGTTGTATATGGCATCAATGTAGATTGCTCTTTGAAAAAGCACAACGCCACCGGTATGTTCTGAACCGGTTTACTATAATTATGTCGTAAGGCTGCTTTTTGAAGGTAAAAGTTCTTGAGTTTTTAATCGTCACCAATTGTCTTGTGCCAAAATAATGAAATTTACATCAAACAATATAGCTTACAACGTTATTGGTACCGTATATACATGCCGATGTTATTATATGAAATTGTTATTTCATTTATTTTCTAGCAGATTGCGAATATTTCAAAAGTCCACGTTTTAGAAAAATGATGATAACATAATATGATCAGTTGACATTATAACCTTCTGTTTCTTTGTACACTGACTTTAATTAGGCAAAATTACACAAACGTTGTTAAGTAAATATACCTTAGAATCTTAGATCCATGAGGTTTACAATACTCTATTATTCCCTACCTAGTTGAAACTATGCTTTGTAGGAAACATGTTTGGTCGAGTCTGGTAACTGACTCACTGTCTGCTGTCAGACACAGTGACGTCATCAATTACGTCACTATACAATGTGGTAATGACGTCACTTTACCGGAACAATGCTGGACACAGTGGCTGAATGAGAACAATGCACAGGTTTGATAGACATTGGATGGTAAGAAGTAAAATGAGTTTAAAGAATTCTTTTTAATGCCAGTTTTAGATTGTTTTTGAGAATGAAATGATGGGTTCTATGACCTATTTAATAAACAAATAAAGTAGTTTTCAATAAAGCTGTCTCAAGGTTGACCTTGTTTTAGTGCTTAAGTAACTTTTGAAAGTTGTAATTTTTTGATTAGCTCAAAATGTACCGTTACCGTATCCATTATGTTATTTTTGATAAATCAATTATTTATCTTCAAATGTTATTTGCCTGTAAACTCCAACATAAAAATCTTTGTAACGGAGAAATGAAAACGGAGAATTATAACGTAGGTAAACAAACTACACAGATTAATCCAAGAGAAAAGGGAGAAATAAACGTAATATTGACAACAGTTCATTAACCATTTAACAAAAATACTTACCCAGAACGTAACTGTAAATTGTCAATATTTGAGGGTTATCATATTTTTATTTAAGAGCCCATAATACAGACTGTTTTCTTCATTAGAGTCATTCAGAAAAAGAAAATGGTGTTTGTGGAATCACTTTAGCCCATGAACCTCCGCAGAGAATAGAACTCACGACCCTCCGCACCCCTAGTCATGGTTTTATCCAGGTTTCACTGAGCTTTGGACGCAGACAGTATTCAAATGCAAATAACAAAATTCCTTAAAAGACAACGTTTAATTTTGGCTTATATGTATTTTGACCTTTTGTCTTTTTCATTTTACAAAATTCGTTGCAATCAATAAAACAGTTTTGTTCTCCTAGATAAGTCATTCAACTAAAGTTCTCATATTCCTGGTTGCTGAATAACTGGTTCTTATTGGATAGGTTTGCTTCAATCATGTAAATGTTCTCATCTGAAATGCACATTTTGATCAGTTTCCATCACGTCGCTAAGAACGTCTACCTGAGTTTCCTCAGGCTTATTCTAATGTACTTGTATCATGTGTGTCTTAAATAAGATTCGTGTTTTCCTTCAAACTAAATAATTTCAAGCACTTGGTGTCGTACGATTTCAGAATCTGTAAATTATAGACTGGAACATGGATTACAATTATTATCAGGTATTTTAGGTATTAGTTTTAGTTACAAGTGTGCAGTTGATTTATATTGAGGTCTAATTGAGGATGAATTTATATGAAGGTGATAGCTTAAAACTGTATTTCATATTACTTTACCAGTTTATTTTTTATAGAAGGAAATTCAGTTAGGACTATTTGATTGAATATTATAATAATAATTAAAACACAGTACCCTTTAACCATTTTGTTGCACGACTAGTTTCGGCGGTAAAGCAATTTTCTTGGTGCGATCGATACGCAAGTTAAAATTATTAATATAAATATTTATATAATAAAATCTCTAGTCTTAAACATATTATATAAAACAGTATAAACATTTGAGTTACAATGTTTACAGTACTTGACTAATGTTGGCTTACAACAAAATGTTCCTTACCCAGATTTAAAATGGTTAATGTCTTTGAAAGTAATTAATTTAACTAGAATGACTTAAGAATGCGACAATTAAGTAAGCTACGAGTTTTAACCCAGTATGAAAATATTGCTGTAAAGCGTTAAAAATTAAACAAAAGGTTATGTTATGGTAGGTAAATCGCGCATAGATGCCACATGGCTGAGGCAGGAAAATCAACCTAGTTCGGCAGCCCAAGAACAGAGAGCGCTGTGAGCCACTGACGTACGTTCGTTCCCGAAAATCACACGATGTGGTCAAATTTAAGGCTTCGACATTGGACAAACTAGAGCACGTGGTGCCGGGGGGGAGGATAGCAATAGTTGACAGAGCTCGCAGCGATATCTGTGCTTGGGTGGCCACAACAGAGGCAGTTGATTTTCCAGCCTCAGCCATGTGGCATATATGCGCGATCTATTTACCAAAACATAATCTGTGATTATGTATGTATTAGCACATGCATAAATATTTTAGGATACATATAAACTCTGTAAAGTTGTTTGTTACTTATGTTTAACGCCATCTTGGTAAGAGTTAAGTTACCACCATTGACTAAGATGACAGTCTAGGCGAGTTATTGCGACATGAGCGTGCTTTGACAGAATGTTATATTTGGCTGTGGATGTGTTTCTAGGGACGTGGGACGAGATTGTTTGCTTGGGTCTCATAAACACTGAGACCTTTGTTGTAACTTCCTTCACTTGTCTGTTCTCTAGACATTCTAGCATGACACAGAGTACACTTATGTGTATAAAGACATTTTCGTAGGCAGTACGGTAGTGAAAATGTAAAAACTATACATATATTTATATAAACAAGTCTACGATATCTTAAAGTACAAGTAAAAACACAGGGAAATAATTATTTTTTAAACGTTCTTCGATGGATTCTGATAGTGAAATAAAGTACACTAGTACAATAATTGTCTGCAATAATTTTTAAACTTTGTTTGTAATCATGACTTTAAAGCTCGGTTGTTCTGAAAATTTGTTTTATAAAGCTGAGTTCTAAATTAGTATATATTCTCAATGTGTTGTTAATATTAACATAGAAATAGATGGAACTTCCTACCGGTTAATGGGCTTAAAACTACACAACGTTTCGAGAAGATATGAAAACTCCTCTTGTCATCAAGTTATTAGATATTTTCGAGGAGTTTTCATATTTCTCAAAACGTTGTGTAGTTTTAAACATCTATTTACATGTTAATGTAACAGCTCCGGTACTATGCATTTTCAACAATTAGCTATTAATCGAAGTGTAAATATAAATTAATGGCCCATCAAAAGAAATTCTGGGTTCAAGTCATGGTTTCATAATCATTTTCCTTAAATTTTCTTTAACTTATAGTACTAATAGTTTGTTCAATACTATGCGAAAGATAACGGTGTCAAATGTGCCTTTTCTGTCTTATAATGTTTACAACAGAACTGTGTATTGAATATTTGTGCTAACCTTGCATGTATTCAGTTACTTCTTTCAACCAAACCATAAAGGGCATTTATAGGCTACCTTTAAGATTTAATAACAAATTAACCTTAAACTAATTCAACAACTAAGAAAAGTGGTCTTTTCTCAACCAAATGTACTACATACACTACTGATTTACTAATATATTTTTAACGAGCTCAAAGCTAAAATGTTCAAGAATGTCTAGAGTAAATACTGTGTAAGAAATGAGAAGATAAATGTTAGCTTTTAACCGTGAATGATTGAGGGATATACTTCCCGACTTGACAAGGTTTTACTCAATTCCCTCTCCATCACTCTTCTTATTCACCTTCGATACTTTTTCAGCATTTTAAGCCAAGACAAGTAATTTATTCTGCCGTCAATACTGACCTCATGCTTTAATATAAACTGTTAGAAAAAGGACGTGGCAGAAATTATTTTCGTGATAGTTATTGAAGATAAATTGGTGGGGCTCAGCAGGATGGAAAAAGCATTCACAGTAAAGTGTTAGAGAGTGAGATAAGTTTAAATATTTCACTGTGAAAGGTTGAGCGGGAGGTGGCGTGAACGGAAAGAGGTTTACTTGTATAATGTATGGCTTTACTCTGGAGATATTCTGTTCCATTTGTTAACAACATGTAGGTCTGTCTTATGTTGTTTCCAACTAAGTATTGAATATTTATACTAAATACGTGTTTTTAAACTTGTCTAGCAACACAAATGGCTCTTTCATATGAAACACATTCAAATTGATTCTTAACGCTCCACGATGGTTCTTTTCCAATTAGTTTAACACCCTCTACGGTTACAGTAACATTTTCTTAGAGCTGTTTCGACAAGCTTTGGTTTTGCAGT
This sequence comes from Matsumurasca onukii, assembly GCA_018831715.1. Lineage (NCBI taxonomy): Eukaryota > Metazoa > Arthropoda > Insecta > Hemiptera > Cicadellidae > Matsumurasca > Matsumurasca onukii. The sequence continues at coordinate 63,201,102 of CM032062.1, forward strand.
ATTTTTGTTTGCTTTGTTTACAATCATAGATATCGAAATGGTAATAAACTAATATAGAGACAGTCTTAGCTTGCTTTACTTCACCAGCTGCCACTTGAGGCCAGGAATTCGTCCACATGTAGAAGGGGCGATTCAGCAGCCACTCAGTGATTCTCACAGTGACCTAAATACCACATTTGCGTTCACAAGATTAGAAAATGTTTTATTTATTTATTTTGGCGACAGTTTTATGAGAAAGATGAGAAAGAATTTAGTCTAGTACGAATTTTGAAATATGTATTTGAATTTATGTTACCCATTTGTTGAGACTCTCTTTTAATATAAGTAACTAAAGATATTTTAATTTTAAACATTGTTCAAGTGTCTTTTCTTTGCGTATTTGATCATTAGCGTCAAAACATAATATATATGATATATTCAAACAAAAGTTGTAGCACGTTTGATTTGACAGAATTTGGGCTGAAAGTTTGTTGTAAAATTTATTTTAAGGTAGCATAGCTTAATAACAACATATGATGCGCAATATTGTATTACAAAATATTTTCTCAGCTTAGAATGTTGGTTTATTCCCAGAGGAGAAGACATTGACTAATGTTTGGTCTCAACTCCAGATTCATGTGCAGTTGTGGCTTTGAAAATCACCTCTGTGTTTTGGGCTTTGAGGAAACCGAAGTCGTTAAGTGACCTCAACACACATGTTTACACAATTCGTTTGTTTTGCTTTTGTATTCGTGTTTAGTTTACACTGGCTCGGTCTACGATTTAACTCGAAATTTTATCGTTTTCAGGTGTATTCGTTGGTCGTTTGGAGTTTTACTCGTATTCATTGAACAGTTTTCTCGAAATTGGGAACATAGATATTTTTAAGAATACCTAATTGACATTAGTGTGGATTGATATCAGTGCAAGATGAAAGAAGTCTAGTTGAGTTATATTGTGAAATACAGCCTAAAATCAGCATCAAATCCACTTTTGACCAGCTGTACAAGGCAGAAGGTTTAATATTTAAAGTATCTTAAAGTTACAACTTTAAAGTAGAGAACTACACTTTTCTATGTGATAAGTAAATTGAATTTTTGAAATTCAATAATCAAGTAAATGGAAGAAGCAGGCCGCATTGTAAACACAATTACACGACTTGAAAACTATAAATTTTGCTTTATTTGAATGAAATTTCATTTTGTTGCTTCTTTAGTACTGATATAATAAAAAGTATAAGAAGTTATATTCGACACACAATAAGTAACAATGACAATGAACTACAAATATTTGCCATAAACCCTTATTAAAATTGCACTACAAAGCGTATGCAGGTTTAACACATAAATCTGCTGCTAAAGCTTCCGTTTTAAAACTTCAAACTGCAGGCATGAAATATGGATGCTATAATCCATAATGAAATATTATAGTCTATAATCCACCTAACTCCGTTTGAAAAGATTCATTACACTGCAATAGGATGGTTTTGAGTATCACCATAATAGATTTCAAGGAATGGTGCTATAGCGACAACACGTTCGGTATGATTATAAATAATAGATTAGGAGGGAAGAGGGTTGAGAAATGCTGAACGTAATGAAGCTTGAAGTTGACTGAAACCTGACTCAGCAGTTTAACTCAGCCGATATCAACCTTTCACCGGACATTAGCATGTTGTGGTTAAATCATTTGACGCTAGTAAATTCAATAGAACAACACATAAACTCAGCAAAATATCAATTTGTTAAAAATACCATCAAAATTCAAACACAACTTTGTTAAACAAAGTTTTGTTATTTAAACATGATTTAAGGAGTTTTGTTATGAATAACATGTGAAAGCGAGCATGGCTTTTATTGACTGCTAATTGGTAAACGGTGAAGTATAATGTAGTTTAATCGTTGACTATTATTAAGTTAGCTAATTCAGTAGGCTCATCTGGTTAGCCAATTTTATGAATTGGTTCATCATGAAAGCCACTGAAGAAGTACATCTATATTGGGCCAATTTTAGCTTTATACAGTCACTTTATCAGGACAATATACTAAAGTTTTAAACTATAAAGCGTTCATAGACTTTCCTATTTAGTTTAAATGGTCTGAATGGTGATATTTTGGCTCGTTTTCATAGAGATTTTAAAATCTAAAATCATAAATCTAATTATTAGACTTTTACTCTGACAAAAATCCTTAAAACGTTATATTAAAAGCTTTAATATAAATTTAATTACATCGTTTGAACTCCAGCACTTGTCCAACAGCACCTGGATATCATCAATGTTTAGTATTTTTTAGCTCTAACCAATGTAATTTTTAGCTCCAATAATTAGTATCTTGTAATTGATTGTTAACGGAGTGAGTAATGTGAAAACGGAGCTAAAAATGGTCTTTACTAGCTATTATGTGCTAATTGAACACAACTGTTTGCCACACCTTTGCTTTTTATCTCCATTTTGCGTCATTAAAGTAGCAGTCGTGACCTGACAACATTATTGAATCATTGTATCATATATTTTACCTGATGTTGCAATATTATAAGGTATTTAATTACCTTCACTCTACATATTGCCTTATTCAAATCAATTTCAACAAGTGTCAAAGTAGTTGATAACAGGATTTCGGAGATAAAACTTTTCAGTGTTAAAATCATAGTGTATTCTAGCGGGCTATTTAACGTTTTTGAGCAAAGCGTGGTGAGGTTTGTTTTTCTATTTTGAACATACTACACCTTGTTCCAGGGTTATGACTAGACACCCTGTATATTCAGTGTAAGGTGTTACCGTGAAGTGAGATGTTTTTCTTTAGACGTCACGTATGACTAATCTCTAAATTTAGGATAATAATAAGTCATTTTGCCATATTGATGATTAAAACACGAGGGTTTAGTATAAATATTCAATACACAGTTGGAAACAACATAAGACAGACCTACATGTTGTTAACAAATGGAACAGAATATCTCCAGAGTAAAGCCATACATTATACAAGTAAACCTCTTTCCGTTCACGCCACCTCCCGCTCAACCTTTCACAGTGAAATATTTAAACTTATCTCACTCTCTAACACTTTACTGTGAACGCTTTTTCCATCCTGCTGAGCCCCACCAATTTATCTTCAATAACTATCACGAAAATAATTGTTTCTAAACATTTTTTAAAGCATGAGGTCAGTATTGACGGCAGAATAAATTACTTTTCTTGGCTTAAAATGCTGAAAAAGTATCGAAGGTGAATAAGAAGAGTGATGGAGAGGGAATTGAGTAAAACCTTGTCAAGTCGGGAAGTATATCCCTCAATCATTCACGGTTAAAAGCTAACATTTATCTTCTCATTTCTTACACAAAATTTACTCCTAAGCATTCTTGAAGCTTTCAGATTTAATTTTGTAAAATAAATTAGACAATAATTTGTAGGGATACAACAAATTTAAATAAGAATCGGGCGTTGTTATTCGGTTGGTTAAATAATTTTAGGCTGACTCTACGTTTTTGCAAAATACTACTCTGTAAATGTCTTATAGATTTGAATTTATATATATATATAAATATATTTATGTCTTCATATTTCTTCAGTAATAAATTAGCTTTTTAGCGTTTATACAAATTAGGATCTATATAAGTCATTTGATCAGTATTTAAATTCTGTTTGTAATATTTCCAGCTTGTTGATGTAAAGTCTTTATTTGACAGTCACATGTTTCGGATAAACATTCAGATTTAAGTACTTCTCTAAATTTGATGGCAGAAATAGCAGAAAATGTAGTGGTTTAGCATAACCGTCCGGCAACCGGGAGACCCAGGTTCAAGTCCCGGTTCGGTCCAAACATTTTTGTCTTCAAATTTCTTCAGTAATATATATAGGGCCTAAGTCTCTTACATTAAAATGTGTAGACCAAACCGGGACTTGAACCCAGGTTACTTTTGCCGATTTAGTAACTTTAATATTTCCACGTCGAATAACAATCCCCTAAATATTAAAAAAAATACTCGTAGGCCTACACCATATTCAGCTTCGTAGAACAAACCGTTTGCTTTGATAATCACACTCACAACGTAGGGTCAAAGTGACAGAAAATATGGAATATTTCTCCAAAAGGATTTTTTAGGGAGAGCAATGAATTAAATTAAAATGCATTAAGTATTACTGTTGTTCGAGCTAAAGAAATTACTTAGGGTTCGTCAGAACGATTTGAGCACAGTTCTTCTGATTTGAACAAGTGACGTTTTTGCACTAAACAAAAGATATTATTTACTATTATTATTATTTATATTTGAAATAAAAGGTCCAAACAAGCAATCAAATATTGTGCTTAACCGCAATATGTTTCGATTAAATGAAATTAATTTTTCTAGTGATAGTGCTTAACCTAAAATACAACTAGTAGTACCACTAGAAAATGGATTTACTTTGTTCGTTACATATTGTGGCTAAACACAATGTTTGATTGCTTTTTGGACATTTTATTTCAAATTACATTAAATAAAAGATAATGTATTGAAAAAGCACGCCTTTGAGAAATTGACATACTAAAGTTAGAACAAAATATGATACTTTACGTGTGAATGCGCCATAATTCAATTGAAAATAGTGTACACAATATGTTGTAAGTCTTAAAATATTCCTCGTAAAACATAATCCTGTTAAAGACACACATGATACAAGTACATTAGAATAAGCCTGAGGAAACTCAGGTAGACGTTCTTAGCGACGTGATGGAAACTGATCAAAATGTGCATTTCAGATGAGAACATTTACATGATTGAAGCAAACCTATCCAATAAGAACCAGTTATTCAGCAACCAGGAATATGAGAACTTTAGTTGAATTCGGTATTTTAATCTTGAATATTCTAGAATAAATTAGGGACAATATTTTATTGTGATTGCTTGATTTGAAGAGCAAAGAATTTCCATGACAAGATCAAACGTTACCAATTTTACAAAATACACTATTTTTATACATGCACTGTTTGATAGCTCAGTGGGTATATTGACGACTTTTGGGCACAGGTTCGATTCCCGACGCAGGCTCATGAGTTTGGACCGCTTACACGAAATGAGTTTTCCCGAAATTTTTCCACACTACGAAATGGGTAAGTTTTAAATGCTCCCCCCACTCTAACTTTTGAGAAAGGAAATATTTTTTAAAACTCTTTCGGGAATGTTTTTTTATAACTGTCAAGTTTGTTGTGATCTATTTTGAGTCACCCGCCCCCACCCAAACCGGGCCCCTCAAATATTTTATCTACAACCCCTTGTGGCACCTTTATATAGCTGGAATATCACTATATCACTATTTGAGATGCCGACCAATCTCATGAGAGTATTTTAAGGCAAATATGTGGCGAATATGAGTGTGATGAGTGGTAGTAATGAGTTATGAGGTGTAGTCTTGTTACAAACTAAGGCCGACTCTTCCTTAGAATGGGTCATTGATAAATAGCCCAATTACCAATAAATACAAGGACCAACGGCTTAACGTGACTTCCGAACCACGCAGGTGATGGTCTGATATGTCTGCACGATGGTGGGAGTTGATGCGGGTATCATCAGATGATCACTGAGACTATCTGAGCCGCTTTAGACTATATCATCCTCAAAACCTGACCTCCATGAAGCTGGATTACAGGACCACAGAATACCTGGATTACAGGATACCTTCCTACCCATTCTTTACATACATTAATTATTAATATTTGTTATACAATACTTTTTAAAATCAATTCTTGCGCACACAAACTTAGAGAGGTGAATAAGTACGAAAATAAAGTTTACCTACAGACAGTATTCGAGCTCTTGTTCGTAGTACTTTATTTCCTATAACACACTTAGTCAAAAACATACATCCCACAATTTTATTTTCAAAATCAAGTAAAAATTATATTATCAAAAGGTATTTCGTTGACTAAACAGACTTCTTACCATCCAATGTCTATCAAACCTGTGCATTGTTCTCATTCAGCCACTGTGTCCAGCATTGTTCCGGTAAAGTGACGTCATTACCACATTGTATAGTGACGTAATTGATGACGTCACTGTGTCTGACAGCAGACAGTGAGTCAGTTATCAGACTTGACAAAACATGTTTCCTACAAAGCATCGTTTCAACTAGGTAGAGAATAAAAGAGTATTGTAAAACTCATGGTCTAAGGTTCTTACGTATATTTACATTATTTAGTTATTTTTTAATCAAACCGTATAAAGTTTTCGCTCATTATGATGCTTGCTTTAGTAAAGCGTTTTTATTGATCAGTGTTTACGTGTTTTATGAAATGCAAGGTGGCAATTTAATACATATGTAACTTTATTCAAAAACTGAACAACTACTTCCCCAACTTGGGTCTGCTTAGAAACAAAGTAATATAAAACCAATAATAATAGTAAATTACATAATATAAATTTGGAGTAATTTCTTGTTATACAAATGATTCCTTAGAATGAACACTGAGTATTTCCATGAAGTGATAATAATTTCTTCGATCGTGGACTTGGGAATTTTGAATTTGGTAAAAATGTCACTTGTAAATTTTGGTAATGTTCCTCTTGCCCCAATCATCAGACCGAAAATATTGACATGTTTGTATTTAAACTTTTTGAAACAAACTATTTACACAATGCTAATTTTAAGGTCAAACAGGAAAATTTGTGAGCCCTATTTTTTTAAAAGTAGACTTCTTGCCCGATTAGTTTGATTGAATAAAACACACCTGCACTTTTTCAGCAGACTAGACGTGTCGTTTCTGAAAAAAGTACCTTAGTACTAGTCAAACTCTCATTAATACTTTATTGGTTCGAGATGTTAAACAGTTCGTGTTCTTTTTAGTGACGTTTTTGACTAAGCAAAGTCAATAGTATAAGTACAGATAATCTGTGTTCACTAAAAATGTAAACACCAGGGCGTCTTATGTAAATTCGTATACTATTAAGGTTATAAGATGCAATAACACGACTTTGGTTTGAGGTAGTGTAAGACAGTAAATATACAGCAGAGGGTTGGTCAACAGCATTGCGGCTAAACGTTGAGATGCTTGTGGAATACTACACAAACCTCACACAAACTTGCAAGCCAACAAGGATTAAACTGTCTGTGTATTAAACATCTTGTTACAAGATGCAGTAACCTTTGGTTTGAGGTAGTGTAAGACTATCAGCAGAGGGTTGGTCAACAGCATTGCGGCTAAACGTTGAGATGCTTGTGGAATACTACACAAACCTCACACAAACTACAAGCCAACATAGCCTACCTACCAAGATTAAACATTTCTGTGTACTTTGGTTTGAGTGTGTAAGACAGTAAATATATACAGCAGAGGTTGGTCATTACACAACTGTCTGTGTAAGATGGTTACAAGATTAACACGACTTTGTAGTGTAAGACAGTAATATATACAGCAGAGGGTTAAACGTTGAGATGAAATACCACACACAAACTCAAGCCAACATTCTAGCTTTATAAGGTTACAAGATGCAATACCACGACGGTTTGAGGTAGTGTAAGACAGTAAATATACAGCAGAGGGTTGAGCTTGTGGAATACTACACAAACCTCACACAAACTCAAGTACCTACTCAAGTAAAACATACTGTGTAACCCTAAAGATAAGATGCAGTAAATTTGGTTTGAGTGTAGTGTAAGACAGTAAATATACAGAGGGGTTGGTCAACAGCATTGCGGCTAAACGTTGAGAATGCTTGTGGAATACTACACAAACCTCACACAAACTAAGCCAACATTCCTAGCCCCTAAAACATAGCTAGTTATACTCTAAAGGTTAGCCTAGATGCCTTTGGTTTGAGCGTAGTGTAAGACAGTAATATACTGTCTGTGCAGAGGGTTGGTCATACAGCATTGCGGCTAAAGTTGTGGAATACTACACAAACCTCACACAAACTCAAGCCAACATTCCTAGCACCTACCAAGATTAAACATACTGAGTGTATACTACAAGATGCAGTACCACGACTAGCGTAGTGTAAGACAGTAAATATACAGCAGAGGGTTGGTCAACAGCATTGCGGCTAAACGTTGAGATGCCACAAACTCACACAAACTCCTTGCATTAGCAGCCTACTACCAAGATTAAACATGTCTGTGCATACTCTAAAGGTTATATAACACGACTTTGGTTTGAGGTAGTGTAAGACAGTAAATATACAGCAGAGGGTTGGTCAACAGCATTGCGGCTAAACGTTGAGATGCTTGGGAATACTACACAACACCTTTTACTCAAGTAGCCTACCTAAACTGATGTATACTGAGTGTGTACAAGGTTACAAGATGCAGTACCACGACTTTGGTTTGAGTGTAGTGTAAGACAGTAAATATACAGCAGAGGGTTGGTCAACAGCATGTGTTGAGATGCTTGTGGAGGAATACTACACAAACCTCACACAAAACATAAGGCCTACCTAAAGATAAACATACCAGTCTGTGTATACCCTAAAAGGTTACAAGATTACCACGACTTTGGTTTGAGCGTAGTGTAAGACAGTAAATATACAGCAGAGGGTTGGTCAACAGCATTGCGGCTAAACGTTGAGATGCTTGTGGAATACTAGCTGCTATTTGAGCCTACCTACCAAGATTAAACTGTCTGTGTATACCCTAAAGGTTACAAGATGCAGTACCACGACTTTGGTTTGAGGTAGTGTAAGACAGTAAATATACAGCAGAGGGTTGGTCAACAGCATTGCGGCTAAACGTTGAGATGCTTGTGGAATACTACACAAACCTCACACACATAACTCAAGCCAACATAGCCTACCTACCAAGATTAAACATACTGTGTGTAATAAAGGTTACAAGATGCAGTAACCGAAGTGTAGTGTAAGACAGTCAGCAGAGGGTTGGTCATTGCGGCTAAACGTTGAGATGCTTGTGGAATACTACACAACCCTCACACAAACTCAAGCCAACATTCCTAGCCTACCTACCAATCAACATTCCTGAGTATTCTCGTTTTTGTGTTGTAAAAAGGTTCCTTTTATTGTTCTCTCCTCTCTTTAGAAAGTTGGTTTTAAAACAAAATAATATGGAGCAGTTTTCCTGGTATACCCTTTTCATCTACTTTTTCTCTTTCTGTCTTTTTAGTACGATATTCTGTAGTAGGGCCTATAGATACATGTGTGGTAATGGTTAACGATTGTTAGGAATTTTATCGTTTAAAGCTGATAAGTGAGCTGATTGCTCTTAAAACCAAACATCAGTAACAGTTATAAAAAAAATACTAGGATATTTTTTAATGGTGTAGGAGCCGAACATGTTTATGTTTATTTAAAAGTATTTGGTGTTTGATGTTATATTAGTGCAACCTTTTCTTGAACATACTCGTACTTATTACTATAAGAAACCATTTTAAGAATCATTTTTATGTTTTTCCTATTTTTAGGCACGGTATGCTTAAAAGAGCGATATATTGTTTTAACCAATGCATGAATAACTATTGTTTATCGTTCGTTTCAAAACTTTAGTTCTTATCACAAAAGTCTTAGTTACAAACAGCTAATATGATATTTGACATTTCAAACTTAAGTGTTGAACATTTTCTAAGACCTTCAAAATGAGGTGTCACTCGATGGGGCTTCCCAATAAAATTATGGGGCTACCCAAATACCCCCAAATCCCCATTTCAAAACTGGGGCAAAGTGTCAGTATGCATTAAAAGATACTTTTGATAATTTTAATAATAAGCGTACCTAGTTTGGTTGTGCTTAAAAAACTGGTTAATAAGTTTTAAAGTTGTTTTCACACTTTCGCAAAATACAAATACGATTTGTGGATGCTACTTGTGGTTGTATTGGTAAAATAACTAAAACTAGTAACTAAAACATATTGGCACAAATGTTTTGAGCTATGTATAATAAAGAGTGTGCGTATAGTGTTATAATATGTGTATGGTATAATCGAAAGTTATGTTGTGGAAGGTAGATAACGCATAGATGCCACAAGGCTGAGGCAGGAAAATAAACATAGTTTGGCAGCCTAAGCACTGAGAGCGCTGCAAAGGAATTCTTTAAAAATCTCAAGTAAACGCTCGTGCAAGTTTGTTTGTTCTCAAAAAACGTACGATTTAGTCACATTTAAGTCATATACTCGTACATCGGAAACCTCGAGCATGTCGAGCCGAGGGGGGTGAAAGACGGCGAGAGATGGCAGTGCTTGGCCTGCCGCAACTATAATGATTTTCCTGCCTCAGCGATGCATGTCCGGCATCTTAGTCCAATCTACCCGCCATAACCTTATCTCTGTTATAATGTATTACATATGACTATATGTGCATTATATATTTGTACATGTCACAATGTATTGGTTTTACAGTAAAGGTAACTTTAGAAGCACGTCATGATAGTCAATGGTCCGTTAGTCGTCGTCTTGTTTTCGTCATGGGTGCTTTTGGTAAACATACTACTATAATAATTAATATCTTCTTGACTTTATGAATGTCAAAGTTTGAACTTTGCATAATTTAATCTAGTAGGCTATTATATTTTAGTAGTTCAGACATGTTCATCACATTTTACGAAGTTACCAGTCATACATATAAGCGAATACTTTAAAGAAAATGTTTTTGTTGGCTATTATGGAGTATGCTACTTATTGTGAGTTTCTAGGGTATGTAAGTTTATTTAATTAAGCTTTCACGGATATTTGCAACAAAGATTTCATTCCCAGTGTGTATTGAAGGTCATAATTAATAAAAGATAACTTGACCTAAAATCAACCCTGATTTTGTGTAAAAATACTCGTAGAACTGTAGTTGTTTCTTTCATGCATGAAAATATCTGTTGTGGACTGAGTTTAATGAATTTCAACAAATTGTTCATAATACGATTTTTATTAAACTGTGAAACATACGAGTAATATCATGGTGTTGAAAAAATAATCAAACTTACAATGATACCGTTGAACCTTACTGGTATAATACTTTCACACTCAACACAAAACCTTGTGAACTGTGTTCAAATTATAAAACTCCTTGAGGTTTGCACAATGCTCGATCAGTCTGTTCATAAACAGACTGAATCAAGTACTCTAGACTCTAGAGAAAGCAGAGCTAAGCTTTCTAAGATCCCATTTTCTTGATGAGTTTCAATTATTCAGCATACTCCTTGCCTCTTATATCTTTTCTTGTTTGAATATATTGTGCTACATTGTACAGTTACAAAAGTGCAACATATTTACAAAAAAGTGCGTATTACTTTTAAAACTAGTATTTAAATTTAATAGCTGGTAAATATGTTTAATATTAGGTAAAATCTATTATGAGGATGCAAAAAAACTAGGCAGATCGATTCAGATATCCAACCTATAGCTGTTTGTTCTTTTTTATAGCACCTATAATTATAAACTTTCACCGCAATAGGTTTATTTAAAATATCGTTATTGTTGCTTGTATTTAATCTGAACTAATTTAACCTAAAATATATACAATTAATTGGTTGTATATATATAAAAACTGATTGATATATAGAACCTACTTTGTATACTAAAACTCCCAAGCACTCAGATGTATACGAATCAACGCAGAACATGGTTCACATTTCAGAAGTGCGAGGAATGCAATTAGTGACAAATGATTCTCTCTATGTCACTGTTGTGCCACTTAGCCATGTGTCGGATATATATTACATCTGCTCCGGTGTTACATTTTACTGCTAAGTGGTTTGCTAATCTGAAATGCGTTGGGCGAGTTAAACAATTTTTAAGGCTTTACTTACAACTTTATATCACACCTCTGCGTAATTTTGAAATAACTTTAAGCTAAGGTTTCTTAGGAAGCGGTGACTGCTATATTACAACCGTAATATTACGTTGAACTTTTGTTTTTATTCCAACCATATAAAAGCGGACACCGCTTTCTAAGAACACAATCCCATATGATTGAAACATCACAATACGAGGTTATTCTAGCTTCCTGGAAACCATAGATAGCACTTGTCACAATAATTACCAAAAATAATGTCTAATAGTAGAGATTGTATGGCAAGGTGTCATAATTACCTCAGTGAGATCAAATTAAAAGGATAATTTACTTGTATTTAACAGTATAAGTGCCGAGTTTGTAAACTCGATTTGTCCAGTTTTGCCAGACTTCATTAGAGAAGGCTTTTAAGATACTTTTGCTATCGATTTGACAGTCGTCACAGAGGTTAGCAGCTGATTTCCGGATTATCAGCTGTTTGCTTATCGTCGCTAGTCAACATTACTGAGGATACACCCCTAGGTGTTTTTTACAGCTGTGATCATCTTGATGATTTTAGGGTAACATGGCTCCAGCTGTTGGTATTAAACATAACCATAGCTTTCAAACTAAGTTTCAGTGGGCAACCTAAGGGATTTAGAGTTAAAGTATTTTATTAAAGAATATTCTTAATCTTTTTTGTTGAAAAAATTTAATCTTGATAAAACTATAACCTCTGTCAGTGTTAGCCACCCACTGTTTCCTAGCGAGAATCTACGTTCTTCCGGTTACGAATAATCTAGGCAGCTAAGTTATTAACAATACGTAATAAAAACCTGGCTTAGGATTCAATTTGAACTTTTGTTTAATGAAAGAGAAAACATATTTTACAAAAGTCCTCTTAAAACAACCTACATAGAAGGTATGATACGTTTTTATAAATTCACAAACCGACAGACAGTAGTTACGAACTGTATGTTATAGGTACTGGTTCGAACAGTTTTAGGACCACAGCATCGCTCCAGCAGTTCATTTCCTAACATAAATCGTTATCAGTAATCCTGTGTAATCTCCGAGCCGAGCTGACGACTCCAGTTATATCCAGTTTATACTGCTACTTTACAGTTCACTGTGGTACTTAACGTGTACAAACCTCATCAAACATAAACCCGCAATTCAATTAACTAAACCGCCACCAGTTAAGAAATCTAATTGAGTTACAGCAGTATTAAATTGTTAAGCAGTATCGTTTCCCTGTTTGTTAATTGTATAACCAAGGTGTGTTAATTGTATAACAGTAAAGGTTCTAGAACCTTTTAGATTAGATACTACAACGCAAGGTTTACTACAGACATGTACTGTAGCACTTTATGTGAAGGATGAGAGATTACATGGAAGGGTCCGGGACATCACTTTACTAGATTTACAGCTGAGACATCTGCTGCACTCTACACGGAACTGCTCTGAACTACAAATGTCACGGTACAATGGATTGTTAATGTGATAAAATAATATTGAAAACAGCCTCTTTAGCTATTTCCTTCAACTATAATTACAAATGTGCTGTTAAGGTATCAATATTTAGTGACAAGCAAAAATAACATTAGCCTACATAATTATACCTCTCCGATTATTGGACGAGTAGATAGTTGATAGCAATATTTTGTTCTAGTAGAAAAAATATGTACTATTCAAATTATTTAAGTAAAATAACAATTATATGGACTAATAAATCTTCCTTGTGAATATTTTTGATAACATAATTTAAAATTGGTTTTGAGTTTTAGATTTTAACCAAACCTTTTAAAGTGGTCTGTAAATATAGAGTTGCTCATTATTAGGAATAAACATAAAAGCATTGACATTTCATTATCCTGTTACAGGTGGCGTTAATATTTACAGAGCTCGAGTGTGACTTGTGAAATTTAATATTACAGGTTTTAAAGCAAAATTAGCAATAGCTAGGGGAAAATGTAACTGTTATGCATGTATAAATATGAATTTAATAAAGAAATTGAAAGAACTAGTAATGATTCTTTGCGGACTAACTCTAATACTCAAAGTCTCAGTATATGCAGAAAGATAATATATATGGATTTGTAATGGATGTCACATGGTTGCGGCAAGAAAATCAACATAGTTCGGCAGCAAGAGATAGTACTGCGAGGCAATTCTTTCAAGTAGAGCCACTGAATACACGCGTAAGTTTATTCGTTTTCGAAAATCGCACGATTGGTTAATTCATTAGCTAGCGGCAAGTTGGTTTTGAGTTTTAACGTTTTAATTCAATCAGTAAATATTGAGTTGCTCAATATTAAGAATAAACATAGAAGCATTTACATTTCATCAACCCGTAACGGGTGGCGTTCATATATTTACAGAGCTCTGTACCAATCTTTACCTCAGCTGCGGAACTATGTTTTTGTTTTTCATGTCTCAGACATTTAACACATATGCCCAATCTACCTACCATAATATTATCTTTGGTACGAAGTAAATCGCTGTGCAAACCTTTGTTCAGTTAATAAACAAACATTGGAAGAACATGTTTTGCCGTTGATTCACATCCAAGCATATTTTTAATGATAGGTATAAATGTTTATACCATCAAAGAAAAGTCCTCACCAGGTCTTCGGGCCAAATTATGTTGAGCTCCTTTTCAAGTCTCCTGTAAGTGTCTTCCTATATGTTAGTTAAATAATTAACCAATCTGTTTTTAACTAGCTAAGTCTATTGATGGTCTCCACTTTGTTTTCCTACGCCTTGTCAACTGATGTGCCTCTATTATCGCAACATATCAAATGTGTATGGATATTATACGATTGTATGATTATATGTTAATGGCTAAATCAATATTTCAATATGAAATGTCGGAAAATTTGAGGAACTTTGGAACTAGTAACCAACGACAACTCAACAGCAACTAAAAGCTTAGTCCTTTCTTGTCCATAGTTTTCCTTGGTAATCTATAAGGGTTTTGCTGTGTACATTATTTGCTGTGCTTATTAACGTTATCTTTGTTCACATATGTTAACTCTCCGCTACATCTTGTTAGTATAGCATGTAAAAGTAAAGTAATAGTAACAGTTGAAGTGTCATTAAAAGCGCTGAGTAAGATTACAAGTGAGGCAATTCGTTAGTAAAGATTAAAGCTTTTAATAGCAGCTGTAGTCAACTACGTTTATAGCCGCTTTAGAGACTTAGAATGTCTCTTTGATTGGGTATACTGCTGGAGTTCAGTGTTTACAGTGTATTAAGATCAGTTCTTTCAGTGAGTTTTATGTTGCATGACCTTTTTTAAGAAATAATCATATTTAGGTACCTTTTAAGTTACTTAGCAAGGTAAAAAGACGTAGTACTGTGAAAATCTTATAGAGTTGTGCGTAACCATTCTGTTACTTATGCTAAAGTATTACTTATTACGTTTACGTGAGCTAGTGAAAACTTCAGCTAAGTAGATAATTCCGCTAACTTACTCTTGGTTCGGAAGTTACGTTAAGCCGTTGGTCCATTCCATTGGTCGTTGGGCTATTAACTAATGACCCAATCTGGTGAACAGTCGGCCCTAGTTTGTAACAGAAGACCTAAGACTACACATCATTGAATACTCCAACCATACTCAACACACTCATCCTTCATCTCATATTCACTTAAAAATACCCTCTAGGAGCAGTCGGTGTCCAAAATCAAAAGTACGAGCCCAAAAAGATTCAAAAAGCGATTTGGAAAAACGTACAAAACTATAATGGCCAAAGTGGCTTAGTTTATAATGTTGAGTTACTTTCGTAATTACTCAGTGATCCAATGAAAGCTAAATTAATGTGGAACGCATTGTAAATAACCTTCTCACAGCAAGTTTAACGAAATATAGAATGAACCAGAGTTTACTAAGTTGTTAAGAGCAGGCCAATTCTGGCTTATGTCCAGCAAACTGTTGCTGACTGGGTCTAGTTAAGTTATCATATCCACAAGATTGTCCAGCTGTGAAATTTGTAACAAAGTAAGTTCAATCGATGAATTAAAATAACGTATTAGACTTAATTCAAAACAATAAATGATGTAAAGAACAAATGCATTAGGATAAAGTAGAGATGTCCTTTCAACTAAAATCTAAGACTATGTTATGGTGACGAGTGGCTGAGGCAGGAAAATTAACATAGTTGCGGCAGCCCAAGTACGGATAGCGCCACGAAGGAATTCTCAAGTAGAGCCACTGACGCGCGCAAGAACGTTTTTCTCAAACGTCGCACGACATTGACATCGGGAAAACTCGAGCACGTGGTGCCGAGGGGGGAGACAGTCGGCGAGAGATGACAGCGCTCGCAGCGCTATCTGTGCTTGGGCTGCCGAAACTGTGTTGATTCTTCTGCCTCCGCCATCTACTTACCATTACACATTCTTTGGTATAATATAACAAATTAAAGTCCATCTAGTTTAATAATCCAAATGCGCCTACCAGTATATTTGACCTTTTCATAGTGTTACCGTTTGCCACCAGAGGTGGTGGTTTAAATCGAACCTAAGTCATTATTTCAAGCGATACCGACCCGCCACGAGCCCAGAACAGGACAGTTAGCACAGATCGTCACGTTGGTCTTATTAGCAAACAGTTGCACCTGTTAATCACTGTTCTGACCAAACACAATTTATATTAGAATTAACAGCCAAGAAAAGCCTAAAAAAGGAAAGCTCTATTAAGGGGTGAAAGTAGTCATCGTCACCTTTGCTCTGTAGATTGTAGAAGCTATTCCTATAAATTTCCTCAAACAAATACACACTTTCACGACTTGCTAAAGTAAAACGATTGACATGTTTTCGGCTCTACACAATTGAAATGTACGAATTAACAAACAACAATATCGAGATGACACAGATATTGTGTAGGCATTTGGCTCAGTAAATGTCAATTCTTGCAAGTTCTCATCAGGCTTACAGTTTGCAATCTTGTTGGAAGTTTCACGTGTTGAATGATGATCTCACATTTGTGTGATTTGTTCTCTTACATTTGAACAAGTTTAACAACAATGCAAGTGAGTATATGATGGATTTCCTTCAAGCTCTATGTTTCACACATAAATAATAGTTGCCTTGGACAGGATTTCCTCTCGTCTAAACTTTTAAAAACTAGAACGATTAACTTTTATTACTACCCTACCCAGTTGCCATTATTTAATAGGCGTTTGAACACGATTCTATAGATTTATATTTATGAGGTTTCTACCAAAGAATGCCTGTCCAAAGTTTTGAGTTTAAGCACAGAAATGGGAAAATTAAAAAAATAGACAACAAAGACATTATTATTAATTGGGTTAGTAATAGTTTTAAATAAAAACTCGAACAATTTCAAACAAATATTGTGTATTACCACAACATGTTTCAACAAACTAATGTCATTGTCAATTGGAAAGAGACCAACTAAACAATGAAATTACTTTTAAGTGTACAAATAAAACATTTCGAAACCGGTCGTGAAACAATAAAATATTCAGGGTACTAAGTGTTTTAATTGTAACACTTTTGTTTCAAAATAAAACATATAAAAGTTTAAAATTAAATTACACATAGAATTATTTGATGAGAGTTGATTTTAGAAGTCTCACTGTATCGAGCAGCTCATTATTTCCGAGGTTAATGTTTCATTGAGTCATAAATGTTGATTTTCTTCATATGCATTGTCAAGTTTGAAATCTTCTAAAATTTTAATCTTGACGTATTTCTAGTGTGTATTAAAATCTTCAAATAATTAGTGTTTCTGTCAGTGTAGTTTTGTTTATTATCACAAAGATGTTTTGACTTTTGGATATTTGATTGGTTAGGAATATATTCTTTCAAACGTTGTTTAAAAGATATATTAAGAAGTCTGGCCGATGTACTACATATTTTGACAGTCATTACAAGAAAGTTTATAAATTCTAGTTAGCTCATGTTATAGTTTGCTCACATATGAATAATATTTAACTGGGTCAATTTAAATTTTGAGACTCATATTTGTGGTCTTATACTTACATAATCATTAGCATAGGATTTGAAAATAAAAGCTGGGAGGGTAATCATAAAACATTGGTAAATAATCCTCTACAGCCTCTGTTTAGGGCAGAGTGAAAAAGAACACTTCCTGAGCAAAGGTACGTCAAGATTTTCTCTTTTGGTTGTCAACACAGTTTGTCACTAAACTAAGATTGTTTGTACTCAGGCGTAAAGATGTAAAGCCACCGTCCTTTCAACGCAGGGAAACCACTAAGAGCTTTACCGGGACCATAAGTCTCAGTTAGTGCTTCATTCCTCATATAACTTGTTGAACTTGGCTAATGCATGAATGTATGTGGCGAACATAAGCGAGATATGACATCTAAACACGTAGTTACTGTCATCTCAAAGTAAGTTATAGTTCACTATAAGGAGAACATAACAGATGAGTAGAATCAATGCCTTTATATGTCAGTGTGGTCAACCATACTGTGGTCAGCTGTTGTCGTAATAAGAATCTAAAGGGTTGGGTTCGCTAAATAGAAATGTCTACTGA
This sequence comes from Matsumurasca onukii, assembly GCA_018831715.1. Taxonomy (NCBI): domain Eukaryota; kingdom Metazoa; phylum Arthropoda; class Insecta; order Hemiptera; family Cicadellidae; genus Matsumurasca; species Matsumurasca onukii. The sequence goes on from CM032062.1 coordinate 63,219,282, forward strand.
CTGTCATCATCACAATCCAAAATGGCACATTACGTCAATTTAACGGAGTTGTCATTTCAAAATGGTGTTATTTTTTTAATCACGTTACTTGAAGAGTCAAACCGTAATATAAGTAGTTTTTTTGTAACTTTACTACCATACCTGCAACTAATAATACATTGATTCCCAAAACTACCCTTTTTCGAGCCACCCTGAACATTTAAGAGGATTGATCAGAAAAAGTTGTTCAAAACATGCTCTCGTAGTCCCCCGTTTAGAACGTTATTTTGTTGTGTAGATATTAGAAAAGTTATTTTCCAAGTTTCAAGGTTGTCTCTAGGTATGAATAACCTTCTTTTGTTTAAATCTTATGCCAATATAAGCAAAAAATGTTAGAGTTGAAAACATAGGCTATTTAAAAGTGTACTATATTGTTTTGAATAGAAATTAATTGAAAACAATTGGCCAATATAATTAATTTTTATTTTGTACTAGCGCTTTAAATAGCAAAGCTATCTTCTTCAGGCTGTTACAAAAATTACAAAAGTCAATTATATTGGCCAATTGTTTTCAATTAATTTCTATCAGTTGCCAATATCTCCAGAAGAAGATCATTGTTTTGAATGGTATGGTTTGCCAAGGAACATAAAACCCCTCCTACTCTATATTATAAACCCGCAATTGTACGTTTCAGTTCGTAAATGGCGTTGGAAACAAGGGACTACGAGACCATGTTTTGCCACTTTTTGGGGGAGTGGAGCAAAGTTGTATCGGTGGCACGGTGGCTTCTCTTCAAAGAATTGAGACAGACAAAACAACCCTACTAGAGCCGATGTTTTTGAAATAGAAGATTAACTTAGGATACTCCGCTATTTCAGTGGTAACCTTGGGTTCTTGCTTGGTTGACTAATGCTCTTAAAGGTCTTATATTTGAAGCAATACTTGTGTCTTGATACGACGGAAACTTTTAGCAAGCTCACTGGTTTTAGGATTAAATTACTTCGAAAGGTACTAGTATGCTACCATTGAAGAACATTATTATTTGTTGAATACTCTTACAACTCGTAGAATGTGGCTCTGACTTTGAGGCTATTGTGAAAAATCTATTCCTTTTGTTTGTTTGTTGGATGATTGGCTTGACCGCATGCTCTGGTTAATTTTAGAGTACATTAGGAAATCTCTTTATTTGCAAAGTTCTCTTAATCTACAGAAGTAAATAGTAAAATATAAACCCTGTTTATCGTGAGAAATGATAATTAATTAATTATAATTTCACTTTATCGGATCATTTGGTTTAATATATGTGTAAGTTGTATCAATGCAGTGATCTTGAAGGACATAAATATTGTCAACATGTGGAACATACGTCAGCTGTTTGCTTACTCTGCGATATTGTCTCTATAAGTCACTTTATTGTTTTAGTAAACACTGCGGAAATTGATATCTTTATAGTAGCCATTGTAAACTTGGCTATGGTAGGTATTAAACAATTTCATTCACGTTAGAAGTAAAGATAAAATACAAATTACGTGAGGTCCTAGAAACCTTCCCATAGCGTTGAAGAGATTCAAATTTGGTAAATTTCAATATTCTGGCAATATTAGTTTGGACTACATACAAATATGTTGAGATCTAGTAAACACACTAGCGAATAAGTGAAACAACACTGTAGCTAATAATGCAGTGAAAACCCCACTATTCTGTATATAGATAAATGAATTTAATATAATACCTACATTTTAAATAGTTTTCTAAGGAAGCCTTTGTTGAATCAAATCTTCTATAAAAGTGTGAAAATACGGGAAATAAACTGGGTCTGCCTTTAGTTCCCGGAACTAGCTTCGACGACAATTTCCTCAGCGGAAGTGAGCGATTCAACCGTCTCAAGAGCTTCACGCCTCTTCGGCTCTTCTAAAGTGACGCAAAGTTTTATTTCTGAGAGAATAAATAATGGCACATAATATTTCTTTAAAGAAACACAATATTAACACAGGAGATGTTGGGAGTGTAAGCGTAACCTCAGTTTGGAGATAAAGTTAACAATTTTGCCGGAACCAAAGTTATACAAAGTCTGTGGATTTTCCAAAGTTACAATAGTTCAAATTTAAAATGTGCAATAATCAATTAATGTTTGTAAAGACTACAATTTTTTTCTTGCTAGGATCTGAAGACTGTAACTGAGTTTTGAAATAAAGTGATAAGTCATTACAAAAATGTTGGAGATTAAAGAATTAAAAGAAATATTGAGACTCATTCGTTCAACTTTTAAATGAGATCTGTGAACTCTTAAATCAATAAAATCACTTTATGGTAAAACATATTAAAATATACGAATCATTTAATAAACACAATGATGTTATCTTGGTTCAAAAATCGAAGTTCCGTCATGTAAATATAATCATGAACAAGCCATAGACAATCCAGCAGATATTATTAAAGAAAATCAAACCACCAAAGTCAATGTTTCTATTCCTGTGGAATAGCAGAATAACAAATTTATTGTTTCCGTCCAGACAGCTTACTCAGTCAAGAAACTAACTAGCTAAGACGATAATGACATAAAGGACAGCTTAACTGTGAGCTGTGAAGCCATTATCAAGGTGATTATAGTCAGCAGTTCTCGACAACAGTATTTATATCAGGACAAGAATAGAGCAGCTGCTCACTATAAAGTTCTTAGTGGGGTATGTTTCTAAAACTGAAAACTGTAAAAGAACCTTACCATATTTTGCAAACGATTTTAAGATATAACCAGCCTTTGCAACGTGATTATTTTTTGGAAAATATTGTTCTTATACAATTCTCGTAAAAACCTGTAATTCTTAGCGGACCCGTGTGGGTTGGCATCGTGCGCGACTCCGGAGCTTATCACTCCGCTGGCGCGGGTTTAATCCCCGCAGTCACCACTTACATTTTTTGTAATGTGACTATATAGGTAAAGGTCGAGGTTGAGTGGTAGAGAGGACTTTGTAGTCATAACTTAGCCTCGTTGAACAAGACAAACTTTAACTTGTTTTTCTTTAAAACGGTTTTATTAATCAATGTCTAGCTAGCGATTTATTCCCTTAAAATATTCAAAAACACCAGCAAGCCAAGCGTGAAACTACAAGTATTTTGTCTGTTATGGTTCTTTTTCGTGGACTTTGAAGTAAAAAAAAGAATCTCTTGACCTAATTCAACTTAAACAACTTCAAACTTCAATGTAAAACCTAGTTAAAATTTAAACCTCCTTTTGTTGAGGTTTAACAACAAGCAAATCGTACTTTAAGCACTGCTAAAACAGTACCCTCTAACGTGTTTATTTATTTATCTTAAAATCTCATCTTTTAATACTTTTGAGCTTGACGTTAGTCTAACTATCGATTTTCAATGTTGAGCATAATTCAAGCAAGACGTCTTACTATAAAGAGTTATGCCCCTCAACATTCTCTACATAGACTAGAACATATTATGCATGGTACTTTCAACAGCGTCTTGTAGAAGCTTCTCAGTCAAGAACAAAATAACCATAGTCACATAATCTGTAATAAATGTGATGCCGAAGGTTAAACCCAAAGACGCAAAGAGAAATAAAAAAGGACATACTGATTAAAACCATGATATTGTTTATATTAGTTTACATTTTGTACTTGCTTGGTGAAGATGTTCTAATGGTCGAAACTGGTCCATGGTAAATTAATTAAAGTTATTACAAAGTACTATGTATATTTCCTTATACATGTTATAATATCCTTGTTCGTGAGAAGTGCTAGCAACATAATCTTTAATGGAAAAAATATTAACTCTTAAACTCTTCTAAAACAGACTCGTCTAAATTAACTCTTTGTTTGTAAAAGAAACTCTTAAAAACGTATTGTGTACTCAATACGCAAGGGAGCGATTAGTGCTGCAAACCAGTGTTTATTATAGATGAGGGATGGAAGTCAAGTGTTGGTTTTGCAGACAAATGTGAGCCCAGGACTCGTTAAGCAACACAAGGAACCTCCCTGGAGAGTTGCGTAGCTTCGGAAACAACAATTAGTGATCTTTCAGTACGTTCAACGCAGAGCAGTAAACAACGCTTGCCTGTTCCACATTTTGCAGTAGAGAATTTGTTTAAGTCATTGATGTGGCACAGGAATATTGTTTTCCACCAAAGAAACAAAAACGATGTAAGCTTTTTGCTGAAAACGAATCCATACACAACTTGTATCGATGGTCCTATTTACGGTATAAACATTATTAAAGGTTAGATCATTCATTTATTTCAACCTCACACAGAGTCAAACCTTGTAACAGTAATAACTCTCAATGAGTTGTCTCCTATGTTCGTACTGATAATTGTAAAAACATTGTGTTTTTCATAAATCATAAAACGTACGTTATTTTAACACATAATAATTTAAAACTGACTGTCAACTAAAACCGCTCTTCCCATGCTTATCCCAGGCGGTATGCTTTCTTTACAAAAGTATTGTTGAAACCCAATCTTAATTGGCCTTTAACTACAAATCTTCTAATGTAGTCAATCAGAGCTCACTTCCTTTGACTTCTTGCAGTTGCCTTGTTGTATTCTCAATAAAAGAGGATATGTCGTCAATGAAGTTAAAGTTTAAAACATATCCGACCGAAGAACATCCACAATATATCTAAAGGCATCAACTCATTTCCAAATGATCAATCTAAATTACTTATTTAAAACACAAGATTGCCTCTTCCCTAAGTAAACTCTCCAGAGACAAAGATGAAGTGATGAGACAAAGACAGAGTGTGTTGGTTGAGGGGCACAAAGTGAGTTGATTACTCTAAGACAAACACAATCAGACAAACATGTCCAGACAAACCTCCGGTGTAAAGTGAAAACTCAAGTCATCACTTGGTTAAAAGTTGCTTTTACTTGGTTATTTCATCGACTAAGGAAATAAAGTATCCTAAATTATGTGTGAGTAACATTGAAAAGTAATTAAAGAGTGCAACTTTAATTTTATTAGCTGCTTCCTACTCGTATACTAAAACTACTTCTATTACAATGCTGGTCCCAATACTAATCTTTATGAATTGGATCATGTATAATTTAAAAGACATTGACTGTTCTCATATCCTATATGGATTAAATTTAAATTGCTTATGCTGTTTATTTATCCACTATTATTGAACAATCGTTTATTATTTTAAATCTTTTACCCAAAAACATATTCCAAAATAATTTGTACACAACAATATCTAAGTAAACATGTCCTGAAAGCTCAAGTCTAACCCGTGTTTATGATATTGTATAAGTAAGTGAATCAGGTAAGTTTATAAATGCTCACAGTAGGTTTGTTGTGGACAACTTGGCTTTCTACTGCACCACAATTGACAGGCTGTATTTGACTACATAACAGCTGTTTCCGCAGTAACAAAGCTGTAGTGCATGGTTGCATTGCTACTGCAGGCTTCTGTGTATGAAACGTACCTAACGCGCCAGAGTGCAGTGAGTCATCAAAGGTACAAAGGTCAGTTGGAAGCTTATTAACCATAGAAGCAAGGTAATGTGACTTTCGACTCTTTCATTGAGGTCAAAACTACTTATTCTTTCTCTAACCACATTGTTATTGAACTCATGTAAAATTAATTGTTGAATTGTTTCATCTAAAACGAGTATATAATACGCAATCAACAAAGAATTACGTACTCTCTTATAAATCGTAAATCTGAATCTTTTTACTCAAATAACAATTAAGAGAAATAATTTGTAATTATAAAATACATTTGTATCGAAACGTTGATTTATCTTCCATTGGTTATATCTTTGATAAATTCTAAACGTTATTTGCAGAATTGTGTGAAAAAACTCAGTGAATCTATTAGCTGATTAGCTCTTTCACAAGAAATTCTTAAATATTCAATGAGTGAGGCAAACAATACTTGACATTTATTAGGAGTGGTTGCTTTTTCGATTGAATTAAGTATTCTTAATCAAGATATTTAATTAGTTACAAATCTCGAGAGATTCTTAAAGTTTATTTCCTCATTAATCTTGTTAGTCTGGCACTAGATGAGTTATCACAACGGTCTCAGCTGTCCAGCCGCCATCTTGAGACAATGTAGCACACAGATAAGTGTTGAGATTGTGAGAGAGCTGAAGAAACTTGTGTTTGACAAATGGTCCTGTCCCATGGTCTGGCACTAGATGCGTTATCACAACGGTCTCAGCTGTCCAACCGCCATCTTGAGACAGACAATGTAGCACACAGATTAGTGTTGAGATTGTGAAGAGCTGAAGACTTGTGTTTGACAAATGGCCTGTCCCGTGGTCTGGCACTAGATGAGTTATCACAACGTAACCGCCATTCCAACCGCCATCTTGAGACAACAATGTAGCACACAGATCTGATGAAACTTGTGTTTGACAAATGATCTGTCCCATGGTCTGGCACTAGATGAGTTATCACAACGTCTCAGCTGTCCAACCGCCATCTTGAGACAGACAATGTAGCACACAGATAGTGTTGAGATTGTAAGAGAAAGCTGAAGGCTATATTGCTCTTGAGAAGATGCTCTGATGATGCGGAGAAAGGTCCGTGTGTCTCCTTTCTTGTGATTTCCCAGAGGAGAGAGATTCAATGAAAACACTAAAGAAAACCATACGAAAATGAGATCAGCTTCGTATATGACTCTGATGCAGTTCTTGTTTTTACCATTTTGTTTTGTTTTCGCCAGATCAATAAGAGTCTATTAGTGGCTAGTGCTGTTTCCTTTATACCACAATATTGTAGGTGGTTATTAACAAAGAATCAAATCTTGTGAAAAGGTCCATTCAAAATTTATTACCAAAGCAAGGGCGCAACTTGTTTTAAAAAAGGACTAATCTCTTTAGGGTATTTTTGGCGAACCCCAAGAGTTAAATACTCGTACTATTTCATTTCATAGAAGTTTAGTGGTGTACTAAGAACACAAATGGTATACTATTTATATTTTAGGTTTTGCACTAATTTTCACCACCAGAAAGCTAAACCAAATTCGCTAACGAATAATGAATTAATTACTTCTATTGTAATGTTTTAGAACTTTTCCACTAATTCAGGCAATTTTTTTTAGATGGTGTGACATTAAAATAAAATATTATTTGTAAAACAAACTTTAGAAGCTGTTATACTCAAAAATGTTTCGTGACTATTACAGTTAACGCGAATATTAAACCAGGCCGACACGCAGCTAAGCGCTAAAGCGCCGCTGGCATGAGTGAATCATATTTCCTTTGCAATTTGTTACTTTAATTAGCCCCGTTCACAGCCCGGCTTTGGAATTCGCCTATTATAGGGCGACAAACTGTTCACTACGCTCACAGATGGTCAAATTTAACATTGAAATAGGACGTATATTAATTTCACAATGTTATTCTTGAGATTGACCACTTTTTGGCCGTAGCTATTTTGAAACCGCTTTTAGTAAACTGATTTTTGTGTATTAATGTTCAACACGTTCTGGGGGTCAGGATTGGTGCTCATTACATGGTCCTGAGTCTTACCATGCTGGTGGCATGAATATCTCATTTTCCAAAGGAAATCCGAAAAAAATACCATACATATCACAATTTGTTGGTATCAATCAGGTAAGTGGCTGAGTTGGTCGGGTTGTTGCACACTGTATGACGGTTTGCAACACGAGTCGGAATGTAAAAAGGTAAAATTATCTTTTTTAACGAACAGAGGTTAGGACTAAAGGTTTCTCTCTACCACTCAACCTCGACCTTTACGTAGCGCCACCGTATGACGGCGTGAAATTCTAAGTGGTGATTGCGGGGATTGAACCCGCGCCGCCGGAGTGATGTGATCTGGAGTCGCGCGCGATACCTAACCCCCACGTATCCGCTGTAACCATGTTTTGTCCCCAGAGGATGCAAGCCGTACCTGTTTGATTGAGAACTGTTCCAAATAATCAGCGATTTTAAATAAGGACCACTATTAATAATGCATACACAAAAATTACTTGAAAATACTCGTACTTTTAATTAACTCGGCAGTTTGACAGCGTTCTTTTGTAATAATAACATATTTGATATAATTATTCAGATATTTTCCAAAACACGGTTCGACAGTTGTATCAACGTGATTACATAACTAGGACGTGATTAGTGAAACCGCTCATTAGCTCTTGACATTGATTGGATCTGTATATATTACATTGTATTGCAAGTCAATCAGCCAAACCTGTCTCTAGATGCACATTTAGCCACATTGCACTTGCTGCGGTACTGTAGTGAGTGCTATAAACACCGTAGCGCGATACCTCGCGACGGATGATTAGATAACTCCATCATCTAACAGAAAACACGTTTAGAGGTGCGTTCGGCATCTGCCTATCCAGCGATCGATCGGTGATGGCAATGAAAATCCATCTTACACCACAACTATAATTGCCGTTGTGCCATAACCTGGTTACGCGTAAGTTGTGTAATATAACTAGCGCTCTTTTACAGGTTTAACTTTTATAAGTTGGTGAGGGACGAACCCTTTGCCAATTCTGGTGTATTCAATTTACTATGATCAAAGTCAAAACTTCAACCTCTTCGAGCATTGACGTCGTCGTGCAAACCGTCTCCAGGCATTGCCATTGATCATGATGGTTTGATGGTTATAATGATTAATTGAAGTATTGATTCAGTAGTTTACTTACAACAACTTTGTTGCTTACTCTGTATGCTCTAATTTTTTGTAATATTTCAAGAGAAGAATTGAATACTCTTCAAAACATAAAATATCAGATAATTCTGTAAATAGATAACTATTAAGGTATAAGATGATTACTCAAGAGAAAATAATAAAAACAAAAAGAAATAAACTTAAGGTAAACAAAACTGAATAGGAATTATAGGTGATTTGAATCGATCATTTAAAGCTGGGGTTGGAGGTAGTGATGAATATTAAATTCTTGAAACGGTGAATCTGATTGCGTTAGTACTTTCTGTTAAAACCAATCATCTACAGTTTCCGTATAGGAAAGCGGTCGGAATAACACAATATCTAAACAGATGTAGACAAACACAAATTTTGACATGTTGTTTTTAGTGAAAGTTTATTTACGTATGTAGAAATGGACGAGCTAGACTTATATTTACAAAACAAAATGTGTCACCTGGCGAGAAAACCCTTAACTAGTTTTTCACGGCTACTTTAACAACCACCGCTCTCTAGGAAAACACTCTCATATGATATAATTGAAAACAAAACTATCGTCATATTACGGCCGTAATGTAGCGTTCACTGCTTCCTAGAAAACCATAGCTATAAACACAAGTTTTAGGCTAAAGGTTAAAAATTCATGTGGAATGGTGGATAAAGAAACATTAACAACAAACAATAACGATTAGTGAGAAATTAAAGAATTTCCCCATTGCTTTGTTATTATTAACGATCAACCATAAAGCAATATTCTGAACAAAACTCAAACCATAGAGCAAGATTGGTATTTTACTTACGAGATATCCTGAATATCGACTTGCAATTGTCCCAAGAAGGAATTTTGTGACTTGGTAAACATATAAAAATGTTGTAAAAGTAGAAAAGATGAAAAGAAAATAATCTCCGATGAAGCGGACCGGACCTCAGTGTATCCCTTCTTTTCATTTCCCAGAAGAGATAGGCCTAGATTCATGAAAATACTAAAGAAAACAACACGACAATGGAATCAGGTTCGAATATGTCCCTGATATTACAGTTCTTGTTCTTACCCTTTTGTTTTGTTTGCACCAAGTCTGCTAAAGTGTTACTGTCATCTCCTTTATATTATAATACTGTGGTGGATATCAGCAAAAGGTCAATTTGTGTGAACAAGATTTAAACAATCGTTTGCCAAATAAACAATGCGACTTACTTTCTACTTAAATTTAATAATAATTTATGTTTTTATTTATTATCATTTGTTACTATTATTATTTACCACTATTATTTATCTTTTTTGTTATACAGTATGAACATGAAATACCATGAAATGTCAATTAACCTTTACCGAATACAGCTTAACTTATCTATCCCAATTACATGCACTATCTTGTCTTATGATAACTTTAAATTAGCAAAAAAGAAAAATCTCCCAGCCATTGTTGATTGGACCAAAACAAACTCTTGATATATATTTGGGCTGACAGAAATTATTCAATGTGAATTTATACAGAGGCGTTCTAATACAAACTGTGGGTGTGGGTTAACATTGGTCCAGCATTTGTCTAATTAAAACAATTAGGCCGATGTAAAAGTTGAAGTTATTTTACAACGACTTGTCAGGATTAAACCAATAGTGCCACTTCAAAGTTATTTAGCCGAGTTCAACGAAAACGTTAACCGATTATTTCCATCTTTTCCATATCTGATCTTCTAACAAAAACAATTTAAGTTTTTGGCCGATGATAGTTCTAGATAGAACTAGTTTTAGATAGCAATCATAATTTTGTATCCTGTACGTATTTGACACACCAACAATTTACAAAATTATAGTTTTGGACAGTTCTCTAGATTATGTAACTGACTACATAACTAGCACGTGATTAGTGAAACCACTCATTAGCCCTTGACATTGATTGGATCTGTATATATTACATGACATTGCAAGTCAATCAGCCAAACCTGTCTCTAGATGCACATTTAGCCACATTGCACTTGCTTCGGTAGCTGAACGCACCCTGGGATAACAATATCCATCAACGCGTCAAACCAGAATGAAATGTGTTAATAATGACGAATCTTACAAAGTCGAAAGATGAGTCACGAAAGAGTTATTAAGATAAAGGTTATAATGGAACAAATTGGCACATAAACTTAGGAGATGGTTCAAAACAAATGATTTAATTTGGACGAGAGGCAGTTAAGAACCGTAAATACTAACGGTGCTGTTATTTAAAATATATATATAAAACAATACCAAAGAAGTCTTAACAATACTTGAAAAGGTTATATGTATATCACCGTCGCTTAAATGCAGTTTTTAATTATACATTATTTTGATAGTGAATCAATTAACGGGGAGTGAAATATCAGCATGAAATCGTAGTTTATCATTTCTGTCTCTCAAGTAAATAAATAGGTTTTCCATTACAAATCTTTTCAAAATTGTGATTCTTCGTTTTATGACGCGTTTAAGGTAGTAGGTCATACCTATGGTATCCATATACTAAAATGACAAATTCAGGGTGTCCAGTAATTCATTTTCAAAACATTCGCCACGTATTGTTATACTTGTGTATTTACCATAATATGGAAGGTTTTGAGTTATTCAGCTCGGAAAACCTAATATGTCCGCCATTTCTAAACCATAAGTTAAAATGAGTCGATTGATTTTTAAACATTGAAATTCATTGTGTTTAGCCACGAAACTGTGTGTAGACTATATAAGTGGTAAATTACCTCGTCAAACCGTTTCAAATGAGTGGGGTTCCACTACATGTTTCGGGACAACGTTCCTATCTTCAGGTGGTAGTACACATAAAAACATAGAAGAACACTGATGGTAGCTCCAGCTAGGGATTGTCGAGAATGATGAAACACGTTACAAAGTACATGGTGACGAATATAACACAAAACACAAACACGGAACGAAAAAGGTGTTTTGTTTTTTAAAGTATAGAAGTGTTCTTCTAGGTTTTTTATGTGTACTACCACCTGAAGATGGGACCGTTGCCCTGAAACATGTAGCGGAACCCCACTCATTTGAAACTGTTTGACGAGGTAATTTACCATTATAGTTTAAACATTGGTTGAAACATTGAGCAAGTTCTGCCTTTTGAGCACTAATTGTTGTTGCTAAAACGCACGCAACACTCCCGGGACGTGTTTATGTTGACGCTTTGCGTAACGAACTCTTGGCAAACATTTCCCACGAAACCAACTCTGACGTAGAACTTGTAAAAAGGAAACACTTGTTGTGTTCAGTAAAGTACTTCCTCGGTGATTTACAATAAAAATATTGCTATGTTTGTTTTACTTGTACAGTTAACTAATCATCGAGCTGCATTCACCTTTAAATTTTATAGCTTTCAGTTGAGTTTTAGTTATTTTTCTTTAGTTTTAGGATGCTCACATAACCTTAATAGTAATGTGTAGTTCAAAACCATTAGATTTACCATATATACCCATAAGTAAAACGATATTTAGCTGTTAGTGCATAAACTTACTAAGACGATAATGACAGCTTGCTTATGAGCTGTGTAGCCGCTATCGAGTGCCACTTGCATGAGAGAATGGAATTTCCTATGGAATCTGTTACTCTTATTTGCTACGCTCACTGCCTCGCTTCGGCCTTCGGCCTTAGACTTACGTGTTCTTTTACTGCAAGTTCTATTACCTTTCGTTAAGATAAAACGTGTTTACTTGTATTGAAACCGGACCATTAATAACGCTGATATAGCAAAACATTACTTGTTTGGTCACCATTTTGAAACAACTCAATCAATTTTCACAATGTTTTCAATAGTAAATTCTTTAAAAATACAAATTTAATGAAAATTGGATGAAATTTACTGTTTTTAGATCATTATAACCAAAACGGGAGTTCCGGTATTCCGATTTTGCTGGTTAATATCCTTGACCAAAATATTTAACAAAAACATATTTTTTAAAGAAAATCCGATAAAACTACATGATTGTTTCTAAGCTTGAATAAGACAAATTGGTTTTGAAATCATAGATGGAAACATATGTAATAAATCTTCAGTTTTACCTAACTTTTTATACAATTTATTTGGTTAAAGATTTTGTTTTCAGAATCAGCAAAAATTATATTCTTCGAATTTTGACTTACAAAATATATTTTCATATTTTGTGTAAGAAAAAGTATCAATTCAACAGGAATGAAATATATTTTTCAAATATAACTCAACTCAATGTTATTTTCTGTTCAGTAATATCATTGTACAGTACTAAATCTGACTAAACCTTATTTATCTTTGCTGTACTGTACTTAATCAAAGTGTAATGTCGTTATCCACTAATCCAATTACATCATTTAGTAAAAAGACTAAAGAACGGCTTATACTTATTTGTTTGAGGTTATTTTGATAGCTTATTGAAATTATTTAGACCTAAGTCGTGCAAGGGATGAGTTACGATACAAGTGGTGTCTGGAAAGTAAAGAAGATACGATTATTATTTATGTAGAAGCTGGAAACCAAAACACGTAGACGCAAGTGACCGAGATAAGAATATATACTGGGTCACACTTACTTTATAAGGTGTTTCCCTAAAATTAAAATAACTAATGAACACGTACTAGCAAGGTATATTCGTAATATTCTTTTAAAATTTTGAGTTTCTTTCAAAATTATTATATTTGATTTTCATTGAACTTACAACTACTTAGGGTTTTATTAGTAATAATATCTTTCAATGCTGATCTGGGACTTCCAGATACCATCTGATCTAATAGGAAAACCTACGTTTTAGTAGGTTTTGTCTTTTTGTGTATTGACGTGCTAAAGTGGCACTTTTAAACCCAGGTAAAAAAGTATTGTTTTGATGATCTTTTCATGGCCGGGGTGTTCTACAGGGTGTTTCAATAAAATGGTACTCGTAATTTTATGTGGTAAGTACTTTTTTATTAGCTATACAAAAACAATTACTCTATTTTAAAACTAAATGCTCGACATTGTGTATGACATACGTCTTAACATGTTTGCAACCGTTCCTGAACATTCTCGAGGAGTACTATCAAGAAGAACTGACGTTATGTTTTGTTTCAGATTTCAATACTTTGAGTTGGTGGCCTGAAACCATTTTCCTTTAGGGTTCCAAAAAAAACATAACAAAGTGAAAGATCAGGACTTCTTGCTGGGTATGAGGTCAGTTGTACGAGAAAGTAGTTTCTGAGGAAATAACTCCATAAGAGGTTTATTTATGTAAATCGTTTAGATGAGTACCTTTTTTGGGCCATTCTGTATAATACTAAAACATTCATTATTATTATTTGCATCATGAAAAGAATTATTGTTTTTCATTTGAACCGAAAGTATCTTTTTGACTCTCCGCTATTTAACGTTGACCTCGAGTCAAAAAGGTCACTTTAGGACCTAGTGTCATTTAAGATGAAATATACTATTGTGGCTAGAGCTGCTTTGATATTCAACCATTACAATGATATTTCTTTAACTATTAATGATATAATCGAAATAAGAGCCAAGAAAACAAACTCAACATACCTAGATATTCAAATCATATAAGATAGTTGTCAACAAGTTTAAAGTTAAGCTAGGCAAATCGAAGTAAGATGTTTAATCTCTTTACGATATGATGAAAAGAAATGTCATATCTTAGCTCGTAGGATGAAATTCTAACAGAACATTTGATTGTTGATAAAATATTGACGGAAATAGTAAGAGGAAAACACGCTGATGGATTTGCCTCAAGTTCTTTGTTGTGACTGATGAACATGTGATTGCTTGTATGCACTTTTTGATGGATCTCTGTTGTCTCAGTTGAGAATTTCGAAGCAAATATTCGTGGTTTATGAAGGTGAAATTTGTTTTAATTATACCTTCTTCATACTTAGGTTGAAAAAAAAATCCATATTTGAAATACAATGTAATAATGTATGATTGTATTTTTGAAGCATGATCAGTAGCGGGATAAACTGAAGTTAATAAACTGTTAACAAAAGTTCAAAGTGTTAAATTGGAGTAAACTGACACACAAAACTATACAGTATACCACCTATTAAAATAATACAACTTTACAAAACATGACATTTTGAAATTAACTGTTTAAAAACTGTTAAATCTAACACTATATAAGATTTTTGATAATGTCTAAATTTTGCAAAGCTTTTGACAAAGTGAATTGAATTTGCGCTTCAGAGAGGAGATTTAACACTAGAGTCCTTAAATGTGTTGTGAAACCACTAAGAGCCTTACGTGGCCATAAGTCTGGATAAGTGCCCAACTCTTCATATAACTTGAGTACTTGTTGAACTTATATGGGATATATAAGCAAGTTATACAGTATAGTAAACACATTATAAACTGCTTGGTGGTTTCTTTATTACATTCAGTTTTGCCGGTGTCGTCTCTTCATAACATTTTTTTTAGTTTGATGTATGTGCGCCACGTATATTTGGCGATTAAACACGACACGTTGAAATACTATATGAATTTCATCTTGGGCATTTAAGGGTTGAAGTTTTCTAAACATCGTGGTTGTCAAATGTAATGTTTATGTTTTAAAGTCTTAAATACAAGTTCAAAATATTTCATAATCGAACATGGAAGCTAAATCATTATAATCTTTCGTGTATATTATTAAGTAGATTTAAAATAGCTCTAAAAGTAACAAAGGTTGATGTGAAAACACGGCTTTCAAGCGCGTTTAAAGAACACACTACCATTTATTTCAGGCTTTCAAATTAAAACGTTTGACTACAAGGACATTTGGAAAACTACGATCCAATGGATCCTATTTACAAGACGGCTAAACATAACCATCGGTATAAAAAACAAACAATTATGAAAACCGTGAGGAACAAAATCTGACGTTGCAGTTGGCAATGCTAAAGCCGACATCTCAGATGGGATTTCTGAGTTCTGCAACTTTTCCATTTCTCAACACGGATCAAACTTGTAACTCTTGACAAAGCTGCTAACTTGAAGATTTAAACTTACCAATTTACAGTAAACTTCAGTTTTGAAAGTATTAGCAAAAAACAGATGGTGAGGAAATAAATAGAATTAAAAGTGTTTTAATTGCTCGAGGGTATAAGAATGTGGAAGTTGAGTCATGTATTAGACTAAAATTAATTGGATGAGATCATTTTGCCTCTAAATAAGTTCTTTCGATACTAGTTCTCCATACCACTCAATATATACCGTCCGAGTGATATTTTACTTATAACTAAACATAACTCATATTTAACTTCACTTTAAACAATTGCATGTATATGTTAAAAGTGGACCTCACCGACAAGTTTAACTTGGTGAGGCCGTTATGATGTAGAAATTCAGAAATAAACAAATTGAATTGAATTGAAATTGTTTACCAACAGTATTTCTGATTTGATAAATATATTTTAATGTTCAAATAAAATACACTGAAACTAACAATATCAAAAATTTTGATAAACCTATTAAGTTATATAGTGGTTGTTTCATTGATGGAATAGTATATTTCATCACTAGGTCCTAAAGTGACACTTTTGACCCGAGGTCAAGGTAACGTCCGAGGCGCAACCGAGGACGTTAAATGACCGAAGGCCAAAGTCATGATGCAAATAGTTATAAGAAATAAGGTCAATACATGTCTTTGTATTAAAAAGAAACAATTAAGTAAACATGGTTTGAACTCAGCAGTCTGAATTACACTGATTTACTATAAGTCAGTGTTAAAACTCAAAACAAACTCGTTGAACCAGCTGATGTCCATGTCACAAAAAGATCATCTCAAAATGATCTCTTTCTCCCTAGGAAGAAAAATTTCACCAAAAGAATACTTTATTTAACTGGGTGTAAAAGTGACACTTTAGCACGTCAGTACATGTGTTTGGCACTTATACAATTTATTACTTGTTCTAATGTTCTGTAGTTAAATGTGAGTTTTTATGTAATACGAGTACTGTCAAGCTATGCATGAAACACCACATGTGACAAGAAGTAAAGAGTTTCTGCTTCAGTTCGACAGTTTAAGTACGTAATCCCTGTGTATGAATGGTCTCTTTCAAACCGTCATAACTTTTTCAATTATAAGTTTGGACATTCAGCTGAGCTTGCAATGAAAAAGTTCAACCCTTCATGTCTCTTGTTGTTCATTTATGGGAATAAACCAGTTTAAGCGAAACGTTTGTTGATTAAGCTAACTTATGACAGTTATTTTTTTAGTGTGGTTAGCCTGCATGACATTTCAAATAGTATTTTTGTTGGTTAGAAAAAACACTTCACCTATCTCCAGGGAAGCTTAGTTTACAATGACTTGTGCTGTGTTTAGGTTAGTGTTTACCTGGTGGTGGATTAAACTACAGATCCCAAAACGTCGTATTTGTTTATTTACTAACGATGGAAAACTTCCATAATAATATTTCAAACTCGGTATATTTCATGTGTGCAATTTCTAAAAAAAAACAGGCAAATCCTGTTTTGTAAATCAATGGATATTGAATGCCGTTTGCTATGGTAGACACTGATCTAAGTTACATTAAGTCAAATCAAAGTTCAAACAAGACAATGAGTTGAATCATTGAGTGAATATTATGAGAATGTAGACGTCTGTGTTATTTTTGTCGTCTATTTATTTAACAACTATTTAAATACAAACATTGTTTTCAGATAACTAAATTAAAACTAATAGGTTTAGAAAATAAACCAATACTGCTGGAGGGTTAAGGTACGCTTGACTGACTTCTAACTCCAACTATCTCCGCCAGGAGCGCTCTACAACCACTCACCCTAAATTCCCAACTCTATTCAGCTGTCTAACCCACCCTTCTAACAACTGAACCAGCTGACGTAATACTGCTGGAGGGTTAAGGTACGCTTGACTGACTCAACTCCAACTATCTCCGCCAGGAGCGCTCTACAACCACTCACCTAAACTCTACAGCTGTCTAACCCTACAACTGAACCAGCTGACTTGTAAGATACCAATAATAGCTTTAAACCAATGCTATTTTTGTTTTGAAAATACAAAACAATAATATTACATGCTGTCTACTTCATTTCTTTGTATTACAATTTATTTATTGGTCAATCATCCGTTTTCAGACATAATATACGAAGGTATAAACGAAGGATTTGATGGAATTCAAAGATTTGAAATATAGCAAATGGTATGGTAAGTAGATTGCGCATTTATGCCGAATGGATGAGGCATGCAAATCAACATAGTTGCGGCAGCCCAAGCACAGATTCCGCTGGGAATTGTTTTAAAGTCTCAAGTGGAGCCACTGACGCACGCGTTAGTTCGTTCGTACTTTAAGATCGGACGATTTGGTCACGTGTAAGTCATTAACATCGCACAATCTCGAGCATGTGGTGCCAGGGGAGAAAGAAGGCGAGTTAGCGCTATCTGTGCTTGCGCTGCCCAACTATGTTGATTTTGCTGCCTCAACCATGTGGCACCTATGAAAAATCTACTTACTATAATATTATCTATGCTATAGCTAATATCTCAACTGACTGTAGGCCAGAAGACCCCAAGCGAGCGCCGTAGGCGTGGTTATTGACTTAACGCAACCTTAAACATAAATAAATTAACGCACAAGATTTCCTAAAACATTAATTATAGTATTATAACTTAAAAGCACTATTCAAAAGCGTATAAGGCTATATTAGAAGAAAAGAATCCATAAAATTAAATCCGTAATAAACTGTCATCATTTTCTTAGGAAAACATAGTTTACCTGAGTTTATGAAAAAGTTAATACCAAACAAAACGTTCCGTCAAGAGTTTTCTAAATTTTTTTTACAGCTGCAAGTTACGAAAAATCTACGAACTGGTGAATTGTAAAAGTAGGTATAAAATGTGTTGAAAATAGCTCTAACACAAACGCAAAATCTATCTTTGCTCTTACCTGTTAATCTTAGTTATGATACTTGAAATTAAATACATCATAACCTAGCAATATATTTTAGGGTAGAAGTAAATATAACTGGTAACCTGTATTTTTACAGTAGTTCTACGGTTCCACAAGCTGTTTTGTTTGTAAATCCAGCAAAGAGCCGTCCCGAACCCTTTCATATAATCTTTCAGCTTGAGCAATACAGGATTTTCTACAGACTTTTAAATACATATATCATCAATAAATACGTAAACCTTCAAAATAATTTCATACGGAGAGACATACTCATTAAGACTTTTTGGCTTGTACGAACGGGAAATACTTTTATGAGATCAGTTAATAATTATATAAGTGCGTGTGTTTAAAAAAATTATTAACATAATACCGAAAATTTGTTGCTTGTAAAACATTTCTTTTAAACTCTAAGATTTTTTGAACACGGGTAAACCACTATACTGTCGTTTGACAATCAACATGTTCTCTACAATCGGCGCTCAATCTGTTTCTGGGGAACTATCTCTGATTGGCTGTTCACACAGTCTGTTACGTCACACAAATGGTAACCAATCACATGGCTTTGTAGTCAACACAGAGTAATTGCAGTTGACAACAAACTGGACTCATAGTGGGTTTGCTCACAGTGAATACTATCTCTCAAACAGCGGCGATGTAATCAACTCAAGAATAATTAATACATGTACATTTTGATTCAACGTTAAAATAAGAACCAGGTTTTGAAAAAAGTTGTAGCTTTGGTAAGTAGTTAGTTTTTAATTTAAATAAAACGTATATATAATGTTACCCAATCACAAGAACGTTTTTGGTTTTTTTTGTCAGCACAATATTACACATAAGATGTTAAACAAATTGATCACCCCAGAAAAAGTTGTTCAAAACATGATATAGTAGTCCCCTGTTTAGGGCGCAATTTTTGAAGTAGAGATTACAAAAGTTGTCTTCATGTTCTCAAAGGTCGTATAGCCTGGATTTTAAAAGAATCAAACGCCAAAATTAGCAAAAAATATTAAAGTTGGCTAAAATAGGCTATTTTGAAAGTGTATTGTAATATTTTTACAATCAGTTTTGCATTAGGAACATAGATCTACTCCTACCCTATCATATAAACTCGCATTTGTACGGTTCGGTTCATAAGCGACGTCAGAAACAGGGGACTACGAAACCATGTTTGGCCACTTTTTTGGTGACAAAGTTGAATATTCTATTTCTCTTGACTGGCAACGGCGGCACGCGCGACTCTACAAAGAACTGAGCCAGACAAGACAACCTACTAGAGCCGATGTTTTCAAACAGACTTGGATTTCCACCTACCTTGTTTACTGGAGAAAATAATCAATACTCTGCTTTTTCACATAGACAAATGTTACGCCAGAAGTGGACTTCTGAAGAACAGATCAGTAAGTAACGAATATACTAAACATACCCACGAAACTGGAGGTCCTAACCTTGGATAATTGGAAACACTGAAATCAGAAATTTGTAAAATGTATGAAATGAAATAACAACAGATTCATAAATACAATAGAGAATAGGTACCAGTTCTGAACTGAAGAAAAAGGTGCACTCCCTTGACAAGACTTTTACACAACTAACAAGTTAAAGTTTAATTGATTGAAACTTTTCTTATCAGACCTTTTATGTTGGTTTGCAGTAGAACTAAAAGATAGTTGACAAGATTGTAAAGGTCAAAACTTCACAAATAATCGAGATTGATAAAAGAAAAAGTTTATAAGTAGAGAGCTTTTTTGTTTGTAACAGGTATTGCTCTGTCATAAGACTTGCATGATATCAGGTAAAACTGGCTATACAATTACAAAGAAAAATAACCTAAGTTGTACTTTTAAGAATATTCAATAAGTACGAGTATATACCTCTACTATCACAGCGTCAGTATGTGTATCTTTTAAAGGTCACCTGAATAGTTAGCTACGTTATTAGGTATACGTTTTACTGTTTTCCCCAGACATTACAGGGTTATTTAAATGACTAAAGGTTTTCAAATCGGCAATACGTTTTATTTTATTTGAATGCATTAAGGTCTTTGAAGTTGGGAACTTAAAAGCAACTGCCCTTTAATTAAAAAACGTCAAACATATGTTAATAAGACCCTGAACGTATCAAAATGTATTACCTTCGTTCAACTAAATTTGTTCAAAGACAAATTGTTTTTGAACATTAGGATGCCAAAGAGTTGTAAGGTGTAGTTTTGTGAACAATTTGCTCTAAGATGCCTTGAGCAATGTATTTACAACTTATAATTAGCCGACAAGGCCTGAGCCCCCCTCCCCTCCACCCACCCACCACTTACTCTACACCCTGTATATCCTGTAACAGTTTCATTCATCCCTCTTCTTCAACATAATTAATAGCTTCACTGATTGTCTCAGCTTGTTACATTACACAGCTCCCGTCAACTGGTGAAGTTAATTTTAACCCAATTCAGTTAAATCTTGAATCTTTCAGATATTGTGTAAAATAAAGGCAATCAAATACAAGTCACCTTTACTGAATAACTTGGCATATCTGCCAGAAAAATTTGAAAACTTCTCTTATTAAATATAACTTGAAATTAGTTGTTGTATGGTTAAACTTAAAGCTTTAGTACAACGTTAAAAAGGGGATTTGGTACATTTGTTTTTAGGAAAGAAGAGCGGTTGTAGTCAGTTGTAAGGCTCAATATTCTTGGTTCTCATTCCTATGTTTGAATATCACTTAGAAACACGCAAAGAGAACTGGTAGAGTGCGGACCAGCCTAAGCAAACACTTCCAGATTTAAACAACGGTTTAGGATAAAAGCAATTTTACCTTGAATACGTAATTGTGTTTGGGAACAATAAGTGATGGAAATAGTACTTTAAAAGAGTGGTATCTTACTTGTGCCCTTTGTGGCTTAATTTCGAAGTATTTTGACAGTGACAATTAATTCCATGCAAAATAAACAAACAAATAAAAATTAAATTTTAAATTAACGCATTTTCTATTATTGTGTATTGTGTGTTCGCCAAATAGTTCTGGTCACTCAGTACAACTCCAAGTTCTATAATAAAAAATCTTATATTGTTTGTCGTGTTAGTTTAGAAATAGAATCAGAAATATAAACGTTTGAATATATGAGACGTTTTTTACATTTAAGTTGCTTTTAAGTTCTCAACTTTATTCCCTTAATAATAACAAAGGCACTTAACCACCATACAAAGGTGTTGTACAAAGGTGTTCAGGGAAGCAAAGTAGCTCATTATTGTCCTTTCGATCGTTTTACTCAGTGTATCCTTACATATTATATTCGATTAAACTTTAAACCATTGTCGCAATGAAAAGTGTTCTTGAAGACAGATAATATAAGCTACTTATACTCGTACGTATGATTATAGTTTACAGGGCGGGATGCTTTGACTTGATGTTAAGCTCCGTGACTCAGTTCTGCGTCAGCTGCGCTAATTACGTCAAACAGCTTTGCTTTGAGTTCTGAACTCACATCTGGCTTTGTGTTTTCATCCAATCAGCTTTCATCACGTGATAATGGTTTATGCTTTACTGCAAGTAGAACCACGTGTGAATCTCGTCAAAGAAATTTTACTTTCGGGGGAATTCAACTGTGCTTGCTTTCTAACTCAGAGGTAGTTTTAAATAATTTAAAATGCTTGTTTTGATAAAACGAAGTGGGTATCGAAAAGTACAAGTGGAGAAATACACGTCCACACAAGTGGAAACCGCACGTCCCGAAAAAGTGTAATAGCACTTTAAATTCATGTTAATACTCAATGGTTTATTCACCATGTAAATACAAAAAAAACTGTAATTACTGATAATATTGCAAAAACTGCAAAAAGGGAAACTTTGAAAGCAAATCACGTAAACCAACATTATAATAGCTCGTTTTTAAGTATACAGAAGAGTTGACCTATCATATATCTAATATGTGCCAGTTGGTGAAAACTCAAGAGCTTTATAAAATATATCGTTTCTTTAACTAAATACCCACAAAATCACTTCAAACGATAAAATGGTAATCTCGTACGTACCATCTAACCACCTTTAATATTAAACCTTCAAACGTTTAACGCTTAAGGGCTGATAAGGTTAGTAGCTTTTCATCCCTTACATTATTACAACTTTCTACCTTTTTTTATATCACTAAGTTGTTTAGCAGCAGATGTTTTTAGTATGGACAGTAGAGAAAGTATCAAGAACAGTTGGGTTTAACGCTTTAAGGGATGATAGGGTAAGTGGTGTTTTTAAAGAACTCCTTGATCTATAGTTAAAATAATAGTTATTAAACGTCAAGTTACAATACTGCAACCTTCTATTTTCTTGGCCATAACCCTAAGATGTTATGTAAACTGATGTTTTCAGTAAGAACAGTACAGTAAGTGACAAGGCGGGGTGGGTTGTACACTTAAGTGTTGATAAGTGCCATATATGGGTGTGCCGTATCATCCCTTACAATACTGCAACGGTCTCTATGTTGCTGTTTCACTTACATCTACACAATTCTTAACAATGCAACCATAAGTGCACTTTTATTTGTGCAATGTGATTGGAACACTTCTCTACACCGTAAAATTACATAAGCGGGAACAATTGTTATAATATAATATACTATTAAACAATGTTACTGCTTTTTGCAGTACAAATATTGTGTGATTCCATTTTATATTCAAAACGTTAAATTTGAATTGTTTAAACTTTTGAATAAGTATAAGTTATAGTATGAATTGTCAACGCATCTGTCTGTGTGCTACGTGTGCCTATATCAAAGTATTTTGCAAGTTGTTTATGTTGAAACGTTCACTGACGAATTAGAGCAAAATATCTTCCAAGCCCATAATGTAGCCGTACTGACTAAAGACACCAAATCTCAATTCTAATGTTTTTGCTAACTGTAAAAAACATACTTATGAGAGGATTAATCAACAAAGCAAGTACCTAAGTTTACCACTGAAATAGCGGAGTATTGACTATTTCTCTCTTCCGGTGGCCGGTGGACTAGGGATAGGTGTAAATCCAAGTTTATCTTCTGTCAAAAAACATCGGCTCTAGGACGGTTTTCTTGTCTGGCTCAGTTCTTTGAGGAGTCACGTGCCGCCGACATCGCTAGTCAGAAGAAATGGTAGTAGCGATATTCCAACTTTGCTTCGCTCTCTCAAAAAGTGGCAAAACGTGGTTTCGCAGTCCCCTTTTTCCGACGCCGTTTATAACCGAACGTACAAATACGGGCTAATATGATAAGGTAGGAGTGTTTCTATACTCCATATATACAAACAAGACAAAAACTGCTTGTGAAAAAATATAATCCACTTCTAAAATAGCCTATTTTTGGCCACCTTTAACATTTTTTTGCTAGTTTTGGCGTAAGTTAAAAAATGTTATACAAGCCTAGAGACAACTTTTGAGAACATAAAAAAAAGTTTCCAATCTTTACACCATAAAATAGCGTCCTAAACGGAGGACTACGAGAGCAACTTTTTCTGGAGTGATCAATCCTCTTAATAGGGCTGTGAACACTTTGCCGGCTGGGAGAAACCTCAGGGCGGAAGGGAGGGGATCCTGCCCACAAGATTGTTGAAGCACAATAGCTCAGTGTGGTCGCTGGGTGCGGTCCAAAAGGACTTGTGACAATGGGTTAAGTTAGTTTTCTTCGTAAAACCTTACTGACTATTTTAAATTTTGGAACTAATTCAGAACAAATGGCTTTAGTTAAATTTTAAAATTGTATTTTGTGCGAAGTTGTTGGTTTGAAACAAAAGTGTTCATATAGGCATATAAACACATGTGAGAACTTAAATTGCTGTTTTGTCCATAGTATTACAGTTATGGATTACACAAGTTGAATCAAAATATTTAGAATATTGAATATAGGTTTTCAAAGTTGTGGAGGGTTTTTGAAACCTCCAACTGTGTGTGACATTGGTTCAAACTACACACTTTAGTGTTGCTCGCTCGGCACGTGACTCGAGAGTTTGAACACGTGCGTGTGTAACAAATCACGTTCCTGAGATTCGTTGTAACTTTGTACCAATTTATGAAGAGGCAATATTTGTGGAGAAACTTTCAAGAAAAGAATGTGTCAATATAAACTTATGTTGAATTGGGAATTTGTTATGTTTTAGGTTGTACAATTTAATACATATAGTAAGAAGTACAAATAAAAGAGGTATTTGAGATGGTGATATGAGCCTACATACATAAAAATACAGTGTTTTGAAAACAATGGCTTGATGAAAAAATATATCAGGTTAAGATTCTTGTGGTAGATCTAGAAATATACAAGGTGTCACAAAAATGTGTAGCGCACTATGCAGAACCAGACTTTACATACAAAAGTAAGTCGAAAATCCCGAACATAACTTTTTGGATTTCGGCTTAGTTTAGCCGTAATCTGCCATTTGTGAATTTTTGAAAATAACAAATAATTCAAAAACCCTTTGAGATTTTTTTGTGAAACTTGGCATAAATCTTAATTGTGTTCCTAATAACATTTGGCAACAATTTCTATTATCAAACTTATCAAATTTTAAGATGGCGGCCGTTTAAAGATTTCAATTTCAAATCCCAATTTGATTCCATTAGAATTAAAAAATTTAAAATGGTCGCCATCTTGAAATGTGATGAGTTAGATAAAAATATGTTTGGCAAATGTTATTTGTAAAATAATTAATGTTTATGCAAAGTTTCACACAAATATCTCGAAAAGCTTTTGAATTATTAGTTACTGTATTTTCAACAATTTACAAAATGGCGGATTACGGCCAAACTAAACTGAAATAAAAAAAAAGTTATAAGGCATTTTCGACTTACTTTTTTACGTAGAATCCGGTTCTGCATAGCGCGCTACACATTTTTGTGACACTTTGTATAATGTTGTTAATGAATACAATGTTCAGAAACATGAGAGGCTGTTTTATTCTTTTAACGTAGATGTAACAAAACCAAAGGATGGTACTTTGTAATTTTAATAAACGATCTTATTGTCGAACAAACCAAAACTTCAGACTGGTATAAAGCTTACATTATACGTTGTTTTGCTAGTGGTTCTATCATTTTGTACTTAACCAAGTTTGCGTAACTTGCTGTGTTTATGGACGAGTGATATAATTTATTATGGTGACAAAAGAACCCTCCTGTTGAACCCTACAGTATATGGTAATATATGGTTCAAATGGTAATATGAACTTACCATACTCTCCTAACACACATCTTGTATGTACCACGTTAATGTAAAGAATTACAGTTGATAAGGGTTAAAATTGTTTAACTTACCTTTTCAAACTGTTGACAATTTTAATAGGTACACCAATAAGCGAAAGGTTTGACTTAGTTAAAGAGTCTTGTTACAAGATAGCTAAGCTTTTATGTACCTTTACATTCTTTAAACGATTGTAGGAGAGAAACTACAAGTTACCACTACAAAATCAATTTTAGCTTTTTGCTTTGACTAGTAGATAGGCTGTTGGATTTGGTAAAGGATGGATTTAGGAGGAGTCAATCCATCATTCAGGGGTTGAAAGCTGGGCAATTAGTCACCATTTGCCCCATTTGCCTTTCCGCCCCATTTACCTCAAGTAACGAGAGTCAGGTGAAGTTGTATTCAATGTTAGAGTTTGGCTGTTTGTTTCTGAACAACGGTAAATGGCTTTCTATGTTTAATTTCTACTACACTCATTCAACTACTCAAGGAAGGCTCTAATCAATAATTTCCTTTTTTATAAAATTTCCTTTGGAAAAATGAGATACTCATGCCGTAAGAATGTATATAGATGTATTCATCCTGGTAAGAACCAGGCCCTGGATCATAAAATGAGCAACAATCAGGACCCTCAGAACATTTTTGAGAATTTTTTACCTTGTTTACATAAACAACAGGGGAATGAGTAGTCCTATTTTAATTATATGTTTTGAAATTTGTTATCGCTTTAAGATATGTAATACAACTTGCAGTAAAAGAACACATTGTTCTAAGGCTTAAGGCCGAACCGAGGCTGAGTGCGTAGCAAACAATATTTTATGAAAATATGTTTAAAGAAACATGGAGTTATTGACATTACAAAGCACCAAAACGTGGAAACACGCAACACTAAGAGACGTGCTTGGTTTTGTAATTTCACGTCAGAGCGGTTGAAACGTGATCAAATACTTGTAGCGCTGCGGGTTTTACAAAACAATAGTGTTTAGACGAAATTTTCTTCTTTAAATAATACTCAATATAAATGCCATACCATTTAAAAGACTACTTAACTCGTGACGTTTAACGCTACTTCTCAAACACAGAGAAACAGCTGCTGGCTCACGTGACCAAGCGGACCAATCAGCGAGTAGCAGCCCTCGGCCAATGAGAATGTAGAAGGGACGTTGAACGAAGAGCCAGGAAGAACTCGGCGTCGCCAGGCTTTAATTCTGTAGTAAGATGTTATAATAAATTTTCAGGAGTACTTTACATTAAAATTATAACACTAGTGTAGTCTTTAGTGAAACTATTATTAAAGTA
Organism: Matsumurasca onukii; assembly: GCA_018831715.1. Classification (NCBI taxonomy): domain Eukaryota; kingdom Metazoa; phylum Arthropoda; class Insecta; order Hemiptera; family Cicadellidae; genus Matsumurasca; species Matsumurasca onukii. The sequence continues at coordinate 63,246,250 of CM032062.1, forward strand.
TCACTTGATTAAAAGCAAAATTCGAAGCTGGTTGAGTAGGTTTGTGGTCGGTTGCCATGTGGCATTCTTAGTATCTTGACCCGGTAAAGGTAGGACGTATGACGATTTTCAAATTAAAATACCTAGAGTCAATAAATTTGTCCCGATACCTCAGTTCTACCACCACAGGCATCCTAAATCCTCAGAGATTTTCTACTTAAAGTACTAAAAGCAGATATTGAAGCCGCATTTGTCCGGTAAACGGTTGGTATTGACTGAGCTAAACTGCTGAGTCGGTTTTCAGTCAACTTCAGGCATAATTACGGTCAGCAATTCTCAACCCTCTTCCATAAAGGTATAAATTATAAAAACTGTCGAAATGTTTGATTTGTCTGTTCATCAATTAGGTGTTACCTTGTTTTGTTGTTGAGGTAATGCACAGAGTTGTTATTTCTTTTATTGTTACTTTTAACATTGACTTGTTCCATTTAGGGTGTGGAAGTAGCAGTATTATTTAAATGGACTTCTATAACGACTTTAATAACAAATGCAGAACTAATGTAAATCATTATTTTACTGACATCGAGAATTGCTTGACATTTCATTTTAAAGGCAGCTTTATTGTATAATTTCTTTGTTCTTGCTACTGCTGTACAAATTAGAAACGATGTCACAAATGGATAAATAAAATAACCTTTCAGCAAAATAGGAAGCTTGCGAGATTATATCTTACTAAGTTGATGTGTCATTCGCGTTCCGCGTTCATATTGTTCTTACGGAGTATTTAAATTCGTAAAACGGTTCTAATATAAGTTTTTCTTAAAGAGTTTTGACCTTTGTTGGTATAGTTACATACTAACTGTGGCAAATGCTGTTATTATAATTAAAACTAAATTAGGAAATTATTTCTTTTGAACTGCACAAGCAAAAGCACTAAAACTGTTCAAGGCAGTGAAATACAATGGTAGTATGCAAGACGATGTGAACTGTTATCTCTGCAGATGTCAGGTACAAAACACATATTGTACTCGTGTTCTTACGTAAATGCAGTTCACAGTGGAGGATACCTTTGTTGTTCAACAAAATAATCTTATGGAATAGTCTTATAGAATATATTATTCTAAAATATAGAACAAATAAACAGTTTTACAATTGCCTGTTTGTTTGTGTATTATTAGCTTTAACGTCTTAAAAATAGACACGTTTCCCATCACTTTAGATCAAAGCCTTTTATAAGATTGCAATAGAGACAAGTTCGAGTGCAAAGTTATTAGGCATCCTGTACTAATTATTCCAGAAGGTATCTTATAAGTCCTGTAAATTAATTAAAAGAAATATTTAAGTGGCGGCAATAATATAAGAATTCAGTCATACCGAGTAAAAGTGTTCATTATTACCTAATCACTAAAGTGTTCTGAAAAGGTTTTCTAAGCTATAGCTTATTCCTTAAAACTGTTGTAATACATTTACAATGTTTTAGTGTTAACTATATATCTATTTTTCAAAAGATAACATAAGCTGTAGTTCGGTGGAGCTAAGTAGAAAAGGTGACACCTCTATGAGTTCGATACGTTTGCTTTACCTTCACCTTGGATCCCTGCACCTTTTTCAAGCAAAGGTTGAACTGTAAAGGTTACTGCAGAAGTAACAGTTAACTGAGCAACGGGCAATAACTCTGATAAGTAATATCTGTCTCCTCAAAGAGACAGTCTGCTGCTTTTATTTCGATCCATTTGTTTCAAGAAATTGCCATTTTCCTATCACTAAACCACTATCGACTTCATACTTATACTAAAGCGTTGAAATACCAGTATAAATGAATAAACTAGATGATTATAAAATAATAAGTAAAATGTTATTTTCTTCGTTGCAGAAACAATATAATCGTACAGCAAAATAACATCTTCTTGAAAGGGAAAAGCTTTCAAATGAATACCGATTACATTAAAACACAAGATTGTTCAGTAAGAAGGGTTTTCTATTTTATTAGTTAATGCCGTTGTATAAATTGATACAGTACCACTGGTTAGAGAAGGTCTAACTCTAGCTATAAAATTTAAATTATAACAATATATACTGATAGAATAGTATGCAGAAATTCGCCTTTAGTTTAAAATGAGTGGTTTCTGAGGTTGATTTTAGTTTTGGTAGATTTAAATTGAAACAAGCCATTTCTTGTCCGATATTGATTAACACTTGAACTCGCCAGTTATTGGTGTTTAGAAGCACTCTTAGCACAGCTCTGTTTACTGGAATAAAATAACTTTGTGCCTCGCTTTACAACAGTTTTGTATGACTGTCAAAAACAGTCATACTGTCACCATTCAACTTGAGATTTCCTGTTTATATTCATTTTTCTAATATTATGTTATTTTACACCCTACTATAGATCTTGAACGTTGTAATGAAGCATTTATTAGTAAAGAGTTCAACTTATGGGTTGGTGATAGTTGCATTACCCTCGTTATAATACAAACACTACATTATTTTAATAATTTAGCGTGTGTTTGGTTTTTTAATCTTTTAATGCATATACAGTGTACATTGTATCGCAATCCTCAATAATACTAGTTATCTAAAATTTTCCATTTATTCACATCGAAGTATCTTTTAGACATACAGAGGTATTTTTTCATTCATTTAAATTATTCCCACTCCAGCCCCATTGTCTGTCTGTCAGTTTTAAGAGGTCTCCCAGTTATGCGCCATGTGGTCGTCTGTGCTGTAAAATACTTCCTGAGTTAGTATTGATTTGAGACGAGATTTAAATGCGTTTGTGGCATATTGGCACCTTTAATCAAATTTGGAAGTCTGTTGACCAAAAGAAATCCCTGCTTGTAAAGGCAAACGTTCATGAGTTACTGTCTTGTGTCTCCCAGTTCGGTAGTCATCCCTGCCTCTCGTACGTAAGAGAGTATGTCTCCTACGGGGCCGCACTTGGATCTAAAAAGATACATGTTTCAAGGATATAGAGGCAGGGTAGTGTCAACAGTTTTAGTTTTTTGAAAGCCTGCTTGCACGATTCTCTCAATTAAAGTTTTGCTTGCTTGCTCTTGCAAAATGAAAAGCTTAGAGACATTTGCATTTGGCCTCCCCACTAGGCCAAAATGTAGGTAAGGAGTGGGTGGATAGCTCTACCTTAGTCATTTGAAAAGTTTTAAATACCACCATTTTATTGGTTTGCATGTTAGAAAACAGTTTGAAAACTGTCTAAAATATGTGAATTGTATTTTCTGTAAAGGGTTTTCACGTAAGGGTTGGTTAGAAGGGAGAGTTTGAGAATAATGTTGTCAATGAGGGTTGAATGGAGGGGCGGGTCTGTCCAACCATTCATCCTTACCCCTAAGTCCAGTACACGAGTAGAGCTTTCGTTTCACTAGATTTCAAAACTAGATCGACCTTCAGTTTTGTCAAGATGTAAATATTTTGAAATTTCAAGCTTTGTTAAATCTTCAATGGGAGTAATACCTTTAAAGAATTATTTGAAACGATAAAAATAGCTCGCAGCGTTATTTGAGCTTTCAATAACCTATACAAGATTCTACTTTTAGCTACTACAAAATAATGTTCTTAAAGTAGTGTTTTAAACTGTTAACCAAAATGTTTACCATATAGCCTATTTTAGAACAATAATGCGTTTACAAATGAATTGGGTGGAATTAAACTTTTAGACTCTTTTACTCGAGGAAATATTTTGACTAACGAAGTTCAAAAGCTAGACCTTTGTAAAGTTCCGACAATACTATTCAAATAAGCTTTGTTGAGAAATTAGAAGGGTTGAGGCTCTTTCACTATTAGGCGTTATCTAAAAATGTACCTAGTAATGTTATTCAATTGTGCCTAATCTAAATTTAAGATTCTTGCAAGACGTTCTGAAGTCACCAACATTATTGGAAAAGAAAAACCCATTTTTACAAGTTTGAAATAAGTTTTTTTTACCGTGAAATGGTAAAAGTCATAGTCCACAAGATACAAATGGTGGCTCGTTTGAAATGAACACCCTGTATACGGCTATATTTTGTGATATGACAGAACTGAAGTGGACAAACACACAGTTCATATCCAATAAAGTAAACATTCGCTCTAAAGATTGAAACCGGTCACAGACAGATTGTGTTTGTTTCTATCTCAGTCTGTGATCAGTGAAGCGTTAACACATCAAACCGGTTTGAACTGCCTTTGCATTTAGATACATCATCAAAATATACATATCACATAATGCACTGTGGACCAAATTTAGTGTCTAATTATACTACGGGAAAACGGTTTCTCTTAGACACGTTATAAGCTGAACATTATACTCATCATACGTTTGAATTTAATTTGTTGTGTGTAATAATAGGCCTAACTGGGTTAAATGTACATGATTTTTAACGTATTTATTTTCCTGACATTTTGGTTAACAATACTTAAAAAAATTAAATCGTTTTAAACAGGCAGCGATAAATGTTATGGCTACAGAAAGGTAAAGGCGTTCTAAAGTAGTAGGGCAATACAAAGCAACGAGACATGGTTTTATTAATAAATAAATTTATAATTTAGTTAGGTGTTGCCTCACTCTTTAGGGGGTGTAAAGTTAAATTTCTAATATTTTAATCTAGGTAAAAATAAGATTTTGTTTAATGATTTGTTTCATTCTTCTAAGGCTCGGTGGTATAAGTTCTAAGTTATACTGGTACATTTATATCTATCTTTTCTTAAGTGTTTGGTTTAGCAGTATTTACGTATTTTATTTGGTCGTCATGATATAATTACACTCTACATATTGCGCAGATCCAGAGTTAAAATATACAATCCTAACCCATCGTGACTCAAAATTGCCTTGGCTAATCAAACGTTTATTTTGTTTCAGTAAGTATAAAGGATTATAACAGTGCGTCAACTCTGTGTTGTTAGACAACAATATTGCTTGCAAGAAAGTGAACCTGAAAGTGACATTGTTTTGATCGATGAGTCACGAGGCTTGTGTTCAAGACATTTACTCCATCAAAACCAACATGAGAAGACAAATCTACAAACAAAGAAACAATATTTATCCTGCACGTGCTTACACAGCAACATTGTGACTAATGTAAATAACATGCTTCCGAGTGGTTTAGAATATAACAGTCTATTGCATGACATGGCTAACATCGAGCAATAAAACAAGAGCCAGTTTTAAATGGGCAAAGGTGCTTTAAAGTCATAAGAGCTGACACTATTTTATTATGACAACGTTATGAGTATTGAGTATTGCTAACTGCTGGACCTGTTGATGAGAGGAATACTACGTCACGTGATCAACTGATAACAACAACTGATAACGCGCTGATAACAGAGTCACATCCGTCACTCACATAGCACCACACCTATCCACACAATATAACAAACGTGAATTTATTTTATTTGCATCTGCAATTCATATTAAGGAACTTCACAAATGATAACAACTAGTCTCTAATTTAAGTGGTATGACTTACAGTATATGTTACAAACCTTAATATCAATGGTTTTATCATATAAAATAATACTTTCAGACCATTACTTTAGAAAGGAAATTGTTTATTTTTCTTGCAGCTGAAAAACTTTGTCTGATACTGCTGTTTAGAACAAAATTACAAAACTAAGTACAATACTGTTATCAGTTAAAGTGTTACTATTATTAGTACGGGCTGATTGCACAAAGGGTCTGATACAGAAAAGGCTGCAGTGTGAGACTTTGAATATTTTACATTGAGAAGTGGAACAAAGTGGCGTGAACGGAAAGCGGTTTACTTGCAAAATAAATGACTTTTCTCTGGAGAGATCGGGCTTCATTTGTTAACTACTCCTATCTTTGCTTTCTCAAAAGAGATTTGGATAAAATATTTTTGTAGCTAACATTTTAAAGAAGTTTTGAACAATAATGCAGCAAAAGCTTGCATAGATAATTTAACTGAAAGGCTGTAATTAATTAAAGCACACATTTGTGCCGGTTTTTTATGACGTTTTTGTTTTATTTGCCGATGAAAATAAATAGCGTGAACGTCTGAAAATTACCTAATAATCAGTGATTTTACGCCGTACAATTGAAGGTTCTAATCTAATCATTTTAAGTCACGTCGAGCTGAATATAGGATAAACATGTATGGTTCTTCAGTTAACGATCTAAGTTTCACAAAATCCAAAACACAGAGGTGATTTACAAACCTTCAACTGAACATGAATATTTGAATTTGAGAACATCCATTTGTCCAAAACCCCAAAGGGATCTCTTCTGCGTTTCTTCTGGATCTCAAGAGTCTCTTCTGCGCTGGTGGGCGTACTACCACATTCTTTGTTTGAATTCTATTTAAATGAAGAATGTAGTTTACTAGTTTGCATTTATTAGTTATCTTTGATAACTGCTGAATTGGGTTTCATTAACAATATTCAAATGTCCTTTATAGGCTGATACGAGTATAAACATTGTTTGTTTTGTTAGTGTCAATAGTTATATTTGTTCTGTATGAGACCTATGAGTTTATTTCCTTCTACAAATTTTATTCATGTCAATTTGTTTGACATTAAAAAGCACACCCTAGGATATTTCTTATATTTGGCATCGAGCATTTGATACAATTAACTATTCATCCGCCTCATATACATCAAACACTTCATTTTGTTTAGCTTTCGAGTGATGTAGTAGCAGTTCTAAAACATGAATTGCACGTGTTTAAAATTCAATCTTACCATCCACTTTCATTTCGTGCAAATAAACAGTAACTACTTTTATTTTATAATTTTGATCATTACAGTAAATAAAATGTGCAAAAGCGTTGGTTGAGTTGCAGAGGTAGAGAGTGAGAATGTACTTCTTCCTCGTCCATTACTGTTCAGCTCTCGGATTTGCATATAAATTAAAGTTCAAGAACAGATTTGGCACGGTTTAGTGAAACTAAAGAGCCTCGTTACGTACAAAACGGAACACTTCAATGAGAAATTTGTCCACCTTACACATTACAATTAGGTCAAATATAAAAATATTTAGCAAAAGAGTGACGTAAAGGCCTAATCATGAGAAACCATTAAAGCACAGCTATTTATCTATATTCGCTGAACCTAGGAATTGGATTTTCACACAATTGCTTTTGGGCAAGTCTACAAAATTAATTATACATTATTTTAATTGTGCTGGGAACTAGTGTTTGAGTACGTGTATATGAATTGACAACCAGGTCGACATGCAGCTAAGCGCTGAAGCACCACTAGCTTGAGACTATTTAATTTCTTTTGCAATTTGCTATGCACCTACAGTGTATCCACCTGTATGATCATGGGTGTTACGGGGCTGTTCACTGCGCTCACTGCCTCGCTTCGACTGTGTCAGGCTGACGGGGTGTTACTGGAAGTTATACTACACATCATGAAAGGAAAACACATTTTAAATGTCTATAAAATTGGACTACTCATTCCACGGTTATGCGAGAATCACATTTTTGGGCGCCATTTAAAACCCCTCTCATGGGTATTAATACTTTTTAGCATATTCATCTATAACAACAAAATACATATGTATTAAAATTTCATCAAAATCGGACGTTATTTACTGTTTTTGAACCATTAAAACACTTTTTTGGTGAAAGGTCCTTCCCAAAGAGAGAGTTCCAGTTGGGTTCCTGTTTTTAGTCTAAAAAGCGTTCAAACCTTGTAAATTAAATTGGATTAATTTATTATGAGTAAAACTGTTATAATGGATTTTCCAATTCAAAATGTTGAAATACGAGAATAAAGGTATATACTGTATGAAATGTAAAAAACATTAGATTATATGAGTCTTATAGAATGTTTTCCTTTCCAAACTATTTTTTTTTTTTTTATTAGCTTAACGACATGAGATGCTGTGCCATATAGAATAACAAATATTATTTCAGCTTAGAATGTTGGTTTATTCCCAGAGGAGAAGACATTGACTAATGTTTGGTCTCAACTCCAGATTCATGTGCAGTTGTGGCTTTGAAAATCACCTCTGTGTTTTGGGCTTTGAGGAAACCGAAGTCGTTAAGTGACCTCAACACACATGTTTACACAATTCGTTTGTTTTACCAATTATTTATTATATGATATTACTAACTAAACTAAAAAAGTCCATATGACATTAAAGTTTGTAATTCCAGGTCAATCACAAAGCACGTGTATTGTTTATTGACCACTCAAAGCTAAAATGTTCAAGAATGTCTAAGAGTAAATACTGTGCAAGAAATGAGAAGATAAATGTTAGCTTTTAACCGTGAATGATTGAGGGATATACTTCCCGACTTGACAAGGTTTTACTCAATTCCCTCTCCATCACTCTTCTTATTCACCTTCGATACTTTTTCAGCACTTTAAGCGAAGAAAGTAATTTATTCTGCCGTCAATACTGACCTCATGCTTTAATATAAACTGTTTGCAACAAACCTTGTTTTAGGGGTTTGTTAATCTTCAAAGTTGTAAGAGGACTAAACTGCATACCTAGCTTTAACAGCAATGTATGTAGATTGTTAATCAGTAAGGTTAATAATTAGAGTCTTGTACACAATTGAAAGACAAAATGAGCTCTAACTGGCAGAACATTTTATACACAATGAGCAATTATCATTAGTAGGGTTGTTTAACGTAGCCTGTTTTTGGTAATAAATTTGATAACATTATAAGGTGGAGGCATCTCTTAGTTGTCACGAGGACTTAATGCTGGTGTGGATAAACACGCATACCCAAACCAAACATGTGTACGAGGTTATTAAAACAAAAAATTATAAATCCACGACTGGTTTGAGTCGGGACGAGTGGTTATTTGTTCGAGGGTTTATCTCAGAGGGTTTAGCCTGAAACGACATTAGTTGAAGACTCATAGTTTACTGTTTGAAGTGTGTCCAATCTTTGTCTGTTTGCTGACACTGTTTATCTGAGAATGCAGTGTTTGTTAGAAGAAACCAGCGTTGTCTTTCTTTTAATGCTTTTTCTCGAATAAACTACTTTTTCTGACATATTATGGATGCTTTCCTGCTTTGAATTATGGTCGAGTGAGGGCAATCTTTAAAATTCAAAGAGAGAGCAGCTTAGGATTGTTCCTAGGACTTAAAACAGGCGCTTCCTGCCGACTGTTAACATGTTGTTTGAGCTTTTTGAAAAGCGTCTTTCCAAATTGTGCCCCTTCAAGGTAGAATCTTCGGCGCAGTCCAATGTGGCCCTTGGCCCTTCCTCGTCACAGAACTACCTATTTATGAGCACCAGACATTCTATTGTTCCAGTGAATTTAAATGAAAATTTAAAAACAACTAAAATTGTACGAGGCTATACTTGTATTTGTGCCATAATTATAAAACATGTTTGTAATATTTGACGTTGTCATGCATTATTTGTTAATTGACAATAAAGATCCCAGACACTGTTTTGATTGCAGTGTTTGTTACCAGAATGCCTACTATGTAGCTACTCAACACAGCTGAGTGCAGTACGAGGCTATACTTGAGGTGAGAAATCCCGTTTGACAATTCCACCAGTAATGGTTATATTAGTCAACATAATTCAAAGTAGATTTTTTAAACATCGATTGAAAGTTACATTGAGTTAGAAGAGGTTCACAGTAAAGTGTTAGAGAGTGAGATAAGTTTAAATATTTCACTGTGAAAGGTTGAGCGGGAGGTGGCGTGAACGGAAAGAGGTTTACTTGTATAATGTATGGCTTTACTCTGGAGATATTCTGTTCCATTTGTTAACAACATGTAGGTCTGTCTTATGTTGTTTCCAACTGTGTATTGAATATTGATTTAATCTTTTCGTGTTGTTTAATCATAAACGTCTAGCAAAACAAATAGGTCATAACAAATGCAAAAGTAATAAGTTTGGCTTAAAGGAAAACATAATTTTCATCATGAAATCACATTTTAGTATTTCACCACGTTAGGTTCAAAATATGTATACCAAAAGAGCCTCACTTTGCGAAAAGTTTCAACTTTTGATGTTGGCTACGGTTTTTTTATAGAAGGTTTTCAAATGTGTGCCCCCAACACAAGCTTTTGAAAAACGACATTTCAAATGTGCATTTTGCCACATTTTTAAATGTTCTATGTTAACCGCCAAAACAGCAAACTTTCACTTTTATATATTTAAGTAAGCGCGAATTAAAATGTACCAGCCCATTTTGGTGACTAATTGTACAATGGTATTGCAGACCTTAAGTGTAAAATCGTTAAAAGATCAAAAAACGTGCCCCAAAACGTTCAAAACGGGAGGTTATCATCCCGTAGGGAAATGTAATGTCATTCATTTTTTTAGGACATAAATCTTCTGTCAAAGATGGATCAGACGCATAGTTTGGTCTTGAATTTGTTATGGTCTTGAACAATTTATAATGTAATTAATTACTAAAGGCCTTTGTTATTTAATGATTTACAACTACATCGTTTAAACTACATCGCCCGTGTAACCTTGAAAACATATTGTTTCAAGAGGAATATATAAGTAATTTTGATAATAACGTAGCTCCCATCCTTACGCCATCGTTACGAGGATTACAAAGTATAGGTTCCAAATCTTCAGTTTGCCTTTCAAATTTGAAATCCGTCCTCGGCAATAATCTGCTTATACGGACTAAATAAACTCTATTACTAATCAGTCAAATGCATATGAAAATGATTATTGAATAATCGAAATCAAACTAAGACACACAGAAAAACTATCTACAAAGATACAAAAGCAAAACAAACGCCCGCTGAACTGTAAATTTTGTGCTTTTAAACTTTTTCCATTCTCCTCCCAACCATAATGTGTGTTGAGGAGTCATGAACCGCGCTTAACGACTTCGGTTTCGTAATGGATAATACTCAAAGCCCAAAACACAGAGGTGATTTTCAAAGCCACAACTGCACACAACAGATGAATCTGGAGTTGAGACCAAACATTAGTCAATGTCTTCTCCTCTGAGGAATATAAAATGTTCAAGGGTAAAACAAAAAAATTCATTCTCCTAAACGGTACCCAACCATGATACCGTCAAAAAAACGGGAAATAAAACATAAGCTATACGTAGACTGACTAGGCTGCGATGGTCTGCTGCTGGTTCAATTACATATTTCATTATATTTTTGCAAATAAAGAAGGTACAAAAGCCAAACAAACTTCTCCTCTGGGAATATTTCATTATATTTTTGTTTTGAATTAAAGCAAATACAACAATGTTTAACAATACTAAATTAGCCTAACGTAATAATGTAAGTACCGCATTTTCACGCTATTTAGGTTGGAAGTTTCCCAGGTCTAGTTAACTTTTAGGCCAACGAGAAATATATCGCTTAGAAGAGTAATGGACGGAACACTAGATTTATAATTGGGCTTTCAAGATTTAATTAAAGTCTTGCCGGTCAATATATCACCTTAACGGCCTTCTCCCTCACTGAATTAAAAGTGAAAATATTCATTACTGCAACGGTACACCACAATACAGTACATTAGAGATAAAAGTTTATGGGTTGCAGGATACATAATTACAACATTACTTACTATAACATTTTATGTTAACTATCAACTTTGTTTAACTAGTGTGTTAAATAGATGATTTCCAGCGAACAATCACTCATTGAAGTGTTCAGTATTTTACGTAACGAGGCTCTTTAGTTTCACTAAACCGTGCCAAATCTGTTCTTGAACTTTAATTTATATGCAAATCCGAGAGCTGAACAGTAATGGACGAGGAAGAAGTACATTCTCACTCTCTACCTCTGCAACTCAACCAACGCTTTTGCACATTTTATTTACCGTATTCATCAAAGTTAATAAAATAAAAGTAGCCTTTGAAATTATGGATTTCAAACTTATGTGGTTTGTCGTTATAAAGTAATATACAACTTTTGGGACAACCACAATTAAAAACAGTGTTTAATGACACAAAACGTTTAAATTATTTTATGATTTTGTCATCAGTTGTATAAGAATAAATAAAATAAAATTATTACATACATAAAAGAAAAGTAATTTGAAAGAAATAATAGTTTAACACAGTAAATAAACTAACTGTTCCAGATTGTTAAATAATAAAACTGTAAAGGTAAAGTATTTTGGGTGGGAAAAATATGTATACAGGTTTAAACATGTTTAGGTTCGTCGTTGTTAGGTCAACCTGTGGGAGGACGTTAAGTCCTGGTAATGGGTGTTTAGAGAACGTGGTAGTACCTTTCAGCCGTTCCGATTCCTTGCATGCGGGTTGGTCCGGCGACTATTGCCACACCTAAACATCAACTCTCTTGTTAGCTGCGTAGAACTACCCCTGTTACTAAGGTGTTGGTCACCTACAGAACCAAGTGAGAGGGGATCTTACAGTCGGGAGATCCTTTGATGCAACCTGGTTGGTGCATAAGCACGTCCCAGGAGTAGGCCGAATTGACATGGAGCAGCCGAAGCAACTCACAATCCTCCCTTATGGAGGTGGTAGTGTAGCTTACAACCCACACCGTCAAAACACTGCTAAGACTCGTCTAGGGAAAGTAAAGTATAGTGGATCTAATGCCCAAAATAACTTTCAGCATTTGGAATTGGATTATTGGGCTGATCAACAAGAGTTGAAGCTGTTAGAAGAGTCACAGAGAAGCCAAGGCCCACATCGGGCTTGAGCTGGAGGGGTAAGGTAAGGTTTCGTTGTAATTTGTGAAAACGGGTCCCAAGCCGCAGGAGTGCTTATGGCTTATTTAGGATGTTTTGATTTGTTTTTAATTTCGATGGCTTCCCTAATGATTCTAGGAAAATGGCATTTTTCTTTGTCATCACTTGAGCTTTATCAAAGTTAATTTGGTTGTCAGACTTATAGCTAACAACGTAAAACACTGTTTTTCTTTGGTTAACCCAAACGTTTCATTTTATTTAATAGTTTTGTTGACTTTAACTTAATAAAAGTGAATGTTCTCTAAAAGACCATTTGGTATACAGGATTTGTGTTAACCAATAAAATATGTACACTAGGATATGAATTAAAAATCCCAAATTTTCGATATTTAAACAAATTGAATTGTTTGATGATTATACTTTATTGTTCAAAACAACAAGTGCGCGTTTTTAATATGCATACCAATCTCAATGGCTAAACGCCATTCAACCAAAAAACCGTTATAAATGTAAAAACATGGCATCGAAAATGTCATTATGTAGAAGTATTTTTTAGTATTTGTTGTTCGCTTTCAGTTCTGGTTATTTCAGTGGTTGTTTATGAACCTTTAGTTATTTGAGAATCTAAATTACTCAATTCATCGATCTGATGTTGCTCGTCTCTTGCGTGAGTTAACCACATGTTCATCAATCGGTTGAACACAAATTTTTTAAAACTATTTATTTTAAAGTTTTATATAATTTAATTTCAAGCAATATTAGCCGATTTTTTTTAATGAAAATAAAACGTTTTAATACAAGTAAAAAAAAAATCATTAGTTGATTACGCCCATTTAACAGCAGCTATTGAACGTGTGTTATAAATGCACAGTTTTGCACTACAACATTAAAAAGTCCAGTCTTCATTTAAAGGATGTTAACGCAAGAAAGTAAAGTTATTCCCAGCGGAGAAGAAGCGACTTTGACTAATGAAGGTTCTAAACTCGAAATTCATGTTCAGTTGAGGTTTTGGAAATCGCCTCTGTGTTTTGGGATTTGGTGAAACCGAGGTCGTTTACTGACCAAACACACATAATGTACCCAATATCCAGCTCGTACTTACTTGAAATCCAGATTGGAGTTTGGTTTGAAAACCCGTCTCAGGTAATAGATAATTTGACTAAAGACGATAAGGAATAGATAAATCCATCCACTGTACGAAACGTCGTAGAACAATATGGTTTGCTTTTTTTCCTTAAAACGACTCTATAGGTCACAATTTCTGCCCGATTTTAGAACGAAATTTAGAATAAAGGTTGCTTTTCCAAATCGCTAGATTAAGTTTCGAAGAGTCCGTGCGTTTCTTCGTGGTGCTTGGTGAGGGGAAGTGAGGAGATAGAGTGGGGGAACAACTCGATGTTTTCAAAAGTACAGTAATAACCTTTCCTTACAGTACGAGTGCCATGGAAAGACTGAACAGTTGGTTACCCCACCCTCGAAAACCCAGTTATAACTCGTTTTAGTCGTCAAGGTCAAGCACCACGAAGAAACGCACGGACTCTGCAAATTACCTTGAGAGAGGGCGTTTCCCCCTAAAATTGTGGGCTTGAGAGTGAGAGAGAGTGAGAGAGATAGAATATTCTTTATTATTACAATATTAAAGTCAATATGACGTCAAAAACGGTAGCGCTTGCGGTTAAACGTCGGCTACATTCGCTCACAGTTAACCCATTGAAGAACTATCACACATGTTTGAATATGTTTGAAACTAACATTCAAACAATTATGTTGAACTGGCTACTAAGCGACAACTATGTATTTCCATAAATTAGGAAAACACCAAACCTTGGTTTTTTAATACCTACATCTTATTTATTATTTTTCTACTTGTAATGAGGGATACATAACTAAAATTGGGTAACATATTGGTTCCACTTTTATGATGAAAAAGAACTTTTTGCCGTTTTGAAGGAAAGAAATGAAGTTGAGAAATGATGGACGAAATGAAGCATGAAACTGTCAAGATGACTAAACCTTGTACTCAGCAAACTCGCTCTGTCGATTTCAACGTTACTTTATAACCGACCCTTTCAAGCCCTCATATTTTGTTATTAGTTTGTATCATGTCTAAGGCATGAGGCAAGTCTTTGGAACCTTTTAAAATAGCTGGAACAATAGCTTTGCAGTAAAACTTATGAAATATTTTACGCGGATTATTTAAGGAATACAAGAATGAGTTGAATAAAACGATAAACTATACTTATTGTTTAGATATACAACAAAATTACTGAGAATAATTTTAACCAATGTCTGATGGATCCTTTAAGGCTCCTTTTTGTATAAAGCCAGATTTAGTGCTTATCACGTCAATTTTAAAATCTGACAATGTATTTACTCTCTATGCTCCGAAATTGTATAAAGTACCGCAGACTAAATAAGTTAAGAACGAGCAAAGAGTCTTGATCATATAATACTAATTTGTATAATTCATATTTTCGAAATTCTCAAAAATATTTCTAAGTGGTTCAACAACTAACTTTAATACAGGTAGCGAATATTAGAAAAAAAGAGTAATTGGTAGTATTGAATACGCCAAGACATAACCTCAGTTATTAAAAAAATTATTATTTTTTACTTTGTACAGCACTGACTTTCTTGAATATAGATACATTTATGGGTACTCATTATTATATACTGAAATACTCGATGGATATTATACCTATACTACAATATGGCTATTGAGCTCAGACCGAAACAACACAGTAATTGAGTGAAGGGATAAACGCTTTATAGCTTTGAAACTGGTTTAACAATATGGCAAAGTTAATAAACTATAACAAAATCGAAACAAACACTTTGTTCTAATAAATAGCAAATAGTAGGTCAACCTAACCTCAAACATACCACTCACGTAAAGAATTTAGAAATGTGTACGGATGGTAGCTTCCCTTGAATAGAAGAGGTTCTCCAAAGAAAGGTACATATCAAAGTTAACCAAAGTTCCCAAAACAACTGACAAAATAAAAATATATACAATTTGTATGTTTGATTTGAAATTGTGTTTGTATACTCTGGACGAAAATATGCATGAGAGCTGTAGAGTGAGAGATGAATGAGTAGATGAACCTAGACAAACAATCACTTCATCATTCTGAGCTCAAAGCAAGGAAAATTAGTCGTCATTTACCCTCCTTCCTGTTCCACGCCATTTACTTTAGTTACCGCCCACTGATGGTTAGAGTAATCTGTGTTTTAGTTTAACTGTGTTGTACTTTTCATTTTATTGTATAACAGTTTAAAACTAAGTGTATATTTGTCTGGGGTTTCAGCATAAGTAAAAAAACTATTTTTAACGACAATTTCAAGTGTAAAGCTTTGGTTTCCTAGTTTTCTAGGCAGGCGGTGACCGCTATATTTCGACCGTACCGTGGACGTAACACAATATTTCAACAGGCGTAGACAAAACACTTTTTGACATGTTGTTTATTTTAGTTGACAAAGTTGATTTACGTATATAGAAATGTACAAGCTAGACTTTTGTTTACAAAACAAAATGTGTCACCTGGCGGTAAACCCTTAACTAGTTTTTACCACTACTTTAAGTCCACCGTTCTGTAGGAAAACACTCTCATCTGATTGCATTGAAAAAAAACTCACCGTTTATTGTTGTGATAATTTAAACTATTACATTGTGCTTTCATGGAAATATTATATGTGTTGTAAGTAATATTACAATGAACAACGAAAGAAATAATTTTAATATCTCGCCATAGCCCAAACAAAAAATGGCCCTAGACGTGGGCATTTCAGGAGGGTCACTATCAATTCAAAATTATTGACACAGATTATACCATTGAGATCCTTTTCTGTATCTGGTAAATACTCTATCGCTCCTCTCTCTCTCTCTCTCTCTCTCTCTCTGTAGGATCCTGCCCTACAAGACCACACATCCTGACCCTACTACCGTAATTTGGCTTAACGTTTTCTACAGGGTGGGCCAATGAGAACGATACAATTTGTTTACGCTTTCACACGGTTAATATGACAAAGATGAATCATCAGCTGTGTTTATTATAATCTCAGTAAAGTTCTGCCATTTTAGTTGAAATAGCGTGTTGAAGTTTTTAAACATCGTGCTTTTGCTGTTGAAGTCTTTTTTTAAAACAGCGATTCTTTTGTTTCTTTAAAAAACCAAAGATTGTTTAAATTCCACTTCAACGTTAATGGACACGTACATGTTCTAAGTTGTAAAACAATTGCAAACTGGGTAAGTCTATTTAGAAATAATGTTAGTACACAAAATGAAATCGGTGGAAATGCTAAAACAGTCAGTACAAAAAACACGTTCAGAAGGTGCTAGAAGCAGTCCCTTATCGAGATTTTTCAAGCAGAAAAAGTGTGTTAGCTTGTTCAAGGTGACCACTGAAAGGATATAGTTAAAAAAAATGACTAGTTTCAAGTAAAATGGCATAAAATACCCTTTCAGTACTATATTTAACTGTTTAATATTCAATATTATTTTTCCCAGTATTTCTAAATTCACCTTATATAAGTTCCAACCTTGTATAAGTTCCAACCGCTTTCGTTTATTTCACCGTTCATTTGCTAAGCTGACTTACAACGACTTAACGTGCATAGCTTCTGTTTCAAGTTGAAGTATTTCCGCAAGAGAAGTTGTACGGCTGGTAGACAAGCTGTGATGGAGCTGTTGTAGTTTGGTAATCAACAAGGTTCAAGGGAGGTCCCTTACATGTGCGAGGGGTTGGAGTTTACTTTGGGGAGTTGTATGTTTGTGTGTAAGTCAGTTAGTGTTTGTATCCTGTCGTAGTTTGTTGTTTATGTTCACGTCCCTCTTAACAGTATACTGGTAAGAATGTTTGTCGGGAGATCATTCGGAAATATTGTACTCGTTGAAAACAACGCATGTTTAGTATTTTACTCAGTTGGGGTAAGACATAAAACTGTTAGAAAAGTTAAAAAAACATTATTTAAGTTTAGAACTCACGTACGCAGAAGATTTTCCTGCAATATCTAGCCATTGTATGATTTTTATACTAAGTATTACGTATTACAACTTATCACTGTGATTTATTCCAAGATAAGTTATTCTTATACTGGATATATTAATTGATATACACGCTAAATAGCTGATTTATTAATAAAGATATTCGAAGGCATAAATAACTGGGCCGGATGGTGTAGTGGTAAGCATAATCACCCGACAAATGAGAGACCTGGGTTCGAGTCATATTTTTTAGTAATTATTCCTATATGAAACGTTGTCGGCTTGATTCATTATCATTTATTGTAAAATGTTTCAGGTTCAACCATTACTCAATGAATCAAACACTCATTTTATGGGCTCAATATAGCCGTTTATTTTTCAAATACGAGTATTTTAACGACAGTGACTCTCCTTTACCAAGTCTGCCCCTTTCTCAGCTATCATGTAGGCCACTGCTTGAAGAGGTCCTGTGGGCATGCTAGGAATTACTGAAGAATCAAGGACCCTTAAGCAGTCAATACCATGCACTTTCAACTGCGGATCGACTACTGCTGTCGGGTCCTCTTGAGGGCCCATCTTGCACGTTCCACCATAACTGAAACACGTAGAGACTAAATGTTTCATGGCACAAATACGTTGCTGTTTTGAATCCGTGTACTTTTGGCACGCTGGTGGAACAACTTCTTGTATTTTAGCATCAAGAGATTTCATTTTGTAGTTGCTGCTAGTTCATAGACGTAATCGATTCCTCTCAAAATAGTTTCTATATCTTCAGTTTGTTTGAGATAACCGGGAAATATCTTTGGGTAGTCAAGGGGATCGGTAGATTTAAGCAAAACCTTGCCCCTACTTTTGGCATTGACAATAGAAACTAGCAGTAAAACATAAACTCTTCCTTCTTCTTGAACAAAGTATTGCTCACTAATCTCATCGTTTATGTTAAGGGCATGTAACAACAAAGCCAAGCTAGTTCTGTTTCCTCTACCCCAGTTCACTGGAAGAACTACCACATCTGGTTCTTTAGCTGATTTGTCTCTGGTGTTTATAAGAAAAGCCACACTTGTTATTCCCAAACCTGAATAAACTGAAGTTTTGGAACTAAGAAAGTCGTACATTAAATCATTATCGTCTTCAGCTTGTCTGTTTTGTTTGTATGAAAGTCTGATTCCTAAATGAGAGGGGTGATCTAAGAAATTATCCCCCACAGGCAAGTCTTTCTTGCAATCGATTCCCATCACTTCTAAATGGTATCTAGGACCGATACCCGACAGCATGAGCAATTTCGCCGAGTTGACTGGGCCAGCACAAACTATCACTTCTTTTCGCGCAATCACTGAAAATATTTTACCTTTTGAGTTCAAAATGTCTACACCGTAAGCTTTGTTAGCTTTATTGATAAGTATTTTCGTGACAAATACATTTTTTGCTACTTTCAAATTATTCCTTCCTCTTATTGGTTCTAAGAAAGCTTTAGCTGAGCTGCAACGTCTTCCATTGATCACTGTTGCTTGGAGTTCTCCAAAGCCCACAATTTGTTCGCCATTGAAATCCGATACGATTCTGTAGTTTGTTTCTGTTGCACCAGTCTTCATTGCTTCAACAATCGATTCTTCACCTGTTTTAATGAAGTTATCTACGGAAATAGGACCCCCTCAGCGTGGTACTTTGAACTATCCTCCTGTAAAAATATATTCCTGACATTCAAATCTTCCGATTTCTTAAAATAATGTAGACAGCTCTCATAATCCCATCCGTTATTCCCACTGGTGGCCCATCTATTAAAGACTTCACGACTTCCTCGGATATATTGAAGTAAGCTTATACAGCTGCTCCCCCCGAGCACCTTTCCAGCCTGAATGTTACACCTTCTATCTTTCATCCCAAGGCAGTTTTCCTCTTCTGGCTCTGTGCGGAACTGCCAATCTAGATCTGTTCCAAGTAATGTAGGTGCCAGGTAAGGCACTTCAGTGGACTTCGTTGGGTTACCACCAGCTTCTAAAAGGAGTGCAGTCCATGAACTGTTCTCGGTTAGACGGTTTGCTGCAACACATCCTCCGGGCCCTCCTCCCACTATGATGAAGTCAAACTCGTCACCAGGAGAAGGACAATACTCTGCAGGAAGATCTGAAGGGTCGGCAAGTCTGCATTCTTCTTCTTGAATCTTCAAGTAGAGGTCCTTTATCAGAGAGCTTGCAAAATCAGATGTATTCCTTTCCACACATGTCTGAGTGTACTGTTCAAACCGTGAGTGTCTGTCACGTGGATATAACTCATTACCATCTACCCTGAAAAATGGTTGGTACATTTTACTTCCGACTGATTGAAATAGGGACGTAAAACAAGTTACGAAAAGCCTCATAAAGTTCGGTTTATAAACAGCATTAGATGAAGCATTAGCCTTGAAATGTTATGTAAGTCTTTTCTACCCCAAGTAGTAGTTAATGTGTATGGTGAGCACTTATGGACTCCATTTTGAAACGACAGGTTAAAAGATAGTTAGATAAGATTTCACCATTTTTAAAACTTATTAGGTAAAGGGAAGGGTTTCATGTGTTAAAGACGTTTCAATATTTCCAATATGTCTATTTGATATTACAAATGTAGAGATCCCAAAAATATCAGTCGATCTCTTAGACGGTAAACTTTTATTCTCCCAAGCACACAATAGAGTGCATGGGGTTTGTCTATTGTTGCTGAGCATGTTGGTTACGGTACAAACTAACCTAGTTTTACAAAAGGGATACGTGGGAGAATATTTGTAAAATCGAATTGTTGAGTAGTTGTCTATTTGTCTTAATATACAGAGTGTCCCGTAATCAAGGGATCAAACTTAACCAAGTGTGATTTTTCAAGTAAAAAAAGCAACAATGTCTAATAGCACAAAGTTTTGTCTTGTCTAGTTTTCCATGTGTCTGTATGTCTGTCATACAAATAAAAACTATTATATTTTTAAAATAAAAATTATAGTGAAAAACATACACATGCAGACGGAAAACTAAGTGAGTTAGGACTAAGTATTATGGGAATTCTTGTGTTTATTTTGAATTAATAAACCACCTGGTGAGGTTTGATCCCAAAATTACTGGACTGCTATATATATACATATAGGAGAATAGTTCAAAAGTTTTATAAATTACTACTACTATTAAGATCCCGGCAAGTAAGAGGTCCAGGTTCAAGCCCCGGTCCGGATCACAAGTTTTCCTATGGTAACTGAAATCTCTATCATCAGGAAACTGATCATTATAGATGACCTTTTCCACATAAATTTGAAGAAAGTCTGTAAAATAAAAAGTGTTGGTTTTAGATGTACCAAAGTGGAAACAAACTTTTGTTAGTAAATTTTTCTACTTCCATTACATTGGTTAACGAATAAATAACTATATAAATTTTCCTGTAACTCACATAACTAAAGTTGAACACGCTCACCTGATAGAAATAACTAGCAAAAGTTCAGCTAAAAAGTACTTCAGCATGGTTGACTGACTTCGTTTACCAATTACGGCAAAGCGCGCATGCGCGTAGAGTCCTATCCATGTAGCTTTCGCAATGTGTAAAATTAGTCACTTTAAGTGTCTCACGATAAGGGAATGATGGGTGGAGAAATAAGCTATAAATCTATAAGATATAGTGCTCACGTAATATATTAATTTAGACAACTCAATGTACAAATACTCACGACTCACATAGTTTATGCAGTCGTGCGTAAGTAAAGAGTAAATGACGCATCAATTCTCTCGGCTATGTGAACATTGTAGTGCCGGCTGTGCCATAATTAAATACCTTATTTTTCTCTATAAGTAAAGGTTAAAGAGTTAAAGGCCTAATAGGATTTATCACCCCATAAAATTTACTGAAAACATGCTATCGTAGTCCCCCGTTTAGGACACTTTTGTGTAGCGATTACAAAAAGTTGTTATCCATGATCTCAAAGGTTGTCGCTAGGTCTTTACAATTTGTTTTTTCAACATTCTTACGCTAATGTTAGTAAAAAATGTTTAATTTAATTTTAATTTGTTTGAATTTTTTTGGGATCTATTTTCGTTAATAAAGGTTCGTCACATTATGCTGGACGTTTTACTTTAAATATGTTTGCTTCTTGCCAATAATCTCATGTTCAATAATTAATAGCAACTGGTTGAAAAGCACTCAAGCAGCTTTGTCTGAAAAGTTCACGTTTGACAAGTTCTTGCCTCGCCAGGGTGGGAGTATAACTAGAACAGGAAATGGAAGCTGTTTGTGTGTTTTCCACGTCCCCCGTTGCTCTGATTTATGTCTTGTTTACCTTACAACTACTTTTTCCAGAACTTACTCGATAATACCACCGTAACTTTATTCTATTTCTACTCGTATTGGTGTAGATCGTACGAGAAAGCACAAAGGTAGCTCGTGCATAAACTTAGATCTCTCAACATCAACCAAAAAAGACGTACAGTTTATGGAATAGTTTTTAAACGAATAACATTTTATTGGCAGGTGCAATAAAGTACACAGATAAGGCTTAATAAAGGTAAGGTCATGACAATTAACATTGGAAACGTAGTCACTATAACGAAAAGAGTTTGTGACTGAATCATGGAGTTACTTCTGACCCAGTGAACCAATCAGAAAGCAGTGTTCAAAGAACTCGGCCAATAGGTGACCACCAAGAGGCAAGAATTAATAAGATAGGTACGAAAAAGACATTCACCTCTCGGCATACAGTAGAAAATAAGCTCTGACAGCTTTTAGATCTAGAATGTATTATGAAATTTACATCAAACAATAAATGTTTATTATTTTAAAACAACGGAAATACATATATTTAAAAACTATTTTCATCCGGGCATTAGACCATATACACCGTCGAGAACGTTTTAAAATTCTGCCGAGCAAAGCCACTTTATTTTTTTTTGCAGTTAAGATGAGTTAGTTTTTTCTTTCCTACAACCGAAATTCAAATATTTGTAAGCTAGAATATAGTAACAATTGATTTGGCTTTGTTACTAATGTTTCACTAAAGATCTTAGTTTGCTCTCATTTTTTGAGTTGTAAAATTTAGTAGGTTGGGTCTAAATTTTCTGGTCATTTATTGATGGTTTCTTGATAATTAATTCAACTACTTTTATTCAACCGGTTAAAACACTTCTTTTTAAGCCATTTTGTTGTTCAATATTTTCGTTGAATGATTCTAATACAACAAAATCATACATAAATAAGTAATTAAGTATAATGACTTATGTGACTGCACTTATTAACTCAAAAAAAAATTGAAAACAATTATTTTATTTTTATGAATATTGTTTTTGTCAAATAAACAATTAAATTTTCATTAAATGTATTTTATACAGTTCTTTACAACGCATCTTCTGCTTTAGTAAGACATTTCATAAATAAATGGCTATAACGCTATAGACAGGAATTAATTTAAACTATAAGTTAAGTGTAAAGAATAACGCATTGCGGTTGGAGCGAAAGTATCTAGAAACATCCTCAACTGGTCTTATGAGAGTCGTAAAAGAATGAAGCTGTAAAACCAACACCGCGTTTTGTAGCTCAGATAACACGAGATAAACACCAATTATGAGTAGTAAATCAGTTTAAAGCTCGCTTTAAATGTAAAATTAAGTTTAAAAGTGCATTTAAAAAAGAATATGAAATTTTTGGAACGTTTTTTATAAATATGTACGAGAATAGTTTAAAATTTATAAATTATTATTTTACTTCTCTAGTTTGTACAATATAAAGGTTAGACCGTATGTAACGGACTTTTTAAATACATCAAATAGGGTTTGAAAAGTTACAATATAACTTTATTACTATAAATATTTTACAAACTGTTAAATGCCATTTTCATTTATAAAAATAGTGTCCCTCAAATGACCACACTGATGATCACACAAGTGTCCAATATTATTTGCAGATTTGAGAACTTGCAATGAATTATGGACATTGGTATTGTTTTTTTCATCGATTAAGCTATTTTTTAGATTACAAGTGGTTTGAGATTTTTATGCGTAAGCCCTTTTTAGTTAGTCCCACAGCCAGAAGTCACATGCGGATAAATCCGGGGATCGTGCTGCCAAACAGTGTCACCGTATCGGGAGATGAGACGGCCCAGAAGGAATCTTCCCAGCACATTCATGGACATGTTTTTTTACAAAAGGTCTGAGGTTTCATTTCCTGTACAACTACTATTTTTAGGGATGAAAATTTAAGTCCACATGAGAAATTCTATGCAGTTTGGTTCTGAAAATATTTAAAGCCACAGACTTTTTTCACTGATGATATGCCTCAATGCAAAAGGCACGATATTTTATGGACCACTGATCAATCAAAAATGGAATAATATGTCTCATATCCCGATACGGTGACACTGTTTGGTCAGCACGATCCCCGGATTTATCCGCATGTGACTTCTGGCTGTGTGGCTACCTAAAAAAGGGCTTATGCATACAAACCTCTAACCATTAGTGATCTAAAGAATAGCTTAATGAATGAACAAATCAATGTCCATAATTCATCACGTGTTCTCAAATCTTCAAAAAATATTGATCCCTTGCGTGGACATAAGTGGAGGTTATATTTTGAGAGCCACTTGTTTATAAATGAAAATTGCGTTTAATAATTTTAAAATATTTGTAGTAATAAAGTTTAAAGCTCGCTTTAAATGTAAAATTAAGTTTAAAAGTGCATTTAAACAAAATGAACGCTATTTCATTTAACAACCAAAATTGTGCGTCAACAATGGCCAAAAAACAGCTGTTTACAAAAGGTCCGTAATTTCGGTCCACCGTTACTTAAACAAAAACCATTTAAATGTATCTTTGTAAGCAATAAATGTCGTGTATCATAATGTTATCTGTATTAATATCTTATAGTTACTACCTAACCCTTGTAGTCAATACCTTATATGTGTATTAATAACCTCGATTAATTGGGCAAACACTTCCTCTATAAAAATAAAGAAAGAGTTCTTTAAATGTATAAAAATAACAGGGTAAAGTAAATTTGACAGCAAAATTTGCAAACTGAACCGGAACTTGAACCTGGATTCCTCACTTGCCAGCCGAGTGTGTTTCTACTACACTATTCAATACTCCTATTGTTTTAATTAAAACCCCACTTTATTTCGACAAGATAACTCTTGTCCTTTTCACGAAGAAACAAATTTTTTTTTATTTCTCCCATGGATATTACACTGACTGGTGGTATCAAAGCTGGACGGTAGCAGCAGGAAAAGAAATGCACAAAGGTCGACGGCCAGTACCTGAACAAATAATGCACATGTCAACCTCGTTGTCTAGTCACTCTAAGATGTTTTATACATGAGGTATCCAGTCAATGTATTCCTTATGTGATATATGCCTCCTTAGAGACCAGGAACAAACCCTTGCACATGTTATGTTTGTCAATAATTTCACCCTCTTGCTTACAGTTATGATATAACTGTATGCCACTATGCTTCTAACTATTAACTTAGACTGGTTTTAAATGGACTTCAACGTTTCATGATTGTTAAAGAATTTTCTTAGGAAAGTTGATATATTCATGCCGTCAGCGTGGTAAAATCCAGGCCCAGGATCATGAAATGAGCACCAATTCCGATCCCCAGTACACGTTTTGAGCATTTTTTTCAAAACTGTATATACATAATTATGTATATCATCTCTACAGGTCACATTTTTGTCCGATTTTCACCAAATTTAGTACAACGAGTTCGTTAACCAGCAAAATCGAATCACTGGAACCCCTCTTGGGAAATATTTTTCCCAAAACAAGATGGCGGCCAAACGAGTTATTTCTCGTTATAATAATAAAATCAGGAGTCCATTTCATTAATGTTTGAAATGTGGTTTCTTTCATGATATACAGGAGGCCAAGTTGAAGGCTGCGAGTGGTGCAAATCGTAGTAACAAGTTTCAAAGGAAATTCGATTAACTCACGCCAGCGGAGCTTTGTGTGCTTAGCTGCGTGTCGGCCTTGTTTAATTTTTCATGTAGTCAACGTGTTGAAGCCATAATTTTATAATCGTAATTTTATCACACCGTAAAAGTTTAAGATCTCCATTGATACGGATATTAGTCTATAAAGACAACGTATACTCACTTGTCATTGGTGGTTAAGTGAAAAGAAGACTTTATAGTCCTAACCTCACCACAAAATAAAGATTATTTTCATTTTATAGCCTAATTTTACTTTTAAAAGTGCAATAAGAACAACGGCCGTGCTCCGCTGAAGTCGTGAAACAATACCACACACAAAACCAAATCTTAACTATAATTTTTTATATTTGTGAACATTCACTGTATAGGAAGTTTTTAAACTATACACCAAGTAGCTCAGTGTCGTTGGTAAAAAAGAACACGACTTTCTGGATCTGAAATCTGATATAACCTTAAAATACCTTAAACGCTTAAATTATTCAACTTTATCTTGCAACTGTCACTCTCTAAGTTTAGAAAAATCCCAAATAATTGTCTGAACATTATTTTTAATCTCTCATAACAACTCGGGGAAGCGGAATGAGTAAACTGGACCGAGTCTGAGTCAGCTGATTGTTGCACTAATCTCTACAGCTCACAACAGCTGATGATTGTTAGATAAGCCACGCTCACACGGCACACACATTATCCACAAGCCGCGTTTACACTAGGAGTTAATGACAAACTGTATATCAATGGCATCACTGCAGCTACGCTGATTGGGGAAAATTATTAACACTGTTTTATCTACGTGCTGAATCAGTTATTTAAACCAGTAGACTAGATTTTCAGTTGAATAATAGTTATTTGGTACATTATAACGTATTGACAATTGGCACTTTGAGCATTAAAAGCAGACTTTCGCCCGAGCGTAAATGGTCCCATATAACCTAATAAACGTTAAAGGAAGTCACATACTGCCAAACTATAAAGCTATTGTTCAACTACATGTAGACCCGACGACGTGTTGCCTTGCGTTTATGGGACCTTACGTGTAGAAGGTATGGGATAATACGATTGTACTGTGAAATAGTATATTTCATCTCTAGGTCCTAAAGTGACATTGTTTGATTCGAGGTCAAGTTAACGTCAAAGGCGCAGCCAAAGACGTAAAATTACTGGAGGTCCAAAAGTTACTTTCAGGCCGAGTGTTGAGCGATACTTTTTGTCATGATGCAAATAATAATGAGATATAAATTTCAATAAATGTTTTAATATTATAAGGAAATAATTAAATAAACATTGTTTTGAACTGAGCAGTCTAAATTATAGTGGTTTGAAGAACACTGTTTTACTATAAGTCAGTGTTAAAATTCAAACCAATCAAAACAAACTCGTCAAATCAGCTGATTGATGTCCATGCCACAGAAAGATTATTAAAATGATCTTTCCCCTTTTATTAAAAAGAAAAACATTATCAAAACAATGCTTTATTTACCTGGTTGTAAAGTAAGGAAATAATACCTTAAAAATAAAAATTACTTTTGTCATTCCGCTCTGAAAACAGACACATGTATTGACGTGCTAAACTGTCACTTTAGAACCTAGTGATGAAATATAACTTACTATTAAGTACGCTCTAAACTTATATTCAGCTGATGCACACTGTTCAAGAATAACTACAATTAATATTACATCGAGAAGTTCTCCAGTATTAAAATAATATATTATAGCAGACAACCTGGAAAACGTGCATATGTAATATTTTAAATATTACTAAAAACAAGTTAGTCTTGGTCAAGTTGAAAATGTTTTTGACACAGTTACTATACCGAGATGTTATGTGAACTGATGTTATTGGATAGAGTAGTAGAGTAAGTGACAAGGCGGGGTGGGTTTCACGCTTAAGGGATGATACGGTAAGTGGCATCTCATCCCTTACAATACTGCAACCTTCTCTCTGTTGCTTTAGAACTTCTTTCAAACCTCATTCAAATTCATTTCTAGCAGTAGTTTCAATAAAAGGGTTAGAAGTGTAGAAGCATTGATTTGAAGTTTCGTGAGCACTTAAAAGGTAAAAAAGGTAAAGGTTTTTGGTTTAACGAGGCAAAGTTAGGACTACACAGTCCTCTCTACCACTCAACCTCGACCTTTACCTAGCGTTACGGTATAGTAACATTACAAATGTAAGAGGTGACTGCGGGGATCGAACCAGCGCCAGCGGAGTGATTACCTCCGGAGACGTGCACGATTCCAACCCACCAGGGTCAGCTTCACGGGCTGACTTGAAAGCTATAGAGCATAAAATACAAATAAACTTACGCACAGTTAAAATAACTCTAATGAGTGGTTTGGTTTTAAATGGACATCGAGGAGTTAGGTGACTTATTCCGTTCAAAAGATTAAACTTAATTTACAATTGAAAGCAAGAAGTCAAATTAAATACAGCTATTTTAATTTTGCCCGCGTCGGTTCATATGGCACTCCCACTATATTTGCAAGGGCATTTCCGATAAAACGAACAGATAAACTTACATATATTACAAAAGGTAAAAGATATGTTCGGAAAATTATTTTTGACTCATATTTTTTTAAATCACAAAAACAAACACACTCCAAAAACAACTAAAAATACTATTTAGTAGTCCAACTAAATGGTTTGTTAGAGTGTCTCGTAAAATTCCACAGTTCCTTTCTTTGAATTTTCTTCAACAAAACGATATATCACTTAAAGACAACACGGCGAAATTTACCGGTTTTGAAAAGTTGTTTGAGTTGTTCTTGCATAGTGACACATCTTGAATCTGTATGTAAATGTGAAAATACTGCAAAGCCTTCTAAATTCTGATATTAATATGGAATGACTTTGAGAAGCAAAGTTTCAACATTGCACGAGTACATAGGTCACAAGTGGCGCTTTTAAAGCGTAGGCTTAAACTTTAATTACGGAACCTGGTAAAAACAAACCACCGGACATTAAACAGCTTAAAACAAGTTTAAGCTTAGATATTACTCGGCTTGAAATAAGCCTTAAGCCGTTACAGATGATGGTTCACGCTATTCAGCTAATATTAATATGTGCACGTCAATAAATCAATCGATACTTTAGATTACCAAGTAGTTGTTTGTGCTAGCTAGCTTTTAGTTATTTTAATTGGAAAACCCGACTTTTCCGGCCACTTGAGGAAGAAAACTACTCTCTACGTTTAGGACTCCACCTTCAAGAGCCTAACCTAAACTTACGCTACATTACAGATAATACTGACCCTACCCTTAACCTAAGAGGACAAGACAAAATGAAAGACCTCTTAGGTTAAGGTTAATCTAAGTATTATCTATAATGTAGCGTAAGTTAAGGTTAGGTTAATTCCTACTACCTTGATATTATTCTATTATTTTCCCCAAACCCATCATAATCACATCATTTCAATTCGTAGAGCGTTATTTACTTGTTTATGCCTCAAGTAAGGGTAACATGCCGCAGGTGTCAAAGCACCAAACGAGGTTAAGCGTTTGAATCGCGTTTTTCCTAACATCAATCATTTATGGTACGGTTTAGCTAGTTTCAGAATTGTAAAACTGTAAAACCAAACACCTATTAACAAATTTTATAACTTAACGCTAAACCTACAGCCTTAACGAAACCGTAAAGCGTGTTGATTTAATAGCTCCTTTTCTGTTTTAGTGGTGAGTTTATTGAGCACTCAAGGTGCATCACAATTTGTTCGTTACAAAAAGGAGTTTATCGAAATTATTTGATACAGTTTATTGTCTCTATCTTTCTGCAGAATTTCAATCATGAAGTTTGTTCTAATTCTGTTTGTATTGAGTAAGTTTCTAACTAATTAAGTGTAATTATTCATTTATTACTGTACAAGGTGACCCAAAAGCAGGAGATTTAAAAGAAGTGTACTATGCTTTATGCATCCACGATGTAGATTACAAAAACATTTGCCTCTATAGAAAGAAAATTTTTTTCTTTGTCGCTTAAAGATTCGTTTATCTTCACGGATGAGACTTATTTCGAAAATCATGTCAACACCTTTCTATGCAAACCCCTCATATCGAGATCCAATTACGTTTTCTATTAGACAACCCTGTACAAAATGGTGGCCAGTCAAAGTTGGGAGTGCAAACGCCGTGCCACCACTTTGAATAGCCACCATTTCTTGAGAGTTGAAGCTTGTAGTCTTAAGACACAACTGCGTTGTTTTATTTTATAATACTTATTTTTAATCGAGTTTAATAATAATTAGTGTCAAATCCATTAGATTAGATTAGGTGAGCGGGGTGTGAGGACTTCTGATATTCCTATAGCACGTCAACCGAAGCTTATTGTGCACGTCAAATCCATTTGTTATAATATGGTGATTTTAAGTAGTATTTAAACTCTTGTCATTCAAGGTGAGTTTTAATTCCCTCCCTCGCCATAACTTAAAAAAATTTTCTTTTTTTTCAAAAGTACTCTATGGGATTATGTTATAGGGTCGTGATGTTTCCCTCAGAGGATTAAAAATAAATAAAAACAAAGTAACAAATAAACTAAATAAAATAATAATAAAATAATTATACGTGAAATGTGGCAGTTTAAACCTGATTTCTTGCCGTCATAAATGGGTAGGCCTATTACAAAAAAACTAGTCGAGATAAAGATTGTAATTTGCGTCGTTTAAATTTTTATTAAAATTTCCATTCTTTTAAAGTGCCACAAGAAGGGGGGTTTGTATTTTTTTTTAAATTGGGGGTCCTTCCTTGTCAAAAGTTAAGGTGGGAAGGGACATTTAAAACTCACCCTGTATAATGATATACAGAGTGACAAACTGACAGCTGTACACATAGTTTTTACTAAAATGTAGTCCTTGTCTATACCATCTCTTTAAGAATGATGAATTAACTTACAGTTTAGTTTGAAAATAGTCCTTTTGGGTCTTGACTAAGATGAACTTCATTATGGTAACCTTTTCAAAATGGCACCGATGAAGTTGAGTTTTGAATTCAAGTTTACTCAATTGACATTTAAAGCGTTGAAATTAGTGGTTGTGTCTTCTAAATCTTTTAACCTGATGAAAACCGGCTAGTGAATAATCTGACTACTTTCATTTGTTTGTATTTCTTTTCGCTACTATCAATAGTTATTTGTATTTGAAGTAAGTTACTATAAAGACCAAAATTGACATTACATACGTTTTGAACGTTTTCCATAAAAGGGCAGTAGTTGACAAATCCAGGTAAAGTCCGACCATTACTTCATCGTAATACTTGAAGAAAACATTTACCAACTATAGTGAAAGTGTAGTTTAGTTTCATAAGTTAAATCCATTTCTGATTTTTTGACAAGAACCTAGAGTAACAAATTCACCAGACCGGAGTAAATCGTTATAGTTTTTGCAAACCCAAACAATTTATTATTGTGTTACAACTATGTGTAACTTCTTTTAGATCTTGGTGTGTTGTGGGCTCAAGAACAAGGTCAATGCCCTTGGTTAGAACAATGCAGACACGAAGCAGAAAATCATGTCTGCGCTTGGAGTTCGAAGGCAAAGATTACCATACGGTTCCGGAACAAATGCAGTATGCTGGCTGAAGATAAGTGTTATCAATATGGTAAACGTTATCAGATTATTTGTTACTCTTTAGCTTTATTTAACCAACAGATTTAAACAGGTGAGACGAAACAACCATCGTATGACACTTTGTTATCAGCGTTTTTTTTACTTGATGTATTTTCAATGAATCACGTTGTAACAGTGATTTTATAATTGAAAATTATATTCCTAAATCAAATAAGGCAAATTGAAATTACTTGATTATTTAGTAAAAGGAAAGAACGGACTTTTCCTGCCACTTCCGGAGAAAAGCTACTCCTAACGTTTCGGGTAGTTAAATTAGTTTTAATTGGTTGGAATAGTCTTAGGTTAGATCTTGAAGTTAAGATATTAATAAAATGTAGTTTCTAGATTAGTGTAGTCCTCTGAAGACGAGTGGAATTTTTACTACCCGAAACGTTAGCAGTAGTTTTTCTCCGGAAGTGGCAGGAAAAGTCCGTTCTTTCCTTTTACTAAATTGCTCTCCGCCACTATTATGAACTTTTAACTAACTTGATTATTCATAGCATGTTTTAATAAAAAACTAGCTGCCCCAGCAATATTACGCAAAGGTTTCACGTGCATACCACATATTAGACATTATTTCGTAAAATAATTATTTTCTAAATAATTAACCTTTAACTTTGTGATTTTCAGAATTTCGACTTGTAAGAATGTATTCCTGTGAGCGAGGGAATGGAGATACTTTGCCCTACTGGAAAGCTTTGGGGAAAAATGGCACAAGTTTAATGGAAAGATGGAACAAAATAAGTGAAAGCTCAGGTTCGAATTAAACAGTGCAATGAAAAATAAGAGAAGTTAGAAAGATAACTCTAACCAAAGTTTTAAGTTTAATAAACAAAAATCAAAATAATAACCTAGTCTTTTACTCCCCTCCCCGCCTCGCCACACAGCTGGAGTACTACGCTGCCAAACTGCGCAACCCTATATTATAAAAAAACTGTACTTAATATTTTACATAGATATAGCTTCGTATTAAAACGTACAGCAGTGTACTAATGTGTGCTGCAAATCACCATAACCCAAGCCTGACCAAGATGGCTACGGAAAATGGTATTTTCGTGCACAACTAGAAAGTTGGGTTTAATGCGTCCCAATGAATATTACTGAAGACTACTTGAAATGTAATGAAACATATTTATTTCCACAAGAAGTTACAAAATTATTGACTATTTGTTTGTTAGGAAAGTTCTAAACCACTTTCTCCTGTACTGGTGGTAGAAACACTACAAATTCACTTCTAGTAGTTTCACTAGTAGTTACACTTCACTTTCACTATTTTGCATGCGTTTTACATAAATATTAATTCAGATTGAATCATATACATTAATTTAAACTAACACTATTCTGTGTAAATTAGATTTAAAAATAATAAATAGGCAAAGTTTATAGTTTATAACAATATAAGGGAAAACTCCAAGTATAATTCAAGTCAAAATAGTGAATAACCTATACGGGTCATCCAATGCTAGGCCTAGTAGCCAAATGTTTAAGAGATTGCAAAAACCGATATTGTTTTAGTTTCTTTTATGGACTTGGGCAGTGTATTAAATAGTTTTGGTCCTAGAAAAACAAAAGATCTTTGGAAACAGTGTTTAACTCTGATTTGTTTAAATAACTAAATTGAAACATTGATTTTTTATAAAACAGATAAAAATAACTTACGGGTTAAAATAAAACTTAATCATAAATAAAAAGTCAATTAAGTAATACAATACAATAAAATGGTCAAAAATAAATTATTACTACTATAATTATTTTTTATAATTTGAAATAATAAATTGTTGTATTAAAAGTTATTTTTATATTTAAACATTATACAGGGTCAGGCAAAAGTGTGGAAACGCCTTTATAACTTTTTAACCAGTTTTTCAGCAGAACCGGAATGGGTACACTTTATCAGCGGAAACAAAAGTACCTTTTAATGCATACTGACACTTTTCCCCAGTTTTCAAAATGGGGATTGGGGGTGGACTTAAAACTCCGTGTAACTTAAAATCAACGCCATTTCTTTCTAGGTTAAGCTAGAGAATTCTAGTTATCAACATTCATCAATATTTTCTAAGACCTTCAAAATGAGGTGTCACTCGATGGGGCTTTCCTATGAAAGTTATGGGGCTACTCCCCAATCCCCCATTTTGAAAACTGGGGCAAAGTGTCAGTATGCATTAGAAGGCACTTTTGGTTCCTCTAATAAAATGTACCGAGTGCGGTTGCGCTGAAAAACTGGTTAAAAAGTTATAAAGGCGTTTCCACACTTTTGCCTGACCCTGTATATAGTGGATGAGAGGACTTACAACATTGATGCTCAAAGTGTACAATAGGACGTCTTGTAAAATCCCCTAATTCTGGCTTTAGCCCCCGCCAAAATAATAACCTTACACTTTGTCGCGGTCAAGCACTTTGATGTTTCGGTATTTTATTTTTAACCCAGTCATCGTTCATTCTATCTCTGTTATGACTAGTGATTTAAAACAGTGTTTAACTCTGATTTGTTTGAATAACTAAATTGAAACATTGATTATTTTTATAAAAATAGCTTACTCATTAAAATAAAAACTTAATCATAAATAAAAAGTCAATTAAGTAATACATTACAATAAAATAATCAAAACATAAACTATTATTACTATAATTATTTTTATAATTTTAAATAATAAATTGTTGTATTAAAAGTAATTTTTTATTTAAACATTATATGTTTTATTTTTGAAGAAGGTAAATGTGTTGTATAATATTATGATAACGACTTCTAACCTAGCAAATAAGCCTAACAAATACACCAATGTAAAAGTGTATTATCAGTTGTTTTTTTAAGTAATGAGTCGTTTATTTCTTTAATAACCATTTTGTTTGTATAATCATGTTGCTTTTGTTTTACAAACAGAAAAATGTAGCGTTGTCCTCAATACTTTATCGATGATATTTACACCTGCCTTACAAACAAACTAACAACACCATTGAAATGTAAAATGTTACGATAATTTATTGTTAATCGGTACACATTAAAGACAATTAATAACAAAATACATTTTCCATAACGTGCCTTCAACAGCAGTGTTGGTGAACTTTTCGAAACATCGTGTAGGCTACATCCTAAAAT
The DNA here is from genome assembly GCA_018831715.1 of Matsumurasca onukii. Classification (NCBI taxonomy): domain Eukaryota; kingdom Metazoa; phylum Arthropoda; class Insecta; order Hemiptera; family Cicadellidae; genus Matsumurasca; species Matsumurasca onukii. The sequence goes on from CM032062.1 coordinate 63,280,402, forward strand.
AAATATGAAGTGCACAATTTGAATTGTGATCGTTCTCACCTTCAATGGTCACTTACTGTTTTTACTATTATATACGTATATTCAGGCAATCCAGTTTTAAAGTGTGAACGAATAAAAGAAATAAACGAATAAAAACACATAGAACGCAAACCTTGTTGACGGTGGAAAATGCAGAATGTCTGAAATCATCTCTGGCCATTTTCCAAACCATTGACTCCCCACTGCGGTCCTTGATTTCTACTTCCAAGTTTATTCTTCATTTCCGTTTTCTTTCCTCCGTGGAGTTTGATTAGTTTTTTAGCAGTTCGACCATACAACCTGTTTCATGAAGCAATTTATATTTATTATTGTGTTGTTTTAAGCATCTGTATCCGTTTAAACTTAACAGAAACCCAGTCATAGTTAGCCTCAGATTGCTTGTATATGATACAGTTATTATATTAGCTCACCTTAGCAATCAAATAATTCTTGTGTAAAGAATATCTAGACTTATGATTTGTAAATCCATTCTCAGCTATGTGTCAAGAAATTTAGTCATCATGTAAAAATGTTCATTCAGTGGATTTCTTTACTTTCTTCACTATTCCCTGTTAAACTTACAGATCAAATATCAATGGTCATGCATATTTGTGTGATGTGTCAACATTATGAATCTGTAAGTTCAACGAAGAATAATGAATGGAATAACGATATCCACTGGATGAATAATTTTGTACATAATAACTAAACTTGGCCTCCCGACACAGAACTGAGGATGGATTTTCAAATCTAGATATTCTTTAAATATGAATTGATTAATTGCTAAGGTGAGTTAATATAGTAATTTATATTAGGAGAAACCTTGAAAAGAAGTTTAACAATATTTTAAAACTTGTATTAAAGCAAAGCTTTTTTCAAAAACACTGAAAGTGTCAAACTATTAGTTGGATATATTTTGCAGACGTCTTCAATAATTAGTGAACAAAAAGAACATGACGTTTCCAGATCTCCAAAAAGGACTAACTCAGAAATTCTTATATCGTCAAAAACAGTCTTATAACAAAGGGTATAAATTCATTCTTCAAACCGTACAGGCACTCCTGAGTTTTAACTCTTCGGCTTTCGCGGCCGGTGTCACAACTATAATCTAGTTCTTCCGGTTCACACTGCGTCCAAACTTCATAATTAGGTCGAGATATTTCGGCCTCGCTGTGGAGTCCCATCTTCAGTTGCTGATTGGCTAATTGGATGAGTTTGGCTGAGAAGATGGTACTCCACAGCGAGGCCGAAATATCACAACGTAATTATGAAGTTAGGACTCGGTTTGAACCGGAAGAACAAGATTATAGTTACTCCTGAGTTATGATTTTCAGTTCTAAATAAAACTGTTTGTTTTAACAAAAGCTAAGTACAGTATGACAGTAACGTTCTTTACACAGCTTAACTGTGAGGTAATTAACGCAGTTGGTGGAAAATTGGCTTAAAGAATTAAACGCATAATACAGTTCCGGCGTTCCTTTGTCCGTTGACATTATGTTCCAAACACATACAGTTCAAATGTAGTTTTTATAATATTGAAAATGAAAAAATATGGAATGAAAACGTGTTTTAAATAACAGAAATACAATCGTGTTTAAATGTATATTAACTATTAGATTGATACATTTTCAACAACTTTTATCGTTTCTGTTATCGTTTACTGTTATCTCTAAAGAGTTAAGAATGAAAACCAGTTTTCTCAAGAGACGGTCGGGCTAAAATGGTCAATGGGGAAAAAGATATTATCAACGAAAATTATTGCCTTTTTCAAATTCATATGTTTTTTTTTTAATTGTACTGATTTAAATGCAGATCATCTTAAACGTTTACTAACCCTCTAGCACAGCTGATTGAGGGAGAAACTTTGTGATTTGAAAGAAAGTATGGACTCTGATGGTGGACTTATCTGCTGTCTATTGTTTGTCCTGAATTACATTATTACTTTGTGATGAGTCATAAACCTGATTTGGTACCCTCATATTTCTTTACTTTGTTTTTTAGTACTTTGTTCAAAGTTTGTTCAGGCCTATAAACTGGGATTCAGTTTGAGAGTAATTACGTCACAGCAGGTGTAGTTAAAGCCAATCAATGTTAATATAGTGTATTACAATCGTCAAGATATTGTGGTTTTATACATATTTTGTGCAATCAATAAATACAAATTAATAACATACTTTATCACTATTTGAGTTGCCGACCACTCTCATGAGGGTATTTTAAGGCAAATATGTGGTGAAGGATGAGTGTGATGAGAGGTAGTAATCAGAAATCAGAACTTTATTAACATTGAAAAAATCAATGTTATAAATAAATAAATTAAAATATTACAGCACATTACAATATAAAACAGTCAATAGATTAGATAACTAATTATAAAGGACATTCAATATTAAACAAAGTAAGTTAAAATGTTAAGTCTATGTTTTGTTCTAAGAATTCATTTATGCTATAAAAGGGGTTAATTAGGAGCCAAGCCATCAATTTATTTTTGAAAATCTTTAGTGGAATGGTTCGAGCAGAATCGTGTAATTTATTGAAAAATCTTAAGCAATTTACCTGATGCGAGGTTCCAATCTTGGCTAGTCTATGGTGTGGGATGTCCAATTGTCTTCTATTGCGAGTGAAATGGGAATGAATGTCCTGCCTGGTTGAAAATTGATCTAAATTAATTTTAGTGTAAGTGAGGATGACAAAAATATAAAGATTAAAAACTGTAAGAATTTGCATATAATAAGTTATGAGGTGTAGTCTTGTTACAAACTAAGGCCGACTCGCCCTTAGAATGGCCCAATGACCAATGAAAATACAAGGACCAAGGCTTACCGTGACTTCCGAATCACGCAGGCGATGGTCTGATATGTCTAAACGATGGTGGGAGTTGATGCGGGTATCATCAGATGATCACTGAGACTATCTGAACCGCTTTACACCTATTTCATCCTCAAAACCTGACCTCCATGAAGCTGGATTACAGGACCACGCCACGAGTCCCAGTCAAACTCTTATGCAATCAAACTTTGACATCAAAATAAAGTTATTTATTTATTTATTCACAGCTATGTACAAAGATAAATTATAATAAGCGTACTTGCTTTCATTATAATTTTCTTTTTACTAAATACTTACTGAGAGTTCATACGTATTAAAATGTTTTTTGAAAGATGCTTAACACAGTCATCAGTTCACAAGCTCTGTTTCAAATTAATAAATTGTAGACATATTTAAAATTTAATAGGGTCTTTTCTTACTAAATTTGTTTATTTTTCCATAACCAGCTCGATCTGTCTATAGTTGTCTAACTTCTCTTTTGCATTGACAAAAGTACTTGATATCGATGTAGTTTAATAAAACGAACAGTGGACCACAAAAACAAGGATTTTGATGATAGAACGAAAGAAACATGTGTGTATCAAATGGATGACTATTAACAAGCATTTAATAAAACCTTCATGCAGAAAGAGGTTTACTTATTCATTAAACATCTCACTTTATATTATTTCCGTTCTCTCATATTATTTTTCCAGTAGGAAGTGAACGACAGTGACTAATGACTCTGGCAAGTTGTTAGCTGGCCGAGGTTGAACAGCAACTGTAGTTAGTACAACTTGAAACTGGTTGACTTGAAAACCAACGACAAGCAAGTTTGAACAATGGCCTAAACTTTAGACAGTCACACAAGTCTGAGTTCACGTCAAGTCCAAAACCCTTCATTCCGATTAATCTTACTTGATTTGAATGTGGTTGTAGCGTTTTTGGAATATCTATGGTTGAAAACCATACGAAGCTTTTTTATAACAAAATATGATCTCCAAGAAAAAAGTGGTTGCGTACGAATAAGAAAACAAAAGTGGCTTAAATTACCAATGAGTTTGAAATAAATTTGTTGTATAAAAGCAGAAGATAATACGTAAATTACGATCTAAACATAGTACACATTTAAAGAAATTACTCAGCTATCACCGTTTAAAAACGTAAATCTTGGTAATGTTTTTGATACAAAACCTGGGATTAGGAAATAAGCCTGACAACAGAAAGGGAAGGGTAGCAATGACTGTATAACGTGTATAAGCTGAAACAATAACCTCCCCTTTGTGTGAGAATAGACTGAGCGAAAATCCTAACTTCGCACTTGCACCTGAATATAAGTATCAAGTTTTATCTTTAAACAAACAAAAACTATTATAGCTCGTGGCATATCATAAGACTTATCTCAAGTAACAACTCTAAGTTAAAGTTTAAACTGGTTTCGGAAGGAATATAAAAATAAAAACGAGTTTTACCAAACTCTACAAGGGAAAGGGAAAAAAGAAATGGTTTATTAACGATTACGTAAATCGAAACAATGCCAAATTACAAATTATGCTATGCTACGGGGAAAAACACTCAATTGTATAGGGGCACTCCTGGTTAACTTCTCGTGTTTAATTTCAGTGATGCATGTTTCTGCCCTAAAGCTGAACTCCATACCTATAAGATGACGAGGGGCCGGATAGAGCGGCCGCAGGTCAACTCAGAGTACCGCTTATAACATGGAATAAAAACTGCAAACTACGTTTTAGGCAAGTTAATTTACTTAAATGTGAAAATGTTCTCTGGGGAAGCATAGATCTATTGATGCTGCTTCATATAAACACCTAAACGTTTACTTTCGTTATCAAATTAATTCTGTACTTCTGAACTAAAAACTGGATTTTTCCATTAAGAACATAGCAATTCAGTAATGAAAATTCTATTTTATAACCGAACTCATTTTTTGTTTTATATGCAGCAGCACTAAAGACTCAATGTTTTCACAGAAAAACTATCCACGATTTAGTTCACTAATCTACGTAAAACACAGTTTACAAATTTTCTCATGTTAAATTCCCTATTCCATTTGAACGCCGTTCGGACTCTATCTGGCCCCCTCTGAAAAGGGATGCTTCTCTAGTGGTGATTGCCTTTACTTGTCTAAGAGCGAAGGTAGCGCTGCTGATTCTCTCACTGGGGGTTTCCAGGTGGTTTTCTCAAGCAAGTCTTTTGTCAGTCATCAATTCTTGTTTTTTTGTAGACTTCAAGACTTGGAGGTTCGAGTCCTGTGGTTAGTTAGACTGGGACTCGTGGCGTGGTCCTGTAATCCAGCTTCATGGAGGTCAGGTTTTGAGGATGATACAGGTCTAAAGCGGCTCAGATAGTCTCAGTGATCATCTGATGAGACCCGCATCAACTTCAACATCGTTTAGACGTATCAGACCATCACCTGCGTGGTTCGGAAGTCACGTTAAGCCGTTGGTCCTTATATTTCCATTGGTCATTGGGCTAGTTACTAATTACTCTTTCTAAGGAAGAGTCGGCCTTAGTTTGTAACAAGACTACATCTCATAACTCATTACTACGAGCCACTCATCACACTCATCCTTCACCACATATTTGCCTAAAAATACCCTCATGAGAGTGGTCGGCATCTCAAATAGTGATATAGTTTGAAATTTTGTGCTTTCTATGTTATAAAAAGCTGTTCTTGTTTCAGTATACATAAAACAAATAAATAAGAGATGAGCTACGGTTGAGTTTTAGGATCTTTGACGATTTGTCCTGACAAGCGAGACCCGTGTCGTCCGCTTACATGAAAACGTCACGTAGTTCCATGTTCATTGTTTGATGCAAAGTCGTAATTGAAAATAACGCTCTCTTGGTGAATCCCACTTAACTGAATATTCAAAGACAAATCGTAGAAATGAATCCAATTTTACACAAAATTCAAAATAACTATTTAAGTTCCATGATACAAATTCTTAATAGTAGACCTGATTGATACCTAACTTGTAAATCCAAGACAACTGAATAGTATGTAAGGCTTCCGGTTTACACCGCGTCACAGTTGAAATACAAATACTGCTAAACGTATTGACCTCGCTGTGGAGAGTCATCCTCAGTAGTAATTCGGATCGTGAGTCTCAGCCAGTCAACCAGCTACTGAGGATGACTCTCCACAGCGAGGTCGAAACGTTTAGCAGTATTTGTATTTCAACTAAATATTAATGATGACACCGGCCGCGAAAGCTTAAGAATTAAGACAACTGAATAGGTTAACACCTGCCATCTGTTTCTAGTTATAAACAAAATCATATTAAAACTATTATCTTTGACATGCGTGATGGAATAGTGAGTGGCAGTATTTCTAAGTATCAAGCAAGTAACTCCAAGAGTGTCTGTGGAGTGGATAAAAGTCAAGGGCCAAATGAAGAAGAGCTTGGGCAATCTACTGCAGGAAATTACTCGGTCCTTTGGTTGATCTATCTGCTTCCCAGATATGAAAACGGAAATCCATATATAGGTTGAGGTTTCTTTTTAAAAGTGCAAAGTCAATTGGCATATCTTCTTTTTAGAACAAAATAAATAATTGGAATCTTACTGTGTTTAGTACTTAATTAAACGATGTTATTAATGTTTGCAATTTTCAAACCAATAGGCTAAGTTTCTTTAACGGTACGAAAATATAACTACAAAATTCTCTCTAACACTAAACTTCGAACTTTACCTAGCGTTACCTCTAAGTCATTTTACAAATTACTTTTACAAATTACAGTGGTGACTGTGAGGACCAAACTAGTTTGTTCCAAAGTTAACACAATACTTTACTAAAGATGTTACCTACTGTAGATATAGCCTTGCGGCCAAATCAATAAAGAATTTTGAAGCTTACTTCAACTTTACTAATCGTACTAGGTAAATTGTTTTTATTTACTTACCTCCGATAATTTGGTGGTAATTATTAGAAGTTGAATGCAAAAAGGGCTACGATGTGGTTTGTTTACGATTTCAACATAAGGAAAAGAAAGAAAAACATTTTAGGAGCATTTTTTGTGTCGTTAGATGATTTTTCACTTAGCGTGTAACCTATAATAGGTTGTGATAACAGGTGCCAATCATTTTGTATAAGCAAAAAGCTACAGTAAATAATTGGTTTTAAGTTATTGAGTAAAACCTATTACGTGATTCAAATGCTGGGATAGGTCTACATGTTAAAATTGCAATGATTTCAGAAAACATTTTTATAAAAATATCAGCCTCGTTTCTGAGATTATTGCCATGAAAACATTTCTTGATTCATTGTTAAATCCTTAACAGCTATGAAGTCTAATAGATTTTTGAAGTGATAATTAACGAGCGCTACCTAAACAAAAACTTGGAATCCTGCCAGGGAGATTCTTCAATTGTAACAAAAAGCAAGTATCATAACTACTGATAGATGACATAATACAAAACATACATTACAACATACAATGATATTATTCTTTTAAAGGTTTCCTATGATAACTTCTTGTTGTAAATATGTAGACTCTTTTCACAATATTATAAAGTAATGTTTAAAATAAATATTTATTAAGTTATTACGGTTTGTTATAAAGTGCTTTAGTTGTTAGATTTCTAATAGTAATTTATCATATTTTACTAACTAAAGCTTCCGGTGTAGACCGCGTCAATAGGCTATTTCTAACTTCTACTGCGCCAGACGTTTCGCTCATTTTCTAATGGAGCATCCTCAGTGTAGTTGCTGAGACTGACCTCAGTGTGAGACCTCAGTCTCAGCAAGTCATCTGAGGATGCTCCGTTGAAAAATTAGCGAAACGTCTGGCGCAGTAGAGGTTAGAAATAGCCAATTGACGTGGTCTACACCGGAAGCTTTAGTTAGTAATCCGGCCGCTTAAGCCTAAGACTTTATGTATTTATCATATTTTGGTTATTTAAGGGCAACGTCAATCTCACTATAAAAATCATTTTATGGGTACATTTATACATTTGATTTGTACAATACATTGATAAATATGTAACTTCAACAAATCTCTTTTGTGAAAGACGATTACTTGACCAAATCAACGTTTAAGTTCTTGGAATTGTAATTTCAGTCACAACTCAAATTAAATGTCAAAAAGATAGTTTCCTGACAAATAGGAACGTTTCTATTTCAAACCAACCAACAATATTGTTTTTGTCTGGAAAACAGGCAATAAAATCTGGTCTGGACTGAAACATCGAGATCGGCTTAGAGATTAGGACCGCAGGATTACCGACCAATATTTATTGTAGAGAATCCGTCTGCTGCATGGAAGATATTACACTCATCGATGTATTTTCATCAACGGACTCACTTAGAAGTTTCATCACATGAAATGGTTTAGTTTATACAGGGTGAGTTTTAAATGTCCCCCACCATCACTTTTGAAAAGGAAATATTTTTAAAACCATTTGGGGAATGTTTTTATAGAAGTCTGAAGTTTGTTTTGACGTACTTTGCGTCACCCAACTCCCACCCAAAATCTGGGGGAGGCCCTTTAAACTGTTTAAATTTTAAAATTAAAGGGAATTTGAATACGACGCAAAGAAACATTTTTAATCTCGACTAGTTTTTTTGTAATATCCATTCGAAGATTACACGAAATCATGTTTAAAACGCCACATTTCACATACATTTTGTTTATAATAAGTTTTCTTGAAAATCCTCTGAGGGAAATACACAGCCCTATACCATTATCCCATATAGTATTTAGAAGAAAAACTCTCATAAACAAGATTTTTTATGTGAAATATAGCATTTTAAACCAGATTTTTCGTAATCTTTAAACGGGTATAAAAAGTCAATAAAAAACTTTTGCGTCGTTGAATTTTCATTGAATTTCCTTTTATTTTGAGATGCCACAATAAAGGGTTTGTATTTTTTAAACATCTGGGAAGGCCCTCCCCCACCACCGGTTTTGGGTGGGGGTGAGTACCGCCAAGTACGTCTAAACTAACTTCAGAATTCTATAAAAAGGGTTTTAAAAGGATATAAAAAATATTTCCTTTTTCAAAAGTTATGGTGGGGGTGGACATTTATAACTCACCCTGTATATTTAATTTCATCTATTGCTTAAATTATCAGTTGCATTTTTGCCGGGCATTTTAAACAAGATAAAGGGTGAGTCTATTATGTTTGCGTGAATACAATACGTCAATCGTTAATCATTCCCCAGTCATGAAAAGAGGCGGCTTGCTAGAATTGTTGGTATTGTTACGCGTACATCGTTAAATCACTAAAGCGTGTTTTTATTAGAATCCGACGATTAAACGTAATCGAATGCTCAAAGTGTTATTTTTAATGTTGGTGATGTTAAGTGTTTTCAATAATTTTTTATTTGCATACAATCTTAGTCATTGAAAGGTTTTCGAAAGGAAACTAAATACGAACCTATTTTAATTATTTATTAATTTATTGAGAGACTATTGGCACATTAAGTGCATAGGCTTAACAACAACAAAAGTAAAATACATAGTAAAATATACAGATAAGTTCACTTAATAATTTAAAAATCGTCTTCCAGAAAGTCCATGACGCTGTAATATGATCTGTAGGTTAAAATGATTTAAATTTATGTTTGAATTTCTTGATGTTTTCTTCTTGTTTTATGGTAAATGGAATTTTGTTGTAAATTTTTAACATATTGTAATAAGTTTGTTTTGTAAAAATCTTGTATTAAAGTTGGGCACTTATAAATTTTTGTAGTTTTATACTTTATAAAACATTAGCTGACACTTAAGGGGCGTAATGTGCTTAAACAAAACTATAAACTAAGAAAGGTTGTAAGTTTATTTTATTGGCGGATAAAAATAAGACATAAAATATTATGTTTCAATAGTTTATGGAAAAATCCAAAACAAAACGCTCTGGGTTACAAATATTTAATAGGATAAAAGGGTAACATGCTTCATTTTTGAGGCCACGATTACATTCAAAGATAACCCGCTACTTCTATTTTTTAACAATACTTTTGTTACACTCTTTTTATTATTTTAGGTTTGTTGTTGACGATTGGAGAATTTCAGAGTTTAAACTAATTTTGCGTACATTTTTCATCGTTAGTGAGCAAGATGATCACGACGTTTCGGGATCTGCAATCTGATCCCATCTTCAGGTGAAAAGTAACCTACAACATAAACAGAACATCAGCAAATAAGCTAACCTAAAGTATTTTTAAATTTTAGTATTTTTCCTTGAACAGCTACGTGTTGTTTGGTTGTGTTTGACTGGTCAGCTTACGCTGATTACTTTAGGCTAACTCATCGTCTAATGTTCTGTGTTACGTATTAGATTGCTTTTCACATGAAGACAGGATCAGATTGCAGATCCCGAAACGTCGTCATCTTGCTCACTGACGATAAAAATATCCGCAACGATAGTTTAAATTCGTTTTATTTTAGAACGGTTAAACTCTCATAATGAAAGAAATCCATAAATAGAGTTTGACAAAGAACACTGGAAAAGTGCTCTAGGGTATAATTTAGTGTGAACAAGAGAGTTCGAAGATAATAGCGGAGTAATTAGCTGTCATAATGAGGCGGGAGATTGTTGATTTCCATTGTTCCAAAATGATATCCGGCACCAAACTTGGAGATACTTTATTTTTAAGTTAGCTGTCTTCATTGAAATAGCTTAATTGTTTAGTATAACTTGACTGAAAATAACAGAAATAGAAAGATACATTGTTATTCCGTGGCTTACGGATGTTGAACTTACAATTTTAGTAAGTAACAAATATGTTGAATTGTAATAAGCGGTAGAGTTCTAGATACTTACAATGTGAGTTTTACAACCTTAACTTTTGAAAAAAGGAAGGATCCTAACCTTTTGAAGACAAATCTCCCCCTTCGCTTGTGAAACCTTAAAAAACTTAAAAACGTAAAGAAAAATTCGTGAAATAAAATCTCAATTAGTTTTTGTTGTAATACCCATTAACAGATTTCAAAAATTTTGGTTTTAAACGCCACATTTTACATACAATTTTTTCAATGACAAATTCTTCTTGAAAAACTCTATGGGATTATGTTATAGGGTTGTAATGATTCCCTCAGAGGATTTTCAAGAACAGTTTGATATTCAAAAATAATGTACATGAAATGTGGATTTTAAACCTGATTTCTTGTCACTTTTAACTTGGTATAACAAAAGAAATAGTCGAGATAAAAATGTCCATGCGTCGTTAAATGTGTGTCAAAATTCCTTTCTTTTGAGGTGCCACATGTGAGGGGGTGTATTTAAAAATTGAAAGCCCCTCCTCCCCGGGTTTTTTTCTGACGCAAAGTAAGTCAAAACAAACTTTAGGATCCTATAAAACATTCTCCAAAAGGTTTTTCAAAAGGTCCCTTTTAAAGGTTAAGGTGTTGGGGACATTTAAAACTCACCGTTGTATAAGATTCAATTACATAGGATTGGTCAAGGGCAACTGTTTAAGAGAACAACTGTTAAATTGAACAATTGTATATTGTCATTTGCTAAATCCACTTTGTGAACGTAAAAAACACTTCTATTGTTCCAAAATAAGAAAGGACTAGGACATTGTCAAAATAAATACTGTGATAAAAGTCAATTTTGTTAAAAGATATAAAAAAAAGCCAAGAGGGTAAACTTTTATATGTATTAAAGTTAAATTAATAACCTAAAAGCCCCATCCGGATTGTTTAGATATTTGTTCTTATTCTACAAGTTCTTCAAAAGATAGAACAATGTACATTGATTTGGGATAAAATTTACATATTTTTGTATCTTTGTAATAGGAGAAAAACGCGTTGAGCTTGAAAACAGGGTGCATGAATTCCATTAGTGTGCAGTGTGACATGTACAGTGGATATCTAGCTACACTGTATACACGGTACAACATAACCTCCTCAGACCCCACGTCACCTACAGGTTACATTACCTTGTCTGTGTATATTGAGCCTGGGACTAAAGAGGTTAACTCAACGTAATTATGCAACACCACTTTATCCATACAAACAGAGGTTTGTTCGGACCAATATCACTTATTGAAAAGACTCTCCTCTAATCAGCTTGAGAGCATTGATTCACTTAGCTTTGGTTTATAATATATTCTACAGCCAACACAGCCACTATGTAAACCCTTTCAAATTAACAATGTAAATTCCGCATGCTGTTACTGTTTCCAACCCCCCTCCCTTCCACACGGCCTAACAGTCAGCTGTTCTCTTTTTCAGTCAGCTGTGGTGTAAATGTAGTGGAGGGGGGGTTGGAGACAAGTTGTTGTCAGTTTAATAGCTTTTCCGGCCCCTTTTTGCAGCTTGTTCTCTATTTGCAATTTCTTTATGTCTTTTCAATGCATTGAGTTACTTTCAGGATTTATCTATGTAAATGTATCTTGTAAATGTATTTACAATTTTAAGGATCTGGTTGACAGACATTCACAACCACTACCGTGCGTCCTACTAATTTTGCAAAAGTCGTAGGAGGAGAGGTGGATAATGTACCAAAGAAATGGTGTTTTATACTAAGGAATTTGCACTTGTGAACATATTTCAATGAAACTGGATAGTACAAATTGTTGTCATCAAAACCAACAGGTGTTCTAAAAACTAACAAAATTTAATTTCCATATAAATTTTCCACCAAAGTCTTGGTTTGGCTGAACGGTTTTGTAGATTTCTGTGCACTTGTTGATTAAGGAACCTTAAATTTTCATAATACGTCCTAATTTAAATCAGACCAAAAATTTAATTTATTATAAAACCCCGATTATTGGGAGGGGGAGAATAAACCCTTTAAAGTGCACTTCCAGTAAACTGGATCCAACTTAGAGATTTACAAAAATCAGAGTAGTTGAGAGCCAAAAACAAAACCAAAGCAAATTTCACGAAAATCTGTGTGACAGGAAATCTTAAAGTGTTCACAGCATATGTGTTCTTCGGCGTTTCGCTCCATAGCAGTCAAAATGAATTGTATATTTCCAATTGAAAATTGCTGAAGATACAATGTAAAAAATCATGGTACTCATATTTTCATTCGTTGAGTAGATGAAAGAAAAATTTACATGAGATAGATCCAATCAAACTTTCAAACTTAGTTGTACACAATTTGGAAGCACTAACAAACTAATATTGTCGAAATACATACAACAGTTTTCATATGTTAGTAATTTATACGTTTCTTCTATACTGTTGAAATAGTTTAAACAATTTATTTGTATACAATAAATACAAAAAAGGAAGACAAAAACAAAATTACATCTAGATATAAATATATACTCAAAAAAGACACACACAAACACTTACAATCACATCAAACATTCACACTCTTCCATCAGACCATATTTTACAGGAGTGGGGGATTTATGATTTGGGAAATGATTATTGGACATGTTAACAAACTCATAAACAGAATAAAGAGTGTTTTATATCTAAGTTGAACTATACTTTGATATAAGACACCTAAGCACAATACTAGTCGCTACTTAAAAAACACTCCAAGTGTAGATAGTGACCCACATGCGAGTCAGGGCTGCCAATAATCTAGCAACAAATCACCACTTTCATTCACAGACTTGGCAAAGTGCCTTCGTCCAGGGATACCAACCTCTAACACAAACACTACTCCATATTTATATTAATACTTTCCATTCTTAACGTATAAAGAAGATATCGTTTCAGGGTCAGTTCTTCACCTCTAGTTTCTGCTCTTATCAAGTATTTGTATAATTTGGAAACTTGATCACGTTGTTAAGTTTTCACAGGACAAAACCTTGTCTAAATAAAAAACATTCTAAAGAAATATGTTCCTTATTAGGACACTGAACTCAAAATATAATCGTGAAAATACAAAATGGTGGCTAGTGTGGAAATTGATTACTGTGGAAGAAATCATTTTGATCATTTTAGCAAACAAATGTGCTCTCCAAAGTTTTGAATTTTACTTATAAGACACTCAGTTTACGACATAAATGACATAGAATGAACTAACTGGTATAACTATCATCCATAAGAATAACACGATCACATTTGTACACTTTTTATAAGAAAAATTAAATACAATATCTCATTAAAACATTGATAAGGGGTAGGCACGTCCCTATACTGTGTATGTTAATTTTGCAGGTTTTAGGTAACCACTTCTTCTAAAGTGTTTGTCATAGAGCTTCTAAACTAAAATTAAATGAAATATTGGACCTTTGAGTACATGGTAACAACTAATCTTTTTTATTTAGTTGTTTAAAAATATTTTCAGAAAACTAAAAATATCAGATTTGTTCCTTGTTTTTTATTAAAACAACACCCTCCTTCTTTTGATAGAGGTTACATACATTCTAGCTGCTCTACCATGTAGCTATTGACATCTTCTGCTAGTGGTAATAATTTGAGACCTATATGCCAAAAAAATGGCTGAATAGCATAGCATGTACCTGAACTTGACATTTTTAGAATGTCGGGAAATCACACTTAAAGTGGCAAAAAATAGCCATATAAAACAGGCAAACAAAGTTTACAGCTCGCATATAATTTTAATATATATCTGCCGAATAAATGTGTATACCATGTAATGTATACATGTACATTTTGAAAATTTTACACGTCGTTACCTCCTTCAATCATGAACAATATGAACATTTTATATTATTGTCTAAGCATTCAGTTAAACGCTGGAAAACTGACAATTTTGGTAAACTCATTTAAGACTACATATCTTCTAAAGTCGTGGGAGGATGTCTAGCAGAAGTGCTACAGACCGCTGTAGAATCCATATGCCTTGTCAGCATTGAAAACACTACAACAAAGCGTATAGAAATTCTAAAGCGGGCCGCCGCCATTTTGAAGTATCTTCATCTTCAGTGCTGAGTGAAGACCAGAAGGTGGTTGCTGCGATGACGCAGCTTAGTTTTTCGTTGAAACTTACCTTGGATTCGTAAAAATGCCTTAAATGGATTACAAAAAGTACAAAACACAGAAAGTTTTAGTAAATTGTAACACGAGTTGAAATGTGGGAAATCTGGATATTAACGGAACAACCTGTATATCCTTCTAAGGCGCCTATTTCACCTATGGTTCAAATTAGATAAGTTTTTTATGATTTATAAGTAAAAAATTGAAAGGTGGACATTTCTTGTGGTAATTTGAAATATTTCAAAATGTGAACAAAGTAATTTTAAATCATGCTTTCTTAATTTTGTCCGACGATAACTTGTTTTAAACTAATTATTTTCATAAGATCAATTGAAAAACTATTTACTCGTCCAAAAGAAATGAAAGTTTTACGGATGTACATACAATGGAAGCTAATAGAAAGAAATCTTTGTTTCAAAATAACTTACAACAAAACATTCAGTTTTTAAAACTTTCAATGTCCATGGGTTTGTTTGTAATCCGTTTAGGACACCTGGCGTCTCCCTGTATAAAACTTAATACTATTTTATAAAACATAAATGTTAATCCAACATTTTGTAGACATCTACTAGCATTTAAGTACATACAAATGTATCTCACATTCGCGTATGATGAAACATACAACAATAAAAAGAATATACCAAACCGTTATTGCATAAATAGTTTACACTTTGCTTTAAATACAACTAAATCGATATAACGCAAAAGGGCAACAGCCTAACAAGGTTAAAATATCTTATAAGATACAAAGCAACTACATACAAATTTACACTATAACAGGGCTGTAACCCTCATAGTTAATAAATATAACACTGGAACTATTTTAAGTTTTCTCATCTTAGCTGAAATGAATAACACATTGAAAGCGTAATTTTGTACGAAACCACATATAAGTTTAAAATCATACAACATTTGTTAACTCTATTTACTCATTTACAGGCATGACCATGTTTACAAAAAGATTAACGAAACAACTTTTTAAGAATTTAACAGTTTTTTGTTGACGATAATACGATTTCTGAAGTTAAAATATTATAACGGACGTTGTCCATCGTTTTTGAGTAAACGTCATGTAATTATTATTGTTCACTCAAAAACTATGGAAAACGTCCGTAATAATATATTTTTAACCTCAAGATGTAATTTCAATACAAAACGTCCTCCAAGACCAACGTAAAGTTTTAAATTCACAGATTATTGTTTTTCTGATAGCTGGAAAATTAAAACGTGAAGTTAAGCCAAATGAAGTTAATGCAAATACTCAGTTATTATCATAGTATAAGATATTAGTTTTAAAACAACAATTGGCTTTTAAACATTTTGAGTCTTGAAATAATGCTACTGAACTCCAAAACAAAGTGCAGTAAGAGCGCAGGAAGTTTGGTTGTGGGGCAGGAAAGGATTATTCTATCTGAGACCAGAAAAGCTATTAAACTGCCAACAACTTCTCTGGCAAGCTTCCTCCCCCCTGCTCAACCCCCCTTCCACACACAGCTGACTGGAATAGAGAACAGCTGACTATTGTGCCAGTTGGAAAGGGAAGGACTCTCAGGGGAAGACTTGGTAACAACATGCGGCATTTACATGTTTAATTCCTAAGGGCTGAGTCTCTTTAAAATTATACCACACAATACATCTTCTATGGTGTCTTGATACAGTTTAACAAATTATATAAGTTTAAGGAAGTTTTCTTTGATTTTTCCTTGACTAGTTTTTACTTAACATTATAACAGAGTTTGATGATTTGTTTATAGCAGTGTTTTATAAAGAGAACATATGTTACATAACATTGAGATATGTCTTGGCGTTTTTGTGTCATTTACCTGACGAAGTACGATTATTATTTGAAGGGAATGAAGCAAAATAATGTTGTATACAGTAGTACTTTGATATATTATGATAAACTATTAATTGCTGTTAGCTTATCAATAAAATATTTCTGAATATATTCTTTGGGCTTGGTTAACTATTAATATAGTAGGAGTACTTAGTTTGTTTTGAACAGCTTAAATTAAGAATCTAAATTGTTCATTTTTGTTCAATCTCCATGTTTAGTCACTGCATCCCAAATTATCTGTATATCTGAAAAATATATCTCAAAATAATAATACATCAAAATAAATTGAGATAGGACATTTTATTTAAAGGTAATTCATGTTTAAAGAATTCGCGGAGGCCCACCCGCTGGTTTTAGGTGGGAGGTAGGTTTTACTGTATGATATAAAAAAGTACTCTTTGAATGTTCTTTGAGATCAAAAACAAATAAAGTTACCACTTTAAATTAAAAATATTTCAATCTATCGTTTTAGCTAAATACTAAAAATTTGTCAGCAAACAACTGCTTGCCAGATTAAATCTAACATAATGTTTAAGGACCAAACCCAAAGATGAATAACTATTTTCAACTCAATATTGGTAGCTTTGATGAATAGTAATATCATTCAGTCTTCTTTCCGAACTGTTGTAATTTCTTAACATCAAACCGACCAGTAAATATCTGACGGTCCAAAGCTTTAAAGTGATCCTGAAAATAACAAAAGGCACAGATTAAACAAAACGCATTTGTTAAAAGATTTGATTTATTCTTGATTGAAGTGAAATATAGAAACAATAATATTTGCAATGGAACAAGAAACTATAGTTCCCTATTTATATAGCAATGTTAGTATATAAACTAGAATACATAAACATTAATACTTATACAGGCTTAGATCTAAAATTACTTTAGAATATTGAGTAGTGTCCGTCGAATCGACATAGTACAATAAAACTCACACTAAACTGAATATAATTTAGGTTTATGTACATTTCAAGTGAAACCAAAAGGAAACGTGATTTTAATGGTTCTGGGGTGGTTGCAGTTGAAACGTAAAACTATGTCAGCTTATTTCGAAATAGCATTCGAGATACTTACAAGAAATCTTAAATTAATGTTGGGCTACCAAGATCACAATAATTAAGACTACTAAAGGCAGCCATGAAACAAATTCCTTTCCAATCACGTTTTGGGTGCGAAACGGGCTATGTTCATTATAGCAATGCAAAAAACACATATTATGTGCGTAGAAGTATCAAAGATTTTTAAAACCATATATATGACTGGACTTTTTAACCCAGTCAATAATATGTTGTTTGTTATAGGTACTTTAGATTTTAAAGATCGAAGAAATAAACATTTTAGAGATATATAACAGATTTAGTTTTATTTAAATAAGGTTTACCGAGATAAAACGTAACTGATTTAAAAGGAGCTCAACATTTTATGACATTGTTGTGTTGTCAAAAATGTTACGATAAATTATTTATAAACTACTTAAGTTATGGATATGACAAAGTAACCTAAATAGCTTTAATTTGGAAGACTCGAATTTCCCAAAGACTTATCCTGTTTCCCAGGTGCAAAAAGATAAAATGAAGGAAAAGAAGCTTTTTGCACTAAACCACTGATGCTAGCTACCTTATGTACAAATAACCTGTCGTGATTATTGGTTTGAACGTAGTTTCTTAATACTACACTTCACATAATATGACAAAGAGTGTATTTCTTACAACTTAGCATCCAATTGAAACTAAATATAACATTTTGGTAATTTATTAAATATTAACTAATTAGACATAAGTATTAATTAACTACACAATATAATTATTGTTAAACATTTTTACGCATCAATAATATCGTTTAAACGCGTGAAGTGTAATATTTAAAACATTTGAATTGAAAAACATGTCTGTTTTGTTCCATACGTTTTGGGCTCAAAAATTAACGTTTATTTATCTGTCACTTTATTGACCCTGGATGCATGCGTTTTAAAGACTATTTGTGTTGCTTAACTTCAAAGTACATTGAAATACTTTTTATACAATTGCAGAAAACTTTTTAATTTTATTAAGTCTAAAAAATAAAGTCCACTAATATTTGCAACACTGTTTTTATTACACACTTGATAATATATTAGATTATACTCTAAGAGTATATTACACTCTTATTTAATATAAAGATGAGTTTCCAATGTCCTCGCTTCCCCACTTCAACCTTTGAAAAATAAAAAGTTTGAAATTTGAGGTTTCTGAGGTTTGTTATGACTTACTTTGCGTTATCCAACTTTCATCCAAAAGCCAGGGGGAAGCCCCCCTTCCCAAATTTATATCTACGAACCCCTTGTTAAACCCATTAAAGATTAAAACGCCACGTTAAGTTGTCATGTTTAAAATACCTAATTTTGCATACAGATTAATTTGAGTCAACCATTTTCTTCAAAATCCTTTAAGGGATTTTGTTTCTGAGTTGACTTTTCCTTCAGAGGATTTTGCAGAAAGTCAAAATAATCTTTATGTGTAATGTGGTATTTTAAACTGACAACGTATAATCTTTAAACGGCCATACAAGAAATGGATTGAGATAGAAACATTTTTCTTTGCGTCATTGCATTAGTGTTAAAAATTACCTTTCTTTTGATGTGCCACAAGAGGGGGTTCATATTTAAAGAATTTGGGAAAGCCCTCCCCCCTGGTATTTGGGTGGGAGTTGGCTGACGCAAAGTACGTTAAAACAAACATCAGGACCTTAAAAACATTCACCAAAGGTGTTCAAAATGTTAAATTTTTCACAAGTTAAGGAGGAGGGCTGACATTTAAAACTCACCTTGTTTGTAAGACGTTTAAAATTGTTCAATGATCAATGTACTGAAAGGGGAATGTTTTGTCTTAGATCATTTGACAATATTAAAGTTTTCTCCTGACAAAACACATGCGTTCGTTTGAAGGTGTACCCGTTTTACCGACTTATAAGCTAAAGCTTACACGTAAATAAACCAATCTGTTACTGTTTTTCCCCTTATAAATTGTTTTTAAACTTTCCTTAGGTAAAAAGGATTCTTTTAAGTATTCGCACTAAAGAACTTTTGTATGTTCTAGTATTCGTAAGGTTTTAAAATGTACAGCTAGTACTATAACATACACTTTAATTAAAAAAAAGAGTAAGAGTTTTTCAGTATGAGAAAAAGCTGAATTTAAATAACTTTCAGACATGTTTTCAGAAAGCTTTGAAGCACGTTATTTTAACCAAACCGTTTTCTCAATCACGTTTTGTATGGAAGAAATTCATAACAAGGGATTGGTATAAAATTGTTTGAAAAACTTAGGATATTTGTATCGGGGACAACAAATAAAAAGGTTGCATGTTTTACAATATTATGCCTACGCTTTACCTGCAATTTTTACCGTAACTTTAAACTCTATAAAATGGTTAGGAGTTCTATTTTAAGTCAAATATAATATGAATAAAAAAAGATGTCTAGGAAGTGTAAATTAGTTTTCGGTAAATATATAGACACTATTAGATCTGATATGAGTCACTTTGGTCATATAAAAATATTTTACAGCAAAATGTTTTAGGATATGAAATGTAGGTGTGGAGCAGTTGAAAGCACAATGCTAAATGTTAATACAAGCACTACTCTTTAAGTGAGAGAACACCTGTAAGTAATGAAAGTACTCGTACCACTAATAAAACTGTCATTTCAAGTTAAAAACTTAGTTAATTTTCGACTACAAAATACTTCATTAGTGTGTTGAAGCAGTTTTTGACACTAATGTGTGTCAAGTTAAATTTGCGTATGTTTTTCTTTTATTACGTAATATAGATTGATACAAAAAGTAATCCCAAACAGCTGTTTCTTGAATATTGTAGCAATATCGGTCAACAGAACTTACGTCGAAAGGGGTTGAGGTTTTATTGTCCTTCTGTTTCATTCTTCTCCTGTTTTTTTTTTGCTAAAGTTTTAACAGTTTTCATAAATGTTAGGTCTTTGTACTCATGCCACAGCACGGTGTTAAAAGTCCTGTTTGACGCGTTGAGTAAATATCTAAGAAGCTATGATTCTGATTGAAACGTCTTTCGAGAGAAACGTTTAGAGAACATTTAATTTCGACTAAGACTGTTTTATTATGGGTAAAAAGTTTAGGCGCATAACAAACAGAAACAATGGCGGTAGAGACGTAACTTTTATAACAATTTTCAAAATTTAAAAAAGAAAAATAGGATTCTCAAAACCTATTAGTAATCATTTGATTAATTATTGTTCCAATAATAAAAGAACAGCTGTTATCGTTTCCTTTTTCGCATCAACTTGTCGTGTACATAACCGAATAAGTTCCAAAATTAATATAATTTAATTACATCGAAATATTACTACGGTGCTCTCTCTCTCTCTTGTATCTTTACAGCGTATATAAAACTATTAACTAGCATGCACTAGATAAATTAACTCTCAAACTACCTACTAAATAATGAACGGTCATGTTAAATTCAAACACCACAATAACAAAACAATGCACTGTTAATGTGTTTTGCTCATTAGGTGTTATTGCTCAAAAGGTAACATGTAATGTGCTCACTCTCACCGGCACTTATAAACTCTGTTACACTGACATGATATTACTTCAGGTGTTTTGGAAGCACTTTGAATTGTTATCCGAAAATAAGGTCCTAATAGGTATTATCTCGTAGCTGATGTCTGATTTCAAACAAAACCAAAACGCGAACAAAAAATCCATTTTACTGTTTGGGTAAATTTATTAACAATTTTACTTACTATACATTATTATTTTGACTAGATAGTTATAGGTGTGGAATTAGGTTTTTCAAAGACAATAACAGATCAAAAGACATAAATATTTATTAAACCAAGGATTGGTCAGTTCAATTAGTTGAAGCTATAATAGTAGTGAATAGTTTACAAAATTATACAAAACAACCTAGTACATTTCTGAAAAAACAGGCTTTAATCTTGCAAAGGATAAAGATTGATTCAAAACGGTTTAGTGATCTTTTGAAATGTTGGTGATTTTCAGAGTATTGTTGTTTTTCAGTTCTAAGTTAAACATTCGTTGAAACTTTGTGATATACATTTAGTTAATAAATCAAAAGCTTGCCTGCCTTTGAAGGGTAACCTAAAAACTATACATTGGAAAGCCTATTTGAACACTCCAAAGATATGTGTGAGCATTTCAAAGTGCTTCCAACTGTATTGCAATGGTTTAATCACAGTAAGATTGTACTTTTGAACAATGCATTAGCGCACTTTGCTACGAACTCCTGCTGCGATCGCAAACATCAAAGTCATGAAATTATTCAAAAGCACAAACCTTATCCCTACAGGATCACAAATGAATGTTACAAAACCTTCTGGGCGACTACTATCCAGCCAGTAAACATTCAAACCAATAATCGTAAGGCTAGTGAACGATACTGGAGTTATAACGAGTGTAAAGCGTTTGGTACTAGTTATTCTCAGCAGTTGGTACTAGTATCTGTCAGCTGGTGATACTAGTATTCGTCAGCTGATACTAGCGCTGGTGTTCAGTTGGTAGCCATGTGCACAACCACTGGTGCCAACACCAACATCACAAATGTGACAGTCTCTGCTGGATGCGAGGGGGCGGCGGTATTGCAACCCTCTTCCGAGCAACAGTAGACCTTCGTCCCCCACCCTTCTCCTGGAAAAATGTAGGCAGGTCTTAAGTTACTGTACCGAATTCGACTAGAGAACATACAAAGTATGTCTGAATAGTAACGGAACTTTTATATGCGGGTGTCCAGTGATTAGGAGATCAAACTTCACCAGGTGGGTTTTCAAGTAAAAATAAACAAGAAATGTACAATAACACATAGTCCTATCTTGCCTAGTTTTCCGTCTGTCTCTATGTCTATGTTTTTCACTAAATAATTTTTATCTCAGAGTTAGATTAAGGTATAAACTTACAACTTTGTAAACTTGTTAAGGTAGTTAAAACCAATTTTAAAAAATCATTTTGAACTATTATATTATATTAACGTTGTTTTGTTTTATTATATGACATGTTTATTTTGTGTATACAGGGTTATTACTAATGATGTTCACGATTTCAAGTGTATATGAAATGTAGTTTTGTATGTTATACAAAGAAACAAAATGGTTACATTTAAATAAAAACTCAAAAAGTTTCGTCACAAGTACTGTTAACTATAAATTTTTGATACGGGTACCTCTTGTGTAACACCTATAATCAAGCTCTTGCCATGCTATCAAGAGTGTCTTGATCCATTGTTTCGATGGCATTAGTAATCCGTTGCTGGATCTCAGGTTTGCTAATGGTAATGATGGTGTGTACACCTTACCTTTGATGTAACCCCACAAGAAAAATAACAGGGAGTGTTATCAAGGTAGTTCAAGTTATGCCATCATTCGGACCACCGCGCCCGATCCATGTCACAAGCACAATTGACAAGCATTAGTAGCATTTTTTTACAAGTGCGGCCATTTGTTTTGAAGTTAAATTAATACTTGCGATTAGATTGATTACTGGGAGGATCTTTATTACATCTGGTTCTAAAATTACACTAATAAAAAAGTTAATGTGATAATTAATTACACAACAAGCATCACTGTCCTCCAATTCAACCATTACACAACACGCACAACAATTGACTTAAGAAACAGCAGATACGCACCCAAACAAGTATAAATAAAACTTTATGAGTTTTCTTTCCAATGGTACCATTTAAAATGGTATAAAAGCAAATTTACCCATTAATAATTATAATCGAATCCAGGAACATCATTTGTAATAACCTTGTATATAAAAGAATTCGTAACTTTTAGACATATATACTGTGATTGTGTTTCAACCATTTTTCACGCACTCTGCAATATAAAACTAGTAACGTTGTTTTGACAATTCAGAATAGGTATTCCTCTATTGAAATGTATTTTTATCTCATAGTATGAATCAGTAAATTTTTATTTCATGGGAAAACTATTGGACAATTCAATGAGAATTCAATTGCTTTAGAAGAGTTAAAGGGCTTTGGACATTTTATTGAATTAGGCCTGTTCAATAAGATTATGTTTACTTATAAGCATATAGATATACAAGGCGAGTTTTAAATGCGCCCCCACCTTAACTTTTGAGGAGGAAATATTTTAAATAACCCTTTTGGTAATGTTTTAATAAGATCCTAAAGTTTTTATGTACTTTGCGTCACCCACCCCACCACAAAACCGGGGATAAGGCCCTACACATTTTCAAAATACGAAACCCCCCTTATGGTACCTAAAACAAAAAAGAAATTTTAATACAAATTCAACAACGCAAAACAAATTGTTTTTACAACTCGTTTATTTTTTATACTCATTTAAAAGTTACAAGAAATCAGGTTTAAAATGCCACATTTTACATATTGAACGCCTTTTGAGGGCAATGCCACAACCCTATGACATAATTCCATAGCTTATTTTGAACAAATGATTGTACAGAAAAGGTTCTACAAGAAATGTAGCATTTGAAACCTGATTTATTGTAAATTCTTGAAGCGTAGATTATTGGCAATTAGTACAAGTAGTTTTAAAAACACACAAAAGGCCAATATAATTTGTAATAATTTATTTACTAGCGCTTTCAACAGCTAAGCTGTCATCTTCATGCAAGTGAAGTTACATAATAATTGTCATGTAACTTCGCTTGCCTGAAGATGACAGCTTAGCTGTTAAAAGCGCTAGTGAATAAATTGTTACATTCTATTGGCCTTTTGTGTGTTTTTAAAATACTTGTACTGATTTATTGTAATCTTTAAATGGGTAGGCCTACCTATAAAAAAACTAGTTCAGATACAAAATTGTTCTGTCGTCTTACATTTTTAGTAAACTTCCCATTTCTTTGAGACGCCACAAGGGGGGGTTGTACTTAAACAATTTGAGGGCGACCTCCCGGTTTTTGGGTGGTGGATGGGTGACGCAAAGTTCGTCTAAACAATCTATAGGATCTTAAAAAAATTCAACAAAGGGGTTTCAAAATAGTTTGTTTTTCAAAAGTTAAGGTGGGGGAACATTTAAAACTCACCCTGTATATATGGATATTATGGATTACTCACCTCGCTCTACGCATTCTGCCGCTGCACAGTCTCTGACCGTGCTGCCCTCTGTGACGTATTTCTGTAAACAATTCACAAACACCATACAGAATATTGCCAGAACTCTTAAGAAATATTTTTTATTTATTTAACTTGATAGGTGTTGTTAGTTTCTAAAATAACCTGTTACAGAGGGAAATATCCTTTGCTTAAAACAAGCGAATTCCTTAAGTATTTTCGTCAACGTAAGAAAATATACAAATCATTTGTAAACTTGATTTAAATAACATAATTTCACTCAAAGCAATAAATAAATCAAATGTTTTCTGTTAATTGTGCCGGTGATTAAAAATCCTATAACAGTATTTTCTATACAGTATTTTGGAACGTCAATTTAAACTATAATTATACATGATAAAGTTTTCTTAAACTTAGGCCTACTATGTTGAGCCACGTAGAAATAGTTTTACGTAAGTTAAAAGTTCATGAAATACTTATGTTTGCACGTGTTTTTTCCAAACCAAAAATACGATTGAAAAACATAAGTTTTGAATAACTGCTTTTATGTAAAGATTTTGCAGTGTTGGATTAGTTATAATTTTCTAAGTTCAGGCGTTTTGTTTATTTTATTATTATATTATTAACTTTGTTATTTAATAATACACTGGAAACACCATTTTTACAATAGACAATACACTATAGTGAACTAAAAGATATACAAAAACAACGTGCATATTATGAATCAAAAATATTAATTTTAGGTGACGAATTTCTTCCAACCCACCTTTGTCCTCTTTTTGTCAAAGGGATTTATTATTTTGGGTGGTTATGGGTAACAAAAAGGATTATGTAGGCCACTAAAAATATGTTAAAATATGTAAATAAAAATTATATTATTAATTTAATAATATAATATTTAAACATTGTTTCAAACTACTGAATATTAAAATCCTGCTTAAATTATATAAGTTATGAACATTAGAAAACATTTAAATGTATTTATTCAACTTACTTGTCCTGGTAGATGGACGAATTCAATTCAAATTTATCGTTAGAAGTTACTTAAAATTTGGTTAATTGTCTATAAGAGCAATTACGGGAACTAGTTTCCGTTACTTTCTGGTCAGGAAGGTTAAGTGTAAGACGCGGCCACGGGACCCTTACTTAGTCTTGTTTGTAAATTTTTTAAACTTTGCAGATAAAGAAATGTTTTATTGTATTTAACTCTTAGGCTTTCGCGGCCGGTGTCCCAAATATAATCTAGTTCTTCCAGTTCACAACGCGTCCAAACCTTCAAAATTAGGTTGAACTATTTTGGCGTGACTGTGGAGTTCCATCTTCAGCTGCTGATCTACCAGTTTCAGCCAATCAGTGACTGAAGATTCTACTCCACAGCGAGGCCGAAATATCTCAACCTACTTATGAAGTTTTGTCGTGGAAGAACTAGATGATATTTCTATTACATTCTTATACTTATGGACACCTTGACGAAAGTACTTACAACACACTGTTGGGTGGTTGCCAGAGGACACTCTTTGAGGTGAAGGCGTTCCGTGTAGTTGATACAGGGTGTGATGGAACCCGGTCCGTCTGTGTATTGTCCACACTGGTAGCACTTGATACTGGAGGTGGGGACCACTGAAACACAGATACACGTGTCCATTAGTGCATGTGTGTGTGTGTGTGTAACACAGGAGTAAAGGCCTATTCCCACGAGGCTGGTTCACAAGCGCTGACGGTCAGCGCTTATAAACCAGCTCAACGTACCAGCATGGAAATCCCTTCCCACGTAGCTTGTTAACTAGAGCTGACAGTCAGTCTGTATACTTCGTTGGTTGCAGTTGTGTTCACGTTTTTACGTAATGTTCAGGCCTATAATGTTGAAAAATGTCATCTGTGGGGCTTAGTCCACAAACTTTGCGAGCTATTTTGAGGATGGGAGTGCAGGAATTGTGTGAGAAAATGTTGAAGAAGAAGAAAAGATCGATTTGGATAAGAAAATGGATTGGTAGGAGGGAAGAGCTTGGTGTATCCTCGAGACTGTTGATGGAGCTGTGTGTGGAAGACCCTCATGTATATTTCAAATTTATGAGAATGTCGGAGTTAAAATTTGAGGAACCTTTGGAACTAGTAACTCCTATTACGACAACTCAACAGCAACTAAAAGCTAGAGTAGTCCGTTCCCACGGTGCTTGTCTCACGCTGACTTCTCAGCGCTTATAGATCACGTGACCATTTTCGCCTCGTCAGCGCTGACAATATTAAACATGTTCAAAGTCACCAGCTTGCTGGAAACAGTCAGCTTGCTGGTGTCTGCCAGCGCTGGCGCTGTATTCTCACGTGGCTGATTTGGGGCTGATTTACTAGCGCTGACGATCAGCGCTTATAAACCAGCCTCGTGGGAATAGGCCTTATATAAGACGTGTCCACGAAGCAGATAGACGACGAAGTCAACCTTTCCCTAGCGCCACCGCTGCTGCGTTTGTGGTAGTGACAATCATAAATGGATCAAAATGTATAATGGCAAGAATATATGGTAACAAAAACGCTTATTTTACCAGATATCCGTCGTTTTGTTTGTTTCTCAATTATTAACCTCTCAAGTATTTGTTTAAATTGTTTATTGTTGACGATAGAAGAATTTCTGAGTTTGAAATATCATTGCCGACTACATTGTAAGTGAACAAAAGGAACGTGACGTTTTAGAATTTGCAGTATGATTCATTCCTTGGATGAAAAGTAACCTAAATCTGTACCCAAAACATTAGATATTGAGCTGCCCTAAAATAATCAGGGTAAGCTGACCAGAAATACATACCAAATTACACGTGTGTCTTTAGTTTTTTGTTTTGTGTTTTCATTCTAAACAAATTAATTTTAATACAACAGCATGGTAAGCAATATTATATACATTTAACTTTTGAGTGACCAATATAAAACACAAAAGTTTCAATTTTTGCACAAGAAATGAAAGCTGGTGGGGCGTTTCTTATACAAATTATGTTTCCCGTTGCATGTTCTGAGCTTTAATGGAGTTATGGGTCCCAGAGGGTCAGAGGAAAAGGAGGGATTAGAGGTAATTATTCTTTAACAATTTGTCAAAACTCAAAATTGGCATATAAGTAACTGTAAGTGATTCTCAACAGTTTTGTACTTGGTTGTTTCATTATTCTGACCTATAGATCGAAAAAACTTGAAAACTTCTTAATAATGCATTTAAATTCGAGTAAACAGCTTTTTATGAACAGGCTGTGGAACTTAGCAGAACATCTGTTAGGGTTCCGAGTTGTGTTTTTTCAGTAACCATAACAGGATTACGGAAAGACTCGGTGAAAATGTACAAAGTTGAAGAATTTCATAACAGTACACCAAGTCTGAGAAGTGATTTAAATTCCATTGTGAGAAGAAATTAAACTCTCGACCAAAAGTCTCGCACAAAAGCCAACTTTGCAGTCGGGCGTTGGAGATAATTGGTTCTGGATCTTTTCGCGTTTACTTTGAATTTAATCCGTTTACATTTCAAATTACCTTTTAAAGTTGATATTTTCAAGTTACTAATATAAAGGTATCTTCAACCACTGTTACTTTAGGTTAAGGGCATCGTTAAATGATACTAAGTATTTTTCTTTATACACTTTGAGTTTTATAAACACTTCGATGTCCAAATGTGTTCAACCATCACTATGCATTAAAATTGTTATTCTGAAGTTTTAACTACTTGCAGCATATTTAAATTTATAAACGTTAAAAATAATGGTAAAATAAACTTTAAATAGGATCAAACACAACCCATGTTTCAATAAAAATATTTGTCATACTTGAATATCAGCTTCATACACAACTAACTTTATTAAGCTGTTAAGCCTGGTTGTTTGTGTTTTAGTTAAAGGATTACTCACGGTTTATTTATTCTGTCCGTATATTAACTAACCGTTATTGATTTATATAAGTTAAATATTTCTAATTGTAATATTAAAATTGTTCTTGGTATTTTTCTTGATGACTTCAAAGTTCTTAGAAATATCTAAATTAAAAACTACTTAAACAGTAAAATTATTAGGTTTTGCCTAAGGTTTTTCATGAACTATGACATAGTCATCATTTGCATCAATTTACATTGATTTCAATTTTGTTAAATTACAATTTTATTTAAATTAAATATTTTGCAGTAAAATAACACCAACAGATAAAAACATACAACTGTGTAGAGTCTTACCAAAAGAACTATGGTTCACTATTTTATTGTTTACTATATTCTTGTTAGTTTAATTTCATAGAAATGCTAAGATAGAAATTTATATTATTGTTAACTGTTATTTCTTCAATCTAGATCTCCTGGTAATATAAACATAGTTTATCAAAAGCTGTATGCTTATACATTTCTTTCATTGAACTATTTGAGCTGTTTTAGGATTTACTTTTCTTACTATTCAACACGTATCAAGTTTAGATGGTACACAAAGCCCCTGAAAGCAACATAACGCACAGTAAATTTAACAAACATTGTAAATACCAGTTAACCGTAGTATTGACACAAATAATGAATTTTACAAAATCCTCTGAAACTATTCTGACTTCAGACTGAGGAAATACGAAGTCGTTAGCTAGAGTTTTTATTTCCCGACGTTACATCCACAGACAGCTGGTGCCGTCGGGTTTTGCATAGTTTTCAAGCGTTTCTTGTTTAGTTTCCATAGTTTTTATGTCGAAGCCGTGCGTTCAAGAATAAACAAAACTTATTTAACATGAAAATTACAGTTTGATAAGCTTAGATTGTAATGGGAAGCGATTTAATAAACAAGTTAATATCGGTTTTATATAACTTTCGTTAACAGATACAGCTAATTTTAAATTAATAACATAAAAATGAAATAAGCAAAAAATACTGTTAATATTTGTATATTTCACAATAACTCTCAATATAATCACGAATCATAATAGCTTACACTCTTACCATTGATTGCAGGCTGGCGAAAATAGTGGAGCACGCGACCATTCACACTTACTGACTGCGAAATTTCGCCTGCCATAATAAAAACTAAAAAAACTACCAGATACGGAAGTTTTGCCGAATTTCGGCTGGCCGACAAATATCGGTAAGTGCTTTGGACCCTAGAGCTCTGAAAAGTAGACAATCAATAAAATAACTGTATAAGCCTTTAATCTAGAATACATAAGTGTATGTGACGTTCTTGAAGGTGATTCATTACTAATTTAGAACACTGATTGTGGCTACACACCTTTTTAATCAAAACAGCTTTTAAAAATGTATAATTATATTTATAATTCTTACAGAAATCATCTTCAAAATTACCATATGAACTTTTACCAAGTTAAGGATGTTCTCAAAGCCCCTTATCATCTGCTTTGTTACAGAAATCATTATAATAGACATTCAAAGAAATCCTTACAAATCTTTTCAGAAAAGGAAATATTATTATAGATTTTAAAAGTGGTTTTAACTTTACAAAACGAGGTGTGTATCCAGAAACGGTGTTGTAAAGTAGAATACATAATTACAAATTATTACAACACTTAAAAGTGCTTTAAAGCAAAGCGTTATTATTTTTACATATAATTGTCTATCGATTACATTATTTAATCATAGTTTAATATTTACCGTACGATACATCCACTCGTACTTCAATATCATTATGTTCCCTAAGAAATAAATGTGCATTTGTCTATTTAACAAGCTGTTGAATTTTATTAAATGCGATGTTTTACAAGAAAACATCTTCATATCCCATGACATTGTAACCCAAAACTTGTTCGAATTTAAAATATAATTATGTTGATTATCTATTTATTAATTTATTTATTTTAATTTTACAAAATGCTATTCTACAGGTATTTCCCAATTACAAAATTGCACTAGATAATAACACTTTGGAGAGTCCTACGCAGTTCGTAACATGTATATAAAACCAAATTAACAAAGGAATAACACATAAATAAACTATAGAGCAGAACTATAACAGATATAACCATAACAACAAAAATGATAACCAACAAAAATTACAAAACAAGAACATATTTTAAAGAGGATATATGCCTGTTATCCGAGCTCACATCTCCAGACCAAGACAACCAAGAGTTCCAGGGCTGGACGCCAACACAGACGCTGCCGGCTTTTCGCCAGCCCGTACTAGTCATGAATAACCAAGGCCCGGAATAGTGAGCACGAAAAGTAACTATAATCATACATCAGTTTAAATTTTAACTTTGATTTATTTGGCTTTTAAAATACTTATGGTAACAACAAAATAAATCAACATTAAAAGACAACTCATTGTAAAGCTTTGTCATTATATTAAATTGAATTCTAGCCAAAGAGCATCGAGAGCCCCACAAACCAATCAACGCAGGTACACCAACATGGCCGTTATAAGAAGAGTATTTGAATTTAATGCAACAATAGTACACTTTGAACACAGTGTTATATTTCAACTAAGTAGACTGTGGTTTTGCTAAACTATTCATTGTAGGTCACAAGAGTAATTAAATATTCATATATCCTATCTTCATACAAGCTGCTACTCATGCTGAAGGATTCATTAAAACATTCATTACCCAATACTATTTCAAAGTAAAGTGCTACCAGTCGTGTTATGGTTGTTGTGGCAACGTGTACAAAGGGAGCAAAGTAGCCTCTGATGAGATCCATCCAATTTTTTGTCATCCTCTTAACAGGTTTTGAATTCTTTCTGTTGTTTTTGTGTGTCAAACGATTGAAAAATGTAGCACAGTTTAAGGTATGTTTGTTTTTTTAGGCTAAGTTTAGTTAGAATAATGTAGCTTAGGTTAAGCCCTTGAAAACGGGGGAGTCTCCCAACCACCCGAGACGTAGGGAGTAGGTTTTTCTCCTTAAGTAGCTGCTGAAAAATTCGCATGATTGTCTTGTAAATAGATCACTGCCACCATTATGACTCTTTACTCTACAATATTATCCAGTTAAGATTGGTAGTGACTCCATACTTTAACATATTCAATACTAATACATACATATTTTGTGGGTATTAGATCTTCCTGACTCACTGTCTTATTTAAATACAGTATTATTCCTAATTATAGTTTTTTTTGTAAAAGGGATGTTATGTAGCAAGGGTTCTATTATATTAACAATTATACACCAGGCCAACACGCAGCTAAGCGTTAAAGCGCCACTGCCATGAGTGAATTGAATTTCCGCTGAGTCCGCTGTGCTCACAGCCACGCTTCAGCCTTCGGCCTCAGATATACGGGGTTGTTTTTTTGAAAGTTATACAACATATCATGAAAGTAAATCACATTTTAAATTTTAATATAATTGGACCACTCATTCCGCTGTCATAGCGAAAAATCACATTTTCGCCCGCCATTTCAAAACGACTCGACGGATTTTCATAATTTTAGTGTATTGACGTATAACATTAAAATACATATTAATTTTGAATTTAATGAAAGTCGAAAAAAATTACTGTTTTTGGATAATTAAAACGTTTTTGGTGAACATTTCCCTAAAATGATATTTCGGGGAGCCCGCATTTGCTGGCTAACAAACTTGACCGAGATATTTAAAAAAGAAACATTTCTACCAAATTTCATGTAAATCTGACAGAAAATGATTTGTAGAGAGTACACACGTAGACAAATATATCAATGTGTAGGGATATACAAGTATATACCTATACATCTACAAAACCCTGCAATGTAACACTCTTCTAACTAATGAATTTTCAAGCAGTACTTTATACTTAAGGTTATATAGTTAAGAGACAAATATGAAGGACCAATAGAGTGTAAGAAATGCTCATCTAAAGAAACCGCTTTTGTCACGGTGTCCATTTATCAGAGAAATGAGATTTTCCTCGGCTTGAGCTTTTCTTATGAGAAGTGAGAAATTGACAGACTGTTCATTAACCGGTACTTAATAACCCTTTGTTACGTTTGTTTTCTCGTTTCCAAAGAAAACAACTCAATTTTCGGTTTTTAGTGAAGACTATTTCTTTGTATGTATAGTAAAGATTTTTTGCATTTGAACCTAATAAATTTAAACAACAGGCATGGCATGGTATAGTTCGTTTATTCTATTAGTTCTACTTGCCTAACTAAGCGAGTAAAAGAATGTTTATAGAAAATGCAACAAATGTACTGAGGTATATTGAATATCACACGATATTAAATGAAATGAAAAGTTTTATTTACTTGGCGAAGTTAGGACTTTGTAGTCCTCTCTACCACTTCACCACGAAACTATTACTATAAAAATGGAGCTAGAAAAGCATTAGTATCGAAAATCAGGGCCTTTGCAGTGTTTGATTTCGGAAAGTCGACTTTACACACGAAAAAGGTTGTGAGCGAAAAAAGAGTTGGGTTGCTTTCTCAATTCAGATACAACATAATTATTTTTAAAGCTACGCTCTCGAAATGATTAAACCCAGACCGACGAGCAGCTAAGTGCTAAGCCGCTGCTGGCGTGAGTGAAGCTAATTTACCTTTGCAATTTGTTGCTCGAATTCAATCAATTTAACTGTAATTCTCTACGTTCAGTCTCGCCTTCATTGATAGATATTGTTCAAGTACATATTAATTTCTAATTTCATCAATTTCGGATGTAATTGACTGTTTTAAAGCATTAAAACCTCTTTTTTAATAAACGTCCCCTTCCCCCCAAAAGGGAGGTTTCGGAGGTCTGATTTTGTGGCTAATGATCCTAACCGAGATGTTTACAAAATGAATATTTGTACTAAACTTAATAAAAACTGGACAAAAATGCGTCCTGTAGAGAGTACACACAAAATTGCTGAACAGTGTTCTGGGGGTCAGGATCGGTGCTCATTTCATGGTCAATTACCATGCTGACCGCATGAATATCTATTTTCAAAAGTAAACTCGATAATACCTTACACGGCCATGCTATTTTATTACGTGTTGTTTTTCACCCTCAGTGTATATTACCAGACGAGTGGTAATAAAACAAAGGATGAGCAACAGATAGCTGGGCTTGAGCCAGCAGAGAGAATACCTGCACAACAGTGGCGCTTGTAGCTTTTGTTTGCACAAAGTGAGCAACCAGTTCAGTCTATTCTGAGAAAAGTCGTGGTTACAATTTATATAGTTAAAGTTCAAAATAGCTTACTTCTATTTAAAATTTGTTTGGAGGGACTACGCACTGTCAGGCTGACTGCAAACTTTAATAATTAAACAATAAAAGCATCAGTCTTGTACTTTTTATTACATAATTCTTAATTAATTCATTGTATAGTTACGATTACCACAAATTTAATAGAGAGACCATCAAGAATATAATAATTAAGATAATCTTGTATCTAGGAATCTCTAGAATGAAGTTATCGTTCATCATACGACGTTTATCGTACGTCAGAAAGTGTCTGTTTGTCATTCTTTTTGAAAACAGCTGCTTTAGACACGTGTATTGATGTGTGCTATAGTCTCACTTTTAATCTTTGGTAAAAGAAAAGTACCTATTTATAATGTTTTTCTCCTTAGGGTAACTAGTTTGTTGTGAACTTTAACACTGACTTATAGTTAATCAGTGTAACAGTTGTTTCTTAAAAACAATATAATTCAAAACAATGTACTTACTTAAGTTTCTTTAAGTTATTAAAACATGTAGTGACATTTATATTTCATTATTATTTGCATTGTAACAATAGGTATCGTTCATCACTCAACCCGAACGCGTCTTTTTGACCCTCAGTCATTTAACTTGACCTCGTGTCAAAAATTGTCACTTTAGGACTTTGTTATGAAATTTATTATAATAATAACTCTCTAAAATTATTTTATATGGCAATACACCCTGTAAAATACCTTCTTTTCCAACTAACATCACACCAGCCACAAAAAAAGATGGTGAAAATTAAAGGATATAGATAGTGAAATAGTTAGGATGGATAAATCTTTGTACTACTATATCCACCAAATTAAACTGTACTGAAACTAAATACAAAATTCCAATTTTAATATTGTCCACTTTAGTGGATTCTGTAAATTATTCATATATATTTAATTCAAATTTACTTGAAAAATTAAAAACTAGTTACACAGTAAGAAGAAGTTTTTTGTTTCACTATCTTTCTGTAGCGTTCAATGATTACTTGTAGTTAATTGACCAACCTCATCACATTTTAAAAACATTGCGGACAAATATTATAAATTTTATTCAGTAAAGAACTTAAGGTTTTTTATCCACGACATAATTGCACATTTATATGTGACAAAAAAATTAGTTATAATTTTAAACAATGGTTGACATAATCATATGTCCAATCAACGACAGGGATTAATAATTAAGAGCAGCATTGATATAATTAGTAATCACTGTCGTTGATTGGTTATATTTACCGTAGTCAGCTATTTACTGTAATATGCTATGTTATTGCTTTCTTTACAATAGAAGTCATGATTAAACGACATATTATAAGACTTTTTAATATCGCATGATAAATCTCACATAAAGAAGTACAACAGTTTTATCCAAAATCTCGACAATTTGTGAGGACTTAAAGTTGAATTTGACACAAAAATCAAACTCTGTGGCCAGCACATATACAGGGCGTGGCAATAAGATGAGCAATCACCTCAAAGGTCAAACTCTGTGGCCAGCACATATACAGGGCGTGGCAATAAGATGAGCAATCACCTCAAAGGTCAAACTCTGTGGCCAGCACATATACAGGGCGTGGCAATAAGATGAGCAATCACCTCAAAGGTCAAACTCTGTGGCCAGCACATATACAGGGCGTGGCAATAAGATGAGCAATCACCTCAAAGGTCAAACTCTGTGGCCAGCACATATACAGGGCGTGGCAATAAGATGAGCAATCACCTCAAAGGTCAAACTCTGTGGCCAGCACATATACAGGGCGTGGCAATAAGATGAGCAATCACCTCAAAGGTCAAACTCTGTGGCCAGCACATATACAGGGCGTGGCAATAAGATGAGCAATCACCTCAAAGGTCAAACTCTGTGGCCAGCACATATACAGGGCGTGGCAATAAGATGAGCAATCACCTCAAAGGTCAAACTCTGTGGCCAGCACATATACAGGGCGTGGCAATAAGATGAGCAATCACCTCAAAGGTCAAACTCTGTGGCCAGCACATATACAGGGCGTGGCAATAAGATGAGCAATCACCTCAAAGGTCAAACTCTGTGGCCAGCACATATACAGGGCGTGGCAATAAGATGAGCAATCACCTCAAAGGTCAAACTCTGTGGCCAGCACATATACAGGGCGTGGCAATAAGATGAGCAATCACCTCAAAGGTCAAACTCTGTGGCCAGCACATATACAGGGCGTGGCAATAAGATGAGCAATCACCTCAAAGGTCAAACTCTGTGGCCAGCACATATACAGGGCGTGGCAATAAGATGAGCAATCACCTCAAAGGTCAAACTCTGTGGCCAGCACATATACAGGGCGTGGCAATAAGATGAGCAATCACCTCAAAGGTCAAACTCTGTGGCCAGCACATATACAGGGCGTGGCAATAAGATGAGCAATCACCTCAAAGGTCAAACTCTGTGGCCAGCACATATACAGGGCGTGGCAATAAGATGAGCAATCACCTCAAAGGTCAAACTCTGTGGCCAGCACATATACAGGGCGTGGCAATAAGATGAGCAATCACCTCAAAGGTCAAACTCTGTGGCCAGCACATATACAGGGCGTGGCAATAAGATGAGCAATCACCTCAAAGGTCAAACTCTGTGGCCAGCACATATACAGGGCGTGGCAATAAGATGAGCAATCACCTCAAAGGTCAAACTCTGTGGCCAGCACATATACAGGGCGTGGCAATAAGATGAGCAATCACCTCGGGAATGTGTGTGTTTTAGTGACCAACTTCTCCGAGGGCTGGGTTTTATGAAGCTCTGTCGAGATATCTGGCTCTGTGCCAAACCACAGTGCTTGGATAACCCAGCTTCTCGTGTTGTAGAAGTCTAAACCTCGACGCGGTCTAAGTTTGGAGGCGGTTTGAACCGGAAGAAATAGATTATAACGGTCTATATACTCTTAACCTTTCCATAAAAAAGGTCACGTTTGCTTCAAAACTGTTTTAAAGCATACAGATGTAGCCAAAAAATAAAAACATAAAAATAGATAACTACTGCTTGAAGGTCCAGTCAACTACGATGATCACTGATCTTCTCAACGTTTTTCTTTATATTTTTTGTATTATATAACAAGAAGTGTTCAAAACCGCTTTTCTCAGAAACAGCTAACTTTTACGTCAATAAAAGTGGGAAATTCACCGTAATCAGCGACATAATTATAATCAAGTTTAAACTCTCGTAACGACGTTGAAGTTTACAAAACAAATTTCCTTGAACAAACTCTAAGTGTCAAGCTGAAAGGAGTGTTAAGAGAAGCTATTGAAACTATCGGTAAAGTAATCAAAGCCTCGATTAACTGTTTTTCTACTGAATGATTTGCCGTCTTTACTGAGTTTACTTTGGTTACAGAGTTTGATCAACACTCAACCAACGTTTTCAAGTATTCATTTGAACTGTTGGGAGTTGAGATATTGACGTAAATGGTTCTTTCCGTAATAAGAAATCGGAATGTCTTTAGTAATTTCTGATAAGTAATATTTATTGAACCCAACTCCTTTGGAAGGGACGAGCGAAAAATTGTTTTAATTTTAAGGAAGTGTGAATTACTTAAATAATTTTACACACAGTATATTTGATTAGTATTATTAGGAACATTACACACTATAGGTGTTTCATGAATAATTTACATTTGGTCGAAAAAAGGAAGTGTCAAAGTTTTGTTTGCGTATATTGAAAGACATTTCAGCTACACAAGACATTTAACACTTCCTCAGCGGTGGATAGGATGCATGAAAGTTGAAGATCAGACTCTTCCCTTCCGGCGACCAAAATCTCCTGATCTAACCCCTTGTGGGGCTATATTAAGGACAGAGTTTATGTCCTACCTCTGCCAAGAAATCTAGTTGACCTGCGGAACCGTACCAGAGCTGCAGTCAATACCATAAATGAATATTTTCTTCGAATGTGTAGGAAGAGTTTGATTATCGGCTAGATTTTAGCCGAACAGCCCGGGGAAGACATATTGAGCATTTGTAGAAGTGTACCAAGGGGACACACTTTGAAATGTGCTCTTTTTACCAGTATTTAGGTAATGTAAATATAAGTAATAATTAATAATGTAGAGTACTCTAAAAGTAAGACATTCTTTTTGGATAGCCCTGTATTATTAAATATACTGTCTTAATTTAAAAGTGCATATTTGAAAACGGTAACTTTGATGATGGTAAACGTTTTGCTGATCGATTTAGTATTGAAAGGAGAGTTTTTGAATTTCTATTTTGACTTAAGCGTGTATTATTTGTTTAAAGTTTGTTGTTGACGATTGGGGAATTACTGAGTTTGAAATGTTTGTAGGGATATTTTCTACTCTTAAAGAGCAAAAAACTTTCGGGATCTGCAATATGATGCTGTCTCTACATGAAAGGTTACCGAAAACGAGATACACAACATTGACAAACACTCACAAACACAAGCCTTACGTAATGAGCGTATGTTGACCAGTCAAACACAATGAAACCACAAATACCTATTAAAGTCAAAATTATAAAAATTAAACAATTATAAAAAACAACATACAAATAATTACTTTTTTAGCTTTATGATGATCGATGAATAAACAAGTTTAAATTATTCAATTATTATTGTATTAGTTATAGTGAAATATCTCTTCAATAAGCACATTTAGCAATACAACGTATTAACATCAAACACGTAATGTGTTGTAGACTTGTCGGGAGTAATTGGAAAAGGGTTTCAACAAGGAAACAGTGTATTTCGTCACTAGGTCCTAAAGTGCCACTTTTTGACACGAGGTCAAGTTAACGCCCGAGGCGTAGCCGAGTTTCAATGTCTTTCGGGCCAAGTGATGAATGATACATTTTGTTATTATGCACATAAAAATGAGAAATAAATGTCAATCAATGTTTTAACATTATTAAAAACTTACGAGTAAATGACACAAAAAGATCATCAAAGTGATATTTTCCTCCCTATAGGGAAAAAGATAATCGAAAATAGTACGAGTATATTTCATCACTAGGTCCTAACGTGACACTTAACTGACCGAGGGTTAAAAATAGACTTTTGGGCCGAGTGTTGAACGCTACTTTTTGTCTTAATGCAAATAATACTGAACAAATTTAAATAAATGTTTTAATATTATAAAGAAACAATTAAGTAAACATTGTTTTGAACTCAGCAGTCTGAATGATAATGTTTTGAAGAAAGATCTGTTACACTGATTTACTATAAGTTAGTGTTAAAATGAAAACAGTCAAAACAAACTCGTTGAACCAGCTGATGTTCATACCACAAAAATCATTATATAATCTTTTCTCATCATCAAAAGAATACTTTCCTTAGCTAGGTATAAAAGTGGCACTATATCACGTCAATACATGTAGCAGCTGTTTTTAGTGCAGATTGACACAAATATTGTTTACAAATAACTGTTGTTTGGAGGTACGCTTTGAAGACCATGAAAAGCTAATTAAAAGTATATAAAGCCTATCTAAATGTTTACAGTATTTTTTCTTTCCGTACTACATTTAATACTCTTTACCACAGTTTTAGACTACTAATGGTGTAGTTCAAAGTTTGTCTGTAGACTGTCTACATATAGTTTCAGTCAGTTTTTTACAAATTCGTGAACAATGGGTTATGTGAATGATGAAAGGTTGTAGAGTTGGAGAACAAGTAAACGTTGCAGGTACATTTGTCTGTAGGCGAGATCTTCTGATACTGTCACCTCTACGTAAAGTACCTGATCTTACAACGAAGTTGACCTACAAAGAATCTTGTAAGATTGGCAATATTGAAGCGTTTTAGTAGCATGTTACTGAGTCACAACATTCGTATGATTTAACGGTTCA
Organism: Matsumurasca onukii; assembly: GCA_018831715.1. Classification (NCBI taxonomy): domain Eukaryota; kingdom Metazoa; phylum Arthropoda; class Insecta; order Hemiptera; family Cicadellidae; genus Matsumurasca; species Matsumurasca onukii. Next base: position 63,319,928 of record CM032062.1, read on the forward strand.
ATATATAATTATAATCAATTCAGGAAATCAGGAAAGCACAGTGATGTTAGTTGAGCTTTGTCAAACTAGTCCAGTGTATATATAGCCTGTTCGTGTACATTTTTACTCTGCAAGCAAATTTACTGAGTCTGTACAGTAGAGATAATATTCATCAAGTTCATGAAGTTAATTATAAATGAGAAATCGGTCTATAACTATTCCTGGAGATACAAAATTTTAATTCGACAGTCCTAAGGTGTTGAATTGTTTTGGTTATTTAAAGAGCTTGAAGATATTTTCTCAAATATTTATAATTACTTAGTGTATTGTTCCAATAACTATTGAGATAGGTTTGAACCATTGTGTATAAAACGTAGCTGCGGGCATATCTTCTCTTTTGTCTTTTAATCTGATTGGTCCACCCGTTGAGGGGAGGTGGGAAGGGGCTTTAATTAGCACGTTTATCTGCCCTCATGAAATATTCAGTCCTGATTACTGAACCTGACTTTTCCGTGGAAATGCCAATTAGTCCAGGGTCCGAAGTTATTATCCAAGATCCAGACTTTGTGTAGGCTTTCCTCAAAGTGTTTTATTGGTATGGTCAATTCCGGCGTTTTTACTTGAAAATGTATACATTTCTTGTTTTATAATACTCAAAACTCTATAAGACTTTGTCCAAGCGTTTTCTTTTAAAGAGAGCTTAAAATAAATCTGTCAGGTTTTTGTCAGTTAGGCTTCCAGTTGAAATCGGGCTGGCATTTTTTTGCAGATAGCCTGATAATCATTAAAAGAAGATGGTGTTGGAAATCACACTATTAACTTGTTCTATCATGATGTGAACCTTCTCCGTTATCTACCATGGAAAGAACAACCTAAGAGTTTAAGGGTGAACAGCAAAACTACGTCAATGTTCACAACTTACGCCCATCTTTGATTAGGGAGTGGTAAATATCCTACACTTTGAGAATTAATAAGAAAATTAAACTGGTTTGTAATATGTTACGTTATTATTCTCCAAACTATTTAAAACCCAAACCAAATTATGTTTCCTGCAAAGTGTATTTCAATGTTGCAAACGCAAGAGAAAAATCATTAATCCAACATCTTAATCATCACCGAATAATTATCACAGTTAGATTAATAATTGAAAACATATTATCCAATACTTCATCAAGTCTAAATTAACCCAACAAAATATAAGGAAGTATTCAAGACACTGTACAGCTGATAGGAGAGCCATGAAGTAGTATGATTAAGTAGGGTTACATGAAGTAGGTTAAAGTTGAGGGAGCCGCCGCTAGGAAGCAGCACCGGACACTAACGAGGTGGTGAATTGGGGTCTGGAGTCTCAGACGTGACTGGCGAGCCAAATATCTCAGTCTGTTTCATCCCCCGCGTCTTTTGCCTTTCTAAAGAAACCTTTACAAGAACTCACGAAGTAGCAAATCTTGCATTTCCTCCTGTTGAATATTGTATTTAGTCCCTGAAGATGGCACTAGTTTCGAGACATTGCTGTACGTAATAGACTGAAGGCTCGGGGTTTGGTATTCGAAAACTTGCCAATAATAGAAAAATTACTCAAATAAATATATTGAAGATATCGTTGTGAATTTTAAAGCCAAGTTTCAAGCTAACTGCAAAACACAATTTTATTATGATAGCATGAATGAGATAGACCTGAAACTTTGTAAAGGGTTCCGAAATTACTTAAAATAAAAAGCCTTTTCTACCAGTTATTGAGTAAAATGAGAACGAAGGCTTAAGTGGCTGAAGTCACGATTATCATCTGCAGCTTCCGGTACAGACCATGTCAATGCACTGTTTGCAGTGCCAAACGTTTCGTTCATTTTACAGTCGAGCATCCTCAGTGGATTTGCTCAGTCTCAGCAAGTCTACTGTCACTGAGGATACTCGATGATAAATTAAGCGAAACGTTTGCTTTTAAATAGGGTAAATGTACTTATATGTAAATGTACTTTATTGATGCGATCAGTTCTGTTATTGGTTTAGATGATAATTCAATGTTGAGTTGTAAAACAGTTTCAACTCAATTATATCACAATAACAAGTAGAAAGGTCTAATTATGTTTAGATAATAGAGTAAAACAGGACTAAACAGTTAGTAAAAGGTCTTATAGTCACACAGTAAAACACAGTATAAATTATTTAACGTTCTTTTATACAAACAGTTGTATTGGTGTATTTCGTGATATTTTTGGATTGTGCTAGACCTGGCGATGGGTAGCTACGGCCTGTTTTTATAAAACTGAGTCAAAGTTCAAAGACAGTTAGTTGAGAAATTTGCCTTAATAAAACCTTAAAAGAAGCGAGATAGTAAATTGATACGTCAAATCGTATTTATAATTAAATATAGAAAGTCAGGCATAACATTATTAAACAACTTAAAATTTTTAAATAATTATACCAAATAAAATGTACAAAGGCAGTAACCAATTTTACTCTCTCTAGTATTTCTTTAAACAAATAGGTCCATATACGTTTTTATGGTTATAGCTTCTTTTATGTTGTTTTATTTTTGATGTAGTATTAAAAATTATTAGTAATTATGTTTAAAGAAAACGCTAAAAGTACAATACTTTTAAAAGTACTGTATATGCTTAGTTAAAATAGCAAATACAATCATAACATAATGCCAACGTTAAATCTGTTCACGTTTTAAACGTTGAACCTACATTGTACGAACATGCACAGCTGGAGGCTTACTGCGTTCCTTACATGTAACAAGAATGTTACCTAACAGCATGTATAAACTAAGTTGATTTGCTATGCCAACAATTTAATGAAGTCACAGTATTCTACCCAAAGACCTTATCGTGGAATATCTTTTGTATCCCAAATTAGAGATACTACTATAATTTCAGCCTAATAATGTTTATTTTTGTAAAAAAGAAATTCTTGTAACTACAGCGATTCATGAGCATCGGAAAAAGAGTTGTGTCGTCTACATAATTTATAAAATTGGCTTTGTAGAGTGAATATCCAGCAATATACTAAGTTTAATAATAACATCATACAAAATCGTGAAATTCTTATAGAAAACTGATTTGTTATAGATTTAACAATTTATGATTTACTTGAAGGATATTATTTGAAAACACCTATTGCGGAGATAGATACGAATATAATTGAATCGACAAGTTACGAGCTGAATAAAATGCCATCGTATTTACATAGATATTGAGAATGCTTCATATTCACCAGCTGCAACCTGCTTTAACAGTTTACCACGATAAACTGCAAACTGTATTGATAGTAATATATAAACCTAGAGGGACTTCCTACGAAAAAGGAACAAATTGATAAAAATTCAGAATGACTATATCTTCACCTTTCAAAGCAGGTTTTATGTTAAATTTAGGTAATCTGAGCGCTATAAGCCTTTTAAATAGTTTACGTTAAACCTAAAAAAGTCGCCCCAGGTCAACCTTCTCGTTTCTCTAGTCGGTAAATAATTAAATTTTAAGTTTCAATTAAGCGTATTTCTCCATCATCACTCAAAAACTACGTCATACCTAGGAAACTACTTGAATGATTGTTTTGTAAGTGTTCCTTTGAAATATTGTAAATGAAATATCTAAACGGGCTATATTAAATGATTTATCGTATAAAATGAGAGAGGGATAAAACGTGGAATCAAATAATTCAGAGTACCCCGTTGAGTTATTTGTATGCAAAACTCAAATATGTATGAATAAGTATTACATTAGTATTTTATTAGTTTTGGCTGTTGCCAATCAAAGCTGTCGCCTAAAAGTACTTTTACTTGTATTGCGTTAGGGGGGATAGGATAACATGATCTATGTGTAGAAACCTCTCAATGTAATTTTTTACCAATATTTAAGGCCACGGGTTACGAAATAAACCGTTAACAAAATATTTGCATATTGAGATTCAAAAAGGATTTTCTTTGAACGTACCATTTAAACAAACAATATGTTTTAAGACTAATGCATTGCTGAGAAATATCTAAAGTGTTTGCATCTTTGTGGGAAAAGTAAGAACAGTGATAGGGTGGGGTGAAGCGGGGTGGAGGGAGGTGAGAGGGGTGGTCGATGGTGAAGGGGGGAGGGGTTAAAGTGTCACTGGAAGGATGCTAAGCAAGGAAAGAAGAGGGCAAAGAACCTCTTAAGCCCTCAAGCTCGTAGCAGATGCTTCTAGATGCAAGATGCACTACATCTTTGGAATAAATATAATATCAAACTATTTGTTGACAATGCTGCTTTGAAAACAGCTGCCTTAGACACATTAGTTGACGTGCTAAAGTTTCACTTTCATACCTTGGTATATAGTTTTGATGGTTTTTTCTTCCTAGAGAGAAAAATGCCATTTTAATAATCTTTTTGTGGTATGGACATCAGCTGATTCAACGAGTTTGTTTTGAATCTTAACTCTGACATACAGTAAATCAGTGTAACAGCTGTGTCTTCAAAACTTTATAACTCAGACTGCTGAGCGCAAAAGTGTTTACTTAATTGTTTCTTACTAAATCTTTTTAATAATATTAAAACATTAATTGACATTTATTTCTAATTATTATTTGCATCATGAAAAAACTCGTTGATCACTGAGGCCAAAGTGTCTTATTGTACAAATTTCAATAAGTCTTAAAGAATCCATACAGCACGTTTTGGGCAAACAACATTCGGAAATAAGTTGCGGTCATCAATTCGAAAACTAATAACTTTAATTAGTTATAAAATTGATTTCAAACACTCTGACATGCTCAGAGTTAAAGCTCCGCTAGCGCTTGTTACTCTTATTCGCTGCGCTCAAAGACTCCCTTCGGTTTTTGCCTAAACTTTTGTCGTTTATTATCTCCCTTGTTATGAGGCTATTTGCTATGCTTACAGCCTTGCTTCGATCTCCGCCCACAGCTATGTACACATACGTTATGAGCATGGTCACCGTATTTACATAGTGTTTAGTATAATAATTATAAATAACGTTAAATTAAACTTGATATATTCAACAGAATCGGAAGGAATTTACTGTTTTTAAATCATTAAAGTGGGGTTTTATTTCAAAACTCATCTTCGAAAAGGAGACTTGTGGATTAGCATGGCTAAATGGCTGAGTTTGTATGAATGATGAAATTGGGAGACACGTTGTATTATCAGTTCATGGATAACTGATAAGGTTATCTCTGCGATAAAGGCTTCTATGGAACGAAGGAAGTGTTGCAGCTTCGTACAATTACGTATGTAACATGTAACGTTGTCAAGGACAAAACTTGTTAATGGTAACCAGGTTACTCCGACACAACTGAACCAGCTTAGACTCAACTTTCAGCCAAACACGTGCAAGTTCCGAGACTAACTAGTCAAGCTACTGTGAATGTGAAAATAAGACTTTCTAAAATTACTAGAAGTGAAACCCAGTGTAGAACCAAAGTTCAAATTATTAATTACCTTGTATTTATTTATTTATAAATTAATCAAAATTAATTATTAATATCAAAGGATCTAAGGCACAATTACTGTTTTTTAAAAATTATGTTGTTGACGATGAAATGAAATTGTTTTTAAAGTTGTTGTTGACGATGAAACGATTGCTGAGGTTAAAGTTATTACGGACAAAGGCAACTCGAGTAAGGGTTTTTTCTAAAGTTGTTAATTGTTTTAACTTTTATGTTAAAAAACCTGATTCGTTCATCAAAACTTTAAAGAATTTTTTACATTGGCTGTGTGTGCCTAATAGGTTTTTTTCTCTGTTACCGTTGGTCGGTCTGATTCACGGCTGTGAATGGTCGTTCACTGCTCTTAGCCAGCCAATGGGGTTATCTGATGGCTTGTCAGGCAGGCAGCTGGTGTGTAGCTTTCACTGGCCATGGACGTGCTTGATTTCTTAACTTATTTCGTATATCAAAAAAGTTCAAACACACAGTTTGGCCTCTTTTTCTAATTTTCATGAAATTGTGTTTTAAAGTTTGTTGTTGACGATGGAACAATTGCTGAGGTTATTACGGATAAAGAATACTTGAGGAGGGCTTTTTCTAAAGGTTTGTAAGGTTTTCCATCAGGTAAAGTATGTTGTATTCTTTCATTGTCGGACTTAGTTGCTTTTTACCATCTGTTAACTATTGTTTTATGGAACAATCTATCTTAACTTAGCATACGGAAATCCAATATGGGGTATAATTGTTTTCTACAGGTCAAAAAAGAAAACTTCAGACAATCTATACTCTGTGACAGTAATCTTAATTATAGGTTTCGTTGAAATCTGATTGTAAATTTCATACATTTTGGGTACATAAATAACCCCACCGTTTATGGAAATTTGCTATAATTTAAGGTAGCGCTTGGGGCTACACGTCGGCTATTGTTCTCTTGATGGCATAGACGGTTTTAAAATCCTGCTAACCATCAAAGCTACTATTACAAACCATTGAAGATAAATGATTAGTTAAAGTACTAATACAAGGTTGTCATCAAGTTATTCAATTAAACGACCATTACAACATCGATAAGCCGATGAGAACGCTGGAACAATCATTCCGCTCTGAATCAGCTGATTCTCTAGATCCATCTCATCAGCTGTTGTACCAGGACCACAGAATTGATAACCAGCTGTTGGTGTTATAATCTACGTCGCACAGGAAGTTGTATTTCATGATCGTCATAACTAATTAATTGGTAGTTTTAAAAACTGTATTCTTCGAGTCAATAGTTTGTCCGAGTGTGTTTCTATTCTGCGCTAAGTGAGACATCTACAAACGCTGCCGAAACCTAGCACGATTGCTTATAGTAAGACATTTCGATGCGGTATTTCAAACACATAAAAAAGGGAATTTGAAATGCACTTTAATGTGCACTTTATGGACTTTAATAATAAGGTTATACACTATCGATATCGATATCTTTACGGAAGATATATTCTTCTCGAATAAAGAATACAAGACAATAATACACACTTAGCTTCTATCGTTAACAATCGACAATACAGTATACCTCTGCTATGATAAGATTAATCACGCCTTGATTACGTTCTGAGACAGACACACGTGTACAAACTCTATTCATGAGACAACTTGACAAATGTAAGATGTCACATTACTGTTTCAGTTGAGTTATCAAGTGAGCCAATTGTACGTCACAATTTATAGCGTTAGCACAACCTAACTACGAAGACATTGTCAAGTATTTATGAACGACGGTGTGTTAATGAAGTTTCAGTATTAATCTTTGTCTTCGTTCACTCTAAATATGAAAGAGTGAAAACCACTCCAAAAGATTGAAAATCGATCCACTCTTTAATGAGAAGGGCTGGGCTTCAACACCCGAAAGAGCGAAATTTCACTTTTTCTGAGTGGTTTTCACTATTTCATATTTATAGTGTTGGGAGCTAATATTGAAATGCAATGAAACATGTCATCTCTTCCACTTAACCACACCATTTAATTAAGATAATTTAAGGCAACTACGAAATAACTATTTTAATTATTTATTTCCAGCGAGTACCACGTCAAAGTACACATGAACTTGTTTTAACTTTACTCAAATTAGGGTTAACAAAGAATAAAATTTGACTTATTATATCTTCACTTACAGAAACTAAAAACTACGTTCCTTCGTAGTTTGGACAGCCGACAAAGTTAAATAACTCTTTTTAGCAAAGAATAATTAACCGAACATATTTAATACGTTTTTAACAGCTCATCAGACTAACCAGCTTTTACAGGAAATAAACAATTTCTTGTCATATTGCTCAGAAAACAGCTGCTCTAGACACATGTATTGACAGTGCTATATTGTCACTTTTACACCCAAGTAGATAAAGTACTGTTTTGATGATGTTTTGCTCCCTAGGGAGAGTTAGCTGGATCAAGGAGTTTGTTTTTAATTTTAACACTAACTTGTAGTAAAACAGCGTAACAGCAGTTTCTACAAAACAATATAATTTAGACATCTGGATTCAAAATAATGTTCACTTAATTGTTTCTTTATGTTATTAAAACATTTATTGACATTTATTTGTCATTATAATTTTTATTATGAAAAAGTATCGTTCATCTCTCGGTTCGAAAGTGTCATTTTACATCATTGGTTTCACCTCGAACGTTAACTTGACTTCGTGTGAAGAAGTGTCAGTTTAGGACCTAGGGACGAAAAACATTAATAAATTGCAATAGCTTATTCTTTTATATAACTCCACCATACCTACATTTGTTGCCAGTTATGGGTACGTGACAAGTGTCAATATAGTACCATTGCAGTTCTTTAGATTAGTGAGTTTCTGAAGTTCACATTCAGAACCTAAAATAAGTATGTATGATTTTCAAAGAACCTATCTTAACAACCGTAAAGCAATGAACACTTGTGACTCCCAAGGTATTCCTAAAAAAATATTCATATTTTCAGACACACAAGTAAATTTAATTTCAATAATTAATACACCTCCCAAAGTGATGCTAATTAATGCTTTATTTTTAAAATTCAAAGGAAATTTTAACTAGACCTTGTCCAACACAACTAAGAGTACAATTTTACGTGGTGAAGGCTGGCCAACTTATCTGACGATGTCAGTCACAGGCAGTGCTGTCGAGTTAAAGTCCTGACAGCTTTGGAATTGTCTTTCAGCCAGACAAACAAACCACAACTCTACAAACAAATAACATGGCTTTCTCTGCCACAGTTTTGTAGTTTATACAAGAGTTGTAATACAACTTCAACAAAGTATTTGAGAAACTTGAAATTGATACTAGATTATAGTACTAATAGTGTTGCTTTCTTTTTATAATCCTTGTGTTGTTTTATAATAATACAAAGTCGGTTTTACACGTGACTGACTGGTGACTGAACGAGTAAATGTTTAGGCGCTTCCCGTCATGCTACCCCTCAACCACATACTACGGGACGTTTTTCAATTCAGCCTTAACCGGCGGTTAAAATTAGGACAAGGAGCCAACCAATAGAAAAGCTGGATATTTTTTAGGTTAAGTTTTACTTTGTCTGTTTTGATTTTGCATTTTGGTGTTACAGTTTGTATTTATCTATATTAGCATAATGTGTACATGTTAAATTCAATAAAATGTTAAAACTATACCTTTATTGCATGAATGATCTTCAAATAATTCATTTAAGTACTTTGAACGTTGCGTGAAAATGTAAACATTGCAGACTGTAAACAACTTAGCCGGCGGTTAGTTAACCAGCTGCTAACCAGGCAGTTGAAAAAACGGCCCAACGAGTTGTTTAGCTATTGTTTAGTTGTGAAACCTTCGGTAGGCTGTGACAAGTTGGCGGCCAAAGAAAGTGACGTCTGAAAATATTCCCTTATGTATTTCAAAATAAACAAACAACAGCTGTTATGAATTCATGAAGAAAATATGTTATAGTTTTATTTGTTTTGAAATAAGAAAGTTTACTATTTAGAATCATAGCGGCAAAATAGTTGCCAACACCCCAAAATACGAGGCTGTAGGGCGAGCAGGGTTTTGGGGGGCACAGCCCCACAACGAGCCCGAAGGACGAGCATTATTTACAGGCACTAATAATTAAGATACTTTAACAGTAACTAAATCATTAAAGTTTATAGCTAAAGGTTTGTAATTTTGTTGATGTTTTGTACATGTTGTAAAACTCCTTTTTACTGCGTTTAATGTTTTAGATTGATATTTTTTAACCTCAAAAGGTTACATGGGAACTGAAATCACTCACAACTCAAACACATTTAGTGTTCCAAAGCATAACTTTCCTAGAAATCTAAGGGCATCGAGTTTACTCCCAAAGTGCATCTTATATTGCCATCTCTGTAAGATACTAGTGCAAACATAGTGATAAACTATGGACGTTTTTATCGTTAGTGAAGAAGATAGGCACGACGTTAAGAAATCTGTAATCTGATCCTTTCTTCACGGAAAAAGGTGACCTAAAACGTAAGACGAAACATGAAAACGTATCAACTAGAAGACGGGATCAGATTTTTAGATCCCGAAACGTCGTGTTGTTTTTGTTCGCTAACTATGGAAAACGTCGATAGCGGATCCGTCGATCCGTGGCGGATTGGTACCGCGCGCGACTCCGGAGCTCTTCACTCCGGTGGTGCGGGTTCGATTCCCGCAGTCCCCACTTACTAATCCTAATGTGACTCTACGGTGACGCTAGGTAAAGGTCGAGGTTGAATGGTAGAGAGGACTTTGTAGTTCTTACTTCGCCTCGTTAAACAAGACAAACTTTACCTTTTTACCTTTAATGTCCGGATCATTATTCAAAACTCAAAAGTTTAATGGTATTAACAACCAACTTTAATTAAAGAAGTGCAAATATCATTGAACAGTTCGCAAACACCTAAACACTTTGATGGTTAAAGGTTTAATCTCACACCAACAATATCTAAGACTAAGGTCACTCTGATATTATAGATCGTCTCGTAAAGCGGGTTGCTTTCAATAAGGACCTTTGTGATTGTCAACAATTGTGGACAATGCGGCATTGTGTGTTAGTCACACAACAGACCAATTCCAAACAAAGAGTATTTGTTGCTCGGCCAAAACGCATTGTAGAATCTGTGTGCGCTGGAAATGTATCAGGTGTGGAAGTATATACAGGGTGACACAGATTCAACGGAAGAATTTGAAATACCTGTCAAACTGTTATTAGTTCTCACAGAAGTGTTGTTATTGTGTATGTTTGAAGGTATTTTTAAGTTATTTCAGATACATTGGCCTAGGAGAATGTTAAGCTGTGGGCTTTTGCTTATGGGACAAATAATAGAAATCATGTATCAGTGATCAATAGTCGGTGGATCTTTTGTCAGAATTTTATTATTGACTGGCATGTAATCGTTTCAAATCGAAATTCGTTGTTGAGGTGGGTTGATGGCTTGAGAGAAACAGGAAAAATAATAGAATCGCAACTCCCAAGAGAAACAAGATCTGCCAGAACACCTGAAAACATCGAAATGTCAATAGAAGCATTGATCAGGAGTCCAGCTGAACCTGATCGAAGATGCGCTCAAGAGATAAATATCGACCTTGAGTTTGTGAGAAGGGTTTTACGACTTGAAATAAATAACTACTACCATTATTTGGAGTTGCTTTATATAAAGACTAAAGATAATTTTCATAGATTCACGAATGACGTTCATTTCTTCAGGCAGATCGAATCGGTCACAGGTTTTGAGGTGTTTTGGCAGTTTTTGTTCGTCAAGGAGGTTTTTTATTACTATTTTCATGTTTTTCTCAAGCTTTTTACAACGTATTTTGATTTGGAACGATGACATGCCCAATCGCCTATCAATACTGAAATACCGACAAAACCCATCGAGTTTTGATCACTGACTCATTACTTCTAATATTAGTATCGTACGCGAAAGCCCCCTGCTAAAACCCTCTTAAAAGGCATAAAGGTACCTTCAAAATGATATAAGATCAACATTGCTATAAAACTAATAACAATTTGACAGGGGGTTCAAATTTGTCCGTTTGATTTATGTCATCCTGTGTTAAATTTAAAATTGCAATAGAAAATTAAAGGATATGCAAGTGCTGAAAACTGTCACAGTCCCTCCTCCTTAGTTTGGGAGTGTTTTTCTACGCTAAATTATGAAAAAGGAGGTTAGCAAGAAGGATGGACAAACCTAGGTTTTGCCATAGGACAGTTTCTTGGAGAGGTTTTCGCTAAGGTAGCTTGGTTTGTTAAAGAGTGCAAATGTGGAGAAAATGAAACCATGGACAAGATATCTAATTACCTAGAATTTCTAAAATTGATTTAATGAAACATGTTTAATAAATATCGGTTTAAGAAATCAAACATAAAGAATCTTTGTCCTTTGTACAATCAATGTTGTAATGCATTACACAGTCTACTATTTACATAAAAGCTACGCATAATTTTGGCAATTTATTAATATGTTAGCGAAGTTTAGCAAGGAATGCAAAGTAAGACAAAGCTTTGCCCGGAGACGTTTGCATGTTTTACAATCTCTCAAAGAGAGAATTCACTTCTCACAAGATCGTACATTTACAGACTTCATAAAACCCAAGGCGACATGTGTTCATAATGCTTTATATAAACCTAACATTTCGCACTTAGACGTCCGTGATTTTTTGACAGAAAGATTTTATTTATTTATTTTATTTTACATGCATACAATATAGATTAATAATCAAATTACATTGTAGCATTATAATACAAATATGTTTAAAACCAGCAAGCAAGTAGTCTTTCTTTATGCACTTTCACTTTATCAGACTTTAAATTGACTTAAGATTATGTGATATATTTCAATAAAATAAAAGTGTCTCAATATTTTGTTATGAATTCGGATTGATACAGTAGTTAGATATAAAGGACATTCATCCATCTTAAAATGATACAGAAAACTCAATTATCTTGTAAAGACGCGACTTCTTTCAACTCTTTTCACATAAACTGTTCATGAAAATTGGATTAAAGTGTCGCATTTTATAGTGATTAGTTATTTTGTAGGCGATAGATTTACGTCGCTACCATGGCAAATTTTCGTGTAAAATCCAACTTCAATTATCATTGTAAGACTAAAATTTATTTCCATCTACTCTATTCGGTTCATGTATTTATATAACGCATCTGGGCTGTATTACTTATGTAAATAAATGTAACGGTTCGTGTTAAAAAATCAATTGAAAAATACTGTTTCAATTTTAAAATGCATAAACCATCAAACAATAAAGAGGTTCATTTAATTACATACTTATAAAGTAATACTAATTAAGTCAATTAAATGACCATTACAACATCGATAAGCCGATGAGAACGCTGGAACAATCATTCCGCTCTGAATCAGCTGATCCTTTAGATCCATCTCATCAGCTGTTGTACCAGAACATCAGAATTGATACCCAGCTGTTGATGTTATAATCTACGTTGCATAGGAAAGTTATGAAAAAATGTATTTCATGAGCTTTCTATTTTTTGGTGATCTGATGAAAACCTTGTTCAGTAAAAGTCAACTTTTACTTTATTTGGGTTTGACAGGTTCTAAAACATAGTACATTTTATCACTAGGTCCTAAAGAGACACCTTTTGACACGAGGCCAAGTTAAATAATTGTTCTGACTTTCTGTAACATCACTGTCCAAGGGCAGGATGCGTTACAAGGTCAAGTTATATGACCGAGGGTCAAAAAGGCACTTTCGGGCCGAGTGATGAACGATACTTTTTGTCATGATGCAAATAATAACGAGAAATAAATGTTTTAATACAGTACATTATTAAGTAAACATTGTTTAGCATTCAGCAGTCATAATTATAATGTTTTGAAGAAACAGCTGTTACACTGATTTACTATAAGTTAGTGTTAAAATTCAAAACAATCCAAACACACTCGTTGAACCAGGTGATGCCCATGCCACAATAAAACATTAAAATGATGTTTTCTCCCAAGGAAAAAAACATCATTAAAACAATGATTTACTTACATGGGTGTAAAAGTAATACCTAAGCACTTTAGTCAATACATGTGCCTAAAGCAGCTGTTGTCTGTTTGTCTAAACAGCTACTTTAGAGAAATGTATCTAAAAGGTGTCATTTTGGACCGAGTGATGAAATATACTATTAAGTTAGACTCTACCGATAAAGTTATGTGTTTTATACTATTACTTTTTTTAAAGTAACGACAGCACAGAGAAAATGGTGAATTTTGCTACTCTATCTTATAATTTACAAAGTATATTATAAAAGATTCGAAAAGACCTTTAGTTTCGCCAATGAAATGTAACGGTAGAGAAATATCAAAATGTTGTTAAATTCATGTGCTATTTGATGTAACTAATACCATCAGACAGGCTTCTTAGACCTATTCGTATACATATTTTTAAAACACATTTTACTAATGATCAGATTGCCAAGCTGTTAATAGTATTTCTATTATAAGCTGCAACCTATAAAGCTACCTAATATTGAGTATTAGGAAACCTTATCTCTTATAGCATGAATAAACATAACTATCACAAAATCAACAATACTCTCAATGTTGCACAAAATAAATCTGTGCACTAAAATGTTAGCAAGGAATGCAAAGTAGAACAAAGCTTTGCCCGGAGACGTTTGCATGTTTTACAACCTCTCAAAGAGAGAATCCACTACTCACAGATCGTACACTTACAGGCAGCATAAAACCCAGGGTAACATGTGTGTGTAATGTCAAACCTAATGTCACGTGTCTAGAAGTGAAATAAAGATCATTTTATCTAGTAACTAGGAGGTAATAATTCGGTATTTTTTTCATGAATTCTTTAAAATATACTTAATATGTACTTAGCTCATTTATGGAATAATTGTTTGGGGAAAAAGCTCATATATTAAAAGATGTTCGTTAAACAGAAACAAGCTGTAAGATATTTAATATTAAAAGGAAATCTAGTTTTAAGCCCATTTTTATTGAACACAATAAAATGACTTAACCCTGTATATACGAGTACATTTTTGAGTGTCTCAGCCATTCGAAAACCAACTTTTCAATATATTAGATGACAGCAAATCTAATCTAACCTAACCAGTATAGTTAAAGAACGAAAACAATATTAGAAATACCAATTCACAATTCCAATTTTACACTAAAATTTAAATTATGGATAATATAAATTGTATAATAAACCTCCAGATAACTTGAATCATCGATAAGATAAGAAGTATCATCTACTTTCCGTATCAAAATTAAAAAGTGTCTCTTGAAGAATGCCTTCTACTCGACACTCGAATACATGTTGGAAGGAATAAGTGAAGATTAGCTTTGTTTCTCATGTTCTATTTGTTTTTTTGGTTTCATTTGTTTGTTTTATGTCTTTGTTTGTATTTCTTTGTTTTCTTAGCATCTTGTATGCCATGGATTAAATATTTCCTTCTTTCTTTCTTACAAATAGATTGTTAGACTATAAACAAATTTAACACCAGTATTTACGATCAATCAAAATATAGTGGGTAAGTACGTTTAACACGTAAGACTAAATACGAGTTGTTGTTTGAGCTTGTTCAATAAAACTTTAGAACATTAACACTCTTCGTTATTATCACGTCGTTAAGATATTTTTGAATCTTCAGTTTTAATGATAATGGTAAATAGCATTTGGAAAAACAAACATTTCCGTTAAAAGGTGTATGAAATTATTCTGTATTTTTAAGAAAAATTTAATGAAATAAAATCGCACTTAAGAATTTGACATGTTTTATTATTTGTCCCAGTGACAACGATGTTAAGTATAAACATTTAGTGAATTAATTTTAAAACCCCATATCTATTAACAAAACTGAGACTATTTGCACAATTAGTGGCCTATGGCAACACAGTTTTACCTTAGTGTTTTAAACTCTTTTAGGTTGCAATCGTCAAATAATTTTCAGTTTTGGATAATCACTCAAAAAATCTCTCGAGAACAGAAAACACAAATTAAAATATTAAAAATAAATGATCTTACTCTCTGTGTACCTATAAGATTTGTTTTCATCTAAAAAATAGAGTTCAAAGAAAAATAAACGTAAAAAAATGTGAGTTTTAAAGCAGTTGTATACTGTATAAGGTTCCACGTAAGAAGAGTTGTCGCAAAGTTTCCAAGACTGAGTATAATTGAATTGTTGTAATTTGATTTGGTCCCACAGTTCCTACCTTAGCGTGCGAGTACGTGCTCTTTCATACATAAGCAGAGCAAAGTTGTCAACCTGGCGTTCCCCAAATCTGGTTAGACGAAACTTTTCTTTGTAAATGTTTTTTCAGTAAAATATTTTGATTTGTAAATTAAGTTCAATTACTAAAACTATAAATCATTAGACGGTATTTTCTTTCTTAAAAAATTAAGAATAACTTGTTGGTCTAAGCTGAGAGTTTAACTAGTGAATTACAAATTTTAGCAACATAGAGTGTAGTACCTATAAACTATAGTAAATGAACATAAATTTGTAGTATAACAATGTTGGTTTTTGGTGTGAGTTCCAGCTTACGTTTTGAGTTTAGGCTGACTAAGTTTAGTAATAAGATAGGCTTATGATAAAAGTAAAGATACGTATTAATTTAATGGTACAAAACTAAATGCAGTCATTTACCCATTGAAGGAACATCATTTTGTGCCACAAACTCACCTGGAACAAAGAGAAATAGTTAATTAATTTAGCTTATAGGGTAATACATTACTTATGAAACACCTGTTTTGTCTGTCGATTGAGAAAATAAAAAATCGATTTTGAACCAACAATTACGGAAGAAACCGCGGCAAAAGCAAGGTATAATAGGTTAAAAGTTGCCGGTTTTCAGTTAGAGTTTCCCCTTTAGCTCTGTTGTTTCTCAATAGATGTTTACGGCGTTGGTGTCAATAGATCATTAACAAAATTGTTCTACAAAATGCCATTATTTACACTTTATTATAAACCTCAAGGTTTACTCGCTAATTAAGGTGTAACACCGAAAATTCCCAAAAATACAAATATAATAGCCACCATTTTGAAGTGTTAAGTAAATATCATGCTGGTAGTTTTTCCAATGGTGTTCTTAATTTGGTAAAATTTATATTAAGTTAAAGCCAGATCCCAAAGATATTTTGGCAAATTTGGTTTTGAATTCAATTTTCTTAATAAACCCAACCTCAAATATTGTGACACCCTTTATGGGAGCGGTACTCTTAAACCTATCTTGAAAAATATATGTTCCTTACCAAAATCGTACTTCGTGCCAATCATATATCAACTGACAATTTAGCAAAGCATGAAATTTTAATATAACATCGAAGGTAATCTATTTCGAATGTTATCTTGTAAGCGAATGACAAATATTATTCCTGCTGGTAACAAAGTAATTGCAATACTCTCTGAGTGCTTGGACGTAATTGATTCAAGGATTAAAGATCTCCTGAATGAAAGCTCCCGGGAGTTATCTTCCCTCTTTACAGATGACAAATTTCACTGTTGAAAATTCTCTTCCCTTTGCACATTTCCGTGTATTGGCGAAGGTATTTTATTATTCTTTGAATTATAATTCGCGTAAGTTTCTCAGTTATAGGTGAAATGTTTTGCTTACAAGTCGTTGATACGTTTCATGAACTATCCTTCTTGACTATAGCTGGCACGCTTAACCAATAGGATAATCACAGAAAAATTTACTCGTACTTCATTTCTTTTACTAGCTGAATTCATTGTTTTGTGCTTTTCCTAACGTTACGCTCTAAAAATGAAGACCACTCAGAAAGTGTTAAATTTCGCTCTTTTGGGTGTTGAAACCCAGTCATTCTCATTTAAGAGTGGCTCGTTTTTTCTCTTTAGAGAGTGGTTATAACTCTTTCATATTAATAGTGTACGTACGTTCTATTTAAATTTCACAAATAAATAGAAAGTTTTGTATTTGTTAAATTGTTTGTTTTTTGAATCAAGATATAAAGAACATACTGGCTAAGTGTACAAAAATACCATAAAATAAAGTCATTATTCGCTTAGCATAAACTACCAGAAAATCATGAATATGAGAGAATAGATGAGAACATGAAATTGTTTGACGTAAATCAGAAAGGAGAAAATTTATCTGTTTAGAATATTTTCATATTATGGATAAAATGTCAAGACTTAAACCAAGCAGTATACTCAACGCCACACATATGATGACGTGAGTTTGAAAACGTTTGAAATTAGACAAATAACTTCAAATCATTCATTTCATATAAAAATAATAATAATAACTCCATTTGTTAACTGGTTGGTTTATATTTTAAAACCCTCTCAAACAGAGTAAGGCTTAAAACTTGTATAAAATGTCTGTCCGAAATATATATAAAATTAAAACTCAGTTTTATAATTTGGTACTTGTTTCCAATAGTTTTACTCTTCCCAACTAAATTTGGATAGTGCTTTAAGTTTATTAATTTGTATGATCGTATTAATTTGAAAAAGTATTATTCTAGATTTATTAGCCAAAAACGTGTACCTTGCAGGTTATTGATGAAGTCTACTTCATGTTGAACACAGTTAAAAGAGACAATTCCTGGTACATGTGTTACAATGACAGCTTGGTAATCTGGTTATCTGACATGAACCCCACCTGTGCTACTGTCTGTTTTCCACGATAACAACTTGTAAACAACATCGATTATTTTAAACTGGCAAAAAAACAAATAAACATTTAACACATTTCAATATTACAGAACTTATTATTGTTGAAAGAAAATAGTTAAAAACACTAAATACGATAAAACTTAACTGGTTTACAAACAACATCATTTGAAAACTATGTGTGCTTTAATAGAGAAGGTTTATTTAAAATTGTATACCCAAAGCTATCTTAGAGCGATATTGTTTTGTCACTTAACGTTCGGCCTTTTTATTTGTATACAGGGTTTTACAAAAGTTTGTAGCGCGCTATTCAGAACCGGATTTTACATACAAAAATTATTCTTCCGTGTATATATATACATGGTGAAAAGTGGTTGGTATTAAAAATTAGACACTTTTAAAAGTTTCACTGAATTTGTATTAAAAATTCAGTGAAAAGTTTAAAAATGTCTAATTTATTATGACAAAATTATTCGAAAGCGTCCAGTAACAGGTTCTTTATTTCGGCTAAGTTTAATCGTAATCCACCATTTTGTTAAGCTTTGAAAACAACTAATTATTTTAAAACCTTTTGAGATGTTTTTGTGAAACTTGGTATGAACCTTAATTGTTTTCCTAATAACATTTTTCAAAAATATGTTTTATGTAACTTATCAAGTTTAAAATGGCGGCAGTGTAAAAATTTCAATGTCAAATGAAATCAAATTAGAGTTTGACATTGAAACTTTAAATGGCCGCCATTTTAAAATTTGATAAGTTAGATACAAAATGTGTTTGGACAATATTATTAGAAAAACAATTAAGGTTTATATTAAGTTTCCCAAAATATCTTAAAAAGGGTTTTGGGTTATTAGTTTTTTTTATAAAATGGTGGATTACGGCTAAACCAAGTCGAAATTAAAAGGTTTTACCGGATATTTTCGACGTACGTAAAATCTGGTTCTGCATAGCGCGCTACAAATCTTTTGTGACACCCTGTACTTATGTGTTTTTATTGAACGAGATTCTGTCATTATGGGGCCTGTTCGAATATAACGATATAAAATTCACTCCTCACATTCAAACAGTCCGAGAATAGTCTTCCCTTTAGACTACTAAAAATAGTTTTGAGGTAAAACTGATCATGTGTTTACTGAAAATAAAGTCAATCGTACAAAACAAAGTACAAAGACCAAAATCGTACAAAACTGCGTTTGGCTCCTGGAAGGTACCCATTTCACGAGATACCCGATCCATGTCATGCTATATGCCTCAGGGATTTCTTGTCTAGTTTCGATTATGTTGTCATGCCTGAGGGACGGACTGGCTGTCCAATGTCTAGGAATGTTATGCCTGAAGGATTGACTCTGTTCAGCTTTAGTTTAGCCTGAGGAATTGTTTGTGTCATGTACGTTCCATTATGTGTTGAATGCAACAACAAGACTTATCTTACCCTCTTGTTTGTATTACGAACATTATCTATTGTCAAAAGAATAAGAATTGTTTTTACGTAGAATGTGATTGGAAAAGGTAATTTACAGAAAGAAAGAAGAGTTTTTGACACAATGGCAAAAGAGGTAAATTATTCTTATACTCATTTTACACATTATCTTTGGTTGACGTTATGCAATATTGTTGGTTTAAAAGAAAACTAGAGATACGTAGAGTAAAAGAAAGAGGTCCCGTGCTGAGTTGAAGTATTTTTACTCAGGGAGATATAAATAATGAACTAAGGTAACTTACTCCTGCTACATTTTCCTCACACCACCTCTCCACATTTAATGTTACTTGTTCTGCATGTAAAGTACCTTCTGAAAACATATTATTACAGGTTTCTGATATATATTCAGTTCATATATTTCGCGTGATGTGACTGATAAAACCAGGCTGACACGCAGCTAAGCGCTAAAGCGCCGCTTTCATTAGTGAATAGAATTTTCTTTGCAATTTGTTACTCTTATTCGTTCCGTTGACAGTCCCGCTTTGGCATTCTATCGTTCTATCATCCCTGGCGTTACGAGGCTTAGCTCACAGTCTAGCTTCAGCCTTCGGTCTCAGTCTAACGTGTTCTTTGACTGCAAGTTTTATTACATATCACGAAGGATAAACGTATTTCAAATTGTATTAAAATCGGACTACTCATAAATTGTTATAGTGCATAAGCACTTTTCTAGCCGCCATTTTGAATTTTCATATTTTTGGTACATTGATTGACACTATTATAATATATATTTATTTTGAATATCATCAAAATCTGATGAAATTTACTGTTTTAGATCATTACTACCACCTTTGACTAAACCCCCTTCCCTCAAATTACGCTGGCTAACGAATTTGACCGAGATATGTGCAAAAGTAACATGTTTACCTAATTTCATGAAATCGGACAAAAAGTGACCTGTAAAGAGTACACACTTTGCATGCCACAGATGTATATAAAGTGTTGAAAAATACTCAAAATGTTCTGGAGGTCAGGATCGGTGCTCGTTTCATGGCCCTGGGCCTGGGTCGGCATGAATATCTCACCTTTCAAAGGAAATTCGACAATAAGTGTTTAATGTTCAGGTAGATATATTCAGAGTAGGAACCAACTACCGTGTTTGATGAAGACAAATACAATTCACGTCGGATCGGAGAGGATCCAAAGCAATCAACTTCATCCCTTGTCGGAAATTCGAATTCCCTTTGAACCATTTAGAGCTGCTCAAGACCGAATTCGACTAGATAGTTAATCCTTTAGTGAAAAGAACTATTCCCACAGACATTAACGACATCGGTGCATTTCTGAATAGACAACCTTCCGCAATACATTTTTTTCAAGCAGTCTTATTTATATTGATATTTATATTGATATTATATTGTATACCAATACATTTTTATGTATTTATACTCCTACATTATTTTTCCTTCAACTGTTAAAAACTACTGTTTAACAAGATAATAGATATTTGATAGATCAGTATTACTTTGCGACTGCTTTAAAGGAAACATTTAGTTTACAACAATAATTTTTATATGGCAAATATGACCCGATAAGAGGTCACATAATAGTTTTCACCATTATTCTAGGAGAAAACCTTTTAACGCAGAATAGAATAACAATGGTTTTGTTTTTTAAGATTACGCTATCAAACTGGAAATAAGTTTTCTAATCAATTTTGAAATTACTTCAAATCATACAGGGTGCTTTTAAACAAACCTTACACGTCAGACAATACCTTTATAATGTCTTAGTGGACATAATAACTTCCATTTGACTTTATATAATAGATTTTTTAATACACTTTATCTGGTATGGTTTTTTATGTTTTTGTTTTGCATTGTTGGCTGCTTAGCAATTAATGTTCTACTAGTATCAGAGACCTCAAGTAAATTCATATACCACCATATATACATTTGCTTCAGTGTATTATTACGGCAAAAATATAACGTCTAGTCACCCAAATAAACAAATAGCTGCTCATAATACCATTCAATAACTTTTAATCCTATTTCAATTATTTTATTCAAACGTTCCGTGCAATCCACAAATCGGATTTATTCGCTTTGCAACAATAAATCGATACATCGAGATAAAAACACGTTTAAAGGAACTCTTTCAAAATGAATTAGGTCTGGTTTCTTTTCTTTGGTTCACTAGAGTTTTGTTGCTGCTTATTTTATTAAGTAGCTCCCTTTTGGCTTTAGAACACCTAATTAGGAATATTCTGTTTTCTGAAAGAATCTCTAAATTTCGTTCAGTTATTTCAACTGTGTTACAGTAACTTATCATTTTTTCTAAGTCTAATTCCATTTCCAGTATTTCCCGCACGACCCACACATGAGGAACGAGCTATGGTACATCGAGATGATGTTGTACCAGACAGGTGACATACCTAGAAGAGTTATAAGAACTGCTTTAGTGTTTGATGTTCAATAGTTATACAAGTTATAAAATGTCGTTGTTCCAAGATATTAGAATTAACCAGGTATTCAATAACGAACGAAATGTTTTGTTTGAAATTTGCCAGATTATGAATTTGTATCTGATTTTTAAACCACTTTAATACATGTTTTTACACATCAAAACTTTCGACTACTATTTACAAAAGATACATAACTCGTTACGTCATTTGTTTCAATACCTACTAAGCCTATGAACAGCTGCTCCTACAAAAGGAGTTGCTCTTCGTTAAAAGCTGACTAGACGAGAAGCTACTAACATTGTGTAAGGCTTTTCACAGTGAAACTTCATTGTTACATTTAACGTTCTAATGTTAACTTTAGCTAGAATCAACTGTTACTTGGTAACTGGTGCACTGCCCGTGTGAACCGACCCTAAGGGATTAATTAGTTGCAAATGACAAAAGATGTATTGGACTATGGACAGAAATAAATAAATTTATTTCTTCACAATATAAGCAAAAAAATTTATAAAAAAACATTAAATCAAACAAATATCAAAATAATAGAAAATACAAAAATTGTATAAAACAAATAAACATAAAAACAAAATAAGAAATAGTCAAATAAAAAGTATAAAAAAACAACAAAAATATAAATAAAGTATCAAAAGAAAAAAAAATACAAACAAACCCGATCGACATGCAGCTAAGCGCTCAAGTGCCAGTAGCATGAGGGAATCGGATTCCCTTTGCTATTTGCTCCACTCACAGCCTTGTTTAGGCCTTCGGCCTGAGACTTAATTGGTCCATTATCACGGAGCTACGAGGCCTCAGATTTACATAATTTTTTACTGCAGGTTTTGTTACATATTTTGAATCAATAACAAATCTCAAATTTCATTCAAATAGGACTATTCATTCCATTTTTATAGCAAAAAATCACTAAATAAGAAAAACTAATAAATAAAATACGAGTATTTGATTCCATCGTATCATGAAGTCGTGTTTTGAACTGTTAAAAGAGAGGTTTTTTGGTTTAGTTCGTTCCCTAAGTGACACAAGTCAGTTTAATAATCTGGTTATCTGACATAAACCACACCTGTGTTACTGTCAGCGTTCCACGATAAGAACGAATAAAACATTACGGATCCATTCTTAGGGAGATAAAAGACTAAACAACATTTAACTTCACAAAATATATACTATTTTGACTTTAACTTTGTTATTCAATGGAATATTTGTTAAAATATGTTCAAGTCAATGCTGCAAGAATCCCGCTGTAAGAAGTCTATATAAGGCCAAAATACCCCGATTAAATATCAGTTATTACTACGTATTTGCTTTAGTCTAAGAACTCAGGCTATTTCAGGCAAGACAACAATTTACGATATCCAAGTTCATTTGTGTAAAAATACTAACTCTTACATGTCTATTGTGTGATTAACGATCAAGTGTCGTTGTATACTTTTCTTGTTTGTTAATGGCATATGTGTCTTTTTTAAAAATAGAATAAAAAATAATGTAAACGTTGAGCTAAAAGAGAGCAACTTGACACGTTACAGACAGAAAAGGCGAACGTAAGCGTGGTACATTTTCTTCCAATCCACCCCGACTTGGATGATACGTTATTTTTTGTTCATCTTTTAAGTGTTTGTGATTTATTGTTCAGGGTTATTATAAATAAATAACAATATAGGAGACCTAATTAAGTTGTCTATGTTGTGTATGTAGTGTGATTATAGTTTTAAGTATGCTGTATGTTGTCACCACTGGTGACAGTGTGACAAAACCACAATGTGACAGTTGCGATTATTTTATATGTGAGGTTATGTCCATTCTATGTATGCTGTATATATTAGTATTATGAGTATATATGAGTATGGTGTATATGTGTATATCCTGTTTGTGCTGTACAGCTGGTGCTCACAGCCAAGCAAAAATTAGGTATATTAAAATGTATTTATTTGTATTTTAATTTTCTACGTATTTTATTTAGAGTGTATTTTCAGTTATTTGTTTTAAAGGCTCAAGAATGAGAAATTGAGCGAGCCATTTTAGACCAAAAGGTCACAAGAAATATGAAGTTATGCTTCTTGTTTACCCGCAGGTAAGAACATATTTTACGAACATGTTCTGGTATCGTTTATTCTATGTTACCGCTTAGGATTAGGCCTAAAGTAGCTTTATGTATAGACCTACTACCCTTCTAAATATTTGCATTTTCACAAACTGAAGCCAACAGTAAGGAAGTAACAGATGAATTGGGACCGCACATTGACGATAACATCACTACTATCAATACCGGAAGATCCGATGACGATAGGTGATAAATACTTTAGTTATTACTTTCAGTATTTTAGCTTTTTACCTAATCACAAACTGAAATAGAGTTATTACATTCTGTTTTAAATAGACATGAAACTAAATGATGTCGACTTTCTATTTTCTATCACTTATCAAACATTATTTTGGTATAAAACCTTATTTAAGAGTGGGCCGGATGGTCCGGCCGCAGGGCCAACTCTGGAAACCACTGATAACATGGGGTAGAAACTACAAACGACGTTTTAAGCAAGTTAAATGTGGACATTTTTTCTCTGGAAGCATATGTCTGTCTATTAGTGCTGCTGCATATTAATGCTAAAGCTTTTACTTTCATCGTCGAATAATTGGTAAATTTATGAACTAAAAACTCGATTTTCCATGAGAACATAGTACTCAAAATTAAGTAGTTTAAATCATATTTTACGACCAAACACAGTGTTTCAATTTTTATAAGCAGCACTAATAACAGCTATCTAATAACAGAGAAACACTTTCTACGTTTAAGTCCATTAACATGCTTAAAATAGCACATTTCCCCATGTTAAGTTCCTTATCTTTCTATCCGGCCGCCTTTTAACTATTATTACCAGTGCACACTCAACTGAAATCTGATAACTCTCCTAAAAGAATTGAAGTTGAATGCAACAGTTTGAAATTATCATATGATAGTAATCAAAAGTACTTTTAAATCAAAAGTAACGTCAAAAACCAGTAAACAAATACCTAACTAATACCTACGAGAAAACCACCTGAAGAATGCATAGGAAAGCTCGTACATTTGGAGTGGGTCTGTTTTCAATTTCCGTCAAAAGGGCCGCTTTCACTGGGCGTTGGTGAACCACATTTTTAATCACAGAAAGGCATTCAACACTTCACAGAAGAGATAGGTTTGAATACAGAAGAGCTTTCTTTCAAAGTAGGCGATGAATCTTTCATTACTTAGAGTCAAAAGTACACTTCTTTGGGATTACCGCTCATCCTCGAGATTTGGGGAAGGTTTGCTCTAAGGCGCTTGTTTTTATGACTTCTTGAAAATGGAAAGGTCTTTATATTAATAACTACGAATTTGTGTACAACTTTGTAGAGTAAAAACATTAAAAGTTTTTCATTTGACTACAACCAAATTCTTTTCATAATTCTGATTCATGTTGATTCTGAATAAAAAGAACCAGTGGTTTCAATAATACAAGTAAAACTTCAATTTGAATATGCTTTTTCGCAATTATTAGGACATACCTTGCACAACTACCGTACAATTTAATGTCAAACCTTAATTATTTAGAACAAAATTATAGTTTCCTAAATTTCGGACTAGTAAAGTTAAAACCCAACTTTTGTTTGATGATATTCACCTTATCACTTAGAAAGTGTTTAATTCCAAACAATGTTTCAGAACATTTTTCTTTTATGTTAGTGACAGATTTTTAAGGTGTTTAGACTGAGAGAATAGTACATAGACTCTTACCTACGTATGTCGGAAAAATACTTCGACAAAATAACAAATTTTAGATAACCTATATTATTGACGACTACGATACAATATGGTAGTAATTTTACATTGTTTACGCAATAAAAGATTTATTTATTTATTGAGAAAACGGCGTAAAGCTTTGATGTGACATACCTGTCATATGTAGGCTATCAGTTCTAATTACGTACCGTGAAACCAATCACTGTAATAATCATCATCCGTTATTCAATTAGTACTGGTAGATTAATTATTACATCAAGCCTAATTTGTCAATCTCACAACAGTTTATAATAATATAGTGCTAAGCTGCCAACTGAGTTAGGTTTGATATTCGTTTATGCATGAAATCCGTAGTTACTTTAAATTATAGGACTAATTAATTACTATCGTAATGTGTTATAGTTCAACAGTATTCGTTGCAAAAAGGGTTAAAAGTTCGCCTATAACAACATGTAAGAGATTGCCATTCAAAACGTAGTAAACTAAAACTACACAACTCAAAACGCTTATTTTTTAAAACGGTTGAACCAAAGATCTACTAAACTGTACTACAACAAATAAATACTATGCGTAAAATAACAGTTAATTATTAATCCTAAGCTGAAAGTACAGTAAACATCTAACATAAAAACATACCAGGGCACTTTGTAGCATGATATTTTTGTCGTATACGATACCTTATACTCACTTATTAAAGTTTATTTAATTCATATATCTAGAAACTTAACATGGATCACGGACGACATGCAGCTAAACGCCAAAACACCGTTGGCATGAGCGAAACCGATATCTTTGTAATTTGTTACTTTAATTCACTTTCACTAATTGTTAATCTGATTCGCTTGGCTCACAGCCTCGCTTAGGTCTTTGGCCTCAGATTTATAAGATCTTTTACTGCACATTTTTACCACATATTATGAAGAGTAATTACATTTCATTGAAATTGGTGCTCATTTAATAGTCCCGGTCTGAGTCTTGCCATTTAAAGGTCATGAGTTTTTCTTTTCTAAGAAGGTCGCTAATAACCTTTTAACCTTGTTGATCACCTTGTAGGTAAATCATAGTCCTTTCTGAACACGAGCTAGGGATTAATCTACGTCACGAAAATGATAAATACGTATTACATTTGAAAAGTGGCAGTAACTTTCAAGGTATTTAGACAAATAGGATCTTATACGAGAAAATACATAAAGCTATGATACTATATCGTTCTTGTCATATTATAAGTTCTAAATACATACCGAAAAGCCAATCACTGTAATAATCATTCGTTATTCAATTAGTACTGGTCGTACCATTATTAAATTAAACCCAATTTGTCAATTTCACAACGATTTATAATGATGTTAAGCTGCTAACTGAATTAACTTTGTTTGTGCGTTAGATCTATAATTACTTTGTAGTATAGGACTAGCTGTTAATTACCATACCAATTCTAATTGTAGTAACGGTATTCGTTGTAAAAGAGGCTATGAATAATAACAAATCTGTAACAATAACCTGCTACTGGTTGCTATTTAAAGCTAGTCATAACTAAAGCGCTACTTTTTTTCTCGTTTTTTATTCAATCGATTTAGAAATAAATCAACGGACTTTCCTACGATTCACAAAAATTGATAAGGCACTAGTTAGTAAGTAAGCTGAAAATCCAGTAAAACCATACATTTTGTAGGCCTATATATTAATTTGTAGTCTTGTCGTACTTTTGAATTCGATACAAAAAGCAGATATTTACAATCAGTTTAATTTTAATATAACTAAATATAAACTTAGCAAAAACATGTAAATATAACTACATCGCTTTAAAACATACTGACAGTATAGTTAATGGGGATTAAGTTATTTTCCTATCTAAACACAAATAGTGATATTTTCCGTCTCAAAATAAATTAAGTACATAATAAACCTAAGTGGCACTAATCTTAAGTCTAAAGAAGCATTCCGTTGACTCAAGAAATGAAAGATTCATCGCCTACTTTGAAAGAAAGCTCTTCTGTATTCAAACCTATCTTCTCTGTAAAGTGTTGAATACTTTCTGTGATTACAATTGTGGTTCAGCAACACCTGTTGAAAGCAGCCTCTCTTTGATGTTAATAAAATCAGTACATCGCAACACGCATTGTTTTCTGTCACTGCTGTAATGACCTCCCTTATATAGGTTATATAATAAATAGCAAACTTGTCTACAGTTTTATAAACTTACAGAACTCACTTCTATGTTTGGATCAGAGAAAATAAATTGGGTCAGCTTTATCAATATGACATAGCACACAGCAAACAAGTATAACATACAAGTCAAACAATCCTAAGGCTATATCTTCACGTATGGTTCAATACCTTGATACAGGTTTTTCAAGTATTCCGATATAGCACGGCTATAACTGGGCATTTTATCAGATCCGTAAACATGACTTTTTGCTGTTCGTTCTGCTTGTTATAAAATTTAACTTGTGTTCTATTTTAATTAAACTAAACACATTTTTCGGGAACAGTTTTTAGGATGTGTAGTTATGGTTTTAGGATTTAGCTGCCATGCCAGACTACCTGAAATACTTCAAAACTTGAGTCAAGGTATTTATCTGTCCGTGTAGACATAGCCTTGGGATAGTTATTCTAATGACGCATAACACATTTTTAAGGGAAGTTTTTTGTTGTTCAAGTGTTGACAAAAACCACTACTTGTTTCAATTACCAAAGGTTGAAAAGAGTCCCTTAGAGAGAACATTGAGTAGATGCAAAGAAAGCAATGTATACTTGGAGTGAATCTATTTTTAATTTACATAAAGGAAAAGCCACTTTTCACTGGTGTTGAAGAACTACGCTTTTAATTTCAGAAAGGCATTCAACGATACATAGAGAGTACAGCTTGAATACAGAGAGCTATTTTAAAAAGTAGGCGATGAATCTTTTATTTCTTTAAAACGGAATAGAGGAGTACTTCTCATTTCTTGTTTACTTGACTGTTGTTTGTTTCAACCTTATTTATGTACTACCTCTTTGGTATGAGTTTAGCCCGTAGAGTGACGAAGAAAGGAATCGCGTCATAGTTTTTGTTTGTTTGTGTACCATTAGTGTTAGAAACCAAACGAAGTATTTGATAACACTACATTTGGCTTCAGTTGAAGACCGCGTCAAAAAAAGTAAAATACTAGCTAACGTTTCGGTGACGTTACATTTACCCATTTGCAAGACTTGTATCTACTGTATGGTGATCTGCAACATCACCGAAACGTTGGCCAGTATGTTACCTGTTTAACTCAAAGCCTGTAGAACTGTAGTGTCAGTGATAGTGATCGTGGAAGCCTTTCATACCGTACAAGTACTTGACTTTTGTTTTAAACCCCAGGTAAGGGTCATTATTCAATGGTTTTGAGTAAAACGCAGGCTCTCAAAGCTCTTAAATTATTTAAGAGTTAGCTTTTAACTTATTTAAGTAGTTTAAGAGGTTGCTCTGCAGGGTCAACTTATTTTTACAAGGCAGCGTAATAGCTAAGGTTGAAGTTAACATTATACAGGACATTAAAATACAAAATATCCTTCCATTTCGTTTACAAAATGACGTTCAAAATGTAGTCATTCGACACCCACCAAAAGTGGGTTTTCTTGTGCGGAAATCTTCGACACAAATCTTTGATGAAAATAGACTCACTTTAAATATACATGGCTTTATTACACCTTAACGTTTATGTAATGTCCTATCTGAGAAGCAATTTAACCTTTGGTTGGTGTATGTTCAATATTGCCGTTGTACAAAAGCTTACATACCATATATTCAAGGAACAACAGACAAAATATGCAGAATCTTATACAAACATAGCGTAAAGACTTTTTTCAAGCCAGCTAGTAAATTGAATAACTGTATGAGACCTGTTAAGGAACTGATACCATTGTGCAAGCCGGGAGTATACGAAATCCCTTGCAGTTGCGGTTTGGTGTATATTGGCGAGACTAAAAGATTGATTTCATCGAGAGTTCAGGAGCACATTAAACACACAAAAGACAAAGACATTGAAAAGATGTCATAATACACACGAAAGCCATCCGAGAAACCATTGAAATAATAAGAAATTACAATAACTTTCACTGAGAAGACAGCATTAAACCTTCCACAAGCTGACAACCAACCCTGGAGAAGTGTTGACGAAAGTGTCACAGCCAATGTTATTTGACGCAGTGTGAACCGGAAAAACTAGATTATAGTTATAACACCGACCACGAAAAAGGTAAAAGGTAAAGTTTGTCTTGTTTAACGAGGCAAAGTTAGGACTACAAAGACCTCTCTACCACTCAACCTAGACCTTTGCCTAGCGTCACCGTATAGTCACATTACAAATTGTAAGTGGTGACTGCGGGGATCGAACCCGCGCTACCGGAGTGATGAGCTCCGTAGTCGCGCGCGATACCAATCCACCATGGACCCGCTAAGAAAACGAAAGCCTAAAAGTTTAGTTTTAAAACCTGTTTATAAAAATTATGCTCTGCAGAAGTGACAAAACAAAATGGATGTTACTCGTTATACAGTTTTTATTAACATCAAAGAGAGGCTCTTTCAACAGGTGTTGCAGAACCACAATTGTAATCACAGAAAGTATTCAACACTTCACAGAGAAGATAGGTTTGAATACAGAAGAGCTTTCTTTCAAAGTAGGCGATGAATCTTTCATTTCTTGAGTCAACGGAACTCTTCTTTGGACTTAAGATTAGTGCCACTTCGCAAGTTTAATATGTATTTAACTTATTTTGAGATGGAAAATATCACTATTTGTGTTCAGATAGGAAAATGACTCAAGCCTCCTTTAATTATACTGCCAGTACGTTTTAAACATCGATATAAGTATCGTACTTAAGACAGTAGAAAAAAAATTGTTTGGACTGAGCCGGAACTTGAACCCAGGTCTCTCACTTGCCTTAGGTTTATATTTAGTTTATATATTAATAATCTTAGGTTTGTACTTAGTTATATTAGAACCAAGCTGATTTTAAATATCTGCCTTTTTGTATCGAATTTGAAAGTTCAACAAGACGACATAATAATGTACTAAAATGTAAGATTTCACTGGATTTCCAGTTTACCGTGGATACCTAATTAGTGTTTTATCAATTTTTCTTCTATTGTAGGAAGGTTCAATGGATTTATTCCTAAATCGGTTTATAAAAAACGAAAATAAAGAAAATCGGGTAGCGCTTTTGTTATGACTTTAGCTTTGAATAGCAACCAGTAGCAGGTTATTGTTACATACTATTTTATAACCTCCTATACATCGGATACTATTATAAAGTTCCTATATTGTAAAGTAATTATAGATTAATGTACAAACAAACTTTGTCAAAGATAATTCAGTTAGCAGTTTAACACCATTATACTTCGCTGCTAAGTTAACAAATTAGGCTTAATTTAATCATGAAACAACCAGTACTAATTGAATTACGGATGGTGATTATTACAGTGATTGGTTTTACGGCCCGTAAATAGATAAATATGACAAGAACGACATATGATAGTTTTATTTCTGTTCGTGTATAAGATTATATTTGTATAAATACCTTAGGACAAAGTTGGTATGTTTTAAACATTGTTTAAAATTAGAACGTTAGTTGTGAAATCAAACAAAAGTTGCTGGGTTGGTAAATACACCGGATCGTTCAACATTGAAGTTTGCTTTATATATTAACTACAAACAACAGTATTAAGTTGTTTGCATAAAGATCACATGTCCAAACTTTGATTTTTACCTATGTCAACTACTAACATGTGATGACAGTCAATCCCAAGAAACAGATTTATTGTTGCACAAACCATTGCTGCCGAACACATACTCTTCGACTGTCATGGTCTGGAGCAAGCGAGAACGACTACTTTTGGGGAGATGACTATGGGTGGTAAGTTAGCATAAGAGGGATTTGTGTGAAGGATTTCGGAGTTCTTAGAGCTCTCAAATCTTTTGAGTAGCATATCTCTATACCAACTCAAGGAAAGCGCTATAAATCCTAAGGGCTGACGTGCATCAGGATCAGACCGCCCCTTCTCAATGTAATGCACAAACCAAACACACAGTTGGCGTTGTTACTATAGTTGTTATTTCCAGAAGAAGGCAATCAGAATCCTAGCAACAGTAGACAACAAACTCCATCATTGCAAACCACTTTTTAAAAATTGTCAAATATTAACAGTGTTTAGCCAGTACATCTTTAATGCACTTATTCATATCAAACAAACTTAAATTTGCTGGAAACTAAAAGCTCAACACATTATCACAACACCTGTACATCTTTGGATTTGTAAGTGAGAAGATGCAGGCTTGCGGGGACCCAGAACTGTTACCCGACGGCAGCAATAAAACTTTACAATATACTCCCCAGGGCAGTGAAGGAGATGAATGAAAATAAGAAGCCACGTCCTGCGGGAACTACTGTGCTGACCGCTGTACTCCGTGAGAGAAGTTGAGGAGACCCCTCTCCTCGAGATGACACGGCAAGGAACACATACGACGCTGTCAATCCCCTCTGGGTCACAGACGAAGAATTCAAGTATCAAGTTAAGTAAGAATTCTAATTACTGTTAAGCAATTCCAGAGATAAATATTTACATACGGCTTGAGATTTAAGCTCACACTCACTGGAGTCAGCTGGTTGCAATTCAATAATCTGATTATCTGTCATACGCCACACCTGTGTTCTACTGTCAGTGTATCACGACAACGACTCTTGTGACTTAACGTGTTCAACAAATCGACAGTGTTGACTCTGAAAGGTTTTGTTTCTAATGAGCTTACGTGATTATTATCATGTGAGGAACATTAGGATGTACCATGCAAGAATACACTTGATCACACTTTTTTAGAAAAACCAATACTGAAAAGTTTGTTAATACATGTTCTACAGTAAACCCCCTTAAAACCTCATTTGCGGTTATGAATCTTCGAATCTTCGAAAAGGGGATAACATATTATGACTTCTTTTCTTATTAAGATGTTGCTATTCACTTTCGTAGGTAGGTGTACAGTTTCGGAAGTAAGTCTATTTTTAAAAATACTCACAAAAAATCCACACAACCAAAATCTGCAGATTAGAGGCAGGTATTAAAGGCCTCTTTACGGGCTAAGAAAGATAGTCCTTAAACCAGATCTATTATAATTTGTTGGCGAATTACCTTTGGAAAAATAATATACATAATCAAGCCGTCCTCATGATAAGAACCAGATCAAGGACCAAGAAACCTGACCCCAAGAACTCGTTTTGAACATTCTTTCAAAGCTTTATATGCATATTATATCTTTATATTACACACATACAAAATGAACACAAATCTACATTTAAAATAAGTGGCTTATGTATTTCACCATATTGCATGCCTTAATCGTAACCTAACAATTCATTTAGTACAAATACCCCTTTTGTAAATATCTCGGTCAAATTCGTCAGCCAGCAATATCGGACTGCCCTTTGGGGGTGGGGAGTATTTAAAAAAATGGTTTAAATAATCTAAAACCAATACATTTCATACGATTTCGATTGAATTTACAATAAATATGCATTATAATAATATCCATAAATATACCAAACACTATGAAAATCCATCTAGTCGTTTCAAAATTGGGTCCTCGAAACCCTCGTGATCTTATATGAGGCAAAGCTGAGGGCAAATGCCGGAGCGAGGCTGTGTGCGTAGCCTTGTAACTCCCAATATAAGGAAATTCACTAATCTCATGCCACCGATGCTTTAGCGCTTAGCTGCGTGTCGGCCAGGTTTGTTTTGCCACCGTGCAAACAGCAAAGGTGATCTAAAACGTCCTGTTTACAAGGAATAAACTCTACATTATAATGTCTGTAGTTACTGTGGATCATAACAGGAAAGGTGAACAGGAAGGTTGGATGTAAGTTATCTCGGTTTGTTATTTACTTCTCCCTCAGTGAAAATGTTTCTCACTCACAATATCTTACACTTAGTACCCTCGCGGTATTCTGTACTACTCAAAAACTCAGATGGGATCGAAAAACTTTCCACAAATTCAACAACATTAGTTTATTCCAAGAATATTAAAATCCACAATTCGAAAATAAATTATGAAGTACATTTTATTTTAATAAGGTTATACACTTACTCGAACTTGTATTCTTAGTGACTTCCAATTCATTTTCATCGATTAAAGGAAATCGTTTCAAAGACCTTTTTTGAAAGTACGATATAAAGGAGGAAACTAAGGTAGAAACACTCATTTTAAAATGGTTTTGTTCTCTCATTACAGTAACACAGAATCTATTACAAGAACCAAAATAAATTTTACTCAATATATGATGTCCTGCAACAAATTATTATGACAATACTACAAAATGGAGATTGAAAGAAGTAAAGATAATTTTTCCGTCAATATTTTAGCACCTTTTTAATTATACACGTACTAATATGTACGTAAGCGTACTCCGTGGCGGGTTGGAATCGTGCGCGACTCCAGAACTGATCACTCTGCTGGCGCGGGTTCCATCTCCGCAGTCACCACTTACATTTGTGAAGTGACCATACGGTAACGCTAGAGAAAGGTCGAGGTTGAGTGGTAGTGACGGTTGAGTTGAAGTCCTAACTTCGCTTCGTTATACAAGAGAAACTTTACCTTTAATATTCTAAATCACAAAACTGTGGAAATGGACCATACACATTACAACAAAATATGCGGTTGGACCTGAATAGTTAAAAGAGTCTGAATTTCAAAATAATGTTTAGTTTTAACTTGAAATAAAAACTTTTAAAAATACTAATTTTATTTATAAAAATAGACAACACAGCTTTTACTTCAATATATAATATAATATTTTAACGTACTTGCCTTTTAAATACACGACCTTTCACTTGTATCGTCGTACCAGACCTTATCGTACTTCAACTCCGTTCTGAATCGTAATGATCCATATATTTTATCATGCCAATACTAATGTTTTGTTCTTCAGAGAAAAACAAACATAAGTATTAACATAATCAAAATAATCTGCTTTTGGCGAAACCCTTTACTGTGTAATTAATAACATTTATTAAGATTTTTGTAGTTAGTAATATACAAATTTCTCTCTTTTCATTAAGCCGTAAAACACCCCATAGCAAACCATCCCCAAATATGAAGGACGCGCGTTAATCCCAAAGAAGTGTACTTTTGACTCTAAGTAATGAAAGATTCATCGTCTACTTTGAAAGAAAGCTCTTCTGTATTCAAACCTATCTCTTCTGTGAAGTGTTGAATGCCTTTCTGTGATTAAAAATGTGGTTCACCAACGCCCAGTGAAAGCGGCCCTTTTGACGGAAATTGAAAACAGACCCACTCCAAATGTAGCTTTCCATGCATTCTTCAAGTGAAGCCTGCGATCTGTGAACTTATCTTGAAATAAATTCTATTATCATAATACGGTGATCTCAAGTTGTTGCACTAAGCCTAAGTTTTCTTGGAAGATTGATTATACAG
Organism: Matsumurasca onukii; assembly: GCA_018831715.1. Taxonomy (NCBI): domain Eukaryota; kingdom Metazoa; phylum Arthropoda; class Insecta; order Hemiptera; family Cicadellidae; genus Matsumurasca; species Matsumurasca onukii. The sequence goes on from CM032062.1 coordinate 63,355,041, forward strand.
GGTTAAGCAAAAGTGTGGAAACGCCTTTATAACTTTTTAACCAGTTTTTCAGTGCAAGAAATCGGTAAATTTTATTAGAGGAAACGAAAGTACCTTTTAATACATACTGACACTTTGCCCCAGTTTTCAAAATGGGACATTGGTGGGGTAGGGAGGCCCCATCGAGTGACACCTCATAAGACCTTCAAGTCTTAGAAAATGTTGTTGAATGCTGAAAACTGGACGTCTCTATATTAACCCGAAAATAAATGGTGTCCATTTTAAGCTCTTACACAGATTTGTATTATGCGAAAGTGTGAAAACACCTTTATAACTTTTTAACCAGCTTTTTCAGCGCAACTAAACTTGGTATATATTATTAAAATTATCAAAAGTGTCTTTTGATGCATACCGACACTTTGCCCCAGTTTTCAAAATGGGTGTTTCGGGGGTGAGGGGCTGGACTGTGTGTAACTTAACTCTGCCATTTCTTTCTGGGTTAAGCTAAAGCTTCTAATTATCAACATTCATCTATATTTTCTAAGACCTTCAAAATGAGGTGTCACTCGATGGGGTTTCCTATGAAAATTATAGGGATACCCCTAACCCCATTTTGAAAACTGGGGCAAAGTTTCAGTATGCATTAAAAGGTACTTTTGGTTCCTCTAATAAAATGTAGCGAGTTCAGTTGCGCTGAAAAAACTGGTTAAAAGTTATAAAGGCGTTTCCACACTTTTGCCTGACCCTGTATTTCAGTTAAGTGTGCACTGCATTGTTATAATGGCACTACTATGGTAAATACAAGGTTCAAGAAGTCAATGACAGGGAGTAAAAGAAATTTAGTTTAGCGACGTCGTCCTTTTAAAACCTGATAGGAAAAACGACTAATTCTATTAAAAAGTATATATTCTTGAGGTATGGTGAAAAATACACATTTGGCCCTTATAGTATAAATCAACGCAATATTATTTAAAAATAATTCAGTTTTCTTGGCATAATTTAAAAGTGGCTTCGCAGATTTAATTCATTTTTTTTTTTAAGTATCCCAATTTCTTTGTAGGGTATGCTTACGAAAAGTAAAGTGAAAAAAATTATAGAAAACATTGATGATTCAATTTTGCAAATTTTACCTTACGCCTGTACAGGGTGAGTTAAAAGTATGGATTGACTCTGTTAAATTTTTAATGGATATAGAGAGAAAACTCAAAAAACAAAATTGAGTTTCATTTGTAAGAAAACAGTTACTTTTTAATAAATAGCACACCTTTGCCCATTTCCCCAAAAGGAAATTTTGAGGGCAGCTCAAAATTTTAAAATATTAATACCCGTTAAATGACACCTTATTTTAAAGGTATTGGTTGAAGTAGAAGAACAGTGGAAACTAGAGCTCTTTGGAACTAGTCCTCAACTAGAGAAAACAGAAGTTCATTGAAATAAATTAAAACCTAATCAAGGCTAATATAAAATAGAAAGCAATTTTCCACTATTTTCTTATTTTCTTACCTAGACCTTTAAAATAAGGTGTCCCTTGATGGGTCGTACCATTTTAATATTTTGAGCTGCCCCTCGAAATTCCCATTTTGGGACGATGAGCAAAGTTGTAATATTGACTAAAAAGTTCACTTTTATTTCTTTTAAAGATTCTGAGTTTTATTTATCTTTATACATTCAAAATAACCAGGTAAACCTTCAAAATTAACCTCCATACTTTTAACTTACCCTACAGTAAACAAAGTTTACACATGTTAATATTAAATAACCTTAGTAGTAATTTTAGTTTTAAATAACTTTAGTTTTTTATGGAAAACGTCTGTTAGGTCAGCTAGTAACTGTAAACATTTTTTGTACACAGTTTTTCAATTTTAAACCAGTTTTTCTAGACAGGCTCAAATACACAACAGATAATATTGATTTAAGAATGAAAGCGTAAAAATCCAAACTATAACTTTAAAACAAATTTAAACTTAAAAGACTTGTCGTGAGCAGTCGTAAAAAGTTCATTTGAAATGAACACCCTGTTTACTAAGATAAGGTGCAACATAAAAAGATCACATTTCTTTTAGAATACGGTTACACCGAGAGATTTTGCGTTTTGAGGTTTCGGTCATCTAAATATAATTAGAAATATAATTCAGATAAAGGCCCGAGTGGTTGGAGTAATCAGGAAACAGACCATTTGGAATAAATAGACTCCATTTATCATTCGCCCTTTGTTATAATTTGTCATTGTCCAACTGTTTTGCGTTTATCCGCAAAACGCAAAGCTTATATAAAGAATTTGCCCATTTATGGCTTTAAAATATAGCAAACCCTCAGTTATTTTGCGAAAAAGCAAACTAATTTAGAAATACAGATAATGTGTGCTTTCAAAGTAAATTTGCTTTTAAACTTCAGCAGTTGATTCGCCAGAATAATAATGTTGTTTCGAAATAAACTTAAGTTTGAAGGTTGAGGTATTTAATGTTTACATAACGAAAAACGCATAAAGTGCTAAATACTGGATAAGTATAAGAACACATACAATTTTAAATATGAAAATCATTTGAAAGGACATATCAAAATTTATCCAAAAAGTAAAAATTTAATATACTTGTTAATGAATCAACATTATTTAGAACGAGGCCTTTCAAAGGCATTTAAGCTTTTATCCTCAGCCCACACATATGTTACAAAAAGTAAGATTATATAAACATTTGAATACATAACAATACTACAACATGTTTTTGAATAAATAATACAATACAGTACCTAATTGTGTTTGTTACTTAATTGAAATTAAATTATACTTAATACATTGTTTAGTGAAATATTTTTCTAGTAAATTAGAATTTTGAATAGGTCCATCTTCATTATTTAAAATGTTTTTGTCGGCTAAATTTATAAAATATGTTTCCCAGGCGTTAAGATGCTTACTCAAAGAATAACTCATAAGAATTTTTGAATTTTGATTTGAAATGAAATGATAGATTAACAAAAGTTACTATAAATCGAAGTAGTTTCAAATATGAAGGGTTATTTTACAAACAAAAAGATGGATTGGCAGTTATGTCATTCATTATCAGGTTTATTAGCCAATATCTTCATGGATGACTTAGAAACAAAATAGAAAATAACTCAATCCATTCAAAATCAAAATAATTTACTGGTATCGCTATGAAATTAATTGCTATGTGACTTTCGTAACATAATCATATCCTTTAAACAATGCAAATTAAAATAAACACTTTTCAAAATCTGATGTTTACAAACACAGAATGTCACATGCTTAATATTATTACAACTATCTAATATTTATCCCATCTGGTTGCCGAGATCTTAAAACAAATTGGTTAGCAATTTCCACATTTCTTAGCTGTATGAGTTTGAATGAGTAGTTGAGGCAAAATCCCTGTTGTTATTTCGTTATAAATAGTAATAATTTAAACAAATACATACGAAATATGCATATTGGCAATCTAGTTAATGAATCACATTGTAATATTAGATAATTCGACATTGTGACCGTAATTTGATTACTGTACTTGTATAATAGACAGATAAAACTCATTATCAAAAATGTTTCCGCATAATGCATACTTTGGCTTCACAAAGGTCATTACGATTGACACTGTTTCTTTGTATAGTATAATCTTGCCGTTTCTTTACATCGATATTTTAGTTATAATAATATATTGGATTCTATAAAAAGAAAGGAATAGCGTAGGCCTCTTTCCAATGAATATATCTACTTTCAGCAATCAAAAAAACAAATAATGTGTTTAGTTTATGACGTTGATCATTGTTCCGCGGTGCGGTATAAAATATTGTCAGGTAGTTTTAAACGATATGTTTCTGTGCTATGAATTTTACAGAAACTTCAGGGCCTGTATTCATTTCCACTAAAATAATCCAAGAGGTACAAATAGTCTATTGTAAGAACAAACAAAAAATAGTTGCTTTAAACTAAAAGCGATTCTCGAAGATTTACACTGATTGCTCAACAGAAGCTGAAAAGAGAAACGAACTCAAAGTCTCATTTCCTGAAACAAGAAAGTGAAATTTATTTGATAAAGTCTCTTACTTTCTTTGAACAACTTGCTCGCTTGATTGTTCAAAACTTTGTTCTAAGCCAGCTAACCGTTTCCGCAGGCGAAGCGAGTTTACTGTTGTTGTAATGAGGCCAACTTGTGTAGTTATGTTTCGTAAACTTGTTCTTGAATACGTCATACTTCATAATGAGAGATTAGTAACAAGAGAATTAATAAAAATAACCGACAAGTAACCACAAGCGCTACGGTGAAATCTTAGCGAATTTCCAATGTTCCAATGTTGAAAGAGGAACAGTTTTCACTTGTCAATTTTAAATTAGACGAAATCTTTTTATAAACTAAAAGTAGTTTTTACAATTTATTTTTTAAACTTGCCTTATTTACTCTAGGGCTTTTATAGTAAACAAACAACAGCTGTTAATAGTTGTATTTGTTTTAAAATAAAATGCTGTTTGCTTTCTGTATTTAAGGAAACCTAGGGTTCAATTTTAATATTACAGCTTAATTTATGGCCAGTGCTCTGAACGTCAAAGTGCAGAAATTCCGATTAAATCACTAAACAGAAATAACTTTAGGAAGGTTGGTTCTAGAGGAACGGGAGTTGTTTTGATCGGTTAAGAAAGTAAGGTTCTACTATACAGGGTGAACTTTGTATACATTTCTGGTATTGCTACAACTTTCTAAGTAAATCAAAACTTTGAGTGGCCACCATTTTGAAACGGACTGTCCAATCTAGCTGGTTAACGAACTTTACCTAGACATCTGCAAAAGGAATAATGCGACCATAAATTTTGCGAAATATAACAAGGAGATGAAAAGAAGGGTTTCTCTCCTTTGACAGAAAGAGGTGTTGGGATGCATAAAACTACAAACCGCACCTTTCTACGACGTTTCGTTCTATTTGGCAAGATAAGTAAATACCTCTATTTTCAACGAAAAAACACAAATAAAACCACTTTTTCTAAGGGATACAGCATAGATAGGAACACCATAGATCGTTCTTGAAACCTTCAAACTAGTAGAGGCACATTCAGTTAGTAGGTTCAAACTATTGGCCTATCTTTTTCACTAAATATATTATTTTACCTATAATTTTAAGATAAAACACGCCCTTACTAAATATTAAGTTACTTACGACATATACTATCATTTATCAAAATTAGCAAAAGTGTAGTGTTCTAAAGGTTATGAAGTGAACTGATGTGTTGTAATTCCTAATCCGTAAGAAATCATGCTAATGGTCTGGTTATGTATTTTTCTGAGAAAGGAATGTTATTATAATTAATTAATTATAATATTAACCACTTTTAATTGAAAACAATAATAATATACTCCAGCTGATGTAACGCATTGGTATTAAATGAGCATTATCATTGTTTTGTATATGTTTATATATAAATAACGTTGAGGTAATCGAACTTACTATAAACAAAAGTCGTCCCTCGAATAAGTCGTTAGTATTTTTAATTACTGTATATTTCATTGTATATAACATCAAATTACATGAGCATAATATATGAATAATATGACGGAAACCATGTATCCGTCATATTATAAAAATCACCACGAAGAAGAAAATCGCATTTTTACTATTTTATCAGGTTTCATATTTGATAAAAATACAGAAAGTTGTATAATTTGAAAAGCAGTTTAAACAGGTTTCAATGCGAATGAAGGCTAGGTAAGATACAAGATACATGGTTGGATATGCTATACTGACATGTACAGTAAAGGAACAAATCTATTCTGAAACCCCCTTATCAATATGGCCTGGATGTAGGTTTGACAGGCGAAGCTTTACCTGTATATTTAGATATCCAGCTCGTGTATTCCCAGTTCTAAACCAAAGTCTTATAGATCGAGCAAAGAGCGAAGCGAGGTCTTAAATTCAACTATTCCTTTGATAATTCCTTTGTGTATGTTGGGTTGGTAACACAGTATTTCATCTTCGGTAGGCCGGCTGACATGAATTCTTTATTGATAAAAGAAAAAACACCATAAGTACTTTCGTATTTTACTTTCGTTTTGAAATATTGCCGTTGAAGAAAGAATTGGCTGTTATTATAAATTGCAATGGATGTATGAGATAAAACATTTAACCAACTAAGCTAATTCATTAAACCATCTGCCAGACGTACTTGACAATAAATAGTCTAAATCCTTCTCAGTTAAAGAACGAAAGGAAATAAATGTTTCACTTGAATGCACACAGCGCAGAGGGAGAACTGGATCTGTTACAAATTGATTCCTGTTGCAACACCTTGGGGAGCTGTACCACTTGTCTCGTCCTGGGACTCTTCTCAAATACTAAATAGTCAAAAGTTTCATCCAAATGTATATTATTGAAATAATAGTGCAAACTTTGTGCAGCCTTTCCCGCCTTGAGCTGCATGTACATATTAATTAATTATAGATCGAAATCTCTCATTTTGTAGATTAAGAATTTATTGGTTTAGATCATATGAACGGGGGCTTGGAGTATTAAATTATTAAATGGTAGCCTATTAATTGTTCTCGATAATTAATATTGTTTCTAGCCTAAAGATTCCTTTTGGTTGTAAATCAAGAAAATAAGGCTTTTAGTTTGTTTCTTTGTTTTATTTGTTAAAAGGTTTCCTTTAAACGCTGCTTTTGTTTAGAATGAAGGGTTGAGTTTGCATAAAGACACAATAGAATAAAGGGTTGAAGTGTTAGTGTCACATTGAGGTTGTTTATCGTTTATTCAACAAACCAATCATAAATCAATCAATTGTCAATCATTCGATTGCTAATTTCTTCAACAATTTAACCATCAATCAATCGAGAAGCATTCAATTATTTGACCATCCAACCATTTAATCGTTAAACCATTGAAACGTTCAATAATTTAATTACTAATGCATTAAATAATTCAAGCACTTCACCATTCAACAGTTCAATAATTAAATCATTCAATCATTCAACCATTATTCTTCAATTATCAACCATTTGTCATTGCACTAACAAACATGTATCATTCAACCATATAATTATCATTAAATTAACAGTCATTCATCAGTCAATCGTTAATAACCATTCGTCAGTTATTCAATCAGCTGTGTCCATTAATTGAATATTTGTTTTAACCAACAACAATTACACAGTTCTTAAAAATAAGATGAAGTCCATGAGAGATGTTTTTCAATAAACCTCTAAAATAAAATAACAAACTCATATTAGGAGCATGTAGAGCCTAGGTCTAGAAAAAGGATTGGAGAAGATGAACGCCGCAGCTGGGTGTAGCAACCCTAATCCAGCCATAAGCAGCCCTAAATAGGAATATAATAAAACTAACTGTAAAAAAAACAATATCCGGCCAAAGGCCAAATTATAATTATTAATTATAATGCTCAATATTTTCCAAAGCAATCTATTAACCGGTTGTTATTACTTAAACGGCTTTGAGAAATTTAATTTTAATTTTTTCCACAATTATTATTATTAGTAAAGTCAACGGAAAATATGGCCATAGATACTTAGGGTTGTCACACACTTTATTATATAAAAGCTCTTGTATGCTATTAAACGTTCACAAACCTAAGACAATGCTTAAGTATTCACTAGGGGCATTTAAAAGCCATCATGAATAAACAAACGAAACACATTTATCATACAAACAACGCACTACACAAACATTGTTTCTCCGTTCTGTGTTTTGCCTTTGTTATCAAAAGGAAATTTCTCTGCATTAAATTCCTATTATTTATTTCAACTGATCCACATTATATTATTTCAGTATATGCGAATACCTTTGAATCTAGATCAAAGAAAGTGTTTAAATGATTTAAAACTAGTGCAATTGTGAAATTTCAGATTTTTATCCGTTCAAATAAATGTGTCAAAAGTGCGTAAATCTCTAGCCAAATATATCCAGCTTAAACATATTTGACATCATTTTAACCAGAAGTTTGGTTTAAATTTAAAACACATTTTAACACACATTAAAAGTGTGTTGTACAGGATTATATGTGTCTACATGTCAATTACTTTAAAATATATTTTAAAACAAAAATTTGAAGATACTAAAATATAATGAAAAATACAGTTATTGTAAAAATACTTGTTGACAAAAGGTAGGCTATATTTGGATGAATTATAAAGAATTGACTTAACCTTATTGTATCTTGTCTTTTTTTCTGTATGGGCGTTTTAGGTATTTTCCAGCTATGGGTTAGGCTGTTTATCCTAGATACTTGATTTAGATACGAGAACCTAGTTAACTCCTTTTATTTATATTTAATTATAGTATTTATTTTTAAAATTATGTATTAAGAAATAGTTTACCTCCCTTAAGTCTAAAAGTTTAAAAATAAAATCTATTTCTGAGCCTTTCAAACCTTTTAAGACTATTTAGGGTTGTTAGTATGAAAGTTCATAATAGTGGTGAAGAGCAATTTAGTAAAAAGATAGAAACGGACTTTTCTTGCCACTTCCGGAGAAAACTACTCCTTACTACGAGTCGGAGTAGTTTTTCTCCGGAAGTGGTAGGAAAATTGCGTTTCTTTCTTTTTACTACGAGATTTAGGGTTATTATCGAGTCCATTTACGTATTATAAATGTACCAAATCTACAAATTAATAGTTGATTCTCAGTTAATTCTCTCCTCTCCACCATGAAAAGCAAGGGACTAAAACGTGTGTTCAGGAACAAGCAAGTGAAACTCAACTTTTCAAGTCTTCTTCTTCATGCAAAACTTGTCTCCAGCTTGATTGTTAAAACTTTGTGAAATCTATCCAACGTTTTATAAGATGCGAAAGTTTGTTCTTGGTTTAATGATGACAATGAATACGACGCTCAGAATTGATGCTAACCAAAAGCGTTTAAAAGGTTTCGATGTTTAGACTTGTAAGATGACCTCGGTTTTAATTTCACTTAAACCTGCATCTTGTATGACCGTTTTATTAGTTACAACTATTAAAGTATTGTTAACTATAAACGTTACTAATTTAGGGTCTGAATGGCGATCTTCATAATTTTATTTAGCCTTTCTTAATGTTAAAAATGTACAATGTTTTCCTGTAACTACCCCTTGTGCGACAACGCAATTACATGTTTAAATAGTGAAGAAACACCTTTTAGATAATAGGCCAGTTGTCAAAAGGTTTACGCAGAGTTTTACGCAGAATACAAAAGTACTGGAGTGAAAAGGGTTTCAAAACTCCTTTTGCCTAACCTTTTTGCGACAGCTTTTAACTGAATAGATCGTAATTTTTATTATTAACCCGTTATAAGTTTTGAAAATAAACGTCACTGGACTTAGATCGAAACATCTGCCATCCACTTAATTGGGATTTCCATCCAACTTTAGAGTTATAAAATATTCCAGGCTCCAGAACGAATTGACGGGTCAAAGTCAATTAGACACCAAACTACTCGAAACTGTTTTCAGATATTACAAATTCATGAATAACGAGATCTTTGGTCGCCATCAATAGGTCACATTTTGTTGATTTGTGTACACACGTGAGTTACGATGGCGTAAAGTGATATTCAATTTGAATACAATCAAATCATAAGTACAGTTTTAAAACACAAAACCTCACTTTTTGGAAAAAACAACCCCCCGTTCACACCTAAAAAAAGTACTTTTGGGAAACTTACTTTTTCCATGATATTTGAAAAATCTGATTTTTTTTAATTGTTACTAAAGCTCATGTAATCCAGCTTCATGGAGGTCAGGTTTTGAGGATGATATAGGTCTAAAGCGGCTCAGATAGTCTCAGTGATCATCTGACGAGACCCGCATTAACTCCCACCATCGTTTAGACAGATCAGACCATCACCTGCGTGGTTCGGAAGTCACGTTAAGCCGTTGGTCCTTGTATTTCCCTTGGTCATTGGGCTATTAGTTAATGACCCATTCTAAGGAAGAGTCGGCCTTAGTTTGTAACAAGACTACACCTCATAACTCATTACTACCACTCATCACACTCATCCTTCACCACATATTTGCCTCATGAGAGTGGTCGGCATCTCAAATAGTGATTTAATGAAAGTTCAAGCTAAAATCAGAAAGTCATAATTATGCATAAGCCAAACAGTTCGATGCCAGTTCATCCTAATTGTATTGGTTTACTCTCAATATTACGCTTTTTCATTTTTCCATTCTTGTATAACTTCTCCCAAAACACAGTTCTACAATAACAGTTATAGATCATCTCCTTTCTAACCTCTGCTTGAACATAAAGCTCTTAAAGTTGTCGAGTGACATTATTTAGATTTTTTGTTTTGATAGTGTCCACTGTCGTATATTTTTATCATACAAAGTATTGAATGCTGAGAAAAGAACGACAGTAGGCCTTTCTCTGCCGCCTGTGTCACAGTTTAATCCATTGACTCCATTGTGATATTGAACAAAGGGCACATCTTCACGCCGTATCTTTCATATTGACTCTACATTGTTGTATGAAACAGTCACACGCCATTGCTTATCAATCTCGATATTGCATTATAAGAAGAGTATATTACGGCTTTAAATAGTAGTACAAATGTTAGCGGATTCGTGGCGGATTGGTATCGCGCGCGACTCCGGAGCTCATCACTCCGGTGGCGCGGGTTCGATCCCCACAGTCACCACTTACAATTTGTTATGTGACTATACGGTGACGCTAGGTAAAAGGTAGAGGTAGAGTGTTAGAGAGGACTTTCTAGTCCTCACTTCGCTTCGTTAAAACAAGACAAACTTTTACAAACTGTGTTAGGAAACAAACCTAAACAGTTTCAGCTTCTTTATACCAAAATCGTATAAAAATGAAAAATGTTGGATTTTTTTTTTTATATTTTTGATGCTTTGATGTTTGGTTGTCTTAATAACTGGTAAACCCTAGTAAAACTGTAAAATCTCCGCAAAACAAGTAACCCTCGCCAAAAGCGGCAAAACTGGTAAAATTCTATTTCAGAGTAAAGAAATGTTAGGATTCAAGATATGTGGTTAGATATACTGTTTCGATATACATTGTAAGGAAACAAATCTATTCTGAAACCCGTTATCAATTCGGCCTGGATGTAGGTTTGACAGGCAAGGCTTTGCTTGTATTTTAGACCCATGAATCTAAAATAATATTTCTGCTGGAACTTATTACACGGCTGAAGTTGATCTCGTTTTCTTTGTGATTCAAAAGTATTCCTTTGTTAGTTCAATTGTATTTGATTACTTATGTGCTTGATTGTTTTCCCACACATTTTCAATATGATTACATTGTTAAACAGATTTTCGTGATATTTAAACTATTGCTAGGTTATGTAGTTGAAGAAACGATTCGTTGCTTTCAACAAAATACGTTTGGGTAATGGTTGTCAGGTGTTTAAATGAGTTAAACTCGCTATTCCTTATTTAACTCTTAATATTTTTACACAGATATACCGGTGTCCAAAAGGTCGGACATTCCCTCCCCTTATTTTGAATAAATCAAAATTTTTGAACGTGCTTTGGCATATGTATTAGGGAAAAGTGAAGTACTTTTAGCATATTTTGGGCCCCCAACCCAAGACAGGGTTAGTGTGGGGTGACCCTTTCAAATATGTATTTTACCCCATCATGTGACCATTCATTCGAAAAAGTATAAAAACAAATTTATTTATACCATAAACACGTTTTTACGATGACCCTGTTCAAAATGGCGGCTAACAATGTGATTCATGTCTTGAGCAGATAAATGGAGGCGGTTGCTATGGTCTTGCCAATGTTTAAAAAAATTACGGATTAATTTTTTGGTAATTAAATTTTTAAATGATAAGATTAAACAAACGTTTTGCAAAAGGGGAGTTTTCAAAGGTTCGCATAATGTGTCTTGAAGCATATGATTTTATAGCTCTAATTACCTAAAACTGAGTCCATAATCTTTTCCAAAATTTGGAAAACGATAGCGATCGGGTCCAGTATTCTGCTTAAACAATGAGACGCGTTTTGGGCTACCGTTTCAAACCGGGTCATTGTACAATTTGTTTAATGGTATCAAAGAATTTGTGTTTTGTACCCTTTTAAATGAGGTGTCACAACTGAAGAAAGCTTATGAAGTACAAATTAGTTCAGACGAGTTTGGATGCCTTTGTCATAACACCTGTGCTTTTAGAGCACTTCAACATTAAATTAGAAAATTGTGTATGAAACTCCTGCTTCTGAAGGCAAACCAATCAGCCTAATTTATCCTGTGTCCCTCAGTCCGGTGGTTTTCTTGTCTCGTGTTATAACAGTACGTGCCAGTATAGTTGTGTATTTTAATTTAAATGTAAGCACGTTTCGAAACGTTGAGTTAAGCCTGTTTGATGTTTTCAAATGATATAATTCTAAATTGTGATTAAATTTATTTGAGTACAAAATAAAAATATTTCTACAATAGGGTCAATTTATACAGTTCTAATCTAATAATATTAACCATAATATGTATAAATTTAATATAAATAATACGTTTTTATAAAAAATATCAAGAATGAAAGTGGAATCCAGTGAAACAAGCAAAAGCGCCTGACATAACTTTCTCAGGCCTGGGGTGCTGTAACATTCTATAGTGTGTATACAGGGTGTTTCAATATTCTTGTCGTTGTCGATACTTAGGCAATTAAGACAAAATATCGTATTCGTAAATTCTATGACGTTTAGTTTTGCTATCCACAAAGTCGCTATTTTAAATTTAACATTGTGTATTTAAGTAAATAACTATATAGCGTACGAAGTGGAAATTTTGCAAGAATGTTTGTTCTAATTAGGCAAGGTTTTCTAACCGATATGGTGGCCATTGAATGTTTTGAACGGCAAAGGCTCAGGGACGGTGCGGTGCATAAGAGAGAAGACTTTTAGTGTGATTTGGGTATTAATATACCACTTTTAAATAATTTGTTTTGACAAATAAGAAAGATTTGATAGAAAACGTGTGCAACACTATTAAAGCTCTATTGATTGTTAACCGGTGACAAATACTTTATTTCATCACTAGGTCCTAGAGTAACTTTCTTTTGAAAAGAGGGTCACTTTTGGCGCTAATGATGAACGATACTTTTGTCATAATGCGAATATTAATGAGAATTTAATTTAAATTTACGTTTTAATATTATAAAGAAATTTAAGTAACTATAGTTTTGATCATAGCAGTCTGAATTATTTCGTTTTGAAAAACAACTGTAACACTGATTTACTGTAAATCAGTAAAACACAACAAAAAAGCAATCAAAAGCTCGTTCAAACAGCTGATGTACATGTCAAAAAAGACCATTATAATTATTGTCTTGTTCTCCCTAGCGAAAAAATATCATCAAAACAATGCTTTATTTACCTGGGTTTAAAAGTAACGTGTCTAAAGCAGCTGTTTTCAGAGCGAATGACAAAAAGGTTTGCATCACGTTTTCCGTCATATAACCATTGTTTCTAAGCTCATTGCAACAACTAAGGTATGACTAGATTTTTTTAAAGTCAAGTCATAACAAAGGTTATGTTGAACATTTTCTGTTAAACGCGCCGTTTTTTAGCTATCAGTGTTTAAAAGTAAAAAATCATAGTTTTAATTTATTGGTTAGAAAATGTTGATTTTGACGTTTTGTCTTAGTTTATGCACATTTTCAACTTCTTACGTTGTACATGAACTTCTTACATCAATACAAATCACATCGTGCTGTATATAGTGTATTCGGACAAGGTCAAGTAGAAGCAATAGAAGGGAAGTTTCCTGTCGAATGCACAGGACACGAAGAGGAAACGGATGTAACAGATTGATTCCAGTTGGAACGCCTTGGGGAGCTGTCCTTCTGTCCTGTCCAGGGACTCAACTCTGATTTGTACAAACAAAGAATATATTTGCCTCGTCATATAAACAGCGTCTCAGGCAAATGCTGTATTCTATGTAGAGTGAAATGGTGAATACTAGCCTCACGTTTAGTATTTTCAGTGTAGCTAAGGTTTGCTAGCTACATGGTTATTGCTAGGGCATATTTTAAATGTTAATTAACTGTTACTTTTTGAAATCTTTACATTCATGAGGCTATTGGTGTCACTGAATTCTTATATGGAGTTAAAATTGGGCTGTTTTTGTTTTTAAATACTTGAATAGGCTATTTTAGTCATGTAAGTGAGGTAAAAGTGCAGCATAGCTATATTTTAAAAGTTTTCCATAATTTCGCTCTTAAGCGAAGTTGTCTTGGGATATATCTCTGTTAATGGGGCGGCTAAAATATTTAAAACAATTAAAGCATTATGCCTTTTTAATATTCTTTTGAAAAGTTTTCGTTCTAGAATTCAATTTCAATTTCTTTATTTAATTCATAATTTATACATTAATAGTAGTTACATTTCATCCCCCTTAGCTATTGCTAATTGGAGGGAAAATCTAAAACAAAGTTTTTGTCCGAATAAATGTGTTTTATTTATGTAAATTGAAACTCAGGTACAAAACGAAACTGAACTTAATAATTGCGATTAATTGGGTGATCCATTCATGCCCCTAAGAACGGGTGGTTGTATTTTTCAAGTATCGTTTGGATTCACACCGTTTTACGATGTATAGACATGCATTAACCATCGTTAATTTCTCAAAGACAATTTGGTTAACTAGTTCTCAAATCATCAAGTACAAACTGTTGTTGTAAATCTCACACTAATCAAATGTAAAACTGAAAGTGTGTAACTGCTAAATCCCTCCTAACAACGTCTGAGAGACTGACAATGAAACTGAGACTGGAGAAGTACTGAGACAACATCAGTAGAACAAAGGTTCATTGTCCATTGTTCTCTTTGTTAGGTCATTAACCACTCGTTGAGTCTAAATCAATTGTTTCACTTCTAGTAAGAAAATGTGTTTTAAGATTTAGTTGGGAATTTAAGGTGACGTTTTTAATTGATAACATTAACGGTTTTATTATTGGAAAATATTGTCGTCAAAATAAGTTTTTTTGTGTGAAACCTCCTAGTATAAGAAGCAGCTCCGTTTGAAAACAACCAGGAATAAGAACATTTTCTCCCTTTTACAAAGTAAATAAACTATTATAATATAAATATAATGACAAGTTAAATATTTTCAATCATTTAAACATTTTAATCAATTTTATTGCAAGAAAACTAAACGTATTTATTTTGACAAAAAATTTACATAACATAAAATGATAACAACAAAAAAGAAACTAACTTACTGAAGTAAAACCACTGTTAACAAATAATAACTAAAATAATAAATAATAGCCATATTTTATGTAAACTTGTGTTATCCTTTTTTCTGTGAACTGAAGAACAAATAATAACTAATTTATACTAATATTTTGTAGTTTAGTAGGTCTAAATTATTAAAAGACAGCAGAAAATTCAAAAAATCACCTATATGTAGTATGCTTCATCAACCAAAAATTCTTTTAGTAAGAATTAAACATTGAGAGACGACTTTTTAGTTTTAAAATTTTGTGTAAACTAACTACACTGTCATAAGAGGTGATTGGTTCAATGGTCCAAGTATTAAGTACGTTTGCAGTTTTGCAGGTACGTTTTAGGAATATGTAAACATGCTAGCATTAAAATTTTACGAGTTTCCTGTTAATACCTAATTTCTGATAGTACTGAAAAAAACAACATACCTTTTAAT
Source organism: Matsumurasca onukii (assembly GCA_018831715.1). Taxonomy (NCBI): domain Eukaryota; kingdom Metazoa; phylum Arthropoda; class Insecta; order Hemiptera; family Cicadellidae; genus Matsumurasca; species Matsumurasca onukii. The sequence goes on from CM032062.1 coordinate 63,370,624, forward strand.
GTCCTAGAAAACATATTGAGTTTGTCTTTAAGTTGGAAGACCGTGACAAAAATATCAAATAAAAAGAACACACGTTTAAAAGATGTTTGGTTAGATACTCAAATATAAAACATTGCGTTAGTAAGTTTACGCTCTTCTCGCTATTATTGTTTTATTTGTCTTTTTATGTATAAAACCTGTAAATTACGAAAACACAAAAAAGAAAGTTAAAGTTTGCAATAATAAAACTTGAACGCTAAGAAAAAGGATTATTTAATAAATTAGGACATTTAGATGTTATTGTAATTTGAGCCGTTAAATTAGGAACCTTGAAAAATTAAGTTTGAGGTAGTTACCTGTATGTAAAAAGGCTATACGACCAAAGAAAATACAAATTTTAAAATGTTGCGGAAAGGAAAGGAGGGGTACCTACTAAAGTTTTGGTTGATATAGAAAAAGCATATCGCAAATAACAGGCAGTCTTAAATAGAAAATTGAGGAACTGCAAGCAATTCTGACCCCAAAAAAAGTTTAAACTAAATTTAAGTCCCAAAATTGTAAAATTCATAAACAACCCAGTAGTGTTCTACTAATTCTTTGCTTCTGTACAACAAGTTGAGGCACAATGTGTGGATTGTATGATACAGGATCAGAGTTGGTACAGTTCCCAGTTTGGCTTGTGGACCCGGATCACGCACCGGCTTTGATGGAAGATCTTCAAACCCTCTTGCTACTTCTTCATCTCACTCGCTCTCTCTATTTGTCGTGATACTGTACTGTTGTACTAGAATAGCTGAGAGTACCCGTGCTTCGCCTCGGGGCTTTGTTAACATTGTTGTGTGTATATTTAAAAAATGCAAATTTTAAAAAGTAAACAAAAATAGTTTCCTATATATCTTGTGAGTATCACAGTTACTCTCGCCGTTCCGGCCGTTTTTAGAGCCTACTTTGGCTTTTTGCATGTTTTGATGATGTTATTTGGACATCAAATGTAGCTAAAGACACACCTCGTGATTAGCTCAACCCTCAAACAAAGTTTCATTGCCATAGTTTCAGCCGATTTTTACTTATAAGCGGTCCACTTTGGTCCCTTGTCATTTATATTATGTTGTATGGATATGAAACTAGACACATTGCGTGACGGGCTTAACCCTTAAACAAAGTTTCACCGCCATAGCTTCAGCCGATTTTGACTGATAAGCGGACCAAAACGCCTGAAAACGTGTTCAGAGCCCACTTTGGTATCTTGCCATTTATTTTGTGGATGTTATAGGCTTTATAGGTTAAATAGGTAAATTCGTTTGCTTATAGGATAAAATCTTTAACGAAAGTTCACTGCCATAGCTTTATAATTGCCGATTTAAGCTGAGTTATAAGCGGTCCAATATGCCTTAAAACGTTACAGACAGACAGGAATCTTTTCACGTCAGTTCGGTCTTTGCAAAGTATATGAACGCCAAATAACCAAAACCGGTGGATTCATTGCAATTTACAGACAAAAGTCTTATTTTATTTATTAGATAGTTGCATTGGCTATGGCATAGAAAAAGGTTTAAGTAACGTTTCCTATCTTGAAAGGTTCTCTTTGCTTCTTAAAATGTCTAATAAAATCTTGTTTGAAGGGGTGTAAAACGCTGTACTTTTTATTATCCCGGGAGCTTGAAAATTAGTTAAAGACATTTTTAAATGTAAAAGTTTAATGTTCGTAGATGTTTTAAGTCTCGGTAAAACGTGTTAAAAAAAATCAAAATGCATAAGAAATATATACAATATTATTGTTTTTATAGAATTTTAATAAGCAAATGGAGTTTTATGCGGCAATAGTTTTAAAAAAAACGCCTTAACATGTCATATTTATTAGAAGGTCTTAGGTTTACTTCAGGATAAGAGCTAAAGTTTAACGTTTATGGGGCAACTAAAAAATAAAATGAGCAAAGATGAAAAACACTTTAGGGACGAAGAATTAAAGATATTTGTTGTCAAAATGGCATGATTATGAGAAATACTTTTGATTTTAACTTTAAATGCGCAAAGAAACTCAAAGTAAATAATGTTTTAAACTCAGTCGGTTTTATATTTTTAAAAGAAACAACTGTTACAGGCTTACCAGTTATAACATACTAATTAGTTATATTATTATAAACCAGTGCTAACATTAGATACAATCTCATTGAAACAATTGCTGTACCAGCAACATTAAAATCTTAATCTTTAAAAACATCTTATACTCCCCTGAAAATAAAAGTGAATCTTTATTTTGAAAACGTATTTGAAACTTGTAACGTAAAGTAACTGAGAACTTCCACCGAACAGCTCTATAGAACTCACATTTGTAACCTTCTCAAACGTAACCTTCTGGCAATTAGAGTTGGAGAGATCATTGTAAAGGGATCAAAGCGGTGTAAACTTGTTCACGGAAATCTCTCTTGAGTTTTGAGAGCGAAGAGTTAAACGACGCCGTTTCTCATGTTTAACTGCTCTAATGTTCTTCTTGATCCAGCTGACACATCTTTCACCTGTTTCTTTCATCTTTCATCTTTCACACTTATCGTTCGCTCCTTCAGCTCCTCGACATCAATCTTACATAAATCGTCTTGTCATTGATAGACACAGGTTTTACCCTAGCGGATAGTTTCTTGCTTTCTGCTAGTTTTCTTTACTAGATTCTTTCCTCTCTTTAGGAGCTGAGAGTACACAACTACGTAGAAAGTCAACTTTCCAAATGGGTAACCAATTTATGCCATAGTTCGTTTCCGTTTAGAGTACTAATAAATAAATAAATTTAAATAGTTTTATTCCATAAACAATATACATTGCATTGGAATCGTCAATAAATTATAAATTATTATTCATAAAGATGTTGAGGGTAAACTCCCTTTTAACACGTTTAGTGGCATGCTATCACTATCATAAACCACAAGAAAGCTTGTAATCTAGTTCTTCCAGTTTCAGCCAATCAGTGATTGTAGACGGTACTTCACACAATAAATGCAAGACCATTGAAATATCTCAAGCTAATTATTATAATGTTTTGACGTAGAATGGACCATAAGAACTAGATTGTAGTTGTGACACCAGCCGCAAAAGCGTAGAATAAGTAGGAAAGCTTGCGTGATAAAATTTAATAAGTTATGATGATAACCTAATATTTAGGATTTTACTTTTGTTGATTTTCAAAACGTGTACTTGAACAAAACTTAAAAGAAGAATTAAACTATTGGGGTTTTGTTACTTGGAAAATAAAACCATAACTTAAATCGGCGTTATCATATCTTAATACTCGTATGTTTTGGTTTTAATATGTTTGTATTTTGTCCATACCACTTTATAAAATATTGGATTATCATAAACCATTATTTGTTTAAGTGTTGGTAGTATACAATTTAAATATATTGAACAATCAGGTTTAACTTTAGTATAATTTAGTATCATGTAACTAACAAACTAATTATGACAACTTAATAGATACAAATTTGTCGATAATAAATTAGTCGAAGGTTTATTTTCACCTACAGGTTTATCCTTTGAATGTTATTCAGTGTAAACTTATAGGCATTTACCGAATAAATCAAATTCATTAAAACCTCTTCGGTGCGATAAAATATATACCTCCATAGCAATAACACGGTGTTAATAAATAAATATTTACTACTAAATATACTCGTAGTATACAGGGTGTCACAAAAATGTGTAGCGCAATTTGCAGAACTGGGTTCTACACACAGAAATAAGTCATAAATGTCTTGTAACATTGTTTTTTATTTCAGTTTAGTTTAGCCGTAATCCGCCATTTATAAATTTTCAAAAATAATTAATAATGCAAAATATCTTTGAGATATTTTTGTAAAATTTGGCATAAACCTTATTTGTATTCCTACTGACATTTTCTAAACGTATCTTTTATCTAACTTATCAGATTTCAAAATGGCAGCTATTAAAAGATTTCAAATTCAAATTCCAATACTACTTCGAAATTTTCAAATAACCGCCATTTTGAAATTTGATCAGTTAGATAAAAATTATTTTTGGAAAGTTTTAGGAAAGCAATTAAGGTTTATACCAAGTTTTACAAAAATATCTCTAAAGACTTTTAAATAATTAGTTATGTTCAAAAAATTACAAATTGGCGGATTATGGCCAAACTAAGCCGAATTCGAAAACATCTTACAAGGAATTTTCGACTTAATTTAGTATGAAGAATCCGGTTCTGCATAGCGCACTACACACTTTTGTGACACCTGTGTGGAACTAGTTAAACTCACAAAACGTAGTCTAAGTTAAGTATGATCAAAAATATAAACGTTGAAAAACAAAGACTACACCCACTTTATTCCAACTAGTTCATCCAATATAGCATCAGTTCTGATGTCAAATAAATACATAATATCGTATTTAAAAAGTCCGCGTTGTCGTATGTTGAATAGAAGTTTGCTATAAAAAGCTCAGAACTTCTGACTCCAAATACAAATATACACTCCGCCAAAGTGGAATACTGTTGTAGTTTTAAAACTGCTTATTGGGGTGGATACTGTACTTAAAACTATTGAATGCAATGAATAAAATTAATTCAAAGTTTATAAGTATTGTTTGTTTCTAAATTCCAATCATGAACCACAATAATTTACATTCAATTTCCATCCAAACATTACGGTCTAAACATTTTGTCTTTAAATTTCTTTAGTAATAAATTAGCTATTTAGCGTTTATACAAACTAAGATCTTTCTTTACATTCAATTTTCTTTCCATATATACCAATTAAACAGAAAATTTAACTACTATGAGAAATAACTATATTTTAAATACTCGTATGAATAAACGCAAGCTGAAGTTAGTGTTGTTTTAGCTAGTTTCTTTCTTTTTTTCTATTTCCTGCGCCATTGATCAAAGTTACACCAACACAACTCAGTTATGTCCTCTTTCTCTCTTCTTCATGTCGAAAACACAAAAGCCGATCAAAGCTTTGAGTTTGATTTGGCGTGTAAACTGGTTATAGGATCCAATTTCATCCTTTGTTATTTGATTGACGTATTTTGAGCGAAATCACGTTCCATTTTTGAAGTATTCAATGTGATGTCATCTTGATATATAATTTTATATGTCCGAAATTGTATAGTACACTCTAAAAATGAAGGAGTAATGGCCACTAAGAAAGAGTGAAATTTCGCTTTTTTGTGTTAAAACCCAGCCAGTTTTATTAAAGAGCGGCTCTATTTTCACTCTTTTGAAAATGGTTTTCACTCTTTCATATTTAAAATGTAATATAAGAACTTGTTTATAAGTAAACTGGTATTAGTAACTAAAGTTAGAAACTACTTTACTTTTGGAAGGTATGTGCTAATTATATATGTAATTATGGTATGTGTGAAATTTCAAAAGGTTACAGGTCAGGTATTTGTGGTTGAGTTGTAATATTAAAGTTACAACTCAACGGTAATGCAGGTCGATTCAAAATGAAAGAGTATGTTCCATATGTATATAACATGGAAACTGTTAATACAATTGGATAGAGAAAAGAAGGAAGTCTTATTATTGTATTAGCTGATCCCATATAGGTTGATTACTAAACACAGGTACTTGAAAATGACGTCTCTTCAAGAAAAAATCAGTCAGTGTTGTAGAGTTGTGGTCTTTTTTGGATTTTTAAAAGGTCGCCGGATGTAACGCTGTGTGACATTTATCTTTGGGGCTCATTATTCATTTCGCTATGTTTCGTATGAACATGTGACTTGTGATAGTAAAGATAGTAAAACTGTTTGCTATAACCGATTTCCTTCTTGCTTGAGCATTGAAATTTGAGTTCTTCAAATAATCTTTTAATTTCCATGTCGAAATAGTTTAAGTAACAATCACCACAAGGAATTTTATAGATATCAAACTCACCTCCAATGTACTTTAATGTTACACTCTAAGTATGAAAGAGTGAAAACCACTCCCAAGGAGCAAAAATCAAAGCCACTCAATACTCAAAACAGCAAAATTTCACTCTTTCTAAGAAGCTTTCACTCCTTTACTTTTAGAGTATATCCTGTGTAATTTCAATAAGTAAAGGCAATTTTGTTGAGAAACACACATGTGTGTCGTTTGGTTAAACAGTTTTTTTTTTATTTATTTAAATAAGAAACTTGTCAAGCATCTAGCAGCTAGCACTAGCTGACTGGCAAAGGGTAGAACAACAAGCTGACCACTAGGGCTCACAGCGGGGGTTGGTTTGGACTTGTGCATCCCGCTCACGAACTCGGGTTGATAGAAGATCCGATCTCTGTATCCCTTTTCTTGGTCAGTTATATCTCCTTCCTTTCATGCCAACTCAGCTAAGTGTAATACATTCCAAATAGATATGTTCTTAACAAAGTATTTTTGTATATGAATGAAATTTGGTTTTTCTAAATTTGGTACTTGAGTCAGTCTTGCTTACTGTATTGTAAATCGTTATTCTACAGGAGCTCTCAAATAATCGTTAATACTTGTAAAGTAGTTCTTATTTTGAAGTTTGAAGTAGTTTTCTAGGTTTGAAGTTTCCTTCACTATAATACGAGTATGTACAAATTTGAACCTTGCCTTAAGTTCGTACTAAACTCTTTGGGGTCTTGTTGAACCAGTTCACACCAATCAATTTTGTGTTAGAAACTAAACAACTATTTTGACATTGCTAGCAGTGTAGTACTTTTATTTATATATAATTTACTCGATTAAACTTTAAAGATCCTAATCGACAAAATTCTTCTTAAAAGAAGAAGAAATATTTAAACCTAACAGAGTACTTACGATGTCTATAAGACAAGTTATTTATGAAACGATTCTCATTGTGGTAAAGCTAAATTTAATCATCATAAACCAAACACCAAATCTTAAATATAATACTATAAAATTTGGAAGCAAGTGAACAACTTAATTTGAAATATTTTGAAAAAAGCCGAATTTCTGTGTTTATAACGATAAAGTTTTTAATATACTTTAAAATCAAATTCAATATTTTGTACTTGAAGAAAAGTTTTTTAAACTAATTTTAAGAACTGGTTAACGAGCGTGTCTACAACTTGGACATTTTAAAATATTAAGCATAGTCTATAAAGATATTATTATGAGTTTGTTGTCAATACTTGTTATGTTCTATGCCTTAAAATAAAGTTTTTTTTAACTAAATAAATCATTCAAATATCCTAAAATTTAAAGGCAAGAGAAACGCTTTATACAAGCTGATTAAAATGTATATAAACCTTCTCAGTCCATGGTTTGCTTCTAAACTAGCTGGGGAAAGGTCGGGCTGTGTGTTTCTGCAATGTTTTTGTCTCAGTCCATTTCAACAGCAATGCTGTGAATTATTCACCTTGTTTAGGACTCTCAAGTCAACAAGGAAACGACATTTGTACGTGATCTCCTCATGTATGAACACAGTTTACAATTTGCACTTTTACGCAAGGAGTTTTGTGTTTCATTTGTATTTGTTAAGAGGATTGATTACCCCGGAAAAAGTTGCTCAAAACACGTTGTTGTAGTCCCTGGTTTGAGACGCTATTTCTTTGGTGTAGAGATTAGATAAGTCGTTTTCAAAGGTTGTCTCTTGGTTTGTATAACCTGATTTTAAACAAATCTAACGCCAATATGAGCAAAAGTTAAAGTGTATTATATTTTTTTAAAGCAGTTTTGCTTTTTTGTGTACAAGGAACATAGCACCCTACCCTATCATATAAACCCGCATTTGTACGTTTCGGTTTATAAACGGCGAAACAGGGGTCTACAAAACCATGTTTTGCCACTTTTTGAGTTCGCGGACAAAATGGAATATTGCTACTACCATTTCTCTTGGCTGGCATATAAGTCTTCAAAAAACTGAGCCAAACAAGACAACCCTACTAGAGCTGATGTTTTTGGAACAGAAGATAAACTAGGATTTCCACATACCCCTCGTCCACTGGAGAGAAATAATGAATACTCCGCTATTTCAGTGGTGAACATGAGGTTCTTGCTTGGTTGACTAGCCTTCTTAAATGAGAACAAAATAACTCTTAGAAATGCTACATATTTTCCATTCTGGAATGTTGTAATTGTGTACAGTGCAGTTTTTTAAAGACAATTATCAAGGCATTGTTTGTTTACCTGGTGGTAAAAACATCAAAAGTGTTCCTTGCCGTCTGTATTACATATTTTAATATTATTCACGTACAGGCCCATGCAGTCGGACCACGTCAAGTACGTTAACGCTGTCTAAAAAATGTGGGGTTTCTCTGTGCTCAGACTGGCTTCATCCGTTCAGAAAAAACTCGTATTATTTATCGGTCCAGGCTAATCCTCTCCTAAAAGTAACTTGTCTCTCACCGATTTTCCAATAAAATAGTTTTGTAGAAATTTGTTTTCATCGTACGCGTAAATGTTTGTTTATGTGATATTTGCCACTTTTAAAATGTCTTTAACTACCAAGATTCATTTAATTGTTTTTAATTGATTGAACGTCAATCTAAGTTTCTTAACTTTTTGATGTATTTCTTTGCTAAACCATGAAGTCATCTTTGATTAACTATCCAGTTCTCAACTATGTAGTTCATTGTTGATTGTGCCCATTCTAACAATTTTCCTTTCTCCGTTTAGGATTTGATCTACAGCCATCATTCTATTGAAAACCAATGTTTTAGCTGCATAAAATCATTCTAATTTGATTTATATGTCAAAGTGTCTTAGTTTTGCGTAATTAGAGATCTTACGCCTATCCTTTTCTTTTTATCTTAATACATGGTTTTAATTTGTTCCCAACCCATGGTATAGAAAGATAAGAGTACTACTTTTGAACAAACAACACGCTATCTACCTGGGTTATTTATATTTAAGCCTTTCTGTTATTTTCTTCAGATCATAACTCTTAAAGAACTCAAGAATGCATTAAACCGCTCCACACTGCAAAGCCTGGCTCGTGGGTGTCGAGGTGATGTAGAATCTCATTTTTAAGAACAGTGTTTGTTCTCTGCAGCTGAAATATGTTATATTCACAGCTTCAATATGCCAAGTCAAGGGATGAGGGTTGCGTGTTCTTTACTTCTGACAAGTCACGGAACTAGACGTGAGAGATTGATTAGATTCGAGGGACGTGACGTCACAAGAAATGAATCTTTGGTTTTAACATTTATTTCAGGGTGAAATTTAAACATAGATTGTCATAAATTAGCGGTTAATGAGTACTTAATTTGGTTTTTTTTGTATGTCATTGTTTAGGTACTGAAATAATTTAAATTAAATTTTGAATTAAGAATGACTTTGATGTACAGGGTGAGTTTAAACGAACCCACACTAACTTTTAAAAAGGAAGTATTTTTTTAAAATCCTTTGGGGAATTTTTTATTGGATTCTGAAGTTTTAACGCATTTTGCTTCACCCATCCCCACCCAAAATCTGGGGGCCCAAATGTTTAAATTAGAAAACCCCCTCTTGTGTCACCTTAAAAGAAAGGAATTTTAAAAATTCAATTGATGAAGATTACACTGTTATCTTACATGATCTTTTATTCATTGATAGCCAACTGTTTTAAACGTGTGCACACAAAACCCTGTACGGATAGTGAAAAGCTTTGTTATTTTTTAACGCGTCCAAAGGATCTGTGTGAAGAGAGATCTTGAGAACTTTTGAGTCCAACTAAACTCTTGGCTCAAAGCCAAAACTCTGGACAATCCTGACAATGACCATCGTATAATATTTGTTTGTGATGATTTATCTTACACAATTTATTTACTTCAATAGACGCCCATATGGGACATCCCCTTTCTGTGTTTTAATAACGACGCTGAACTAATCATTCCTAATAAAACCTTTGTGTGTAAAAAGCTTAAAAGACAGGAAATCTTATTTCGTTAAAATTCCAATAAACTATTATTATAACTAGCTAACGTAAAATAGCAAATACTGAAAGATGATGAACTCACATAAAACATTACCACTTTTTTTACTAAGTACTTTAAACATATTTTATCTAAAATACTTAATTTTATTCTGAGTGGGTGTAATGGCTTCTAACTCGTATTTATGAAAGTTAGTTTTTTCTTTACAGAATACTGATTTATCGTTTAAAGCCCTTTTATTTTATTGTTTTCAGTCTTACATTATTTACTCAATTAACGTGGTAGAACTCTTTCCGTAACACATGGATTGGTGTGAAAATATGAAAATTGCCATACTATAAATCTATACATATATAACACATTTTACAATATTATTTCTAAACCAAATACACATAGTATGAGGTTTTAGTTGAAACAATATTGATGGTATGTTTATAAAAGTCAACATGAATTGTGTTTTATAGAACCTCTAAGGTTTAAGCCATAGTTCATGGTTGTCACCTACATTGCTCAAAAATACTTAAATAACACAACTGAGAGTAATGCTTACTCATGATGATCACATTTAACTGCTCAAAGAATCTCAAACCTCTGAAGCCCTGAAGAAGGAGATTTTCTATCTTCTTCTACTTACCTGAAATCAAAACAAACATGTTAAACAATAGACATTAGCAAAATATAGTACAGACTACAAGATGAACACTGTACAAATATAAAATGAAAATCAATCTGGAAAATTAAAGTCAACGGTAGGAAAATCAAAGTATGATTATCAAACGTATAATTTGGGTACATATACGGTATCTCTTTTTAACGCTACATTCTTCGTTGTAGTCTCACACTAATGTTGATTTCAAAACTCGCAGTTTGTCGCAACCCTCAGTTAGAAAACAGTATAGCAAAGAAAGTGGATTTGAATCGTGCGCGACTCCGGTGGCGCGGGGTCGAACCCCACAGTCACCACTAGCAATTTACTTAGCGACTATGCGGTAACGTTAGTTAAAGATCGAGTGAGACAGGTAGAGAGGACATAACTTCACCTCGTAAAAAACAAAACTTTAGTTTTCCCCTTTTTTAATCCAAATAAATTTTTGCGTGTCATGAATTCTATTTTCTCTGTAACACTGATTTCAAGGGTTTTACAAAGAACAGTATAGCTTAATAAAACCCTAATAAAGGCTGTGAAGAAGATTCCTAATGTCAGTAGTTTGGTTTCTTCAACAAAGACAAGGCCTAGGATGGGGACCTCGCAATTGCAGTTAGACAACAATGTCTTTGTTCCAACAACAATGAGTTAATGCCTATTGTTGTAAATGTACAATACGTCCGTCACAGTTCTTCTGTTATGGGTATCTTAGTTGCGATGACAAGTATGTGTTCTAAAACATTTTTTACGAGTCCATGGAAAGGTCTATTGGTTTTTTACTTGCTGTAGAGAATCTTTAAAAATAGTTTGTAGATGCATTGAAAATTGCGTAAGGTAATCTCAAATGGAAGTTTTGAGAATTTGAGGACTTGAAACTGATGGACTTTTCAGTACGAGAATTCCTAAAGGATCAAGTTTTCTCTGTTAAGATTTGTGATGAAAAACGGTAGAAAAAAAGGTATCCAATCGGAGTTTTAAAAACAACAACGGCCCAATTTCAGAATGTCGGTGTTGAAGTTTGAACTGTAAAGTGTGCATAGAATAGCGTAGATACTACTTTGAGAACCTTTTGCAAAAGGTTTCTAGCTTATAATGAATTTATATGAAAAATGTCATTATTGGTGGCGAAGTTAGGACTTTAAAGTCCTCTCTTCCACTTAACCACAAATGAGTGGTTAGTGTCCAAAATGTTAATATATTATCTCAAATGTTTTTTTTTTCAGAATTAACAATAAATATTTATTTAAGTTTTTTTTTATAATACTTCAATTAAATGAATGTCAGTTGACACAGTCATCACCCAGCACCTGTAATAATTATTGCGAAATTTAAACATTTAATTGATAGTAAAATTTTCATCAAAAACAATTCAACACAAAAACACGGTGAAAGTAAAGTTTGTACACATGCGTTTTCATGGAACCCTGATAGGTTGGGTTTGTATTCTTGATATGGTGTTTCTACAAAAGCATCAATCTTCGAGTCACATGAACTGTCAAGTCTTGACAACCTGCTAAACGATATCACGCCCCGACCTGTTTTGTAGTACAATACTAAAATACATGTCGTTACAGAATAGCTTCTAAACTTAATCTGTTCTACCCTAAACATGCTTTGAGATCAATCAATATGTTCTAGCCTAACTTATTCAGGAAAAGTTTTGGAAATATGTTTGCGATACTGTTATATACCACTCTTAATAATAATATCCGTTAATGAAAACAAATTGTGGTAATACACAATGTTTGCCATTTCCGTTTTTCAATTTTGAAAGTAAATATTGAACACCTTTTAATAAAATTACACTCATATTGAAACAATTCAGAAACAACAGTATCGTTATTGAGCGAATTTGAGTTGGCTATGGTTTCTTTTTTTCTTATTCTTTTATCATTCTTTCCAGACAAACTTAAAACCCGTGTTAATTTAAGACACAGCACAAATCAATGACTTATGTTGTATGATTCTACAATTAAGAGTCGCAGTGGAATTTTTTACTAACCCCGTTTTTGAAACGGCCGAATCAATAATTTTTGAGTGACTACTTTACTCTTAACATATCTCTTACTTAACATATATCTCCAAAGAAAATACGGACATGTTTTCTTTTTACAAAAGAATGCATGTATTGACACTTAACTTTAGGTCAAAGAAAAACTAAAATTATGAAGCGTAAGTTACGGTTGCCTTTTACTGTTTTTTTTTCAACAAGTTCAATGAACCTATACTGATTGATTGTTAGTTTTAAAAGCAAATCAGCTTATCTATATTTTAATTCCACCCAAGCTGATGTCGAATTAAAAGCTTACAATTTGAATTCATAGTAAGCTGATACTATGTAATTTATCTTCAATATTCAAACTCCGACTAGTAAAGGATCGAGCGAGAAAGAGACTAATGTATCCCCTTTGCATAGCCAAGGGTGTAATCGGTTCCTATCTTTCCCTAAGAGAAAGATTCTCCGTTCTTAGAATAATTTATTCTCTTGCTCTGTTCTCTTTCTCACCTGTTTCTTTTATACTTCAAATAATGCAGAATATTTCTTTTGGACAAGTTTTGGCATGTTTTGATTTAGTCCAACACATCTAATAAGGCATAAATAGATACACAAATACAACATAAACCTTTATTTAACTAGACAAGCAAGTTTGGCATGTTGCTGTTATTCAATCAAAGTACATTTTTATATGTATCCTTTCCTTTACGCGTTTTCTAAATATAAACTTAACTGTTGATGTTTGAATTTAAAAAGATCAGTCAACAGTACCTCATAATCAGAAAAAAAGGAGAACCAAATTTATTTCCAAAAGTTTATTTTGGCTCCCTAAATTTTGGCATGAATGAAGGCAATCGTTGGAAAATGAAAGAGGTTTTGCAAAACAGTGGAAAACCGGAACGAAAGTTTCGATCGGCCTCGATAACAAACTCAAACCTAGAGTTGGGGCTAAACAAACAATCTGCAAAGTTTGAATAAAATCTGTCAAATTATTTTTGTTTTACTTATATAAAAAACTTATTTAATTAATGTGTCTATTTCTTTAAAACACAAAAACGATGGTACAACAATTAAAATAAAGAAAACTATTGTCCAGAAAACTCAAAAAACACAAACTTATTAAACTTATATAACATATTAAACAACCTATAACTTATTATACATGGTTGTCTTGCTAAAACTTATAAATGTACAAAGTAAAGACCATTTATACTCATACATTTAACACATCGGTCTTGTACGGATTCACGAACTGATTGTACTGTTCCCATTGTCATGTCATTGAAAGAACTGGTAATCAAAGACAACGGAACTTCCAGGACGAGGTTTTAAGACTCAATTTAGTAAAATAGTAACATTCAGTTATATTGTTGAAAACAGTTATATTGCTGGTGTAACTTTTAACGATTTAAGTTTTACTTGCTACATTCAATACGTCTTTTAGACACTGTATTTTAACCTCAGAAATATTAAAATTTATAAATAAGTTAACATTTTGTCTATCTCCGAATTTTTATTCAATATTGTTAAGAATACGTTTTTAATTTCCACTTGTCTGTAGAAACTCGCGACCTGTTCGTGTCAAAAGCTGTATTCAAGCCTGAGGGAAAAGTATAAATTATTAATGGGGTGTCACTCAGCTTTTAGGTCAACTCTCGATCGACAAGGCTTGCGTGATACCCCAAAATCGATCAAACTTCATCAAATTTATTCCACGAATATTTCTCAAAACATGTTTGTAATCATAGATTCGTGTTGAAATATGTTTTAACTAGTTATATAAATATAAAATGTAGTAATTGTAAACAACTAATTGGAGTAACCCTATGTGATGTCAGAAATGTTCAATGGTGTTAATGTCTAAACATTTAATCAAGAATTAATTCAGTTCTTTTTATGTTTTGAAAATTTGGGAACCATTAACCACCTTAAATACTTGTACGTTTTTATTCAGCATACTTCTCACTGGATTTGTTTATAAAAATAGGTAAACCAAAACGAATTAACCTATTTTGTTAGCTTATGTATTAGATCTGTAAATGTTTACTGGAACCATTTCAAGTGCAAACGCAAGTTATGTATTTATGCCCTAGGAAAATTATTGGAGTAGGAAAGGATGCCCTAATTAATACCAGCCCTATATTTAATATAGTATGAGACATGCCATATTGGTTACCTTGGTAACGAAGATCAATTTAATACACTAGTAGATGATATTAGTGATTAAGTCATTTCCTTTGATGTAATTCAATTCAATGCAACCTTTATCACCTGAAATAAATTCCACATTGCTAAACCGTAGTCTACTGATAACGTTTTGTTTTATCTTAACATACATACTAATGAAAGGTTCAGTTTGATCAATAAACATTGTATTAGTAATGTTATTTTTTAGAAGAAAAAGTAAAATTATAGTCTTGAATATAACTAAACATATTTAAGATTTATGCGTTTGCAAGTCAAAGGTACGGTTAATCTTAATATGAGTAAAATATGGGTATGTTGTTGCAAAGTGCTATATTTTCTAAGAACTTCTAGAAACAGTTAAATAAAACAAGCAGCACCTTTATTTTGCATAACTTTCGGAAAATGGTTAAATAAGGGGATGTTTGCCTTAACCAATGACATTTCGAATAGAGAAAAATCTAAGATTCAAAGTATACCTTAAATACAATCTTAACAGTAGGGAAAACATCAGATTTAACTTCCCAGATATATTTTAAACGATCAGAATATCCAGCATAGTATATCTTGCCAGTTACTATCAAAATATGTATTTGAAAACCAATCGATAAAAGTAAAAAGAGGTAAAAAGATTGCTCCAATGCATTGCTAGCTCAGTGATAAAGAAGTTAACCTACTTGAGAGGACGGGGAGGAATGCCATCGTTGCAGAGAGTTATGTCTCTTCTCTTCATTGTTCAGGAAATAATGTGATACATTCTTTCCCCAGAGAGATTTCCCACTTTAGAATACTTAATTCCCTCACATTTGGATTTCTTTAAAACTGTTTCAGCAAGAGGAGTCGCGTTTCACATGGGCGAGTGTTCAGAAGATTAAGAGTCTGCCTCAGCTGCTCGGGAGAGCGTCGTTGCAGAGGCAGATTTAAAAAGGAGACTTTAGTATTAATGCTATTTTGATGAAACAACTCTTAAATTAAAAATAAACATATCATCTAGATTTTTATCTAGTTCATTTTTAAAATGTCTTATAGTGTTTATGCTGTTAACGGTTAAAGTTAGAAAATATACAGTGTTTTAAAGCTTATTTAAAAAGCTAAAAATAGGTTTTAGCACAACTCTAATCACAGGCAAATACAGATAAACTCTTTCTCTTTCCATAAAATTGACCTATCCGAATTTAACCTTCATATAAGAACGCGATATGAACCAAATATATTTTATAAAGCTGCCGTCAGTGATAAAGAAGTTAACCAACTTGAGGGGACGGGGAGGAATGCCATCGTTGCAGAGAGTTATGTCTCTTCTCTTCATTGTTCAGGAAATAATGTGATACATTCTTTCTCTAGAGAGATTTCCCGCTTTTAGAATACTTAATTCCCTCACATTATTCTTTTCACGGGGTTTTGTTGTTGCTCTGGTTGTGTGGAGATACTAACTATTACATTAAAGATAAGTAAGTTTAAGATCTTAGGACAACATTAAGGAAAACAATTTAAAACAAGGTGCTAATATATAACAGTGTAATAGCAGTCTATCGTTATCAGGCTTCTAACAAAAGTGGATGTTTCGATTCATTAGGGATTAGTGATTTAGTGATTCGATTTTATAGTGATGTATGGGTCTGTTTTCTGTAAACTCTAAACTCAGTTTGGTTATTTTTATAACCATGATCTCTAAAAGAGAGTTAAGCTATCGGACTCTGATTATGTTGTAAAACTAATTTTAATCCATCCGGCCTTGATTTCGGTCACAATCTGCAAAAATGTCGTCTATATATCTTGCCCAAATTCTAACGTTAAATAGGTCTCACTTTTTGTAACAAGTTTGGCTAATTAAATCATGCGTGGGAAAAAAGGCTTTTATTGGCTTCTTCTTATATTAAATGCTTTCTTTATTAGTTATTTTAACAAAATTCAACTTTGATAAACATGTTTAGCGGTAACACTTTGATAATAACCTTTCTATTACAATTGTTTAAAAATAACCAATGGTTTTGAAGGTAGTTTTTAAGTCAGAACTTTTACCGTAATTTCAATCAAATTTGAAGGAGAAAGCGAGTTGTTAATAATTACAAAACCCGCTGAAAATCTTGTTTTTGACTGCCAACCGGGCACCATCCAAGTTTCGTACGTAACCGCTGTTCAAGTCAATGTATGAAACCCCAAAGTAATTAGTTTCAAACCCCCTAAGCAACAGAAATTTCAAGATTTCACATAACTTATAGGAAATACTTTGTCAAATCACGTGACAAGTTAATAGTTTGATCTGGAGTTTGTTGACCAGTGTTGGCTTCTGGCCAAGGTTTTTGCTGATCTCATTCGCTCGGAGATCCCAACAGTCTATTCTGGTGACAGTTTTGCCATCGTGGAAACAAATGTTGAGTGTATTTTTAGTTCAATTTGTAATAAATACTCTGTGGATTAGATATATTCCGTGTGTCGTCTTGATTGTCATATTTAATCAACCTTTCTCGTCATAATGATTCCGTGACCTGTCAGAAGATGAAATCACGCGACCTGCTACAATGAGCACAATGTAGCTGAGAAATTACATTAACCATTTATGAGACATCCTGTATACAATTATACGGTGCATGTTTTAACTTTGAAACTATTATGAAATGACTTACGTTATTCTAATTTTCAACCTTACGTTTGTTTTTAGGTCATTTGCTTTTTCATCGTAAAAAATTGTCCCGTGAGATCCTAAACGCTTTTTCACACTGACATTTATCCTTTGTCACAATTTAGTCATACAGTACTTACATGTCATATTATTACTGTCATATGTCATATTATTACATGTCATATTATTATTACTGCTAGTTGGGCTGCGCGAAATACGTAAACTCTGTCTTTAAAAGTTAGCTTTTCTTTGTGCCTAGATTGCTTGATCCTTTTGAAATCGGTTTTTCACGTTCCATATTAATTTAACTTATTTGAATTAAGTAGTTTTGTTAATGTATTGCATAGTTATAAAATTTAACATGATTAAAAGCAAAGTGATTTGTTAATTTTGTTTTATTTTAACTATTTAATAAACTATTGGTAAGCTTACCCTCGATGATTGACAAAGTATACCATTACAACTTGATAATGTGTTTTCGGTGTGTTCTAGGCTAAAACTTAGTTTATAACGCAGTATTGCTCTTAATGCTTTGAATAAAATGGTAAAAGAATTTTAAAGGTGTGGTAGTTATTTAAAACCGGTTGTATTAAGGTTTATTTTAGCTAAAACAAGCTGTATCAATACACAGTAATTTACAGTATGATGTCTTTTGATTCAACTGGTATCGTACAACTGAGACTTAAAGCGCATGTGTGCAGTACGGTTGTTGACTTGTAGGTCTCAAACAAGGTGAATTATTCACAACATTGCTGTTGGAATGGACGAAGACAAGAAACATTGCAGAAACTCACAGTTTGACCTTTCCCCAGCTAGTTTAGAAGCTAATCCTTCCCTGGGAGTCGTTTATTTACCCCGAATAAGTAAATAAACTGTTATAACAGTGGGGAAACTGGCTCAACCGTTCTTGTTTCGTACATACCAACAATATGAAAAATTGCGAAATTGGAGTATATGATGTGTTATAGCGTAATTCCTTGGCACGTTCAGTTTGTCCAGTATAAGTAATTTTCCTTTAAACGTTTTCTTTCACGTATTAGCTTACCAGATGTCTTGTTTTACGATTCGGTTAGATAATTTATTGTTAAGTAAAAGATGGTTTTATATTTATTAATTATCGATACTGAGTTCATTTAAATACTTATTTACTTTGTTTAAATACTTTGCCAAAACGACACAGTAAAAATATCTTAAACAAAACGTAGTAAAAAATATATAAAATTTAAAACAATATAACATAAAGAATAATGTAGAAAATATATAGGTATACAATGGAATGATTATGAAACATTAGGTTTCGAAATATAGGTGGTGTGGAATTATTTGATAGGATCCTTTTAAAACTATAAGGGTAACTACGTGTTTTAATTTGGAGAAAAGAGCAAATCGTTTATGAAATTCACAAAATATTTAGTACATTGTAAATTGTTTGTGAATTTGTATTGTCAGTAGACAGGAAATATTCCCAAGACACCGGTAAAAGGATTTTCTTCACAACAATACCAGCTGGGATACAAAGTGGGTTAGCGTGATGTCAAGATTTGACGGGTCACGGAACTTGGAGATTGATGTATTTCTAGAAAAAGGATGTCGCTTTTTTATGTACACGACTGTTGGTTTTATATACATTGTAGAGAAAGGTGTCTTGGCAATAAGTTTCCTAATCTTTCTATTAGTTTTCTTTTTTATAGGAAATGCGATAAAAACTATGACTTATAAAGCACTTTTCGACAAAGAGCCTTTTTGCCGAAGCTTTCTTATGAACGTTTAACCGAGTATTCATTTAACTCAAGAATTTCATGAAATAGCAAAATATAGAAATCATAGATCATAAGTTCATGTTAATGTCTTGTCATCACATGAATTTGACATGACTATCTCCTGCTGTCATGACAATCAACATACAGGCGTCACCATGACACAATGCTGTTAATATCACACCTTCAAACTCGTCTCGAAACCTTCATCGAAGCTCCTCAACATTGCCTCGAACTTTGACGTGAACTAGCTATCAAATGAATACTATCAAACAGAAAAAACTCTTAAATACAGAGGTTTAACAAGCATTTTTGTCAATAAAAAGTGCTAAGTCCATAAGCTAGTTAAAGTTCTTTTCATGATTTGAATCATTCTTGTTCTTGTTGAAAAGAACAGAACACAGAACAAAAAGTGTCGAAGGAAAGGCTGTTTAGCCAGATCACGTGACTACATCATTTCTTGATTTATCCCCTTCTTCAACGGTGAGAATAAATTGTTGAGTTAGCGCTTTACACCGGATATATTGCTGCTCTAATAAAAATACTTTGCTTGCCTCTGAAATACTGATTTTTTACTCAGCACATACTCATTCGTATGCACCCGTGTTCTACGGTTACTTCATTTGGAATTGTTGAGATACGGTACATTTTATGAATGAGCACTTTTTCTAATTACTGACACATTGAAACAGTGGTCAAAGATAAAAAATAAAAGACAATAAAAGATGTTTTTAGAGTCAATCCCGGGAATTCTGGTGAAAAATCAACTAAAGTCTTCTCACACTAAGCCAGCTGAAACATGATAGACAGGTTTGACAAGTGAATCAATGTTTCAAATCTTTGTCTCCGAATGAAAACTCAGATGTTTCATCTTGGTGACAAAAGCACCTGCAACAAAGCGCAACAAATACATCAAAGCCTGTGACAATTCTGCTCCAAACCAACAACACAGATTGCTGCCTACACAGTCATACTTTCTGTGACAAACTGTTCTACGACTGTCGAGCTCTTTACTACTCGATAGAAATAAAGTATTGCAGCGTTGTCCCTTATAAAAATAGGTCTATGTTTAATTTGAGGGAGAACGATCGTAAAAGCTGGTAAAAATGTGACCTGAATGCTCAATTGTTCTTTAAAGGAGTTATTGCGCGTATTATAACGTTATAAAATAAACAGAGTGAGTTTTAAATCCTCCCTTTCCCCCTTAATTTTGGAAAAAGGAAATGTTTTTAACCCTTCGGGTAATGTTTTATAGGACTCTGAACTTTGTGGACGTACTTTGCGTCACCCACCCTACACAAAACCCGGGGGGAAGGGCTCCCTCCAAGGTTTTAAACGCAAACCCCTCTTTGTAGAACCTCAAAAAAAGGGAATTTTAATACAAATTCAACGACACAAAGACAAATTTTTTATCTCGACTCGTTTTTTTATTTATTTAACGATTACAAGAAATCAGGTTTAAAAACGCTACATTTCTTTTAAAAAATTGTTTATGACAAATCTTTCTTCAAAACACCCTGTGGAGTTATGTTATAGGGTTGTGATGTTTCCCTCAAAATATTTTCAAGAAAGATTTGTCATTAGAAGAAATTGTATGGGAAATGTGGCATTTTAAAGCTAATTTCTTGCAATCTTTAGATAGGCATTACAAAAATAAGAGACGAGATAAAAGGTTTTCTTTTGCGTCGTTGAGTTTGTATCGAAATTTCCTTTCTTTTGAGGTGCCACAAAAGGGGTTTGCATTCAAAGGTTTTAGGAGCCCCCTT
Source organism: Matsumurasca onukii (assembly GCA_018831715.1). Taxonomy (NCBI): domain Eukaryota; kingdom Metazoa; phylum Arthropoda; class Insecta; order Hemiptera; family Cicadellidae; genus Matsumurasca; species Matsumurasca onukii. The sequence goes on from CM032062.1 coordinate 63,391,400, forward strand.
TAACGCAAAGTACGCCAAAACAAACTTCAGAATCCTATACAAAAATAATTTCCTTTACAAATTAATTTTAATTCCCCGAAGAATTAAAAAAAGGTTCCTTAAGGTTAAGGGGGGCATTTAAAACTCACCCTGTATAATAGGTATACTTACGCCACGTGTAATACAGTTATATCCTGTACGTTTGTGGACTGCGAACCAACTGTACACATAAAAAGGTCTGTAACTCTGTAGTTTTGAATTATTGTTATTTTAATGACTTAATCATTAAGGTTAGGCTTCCGTGGTCGTCACTAATGCTACCACTAGCCAGGTCTTCCGGTTTTACCTGGAGAAAAAGATGTTGTCTGATTGATTATCAGATGTAGTCTGCGTTCGTATAGTTATTTTATGTTTGTGAGTAGCTAGAAACTATGAAATGTTGTGTCTTTAAACTTTAAACCGGTACCTTTTTGGCCTTGTAGCGCAACAAACCCTGTTTTCATCTGATTATTTTATGTACGTGATGTAAAATCGAAAATTTAGGATGGTTTAGAACCACAGTTCTCGAACTCTACGTACTTTGAAATGAGGTTTCTGGGCTTTAAAAGAAAGATTTAAAAGTATATTCTCATTAAAAGTCATTTTATCATGTAATATTATGTCTGTATATAGAAATATAACACTAAACAAGAATATTTCTTAAAACTACTTGCTTGATTGGCGAGTTAAAAGGATTTCCTCTCATCACAGCTAATGTTTGATGGACACATAACCTTGAACTTTCTAGCTTTATGCAAATGACGTAGTTTCTAATCCAAGAACAGAGAAAGACAATCCGGATTATTGCATTTACTGTGATGAAACAAAGGAATCTGCTCAAGGCAATAAAGGAGATTCACAGATTTGATTGCTTAGAATCTGCATTGAGCGCTTCCGGTCTGGGCGGTGTTTATTCTCTTTGATTGTATTGGATTAGACAAAGGAACCAATCCACCGATGTGTTTTACAGCTTATTATTTACATTCGATATCCTGATATAATCTAGTTTTACTAATTTCATTCAACTACTGTGGAATATACTTCAAACCAGATGCGCCAAACTTGAGAAAAAACACAAAGATACTGATGAGAATAACAAATATTTTGAAAATGAATAACAGTGACGGATGCACTGTAGACTGGTAACAATAGACATTAACCCATTGTTGTTGGAACAAAGACTTTGTTGTCTAATTACGACCGCGAGGTCTCACCCTTGGCCTTGTCATTGTTCATAGTTTTTACTAGTGGTTGTGATAATCAACGTATCAAATCTTAAACAAGTTTAGATAATACCAAGCCGACACGCAGCTCAGTGCTAAAGGCCACTGGCGTGAATGAAACGCATTTCCTTTGCATTTTGCTACTATAAACTCTTAAGCGCTAAGCTCTTGGTCTCGCTGTGTCCTTCGGTACCAGATGTTCATTACATTCTCAGTATCCAGTTATAACGTGTAATACAGTTGTCAAATTAGTTTTTTATTAGGACGTTACTATATGTGTATAATTATACTACTAAAAGGCCGGTTTCACAGGTTAGTACAAGGACGAGTACATTATTTAATGACGCTATCTCATTACAGTCACTTGTTTTTATTTTTTACAAGATTCTATGTGTCATTTAATCCTAATGTACAAAATCTTTGGAGTGTTTTCAACAAAATTCGTTTTCAAATAACAGTTTGCTTCATCACAGTACCAACGACAGAATAAACAAGCTTATTAAAAAAGGTAAAGTACTTTCAGTCGTGTTCTGTTATTTAACGTCAATGCGAGAAAAAAAGGAAAGCTGGTTAGAAATTAGAAAGCTTCCATCAAGCTTGTACGTGGCATGACTCGACAAGTTCTCAATGATTAATTCTGGACACTACAGTGTTACTCGCACGTGGAAACTAAGCTTGCTGCAAGCTCGTTTTAAGTCAAATAATGCTTTTTTGCAAAACAAAATGTGCATTTAAAGTCAAAAATTATTTTAGGAACTTTATAAATCCGTAAAGAATACTTGCTCATCAGTACAGCGATCAAAATACACCTTTGAAAGCTTTATTGACTGACATCTCTTTTGAAGGTATTAATCTTTAAAAAAACAAAATGTACACTAACTAACCATTTACATCATTACCAATTGCAATTTACAAATTATTGTAATCCTAGAGTACCGATGAAAGGTTCAAGGTATTGAATGTGAATTAGCGCGACACTGGGTTAAAGGCCGCTTGTTCCATGGCCTCGTGGGGTACGGTGGCAGGGAGTGTATAATGGAGAGGAGCTGTGAAGCTGCAAAGCACTGAGTGAAGCCTCCTCACCGTCCGCGTTGTTTGATATCTGTGTTGATAACAGGTTATGTTTGCTCTTCGCGTTGAGTAGTTTTTAGACTGGCAGTGTTTGTGGCATAGGGTAACTGTAATTGTATTACACTTTAAAAAGTAAACCAGGCCGAAACGCAGCTTAGCGCTAAAGCGCCGCTTGCACAAGAGAGTCGACTCTTGTTTGCTCCGTTCAGAGCCTCGCTTTGGTATTGGGCCGTTCTATTGCCACGGGCGTAACGAGGCTGTTCGCTCCGCTCAAAGTCTCACTTCAACCTTCGGCCTCAGACTTACGTGTTCTTTTACTGCGCGTTTTGTTACATGTCGTGAAAGTAAAAACTATTTAAATTTTATTTAACTCGAACTACTAATAACGCTGTAAGAGCAAAAATAACTTTTGTGGCTGCCATTTTAAAATAACTCAATGAACTTTCATAATGTTTGGTATATTTGTCGATACTATCAAAATACATATATATTTCAAGTTTCATCGACATCGGATGAAATTTACTGTTTTTAGATCGTTGAGACCATAACGGGTACTTTCGGTGGTCCGATTTTTTGGATAATGAACTTTACCGAGATATTTAAAAAGGAACATTTGTAATTTCATATAAAACTGACAAAAATGTGACTTGTAGAGAGTACACACATATTTACATACAGTATATACATATTTTAGGCTATGATTAAGCCATAGTAAATGGCGAAATACAAGCCATCTTTTATGTATACTTGTGTTCTATTTTTTGTCTGTGTAACTGAAGAACATATTTACATATGTTACATATGTGTAAAGTCTTGTAAACATTCTCAAAACGTGTTCTGGGGGTCAGGATTGGTGCTCATTTCATGGTCCCGGCCTGGATCTTACTAGGCTGACGGCATGAATATCTCATTTTTTCAAAGGAAATTCTACAATTAGTCTTAAAATTGTAAAACCTTATTAAAATACATACAAAATACATACAAGTTTAAAACCTAGTATTTAAACTTACTTAATTTCAGTTTTAAAGCTTTCAATAGATTTTAAAACACTCCAAAGAATAACTTTCTGATAAGAAGTGTTCCAACTATGCTGTATTCCACCAATGGAAAATTTTTTAACCGTCAACTGCTTGACAAGTTTAAACATTAGATTAAACAAATAATTAAAACACCGCTGCCCTGAGCCCTGTCAAAGTATAACACAATAACACCAATATTATTATATTCCGAAAATAAAACTACCCAACAATTGTATTGCAGCTGGTAATATATTATGTGTCAAGATAATTAATCACGTGATATAGCGTATGGTAATTAATCACATGATGATCCACATATCTGCTATTGTCTGCCAACACAACAACAGAGGGCGTCATCTGACACATGACTCACAGCTGATGTGAGGTTTCCACCCCTCCCATCACCTCCACCTTGAATGTAATTAGGCCTTTGCACATGCTACAAGTTTTAACCAGTCCGACACGCTACAGTGCCACTGGCGTGAGTAAAGCGAATTTCCTAAGCAATAGAGAGTTAAACCACTGATTTTCTAATTGTAATTCTAGTTCGCTACGCTTACAGGAACGACTTTGCATCTTCGACCCAGACTTACATGGTCTTTTACTCACATGGTTTGATACAACTCCTTTCGAATTTCATTGAATTCGGGCTTTTTATTCCCGATGGTATTGTTTTCAGTTTCAAATTATAAAAATATATTTATTTAATACTCTATCAAAATTAAAGAAAATTGGGAAAAGAAGGAAAACTACTTTGTTGGCTTGGGGACTTGACTAAAGTATTTACAAAAGGAACATTTTTTGTTAATCTTACACAAATGATGTGACATTTAGATAGCTGACCCCATATACTATGCTCTAATAAGACATATAACATAATGCTTAAACGTGTTCTGTGGGTCAGGATCGGTGCTCATTTCATGGTCCTAAGTCTGCACTTACAATTCTGACGGTAAACATAGCATTTTTTCCAAAGAAACTTTTCTAAATAAGGATATATGTTCAACTAAAACCCTTGGGCAAGACCAAACTGTCTTCATAGTGTTTATGATTCTTACACATTGCTGCCATCACTTCACCTTGTTCTGGCCTATCGTTGACTGGCCAAAGTAGTTGTGTGTAAACCCAACGTGTTGAAATTTCTTTGAACAACTGGATTTCTTGACTCCAGCTTATATGGAAAGCTTTTGCATGGAAATGTAATTATCGTACTTAATGCACATTAGCATATGAATTTCAACGTAACCAAAAAGAAACCATTTAATTATTTCCCTATTTCCATATAAACATGCAAGAGGTTTATTGGAAAACAGTTGGTTTGTTCAGTGCGGACACAATAGATTTTTTTTTTCACCGAGGTAAAAAACCGAGGTATGGAAACGATGTGCTCTTGATAATGAAGATTGTGATTGGAAAAAGGTTCATTGTTAATCAGATATTAATGAGACGCCATTGATATTCTAGCTCTCACTTCAATAACGTTGTTTAATTGGAGAATACTTCGTTCCTGGCTGGATATGATATAATTCTTCTCATGGATACAGTCGTATTCACGGACACAATATGGGTCAGTTGATTTTAATACCACTTGTATGGGTTTCCCATGTTTTAGCACCTCGGTTTAGTCATGTATGGTTGGATTTTTTGTGTTGACGGTTATTTAATTGATTTTAACTTTTAAATTACCATTAGTAAAGAGATTCTTAACTTATACAAATCACAGTTTTATTTCTAGAAAAAACTTATTTAAGGAAATCAGAGAGAAATTTACTTTTGACTTAGCCTATAAATAAAAAACTTAAAGATACCATATTTTCTTAAATTTGTAAAGCCGAATATAGTAAATCTTAACGTAATGAATATACTGGAATAATTTACGTTTCATTTTAAGTGTCTTTTAATCCTTTTACCTAATAAGGTGTTAATATCAAACGGACTACCATAGAGATCTTATAGACTGCTCGATGGACTATAATGTTTAAAGGGGGGCGTCTTTTTTTGAAAATTATCTGCCACTTTCCAATATGGTGGCCTGCTTGGAATTTTCTTTTGACATATAATCACTTTTTTATGACATATTTTCATCATTTTTAGTTGACATTTTTAGATTTTACATATAGTTGTAAGACCTTTTCTTTCTGAAATTTAGTGTTATCTCCTTCCGGTTTTGAGAAAAAATGTCCACTTAAAGTGCTTAATATTTATTACACTTTGAGCTTTACAGCTCTGACCATATACATTGTTTTCACCTAAATTAATGACTCTGAAAGCGGATTTTTAAAACCCTTTTATTTTTATCCTTGTTAATTAATGTTATTTTCGTAGTGAATATCTTGTTGAGAAATCACCATATTAGTCTGATCTCTAACTAGCTACGTGTTCGAGATCCTATGCATTTTATATGCACATTTTACGCTACTTTGACTGCGTACATCACATAAACGTAATAAGAACAAAAACAATTTCAATAATCAAAAGGTTTTAAAATTATATGTAGAATATGAGAACGTTACAATATACAGTGGTTTCAATAAGGAAATATTAAGTTGGCCACCATATTTGGACGGAAAATGGTGGACGATTTTCAAGAATCTACTTTCATATTCTTCAATGTGAGGAAAACAAGGTAAACACCTCCCTTTAAACAATTCTGTCAATCGAGCAGTTTACATGGTGGTCCGTGTAAAATGAACACTTGTATAATTAGAGACATTAGTATTATAATGTCGACGATGATAATATAAATGCATAGATACACTTCAGAAAACATCACTACGGCGCTAATACGCAATGAGAGTGCAGCTAAGTCGTGCGTGAATTGTAGTGAAAGAAATGAAGGCGCTCTAGTCTTCGCATAGTTTCTGCTGTTGTTATAACTGTCAATTTAACTAAGAGTTTAATTTGTGCAGATTTTCTTCGTTAAATCTATAAGGTTTTAGTATACATTTTACTATTCTGTAAGTTTTATTCGAAACTAGGTCAAGCATAGAACAATGTCCATGTACAATATATTTTGTAGAATAAATCAATTTTACAAAAACATTAATTGCCGTTTCATTTTTCACACAGCTTTAATGATGAGTTCTAACTGACAAACCCGGAATGGACAAAACAATTGGAATTCTGCGATTCGATTTCTCAATAACTAAGTTGACACTTAAACTTCTACTAAATAGCCGAGTTCTGTTTTTCGAACCAATTCTTGGCGTTTCAAATACATTTAAAAACAAAGAGGTTTTAATGAGTGTTCTGGCCTGCGGATTTCTAAACCTCAATATATTAATAGATATTTATTCTTTTGACGACCTTCACGGCGATCACATGTAACAACCAAATAATTACGTCTGTATGCGTGGTGATGACCCTCAATTGAAACGAATACGTTACAACTCAGCAACGCATGGGTTTACTAAGACGGACCTCCAAAGGTAATCCAATTATTAATATACTAGCTGCGCCAGCTGGATGCTTCGCCCCAGACCCTGGCTCGGCCTGCGGCCTCGGTGCCCGCTTTGTAAAACTCGGCCATCCCGATGTTTTACCCCACTTTTAACCCCCTTCCTCCCCAAACAATTTGGTAGACAACCAATATATTTTTGAAATCAGCATAATATTCCCTTTTGATACCCCATCGATTTTTATGATTTTTTATTTCTTGCCCCCTTCCCCCTTCCCCCCCAAATCCATATATTGTGCCCCAAACCCCATAATCAGTAGGGGTCTTTGGGTTAGTGGCATACAACTATGTGTCAAGTTTCAAACAAACCGTTGATATTTACTAATAAATATTTACTAAAAAAGAAATATAACATGGGAAATTGGGACCTCAAAACCCATAAAATAAAAATCTATATAATTTTATTCGTTTCCCCACCCTCCACACACTAAAGACCATTTCTATTCAAAAATTCTGAATTACCCCAGCCAGATTCCGAGATCTCAACACCCGGACAACCCTAACCGAAATACTAATAGTATAGATTAAACACCTTTTGTTTTTTACCATTTACAACACGCAATTTCGCCAGATGAGAGTGCAAGCAAAAAACAAACGTTCAACTCGAAATGCTGTCAACGTGAAGTTGGTTTGGAGCCAACACTACCAACTCAGCAGCGGGAAAAACTTAATTAAGTTTTCTCTTTGGGGATTCTAGGTTATCTTGCTCACAGTTTTGGAATTGCTGGACTGCAAGTATGGTTTGCAAAACAAACTAAACCTGAATTCCACTCTTAAGCAGGTATTTTGTAATTAAAGCGCTCATTTGTTTAATTGCACTGCGACTTTGCAGCGGTGTGGAAGATATCTTACGAAATGAGACTTGGGTAATTGAAGTCACAAATCTTTTAACTGTGAGTTTTATCGTGCATTTGGGATGTGAAGATCAATATTACTACTTCCAAATGGGTCAAAACGTTCTATGTAGCAAGGGTTAGAACAAAGGCCGACTTAGGAGTACTTTAGTATGTGGGTTTTACAAAATAGTTTTGACATACAGTTTTGTATAATAAACAGCAAATAACTTCCTTCAGAGCGTTTAGAGTACTACACGGTGGAAATAAGTTTAGAAATTCTTTCTGCATATTGGATCTAAAACTAATTTATGAGGAGTTATACATATGCACAAACGATTATCAGCTATTGAAGCGGAAAGGACAGAATAATAAACTAATCTCATTGTTTTACATCAATAACAAATCGTTCCTATTCAAAACTATGAGGATTGGAATTGTGTTTATCAGTTCGTGGTCCAGTACGTTTTATTTTTGTAAAGTGTTCACAGTCAGACAGTTATTTCATGTGTACACCGTGTTCAAATTATTGTTTTGTACTACTCTAACAGTACAAACAATCAAACATATAGGCTACTATACAGGGTGAGTTAAAAGTATAGATGCGGCACCATGTACAGTTTGAACAGATAAAGATATAAAAATGAAACTCAGGATACCTTTATAGGAAATAAAAATGAACTTTGTCGTCAATATTGCACCTTTGCCCATTGCCCCAAACCAGGGTTTTTGAGGGGCAGCTAAGACCCATTGAGTGGCACCTTATTTTAAGAACAGTGAAAACTAGAGCACTTTATCTCAATCCTGTACAAAATGACAGTTCATTGAAATTAGATAAAGCCTAATTAAAACTACCATTTGGTACTCGGTTGAGATATAAAGATCTAGTTTCCATTGTTTATCTTCTTTAACCAAGATTTTTAAAATAAGGTGTCACTAATGGGTCTTACTATTCAACATTTTCGAGCTGCCTCCCAAAATCCCATTTTGGGGCAATGGGGAAAGTTGTGATGTTGACTAAAAGGTTCACTTTAATTTCCTATTTAGGTATCCTGAGTTTCATTTTGTTGTCTTTATCCATTTAAAATTTAACGTGGTGTATTCATATTTTTAACTCACCCCGTATATTATTTTTTAAACCTTACGAAAACGCAAGATACTTATTTTCAGTATATGTCTCTTATCCGTTCGGTCTCTTTTATCAACTTTTATTAACTTCATTAATTCATTGATGTTAGTGTAACAGACCTTGCAGTACAAAATATCAAAACACTTGAAACGTTAGATGAAGCTCGTAGTTCATGATAGTTGTATAACAAACTATAAAACACAGCCTTGAAAATGCTTTATTCATCTTGTGCTATATGTAAGGCGCTTTTAATTCGATTTCATGAAAAATAGTATAGTAACTTGTCGATTAATCTATGAAAAATGTTGTTCAAGAACATCTTCTTACTTCTATAATTAAATTCAGTCATGCAAACAAAAGTAAATTATTATTGGAAAAGTACTTTTGCTTGGTTGCTGAATCATGATATTTTTCTTTTAGGAGCCAGTTTAAAGCCCCCTCAGTCAAATGTTGCAGACAGCGTCAGTTGCAGACAGTTCTGTGTATCATCATATTAAACTCACACTATGTCCCATGATTTCATCTCTTGATACAGAACTGTACATCGCCACGAATGAACTGCAACCGTACAAAGCATTACAAGATCCTATTTCTTACGCCCTTACTTTTTGCATCACTCATGGGGTGACTAAAGCTCAGGGGTATAGTGCATGCTTCGCGCAAAGTTAGCCCAGGTTCGATTCCCGGGCGTAGTCACTTTGCACTACTTTGCACGGTGGCCACTCCTCGTGGTTTGGAAGTCACGTTAAGTCGATGGTCCATTCAATTGGTCGTTGGGCTATTATTAAGAAACCCAATCTGGGGATCAAAACATGCATCAAACTCACCATCATTCCATATTCACCTAAAGATATCCTCTAAAAGGGTTGGTGTCTAAAAGCGAAGTATGTAAGTCTAATTTTGTATATTTAAACCTTTATTCAAGTATTTCAATACGAAACAAAATATTTTTAACTTTGATTCAAATTCAGTATTCAATTGACTACCGAGTTGCTCATTCAGTTCGAACCAATGTAAAAAGAAAAGAATTAAAACTTAAGTTACTCCCAGCTGAATCTTTCAGTTCGGTACATTCTTAGAATCAAAAATAAACAAGGGAAGTCTCCTGCAGATATTTTAGTTCCGTTTCTTCGTTAATTAATTTAAATCAATCACTTGACTGAGCTTGTCACATTGTTCTGCTAACTTTTGCATTTCTGTGTTTGATTCAAGAAAATATTAAAAGGACGCTAGGGTTTTGACATTAAAATATTCTTCTCAACAATAGTTTTGTCCCAATTCACTGTGGTTTGAGGCTCTGCGTCTCAAGAGCCGATCAATTATAGTTTGTTTGAAACATTTAAAATACAACAATATTGCTGTATACAAGGTATAAGCCACAGATTGTTATATTTTTGAAGGTTTTCTGTTTTAAAACATATAAGCTATAACCGAAAATAAAATAAATATCTCCATTTCCAAAAGTCAAAAATATTGTCCCAATTTGATCCAGCTCCTCTACTCTTCTTTAAACCAGTCATTTTGGGCTCTTTCACAGTTAGAACTGTAAGTTCCATAAGTGATAAAGGAAACTAACAAAAGTATACAGGAGTCACAAAAATGTGTAGTGCAATATGCAGAACCGGATTCTACATAGAAAAGTAAGTAACACTTTTGTTTATTTCGGCTTAGTTTAGCCGTAATCCTCCATTTAGTAATTTTTTGAAAATAACTAAAAAACCATGGAGATATTTTTGTGAAACTTGGTAAAACCTCAACTGTTTTTATACTAACATTTTCCAAAAAATATTTGTTAGCTAACTTTACAAATTTCAAAACGGCTGACATTTCAAAATTTCAAAATCAAATGGAATCAAATTGGGATTTGACTTAGAAGTCTTTAAATGACAACTGTTTTGAAATTTTATAAGTTAGATAAAAGGTATTTTGGGAAAATGTTATTAGGAAAACAAATTGTTATTTATACCACGTTTCACAAAAATATCTCAAATGGTTTGTGAATTATTACAATTTTCAAAAATTACAACATGGTGGACTACGGCTAAACAAAGGCGAAATAAAAAGTTACAAGTAATTTTCCACCTACTTTTGTATGTAAAATCTGGTTCTGCATAGCTCAATACACATTTTTGTGACAGCCTGTATAATAATAATCAAAGCCATACCTCTGAAGTCATTGCTGAAATCAGACTCACTGTCAGGTTTTAATTACGTCCAAACCTTCTTACCTCGGGCGACTTTGATTCAAACGCGGAATTCAATTAACTAATGAATTGCTTCTTTAATTCAAAACACTGCATAAAGAAAGGAATTCAATTTAAATCTCTCCGTAATGAGACTTCCTGTCCACTAAATTCCTAAATCCTAAACTAAACAACAGAAATCTCTTAGAGAAATGTTTAATTAAGTTTCACTCTTTATTTATTATTTAAGTCATTCACTTGGATGAGCCTGTCACAATTTGCTGCTTAGTTTTGCTTTTCTGGATTTAGTTTTCTACTGTTTGAATGGTCGTGACTGTGATGAGTTTTTCTACAAAATTATGGTCTTAGAAGACAATTTGCTAAGTTGCCTGCTGGTTAAATCGTTTAGATGACAATTATTGTCTTTCATACGATTGGTTTTACCATAAGTTGCCTAAGTATGTTGTGATGTGGTTTAGTGGTAAAAAATGCTCAGTTCATCACAATTACCTACACATGATAAAGTATTTAATCGGTTCCTTAGACAGGATTTTATAAAATTTGAAAACTAGAAACAATTATGTGGTTTAGAGCTACAATGAGTTTTAAATCACAAATAAAGTACGTATATTTATTCGGTGGACCCGTGGCGGGTTGGAATCGTGCGCGACTCTTGGGCTGATCAGGTTTGATCCTCGCAGTCACCATTTGTAATGTGACTATACGGTAACGCTGGTTAAAGTTCGAGGTTGAGTGGTAGAAAGGACTTTGTTGTCCTAACTTCGCCTCGTTAAACAAGACAAACTTTACCTTTTTACCTTTTATACGAGTATTAAGATGAAATATTGTATAAATAGGTTATCAAACTAAAGATCCTACTACCAAACATAATAGGAATAAATCAGGTGCTACTCTAGTAACTTTCTTTGCATGTTTCTGGTGAATACTTCATTTATATACAATGTTGTATATGTTTACGTCAATCTTGTGACGTCATCAATCTACCAGTCACGTGACCTGTCAGAAGAGTGACGTCACGCTACCTTACGTCAAGGACTGGCCTTATACTGAGTTGCAGAGTACTGAACCTATGTCTCGTAGTTCTTGGATATTGTCTCTGAATTCATACTATAAAAGATGTCAAGCTACATTTAATCGTGCCTTACAAGCTTTTACCAGGGGACTTTTGGATTAGTTAGAGAGGAATCCTCTAAGAACAAATTTATTACCCAGTTTTGAATGTTCAAAATAAGAATCTTCTTATGTTTTTCCATTTAGTATTTTATTAAATTGTTAGGAGGTTTCTTGGAGTGCTTTTAAACTCCAATTCAAATTTCCAATGTCACAGGTTGTGTAAAACAGAACGTGAACTCAGGTATCTTTATACTTCGTAGACTTTTCAAATTGTCCAACATTAGTCTTCGCCCAACTGCTAACTATTGTCTAATTCACCTTTTCTAGTTTATGCAGTTTGTTTATGAGGTGCTAATGCACAAGAACTATTTCATTTTTAAACTCCAAAGAAGGGCAACCCGAATTATCTTCAAACTTCCCAGGCGCGCAAGCTGTGACCTCAGTTTTTCCTAAAACAAAATACTAACATTTCCATGTACTGTATATACATGTAAAACTGTAATTTTCATCAAACATTATCTTTCAATATTTCAAACCACTGTCACAACACCAGATCTAAAAACTCCTTATCGTTGAATATCCCCCACATGCTAAATAATTTATTCGAAACACACTAGTTTAGAAGTTGAACTATTATTGCGGACATTTTCCATCGTTAGTGAACAAAAGGATCAAGACGTTTCGGGATCTGCAATCTGATCCCGTCTTCAGGTGAAAATAACCTAAAACATAACACAGAACATTAGAAAATGAGCTAGCCTAAAGCATTAGCAGACCGTCCAATCAGTCAAGCTTCAGTTGAAATAAGGCCCCTCTGGTTACCGCTCATTAAAAATGAACTTAAGCGTAGGAACAAACATAATATTCAAGTAAATTTTCAACAAGAAACAACTCAAAAAACTCATAGCATGGTATTAGGACGCAAAACAGGCCACAGAGAACTTAACTCACGTAAACCGCCCCCTTCTCCCATTGGCTGTGCATAAATAGGGATTTTTGTGTTTCTTTGTTACAGTTGGCTAGCCTGCTGCTAGTGTGTGTGATTGGCCTGTCACCGGCCAACCAGTTAGTCTAGGGTTAGCTCGTTCAGTTAGTGGACGTGTTTTGTGATTCGTTTTGAATTTACTCCGGTGACTTGTTTACTTTCATAGTGTGGCTTGTGTTTGTAATATTGTAGTTTTGTTTTCTCTAGGCTATTACTAAATTCTAAGGTTTAATTTGTTGTTTGACTTAACAACTACATGTTGTTTGGTAGAGTTTGACTGGTCAGCTACGCTGACTACTTTAAGCTAGCTCATTTTCTAATGTTCTGTGTTATGTTTTAGGTTATTTTCACCTGAAGACGGGATCAGATTGCAGATCCCGAAACGTCGTGATCCTTTTTTCACTAACGATGGAAAATGTCCGCAATAATAGTTCAACTTCTGAAATCCTCCCATCGTCAACAACAAACTTCAAACAAAGGACACTAGTTTACTCTGGAATAACTTTGTTCAATTATCTCTTTTCAAGTATAAAATTAGAAACAGACTTGCACTTATTCAAATTTAGTTAAACAAAGTAGTTCAACAGTGTGTTTAAGAAAGGCAGGCTTAAGACTTTTTGAATGATGAAGAGATTTTTAGTTTCCTCAGTTATAAAATGTTCTATTGATAGTTATACGTAGTTTATATTATAACTACGAGTATTGTTCATATGTGTACATATTAGTTTAACAGAAGAATTGACGATAAGTAAGAGTTGCGAGTGTTGTTTGACTATTATGTATGAATGCGATCTAGATGTAGTGTGATTGTCGAAATTACTTCAGTAAAGCCAACTTGACGTTTGCCATGCATATAACTTGTCTTGTAAATAAAATATTCTGATCCATTCATCCATAAAGAGGACCTCTATAAGGTACTTTTATTTTCCCATTAAACCAAAAATACCTTTAAACATTTCATGTGTAAAGAAACTAACCTTTCAACTATTGTTTCTCTATATTTAAGTCTTCAAGCTCACACTAGCATTGATTATATACGTTATAGAGGGTTACCTCAAGTAATAATCTTGTTCAGCAAGTTCTGGCTGATCTCTGTTAACATCAACTCCTCAAACTTCTCAACAATTTGGTAAATAGAGAACACAAAATTTTACAATGACCAGATGTCAGAGTAAAGTAGTACAACTAAGGACATAAAGACCCACCATCTACGTGAAAGGTTACAGTTGGCTGTGAACAGATTTTAGCATTAAGTTGAGCTTTTATAACGAACTTCTTAAATAATACTGCACACAAAAATGCGAAACACGAATTGTAATTCACAACTGCAAGTTGCATAAGAAAAGCTGAAAACCCAAGTAATACTAAAGTTATCTTTAAAAGGTTTCACTTCACGTTTTAATCCTAAAACGCATAATTTAAAAAGAAATAACGAAAATACTTTGAAATATGTTTGTCTTAATTTATTCATGCTGCACATTGAAATGTGTTGCAAAATAATTTTACTTCTAATTCTAAATCATCTTCATATCAGTTTTCAACGTGTCTCTTCATAAAATTCGTCCATAGTGTAGAAGGACTTTGATATTAAATATGCTTTCAATTTTGATTTAAATTGTTTTTTAATGGTCTCGTTTTAATATTATTTGGTAGTGTTTTTAAAATGTTGCTTCCTCTTTAAGTCGCCAATGGTTCATACATTTTGTGTTATGTTGCCTGCTTCTGAAGTGTTTGTTAAATCTTGTCCCGTCACTATGAATATCTGTTCCAATAAGTAGGTTTGATTAGAATTTTATAAAAAGTGAGGTTTCCAAGATATTCTCGTAAATAGAGGGTAATGTTGGCATTTTAAGAATGTTGAATAGTTCTCTGCAGGATTCTTGCGAATGGATATTTCCGATTATTCTTTTGTTTTCATGTAGTACAAATAAACTTTGAAAGTCTTGTTTAGAGCAACCTCCCCATATTATTATTGCGTAAGAAAGAATAGGATGCATAAGCCCAAAATATGCAGTTCGAAGAACATGTGTTGTGCAATATTTTGTTCAAAATCTCAATGCGTAAAGGTTTGAAAAGGTTTTCGAAGATATTTGGTCCAAATGGGTTTTCCTGGTTAATTTTTGGTCAACAAATAGGCCAAAAATTTAGTGTACCTCTTGTAAGTACTCATCTTCAATAAGAACATTGGCTTTACTGTTACTCTCAAATTTTGACAAGGAAATATTTATATAGTTTGATTTGTAGTGATCAGCTTTAAGGTTATGCTCTAAAAAAGGTTGTATGCAGACATTAAGATCTTTGTAAGTTTGAATTTCCAACTGGCTTATCGATTTTTCATGAAATGAAATAACTGTATATTAAGTGTTGGGTTCCAGGCTTTAACGTTTTTTTATTCCCCTATCACTTAGCTTCCCAATTCTTCGAAAGTCTTCAAAACTAACACTATAGCAGCCCTTAGTTAATATCTAGCAGTGCAAAAACCGGTAGGCCACTTATAATGAAGATAGGCTATAAATAGTTCATTCTCTTGAAGAATAATGTATAACTCACAATACAATACAATGTCTGCCACAAAATATCTTCAGGCATTTTTCTGTTGCGATCTTTGTCCTAGCATTGCAAGCCTAATGTTCTGAAGATTATTATGGATTGATACATCCCCATTTGTCATATGGAGTTAGCATATGGGCCATGCGCTGAACAACACCTTCTCAGAGTTCTTATCATACAAAAAATAACCATAAGAATTATTTCTGAACACAATTATAGAGACTCGTGTCGTGACGCCTTCAAACAACTTCAAACGCTTAATCTGCCTTGTTTGTATATTTATGAAACTATAATGTTAAGCATTAGTAAATGTGTACTACAATAAGGCAAAGATATATATAGCCATGACACGTGGTATAGACATAATTTTATAATGACTTTCTACATACTTTGTATGAATGAAATAAATTCCACCATATGCTGGAATAAAACTAGTTCATGCACTTCCTGAAGAAGTTAAAGAATTATCAAATCTAAAACGTTTCAAATTAACATGAAAAGAATATTTGGTCACCAATTCCTTTTACAGTGTGGATGATTTTAAACACCAAAATAAATCAACATTTGTAATATCAACGTTTTAGCTAATTTCTAATTTGAAATTGCAATTTACAAATTGTTGCTAGGTTCTTATCAGAGACTCAGCCAGTTAACCAGCTACTGAGGATGACTCTCCACAGCGAGGTCGAAACATTTATCAGTATATTTCAACTGTGACGCGGTGTAAACCGGAAGCCTTAGATCTTAGTGATGCCACCGGCCGCGAAAGCTTAAGAGTTAAGACTATGAATTAAGTTAAGTTAAACACTTGTATATTGACAAATAAATTGTTAAATTGTTTAGTGAATATTACAATATATTAAAAGCCACACACTTTAAAGCTTATATGACACAACCTGCAGTTGAAGCGTAGGAGGGTTTACATTTACCCTGTAAAAGCCAGGTTAGAGGCAAGCTATGTAAAGTGCTACACCGAGGCAAATCATTTCCAAGCAAATAATATTTTCAGCTCGACAAGCTGCTACATCTTTTAGCACACGCGATTTCCCACCGTTCCCAAGAAACCTCGAATAACTCAATCACATGTAAGAGTTGGAAACTCTTGTGTAGTGTGAACTGCATGCAGTGTATTTAAGTACTTCACTGTACTTGAAGCATCTACAGCACACATACTTCAATTTTATAAATAGTTTAACTATGATGCACTTTATGTCTCTTTGAATATAAAATATTCTTTAACTCTAGGAATATTTACGGACTTTTTTCTTTGAACAGTTGTGGATTTGTATTTACCCTCAGAGCCCTGTTTTATATAAATAGTTACTTTTAGGAACTCAAAATAACAGTCTAGAAAATAATAATTGGAGTCTTCTAAACCTTTGTTAAATTAAATTATACCGATGAAGGCTATTTCCTCCAATTTTGTGCGTTTAAAACACCAGTTTGAAGCTAATTGAGTTGGGAGTCAGACTGTTTTTGTTTCGTAAAAAAAACTTATTACTATTCTTAGAAATTTACTTTGCAACTCGTCTGCTAAATTAAAACTCAATTTTCAAAGAGGAGAACTTATTATATTTCAAGCATTTTCAATACTCTTCATCCGATAAAAAATTACTATTCAAATTCTACTCCCTTTTTACTATTCAAGCATGATGCCAAGTGATTGCGGCTGTCATGTTGGATTAAATAACAACAAATAAATAGGCAGACAGGTTGGCTATATATGCCTTTCTAGTCCTAGGCATATTTTGATAACGACTAGGCCTAGATATTTTTTATTACGTTAAATTGTAGTCTAAAGGCTACACTATAAGTTGATATAAAATAGTCGTTTATTCAGGTTGTTTACACTGTGTTTTTACGTGTTTTACCTGAGCGCTGATTACCTTAGGCTAGCTCCTTTTCCAAATAGACAGGTTGTGTTGTGTATTTATTTACACCTGAAAATGGAATCAGATTTCCAGACTCCAAAACGTTGTGAGTTCTTTGCTTACAAAACAAATGTTGATTAAAGTGTTTTTCTACAGAATTCGGTTGAAATATGTTTTACAATCTAAACTTTACATATTTAATAGATACATCATAAAATATATCTATGTTAACACGTAGACTTGAGCGGCCGGAGTTATAAATATATTCTAGGATTCCGGCATCATACCGCATCAGAAAACTAATATTAAGATTGTCACATTCTGTGATCTCATTCCATTCTGTGACCATTATTCTGGCATCTCAGCTGTATCGTTACTGAGGATGCCACATCACAGAATGGGCGAAACGTCTGACAACCTTAATGTTAGTTTTATGACGCGGTATGATACTGGAAGACTACAATGTAAATATCTCTATGGTTTTGATAGGAATGGAATCGGTTAAAAATCATATGTTTCTAACTAATAAGTCTTTCTTTTACTTGACAATCCATTTGTTATTATTTACCGGGTTGTTAACATAAATTAGCAAATCATCAAATAATCTTTACATTATTGTTTTATCTAAAGATAAAATAATATTGTTTAAACACTTCCAAGCCATTAGTAAGTTTTATTTAGGTTGACTTTTTATTTATTTTTTTATCATATTTATACTGTTTGATATTATACAGGGTGTTTTTTTAACGCAACCCAACTTTCAAACTTAAGTAAGTCATTTTATACGAACGTTATAAGGTCGTAAATTGTACCATTGGTTTGTTCACTTCAATATCTATCAGATGGTATGTATTTTGCAGTAATATAGTGGTTTTGATTTGCTAATTTGATGTTATTGTAAAATAAACGCAATCACGGTTTTTAGCAAAGCTAAAACAGTGCTTATTGTTGAAGAACTCTTAAGAAGAAGATAATTTCTTTTGTCAAGAGGAATTTGGGGTCAAGTTTACAGGTGTGAATATTCCAAACAAATATAAAATTCACAGATTTGTAAAAAAGTTTAACAAAATAGGTTATGTAGGGAACGGAAAACATAACAGAGGGCGGACAGTACTGAATGAAGAGATGACGGACAATGTTAGGGTTGGATTAGAAAATGCTCCTAAAAAATCTTTCAAAATTTTGAAACAACAAAAGCAGACAGCCCACTAACACCTAGATACTTGATCTTAAACGCATCTTGACAAAAAATGTTATCTTTTTCTTAAGTGTTCTTCAACAATAAGCACTCTTTGATCTTTGCTAAAATCCATGATTGCGTTTATTTTGCAATAACATAAAATTAGCAAATCAAAACTTCTATATTACTGCAACAATACATACCATCTGATAGATATTGAAGTAAACAAACCAATGGTACAAATTACGACCTTATAGCGCTCGTAAAGAATGACTTACTAAAGTTTGAAAGTTGGGTTGCGTTTAAAAAAAACACCCTGTATATCTTAAACATCATATATATTTGAAGGTTTGGGTACACATTTACGCTAAATTTCAGTAAATGATAACTGTAGCGTATCTAGAAAAACAACAATTTATTTTGAAAGCGCAAGTAAAACAACATAATGTGAAATTACGGGTAAGGCAAATTTAAATATGCGTAACACAATTAATATACAGTAGTATTTTCTCTCATGGCAAGTATTCTAGTTTGATTGTAACAATGCATTGTTCTGTTTGGAAAAATATGTACTTCAATGTAAGAAGTAAATGCAACGCCTAGTCTTATTTATCTAATTTCTTTGCGATTTATATACAAACTTTTCGTGTAAACTTTGGTGATCAAATATTTTATTATTTGTATTATTGTAAATAAATTAATTACTAATTTGAATCTGCTTTGAGTTGTTTCCAAAAAAGCCATTCCTATGTTTATAACACATAAACAATTAATTAATGTACAGCTTGAAAATCAAACACGTCAAATAAAGCAGACAAATCTGTATTCAAATTAAAGGGGTTACATTAGTTAGTTTCAATAGTTCTGTAAAGGTAAAACCTGAGGATAAAAGTTAAATTTTAGTAATTTTATTGTTTAAATGTAATTTTTTATATAGAACTGTTAGAGAATCCATAAAATATTACAGCGTAAATGTACTCAAAATGAACCAAAAGTTATTAACATTTATGGTTTAAGTTGAAACAAAGTTGATGCTTTGAACAAACAAGTCCTGCTGAATGTCTACCCCTAATTATTTTATAATGGAAGTTTCAACACCCTTTAGGTAAAAGAAGCTCTATATATTAAATTGTGAATATCTCGTAAAGAAATCAATAAGACGGGAAAAATAATCAATGTTGGCAGTGTCATGTTTATGTTTTTAAGGCTATTATTGAGAATGTTTGACATTTATTCTGAATCATGGAAAACATTTGTTGTAGCAAAAACATCCATTTAAGAATGTACTTAGCCACAAAACATACTGTAGGAAGCATACATAGTATTTAACGGTTTCCAGTGTTTAAAAAAAGACAATCCAAAAAAAACAACTATAAGAACCCTCAATCAATACGAACCGACAAAATG
This sequence comes from Matsumurasca onukii, assembly GCA_018831715.1. Lineage (NCBI taxonomy): Eukaryota > Metazoa > Arthropoda > Insecta > Hemiptera > Cicadellidae > Matsumurasca > Matsumurasca onukii. The sequence continues at coordinate 63,411,460 of CM032062.1, forward strand.
GTTTAGAAATTTTGTCAAAGAGAAGTAAGTGATAGATGAGAAGTAGCCTGGACTAGTGATAGAAAAAAAACCTCATTCCAAAAGAACAAAATCAGGGTGAACTTTTTGGATAGCGTTGGCGTTATTGTAAGGTTTAACTAGGCTTTTACGTTAATAAAAGTAATAAATTCAAGAAACTCAAAGACAAACTTATGAACACAACCAAAATATTGTTTAGTAAGTAAAACCCCATTGCTTATGCAGCGAAGAAAATGCATGTTGTTATTTAAATGTTATTTGTTGTATTACTTTTGCAAAAAATCTTTATGAGCAATAATAAATATGCACTTAAAGCGAATTTTAAACAAAAAATACACATGATTTGTTTTAAACGCTATTATTCGTTAGCTATTGGATAAAAGGTGTCTCGGAACTCTCTGGAACAATTCATATAAAATTGTTCTTTGGGTGGAGACAAACAAATTTCACAATATTAGCATGTGTCATCAGTGGCTAGTTTTTCATAAGTCTATTTGTAAGTGTTTTACAAGTTATTTTATAACTCAATATTTATTAAAGGTAGAAACTTACAACTTTAACGTCAAATCCACGAACACTGTTATAGCTACAAAATATTATTATGACAGATAAAAAGTGACAAATTTACAGAAAGAAGAAATAAAAAGCTATTTCTCGGCATATCAAAAATTATAGCAATGCTTAAATATACAATACAATTATCAAACTAAAAAGATTCAAAACTTAGGAAACTACTTGCCTAATACAATGTTTTTATAGATAGATCTTCAAAATTGTTTTAAATGTTTGTACCTGTATAACATGTTTCTATGTGTAATTTTGTTAGGTAACTTGTTCAAGAATTTCAATCCCATCTCAGTCAATTAATGTATTGACTTGACAGTTTTTGGATGGTCAGTTAAAATTGTTTTCGAAATATGTTTCAAACCGTAACTACCCCATTGAAAAATATTAATGCCATTTCTATCAAAATATTGATTTTGTAAATGGCTTATTCTACTACGAGACAACGATTTTAAAATGTTTAAAAACCTTTTCCAAATTATATTCTCCAGATTTAGTATGAACCTTTACAAACAAATAATAAACCGATGTTGTAGACATTACATTATCAAATTAAATTAAACATGAAGCCAGTTTATTAGGTTTTATCAATATTAGTTTTGTTGCTCTCTTATATTATTACAAAAAGCTACGTTTTATAAGTACCAATTAAGTTTTATGAACGGTTATGAAACCAGCGTTGTATGTTACGTTTTAAGACTGCTAGATTGAAAATTCATAATAATGGCTGAGATCAATTTAATTAGAAATAATGTAGGCCCTTAGAAGTAATTAGAAGTTTAGGTTAGGCCCTTGAGAACGAGTTGAGTTTCCCAATTGCCGAGACGTAGGGAGTAGTTTTCTTCCTGAACGGGGCGGAGAAGTCCGTTTTTCTAATTAAAAAGTTTCAATATTAATATTGTCCATTTCAAGCGTAGTTCCCTGACTTTCTTGTCTAACTATTTTGTCTTTCATGACCAAGAGTGTTATTTGAAATATTGTTCGATCTTATCCATAAATAAAGCAACAAACCTGCACTACATTAATTTGTATAACTCACCGAAAAATGCGAATAAGGTGAAAAACACTAAGAGGAGTAAACTGGAGATTCTGATCATGCTGCCCAGGCGATCCATCTTGAAAACTCACAAAACAAATTCACACTAAAGCATCGCAAAGGAAAAAACAAAAGTATATTACGGGGTTAGTTGTGTTTGAACAGTTAAAATAACAACCCCTTCAAGTTGTACGCGTCGTTTGATGTTCTAAAGCTATATACCAACTCACAGAACTGCAACAATAAGTTTCACAGCAACGATACTCAGTTTATTGCAACAATCAACACTTTCCAACAATGGAAGAAGCGGCTGTATTGCAACAATGAGTTTCACAACAATTGCAGCCGACAATGCGACATTGCGTAGGGAAGCACGGCCGCGAATTGCGCGCCAAGGCGCGAGACGGGCGCGGGTGGCGGGAGTTAGTTCCACTTCCCTCCGCATGCGCGCGCTCAGCCGCAGCAGCACCTGTCGGATCATTACTAATATGATAAACTGATAAACTGTGACGAGTGTTATCTTTACCGACCTGTCAGTTTCCCGTAGATGTGACTGATGGACCACCGGGGACGAGTTTATTTATCGTTTAGACGGGTTGTGTTTTAACGTTGTTTGTTCTAGAGCTCTGGAGAGCTCTTGTTTCGTTGAATAAATTTTTGACCCGATAATGGTTTGTGTTTTTGTAAAACGTTCTGGTAATAAAGGGATATAAAACACACTTTTAGAGACACTTAGGTAGTATTTTCGTTAAAACATTGACATAACTCTCCAGCTTTGGGAACACCCAAAGATTTAATAAAAATTAACATAATACTATGTTTGGATTCAAGTTTAGAAGATTCAGTTCCTGGTTACTGGTTAGATTAGATGGTTTAGTAATGAGGTTCATGACCACATGCACGTCAACGCTTGGGTTAATTGTGCTGGCTCCCTATTCTCCTATTTAGGCAACCCACCCCTGTTTTCTTACAAAGCTCGAGGATTGCGCTACCCAATTCAGACGGATGTAACTCCTGCCACTCACGAGACCCCAGAAGACTTCTTCTCCTGGCCTCGAGGGACTCACATTCGATAAGAACGTGTTTTGCGGACTCATGAGTACGCTCACACAACCCACAACTAGTATCTCCTGTGTGGAGACCCATTTTGGCTAGATGATTTCTGAAGTAACCATGACCTGTGATGTAATGTGGTTACTGGTTGAAAGAGATAAATATGTATCAGTACACATGGATATGTAATTACTACCAAATTTGCACTTTATGTATTAAGTGAAAAAATAGTACCACGTCGAATTGTGTAACCTCCTCCTTGCGTAGGAAGTCGGTTAAAGATGCTCTTCTCATCCGTGTTTTTCGTTACGCGCTGAAATTTAACGTTAGGTAGAAAATTCTCTTTGTGCAAACTAAAGAAGCAACGGATTAACTATCAACCGAAAGCAAAGAATCTTGTCGCCCAAGAGGATAAGAAAGTTTGCCAGCTTTGTTGTTCCGTATAGAATGAAAACGGAGGGGGGATGGAGGGGGGAGAATGTAAATAAAACATGAGCAGAACTCACAACGCTCATCAGGCCGGTGACAACAATGTGAAAAATGTGTTTACAATGTTGTTCTGGCCGGAACCACCAGCCAATCCAAGGTTAGGCTTTGTTCAAGTCATTGCTACTCGATATCATCTTAAAACCTACGAAGATAAAACACTTTTAGTTTCTTTTAGTTTTGTTACAGTACATATGTCAGAGTTCTGTTTATTTTGCTTTTAGCTCCTTTTCAAATAGTTTATTTATTTATTTTCAATTGTATATACAATACAATAGTTATGTTGAAAACAAAACTATACAACAACTACAAAAAACACAAAATCTACCACCACTGGTAAGAAACAAAAGCTAAAGAAAACCTTCCACTATATCGTAAAAGGTACTAGTATACAAGTTTAAATTTAAAACCATTCCCTATGAACTCTCCCACCGTATAAAATCAATTTGGCAATAAAAATTCTTAAGCTCACACTAAAATTTTAAAATTTTGAATTTACTTAATTTTTTTGGTAGTTTGTTAAACATCTTTATACCAGCATTTATCGACAATTTATTTGACATTTCTAAACGGTGGATATCAAAATTTAAGATGTTTGCATTACGGGTATTACAAAAATAACTTGACACTACCAATTGAAGTGTTGAAAACCAGAATAATAAAGTTACCCATATGTAAAGTGACGTAATTGTCCCTATACCGGTTTATTTAAAAACATTTTGACATTTAACAAAAAAATTCTCTATAATTTAGTTTTGCAATTATTCTTACAGCCGATTTTTGAAGAATCAACAGTCTAGAAATGTTTGTGTTCCCGCAGTTTCCCCAAAACATTATGCCATATAATATGTGGGGATGTTTGAAACCAAAATAAGCCATTCTCAAAACATCTGCACTGTAGTGAGAATATAGTTTTCGCAAAAGAATATCCCAGAAGCCATTCATTTACAGACTGCATCAATACGGTCATTCCAGGTTGATTTTTTGTCAACAAATACACCTCAAAACGTAAAGCTCAGTTAAAACTCAGCAATCACAATCTTAAGGCAAAATTCTTTATTAAAAAGCTGGTACCTTCACTTTTTACTCTGAGGTTTTATACTTGTTTATATGCTCGTTTGTTTCAAATATATACCGGTATATGCGTTTTATGTGTAATCCTGAGACACGGAACGATTCTCGTACCACGTTACCAAAATACATCTATCAGTTTTAGGAACTGGCTTCAATCGACTACATGAGTCAAGGTGTGTGAGGGATGAGAGTTAAGTTTCTACAGATCCAGAGCTCAATCAAGGGTTCAACCCTGCAACCACAACCCTGCTTAGCTAAGCTGTTACCTGACTTGCCTGTCATACCTCACCCCTCAGTCACCAACTCTATTGTGTATCATGTACATGAGTCAAGGTGTGTGAGGGATGAGAGAGTTAAGTTTCTACAGATCCAGAGCTCAATCAAGGGTTCAACCCTGCAACCACAACCCTGCTTAGCTAAGCTGTTACCTGACTTGCCTGTCATACCTCACCCCTCAGTCACCAACTCTATTGTGTATCATGTACATGAGTCAAGGTGTGTGAGGGATGAGAGTTAAGTTTCTACAGATCCAGAGCTCAATCAAGGGTTCAACCCTGCAACCACAACCCTGCTTAGCTAAGCTGTTACCTGACTTGCCTGTCATACCTCATCCCTCAGTCACTAACTATTGTGTATATTTTTAATCAAACTTAAGTTTTACAATGAGAAAAGTGATTATTTTCCATTTTGTCCCTTTACTAAATAAATATTTTTATTTAGTGAGCAATACAAAAACACATAGGAAAGCCTGCTTCTTAATTTGACTTTTACCGATTGTTCCACTTCATATTTTCGACAAGTTATATTCCTAGCGTTTGGAATGAAACAATCCACTATTACCCTGAGATGTAATGAATACAGCTGAGTTTAATGTCCTGCTTCTGATCTCGTTTACATGTGAAATCATCTGTTCTGGATACTAAGCTCAATATGGCCTTGTATGTGCATAAACACTGACTGAGCAAAGGCCTGATCTACATCAAAGGAAGCATGTGCCAGCCACCTGGTATATGCAGTGGCTAGGTGTTCACCTATCCAGGCACTTACGTGCTACATTGATTAAAAGGAACCAGTATCCACCATAAGTATCCTTGGATCAGTTTTAATTTTATCAAAAATTCAATCCAAGGATACACTTGTTCTCTTTATTTCTTCTTTTGGAGTTCCTTTGTAGTATTCCTTCAAAGCGGATTTTACCTCATTAATATATACTTGTGTGTTCTGAATCCGATCAAGTCCTACCTAATCATGCTGTCGTACTTACAATTAATTGTAGTAGTTCCTGAAAACAAAACCAATTATTTCAAGTTTTCAAGCATTTTTTAGTTTAAACAATTGTTTCTCGATTATTATTTATTATTTGCTTGTTTTGAAAATAACAATTTAATGAGAGTACGCACGGACTGGGATATTAGTTTTTTTTATACGGATTACAAAATGATTTCGATACTATGAATCGGCCAAATTATGTAGAACCATATTTGAACTTTCATATGGTTGCACGATCTTTTTACAAGGTTTCAGCAATAAATATTCTACGAAGTTTGTTTGTTTGTAAACACGACGAAATAAATAACCCCAAGTCCTTTTTACAACTGTTTGAATGAGGAAACAACAATGTTTATTAAGTGGTCAAGATACTTTACCTAACATGGTAAGAGGAAGCCCTTTTGTTTTCTGAAAAATTGGATAGCAATTTCTGTTAAAAATTATATGACAACAATAAACAACAAAATTCAATATTTGAGCAACTGGACTTTTGAAGGCGTTTTCAAGCTTACCAGAGATAAAATATATATTTTACTTTACCACATATTTACCAGCTATTTACCGAAAACCTTTGCGGTAATCAAAATGGAATGGGCCGGTATTATGGAAGGATGGGGAAACCTAATGACATAATGCATTCAGTATTCACTAAGGGATGAACAGGGTGCGGGGGTGTTGGATGACAAGGTACGCTGTTAGTGTCCGTTCCACTCACTAGAGCGCTAGTGTACTCCCTTGTACCACTTATGTACGATACCTTCAGTGTGTAAGCTTATACAATGTATTCACTTGGGATTAAACCTGGGGCGTAGGGTACTACAGAGAAAATTGCGAAAGAATAGCTGTTTTTAAGTACGAATAGTTAAGTACGGAGCTTGTTGTGCTGCAATAAATATTAACAGCGAAACTAAAGTTTCCTGAACACACTACTCAATTTAAAAAGCATATGTAAACAAAGGTTCGTGCTCAGGAAAATTTTAAATTCCCCGTTATAAAGACATTCGCCAAGTTTTGTTATTTCTAAATGCTTTACTATAAAGCTTGAGGAAGCGTAGAAAATGTAATAATTATGGTCGCCATCATGAAACCAAGAGTGAAATTATTCAAATTTACTTTTTGAATATTTGTTTTTGTCGTAATGATAGGTGTGTTAGGTTTTATGTTTATAGCCTAATGGACTTCGAAGATAAAAAATACTTTAGTAAAAACAGACCGATAGTCGGAAAACTAAGTGAAATATGAGTATATGACCTGTTTATTTTGACTTGTTAAATTACCTGATGAAGTTTGATCCCGTAATTACTGGACACCCTGTATATGCTATATCTTCTAAACTATTGCCTCGATTTTAACCAAATTTCAAGGAAACTATTTATTGTAATACGTTGCAAAGACCCTGTAAATCTGAGAAGGAAGTCCTAAAATCTTTTAAAGCTCATGGTAATATAACGCAACACCTGTTATATTACACATAAACCTCTGGAATCCGAAGCAAAGCAGAATGAACAAAAGCAAACCGCTTCATGGAGCAGCATAATAGTAGAGAACAGGGCGTTCTACCAGCTTTTGAGAGAGGTTTGCGCGAAATTAAATTTAAACGTTATTATTAATGCTGTTTTGACAAAAGAACTCTTAAGTTAAAGATAAGCACATTATCTAGGTTTGCTTGTTTCTCATTTTTCAATATACCTTTTGATTTTTATGCAATTAGTTGGTGAAGTTAGAAGAAATAGAGTGTTTTCAGACTGTATTGTAGAAGCTAAAAATAGGTTTATCAAAATCTGAAAACAGGCAAACACAGATAAACTCTTCCTCATCCCATTAAAATGATATATCTGAATTTAACCTTCACATAAGAGCACTATTATCTTTCTACGAAACCCTTGCATGAGCTAGTTTGGTTTGACAGCTAGGCCGCATCAGTTGAATAGAAGGCCAGTTGTAACGTGCGCGATGTCGTGTGTTCCTTGGGCGAACGAATTCAACCTTTCCTTGAGGTGACCACTGAGGCGCACCTTTAATCTCAGGGTGAAGACTGAAGCGAGACTGTGAGCGAAGCAAACCTCTAGAATAAAATATGACGTTTGACCTAATCAGTTTAAAATACACCATGTTTCGTTTCAAATTTCAAATAAAGAAATAACCTAGGTAACTAGTGTTGGCCGTTGATAGAGTTTTCACCTCTAGGCTGGAGGCTAGTGGTTGACGATGCATGATGTTGGTTTCCACTGAGCCAAGCTCAATCAAGGGTTAAGCACTTCAGCCTCAACACAACTCAGCCCTTAACCCGCTGCCCTTTCACCAACCCCTTGCTGCCTTCTCTCTCTCTCTCTCTCTCTCTACTCCACTTCTTCAGGCCAACTGATTTTACAACCTTGGTTGCTTATAGTTTTGTTAACGTAGAGAATATTTATCATGTGCCGAAAGTATTGTTAGTGAATTTCAGAAGGAAACACAGCTATTAACTTGTATCGCCGTATAGAACGAATCGCCAAGGAACAAAACTGTTGTAGTGTTCAGGTTCCTGACAGCTTCTGAGTCAAATAGCAAGGACTTGTTAACAACTACCAAAATCCGTTTAGCAAAACAGTTTAGCAAAATGTTGGTGAAATTTTGTTTTTTTCTGGTTGATTGGATTGCGTTGATTTTTTGAACACATTAGCTACGGGGCTGTACATTATTGCATACCAAGTGTATTGAAATCAAATCATACCTAAACCCCAATTTTAGCGAGGAAATGGCATCGCTCTTTAGGGCAAATTATCGCCGCTACAGGAAATTTGGCAGGATTGCAGTTCTTGTGGCTGTGTTTTCCGCTTTTGGCAGCCTTTGTAAGTTTTATACTTTCAAAGGGTAATATTATTAAGCCCAAAAACAAATTACTTCCAATTAATTAAATCCAACCTTGTAGGCCTTGAAGCTATACATATTTGCGTTAATCTCGAAATAGAGCTTTATTTACGAGACATCAATATGCCGTCTAGTCTAGTTTGATATTTCAATGAACCTATATATCTCAACAAACAACAAAGTTTCACGAAGTTATTTAGTGTTTTAATGTATTTAACGATAAAACTATGGCATATTCTAGCTCAAGCTGCTATTACTAATATTTAAAACCACGAAAGTGCTTCAACTAAAAGCATAACTGTTTTCTTAGTAGTTAGTATAATTGCATCTGGGAGGAATTAGCATACAAATGGAAATGATTGTTTGAACAACAGATTAAAATCTGTAACATCAGTAACAATGAGTTATGAACGGTTTGCGTCCTTTGTTGATTTATTTGTCATCCACAACTATTTGTATAACCAAGTTTTCAGTACTTGTACATAAAATTAGACTATAAATTTTGAGCACTTTAAGAAGAAATAATAGTTTTTAATGACCTCTAAGCCTCAAAACGATCTTCATATGTTTTGTACCAAAGAGGAAGTGGAGAGTATACAATGTAATATATTTGTTACTAGAATTCGCAGTATAAGAAACATTTGTAATGGAATGAAATTTCAAAACCCCATTTTTGCTTTCAGTTTGTATAGGCTAGCCACATATCTGAAGAAATGAATACAAATAGCTTTAAAAATATTCACATATAGTATAACTTGTAGGAAAATATAAAAGCAAACAAAAAATAAGTATTGGCCTATGTATAGTATAATGTAGTTTGGAAAGCCTACGCTTTGATTGAGGAGAGAACGGAGCAGTTTTCTTCCTAACTTTTATCTTATTCCTCCCTGTTTTCTCCTTCCACTTTTCATCCCTAATGCAATCATCCCTTCGCTACAAACTGCCCTTCAAATCACCATCCAGCCCTTTTCCCGGTCAAACAATGAAACTTTCTGTATTCCTGATAAATGAGTTTTTTGTGTCGTAGTCCTCTATTAAAGTATTTAAAACCCAAATAAACCGGTATATTTCGGGATAAAACCTTCTTCAGCCAAAAATAAAAATCTATCCCAAAATATACCGGTTTATTTTGTTTTAAAATTCATTATATCATGAAGGCATATAAATTCTTTATTAAATGAGAAATAGGGTGGAAGGGTATACTTAGTAACGTACTTATTCAGCGAGAAAATAGATTCAGAATGTTTCCACGATCCAAAAAACTTAGGAGGATCTTTTATTGCAAAATACTAACAAAATTACGTTTGCGAAGTTACTTGACTTTGATACGTGCCAAATAAACTAAGAGTTAATAAATTGCTTTACACAACTCTAGACTCTTCGTGAATTTATTGACATTTAACATATTTGAGTTTTATATACTTATTTCCGAGGTGCAGTGTAAATTAATTCCTTTCGGCAAATTATGCGAATGGTTTCAGTATTAAACCAGCTAGTACAGCGCGTAAGATCTAAAGGTCTGAATAACGTAGGCCTACTGTAAAATGTTTGTTATCTTCACAACGTTGAGCTAAAACAACAAACCATAAATGGTTGAGAGGTTAAAGCGCTCACAAAATATTATAGTCAACAAATTACCAAAACCATAAAACACCCCGTCTAGAGACGTAAACATGATATAAAGCTTAGTTAGTTCAGCCAAAGGGCAAAGAAGAAAACAACAAGGCACTAAAAGAACCAAGAAACGCAAGATGATTTTATGATACTTTTGTGAAGAATTATACAGGGTAAGTTTTATATGTCCCCCCCCCATAACTTTAGAAGGAGGCAACATTTTGAAAACGCTTTAGGGAATGTTTTTAAAGGGTCCTGAAGTTTCTTTTGACGTACTTTTCGTTACCCACTCCCCACCCAAAATGGGGGCCTAAATTTTTAAACTACGAACCCCCCTTGTGACACCTCATTTGAAAGGATATGAAAACACAAACTCGTTGATACAATACGTTTTGAAAAATATAGCGCCAGCGTCCATTTATCTGCTTAAAAAATTTAACACATTGTGACGTCGGGGCCCATAGTTCCCGCCGTCTCGGGACAAATAGCGACTGCTGAGTGGAATTTCAGCCAGCAGTGGCAGCAGTGCTGAACCTATGAAGTACCTTTAGGATAAAAGAGCCAAGCTGAAAGTCAATAGAAAAGTCAATATTTAAGAGTGGATCTAAGGGTAGTTCTGGAGGCAATCAGAGGAGGTGTGCGTTACAACATTTTGAGCCGCCATTTTGTACAGGAACGTCGTATATTTTTAATGGTATCAACGAGTTTTGTTTTAAACCGTTTCAAATAAGATGTCACAAGGGGTGGGGGTCCGTATTTAAAAAATTTATAGGTCCTCACCCCCCCTGGGAGGGTGGGTTAAAAGTAATACAAAAGAAACCAGGACTCTATAAAAACATTCCCTGAAGGGTTTTCAAAATTGTTCCTCTTTCAAAGGTGAAGGTGGGGGGACATATAAAACTCATCCTGTATACATATTGAGTATATGGAACTAAAATGTAAGTTATAGGGTCCTCAGGAGGTAACTATCTAGAACATTTATAAACTATGAAAAAGTGGTTCCTTGAACTAATAAAGTAAGAAATGAACGTGATTCTTGTACATTATCAATTGAAAGTTGTTTGGTTGTAGTTGACTGGTCACGCTGATTACTTTAGGTCATTAGACAATTTACAAACACAATTTACAAAGACAATCTGGCCATGACCAGGCCAGATAGATGCATCTCGTGTGCACTTTTCACCAGTTCCTGCCATAACCGGGCCAGGTAGATGCATCTCGTGTGCACTTTTCACCAGTTCCTGCCATGACAGGGCCAGGTAGATGCATCTCGTGTGCACTTTTCACCAGTTCCTGCCATGACCGGGCCAGGTAGATGCATCTCGTGAGCACTTTTCACCAGTTCCTGCCATGACAGGGCCAGGTAGATGCATCTCGTGTGCACTTTTCACCAGTTCCTGCCATGACCGGGCCAGGTAGATGCATCTCGTGTGCACTTTTCACCAGTTCCTGCCATGACAGGGCCAGGTAGATGCATCTCGTGAGCACTTTTCACCAGTTCCTGCCATGACAGGGCCAGATAGATGCATCTCGTGTGCACTTTTCACTCATGTGGGTGCAGTTGTAAGCACTAAGCATGCCTCCAGGCTGAAGGGTTGAAGAGGAGTGCATTCTAGTGGCTGTGTACGACACTAATGACCCCTTGTCAAAGTGTACACAGTGCACTCTCCCTGCTGAGTTATATCACAGACAAATAGAAGGGGGGGTTGTTAATTTTATGTAAGTACTGTTAGTGGTCATCGACTGAATGTATGATAAAAAGAGTATACTGAATCAATATAGTGTTAAGTGCTGTAATCTCATTAATTAAGAGTGCACAGTACCTGTCGGCCATTTTGTTTGTTGATTCAAAAGAACAATGTAAAAACAAGCAGACTTTCATCGAATCTTTTTGAAATAGGTCTTATTTTCAAGATGAGGATGTACTTCAGTGACTTTGCTAACCACTTTTTTAAACATTTTATTATTTTTCTAGTAAAATCAAGAAGTACTATTACAAAGATTCTTTAACTTTTGGATTTATGTCACGATCTTACAAATGAGAAAATGTTCAGCGGAGTTACTAAAACATTTAAAACACATAGCTTATGTCATAAAAATCTGATAAAACTGTAGGGTGAAGTGTACCAAAAAATTCATGTTTTCAATTTTTCTTATGGGTTGAAATTTAAGGTCACTACTGCGCACTCTTAAAAATGTTCACAATAAATTACGATTGGTTTGGGTAGTGGAAGGGGGAATCCATGCAGCAGACTCTTTTGTTCCACAGTCTTTTTGCCATGAAGGGGACTATAGACTCGCTTTGTACATGTATTTTGATTTTGGGGTTTGAATGGTTTAGCCATAAAAAACTGCAGTTAACCCTGTAAATTAATATTAGTAAATTAGTAATTTTGTAGTAAATTAGTCATTTGATAGTTTTATTATCGTGATAGTCCCGCAACAAATTAATACATTGTTTTATTTTTAATGAAAGAATGTGTCTCTAACCAACCATGTTACACAATAAAACTATACTATATTTTTAATATTTTTGGCCATATGCTTACCCCATCAAAATACAGACAGCTAAAAGGTTTAAAACATTTAATAATGAGCAAAAGAACAATGTAAAACAAGCAGACTTTCATCGAATCTTTTGAAATAGGTCTTATTTTCAAGATGAGGATGTACTTCAGTGACTTTGCTAACCACTTTTTTAAACATTTTATTATTTTTCTAGTAAAATCAAGAAGTACTATTACAAAGATTCTTTAACTTTTGGATTTATGTCACGATCTTACAAATGAGAAAATGTTCAGCGGAGTTACTAAAACATTTAAAACACATAGCTTATGTCATAAAAATCTGATAAAAACTGTAGGGTGAAGTGTACCAAGAAAATTCATGTTTTTCAATTTTTCTTATGGGTTGAAATTCAAGGTCACTACTGCGCACTCTTAAAAATGTTCACAATAAATTACGATTGGTTTGGGTAGTGGAAGGGGGAATCCATGCAGCAGACTCTTTTGTTCCACAGTCTTTTTGCCATGAAGGGGACTATAGACTCGCTTTGTACATGTATTTTTGATTTTGGGGTTTGAATGGTTTAGCCATAAAAAACTGCAGTTAACCCTGTAAATTAATATTAGTAAATTAGTAATTTTGTAGTAAATTAGTCATTTGGATAGTTTTATTATCGTATAGTCATATAACAAAATACAACTATGTTTACATGGGTTGGAGACCAAAATTTAATCCTAAATTTAATACATTGTTTTATTTTTAATGAAAGAATGTGTCTCTAACCAACCATGTTACACAATAAAACTATACTATATTTTTAATATTTTTGGCCATATGCTTACCCCATCAAAATACAGACAGCTAAAAGGTTTAAAACATTTAATAATGAGCAAATTAACTATAAAATCCACAACACTTAGTCTCCATCAACTGAATAGACCTTGCCATGGCACTCAACTGTTCATAACAACAAATTAAGGTAAGGAAAATAAGAACAATTAATTTTATTTATTTTAATTTGAATTAATTACATAAAATGAGTGTTTTTACATTTAAGCATTTATCAAAGTCAATTGCCATTGCTCTCCGCATTAATATTGTTAAATCATATTAATTACTTAATTTTAAACTTAAATGAATATCTTTACATTAGAATATTAACAACAGGTGTTACAACAAATGTGTTACTATTTAATAACATTAAGGCACATAATTATGGCTTTTGAAGTACAAAGGTAAAGTATCCCTTGGTTACTATTGTTTTCTTCTGCGACAGCTTTCCTATGTTTAAAAACTACCTTGAATAAATATGGATGTACTCGAAAGCTAACAATAGAAACTACATATTATTTTACACAATTTAATACTCGTGCTTTTGAATTATGTACAAATTTTACATTTTATTTCATATTGTAAACAAGCTACAGACCTAACATACAGTAATTATAATGATATTGCTTAACTGTTTATTTTTCCGTCCGCATTTTTTCAGTTCATGTCAATTTGAGAAAACCTCTCTTTTAAAAATAGTTATTACATGCAAGGTTTCAACTGTTTTTGAGAATAAAGAAATACTATACAGTACTTTTGTAGGAGATATTTAAACAATCAGCATATCATAAACACTAAAAGCACAGGTCATTGAAATTACGTTTAGCTTATTTTTTGTAGAAGAGCTAAATCATTTCAACATATACAATTGGTAATGAAAACCTTGTACATTAGATAAAGTTCAAGAAGCAACATTCAAATGTATCACAAAACGTTCAACGTCTGACTCATGAGTCTGTTTGCAGTTGATTAATAGGTAGTTAATCAACAAATGGATCATATTGCACTTCAGTAGACAAAAGCTGTTTTCTGATTGGTTTCAAACACTGGTTCACATAATAACGCAAGGCATCGCGCAGCACACTGGCAGACAAACGGGAACCACTGCTTTTCCAGAACTCTCTTTCGACTTCATTTTGCTGCTCGCTTCATATTCGTACTTCGATTTCGCTTTGTATTTTCCTCCGCCACTCTGCAAAATTAGATAAATTATATTGAATAGTTTTTCAACGATAGAAGAATTTGCTTGTGCATCCTTTGATGAGTTGTATTAGGCATACATATACTGTACATCAAAGTGGTGTATATTGTGTTATTGCATATTTTCTGATATGCTATACTGTAATCCTAACCTCCTTATGGATTTAATTTAGTGTTTGTAAGTTGTTTCAACAACTTTTTAATGTGTTATGTTTGAGTTGTTACTTGTTCATAAACTAATGCATCAATCAAATAATGTGTCAAAAACTTTCAGCTCAAACCTTATCTGAAAAAGGAGCAATTTCAATTTAGACAGTTCAAACTTTGTTGCAGTATTGTCACAGAACTGTATAAAATAATCTACAAAATATGTACTTTTTTCCAGTACAACTAAACAAACAGGAATTAACAAATTCCACTAAACTATAGCTGTGAAATCAACGACACCATTAGAAACAACTCACTTGTGACGCCTGCATCATAGCCTCCTCCTTCTTGGCAAAGAGTTCGACTCCAGGTGGGTAGTACACTGGGGGCCCGGCTATGTTCTTGGACTTGACCTGCAAGGTGGCGGACGGGGCTGAGGGTACTGCGGGTGGTGGAGGGTTGGGGGGAGCCGCTGGGGCGACGGGAGCCTGAGATCTCATCACCTCTGGCTCACGGACTGGCACGTATCGTGTTGACTCGTGGCGCTGCTGTAAAACAAAAGTTAAAATGCTTAGTTAAAGTTTAAACAACTAGCTGTAAATAAGTGAAAATATTTTGTTGTCACGTTCAAGAGTTTTAACATAATTATAAAATTATTAATCCTTGGTTTACTACATCTGAAAACCCAAATGCATTATAGTTTGCCCATCTTAAATTTGCTTAAAGAGTATTTTTTACTTTTTAAGAAGCTAGAGACAGATGAAATGTTTCTAACTATTAAGATTAATTTAGTACTTTTTGTTAAAATATAAAAGTCTCTGGAAAAACTGGTTTTAGTTTTTAATATAGTAATGTCTAATGATAATCATTAAAAAGATTTATTGCTCGACAAAATATACCAGCTTTATTTGATATTACCTACAAAAACCAGTTATATTACTGGCACTTACATCCAAAAATGATTGGAGTAGTGTACACAGATTTGCGTCAAACTCTAGTCTCCCGTAAAAGTCCTCAAATAGTAATGAATTTTGGACAATTTTAATATTATTTTACTAATACATAAATTAAAATCTTCAAAACATAAGTAACAAAACCAATACCTGTTTGTAGATTTTAGATTTTGGTTTAAGCTGTTTAAAGTGCATCATAGAATAGGCTTGTGGCAACGTTAGATGGCTCAAAAGAGATTACAAAGGCTTAGAGAAGCTAAATTATTTTAGGCGATCAACACTCAAGAGCTTTAGGCTTTGTCCAAAACTTTGTTCTGATACAATACAGGGCTTTATTTTTGTTTAATAAATTTAAATTAATCCACTTATTTATGAGGGTTATCATATCAAACTAATCACTAGTTAGTAATTAATATTTTCATTTGGATGTTGAAAAGTCTACTATGATTGACCGGTCCTGCTGAAGTTGGAAGTGTATTAACAATACTGTCCAGCCAAACCAACAAAATCGTATTGGTATTTTTTAATTACACTTTTCTTAAAGAAAGTTGGTGGACAAATTAAAAGGCGCTTGAGAGTCTGGTAAATATTGGCCTTAAATTTAAACTTACTTCTCGGCTAATAACTATTCATACAACCAAATATGAATTGTTTGAAGTGTTGTTTTGGTTGTATGATTACTTAAGATAATCAAATAAAGGTATCTCCACACTACCACTACAACTTCCAATATCTGCAACACTGTAAGAACTGTCAGGAATTACAGGAAACTCACTTCTGACAGATTTCTGGGTTTAGGATATCATGATTTGTATTGACTGCTCCCAAATCCAACAAAGCTTGCCAAATGAATTCTTCATATAATTATTTTTTTATTCAGCTTGGAAAAACAACAAACAACCCACCTGATACTCTGTCTCGCCAAAGGAGGCCATCAGTTCGTCCAGTTTCTTGGGGGCTGTTGTTGCGTCTCGGGGGTGGGTGAGGGGGTAGGGAACGGACGGGGGAGCAGGGGTACGTTCTCCTCGCGGATAGGCACATCTCGCATCTCGGGATACTTGGTCGAGTGGGTGGTCTGACTCGAGTACTTGTAGGTGATGACGGTGGGGTTCGGGGACTGGTGGGGAGGGGGTGACACTTGGTACGTCAGGGTTCGGCTTGGGTCAGATGGGCTGAACTTCTGTAGCGGCTGTGGTGACTGGGGCCTCACATAGGACCTGCTGGAATTGACATATGAATTTTATGAACAGTGATAAGTGACTAAGCTGGATTTTGTTCAAAGGAAAACGTCAAGTAAGTTTCATTTGACAGGAGAACCAAACTAAACACAACAACAAATGAACCTCACAAAACAAAGGGAAATTTAGGAATCCCTTGCAAACATATTTGGATTTTAGTACTAAAATTGTTTTCCAAGATTAAGTAACGTACTGTTCACTTGTATGTACAATGTGCATTGTACTCGTATATTCATTTGACTTTTCAAAGGTGATTTCTAATTCTTCAAATGTGTGAAATTACTTTATAGGTTAGCAATTTCATAATCGAAATGTATACAAAACGTAAACGTATTGTAGTCTACAAAGTGCCTTTTGAGAACAGAGTATCTGTTTTTGTGAGAACCAGAAATCCATTGAAATTTTTATTTTTTGACAATGACAGCTTTGATGCTCAAAGGCATCTCAAACTAATATAACAAAACTGGTTTGATTTTGAACTAGTTCATCATAAATCCAACATTAAAGTTAAATCGGCAAGAATAATTGTGGTGAAATAGTATTTTCACATACCTATTTTCGTCAAAGTTGTAGGTCTTTACAGTAGTCGATGTATCTTTGTGAACATTCGGCGTGTTGAACGACACAGGACTCGGTGATCGGTGGGGAGGAGGGCTCCTAGGTACTTCCTGGGTGCGAGAGGAAGTGTTGTATGAGTAGCTCTGGGTGATCTTAGAGCTGGAGGAGCGAGGAGGCTCAGGGGGTGAGTAGGCGTGACGCTATGGGAGGGGGAAGGGGGCGCAGAGGTTGACGTGGACCCTCGGGGGAAAAGTCTCTGCTGGAGGTGGTGTAGTTGTATTGGCGCACGGTGGAACTGGCGTTCCGGCCGCTTGGAGAGGGCGATCTGGAGCATAAGAAAAGTATTGGAATTGCAATTAAGTAAAATGTGCAGGTTATATTAGAAGACAAATATAACTTTTGCTAAACATTACATACCTTTAAAATCCAATTTATTTCTACCACTAACCCTAACAAAATATCAGAATGCACAAGTTCTTAGTGTCAGTTCTCACTTCTCCCAAGCAAGTCTTAAAATTAAGTTTATCAAAAACAGTTTAAAACAGATAGGCTAACATAACCCCTTAACCCCATAACCCCTGAGCTTGTGTTAAACTCAAACTAACCATCACATTTCAAAAATACTATAAAAAACGTAGTTCTCGGATAAAAAAAACACTTCCAGCAGGGTTACCTGTGCAGTGTTGGAGTTCGGGGCACATCGTCAGAGCTGTTATAGTTGTAAGTGCGGACAGAAGAGAGTTGTTGTCGGGCGGGTGAGGGGGAGGGCTGTCTACGGTCTTGAGGAGGAGAGAGGTCTCTCGAACCGCCGCTTCCTGCAAATCACAAACAGGTCATTTAGTTTAAGTGCTAGGCAACGAGTGGTGTTTTGATGATGAGAAATTCTTTCCTTAAAAGAAAGGAAGAAAGTAAGACAGTGGTCAATATATACCCTGTTAATTGAAAGCTGCAGCAAAAAAACTACAAACCTTTTTTCACACTTTCTATTTAGTAAAAAAAGAGGAAAATATCTAGCTGATAGTGATGTTATGTGACAAAGTTTCTTTAAATTTTCTTACAAATAAAATGATGGAGAAATTAGTGAAATGATACATTAAAAAGGTTATTTTCCAGAAAATCAGATACAAAATAATTGTTTTACAAATTAACACTACTACAACAAACAAAAAAGCAATTCACCGGTGATAAAGTAGACATTAAAATATGTAGTTTAATTTAATTTTTACCAGTAGCCTATTAGAGCTTATCCAACTCTTATAAAACTATAGATAAACCAATGAAAATTAAAAGTATTAAATATTACGCTTTTGTTTTAGTGTTTGTTATATATTTTGCATAATTTATCGAATATAAAATGTCAATACAACTTTAATTCCTGACTGGAAACTGTGGGCAGGATATCTCTTTTTAAGTTTTTTAATGTATAATGATTATAATATTTAAAAGAGTAATAAATATGACTTCCTCAGTAAAATTTTCTATTTTTTGTGACTTTTCAAGCATTATAGTTGAAGACAAAGTAACAATATTTTTCATAACACAGTGATTTAAAAATATCTTAATATGTTCTTTGAAACAGCTTAGTAAATTAAAGTCATATATTTAATTTTATTTTTTACAACAATCTATGTTCATTGTCAACTACATAGTCTCTATGCACAAAAGGTGACGGTTTAATTATAATAAAAACAGGGCTGTACTTGGATATTCTTGTAGCTGTTCTTCATCCACTCGCTAGGTAGCAGCACAAGTCTTAGATCTACTTTAACTTTTTGGGAAAGCTGACTATATACATTATAGTTGAAGAGTTATAAAAAATACTAATTTGCTTCCACAATCTACAGTTACTAAAATGTAATTTGTAACTTACAAAAGTCCTGGGTCAATTCCTGTTGTTCTTGTGATTCCTCCTGAAAATAAAAAATACATTTCAGGTTTTAATTTTGACTCGATATTTAAAACTAAAAAGTAGTGTGTTGTCAAAGAGTAATATAACATTTGCTCTAATACATGTTCTATACAGGCAATAAGGTATTAATAGTATTTATATGCTGTTGAACTGTTTAAAATGTTGAGTTTTAATAACCAGCTGGTCTATAATTGTTTGTTTGAATTAAAATCTTAATAAATAAATTATGTTTTATAAACTACATAATATTGTAGAAGTTACTTAATTATACATTTTCATGAAACATAAAATTTAATATAAATTTCAATATTTGGGTCTCTTTACCCTTTCATAAAAACGTACTTATCCACAGCTCTATAAAAACATACCTCTAGACAGGTACTAACATAATAGATGTATGGAGTTTTTTTCAAGGAACCTTACTGGGGATTTGTTAAGAATGGGGCAGAACTTTTCATATAACCTCATAGCAACATTTAAAGCAAATGGTAATTTCTATTGTAATAAAAATGTACATTTAGAAAACGAGTTGAGTTTGATCTTTTTGAACAAATTATTTTACAACTTTTGAAGATTGTAGCTCAGTTTTCTGTTTCTTAAAACTTGCTAAAACCTATCTTGTAACAGAAACAATTGAGTGCTCAAGTTGACTCTGTTCAACGCTCAGGAAAGCGCCCAAGGGGTGGGTGTGGAGTCGATATCAGATTGAACTAATCACAGACTGTTGCTGCAGAGCTGCAGAATGAGGAGCGGCTGCAGATTTATGAAGCTCTCAAGGTCTTACCGTCTGCAGCAAAGCCAGTTCTCTGTGCCGTGTGAAGGTCGTCCAGCAAAGAGTCAAGTTCTGTGATGTTCTGTTTCATTCTTGCATCAGTCACTGGCAGGCTGGACTCTGGAAATACGGGGATAAACAACAAGTTAGAATAAATTTGAGTAATCTCCTTGAGGGAGTGGGATGCGAAAGGGGAAGTCAAGAGACATCCCACAGAAATGTGTCCATTTTAGGACAAAAAGGCAATTGAATCATATTCTTGCTCTGAAATATTTTCTTTTAATTTAATATTAAAGGGTAATTATGTTAATTTGTATAGTACCCTTTGATAAAATGGGGGTGTGGAGGTCTACCAGCATCCAAAGAACTTTGCTACTTTAAGGTTTTAAAGAAATAATTTACGCCTACTCCAGCTCTAATAATTCTTTTCATTACTAACTAAAATCTTAAAATACTCAAAACTGTTCACTTTTCTTTCCTACGTTAATTTCTAGCCTACGTACAAGGCTACAAGCCCTAGTAGTCAAATGCCCTAGCGCTTACATGCGCATGTACATCTAGTCGAAATACAAGGTTACAGCAAAAGAAGATAGAAATAATAGGTGGATTGGGGTTTGGTTAATATTCTGCAATACCTGTGGGGTCTCCCAGATTGTCCCGAAAATTCCCTCTTTCAGAAGAATTTCCTAGGATTTTCCAAGTCAATGCTTAGCTACAACCTACAACTAGATGAAAATTAATCTCCATTAACTCAAGAGGTGAAGAACCATTTATTTTCAGAAACTACCACAGTTTGACAAGACTCTCACCTTGAAGACTAGATCCAGAAGAGTTGTACGTCTTCACAGTCTTCTCTACTGTAGAGTAAGAGGTGACATTGCGACCAGATTGGTTTGTGATATCGTGCTGGAACACATGTTGTAATTCATGAGCCAAGAATGTATCTTCATATATTAAGAATATATAGGCTTGGTATGCGTATATATGCGTATAATAATGAATTATTATAATACCAACTAATAATGGTGTAAAAGTATTATGTACATGTCATAAAAATTGAATCATTTTGTTTGTTTTTTTCAAAACAATGTGCAGCTTAAACTAATTTTTGAATTTTGCTTCAAACCATACTAAATGTGTAAAAATTCATATTTTAAGGCGGGTAATACACTGCTGTACCTCCAAGACATTTCTTTTTTGTAGAAGATTTGACAGTCAGATAAAAACACCATGCTTTAAAAATGTTAACACCCTAAACAACATTCTTTAGATTTGATCAAATATTCAATAAGATAACCCAGGTTTAATCACACTTTTGGAGAGTTTTCAAATTGACAGCAAAATATTGCACGAATTCTTCAAGCTTCACTTTAATTGCTGATACAAATATTGGCTAATGATTTAGATTTGACTAGTTCTTCAAGCCAAATAAACTCTGAGTGATCAAAACACTTCAGATCCACTTTAGACGTACCTGAGCTTTTGAAGTTTCCCCATCAATTTAAATTTAGTACTTCATTTCAAAAATTGAAGAGTTCTTCAATCATGATGAACTCTGATAAGAGTAGTAGGTGTACATAAGTTCCTATTAAACCTGTACTAAGACACTTGAAGCTGAATAAAACTATGCTGAAAGTACTTCAGATCCAATAACATTGAGTACTTAAGTCCAAACTTTAAAAAGACCTTATACTACTCTTCTATTGGTACTTCTTACTCTAGCAGAGGGTTAAGTCAGAGCAAAATGACAAGGAATCACGAAATGGAAACACAACTGTAACATCTAGTAATCACTACTAAGCATCGAGGTAGGTATACAATATTTTAGTAATGAATCAGTAACTCTCATGATTGTATCACCTGCATACTCACCATGATGGCAGGAGGGGAAGGGGGAGGCAGCTCTTGCAGTACTGTGGTTGTGTTGGAAGGACGCAGATACTCTATCTGGTACTCTGAGTGTTTCTGAGGAGGTTGTCCAGGGACCTCTGTGGTCACAGTTCTTGTCACCTCCCGGTAACCACTGACTGGGCCGTTCTGCCCCAGAGATGACCCAGGCCGGGACACGCTAGTCTGCAGCTCCTCCAAGAGTGCATCTGGAAGAGAAAATCCCTTAGTTACAAGAATAAAAATCTCTAACCATGACATTTGAAGACCTTAGAAGAAAGTACATTTTTGATCTCTAAAGAATTTAAAGTGTAATTCCCTATGTAAATCAATTTACTGTCCTCCAAGTGGTAATAGAGTCAGCAACCATCATCTATTAAGGTTAGCACTATTATATAAATCATACCTTTCAATTTAAGATCATCTAAAGTCAGCTGAGAGATATGAGACACCTTCTCTCCCTTTGAGGTTCCATTGTACTTTTACCTTACTTAGCTTTCTAAATCACAATCTAGATACTGACCGCTAAAACCCTTATCGGAATAAGATTGGAAAATAGTTAATTAATTGCCGACAAATATCCATCGATAAATTAATACCAAGAACGTCTGACAAAATTCAGTTGCAGTGGTCAGTCGTATCGAGTAACGAAAAGATGCCAACGGCAATGACAAGAAGTTTCAAAGCTTTGAAATATTTGTTCAACCTTTTCAATGTGCCTTACATATTCGGTTACAACCATCGCTTGATGTACTCCTTGGCGTACAATCTGTTACGGATTGCTTCGTCTTGATTAAAGTTGTCGCACATAATTTATTACAATTTTGTCAATCCTCTTGAAGAAAACTGTGTTGAGCAAATAAATGCTTCCGGTTGTATTTGTGCTGACAAAATGCCAACCACTGAAGCAGCTCACCTTATTTCCGTTCCTAAACTAAATAAATCTCTAGAATCTATTTCAAGCTTCTGTAGGTTTTATCAACAAACTCCAATTATATTAGTATACTTCTTCATCATTCTTTTTCTGTAAATAACTATCAATATACAGAGTGTCACAAAAGTGTAGTGCGCTATGCAGAACCGGATTTCACATACAAAAGTAAGTCGAAAATGCCAAGTAAGATTTCGTCTTAGTTTTTAGCTGTAATCCGCCATTTTGTAAATTTTTGAGAATAATTATAATTTAAAACCATTTGAGATTTTTATGAAACTTGGTTTACACCTTAATTGTTTTCTTAACAATATTTTCAAAACATATTTTTATCAAATTTCAAATTGGTGGTCATTTAAAAATTTCAAGGTCACATTCCAATTTGATTTGAAACTTTAGGATTGCCACCGTTTTGAAATTTGATAAGTTAGATACAAAATATTTTTGAAAAATGTTATTGAGAAAACAATTAAGGTTTATAACCAAAAAATATAAATAAAAATTATCACTCTTGGTTAAGGCTCATTTTCACTCTTAAGGGGCCTTGAAATAATTTGCCCCATATTTGCTTAAAAATCAGCTGGACCTCTTTTGACAAGCATTCGAAAAGTCTTTCGGCCGACCATCAATATGTTCTTCAAAATCATTCTGATTGGGTGAAATGAACAAAACAATCACACACGGCTTAGCTAACTAAATAACTACATTTTCTGTAAGGCCCATGAATCTTGTATTGTGTTTTCTTTCAAATCTTGGAGGAAGGAAAATATATTGAATGATTGAATTCTTTGAAACAACTGTTACCATTTGATTTCGTCCTCTGAACTGTTTGCTGACAAGGTATACAAGCTTGTGTGTTTGAGAGTGCATGAGTTTGATTTTGGCACCCGTCCTGTTTACAATGAAGACGGCCAAGAATAGTGACTGTAGTAACTGTATACCAAGTCCACTTTCGTATTGTGCCAGATGCCTTATTCATAACGAAAAGCTACAGAATTATATCATAATTCAAACGCTTCCTTTAAAAACTGTGTTAAAAATAATTAAATCCAGTCAGAAATGTTCTGAGGTTTAACAGTTATCTGAATAGGCCGGTCACAAAAAGGCCGGTTAGGAAGGTAAATAACAACACTTTTACTTTTGAAAGTTGATAACCAGGAATAAATCAGTACGAGTTAAACCGAAATATCTTTGGTTAATAAAAAATTGAAATTGAGCAGTTCAAAGTTTTTCTAATAATGTTTTTTAACATATTTTTTGTCGATTAGTAGGTTCCTGCTTGAATTGAATGCAATACGTTGACATCAATAACACGTTCTGGAAAGGACCACTAAAATTGCAGGCGTCGTCCAAAATAATATGTTTCAATACAAGTACCGAAAAATATTTTCTGTTCGAGCTATGAAAGATATTCGTCACCATAATGCAATATAAACCACCTGCAGTTTTATAAATAGTAAACCTTGCATTTGTTTTGTAATTAATTTTTACACATTACGTTTTTTTTTGCAAATAACCAGTGTCTTGCATTTTCTGTGATTTTAAAATTGTATTTACAATCACTAGAACATTTACTCGGGTAGTGACAGCATTCAAGACGTATCTTATTGTTTAATTTTTATTTATTTTTATTTTCTATTTTATTTTATTTATTTTAACGGGCTTTCTTTCAGCTGATGCGGCCTAACTGTCAAACCCTCCGCTTGCAAGGGTTTCAGAGAAGTAGATAGCGCTCTTATATGAAGGTTAAATTTGGGTATGAAAACTAATTTATGAAAAGAGAAAGAGTTTATCTGTGTTTGCCTGTGATTAGATTTATCATACCTATATTTTTAGCTTCTTAAATAAGGTCTAAAACACTATATTTTCTAACTTTAACCGTTAAAAGCATAAAAACTAAAATAAATTTTAAAAAGAACTACAGGCAAACCTAGATAATATGTTTGTTTTTCATTTGAAAGTTGTTTCGTCAAAATAGCATTAATACTAAAGTCCCCATTTTATTTATAGCAAAACCTCTGCAAAGACGATCTCAGCAGTTGAGGCTTAATCAATCAATCAATGGTTTATTGCATAAACATTTTCACAATGCATGGCAATCGTCATTTAGGATGTGTAACTAAAATTTTCCATTCACTCAAACATCGAGAACTCTTTCAAACATACATTGTGTGCACTCATTCATCTTCATTCATACGAATTGTTCCTCCCTAGCTCTTTGATCAGAGTGTCTGAGGAAACATTTTGAGACGAAACAAATTTATAACTAAACTAGAGTATAGCTTGAAAACACACCCTCATTCACTGAAAATAGGCTACATTGTGTCGTTTTCCTATTAGCCTCTTCAGTCCCAGGCTCAATATACAGTACATATAATGTAATGTAACCTGTAGGTGACGTGAGGTCTGAGGAGGTTAGAGGCTTCTCTTGTATTAGGGCTTAGGCTTCCAATTTTGGGATACTGGATCTCAGGATTCTGGATAAATATCAAATGTTTTCTGCACCAATACGTCATGGAAATCATGATAATCATAATAATAAAGTTATTATTATTATTGTCTTATTTTCATTTGCAATTATCGTCCCAATTGTTTAAAATAAAGTACCGGTGATTAAATCAACGCAAACCCAAAATCTCAAGATTTGAATAACTTTTTGAAATTAAAAGCCTTAAGAGTATACAGACCTGTCGGTCGTTTTGTTTTTCCCATAAGATCAGTGTAAAACAAGAATTTTCTTGAGACACTTCACGCCTACAATTTTCATCAGATATCGTTTTAAAATTTGTTTTGTTTGTAAGATTGTCGCTGACCACTTTGTTGAAAATTGTATTAGTTTACTAGTAAAAAAAGGAAATTCAAATACAAAGTTTGCACGTTTTGGATTTATTTCACGGTCTTATAAATAAGAATTTGGCTCAGCGGAAGCACTAAAACATTTAATACACTTTAGAAAAAGTTGATTTCATAAAATCCTATGAAAACTGTAGGTGTGAAGTGTCTTAAGAAAAAGCATGTTTTTACATTGCTCTTATGGGACGAAATTCAAGGTCACAGTCACTACTGCGCAGCCTTAATTAAGCTCATAAGAAATGTGCTAACCACATTTCCTCAACTTTGTTTGCACTCGTGCCGGGTGGTGTGAGTGACCTTGGGGTCGGACAGCGCAGCAGGGGCGTGCTCTCCTCATCTTTATGCAAGGCAGAGCTCGGGGCCGCTCGTAACGAGCCCAGTTCGCCAAAACACAGCATACCTCAAGGTCGAGATTCGCACAGATGGCCCACAACGTTAGCCTGGGCAGACGACCTTGTGGCCTTGCGAGCAAGTTGGTGTTAGGTTTCTGATGAATCTTGGGAATGGATGGAGTTCAAAAAGTCCAAATTCACTCTCTTTGGGAGTGACTGATGAAAGCTATTACTAAATAACTAGACAAACATCACACAAATACGTATGATCCCCTTCGTTCAAAAGTCTACTTATAAAACTAAAACTGTCCCTTAGGGTTGAGATTATTTTGGTTTTGATTTCGTTTCGTAACTCATTGAAACAGTTTTCATTTTTCCTCCTATGTCCTTTTAGTTTGTGAATTATGCACCTAGTTGAAGTTTTACATCACTCTTTCAACGGCGGGTAAAGTTTTATGATCTACACACAATCAAATCGGTTTCGTAGAGGTAACTTAATTTAGGTGGATCCATACCTGATGTCTAACTAGGTCCCCCAAAAAAAAAAACAAAAATTTCAACCATCCAAAAATACCGTAAGGTCTATAAGTATAAATCGGGCCATCGCCAAACAAATAACACGTTAGTTTTGTTTTAATTAAAATATTATGAATATGACGGTCATGTAATAAATATATACATCAAATAATCCAATAAAGTAACTTCATATTTGGGTACAGAATATTTTGGATTATTTAATATATATCTTCATTATTTCGAAATTTCTATAAACGTTGTTTCCTAATAATGATCGTATTAATTTTATTTATAATGTTGTTGAAACACTGAAAAGACACGACAATATCGGTTCCATTGCAACTTATTAAGTCTTTATTTATACATTACTCATCTTTTAACGTTCCCGCAAAAGAATATTCAACCAGAACCAATCCGACCAAAATCATCCAGCATGGCCGACCAGCCACTAACAAATGTACCACATAAGGAACTGCTTTGCACCTTGTACTTCCACTAGCGCCCTTCACCGAGTGACACCCAGGGTGCTACCATACCCGGGCAGGCAGGGTCGCCGCGTCACTTCCGAGGTCACCTGAGGACGCTCTGTGCTCGGATGTGTGCGAAACGTCATTGGTGGTGACGAGTTGTTGCGAAAAGCAAACAGACCAAACCTTGTAACACTTGGACACTTCAGCCAAGTTGCAGTCATCGGTTTATGAGAAGACCTTCGGTATTGAGGTCTTTCCGATGGAAATTGTACGAGAGAAGGGATTTACCAGGATCAGGAAGCGTAATGGTCGAACGAAACACGTTCTTTGTTAATTTTCAGTGTTCTTATTAAAACCCCTGATTATAACGTATGATTTTCGTTAGATTCATTATTTTAAAGACTCCACAACAACAGACCAATAATAAAACAACACACAACCGTGACTTAACAATATAGTGACTGTATTCTATACCAGTATTTCTTAGTTCGTTCAGAGGTATATTATTTTTATCGTACCAACTCAAATTAGACACTTCGAAGTCCTTTTGATAGTAAAGAAGGATTGAATGAGTTATTCCACCCATTTTCGTTAATGTCAGTAATTTGAAGCTTTTCAGCCAAGTCACTTCTCCGCCCTAGGTCAGATCGACTGCTGATAAAATTAGTTTTGGATTTGGGGTCTGGAGGTTTTGCTTCTTGGGAGGTCTGAAACGCGAACAAAAATATTTAGGGATGTTTAATTGAAAGTTTACATGGTTGAAAGCATTAGTTTTCAGTTTAAGAGCTTCACTCAGCATTTGGTTACTCGCAGTTTGAAATGCCTTATATTTCATCAATGCGAAACTTTCTCGAAAATCGCCTTGAACCGACGACTTGTTGGCATTTTATATCCTGAATAATAATGATCTTTCCCTTTAAATGAACTCAACATTAAAGTAAAAGGTAAAAGTTTGTCTTTTTTAACGAGACGAATTTAGGACTACAAAGTCCTCTCTACCACTCAACCTCGACCTTTACCGTACAGTCACATTACGAATGTAGTGGTGACTTAGGGATCGAACCCGCGCCACGGGAGTAATGAGCTCCAGAGTCGCGCTGCGATACCAAACCGCCACGGATTAGCACCGTAATAAAGTAATACTGTAGCTCAATGAATATTTTGTCTCGGTCGCTTTTTGATTACGAGAGGAAGTGTTTTTGCGAAACTGATAAGCACGGGTCATTCATGAAGATGAGAACTACAGTAAAATGATAAGCGGCATTTCAATACAACTGGCAAACACTGATTTGTTTGAGAGTTTAGGCTACATAGTCATAAATCGACGATAAACAGCATCACAGTTTGAGACGGCGATTCTCTTCAAATCAAAGTCAAACCACAGAAGAGTAGCGACATACACTAAAGAGTGGTAGTGTATGAACGTTTGCTTACCAGGTAGAAGTTAATGTAGTCAACAAACTTCCCAGTTCGATTGAAAACGTAACAATGCACAAGAGATTTCGTTTCACACCAGCGTTGGTTTCAAAACAAAATATGGAATAGTTCCAAAGAGGATATTAAGGAGACCTCATGCCCCACAAACTCTAGTAGGGCAATAGTAGTAAGTAGTAAGGGGGTAATAGTAGGACAATCAAAAATGAATTAGAATTCATTTTCATTCGTAGGCTAAAACGAGGTTTAAATTTTTAATTGATTTTTGAACAATTGCCAATTGCAACAGTTTGAAAGGTTATAATATTGGCTAAAAATAAACATGACTTACTGCTCAATATGCTGCAATTAATTGATGCATGTTAATAAATTGCAGCATACTCGTATGGAACATCTCCCCCTTCAGGCCTCATCGGTATCTTTCTATTGGCCTAATTTTTCGGCCAAATCTTGTTCTATATTCCATTTGTTCTGGCTCAAGAACCAAGATCATATTAGGTGAAACCAGATCAAAGAACTGCTCGCAGAAATCGTTACCACATTATGCCTTACAACAGCACATCTGTTCGAGCCAAACTGCCAGTACCATTCCTCCACCTTGATCTGAAACAAACTCCGGCAGAAACTCAGACACCTCTAGAGGATGTCCAAACCAAAGCGAGCAGGAGAACTGAAGATAATCTTCACCAACCATGACATGATAGATTCCAAAAAGGATGAATCACCTTTAATGGAATATAGAACAAGATTTGGCCGAAAAGCCCATAGCAAGATACCGTTGAGGCCTGAAAGGGGAAGATGTTCCATATGCTGCGAAAAGTAACATGTGTTTTTAGACAATGAGTTTTAGTTAGTAAACATCGGGTCATCAACTATTTAGAAAAGTAGTTTATTGTTCCTAAAAAGGCCTGTAAAATTTGATGCGTTTATCCTGCACAGTTCAAAAGAATTTTATTTTTACCCAGTGCCTTGAATGTCGAAGTGAGGAAATCTACCCAGTGCCCTGAATGTCAAAGTGAAGAAATCTGTCCAGTGCCCTGAATGTCAAAGTGAAGAAATTCTGAGGTACTTTTTCCCAATATTATTAACTTGTGACGTTACCTAAAATAAAGTATTTCCTTCCATAATTTAAATAACATTTCTCTGGATAATTAATCAACTTACCGAGATTGTTCTCATGGTTTGTGTTGGAGACAGTGGTCACGTGGTTCCTGACACTTGTCATCCTGAAACACAACAACAAATGTCTGACAAAAGTATACTCCAGAAACAATATGCATTGCGGACTATCTAACTGTATTTAATGGGAAACTATTACTTACAACACGTGGGAGGGCTAAAAAACAAACGAGTAACGTGCAATAAATATGGAATTGCGATAAGTAACCATAACATTGGAATTCAGTTATACATTAGGGCTGTACGAATTTTTGGCCAAGATCGACCTGACGAAATATATTCTATTGGATGTGTGTGGTAATATTGAAGTTTTGAATATGTCGAAGATCTTGACGAACCGGATATGTGACTGCGCCGAGTATTTGGGTGGTTGAAAAGATCGGTTATCCCTTGATACCGGGACCAATAATCGATAAAAACTCAGAAAAATCGACTCTTGGGATTTTCTCTCGCCAACAACCATCGCACTAAACATTAAAATATAACGTTGGTAGTAGTATCTTGTTTGATGTAGTAGTGGTTGATGTAGTCTCGTACATTTTCAAGAGTGGCTGGGTTTCAACACCCAAAAGAGCAAAACTTCACTCTTTCTGAGTGGTCTTCACTCCTTCATTTTTAGAGTGTATAAATTTCATCAAAATGAAAAGGGCAAAACACGATTGTTAAACATTTTAACAGGTTATTTGTTAATAATAGATGCAAAAGAATAAGATAGAATATAAATTAGTTGAAAGAAGTACCAAACTAGGTGATGGAACGTCGGCAAAATTTAAATAATTCCATTTACGTTAAACCCCCACTCAAAAAACATCTTATTTCAAGAACTGGTCATAAAGAGTATAGGAAAACAATAAAAGAAAAGAGTAGAACAGGAATAGTACGTGATTAAACGTGACTCACGAAGTCTATTATCAACAGTCGTGACTTGAGGACTTGGTCTAACAGCTGTTCCTCGATACAGTAGCACGTCGTGACTCCAAATGTACCACGTCCGTCCATAGCTGGTCACCACTACACGGCTTTCAATAATAATAGGCGGGTTGAAAGTGAGCTTTATCCCCTCCAGGCTTGCTACTGTAGACTCTCCCTCCCTTCGCGTCATCTGTAGCGACAGCAGAAATTATTTAAATATCTGATAAAATTACGTAATATCTTTCCCCCTTTTTACTATTATTCGCTTGGGTGCCTTGAATGGAAATTTACCAAAATTGGGTAAGGGGTCGAGAGAATTGAACTGAGGGAAAAATATTTTTTGGTAGGAAATAAGTAGAGGGGATGAAGCTTATTAGTTCTTCTTGCCTATTGTTTTTGAATTGACTATAGAAGAACGATCAGCTGTTTGCATTTCGTGACTCCACGTTCTGACAGAACATCTGTTGGGCACCAAAGACCTGTCTTGACTGTCGCTATTGTCTTCAGAGCTATTGTTGTGTTAGTTTGGTCTAATCACAGCTCATATGTATCACGGTGACTTAATGACTGGGTGGATCAAGAAGATGAAAGAAAATTGTCTGAATCGGTGTCAAAACGGCTCAATGGGACGTGGCGGTTTGTGTGGGGCATTGTCTTTAGATGTGTGGTGTTAATGTTAGTGTTTAGGATTTATTATGCGGATTATTTTTTGTTTCAAGAATATTAATATTTGTAGTTTTAAACATCTGTGCAAACATCTAGGCTAGGTCGGTTGTGAACTTACATTAATGTGCTTTAAAGATTAAGGGTCTATCTCGGAAAAACATTCATCAGACAAAATATTTAATGTTCATTGGCGTACGACGTTGGATGCACTCTTGTCGACGGTCGGTTTGCGCTTGACCGATTTTCAATCTTCACCCGACGATCGTCGGATAAGCGTTGAGTAGCACCACAGTATCCTTAAAACGGAATTTACACCTACTTTTACAATACACTTTGATACTTTAATTTGAGACACCGACCACTCCTTTTTAAATTGAATATGGGATGATGGGTGAGTTTGTTGAGTGTTTTTGGTGGATGATGAAGTGTAGTCTTGTTATAAACTAGGGCCGACAGTTCCCCAGATTGGGTGATTAATTAATAGCCCAACGACTAATGGAATGGACCAACGGCTTAACGTGACTTCCGAACCACAAGGAGTGGCCATCGTGAAAAGTTATCACTACGTCCAGGAATCGAACCCGGGCTGATTTGGTGCGAAGCACGCGCTATACCACTGAGCTATGGCCACCCCCACTCTTGCCTCTTCCACGAAAAGCCAGATTCCTTGAGCGTACGAATTTACCCTATCCCTAAACTGCCCACTACGATGGATCCTTTCTTAAAAACACCTTATTGTCCGTTTCTGGAGCCTAAAAGTCAAGTTATGGACATACTGGTCCAAGATTGGTTTTGACAGGTCCAGACAGAGAGACTGATGGTGAGCTGTGACGTCACGGACTAGTGCACTGCAGACTCCGCCATACAAGGGACTCTGACCTTGGACCGGGTGTCGGGGCCGGGTCCATACATGGAGTCTGGGCTGGGGTCTATGTAGGCCGAGGCCTGGTAACGGAGACTCACCACTAGAGCGTCATGAGCGCGTCAATGAGTGTAGGCAAGAGTAGTGCTCATGCGTGTGCCTCAGGCAGAGGGATGCGGTGCAGCCGCAGCGATGGTGCATCAAGATGAGAGTAACTGGGTTTCAACACCCAAAAGAGCGAAATTTCTGAGTGGCCTTCACTCTTGCGTGTTTAGAGTGTTGACTTCCTGTAATTCCTAAATTTATAGATAGACAGACACGAGCACACAAAAGAAAACATATTATACTCGTAAATGTGTAACTAAAAATCAAATGTCCTTGGTACAAAAAATTACCAATCCAACATAGAACACAATTTTTTTACCGGAAAGAAAAAAAATTTTTTACTCTCACTTTGTACCTTAGCCTTATCATGCTTGATCTACACACACGAAAGCCACTAAGGTATTTCCACAGCAAAATTATATGTGACAACACAAGGAATGATTTGTGATGCAGGTCACACGCCTGGAAATCAAATGCTAGTTAGATTTGCAAGAGAACAATGCGTATCAACTTGGAGATACAAAGTATGATCTGTTTTATTCAAATGCGAGACGGAAATTCCTCTTCAATC
This sequence comes from Matsumurasca onukii, assembly GCA_018831715.1. NCBI lineage: Eukaryota > Metazoa > Arthropoda > Insecta > Hemiptera > Cicadellidae > Matsumurasca > Matsumurasca onukii. Next base: position 63,444,255 of record CM032062.1, read on the forward strand.
ATGCAAACAACTGCATCCATCTCTCTTGGAATCAAAATTTGTTCCAAACAATGGACACCCCAAACACTATTGTTTAAACTAGAGTGTTATTTTGACGATATCTCAGCTATTCATTTCCAATTGTGTTTTTACTTTACGATGCAGTAAACCTCAGGACTACGCCACAGACACCAAATTGATGTATGTTTTAACGTCTAAGCTGAACTGTTTGTATGGTTTGACACCAACTCTAACCGTGACCGTTGGTTTTAGAACGATCCATCAAGATTTATCTTAATCCTAAGAGCATTCTTTGCCAAGGCTGGTTAAGTTTAGTTGATGTATTGCTTCGTCTCCGAAACAAGGTCCTCTAATACGATGATTCATCATGGACCCAAATATCTTGGAATCCTCTTAAAAGCAGGTAGCTCAGTCGATTTGTAGGTGCAACAAAGGTACTGTTGAAAACATATTCAAATAAGTTTATAAATCATACTTAACTCTCGCTTCTTTGAAGTGCACTTAACATAAAATTCTTCTTTAAGCCTCCTTTCGAAATATTGTATTAAACTGAAAAGTTATTGCCTTAATTATCGTGCACAAATATTTTGCGTTGACAAAACTACATTATTAAAACTATCAACAAATAAAAATGTTTTAATTAGGCAAAACAAAGAAATCGTTAGTAAAAAAAGCTTTCCTCGAAAAAGCCCTTAAGTTTTTGGACAAGTTAAGATGTTCAGTTGGTTGAATGTTTTCACTTTTCAGTGAGTTATTAAATATGTTTGCACGTGCCTGTGATGGAAGCTTTCAATAAATATACAATCAACGAGCACTACGTCTGTAAGTATGAACTTGCCTGGTAATGCGTCCGTGAATTTGTTGGCCTAGGGAGGGTTAGAACATCTAAAGTTTCAAACACGATTCCCAAAGAGCCTATTTTGAATGTATACGCAATAAAATACTTTTAAGAGTACAAATAATTGTTAACTTGCTATCAATCCGAATCTCTCCCAGAACCAGTATTCTTCGCCTGCATCCCAGATGATAGGTGTACCAATGTGACAGCTGCAATGACAAGAGGCACGCTGACAAACGAGCGGAGCGAACGAAGAATCCAGCCAGTCCTCATTCCAGCCCTGACCTTGGCCGGCTGTAAATGGAGCACCCTCTGCAAGAAGTGATGCTTGGTATGTCACTTTATCCCAGTGAACTGAATTAGATGGAATTAAAAGCCACAGTGTAGTAGATTCAAACAAGCGGTCTCCTGACTGAGGGGCATCGTGTGGGCTTTACATGGTGTCTTTGTTTTTATTGTCTATCAAGATTAAGAATTTGTAAGTCATGTTAAAATCAAAGGGCAGCCAACGGAGCTATCCGCTGTTCCGTGTGACACTGCACGATTTGTCCGTAAGATATAATGTTGCGGAAGAGCTACAATGCCCCTCAGTGGATCTACAGGACCTCGCCCAGACCAACAACACCATCGTGAGTCTTCCATATCTTATAGTTTCTCTGGTAAATCTTTGATACTTTTATTTGAGATACCAACCACTCCTAGAGGGTATTTTAAGGTGAATATGGGATGAAGGGTGAGTGGGAGTGTTTTTGATGGATGATGAGGTGTAGTCTTGTTACAAACTAGGGCCGACTGTTCTCCAGATTGGGTCATTAATTAATAGCCTAAAGAACAATGGAATGGACCAACGGCTTAACGTGACTTCCGAATCACGGGGACTTCGTGAAAAATTATCTTCGCACCCGGGAATCAAACCCGGCCTGATTTGCTGCGAAGCACGCACTATACCACTGAACTATGGCCTCTGAGAAACCGTTTAGTGTATTCAGCTAGTTTTAAAATTTCTTCAGAACGAAGTTTTCATGTAGATTTTACTAGACTATTAACTACAACAGCTTTAAGTCGAACTTGCCTTCGAATTCTACACATCAGTAGTCTATAATGTAAATATAATTATTGCCTAGTTCCACTCCTACCAACTACTCTAACGATTTGATCATGTTAGTTTCGTAATTAGCCTCATTATAACATCACGATCAGAGAGACTAAGTCTTACTGACACTTAAAGAAAACTACAGCAGCTTCAGTTTGGCAACTGATATTTAGAGAGTCTACAGTTTAAGGCTTGAATGCATTATTAGGTTTCGTGACTGTGCACACCAGAACTCTAGGAGTGGTTTACCATAAACAGGAGAAGGTCAAGTGAATGTTAAACTGAATTCTGCATAACTCATGCTGATTTGTAAGCACAGTTGCAGTTCTTAAAACTCTTGTGGGGACAGCTGTTGTTATGGTGAAGTTGTCAAAATTGTTCACTATGTTCGTTTCTTAGCAACTTAATTTTTAGTAATTAGTAAATTTTAACTTCATGCCATGGAAGGAAGTGTTTTTATACTTCAAGTGACTGGAAAACTGAGGTTGAAATATGTTGGAGCATCACTTTGAGGGTTGTCGGAACAAATCTGGAAATATTGCATTACAATGAAACCTCTTGGAAATTACGGCTGAACGATCGTGGATGAATTCAAGAGGCCCAAAACAGAGAGAACGGAGAAGCCCAAGCACACTGAGGAAGATAGATGACGCTTTGCGAGGAGAGAAGAAGAAGAAGAGCTCCGCAGATCTTCTCATCATAGTTATTAAGGCTAGGTTAAATTAAATGTAATAGTTTTAGTGATTAAAAGTCCTGGGATTCCGCCTTGGCAGATACCAGGGCCGGGTGGTTAGCCTGACCGTGCGTTTCATTTCCTATAGTGACAATAATTGCAAAACCTTTTAAAGATAAAAAGAAATGACGAGTCTAGCTCTAGCGGATTCATGGCATTTTGCTTGGTGCAAAATTATCTGCGTTGGTAAACATAAAAAATCTAACTCCCTAAACTGAAAAGTTGTGCCAAGTAACAAATATGAAGTCTTCTGTACAATATTATTCTGGATGACGATTGTTCTCACGTTAAGAAACTCCATCAAAAGGCTGTTGTTTTTCTTCTGGTACCGAAACATTTCTACGACCTCTGACCACAGCTTTACCAGGAAGTTAGGCTCACATTCCTCTCCTGACCGCTCACGCCTCCACGCATGCGCACTGGTGCAGTTCCTCGGAATGGCGAAGGTTGTCTCCTTGTGGTGCCACTCCTTGAGGTCTACCTGACCGCTCACCGCCGCCCACAGCCTCCAGGAGCGTAGGATGTCGCGAGGGCGCAGGCGTTGTGACGTCATCAACGTCACTGCCTCCTGTATAGTACTCAGTGATTACTGCACTTTGATTTGTTGTGAATCAACTGTCGGAGTCATAAGATGGAAAGGGATGTCTGAAATGAATGCGGAACACGGGCTGTTGGTTAGCTATTGGTTATTTATTGGTTGGCTATGTGGCTTTTTGATAAGGAGAGTCTAGCACCTTCCGACACAAATTAAACTAATTTTGGGGTAATCTTTTTCAAAATAAAACGATAAGGTATTATTTACATCCTCTTGTTCATCTTTTTTTATTGTCATCATCAAAGAAGAAAAAGGAGCAAAAATGGTACATCCATGACATTTCAAATTATGTTTTCTTCATTTTGACAATATTGGTTTTAACTTTTTGCAGCTTAGTTCTTTTGTCCGGTATAACTTATTTGTTCCTACCCAGCTTTTGCAGCTTTTTCTCTACAAAAGTCTGCAAGCTGAGTATGCTGTGGGGTAGTATATACTCTAGGGGCGGGTGCTATTGTTTAGCATTTGTAGTAAAAGTTAATTGCTGATAAGTTTAAGGAAACATCTGCTGTATGTTCCTGATCTCCATGATATAAGAGCTTAATAAATTATACATAACTATTATATTTGTGAGTGTTTCGGTAATGGATACCGTCGCACTTCCTTTTGTACTTGATCTTCCATCTCCCTGTAACCGCTTGTTTGTTTCCTACTTTAATTCGTCAATACAGCTCAAGCTACGTGTGCCTAGTTTTGGAATAAGGTACATAAACACAAAAATACATAGTTTTTAACACTTAAAATAATTTTACTTTAGAACTACTTTCCCACGATCTCTAGTTACTATAATATTTCACCCAGAGTTAGTCACAATGTTGTTCTAGTCGTTTACAGAACTAGTTACTGTTGACAATTGCGCACGCTCATATAAGCTTGTCAGCTGACAAAGCAGGGATGACGTCAGCTGATGTTCTGGTCAACAATGAGTCGGCATCAGCTGTAATTCAATACTCGTGTCACCTCCAACCTCGCTACTTCATGCTTGGCGGAACACTCCCTATCCGTGCTACTGCATGGGAGCATACATGAGCTTAGAGTCGTCACTTCTCGAGCGTAAAGTGTACACCTCAGGACAAAACATCACAGTTTAAGAGGATTGACCACCCCAGAAAAGGTTACTCAAAACATGCTCTCGAAGTTCCCCGTAAAGGACGCTATTTTTAGCTATACAGATTAGAAAAGTTCTTCTCCATGTTCTCAAAGGTTGTCTTTAGGTTTGTATAGCCAGGTGTTTTCAAAAGTCTTACGCCAATTATAGCAAAAATGTTAAGGTTGGCCAACAATTGCTTAGTTTAAAAGTGTATTTTATTTTTTTCACAAGCAGTTTTTGCCATTTTTGTGTGTAAAGAACATAGGGCTACTCCTACCCTCTCGTATAAACCCGCATTTGTACGTTTCGGTTTATAAACGGCGTCGGAAACAGGGGACTACGAAACCATGTTTGCCACTTTTTGAATGAGCGGAGCAAAGTTGGAATATCGCTACTACCATTTCTCTTGACTGGCAAGGTCGGCGGCACGCGACTCTTCAAAGAACTGAGCCAGACAAGACAACCCTACTAGAACCGATGTTTTTGAAACAGAAGATAAACTTGGATTTCCACCTACCCCTCGTCCACCGGAGAGAAATAATCAATAGCCTACTCCGTGAGTTCAGTGGTGAACATGGTTCTTGCTTGGTTGAATAATCCTCTTAATGATGTTTATAAATAGTAGGTATAAAATTTAACATCAAGTAAACAAGTACAATTTGGCGAATGAAAGAAAAGTAAAAGGCCCAAAGCGTAGAGTTTATTGTTGTACATTTTGCATTTATGTAACTTACTAAACATGACAACTCACTTCTAATAGAAGGTATTCCAATTCGTTTAATATTTTGATCGTTGAGCTGTTTAATTAGTTGAATTCTTAAGTAGACTAACATTTTAACGAGTTCGCCTCGATAAACAAGACAAACTTTACCTTTACCTTTTATTTTAATCTAAACCAAACGCATAACAGTTTTGCCCTTTTTCTAAAGATGCGAGAAAATAAGATGAGAAGCAACATTGTCATATAATTATGTAGCAGTAATACTACAAAAGTAAAAATAAACCAGTACCTAAAAGAGGAACTTATAGTGGCGGTAAATCCTGCCATTATTAAGCTTTGTAAATCAAAAATTAATTTTTAACCCTTCAATCAACTTTAGATTAAACTTATTTTTTTTTGAAACAGTACAATGTCAAAAACTAATAATTTTGAACATCTAAACTCAAACTTATTATAGTTTATCAAAGTCAAACCCCCTATCATCGAAGCTCTACTAATCATCCCCAATCTAAAAACCACAAATCAAACTTTCGACCTATATCACTTGTTCCAGATTTCGTAAATCATTTCTAAATTGACAGCTGTGTGATGTTAATCTAATCCGACCCGGCGAGGAGGGAAGGGACTGAGATTATTTACTACTGTGGTGGCACATAACCCAGTTCCAAGTCGAGTGTGTCAGGGCCCGAAATACTCCGGGTGACGCGGGTTTTGGACGCCGCCCCGGCCCCGCGGCACGCCGCCTAGACGCCCGCCCCCGCCAACGCCGCCCGCGCACAGGGGCGATGACAACAATATTGTTTCCACCGCTTGTGTACTTAACTTCTTAGGTGGTTTGGAATATAGGTCACGGTGTGCTTGGAAAGAAAAAATGTATAATCTGAACCGCCGATGCTGAGTTGGTTGTAGCGCAAATGCTTTTCTTGGCTTTGCTGATGCCACCAATTGAATTGTAAAGGTTCAACTCCAACGAGGCTCTTGTTCACTGTATTAATTCAATAGGTATTTTATTATAGGACTTCCTTTGGAAAATTTTGATGTTCATGCTGTCAGCATGGTAAGACCAGACCTAGGACCGTAAAATGGGCACCCCAGAACACGTTTTAAGTTTTTTAAACACTATATATAAATCCTTTGTATTTATTATATCTGCAGGTAATCTCTACAAGTAACATTTTTGTCCGACTTTAATATAACATTTGTTTTTATGTTCCTTTTGTAAATATCTCGGTCAAGGTCGTTAGCCAGGAAAATCGGACCACCGGAAGTACCTGTTTTGAGGGATGAGGGAATTTTCATCAAAATGCAGTTTTACATGTCTAAAAACAGTCGATTTTTTCTGATTTTGATTAAATTTCATATACACCTGTATTTAATTGTTATTCATCAACAAATCAAAAGTTATTAAATTCCATTAAGCCGTTTTTAATAACGAAAAGGTCTAAGGCTGTGAGTGTACCGAACACGAAAACCTGAGGCCAAAGATTCCCCAAGAGTCCCAAGATTAAATCAGTTATATATAACACAGATTAAGATATGACAAGACTGATAACTTCAGTTGACAAAAATTACATAACGTAGGTTAAACCATGTTGCTGGTTATTATCTGTTTTTAATTTACTGAAAATTATATTTTTTTATGTTAATAAAAATTTAATGTACGGCTGGACGCCCAGGGCTGTCAAATTGTATTACATTTTTGCATTCAATAATCATTATGAATAGTACTAGTATTTTACTTAAAATATATTTAGTGCAATCCAGTAATGAATTTCTACTAGAAGTGTAGAAATAAAATATTAATTAGAAGAAATAAAAAACATAAGTATTCTAAGATTAATTTTAACTTCAAACAGTTTTGAGAATAATCTCATCATTAGCCATGTACAAGTAACTAAAACGTAAATGTTGTACACGGCTGATAATAAAATTAAAGTTAATCTAAGAATATTAAAGGTAAAAGGTAAAGTTTGTCTTGTTTAACGAGGCGAAGTTAGGACTACAAAGTCCTCTCTACCACTCAACCTCGACCTTTACCTAGCGTCACAAATTGTAAGTGGTGACTGCGGGGATCGAACCCGCGCCACCGGAGTGATGAACTCCGGAATCGCGCGCGATACCAATCCGCCACGGATCCGCTAAAATATTTATGTTCTTTTTCATTCCTTCTAATTAATCATAGTACTCCTTCAAAGTGTATTTTACCTTACCAAAATAAAATATTGCTTCAACCCTGAGAAGAGCCAATTTGCCCTCACCGATCCAAATAAAAACTGCTAGTCCAATTTAACAGGAAATCCCTCAACGATCTCATCATGGTCAAAAAATAACGGTGTCATCCCGATTTCGTCGCGTTTATCTGATCACCAGTCCACTCCGGCTGGTTGAATCTGTGGGGACATTTTTGTGGTGAGTTTTTGTGGTGGGCAGCGCCCATGCCTCTCACAGCTGACCGGACAATCCATTGGACACGCCGCGCCGGGCTGTGAAAGGCTCATTCCGGCCAATTGTTCAACAAACTGTAGTGGATGGTGACTTGACCCACGTGGGTGAACTGAAACGCTGGGGACACGAAAAGACTTAGGTGACAACTTTGATCGTTGAAATCATCAAACTAGTTTCGAGGGAATTGATTCGTGTTTTATATTTTGAAAATCCACTGTTTCGAAGGTCACTGTGACAAAATAATGTCAGAAAAACTGAACATCATACACAGGAGGGAAGGCCAGGGCTCAAAGTTAGTGGTTGTAATGTTACAGAATGTTAAGGCGGAATATGGAACGAAGGGTGAGTGTAATGATTGTTTTTATTTATGATGGGATGTTACAATTGGGTATCATTTTGTTACAATCTAGGGCCTACTGTTCCCCAGCTCGGGTCAGTAACTGAAAGCCCAACAACCTATGGAACGGACCAACGGCAACGTGACTTCAGAAATATGGAGGGACCATTGTGCTAAGGTTATTACTGCAGTGTTGGAAGCGCCCAGACAAATATGCTGCAAAGCACGCACCATACCACTGAGCAATGCCTTGGTTCCTCAGCCGCAGCTGCTCGGGAGAGCGTCGATGCAGAGGGTTAAAATGGCGGGAAATAAAAAGGAGTACCAATGGTATTTTTACGAAACTCTTAAATAAAAGATAAACATATTATCTAGGTTTGCCTGTAGTTCATTTCTTAAAATGTCTTTAAGTTTCCATGATTTTAACGGTTAAAGTTAGAAAAATGGAGTGCTTTAACACCTTATTTAAGAAGCTAAAAATAGTCTAATTGGTTTATCAAAATCTAATTACGAGCAAATACAGATAAGCTCTTTCTCTTTCCATAAAAATTAACATATCCAAATTGGCAAATTTAACCTTCATATAAGAGCGATATACTTTCTACGAAACCTTTGCCAACGGGGTTTGACAGTTAGGCCGCATCAGTTGAAAGAAAGCACGTTGTTTAGCCCGTTGTTACGTGCGCGGTGTCATGTGTTCCTAAAGCGAACGAATTCAGCCTTTCTCTGCGGTGACCACGGAGGCGGATCAGAAATCAGAAAACCTCCTATTTACGTTTTTATTTCAATTTCAATCATTCGTTCAGTTTTGGAAACGTTGACAGTTTGAACATTCTTTAACATTTTAACTCTCCAAAGGTACTCTCTTCCTCTTTTCTTTTTTTCAACACAAAATGTGTCCCCTGAAACCAAACTACTCAAGAAGTAATCACTCCTTCAATGACAACCATTACCATAATTTCGTCCATCCTCTAGGGCATCAGCTGTTCCTCTATCTTGCAGTCATGTTCGCTAACACTTTCTCTCCTACTAGGGGAGACCGTCATTGCATTCAGCTGCAGATAGCCATGCTGAGTACGGTGCATACTTACTCACATGGACAAAGTGCTTTACATATGTCGTGCTTTTCACTGTTGCCAGTTCCACGCCATTAGCATAATTCCCAAAGGGCACTTCTGGTGTGAAGTATCCCCCGTTACGGGAAATGTTCTAGAACTAGAACTCCCTGTAGCGCTTTGGCTACGCGTTGGCTATGTTTTAATTTTTTAAACTATATAAAACCTGTATTGATGTAAGTTTTAAATGAACATACCAAGAATAGAGCAATTATTAGAGGCTTAAAGTCGACAATTTGTTTTAAGGTATTAATTTTCCAATTCATCAAAAGTTTTAAGGTATTTTAAAGCGTTTTGGGGTGATTGCCTTTTTCCAGAATTCTCACTATTCAAAGAATAGCCGTGCGAACAATCACAAAACTTCCCAGAAGAATCGTGAAGGCCAGCATTAAAAAATGTGTAACTGTTGACACCCTTTGCCTCTATACTGTAGTCCATGAACGTCAAACTTCATCAAAAGTTCCAAAAGCCGAAGGCGTTCAAAACTAGTCTAAAAATCTCGACCCCAAAGGAGTTCTACAACATAGACGAGTTTATAGGACATGATTGGAATAACGAAAAACTCACCGGCACGCAATAAGGTTGGAGGGGAGCCATTCGTATGAATGGGAGAATGGTTGGAAGAAAAATATTTTTGAAAGGATCTTCGATGTCAGAGCGCAACGAACATCTTGCAGAATTGCATAGCGATAAACGATTTATTTACTTATGACATCTCCTAAAGTTTGTATTACAATACTGTGGACCTAAATAGCCTTCATATCCAGAATTACCTCAGATCAGAACCGACTTCTTGATTTTAACCTGTCCCACAAGCAGCCAATTCCGATCAGGCATCCAGAGTCGATGCATCGGTGCAGCTCCAAGAATAGACGCCAAAGAGAATGCAGAGGAAGACAGAGAGAACACACAGAAGAAGAGAGGGAAGAAGAGAGTGGAGGACGGGTAAAAATAACCGAGGTCGTAGAAGATGAAGCCACCAGATGAACGAGTGAACCGGTGCCAAAATTGACACCATCTGATGACCCATTTCAGGCCAAGTTATGGATTAAGTATTCATCAATGGTGTAAAAGTTCTTATGGAGAACGTTTTAAGAGGAAATTATTATTAAAATTAATTGTAACGTTAAACAAGTACGTTGTTGAATTACAAACTGTCTGCATTAACAGTGACAAAAATAACCGTAATTGTACGCACTAATGGTGATCTTTTTAACTGGCTATCATTTAAAGATGACGAAATAAAATATAATGATATGTTGCTATCGACCTTCCTGTGGAAAAATGAGATATTCATGCCGTCAGCATGGTAGTTCAGGCACGGGACCATGAAATGAGCACCAATCCTGACTTCCAGAACACGTTTTGAGCATTTTTTCAAAACTTTATAAACTCTACAAGTCGCATTTTTGTTCGAGTAATTGGTACAAATGTTCCTTTTGTAAATGTCTCGGTCAAGTTCGTTAACCACCGGAACCCTCCTTTTTAACAAAAAAGGGGTTTTAATGATCTCAACAGAGTAAACTTCGTCCAATTTTGATGAAATATGAAATACGTATGTATTTCGGTATAATAATAAATCAATATACCAAAAGTTGTGAACATCCATCAATTTTTTTAAATGGTGGCCAAAAAGGTGATTTTTTACTAGAATGAGTAGTCCTACTTTATTGAAATTTAAACTGTGTTTTCCTTTCGAGATATGTAGTATAACTTTCAGTTAAAAACTCGTATGTATAAGGCCGAAGGCCGAAGTAAGGCTGAGTAGAGCGAATAGTAACGAAATGCAAAGGACATTCGATTCACTCATGCCAGCGGCGTTTTAGCACTTAGCTGCGTGTCGGCCTGGTTTAAATTTGATTTCGCTTTTCAAAATTAAAATATCAATTGTATAAATTTTAGCTAATTTATTCCATAGAATAGAAAACTTGAGCCATAGTATTGGACTAAATTTCAAAGTTAGATAAAATAAAACAAAAAACCAATACTTATAATGATTTAACTTGCGAGGCCTTTCGATAGCAAGGCTATCATCGTCGAGCAACACAAATTAAAGGTTGTTTATTTTCACAAAAACATCAAGACAATATTTTTACATATGGTGTAAACAGAAAATACAGTAATTTAAATTAAGTTGAAGGATCGAGTTGTTATATAATATAAAATGTAATGCTTATGACTTTAGATTTTGATGAACGATTTTGAAAGTAAACACGAATTTTGATAATTCGGCAAGTAGCTAAATATTCTTTAAATTATAATCACAGCATTTCCCTCCAAAACACTAAATTAATAAAATCTATTTCATCCTCAAAATCTTTAAATGCTTGGGAAACGTACTTCATAAATAAATCAGACAACTTAATTAACAACGACCCAGGACCAATTCAAAATTCGTGTTTACTTTCAAAGCGCAAAATCTCAAGTCATAACCATTACATTTTATATTATATAACAACTCGATCCTTTAACTTAATTTAAATTACTGTATTTTCTGTTTACACCATATGTAAAAATATTGTCTTGATGTTTTTGTGAAAATAAACAACCTTTAATTTGTGTTGCCCGACGATGATAGCCTTGCTATCGAAAGGCCTCGCAAGTTAAATCATTATAATTATTGGTTTTTTGTTTTATTTTATCTAATTTATTCCACACTAAAACCTGAAAAGCAAGAACAGGTTCTTGTTAAGAGGGGCCGGATAAAGCCCGAACGGCGTTCAAATGGGATAGGGAATTTAACCTGAGAAAATTGGCAAACTGTGCTTTTTCTCGGGAAGCATAGAGTCATTAGTGCTGCTGCATATAAAATAGAAAGCAATTAGTTCGGTTATAAAATAGAATTTTATTTACTGAATTTCGAGTGCTATATTCTTATGGTAAAACACAGTTTTTAGTTCAAAAGTACAGAATTAATTTGATGACGAAAGTAAAAGTTTTAGTGTTTAAATGAAGCAGCATCAATAGATCTATGCTTCCCCAGAGAAAATTTTCACATTAAGTAAATTAACTTGCCTAACACTCTATTCGGCCCCCCTCTTAAGTACAACACTCAACATTCAAAAATACAAACATTCAAAAATACATATTCATAAACATAAATAAATTCATAAACGCATTCAAAAATAAAACCACTAAATTACCAATGAAAGTACTTAAAATTTAGAAAACAAATAGATACGTCTGTGTTAGTTTCCACTTGTCAAGTGAGATACAAATACTGAATATAAATTGTGCTCGAGTTGTCAAAACTTGTAACAATCACTTTATTATAAACCGCACATGGTTCGTCTTCCTCGTCACCAAGTCAAGCCTTCTGAGCTTGTTTCAATTTTCACCAGAGTGAAACGTTGCCACAAAGTGCAGTTAAATACAAATAGACATAACGACCCATAACTCTCTCACATACACATTTAAACTGTAATGCAAGTTCCATGTTTTACGTCGGCTGAGATGGCGCAACCAACAATGTTTACAGCAACGCTTGGGAATCTGTTAACGTTTATGTGAAACAAGAAGCAAACAGTTTTTATCACAGAAGAATCACTTTATTTGTTTCCATAATTATCTAGGGGTTTATTATGAATATTATGTTGGATATAATTGTTGAGCCAAATCGAGACTTAAAACTGTATCTCTTGCTTGCCAGGCGAGCATGACCATAGATAGCATCATCCGACTCTATCTATGTCTATTGTGTCTTTAAGTTCAAATGTAAACTAAGTTCTTTCTGAACGTTTATCTGTCAATGGGGACCATGTGACTGTCAACAAGTTGGAAATTATAAACATATAGCCCATATCAAATTACATTAGGTAAATATGGGCTTATTAATTTTATGGAACACCTTTATAGGATAGTTTACTTATGGAAACTATCTAATAACAATTTTAACTCTTAAGCTTAAAGGTTAAGGTGTAAACCGGAAGCCTTAGTTCTTAGCCAATAACAGTCCAGAAATGTTTTACTTTACTCGGAGTCTTCTTGAAGTAGACTACCTAGCGGATCCGTGGCGGGTTGGAACCGTGCGCGACTCTGGAACTTTTCCCTCCGCTGACGTGAATTCGATTCCCACAGTCACCGCTTACTTTTGTAATACGGTAACGCTAGGTAAAACTCGAGGTTCAGTGGTAGAGACGACTTTGTAATCCTACCTTCGCCTCTTAAACATGACAAACTTTCCCTTACTTTTAAAAGTGCCCCAATGCGGCAACGCCTAAGGCATTTAAAGCTCGTCTCAAAAAAGTGTTGATCGCAAAAGCCTTTTATAGCACCGACGAGTTTAAGGCACGACTGGGAGAACACATTAGAAAACGACTAATTCAACCACGGGGCTAAAGTGGGGAAAATTCAAATGAATGAATCGTGTGATTGGAAATTCTGTATGTCTGAAAGAGATCTAGATGTGTGTGAGTGGAAAATTTTAGCTACTAATAACTGACGATTGCGATGCATGACTGTATAATGTAATTATGCAATAAATTATTTATTTATTTAACTCAGTATTCAACATAATCACTAGTAGACCTAAATTAACACTTTCCAAACGGTTTGACTTTAAAACTTATACTTTAACACTTTGTTGATTGTATTCTGTTAATCTAAAAAGTAAACTTTATTGTCAACTACTTCATACTCCTACACTAAATACAAAAAGCTTTTCCACGTATTTTCCAATAAAACAACAAATATTATTTTTCTCCACTCACAATTTTGCAGCAACATCCAATCAGCCTGGCCAGTGCGGGGTCCGGTATCAATTACCAAAGTGCTGGCGTCGCCCAAGGCTCACTAACTGGATCATTATAAGGGCCCTGCCTCAGCAATTGCGCCCATTGATTTACCGTTAGCCAGTCTAATATTCAGTCATTATAAGGCTATCTGACCCTACCTGTCGGTAGCTTTAATCAAAGTTATGTGTAGGTTAATTCGGTATAAGGGGTTTATTTTTATCTGTTAGAAACTTTTATAATTCTTTTGATTCTTAAGTAGGGCACTATCTGTGGAATAATTTGGATTAGCTTACCTCTCCATCTGTTTTGAAACGTTTAAGCCTTTAAAAGTTGTTATTAGCTGATTTCGATGGGAAATACAGCTATTTATATTATCCGCAACATAGAACAAAAGGTCGTAGAACAAAACGGTTTGCAGCTTTAAGCTTTTTACACATCCTGAGTCAAAGATTACCTTTGGTAAAAACATTTACGACACCGTAACTAACATGTGTACTATAAACCAAAGAAACCCGTTCAGACAAATCAAGATGGTAAGGAAAATAGTTTGTTTGCTAATTGGATTGTCTTTATTTTTAGAATACATGTAGGGTACGGTAAAAATATGTATACTAAGTTTAATCGGATCACAAATGCAGTTTTTATAGGAGAAAAACTCTTAGGGGAAGCTAACAAACACCCACAAAAGCGAACTTCTTATGTAAAATTTACTGCGTTATACGAAATTCGATAAGATTCACGGTAGCGCTTGCGGCTATGTTTCTCTTTTGAGGAGTATTAAAAGAAAGTTTAATTCATTAACTGCGGTAATACCGTAACAGCGTCCAACCAAAGATAATGCTTAGATAAGATATAATAATGATTGATTATAAGATAGATAGCGCTTAGATGCCACATGGCTGAGGCAGGAAAATCAACATAGTTGCGGCAGCCCAAGCAGAGATAGCGCTGCGAGCGCTGCCATTTATCGCCATCATCTCCCCCCTCGGCTCTATACTACATGATCGAGGTGATCCGATGTCTATTACTTAAGTATGATTAAATCGAGTGATTTCGAGATCGAACGAATTTGCGCGTGCGTCGGCGGCTTTACTTAAGAATTCCTTCGCAGCGCTATCTGTGCCGTAATGTTGATTTTCCCGCCTCAACCATTCGGCATATATGCGCTATCTACCTACTTACATAATCGTTGGTCAAACACTTGTCGGTTCCTTCCACTTATCTTATGTATTTGTCTTAACTATAAATATTAAATGTCCAGGTATATCACAACGTTTCATTAACTTACGGATTAATTAGAAATAATGTTAACTCCACCAATAAAAAACCGCATTAAATACCTTCTATAACGAGTCATAACGTAGCAATATAAAACTGCCTACCGCGCGCGTAGGCGAATTAAATTGGCATCGACGCCAACACTACCAACACCAACTCAGAAACAAACACGCAATGCATTCTGGGAAACAAAACAAGAAACAGCTGGCACCTCTCTCAGCTGCCATGATACTCTTGGTGCTTAGCAGAGGAGATTCTGAGAACAAGGCAGTATTTCACAAACACGCGCCTCATAAAATACGCTTATGAGCAGTTCTGAAATAGTTTTCGCGCCATTTGGATATATTACAAGATGTTTTTATAGAATTTCCAGGGTGGTTAAGATGAAAATTAAGGATTACTTTTACTGGTTTAACTAACATTAATGGAGTACATACATAATCACAATATCTTCCGAACTAAACTCTAAACTTGGCCCATTCAAACTGTCATTCCCATCTCCTTCAACAGAATCAATAACAAACCTCCATCAATGAATCAACGTCAGTAACTATGCAAAAGTGCATAATGCCATGTAATACCACAACCTTGTAGACTTTTCTAGAGTTTTCATTCGCCAAAGACAAGCAGTTCGAGCGATCGTGAAAGTGGCATATAAAATGTCCGTATAGGTGAGCACTCGAAGACCTGAAATTGCTGACACTACCCTGCTCCCTACATTTTAGATATGAATATAGTTTTCAAATGAAATAGTAAAAATACCACAAGAAGTAGTGACATACAAATACCATACAACATATCACTCTAAATGTGAAAGAGTGAAAACCACTCCAAAAGCAGTGAAAATCGAGCCACTCTGAGTGGCTGGGTTCCAACACTCAAAAGAGCGCAATTTCACTCTTTGTGAGTGACCTTCACTCTGTCATGTTTAAAGTGATACCTTATTAAGAAACTGGAAGCAGAGACGACTACCAGACTGAGAGACACAGAACGCTAGTTAATGAACTCAGGCAGGAGTTCGTTTTGTCAACAATAAAAAAACAACCTGCGCCCAAGGCATCGAAATATAATCTGAACACAGTTATCTCTTTCACCGATTCAACATACGAATTTATAGCACGCCACCAAATTTTCCCTTATTGTCTTTTTGTTAAATTTTATCCTTTTCGAAAAAGGTTCAACAGGCGTTTTCTCTCTGTGAAGAAATCTGGATCCCGGATCAATGATGAGTCCTGCTACTGAAGAAACCCTTGTTTTCTTCACTTTCTTTGACTCACACATGTTTCGGGCGCCAGACCACGTGACTTGGTCACGTGAGTGCAGGCGGATCTGAACCGGATACAGATGTCATCTAGTGACGGATGGACGGCTACAGATGAGAACATTTACTCTACTTCCGGCAGTTGAGTATCCCCTCCCGTGCTAGACACCACCCCTTCAACATACTGGGTCAAGTAGGGAGTGATCTCCAAGAACTTTGCATCAGTTTAGTGGGGAGAAAATGGAAACAATATTTCATTTGGGGGTGTAACTAGTCGATACCGATAAACATATGAAAGGTATTACTCTATGTACCTTAAAGATTTAGCTAAAATACGTATTTAAAGACATTTGTGACCGCTCTACAAGTCACATTTTTAGTCCGATTTTCACGAAATTTGGTACAAATGTCCGTTTCAAAACGGTGGCAGTTCAAATTTTTGATTTACCTATCAAATTGTAGCAATACCATAAATGAATACAAAGCTCACCCTTTATAGTAGAGGTTTACTTTCAAACTTTCGATCAAAACAACTCCCGTTAATCTAGAACCTACCGTTTTAAAGTTATTTCCGCTTAATTATTTAATCCGAATTTCTGCACTTCACATTCAGAGCACTGGGCATAAATAAAGCTATTATATAAATTTACTAGCCTAGGTTTCCTTGGATACAGAAAGTAAACAACTTTATTATTAAACGCTGTTGTTTATTATCTATATAAAACTATAGAGTAAATAAACCAAATCTTAAAAAAGATTGAAATAAAAAAATTGTAAAAATTACTAATAGTGTAAAGGTAAAGTTTGTCTTGTTCAACGGGGTGAAGTTAGAACTACAATATTCTCTCTACCACTCAACCTCGACCTTTACCTAGCGTCACCGTTTAGTCACAATAAAATTGCAAGTGGTGACTGCGGGGATCGAGCCAGCGTCACCGGATTGATAAGCTCCAGAGTCGCGCGCGATACCAATCCGCCACGGATCCGCTAAAAGAAATGTCACGGATAGTGTATAAAAGAACTTCGTATAGTTTTAAACAGATAAAAGAAAACTTTTCTGTTTTATTGGAAAATCCACTAAGATTCACTTAGCGCTTGTGGCTACGTTTCGGCCATGTTTTAAATACTATATGTAAAAATATGTTTCTCAGCAATACTGTAAAAATGAAAGAGAATAATTTTCCTACTGTTCTATAAATTAAAAGGATACTTCTGCGTAGTGATTTTTTCTAATGACCAATGCGAAGTTTGGCTATGTTCATAAAGGAACTGATTTTAGGAGGTTAGCTTAAATATTAAGGGGTTAGTCAAACGCAATTAATTTGCCAAACGATGAACATGTCACCAATGGGCAATAAACTTTGATGATCGGTCGTAACTCATCATTTAAAGTCATCCTTTAAATGGTCACAAGACGATTTTTTATTAATCTAATTATTTAGTGTAGCCTATTATATTATTTGCCGAAGATTGTTTTATACTTCATAGGCATGCATATGTAGTTTTTAATAATCTATGTAAATAAAATAAGACTTTTGTCTGTACATTGCAAAGAAGCCATTAAGTTTTAGTTATTTGGTGTTCATATACTTTGCATAGACCGAAACTGGCGTCAATAAAATTCCTGTCTGTCTGTCTGCCGGTTTTTAAGGCGTCTTGGACCTCTTATAAATTCAGAATCGACTGAAGCTAGGGCGGTAAGACTTCGTTTAAGGGTTTAGCTCTTTTCGCAGAGTGTCTTAAGCTGTATTTTATACCCATACATTAACCAAAAAATAAATGGCGAGGGACCAAAGTGAGCACTGAACACGTTTTTAGCGTTTGGTCACACTTATAAGTCAAAATTAGCTATAACTATGGCGGTCAAACTATGATTAAGGGTTAAGCCCACCACGCAGTGTATCTTTAGCTATATTTCATATCCATACTGTAACAAACACCAAATAAATTGGAAACACTTATGAGAAGAAGATGAACTAACAGGCAAACTAAATGGTTTTCTAAGGATATATAGGAAACTATTTTTATGTTTATTTTAAATTTGCAATCTTCTTAAAATAAACACACAGCTATTTTAATGAATCCCCGAGGCGAAGCGCGGGTACTCTCAGCTAGTATATTCTAAAATAAAACCTTAACAGAAGGAGTTGCACAAGTATTTTAATCAACAAATCGATTGCTACAACACTGATATTGCCTTAAATGGGTCTGTTACGTACGTAAATTGAATACATAAGTATCCTTGACACATCGACTACTCCTAGAGGGTATTCCAAGTGAATGTGCATGGGATGAAGGC
This sequence comes from Matsumurasca onukii, assembly GCA_018831715.1. Taxonomy (NCBI): domain Eukaryota; kingdom Metazoa; phylum Arthropoda; class Insecta; order Hemiptera; family Cicadellidae; genus Matsumurasca; species Matsumurasca onukii. The sequence goes on from CM032062.1 coordinate 63,462,790, forward strand.
TTAAAGGGTGAATATAGTAAATGTTCTGTTGGCTGGTGGGTGAGTTGGTCTTTTTTTAAACTTGGGCCGACTGTTCTTGAGATTGGATCATTAATTAACAATGGAAATAAATGGCCAATGGACAAACGGCTTCCAAACCACGGTTCTCAAGTTCTACCTATCGCACCCACTTTAAAAATAACCGCAAGTAATACTTATAAACAACCTTTACTTCAAAGGTTTCCGTTCATAGTGTTATACAGGTGTCAATTAAGTCTGGATACAGGCAATAACTTTTGAACTGCGCAGGATAAACGCACTAACTTTTACAGACTTCTCCTAGGGACTATAAACTAATTTTCTCCATAGTTGTTGGCCTGATGGCGCCAGTGGGGTGAGCCCCGCTGGAGGTTAGTAGAACGAATTTTGCAGGCTATAGGACAGTGCGTACCGTTGAAAAGGTATTTTTTCAACACACACAATGCCGTAAACCACACTGCTAAGAAATTGTTCAATAACCTTTTAATGAACAATATCTCTGAAGTGCGGTAAATGTCAGCAGAAAAGGTCTGTAAAGTTTGGTGCGTTTATCCTGCGCTGTTCAAAAGTTATTAAACCGTCTCCAGGCCTAATTGACACCCTGTATAACATAATTATACAAAATAGTTGCAAGTTATATGGGAAGACAAAGGTAACAAATCTACGATAACCACCCCAATGAATAACCACCAACCTTCTCATACCATTTTATCCGAACAGTAAAGGTGGACACAAAACCTGATTTTTAATTTATCCTGGCAACCCGTACGTTAGCTTTGATTGATTATCACAAAAGCCCTTTCAAAACGGAATATAAAAGCTATAATCCAAAAGCAATACAAACGAACATTGCCGTGTCATTGACTGTCGTTTATTCGTCAGTGAATCATTAAACAAATAACATCAATCATCAACATCTGTTCTGTGTTCACCACTCAATTATACCACCGTGATGTAAAAATAGATCGACATCGCGTATGAATATCTGCATCAAACGGAATGATTGTTTGCGGGTAAACACTGTTTGCGCCTGTTTGAACGCAAACAAGGTCGAGTCAGCTGTGAGAGCACATGTGGTTAGCATTAAACAATCGAGCTAGTGTAAACAGGACGAGCTATTTAATTAGTTCAGTTTGTTACACTGGTCCCGCTTACCAGGGTGATGAATGAGAGCTGACTCAATCGGCTATTATACATTAGTAGTAGAGCTGTCTAAATGCGGAATCACAATGTTATTGACCATATTAGACCTAGTTAAAATATAGAATTTACTTTTGTGATAACTTCTCACTCGTCAAAAAGCCGCTCAAAAAGTAGAATTTTTATTTAAAGTCGTAAATGGTAATTATGTAATTAGTGAACCTAAGAAACATATGTAAGCACTCAAACGCTCTACAACAATAAACTAGATGTTAATTTTATCAATTTGAGGAGTTTTAATGCATACTAAATTATTTATTACACATGGTCAGGTGGTATAAATGGTTTCAAACAAAATGTGATATGTATATATCAGGAATCCAGTTTTTTTTTCTAATGTTTATTACAATGTTTTGTATAAATGACAATTGATTATTTAAATATTACTGTCTGTCAGCACCGAAGAAAAGCCTAGTGCAGATTGACTCGTAACCCAAAGACAGGAAAGTTTGTAAGACAATCTTCGGCTAAAAATACTACGAATTTTCAGCTGCACGAGCCGGCGCACTGCATTCACATCTTAATTATAAACAATCGAATCAAGATAATTTTACACCTTATCATAAATAATCCTTATCATACACATAGAAGAAAACGTTCCTTACCTGCGCTAATAAATCCTTCGGGCACTCACAAACACACACACAATCGCGTCAGAACATCCGGATCCGGCGGCTGAAGGTACCAACACTAGACTGAGCACTGAGACGGAGCTCTAGCACCACGGTGTCTCTCGGAATCCACCAGCGCGAAAATAAAACTCCAAGAAGAACACAGTTCGCGGCGCCTTTTCTTGGCGCGCAATGCAAACTCGTAATTCCCGACAAATGTCGGTCCAGAAGGCATTGCTCAGCTGGTCGTGTCATTGTTGCACAGATGTGCACAGATTAGTCAGTTTTGTCAACAACGGAATGCGAACATAACCTCAAAACTACGCTTGGCGAAACAGATGTTCTCCAGTGCCTGTGCGATTTCATCGCCGCGCGAGGAACGGTAATGATGTGTTGTTATTTCATTCAATGCTTTGTAGAAAGTGATTTGCCGAGCAAAGCGAAGTCTCTTTTTTGACAGACTCGATCTCTTGGCAGTTAGTTTGTCTAGTAGATTCGACTATTCGTTGTCGCCTATCTAATTTGTGAGATATCATTTGAGTATATGATACAGGAAATCAAATTTCTAACATTTGACACTTCAACATCGGTGCCTATCATTAGTAACCGATTAAATACTACTTTTACCACTGGAGCACACCAGCACTCTTTGTGTGTAGCCTACTCTCTACAGGTAGCATTTTTGTCCGATTTTCATGAAATGTGGTACGAATGTTCCTTTTGTAAATATCTCGGTCAAGTTCGTTAATCAATATGATCGATTGACTAAATAAATATCAATAAACATAGCCTACCACCACAAGTCATTAATCAGCTGTTACTGTGAAATTATACAATCAAGTCTTGTTTACTGAAATCATTAGACATCACTTGGCTTTATTGGAACGTGGTAATATAGTTTTTTTATCAGCAGTCATTGGACTGGAATTTAGCCTTGATTACATCATCCAAAGCACATGACGGCGTTGAACATTACCAAAGACATTTTAAAACAAAACCTCTGTTGTTCCAACATCTTTCTCCTAAAACTCACGTTTGTGTGTTGGATGTATAGGTATCGTCTATAATATAATATAACTGAAAATATATTATTATATTATAAAACAACCCAGCAAACACCAAGTCATAGCCTGAACATGAAACGGTACTCCTTGTAATTATAAATGTCTTAATTTTCGGAGTATTATTATTGAAAAGTGTTATCTATACTTTAAAACATAAGTTTTATTAACTCCAAAAAAGTGTTATGTACGACATCTCATAGTTAAACAATTTTATATTAACTGCAGTAGCTTCACTGTATATGTTTAGAGACAATTTCCGGGCAAATGAGGAGGATATAGCGAACCTCTTCACCAAAGCGAAGGACTCAAGTGATCCGGAGCTTTGAAAAGAATGAAAGTTTTGATTTTTTAAGCTAATAAACGTAGGTAGTCATGTTGTACGGTTCTTAAAAATAATCATAACACACAAAATTGAAACGTGTACCTTTTATCATTTAAACACGTGAAGCTGCTACGTGTTGACCATACTAGTTTAATGTATGAAGGTTCACTAATTTATTTCAAGTGACAGGTCAACATTGTTGGAGAAATCAGCTGTAGGTTCAACAGCTGACTTGTATTTGCGGAGGCGACGTGTAGGTAGCGCCACCTGATCTGTGGGCAGCGGTGCTGATTCCGTACATGGACAAGGCCTGCTACTCCTACGTCCAGCGTAGCTTTCGCCAGAGTCGAATCCTTCACATTTGAATACGGGAGGAGTCAATTACAAAATAAACATGAGGTGCGGCTTTGTCCAGAGTTGGTGGATTGTTTGGCTAAATGGAGAATCATGATACTGGCAAGAGGAAAACTGTTATTTTTAATGGTTATTAGTAATTTTTTGATTCCTAAGGTATTTCTGGATGATTTTGCAACAAGTAATGTTCTACAAGATAGCAAACTTTGGTACAGTGGTACTTAATTCTTCAGGGGTCATTTTCTTCAGTGCGTATTTTAGAAAGTACTACAAAGCAAATTCAGAAGGGGTAAGGGATGAGATCTTTATGATTGGCTGGGAGTGCCATTAGGATCAAGGCTTCGATGTATAATTTGTTGATACATGTATACTAAAATTGAACAGGACCATCATGTATAGTGTCCTGCATAACATTCAAAAGTGCCACATTCCGTAAAGTTCTAAGACAGGCGATGGTAGGGTATTATAAAAGGTAAAATATGTGGTGGTCTGGAAAAGCATGACAGTAAACAGAGAAGATTAAACAGGAAGGGTAACTCTCGAGTTGACTGACAATGCTTTAGAGTCTAGAGATTACTAAACTTTCAGAGAGGGCAATATATTGAGGTTAGGATCTGAAAAAGGATCTTTAGAAGATTTGATTAAAGATTTCTTTACTGTACAGTGATAAGTAAAGTGTAAATAATGGTGGCAATACTGCGATACAATAGTACACACTATCTTGGTGTAGGCCATGGGAGTAAAAGACTAAACCAAGTGTAATTGAGTTGCCTACGGTCAAGACCCCTCTGTCTGACCCCTTCGTATTATGGCGGTAGGGTTCAGCTGGGTCATGAGATCTCAGATCAGATTGTGTAAGACAAAGTGACCCACACGGTTTTATATATTTCATAAAAAGAAGTAAAGGTTCATAGAAAAATAGACTAATGGATTAAATTTTGCACATTTATGTTATAATTAATAATAAAGTATAATACGTTCAAGCTTTTAACAGTTTTTAACTAAAAAAAGACGAGGATCCTACACGCTTATTCGCTCAAGAACTGCCTAATTACTTTTCAGTTTTCACAGAATTGACTGCATGCTAGGCGACGACGGTTACTTTGTATCCTAATCTTGACTAGATGAAGTCTTCATTATAACCCATGATAATAATAATTTTGCAATACAGTTAATTATTATTGTTGTTGACTTGTTGTAGTAACCTTGTGAACGCTAGCGTTTTACCTAAGCGTGGGTCTCATTTGGTGAATTAGTCGTACGAATAGGTTTGTATGTACCAACTTTAAGGTACCTTTGATAATATAGTTTTCTTCGGATAGAAGGTATTAATGTGGTTGTTATAAATTTGTACGGCTAATTCTACTACTTTTACGTACGTCATTGTGTACGCACTACTATGTGTTACATCACTTATAGTGTGTACCTACTTCTAAATCGTAGATTATTGACATCTTTTGCTCTTAGTCTTGAATCAATCAGCCTTGCTGTTTTCAGTCTCCCTTCCACATCATTAGCATCAACCAACCTAACATAACCTTCCCCGCAGGCCCCAACCTTATCCCTTATCTTATCCCTATTATCTAATTTCTAGTTATTTAAGTTCACTTCATTGTCATTAAATTAAAGTGTTAGAACTTTCAATTTGCTTGATCACTTTGGCGTGACTCAGCTACTTTTCAATATGGGAGACAATAAGGTGAGTGAACTGATTGCTCAACTATGCTTTGCCGGTAGTTTAAATAGACTATGATAGCGATTCAAATTTAAAATAATTTAGCCTATTCATACATTTATATACAGGCAACTATAATTGAATCGCCGACTGCGAAAAATAGCCCTACTTTAAAACGGCATTTATTGATTCGTCATCTCCGGACTTATTTTACGTATAGGAACCATTTTGCTTGTAAGCCAAGTTAATTACTAATAACTGCAAAAGACACTAAACTGTAAAAATACTTTTTTGAAGAATCATTGGTTATTGTATCATTGGCTAGTTTAGTTCGAATGGCGAAAACATGGAATTTTATTTAAAACTGGCTTTGTAGCATGACCGCTTTTTTTATCTTACCCTAGTCCTAAGGCCCTAAACTGAAAGCTGTTTGTAAGTTTAGGTCTAGGCAAGGACAAACCTTGTAATATTTAACAAGTTAAGCCTACATAAACAATCTTTGCAGCTTTACCTTTAAGTCAGTAACAAAGCAATGTAATATTGATTACTTTAAACTAAACCGGTTCCACTCATGATGGCCTGTTGTGTAGCCATTACTAAACAATTCATACCACAAAGTACCTTTGCTAGATTGCTCGGTGATACCACAAGCGGTGTAATAAATACATGAAATTTTTTTTCAAAACATATTGTTGCCGAGCTTATGATGACTTAGCTGAGGGATGCTACGTGGGCTATGGGCGGTATGAACTTGTTCACTGGAAAATGTGGAAGTGTTCTTTTAAAGATCATAGCGCCATGACGTAATTGCACGCATTTCTGTGGTGTGGAACGGCATTAAGATTTTCTTTATCTTACTTAAACCCTATATCACTATCATGGTGTAAACTTACACCAATACTTTCCAGAGTCTCTCAGACGTCTCCTTTTTAGTTTCTATCTTTGTATTTTGGCCCTTAGCTATTTTTGATAAGTCTGACTTGTAAATTATAACTTATTAAGCTATTTACTTAAAAACATTCAAACCTATAAACACCGTATTTTGCTTAACATTTTCAGCTAAAAAAGTTGTTACATTTTTGGCATTTTCTTTCTTGAGCTCTCATAAGCATTGAAATTGAGTTGCTAAAGACCAAAGGTCATTGTTTTCACTTAGAGCTATCAGTAGGGAATTATGCAGCAAAGGTATGTAAGCGATATTTTTACATTAGCTTCAGAACCCTACTGAAGCTGATTTTATGACGTTATAACTCATTTATTAAGCAACATATTATATTCCTTGTCCTCAAAAGTATTGTACAGTAGAGTCACGGTTATCAGACCTTCCGAGTTATCCAACCTACTGGGACAATTTATCATCAGTCATTTATCACGAGTTTTCGCAGAAGGCTGTTACGCGAAACAGCTCCTTTCATCACACCTAACTTTTCTGCTGTAAAACATGTGTTATTACTTTGCAGTAAGTGAATTTTGATGTTTTAGTATGCTACATGTATTTTAAAAGATTCTTATGCATAAATAAAACTAAACACATTTTCATTGTCGTTTTTACCGATTTCCATGTAATCCGATCTTGCCGCGGCCGGTTTAGGTCGGGTAATCGAGACTCTACCTTTCATTCGTCCACTTAGTCGGAAATGTAAAAGGCCAATGTTCCATTAACTAATCTTAAGTTATTTTTTCAAATGGTCAAAGTGGAGTTAGCCATGAAGTTCTTGGCAACTTTACAAGACGAAATATAACAAAATTATATTTAAAATAAGATAATATAGAGTTTTAGACAACAAGGGAGCTGTGTTTTGTCGAACATTTATTTTCAACCAATCAATTATTCATTACAAGTAGATATTGCCTAATGTTTCTTGTCCGAATAAATTAAATAACTGGTGATCCTTTCCTTTGCCATTCTCTTTCCTAGATAAGAATTTAGGATGCTTTGCATATGTGAGCCGATATGTGAATTTAGGAAATACTGTACATCCAAATGGTTGAATTGCATTCCGTTCCTTTGCCATCTCTATCCTGGACAAGAATTTAGGCTCCTCTTGATGCGAGGCGATATATGAATTTGGGTAATAAATCCAAATGGTTAAATTGTAATCCGTTCCTTTGCCATCTCTATCCTGGACAAGAATTTAGGCTCCTCTTGATGCGGCGATATATGAATTTGGGTAATAAATCCAAATGGTTAAATGTAATCCGTTCCTTTGCCATCTCTATCCTGGACAAGAATTTAGGCTCCTCTTGATGCGTGATATGTGAATTTGGGTAATAAATCCAAATGGTTGAATTGTAATCCGTTCCTTTGCCATCTCTATCCTGGACAAGAATTTAGGCTCCTCTTGATGCGAGGCGATATGTGAATTTGGGTAATAAATCCAAATGGTTAAATTGTAATCCGTTCCTTTGCCATCTCTATCCTGGACAAAATTTAGGCTCCTCTGGATGCGAGGCGATATGTGAATTTGGGTAATAAATCCAAATGGTTAAATTGTAATCCGTTCCTTTGCCATCTCTATCCTGGACAAGAATTTAGGCTCCTCTTGATGCGAGGCGATATGTGAATTTGGGTAATAAATCCAAATGGTTAAATTGTAATCCGTTCCTTTGCCATCTCTATCCTGGACAAGAATTTAGGCTCCTCTTGATGCGAGGCGATATGTGAATTTGGGAAATAAATCCAAATGGTTGAATTGTAATCCGTTCCTTTGCCATCTCTATCCTGGACAAGAATTTAGGCTCCTCTTGATGCGGTGATATGTGAATTTGGGTAATAAATCAAATGGTTAAATTGTATCTGCCTTTGCCATCTCTATCCTGGACAAGAATTTAGGCTCCTCTTGATGCGGCGATATGTGAATTTGGGTAATAAATCCAAATGGTTAAATTGTAATCCGTTCCTTGCCATCTCTATCCTGGACAAGAATTTGGCTCCTCTTGATGCGGCGATATGTAATTGGGAAATAAATCCAAATGGTTGAATTGTAATCCGTTCCTTTGCCATCTCTATCCTGGACAAGAATTTGGATGCTCCGTTTGCGAGGCAATATGTGAATTTGGCAATTCCAAATGGGAGGTCACATTAAAGTGTATTGAATACTTACAAATGTTTGAATTTTGCATCCTTCATCACAATACATTTACATTGAATGTTAGCAATTTTGTTCCTGACATTTTGAATTTTATGACCTAGAATAATCTCTATGGTAACTTAAATTTCTCATTTTTATGTCCCATCTTTCAGCTGGTTTTATGAGACATGCTTACTTAAGTAAGAGGCTCTTGTTATTTTAAAAACACCAATGCTATGTTGTTTATAGTTCTTTAAAGCAATTTGGGATCTGGTAGACCACATACCAATTACACTGTTCAGAGCTGTAGCATGTTTTGTGGCTAATATATTCACACCAGGAATGAATGATTTAACAGCTGTTTAGTTAAAAGTTGGTGTTGGCTAACTTTGACATAGTTTAGACATTTAACTAACATTGTATATTTTATGTAAAGGTTATTTCATGCCGTGCCGCAGTAGCATGGGAGGAGAAGAAGCCGTTGACAGTTGAAACTATTGAAGTAGCTCCGCCAAAAGCTGGCGAAGTGAGGATCAAGATTGTCTCCACTGCTCTGTGTCACACGGATGCTTACACTCTCGACGGTTTGGATCCCGAGGGGAAGTTTCCCTGTGTACTCGGCCATGAGGGAGGTGGCATTGTGGAAAGTGTGGGAGATGGTGTTTCGGAATTCCAGCCAGGTAAAGCTAACTTAACTTGCCAAAATCTTTTCATGACTCAAGTGCAAAATTGGAATCATTCTTGAACTAAGCATTTTATAATATCATACCAACTAGTAAAACCTTCTTGCACTATCTGTAATGACATATTACATGACTAGCAGCCATTTGCTATTGAACCATTTAAGAAACTAAATAACAGCTCTGTATTTTACAATTATATTTTAATTAGAGGTTTTTTATTTGCTCTGCTGGTTAGTAGGTTTGCTTTGAAAGTTGTTTACTTTAGATGCAGTTTTGTGAGGTTTCCTCTGATTTTACTCAATTGTGACAAACACATTTGCCCTCTTTCTTTAGTTCTTTACACAAAGTAGAAAAATACAAACACATGTGTTGTTCAATCGGTTATTGAACTTGCTGATGCCATAAACTTGCACCAATGGCAGTCACAGTCTCTAAAGGTGGTAAGCTACAATGAAGGAGACACCAGCAACAACTGAGTGTTCTGAGAACGTCAGATTTTTAGCTGATACTTTACTCTGTTTTGCAATCACACCTAGTTGGTCGTGTAGCACTTGAGTTTAGTCAAACTAGAAAATAGAAAACGAACGCTTGAGCAGAAATTGACCAGAAAACTTCTACCGTAAGATGCCTGATATACATTAGGCCTTAGGCTCAAAATTTTTTCTTGACATTGCCACTTTTGAGGCTGGATTAGGTAATTTCCTCAGTTGGTTTTAGGCTGCAACAACAATCTCTCTATCTGTCATAGGTCCAGTCCTCTTCTATGTATATTTGCCAAGTAATCTTTCGTAGATTAGATTGGTCTCATCATCTTCATGGGTGCTTTTTGCTTCCCGGTGGGGTTTTTGTCCTTTTTATTTTATCAAACAAAAACCTATTGTCCTGGTATGCCTGACACGTAAATTCTTCAACAATTGGCTCCTGCGACAACGTTGATTTTTTCCATCGTAAATTCAGAACTCTTTGTAGTTTTTTTATAGCTTGGGTTTGCTAAAAAAAAGGTAACGTTTGTCTTGTTTAAGGAACTTAGGATTTGGTAATTGCTACTCTTACCAAAACATACAAGTCACATATGATACTGGCCACTTCTATAATAATCGCTCACAAAGACCAATCTACTCTCCTACATCTAGATCATGAATAAGTCTTAAAAATTAAAAGCATGTTAAAAATTAAAATATTAGGCCTAATCTCGTTTATGTCACAGCATACGTGAAAAGTACGGTAAAAGTGCTGTATAGGCCTTATTTTCTTTTCAGGAGACCATGTGATCCCATTGTACATTCCTCAATGCGGAGACTGCAAGTTTTGCGTTTCTCCAAAAACTAACTTATGCGGCAAAATCAGACTAACTCAGGTAATGTACTAATTGTTGAAAATGCCTGTGTTATTTACATAGAAATCATGGACTCCTTCTGTATGTTTCATTAAATTCTCAATATTTGAGTTCCACTGAACGTTTCAGTAATTTTTAATTAACCCAGGTATAAAGACACTTATGTTATGTAGCCAATGTCATTTGTCAGGCATTCGCTCATCCAGATATCGTGATTTAGTAGATTGTATCTACTTTAGAACTAAGCTAGATAACAGCAGAGAAGGTTAGTTTACACTCCATCAGTAGCTAGCAGATTTAGATATTAAACAAGGAAAAAATACTAGCTGGAGTATTTGTGGTAAAGTGAAATTAAAGTCCCAATCAGTCCAACAAAGACCTTTTCTTTCATTCGATCTCATCTAGATGGACTACTTTAGGTTTAAAAGGTATAGTTTTAATATCTTTTCTCTCTAGTGGCAATTTACGTGAACTAATCTTTGTTACACAACCTACATCAAGTTCATATTTATTATTCCTATATGTTACAGGGTCAAGGAGTGATGCCAGATGGGACGACAAGATTTACATGCCGAGGCAAACCTCTGTTCCATTTTATGGGTTGCTCAACTTTCAGTGAATACACTGTAGTGGCTGCGATTTCCTTATGCAAAGTAAAGTATTTTGATTTTGTATTTTGTTCATTTTAATTTGTTTTGTTCCATGAATACCAATATTATTTATCTACCAGAAAGTGCTTTATATACTGACTGATAGTTAAATAAACCCAGTTTCTTTAGGCTTAAATACAAGTAAGAGTGAAAATATTTAAAAAAATGTAACATGTCTAATAATTACATTAATTAGTTAATTAATTGCTCTGCTACACGGTGTCTGCTCGATCTTGAAAACCAATTAATTTACCAAATACCAATAATAAACCAATGTACTAGTTGTGAATTTCTGCATAAAAACAGGAAAATGCTACCTAACAAGAGTTTAGAATTTACTCCCATAGGAAGAATTCGTGGGCAATAACTGCCTTTCAACTATTATGTGGTCCGACTAAAAGAAAAACTGGTTATGTATTGTGTTATGTATGTTGTTATGTAATTTAACCTCTATATTTTTGTACACAGATCTCGGAAGCAGCGCCACTAGAGAAGGCTTGTCTGCTGGGTTGTGGTGTGCCGACTGGTTACGGTGCAGCGCTCAACACTGCCAAGGTTGACGCTGGCGCTAACTGCGCCATCTGGGGTCTCGGCGCAGTCGGCTTAGCGGTAGCGCCCGGCTGTAAGGCGGCAGGAGCTAAGCGGATCATCGGCGTGGACATCAACCCTGACAAGTTTGAGATTGGTGAGTGTTTGTGGAAATGTATTAGGTATGAGGTGATGACGCTTGTCCACTATGATTGTATGACACTATTCATATCTTAATGATATTGCAATAAAGATACTTTGTCTTTGACTTAAACGAGGATTGGTACAGATTGCTGGCGTAAAATGGCCCTCTGCAACAGTAGAAGTGCACCAGGAAAATGTGTATGTTGCCTGGGAAAAACCAGGAAATATGTGTGAATTTTATCAAGCTACTTCTTTGGCCATAAAAATTTAATTTTATTTATAAAAGTATGAACATTAAAAATTAAAATATGTCACCTAAAAGTGGGGGTTTACAGGGGAAATTTTATGGTCTGGTTTTTAATTGTTGTTTTTACAATGGGCAGCCAACGGCAGATCCAAAGCCAGAACTTTAATAGCTTGTTATTGGGAAGTCTTACATTCAGATAACCTTTACTCACATTAAAAATGGTATAAAGTCTCAACAAAACATTTATTTTAATAATGACTTTAAATAATGAGTTTTCTTGGCCAACATTTTAAGTTGGCACCTTTAAAATAAATTGGTTACCTATTCCTTATCGAGCTTCCTAATACCGTTAAAATCCACCTCAGCTAACTGGCTATAAGATGTAAGGTTTGGGCTTCTTCCCTTTCAAGCAACACATTGGTTGGCGTCAAGGTAGTGTATACATTGTTGTGGCGCAAAGATTTCGTAAGGGCTTTGAAATAAAAAAGGTATAGTTTGACTTGTTTGATGAGGCAAAATTAGGACTACAAAGTCCTATCTACCTGAGAACCTCTACCTTTACCGAGAGTTAAAGCATCGCCATCTAACCAATTATTAGTGGTGACACCTGGGATCGAACCTGCGCCAGCAAAATGGTGAGCTCTGAGGGTCTGCTAGATATTGTGAAACTAATAACTATAGTTAACCAACTAACACTGATGGTGCTGGGATGTTTCAAAATCATCCCATAAACTGGAAACAATGTATTAAGACTATTTTTCAGTAAGAAGAATTTTACACTCTTTTATTTGAATTTTGCAGCTAAAAAGTTTGGAGTAACTGAGTTTGTCAACCCGATGGATCACCAGAAGCCAATTCAAGAGGTGCTCATCGAGATGACTGACGGTGGATTGGATTACACGTTTGAATGTGTCGGCAACGTCAAAACTATGGTACAACCTTTGGCTTGAAATACAGTAAGATCTCACTAATCCGGCCCTATATCAGGATCGAAAGTGCCGGATTAGCAAAAATGCCGGATTAGTGGAGGTTCACTTAAAAAGACTCAATTTGCCAGGAATAATCTTTCTTACATTGGAATTTGATTCACCTAATTGGAAAATTATTCAATGTAATTTTTTTTCTTCCTTATGTCTGTGAGTTTATGATCTGCTGATGTTAAATTCCTTGGATAGATTAGCTAACTTATCACCACTTTCTAATCTTTTAAACAAATTATGTACTTTTTATCTATTGCCAAAGTACTATGTTACGTTACGTCTGCAGTGAACTGAAGTAATCGATACAGACGACATACGTCATGTGCTTTACAGACAAGTAGAGACTTGAAAGCAGGTGGCTAGTTACCGCCACAGCCGGATTACTGGACGTGTCGGAGTGGCGAACGGCAAGATTATAGAGACTGTACTGTATAAGAATTTCAAACAATTTATAGTTATAATATTTTTATTACTCAAACATACCTACAAAAAAGTCTATAAGAAGGTTTATCCAAGTTTAATGTTAAAAAATTACTGTGGCTTTTAAGCCAAGGTAAAATGAATTTTTTACTACTATTGGTACATGTAACACAGCCAAATCATTTGACCCATTCATGTCAAATTTTCAGTTCATTCATGAATAATTTACCACGTGAGCGTGCCGGGCACATTGGTACAATCACAAAGGGTTAGGGTCCACTGTGAACTGTGCAGGCACTGCACTGGCAGGTCAGTCTGTCTCCCTTGCACACAGAGTAGCAAGGAAAGAGGATTAAGCACTCCCACAGAGGGAGCGTTGTGAGCAGTAGTACAATTGCACGCTCGGACAGACATAGCTTTTGTAAGTTGTAGACAAATGACCTTAGTTGGTTTTAATTTATTTTAGAAATTAGTGGTAGTTTCTGTGTTGTGCTTAACCTCTATTGTTTTGGGAAATCAAAGCTTGAATGTGGACCTCATTAGTAGCTCTTTAGAACCAATTGAATTTGACTAATTGCTAATTTTAATGAGTAAAATATCGTCGGTCACTGTGGCAAGGTTATATTGTTTAAAAGTAAATGGCATTTTTCAATGTTTTATTTTATTCACCAACTGATTTTTGTGTTTTTAATAAAATCTAAATGTTTGAGTTTTAACAGTTTTGCCAAGTTAATGGTTGGTTGTTGTTTTTGCAATACAAAATTTAACACTCACAGTAATTGCAAGTATTGATAATCGACTGTTCAATATCATCACATAGCAAGCGTTTGTGTTTTGCTTAAAGTCAAATTGAGTACCACGATGCCTCTAAGTCTAGTGTTGACAAACGTGTGGATTGCAGAGGGCGGCTCTGGAGGCGTGTCACAAGGGATGGGGTACGTCAGTGATTGTGGGAGTTGCCGGAGCAGGGCAAGAGATCTCCACCCGTCCCTTCCAGCTTGTCACCGGCCGCACTTGGAAAGGAACTGCCTTCGGAGGTCAGTCTTCCAGCAGTACTCAGTCAATGGGAAAGTATGGTCCAAGACCAGCACTTGGCCCTGCACTACTGTGCGATCAATATCCTTCCGGAAATTGAAAAACTAAAATATGTAACCTTCTGAGAGCTTGGAAGTGTATGTTCAACAAATTGCGTTTAATTGGTAACTTCTTGAAAAGGTTTGACCATGATGCTGACGAAACTTCCAATAATAATAGCATCTGCAGTGATTGAACAGATAATGATAAAATATTTGGCAGTTGTAACTTGCATGTAAAGTGATATTGTATCAAGTATTGTTAGTTATTGGACTTAACTTAATGAAACAAAGACAATTTTCATAAGTTTAATTTAATTAATTAAATTACTTAAATATTATTATTTTTGAAAGATAATAACTACTATGAAAGACATTAGAAAACAAAACGTGTGGACCGAACCAGGATGCGAACCTGGGTCTCTAACTTGGCGGGCAGGGGTAGTCAGTGCGGGGAAGGTGTGGAACAGCGTTCCCACACTGAAAAATGCTTTTCAATTTTTCATAACTTTTAAAAAATTTTAAACAATTTCGGGAAGGTTTCGGTTCCCCTTCCCTAGGTGTTTCATACTCTTTAATCTGCTTGAAAGTGCCTAGGTACCATACAATTACATTAATAGTTATGATAACCCACATAAAATTTTATGCTCCATTCCGATTTACTACACCACTGTTGGCGGGTGATTATTTGTAGCACCAGAAGCTTCCGTAGCTCAGTGGGTCCCGAAGTTTGATTTTAAGCATTGATTTCAAGATTTCGGCCAATTTACCCCTAAAAAGTTGCTTTTCTTCGTTCTTTTTTCAACAAGCTCTGCCTAGGAAACAAAGTATACAAGATCAACTTTTGAAATTTTGGTTTTAACTTATTTCAGGATGGAAAAGTAAGGAGAGTGTGCCAAAGCTTGTAGACCAGTATTTGAGTGGCGGTCTGAAGTTAGATGAGTTTGTAACTGATGTTCTCCCTTTCGAAAAGATCAACGAGGCTTTCGAGATGTTGCATGCTGGGAAAGGGTGAGTGACATTTAACATATACTTTTATCTCAGTTTTAAAAGGGTTGAAGAAAATATGATTTATTTCTCAATTATTTTATTTAAAAAAGATCTCTATGAGTTATTGTTTGTGTTTCTACTTGATCCAGATGAGCCTGCTCTCCTTTCTATTCCTTTTGATAGCATATCCTGGCCTGGTGTTCTATTTCATAAATATACGAGTCTTTCTGAGGCTCTGTCATAGTTTTTATGTTTGGGAACTGTTGTGAGGGTAAAAGGACTGGAAATTATTGGGGAAAAAAGAACTGCACCTTGAATGTTCTGCAGGAGTAATTACGACTCTCAAATCATTACGGCTATTAAATCGTAAGTGTAATTAGAACTATTTAAACACATCAAATACTTTGTTTTGAATTTTGGATGTTAATCCTATAAGACATGAGAAAATTGTTAATTTCATTCTTTTAAGATTGCTTAGACCCTGAAGAAATAACCAAGAAAAATGTTTTTTTCAGCATTCGAGTGGTTGTCAACTACTAGATCTAAAAAACAAAAAGGTAACCTGCACAAAATGAAATCTTCACCCAAATATAAATTAAAGTGCCTTTACCCCACAGATCAATATATTGTAAGATCTTTCCATGATGTTGACATATTTCCTACCAACTCACACAAAGAATGGTGCATGCTAGTGTTGAATTAACTCTCTTCAATATGTATATGGCTTTATATTTATAAATATATGATACTACTCCAACCGTCTGTACTTTCCCCATACTTCTTAGGCCCAGCGTAAACTGTGAGACTGTTCTGTAACTAGCGTTGCAAACTAGTTGCTGGTGCAACGGTGTTGTGACTTCGGCAATGTATTGGAGTGGAGAGGCACACTTGACGCGACTGGTTTTTGACGATCACAAATCAGTCTGAAACTAGTCACATACAACCTTGGCTTGCGGTTGCAGTCTTAAGTTGTCAGAAGCCACGTGTTATTTCGCCAGTGTCATCCTCGTATATTGACAGCCAGTATATTGCCCAGCTCATTATGAGTGATCAAGAACTCAACATGAAGCTCGTTGAAGCAGTAGAGAAGCATGAAGAATCACTAAGAAAAAGAACAAGAGCTCAGCGTCTGAAGCTGATCAATCAGTAGCTGAATACTAAAAACAAAAAGGCTTGGGTTTTTTGGTAGATTCTATAGCAATCACAAGATTGATAGACAACAAGGTATTGATATGTTTCTGCTCAGCTCAATGCCAAAATTGGAATATTTGAGTGATTCGCGAATTAAGCTATTTAATCTGCTTTTAAAGGTCATTGATTACATTTCAGCATCGGAGCACCATAAATGAGCAAACACAGTCGTAATCAAGTTTTATAATACTAACATCTCCATTGATGTCAGATTCAAGATACTCACAAATATGGATGTGACTCACATGTCCGATATTGTTGGTCAAAGGCATACTGCAGATTTTTATGGGGCCTTTTTTCAGAAGTTGAACTATTATTGCGGACATTTTCTATCGTTAGTACTTAGTGAGCAAAAAAGATCAGGACATTTCAGGATCTGTAATCTGATCCTGTCTTTAGGTGAAAAGCACATTTTCTCATAGTACTAATACTAGCTGTGACCCATGCTTCGACACAAATAAAATATTATAGTATCTGACTTTAAAGTCTTTTTGTACAAAGGCAGGCTGTTGATTGGGTACTGGCAGAAAACTACCGATGCTTACACCTATTCCTGCATTTTAAAAATGGGCTTAAAGTTTCCTAGCTGATGTACCTGTTCTTTGCACGGTTGTGTTTAATGTTATAGTGGGCGATAAAGAACAATTGTATGTTTGCCTGTTTGTTACCTACGGCAACTGTGTATAATGGGGTTTCAGCCAATTTTGAGTTATACACGTTCCAAAATGCCTTAAAAACGTTTTTACACCCCACTTGCAATTTATTTTGTGGATAGCTAAAGGCAAACTCCGTATAATGGGCTAAACCCTTAAACATAGTTTCACCGCCATAGCTTTAGCCGATTTTGAGTTATAAGCGGTCCAAGATGCCTTAAAACGTTACAGAGAGACAGACAGGATTTTTTTAACGCCAGTTTCGGATTTTGCAAAGTATATAAACACCAAATAACCAAAACCGATGGATTCATTGCAATGTACAGACAAAAGTATCATTTTATTTATATAGATGTGAAAAAAGGAGTCTTTTGCCATTCTGTAAAAGATATTAACTTCCTATCCGACTGAGACAGCTCTCTAGCTGCTACAAATAGTCTAGAGTTTACATTCTTGCTGAAGTAAGAGTGGACCCAAAGCTACCTCAATGCTTCGGTTTCGATAGTCTTCTTAATCTCAGTCTAATTTCTTAATATTACTCATGAGCTCGTTTCAATGTATGAATGTTGCATCCACCAAATTCAATTTACAAGAGTGCAAGAATATTTAAGCTACTTTCACTTCAAACGATTTTGCTTTGAGTTGATTACTTTTTTGATTATAACTCAGTTATTGATCACAAGAATATGATGAAACTTTGTCATATGACGGTGTAACCAATTGTATTTCCACAGACAGCGTTATAAACAGGTTATATATTTTTTAATTACCTTTATATCAAATATTTGTAATAATACCATTTTCTGAAAAAATTATGAAGTTAGCACTTAAAACGTTTTGTCCTGGAAAACTCAAACTTTCTCTTGGAACATTTTCAATTTTATACTAAATTTTGTTTATGGTTTCTTAAACTGAGTTTTGCTTTACTATGTACCACTCAATCACTCATATATTTAATTAACTAAGGTAAATACTTAAGAGATGTAAAAAAAGGTAGAAATGGTCAACCACCGCTGACTGCTGAGTCCACGGCAACCTTTCTCTTTACTATGGTAATGCTAAGTCCTTGCGATTCTTTTGATTTTAAATTTGATGCGCCTAAAGTAATCAACCATAAATTTAGTGTATCTTTAAATTGGTAAAAACCTTTTGAATCATAGAATGGAAAACACAATAATTATTGCTGTGGGTTTAGAACAATTTGCATATTAAATGATATTTCCAAACAAATGAAAGACAACTTTAACGATTAAAAGGGTTTTCCAAGGGAAATTTATTCTCATTTATTGCATATTTTTGGGTAACCTGAATTTTATGTAAGGACATAATACCGTTTCACCTGGTGAATTTACGCCTAAGTGACCTGAAAAATCAGGACTTTGTCCTGGACTTTCATTTTGGAAGACCAGTATGAACCCTGCTAGAGCAAAAAAGCTTAGCGGTTTACTGTGCTTGTGTTTGTGATGGCCGAGTGGTCTTAGGCGTTAGCTGACGTGCTGATGTTCTTAGTTTAGAACTTTAGATATTGTAGGTAAAATTACGGCAGTAAATGCAATCATTGCACTCTCTTACATGGGTTTGAAAATTTGTTGACAGAACTTGATTCAAAATCAGCCCTTGTTTAAAGCTGCAGCAGTCATGTAAACCACGCCGCTTGTTTTTTCCAGACATAGGTACTAACTGAGGAGAAGTTAAGAAGTGATAACAGCAAGGATGAAAATGAATCAACACATTTCAGTAAATGCTTTGCTTAAAAGATATCCATTCTTTATTATAAACAATGAAAGAAAGAAAACAGAAGATTTGGCAACACTTGCGTTACATCAACATTTCATGCTTTGCTTGGCAACTCGCAGCTAACACACATTGTTAATGCACATAAAATTATACTTTGTTCCCGATATTGTTAGTACAATATTTACTTATATGTACAACAAATACAGTAGTAACAAGTTAGTAAGAAAGGGCTGGTATGACTACTGGGCAAAACCTTACAGGCTAAGAAACATTTCGAATGTTCAGCTTGTTGAAGCTTACACTGGTTTATGATTTTTTCAAAGTTAAAGGATTGTACTTATACAGGGAGGACTGAAAATTTGAATTTGCATTATAAAGTATGATAATTGCAAACGCTGATACAAGTCAAATTATTCCACTTAGTGTAGAAATCCAGTGGCTCTATTAGCAGACTATTGTCAATGTAACTGTTAATCAGTTCTTAATTTACCGATTTTGCCAATATGCTGATCTGGTACCTCAGTTTAGACTCAAAAGTAAGCCAAAATAGATTGTGGCCGACAAGATAGGTTTTACTTCTGTATTGCTTTGTCCCTGCTGTAGGGTTCTAGCGTAAGGATCACTTCCTCTTGTTTGTTAAGTATATCTTTCCAGCCTGGTGACCCCATCAATACGCTATAACTGTATTTAGATACCTTATGAGGCCTTACCCGAAGTTAAGTGGAAATAATGCAGCCTTGTACAGCAGGGTTACAGAAGTAGGTAGCCTTGGCACTCCAGGCCCAGAGGCAAGGCTGTCACAATAGATCTACATTTAGCCAAGTCTAGATATGTTAACTAGGAAGTCCGACCAAAGTTAGCTGTGAAGCCACTTATTTTAAGGTTGGTTAATAATTCATCGAATGCCCAGTACTCACAAGAACCCTACATCTGTTTTATGGTAGCCATGACTTTGCCAGAAGACAAACTACAACACTAAGCGTAAGTAAGTGGTTAGAAACACAAGACAATTTGCATTCAGAAAGACCTTTGATTTGGAGTTTGGATTTGCAAGCTCAAAATTTTTATACATTACCATTGTTTGAAATATTCAAGATCACACCAATACCTCAAGTTTTATTTACCATAATCTGAAATTCTTAGTTCTTGAGTTCCTTGAATAGTTTGCATCAATTTTAGTCAAGTTCTGCATTGGAATCTACCGGACCCGTTAATGATGACTTTTTCTGTGCTAAAAACATGTTGGGTACAAAAACCCACAAGTACCCAGTAGCTGAAAAAAAAACATTTAAGTGATCCACAATTCAACTGTTAGTAAAATAACATTGAAGTTAAATGCACCAAAACCCAAAGACTTAACAAGTATGCACACTGCAGTGGTAGTTCTGACACCATGGGTGACTGTCCCTGGAAAGTACCGGATAATCCCCAGGATTGAATGTGTTGATGAGTTAATTCTAAGTTTGATTCGTAAGAATTACTAACAGCCAACAGGTGTAGAGGAAAGTTTCTAAGTTCAGATTAGTAATTTTATTGTTAGGTTAAAAAATTAAACTCAAATTTTTGGGTGATACTGAGTTTTGTGTTATTCTTTAATTTCCAAGGTTTTAACCATCTTGGTTAGAATCAGAACACATATTTTAGTGAAATTCTTCCCTAAATGGATCTTGGAATGTCCTACATGAAAACTTCCCTGTAGACACATTTGAACTAGGATTATCCAAGACTACCTTCGATGATCTTGCTTCGAGAAGTACAAAACAAAATAGCTTGCAAATCCATTTGACTCACATAAATAACTAATTTAGGATAAACAATCATTGTGAAAAGTAAATTTCTATACATTTTGATTACGGTAAATACCTTTTCAGTTACTACGTAAGACAACTTGTTTAAAGATTTAAGTTGATTTGATCAACAAAATATCAAGCAATCTTTGTTAGTTAGTCTCTCAACAATATACTAACAAAATAGAAATATATACTTCAATTTACATTTCAAAATTCCTTACAACCAACAATGATTAAATAGACACTATAATAGTCAGTAAACTTTTACGAGGCAACTTATGATAGATGATGCCTTAACATTATTAACATTACATTAGATAAAATTGTTCAGTAAGTAACCTCATGCATAACTTAGTTCCAGCTAGGCTCTACCATTAAATACAGTAACTATAATCAACGTAAATTCTGTCATAAAGAAATAAACAATGCCTCAAATGGCTTTATCACCTAGGTTTAACTGTTTATAAAAATCTCATACAAAAACTACTCTTAAATTAGTAAAATCTTTCATTCTAATCCAAAAAAATTTCCTCTAAAACGTAATTTTATTAAAGTGAACCATTCAAAAATTGTGTTTGTCTAAAATGTTATTAGTACGTTAACTATTTTCATCACTGAACAATTTTATGGTACAACCACTACTACTTGAACACGATTGTTTGTTTAATGCCAAACGGGAAACGTGATCTCAAATAAGACTTTAAATGGTAAACTTCCTCGGTTTCTGTTTTTTAACACTTAGTGAGATTTTGAAAAATGATCTGTTATTTTCTTCTTTATCAAACGGTTTAAAACTTTAAATGAAACGTCCAACTTATTGGAGTGTTCAGATTTTACAAAAGTAATTTGAAACACCTTTTTAAACACCGTAATTGCAAAACAAAACATTATATCAACAACAAGCGTTAATTACAATGTCTACAAATCCTATTTACGAGGTATACTTTTCCACCAGAAAACTTCATTCACCAAAATGAACTCTTATCTGAGATCTCACGATTAATCTACCGAAAGAATACAAGTCGGAATAAATACTCAACTAGAACGGAAAGAATACTTGTTTCGGACTACAGTTATCGAGTACAGTGAACTAGTAGACTCTATACGTTGATCTCTTGGCTAAACATTCATTCTAACGAGGGTCGCTATGCGCTCTAGCTGTCCAGGAACGGCCTAAGTCAAGAAACCGGTTTAGGCGCAACACTGCTATCAAATGTTAAGGCGTTAAACAACAAAGTTCTAACTAAAATACACTTCGAACCATTAATGAGAGTAAGCTTCCAGATTTTTTGATTAAATGAAGAATATTTTTAAAGATGAATTAACGTTTAATAGGTTTTCTAGTTGTGTTTCTGGTTCAGATATAACTTTTCTATCTCATTCCGTTTTATACAATTAGGAAACGCACCATTATTTTAAAGATTGTTTAAGATATTTTCAAGATTTTACCTGATTCAATTACTCTTTGTGCTTTGGTTGGGATGGAAAAAACAACTGGTTCACTAATTATAGTGAAATGAAATTTTTAGTACTGTATCTAATAAATTACTTGACCAATGAAAATAAAAAATGATTTATAAATGTTTTAAAACTAGGGAGATACACGTATAGCAGGTTAAAAGAAATTACAGCAAGCTGTATAAGCAGAATTGAAGTACTGTAATAAAAAAGGTCTACTCCCTGTTACTCTTATTAGTTATTACATCATTAGTTTAATGGGAGTTTGATATTTCTTTGATTATTTATAGCTTGGATAATAGTATTTTTATGTATTAATATTTAAGCGATGGATTGTGAACAGATTATTTAGAAATGGTCATTACTTCAATAACCAAAGTTGTTAGCTAGGCCATTAGCTGTTAAACCTTTATTACAACATGTAAATTTAATGTATTGTTATTAAAAGGATTCATCATAAAGGTATCTATCCGTTTAATTTCTTTGATAGTGATAAACAGAACTGAAAAAACATACAAATAAATCCAAACTGTTGAATTAACCATACATTTCTTATCTCTTCTGATTTCCAAACCAAACCTTATTTTTTACATTTAGTTACAGCCAACCATAAAACACAACTAGATGAATTTAAGTTAAATTTCACAAAAGGTTTAATATTTTAGGCCATTGTAAAATAACGATTAATGATTGGTTCTTGGTTTACAAAAATAAATCCACTTTTTACACAAATGTGATAGTAATTGACTTGATTCTTCATATCTTTACGTAACCACTGTTCAACTTCTTCTGTGAGATTTTCAACTTGAAACAAATCGTAAACTAAAGGACCAGTGAAAGCAGCGTTCTTAAAATTATTCTAAACAGCCTGGGTCTTAGAAGAGAGTTATCAGATTGTACATTTGAGTAAATGATGGCAACCAAAGGGATGTTTCATTTTTTCAGTTGTTAAACTTTAAACTGACAAAGTGGTGTTTAAAATGTCTTATTAATTTCCAAAATTGAGCTTGTCAATAATTTTATTGTACTGTAAAATACTCTGGCTTAAGTAATATTAAAAATAAACATATAATCCCCCAGATAGTTGTAAAACCAACATTTAAATAAAAAACACTCATTAAAAATCTAGACACATTATTCACTTTTAGTGAGATAAAAATTTTCAAAAAATTGTAAACAAGTGTAGGACAGGAATTAAAAAAAACTTACGGTAAATAGAAAATGCACAAGCAAATATTTGTAAAAACATTAATCGTCTATTCTAAAATACATCAAAACCCTGAATAAAACTTAGAGGTCCATGGATAAAAATTATCCAGGTTGTAATAGTCACCAAACACGTAGTTTGGTCCGTGGGTGTATGCCCAAGCAATAAGTACTCTATAATGTTTTTTTCAAGAGTATAAAGTTGTATTCAACCAACCAAAAAATTAATTAAATTCATCAAGAATAATCCAATTTAATTTTTAGAGATTAGTTGAACTGGTTGTTGGTGTAAAAGACATTTTGATCAGTTCTAGTTCAATTATTTAAATGTATGCCAATGTAAAAGTCTGTCTACTGGTTCCGTTGTAATTGACTGAGCCATACAATAATTGACTTTGTTATAAAACCATAACAGTTTCCGATTTTCTATAGATGTTCGCTCAGGTACTGAAAATTGTGCTCTTTAAAATGCCTCTGAGATTGTTTAAATTTCCAATAACGTTTCAGACTTTCACAACGTTTAGGAACTTGTGTCTTGTCTAGCAAGACATCTTTTGAGCTTGACATTTTTGACTAGCCAATCGTAAGCTCCGAATGAAGGAACAGTTTAAAAAAATCTTAATTAGATTGCACACCAAACACACAGAAGCTGCCAAAAGAGGTTTTCCAGTTTACTGACAATGATATAATTTGATTTCTCTACTGTAAACTTTATTCAAGAATTTATCTTTTTTTCTCATCATATCTTCAGCTAATGTATTCTACCCAACATAATTATTTGAAACATAATATTTTATTGTTGAAATTAGTCAAACCCCATAATTTAGTTTTCATGCATAAATATGCAAATACAAACTTTGTATAGAATTTTGTCAAGTTTTATTCAGAGTATAGACTTAATATGATTTTGTACTGTTGGTGCCCTTTTATAAAAAATTCCATGAAAATTATTAGCACTTTGGGACGAAGCGTGAAACTTAACTTTGTTACTCTCATGTTTTATGAAGGTGTGAAAGCCTTGTAATTGTGTCAGACAGAAAAGAATCGGTTATACAATTCAACCTGATACTTTCTAACTGACTTCAATAGCAAGGAGGAGGTTACACATTTTGATTTAGATTTTCGTTAAATATAGTTTTAATTCTATTTCTTGTAGTTTTCATAAAAACATTGTTGTTATAAAAATAAATTATAAATTGATTTTATTAGTGAAACATTAGTATGAATTAACAAGAAACAATTGTACTGTCTGATGTTTTCAGCTGAAAAATTTAGCCTATCTACTACAGCTAAGTTAGATTTTAAAGTTCTAAAACTTAAATCAACTTTGAAAACCTGAATCTGTAACAGGATATTATGGCTAGAATTCATCCCAAAGTCTAAGCACCGTTTACAAAATACAAAAGCTTCAGTGCAAAATGCAAAAACACGGAACCTCTAACCACTAAAATGTTTTCCTACTATGTTATTACAAAAGATAGTTGGGGCACAGTAACAGGAGATTACGACTCATGATATAAAAGTTACAATAATTATGAACAAAAAATACTAAAATAAAATAATAGAAAAAAATAAGACAAGTTCTTTCTAGTGCTCAAAATGTGTATTATTCATTATCAAATGAGAGTTGGTTATAATCATCCACATTTTGAGGTAAAGTACTTTACACACTTTACTTATCTATACAAATAAAAAACTACAAAAATTAAAATACATTCATCTAATTTAAAGGTTTGTTTTGTTTTATTACATTTAGGTTTTTATGAAACATCCCTTTTAGTTTTAGTTAACTACTCTGTAAAATGTTCAATACTTAATGTTCAAATAAAGTATCGTGATAAAGTTAATAATTTTTCAAACCCAGGCAAAAGTATCCTTTACTATTCAACATAACCATGGGTGATGTTAGTGCTAACTAATAACAATTTCCCCTGTTTCACTTGACAAAGCAAGATCAGTAATGCCTTCAAGTAAATACAAAAGTTTCATATTTAAAAATAGGTTTATGTTTTTTAGCAGGTTCATGGAATATTCTTAGATCTTAAATTAATATACTTAGCTTTTTATTGTTCCAGGTCAGTAAACTTTTATAGACCTGGCCTTTTGATTTTATTGCGTATTACATTATTGAAGAAACAAAAGTACTTATATTTACCGGTACTTAAAAAAATTTACTGTCATACAGGTAGGAATAAAGAGCTAAACATTTCAACGAAACTTTTCACCAAGAGTTCTAAACGTTTTTTTCCTCAAGTTTCACTCGATTTTGTCAACTGGTATTGCTTTTTCCTAAGCGAACAACGAATACATTTTGTTATGTGTTAGAGAAACCATGATGAAGTATCAGCACTCGATTCTATAGACTGGTTAACTGTTACTTAAATGTTATGCATATTTACTAAATATACACTAGTGCCAGCACTTTAACAGAACAGGACCAGATCAACTGGATTTTGTAAATGTATGTTCTAAAATTCTTTTCTGGATAAAATATTACATAGCCTATGTTACAATTTTAACATTCATACAAAATATTATGAGAAAATTGAATAAAAATGTTCAACAAGTTGTGTGATTGTCGTGTATTAAAAACAACTAGGACCGAGTTTGATTCATTTCATAGAATAGTAGGCCAAGAACTTAAATTAAAAAGTGTTATCAAGAGTATTGTTTGTTAATTAGTGATCAAAAGGTTAACGATGATTGAATTATTCATCATGTAAAAATACTATGTGATACATAAAATATTCTCAATGATAATACACCTTGCACGTTACGTAGTTCCTTACAGACTTTCAAAGCAAGAATAACAATATACTCTGAAAACAAAATATGAAACTCCTGTACTCGTTTTAAACAATTTCTCTGAAAAAGTTACAAAAATATACCTCACAGGGATTGTTTGTTAAAACTCACTCACACTCGAGCATTCACTCCGTAAGCAGAATTAGTTAATAAATAGCTGTATATTTATAGAAGAATTAGAAGTGATAGGATTGAAACTGCGTCACGATACACATCACAACAAGTATACAAGACATGTAGAAGCTGCGACAACTGAATGCAAGCTCGGTGTCAGACAAGCAACGGAAACAAACGCGCAGCGCAGAGAGAAAACGTTCCAATAACAGATATGTTGATGCTGAGTCACAGTGTGTAGTATTTGGCAGTGTTTGTCACGATTAGGAGACTTTGTTCACACCAGTTTAGCCTCTGTTCTCTGTGAATTTCTTCTTCAGAGTGGAGAAAGATAGCAGTCCATGAAAAGAAAGGAGAGACCTGAGTCAGGGCGCCATGTTCGGTAATGTTCATTTATTTGATACGGTAGAACCATGCATGCTAGCTTGAGGGGATGTTTTGACGAGGTTCAAGTAAGTGAGGTACGAATTATTAAAGTAGAACTAATAAAATGTCAAGACGTTGAGGTCAGTTTTAAATCCATTTGCAAAATTAACCCTTCAAATTTCTTGAGGTGAACCTCTGTGATACTCTTAATGACGAATTAACCACGATTGAAATTCAACATTTTTTGTAGTTTATTTGCCGGTTACCATGGGCCTCTGCAGCTTCTGGGATGTCTTTAGCAACGAATGAACCACCATTTGTTGACTGAGGCGGGGCTCGAGCCTGCAAACTTCAGATCCGCAGTCTTGTGAGCTATCAACTCAGCCACCATGCCACAAATTACATTTACGGAGGTAAATTTTCAGCTCACCTCATACAACTTAGCCATTGAGGTTTTCTTCTTTATTTATAATATGTTGTTTTTATTGTAATTTTGTTCTTCAAGAAACTTGGAATTCAACAAGGTCGTAACTTGTTAAAGCTCGACTTGATGGTTTTTTTCATTGAATTTGAAACAGTTTTGGATATTAAAGTTCAAGTTATTGAGGACACAACTGGCTCAAAACTCACAAGGTACCTTGAATGAAAGGTTTGCTAGTAAAGCAAGTACGACATTAGAAATTATCGGTTTGGTCAGGCCATCAACCAGGACTCTTCTTTCTGCTCATAGACTTGTTATATTCAAAATGCAGACCATGCAATATTTGTGTGCACAAAGCATTACGGTGGAGCTTGATTACTTTTGTAATTCCAGCTGTGTCAACACATGTAAAAACATGATTTCAACAGTATTTTGTGAACACCGCACATTAAAACGGTTGTGGGCATGGAACTTTCTAAAAATAATACTTTGCAGCCTAACCGCATATCAATCTGTTTAGCAAGTAAAAATAACGTTTAACAATACTGACTCTGTGGAAATTAGTAGCAGTCCTGAGGTAAACTGACAAACCATTACACATCGCTTGTTAATTTCATTACAACATCGATAGCTTCGTTAAAACTGTTAAAAAACCTGTTCACTTAACCTAAAATGGGTTCGGGAACATTGCGAGCAGCAGCTGTTGCAGAGATTAGTGAGTGACAGCTGATTGTTTACTTGATCAGCTGATCTTGCTAGATCAGGTGCCAGATGATGTCTACTAGACAGCGTCCACTTCGTGGCACACCTCCATGTAGTCCGGATGATGCATTATGTCCTTGATCAGGTCCTTGAGAATCGTGTACCGAGGAAATATCGGGTACACCTTCGAGTTACCGTATTCGATCTGGAACAGTTAAAAATTGCAGGGTGCTTAGATCAGATGAATTAAGCGGAGTACTTGGATGAGTAAATACGGTTCTAAACACAAAATAAAGGTTTTTTATAAGATAAAACAATTTGATTGACTTAAATAATAATGAGTGTTTTTACTTTTTGATGTTAATCATGTTATCTGAAGAAGACAGCTATTATGGTTCTTTTAATATGGTTTTTGTTTAATTGTTTTACAGTTAATGAGTGCGTTCGTCTTAAATAACTTCCGCACGACTCTTCTTGTCAGAGATCGTATAGAACATGTATACAAAAAATGAAAATGTCTACATGCAAACGCTAAAATAGAATAGACCTGCATTTTAAAAAAGAATTTGGCATAAGGAGGAGACATTCTGCTGAGTCAGTAGGAATTTCTGCTAAAAAACAAGCAAAGAATACCATACAATAAACACTTTGTGTGATGTTGATAATGAAAGCTGATGAAGCATGAAATTACAAGAGGCAAGTTTTTAGCTAATACTTGGTGTTTCCATGAAAGACGATCCTCATTGTGAACATCTAAAATATTGACAGATTTTAGTTACATTCTTCGCAAGTTTAAATTTTGTTTATTCATCTACTCAATATTCAATCCTCAAGTATTCAGTTGGTTTGACTACTAAAAGATTTGAGTCCAACTGCATTGAGTTTCTCTAAGCACACAGTGATATCATCAGCATATTTATAACAATGTACTGAATAAAAAGCCAAAGAGTCTATTATAGAAAATCAAAAATGTCTGAATGAGCTCTGTTTTACCCTTTTAAAATTATTGTTCCCTGAGGTAGAAAATATTACACCTTAGTAATTCACTGTTCAATACTATAAAATAACAGTAAAATTGCTTGAAAAAATAACTCAAAATATGTTCTTTTCTATATAATTTTCAAATCTCCAGCTGAGGGCTTTTGGACCACTTCTTGTTTTGGAAGCATGTCTCCCAGACCCTCTACCAAGGGTGAAAACTGTAACCAGCCTTAACACCAACCCAGAGACACCAATGGTCTCAAAAATTGTTAAATCAATTCCACATATTTATTTGAATTCTTTGTTGGAATTAGTTTGAACAGAGGTTTATTGATGAGAAGAAAAAAACTAAATTTAAAGTTAACTTGAAGTTATAATATACTTGATATTACAACTCAACACTTCTACCCTTTTTATTAAATCAATTTATCAACCCTTTCACTGTGATTTCTTTGTTAAAACCTGACAATCGCAAGTGATTCCACGTGATTCGCAAAGTGCTATAGGCACCCAACAGAAGGTAGTGACCGTGTTGGATCCAAACATGAACTCATTGCATGTTTTATCACTGCCCAACCAAAATTAAAATATATCCTTCTCCAGTCCCTCCTGTTGATAATGGACTGGCCAAGTTTGAGCAGAGTTGGCGTTGAGATAATGGAGTGTGCGCAAAGTTTTTACGACGGAAGTAAAGTTAGATGAAGTGTAGTTAGAGCTGAAGCACAGTGTGTGAGATATTGGATTAGTTTAGACAGCGAAACAACCAGGGTAAATATCCACTCTCTGCTGTCGTGTGCAATTAAACTAGAGCCGATCCGCCGGTGAAGGTTTATTAGTGGATTGTATTTGCAAAGTTTCAAGAGCAAAGTGGTAATTGGAGAACTCTGCTGGATTTCCAAACAAATTTAGAAACCAGTAACCAGAAGAAAACATGCTTTGTAATCTTTTGCTGGTCTTTTAGCAAAATTAATGCATAGATATGGAAAAGTTAAGTTTTTATGTCTTACGCAATTCAGAAAGGCTGGATCAAATTTGAAAAGTGCAACATTTTTAGCTTTGATGTACATTTAATGCGGTTAAGCAAACCAACATATAGGCCTGGTTGGTAGTTCAGACGCCACATTTTAAAAAATAGGCTTATTTAAGAACTTTTAAAAATGTTTCACTCTTTTCAATCCCCACTTCTTTTAAGAATTTTAGTGAAGAGATTTTTTCTCCCATCAATGAATACAAATGTGAATAGCAGGGAACATTGATTCAGTAGTTTTTAAAATTTACAAAACAGCCAGATTGAGCCAGTGTGGGTCTACCACTGAAAAGAGCATTTTAAGGTACTTGGCTGATTTACTTAAATATGCACAGTTTTCTCAGGGAGTAGTTATTAATGCTGCTGCACACAAAACAATAGAACATTTTATTTTTTCAAAAATAAATGTTGCATTTGTAGATTTAAAACTTTAGTTTTTAAAAGAACTTTTAAACTTAACAATAAACTTTCTATTTTAGTTCAATTTCAGATTTTAGTGTTTATATGCAGCATCACTAATAGTTCTATGATTTCAGAAAAAAACTTTTCACATCAAATATTTATTTTAATTTTTAAAGTTTTTTGTCAGGATGCGTCTTATGATTTTTGGTTTCTTGAACCATTTTCTATAGCCAATATCTGTTTACTAACTGATTATTCTACAAATACAACAAAGCGTTTTCATTTGATCAAAATTACATCTAATAGCCCTTGAGCCAAAGTATCAAGGAGTGTTTTGATGAAGCAAGTATGGTATTACAGACATATGAAACACAAGTGAACGGTTTAATATAAACTCTCAACATCTCAGTCCCAGAGAGTGATACATCAAGTGCAAGATGGAGTGTTCTGAGTTTCAAAATCTTGTTGAGTACCCCTCCCCTCCTACATACTCCACCCCCTTCCTCACCCCTCCCCTACCAGTGGGGAAACATGGTTACTGATTAGTTTGTCCAGAGCAACATCAGATGTAACGAAATGCTGAAAATTAAACTAATTATTAATATCAAGAACACTTTTAAGTGTATTGTTATTCGTACACACTTTGTAGAGTTTGATTTAAAATGAAAGTTATCATTTGTATTTAGTCTTACATGTTGCACCGAAATGGCAAAACAAAAGTAGTAGCTTATAACTAATGAAAAAGTTACTTACATTAAGTTGTCTTATAAGATTTCTAAGGCCGGAATATTTTTTTAGTAGACGATACAAGTCGTTGGTCATCTGCGTATTTTCAGCCTCTATTTGCGCTGTGATCATATCTGAAGAAATAAAATAGACATTTATTGTAATCAAATATTACTGGTTGACTTTTGTATGAAGTTATACAAAGGAACACTTTTTGAACACTCTAGGACTTAATAGAATCTGTATCTAGCCTTTTAAGACAACAAATATTGAGCAAATCAAAATTTTTCTAACAACCACTCCTATTATTTTTTAGATTACTTTTGCAATGTACTTGACCTTTCTTTCCCAACTTAAAAAAAACCTATTGTTCACAAATCAACAAATAATAAACTGAATAATTCTTTTTCCAAGACCATTTCATAGGTCATTGAACTGAATCTGTAAGTGTAGCACATCCATCTCATTTTCGAGTCTCTTTAGAACTAATTATAAAGACAGAAATATAAAATTCTTTTGATCAATTCCTTGTAATTAAAGAAGTGAGGCAATTTCCACCGAGATCTTCTCTCCAGTCTTTCTCCTTTGACAAATTACCTTGCGAAAAATTTTCCAATACTCTTTCTTTCTTCTTTCATTATAATTTCCTTTTGATTCAGAGTGTCTTGTCTCATTTAATCAGATAGTTAATGAATTATTACCACTCAGCCTCTCCAGCCGCTCTTTCCTCTTCTCTTCCTCCTCCGCTATCTTTGCGGCGGTCTTCACTCCCTCGCCTGACTTCTGTGTCTTCTCCATGATGGCGCATGCCCTCAACACAAACGCTGGCACTGTCTCTTGCTTCTCCTGCTTGGGGATCTCAACCAACGCCCAGTACTGCGTCTCTAAGCGGATCACCTCCTGGAAATCAACACAAATTAGTTTTTGAGAGGAGCTATAGTTTTTATTTTGCAGTCATTAGGGTACAGGTAGAAGAGTGATATTTTTGAACATTGTTGATTGGGCGGTGACTACCCAAATGTTAAACATCTATTTAGACCCTTATTTTCAACCATGTTATTAACTTCCTTGTAAGACAGAATAAGTGCTGTATAAAACTACTTCAAAAAAGTTAAAATGACAATTTGCAATCGCATTTGGTTGCTTAAGCCCAATAAACAGGACAAATTGGAAAGTTGGATTAATCTAAAATTTCTAAGATAAGTTATTTGTCTTTAGTTATTGAAACAAAATACTTTGTGCATGAATTTGTTATGTTGCCAATAATGTAATATTTATAGATGAAAAATCGGATCCCGTAGAAAAACGGTACCTACCAAGTAGAAAACAGTCTGGAATGATGAAGTTTAGAACTATTAAGTGCATTTTCTTGAAATATTCTGAGTTTTACTCTTGTACATATCGTACCAAGCTTTTTCACCTTCTTAAAATATTAGAAAAATAGAACAACTTTCTTTCAACAGCACTTTAAACCAAAGAACGTTAGCAACAGATACATCTAGAATGGTAAACAAAATATCCTACTTATGTTGTTGAAGTCAAAACCAACTGATGACGTAGTTAGAAGCCACGCTAACCTAGTTTTGCAAGCTCAGACAAGTTCAAACTCAAAGCAGAGTGAAGTAAAGTTGTATATGCTGAACACAGAGAGATAAACAGCAGAGCAAAAATCATCCTCAGGTTCAACACATTTGTGCCAGTCTCTTCATACATAACACAATATCACTTCAGTATAATTCAGGAGCAGTTTGATAGCTTGCTTCTGTTCAGGGCTGGCTTAACTTGTGTTGACTGAAGTTGGTTCAGATCTACGATCATATCAAAGTTGCACCATCAACGACTAAAAACAGTATATATCTGTATTGAAATAATCTTTTAGAATAGTACAATCATCAAATTAAAAGTCCTTTATAAAACTCGTCAGGTATATAATTATGTCCTTGAGAAAGTCTTTCTTCTTGTAGAAAATTCGATTCAGCAGCCTTTGAATCAGCACTGTCTTGAACTTGGCACTTTCATGAGGCAGTCCGCCATGAGATTGTAGTATAGGGTGTGTTGAACTGGTGGAAGTCCTGATGTCTGGTTTGTCAAGTAAAGACTACATTTAATAATACTTCTTGGATGTAAAGTGATGTTGCTATGAGAATTTTCATCTTACATTTCCCTGCAGCTGTTTCGAAAGTCAAGGCCTGATTGGCATCTGACCTTTTTGAATTTAAGGATTCTCTTAAGGTTGTTGTTCGTCCCCATACACCAAATCCATACCTATGATTCAATCAGTGCATGGTTAGCGGTCTTTGGTGTCTCTTAGTTGCTATTGCTGTATTCGTCTAATATGACATAAATGCCAGAACAAAGCGTTCTTCCAGAGCTAGTTGGTATGCAGCTTTCAGGCAAGCTTTGAGTCCACAGTGACACCGAGGTATTTAGTTTCATTTTGTAACTCGATTTTGAATGAATTTCTATAGACCCAAAAGTAATGTACTTAAGTAATATTTGGATCAAAAGGGAGGAAAGTGGTTAAAGGGCTATGGAATGTTTCAGAGGGGAAATGGTGTAAGGTTGGTAGATATTTTACGTGCTTTAATGCAAACAAAATAAAAAATATACTGAAAAAAATGAACAACAGTTCAGACTTGCAATGACTAATGATACACATTTTCAATCATACAATTTGTACTGTAAATTTCCACCCCTTGAATTGATTTTTCGCTTTCATGAAATTATAAAAGGTCTTAGAGAGTTCAAAACGTAAAACCTTCATGGCATATAAAGTTGGACGTAGTAACTCTAAAGTTTATTTATGGCAGCAGGGTACTTTCCTCCCTACTAACTGCATACTAATCTATTTGATCAAAGCCATAAATTCTCTGAAATACAGTGTTCAAAAATACTGCATTGTTATCTGATAATCCATCACATGTCAGAAATAGATGTACTCTGTAATTGAGAGATTAAAGCTTAGCACAGTTACCACTTAGTCTGGCATAGTTTACATGTCAGTAATAGGAACGTATTGTTAAATGTCAAAGACTAATTTGATCAAAATACTAATTTAATCCGAAAATGTTGATTTTTAAAAATTTTCATTTATAAGCAAACTTACATTGGAAACTTACATTGTTTCCGCCTTTAATGGACCGGAACCGGCAGTTGGGATAAGTCCGGCTCTGGTTTATAGATCCTTGGGGGATAATACCTATGAGGCACATTGTCAAAAGTGGACAAGCCTCTCAGGAAGCTCAATCGCCAACCTGCTCCTAAAAGGGCCTAGCAGGGCGCTCTCCAGTAGCAGCTTAAAACTAAAACGCGCTGACATCAGATTCTTATTATCATATTTAACTGGACATGGGCACTTCAGGCATCATCTACAGAAATTGGGATTACATATTGTAATACTCTATGTAGACTTTGCGAGCAGGCAGAAGAAACTGCTAGGCACATCCTATTAGAATGTCCCTCTCTGGAGACTAGGAGAAGATGTCTTCTAGAGGGACGTAATTGGGATGAAGTTCTCTTGTCTGAGCTTGGGGAGTCATCTTGAGGCTTTGTGGTCCCACGGGGGTGGGTCTCCCAGGCTAAGATAACCGGGGCAGTACAATAAACCTTTGGTTGACGTACAATTGGTTCACCACCAGCCCTACTTAATCTAATCTACATTAGAAAAACAGGTATTCATGCCATCAGCATGATAAGACCCAGACCCGGGACCATGAA
This sequence comes from Matsumurasca onukii, assembly GCA_018831715.1. Classification (NCBI taxonomy): domain Eukaryota; kingdom Metazoa; phylum Arthropoda; class Insecta; order Hemiptera; family Cicadellidae; genus Matsumurasca; species Matsumurasca onukii. Next base: position 63,497,452 of record CM032062.1, read on the forward strand.
GTAAGCACCGATCCTGACCAGAACTCGTGTTGAGAATTTTTTGTCAGATATTCATACAGTTTGGTACACATGTTTCTTTTATAAATATCTTGGTCAAGTTCGTTGGTCAGATAAATCGAAATCTGTTGGAAAATCAGACCAAGAATGTGACTTGTAGAGAGCCCATTCATATACAGATATGTGTATTGTATACATATAATTATAAGATCCAAATCAATAGATTCTTTGTCAGAACCTTTGTGTGTAAATGTGGCTGCCTTCTTGGTTCGGGCCATATGGAAGCGTTTGCTAAGGTTTCAAGTCTGTGGATTTGAGCAACCAAGTGTTAAAACAATCAACGTTATAGTTTGTAGTAATTTTAAACGTTTGCACTTTGCCCTCAGTAAGTTACTGTCAAATCAGTTTTATGCTTTGAATAACATTTCTTAGACTTTATTCCCACTAACTATACTTCCAAAATTGCTCTAAAGCTACAAATCCTACTCCCAGTTTCTGCAGCCGCCTCTTTACCTTACGGACTCCCACCTTCTTCGTACTGCTAGAAGAAAACTCCCCTTGGCCCAGACCCCAGCGGTGCTTACCTTGATCATCGCCTTGAGCATGGTGTGACGCTGGAACACATTGCGGGTCTGTTTGCTCTCTGTGTACTTGGCCATGAGTGTGACCAGTGATTTCTTCGCGGTGTCGTACGACTCTTCCAGTCTCACTCGTACTGCTCGCAGACGCTCATTGGTCTCCATCACCTCTTCCTTCGTCTGCCCACCTGCGTCATCAAACACACGATCCAAGCACTGGTTGTAACAATTATTTTAAAGGCCACGTTTAGTTCATACTAGAGGGTTGATGAAGTAACTTCTCAAATCTGTTGCTGTCGTAGATTCGACTCCTGAATTTTGGAGTCCACATCTACCTGAAGAGATCTAGTAGATGGAAACAGCAGTGTGTAGTGTTTTCGTGTTCTTCACGATCTTGACACTTACACGAACTTGTTGTCCTTGAACGCATACTATCACCAGTTATCGTTCGAACTATTATTGATAGTTGAAACAAACTATCAGCCAGTCGGCGACCGTCGTTCTAAATGCACTCTCGCACCATAACAAGCAATTTGGCGACTGCCCCGTGGTGTTTCACCTTCAAGAACATGAAAACACTACACACTGTACTCTGTTGTTTCGATCTACTGGATCTCCTCAGGTAGATGTGGACTCCAGATTTCAGGAGTCAAATCTACGACAACAACAGATTTTGTTTACTCATAAGTGGAAAGTATAAATGGAGAATAAACTCAACATCTTCAAAAACAACATCTGTTAATATAATAACTACTGTGTTTCACGTGTTTCGATAGCTGTCATTTACGTAGGAAGTTAAAGAGCAAGTGACAGTTTGGAACCAAATTTAAATTAGTCCTCTCTTTTAGTTACAACCAACAGCCTAATAAAAATGTAAACGCATCATTTTCTAATTGACACAACACAACATTACAGTATATAGCACTAAAGTTACAATTGCTAACATTTCAAACCAAAACATTTGGAATAGATATACATTATGATACAGTAGTGAGAATTTGCTTAAGAACTTCATCCTGACACCTCGCCTCCTGATGCCAACAAGAGATTCGTGATGTCTACCAAAATGTGTACTCATAATTTTACCAATTTGTTTCAGGAGGATGAATCTGCAGTATCAGTTTTTATTGTGATAGAAGCAAATTGTATCATAAACCCAATTATGTTTCTAAGAAAAAAATTGGATTTAAAATTCTGATTGGAACTGAAGATAGAACAGAAGATGTACTCACTGGCCGTGCCTTCGTCCTTGACATCCTGCACTATCCTGCGCACACTCTGTGTGAACTTGCCCACCAGGTTAGTGCCCGCTGAAACAAACATCACAACGTCAACAACAGCACGTCTGGGTGAACACTGTACAGCAACATTGCTGGAAACTAATACCGGTACCTTCTGGTCCAGAACTTACCCCAATCTTAACTTAAACTACCGAACTGGGAGACGCAGGAATTAAAGTAGTGTTCACTTCTGCCTTCTCAGTCAGAAGATCAATTTGGCAACAAACTGTCTTGTTTGTCAAAAATTCCTGACTAAAATGTGTGTAATTTCAGAGGCGTTCAGGCTTACGTTGGAGGACCCATAACTGACGCCAGGACAAGAGAGGGATGATTTGGAATGCTAAGACTGTTTAATATGGTCTAGTAAGGAATTTTTCCTGATTTACAAACAGTATCCCTTAGTGAAGCCTTTCCCAGAAATTACATGGAATTTTAAATTACTATTCGAATGTTATATTGTAATGTGAGAACGTTTTAAAAATTAATGTCCTAAGTACACCGCTAATAAAATGCTTATATAAAGACCAAAACTACTGATTGTCAGTGATTTAATTTTAACCTAGTCACAAAAAAAAAAAATTTGTAGCTCTATCCAAAGGAAAACAACCCGCTTTCAAAGAAAAAACTGAAACCAAGCAAATGAAAGGAAAAGTACCAGCGTTGTCTCAAGTTGACTCTGGAGTCTGAGTTTGAATAATCTCACCCCTTTATTCACTGAGGTTGAACTCATTCCTTTAACCGTCTCTCAGCACACAGCTGGGCACTTTTATTTTGTTAAACATTTGCGAATGTCCACCGATAACTACTCGGACCACAAACAGCTCGATCTGACTTTTCGGCAGGGCTATGGACAGTCATTTCAGTAAGGGTAGTTTCGGGCTACAAATAGTCCACAAAGTCTTAAAAGGGCTAAAAACTATATTGTTTTGCATCCAAAACATCCAACAGTATTGATGTAACTAATTACTTGATTGCATTACAGATGGCGCTGTTGGTTGCACTAATTGATGTAAACAGAGACTAAATGTTAACCAAAACATTGCTCGGCTGAACGCGTTCAGTAATTCATTCTGACCAATCCATGATTAGTTATATGGTTTTCCAAACAACTTGATATCAATGCAAACATAGTTGTGTGTTGTACTGTAATGGAACTTAGTAGGAGAAAATAGAACACTAGACGAGAGTTAGGCTGTCTTTAACTATTTGTACTCTAAACTTATAATTTATTTATTGACCATTGAGATAATTATCATTTTACTCAGAGACTGTAAAAATTCATCTCCAATTAGCTAGGATGCACGTTTGGCCACTTTTTGTTGTATTAGCAAATTTTCTTAGAAAAACTAACATAGTAAGGTCCAGACCCAGGAATACCAAAAGTCCCCTTTTGGGCGGGGAGCGGCAGGTTTCACCATAAAAGCGGGTTTCTCCATCTAAAAATTATAAATGTATCCAATTTTAATAAAATTTGAATAAATGTGTGGACTATTGATTAACCAGAAAATACGTAAATCCATTACAAAATGGTGGCCAAACAACTTATTTTTAACAAATTAGACATTTTTCAACTTTTCACTGAATTTTAATTAAAATTATTAAGTTATTAAGTTTACAAATGTCTAATTTATTAATACCATCCCCTTTGCACCAAGTATACACAGAAGAAAATTTATTTTTGCTACTACACGGAATGAGTCGTCTGATTTAAATTCGATGTATATAGGGTTTCTCTTCTGCTATATATTACAACTTTCCATAAAATAACGCGTAAATGTGAGGCCAAAGCGAAGTGGTGAGCTCAGCGAATAAGAATTACAGGCTCTACTATATTTGTCTATAACTTTTGGATTGCTAGTTAGTACATCAGACGTTTTAAACGACGATTCCGTATTATTAAAGGGCCAAGGTAAAGTTTAAATATCTGAAGTTGCAACACGTTAGAATCTGATTTCCGAACAGTGTTTATAATTACAAGGGCTTCAAGACTCAGAGCAGGTAATCTCTACTCGAGTTGCTGATAAGGACTAGAAGTCTCAAAGTCAATGTGAAACTTATAATTAACAGCTTGGAGCTTTGAAACTGTTTATGCGTGGAAATCAGCTGTGATTAATAACAGAGAGACACTCTTGATATCACTTCAGAGCTGTCAGCATTTGCGCCAAGGTGGGTTCAATATAAACTTGTTATCGAATTTCCTTTGGAAAAATGAGATATTCATGCCGTCAGCATGGTAGACCAGACCCGGGTCCATACAATAAGCACCGATCCTTACCCCAGAACACGCTGTGAGCATTTTTACAATACTCTATACAGGGTTAGGCAAAAGTGTGGAAACGCCTTTATAACTTTTTAACCAGTGTTTTCAGCGCAACCGAACCCGGTACACTTTATAAGAGGAAACCAAAGTACCTTTTAGTGCACACTAACACTTTGCCCCAGTTTTCAAAATGGGGATTGGGGAAGCCCATTATTTTCATAGGGAAGCCCCATCGAGTGACACCTAATTTTGAAGGTCTTAGAAAATGTTGATGAGTGTTGGAAATTAGACGTCTTTATCTTAACCCAAAAAGAAATGGCGTCCATTTTAAGTTACACAGATTTGTATTATGCGAAAATGTGAAAACACCTTTATAACTTTTTAATCAGTTTTTCCAGCGCAACCTTACTCGGTACATTTTATTAGAGGAAATAAAAGTACCTTTTAATGCATACTGGCACTTGGCCCCAGTTTTCAAAATGGGGATTGGGGGTAGCCCCATAATTTTCATAGGAAGCCCCATCGAGTGACACCTCATTTTGAAGGTCTTAGAAAATGATGATGAATGCTGAAAACTAGACGTATCTATCTTAACCCAGAAAGAAATGGCGTAAATTTTAAGATACACAGACTTTTATTACGCGAAAGTGTGGAAACGCCTTCATAACTTTTTAGCCAGTTTTTTCAGTGTAACCAAACTTGGTACATATTATTAAAGTTATCAAACTATCTTTAAGTGCATACCGACACTTTACCCCAGTTTTCAAAATGGGTGATTGGGGAGGTAGACTTATAACTTTGTGTAACTTAAAACCAACGCCATTTCTTTCTGGGTTAAGATAGAGACGTCTAGTTTTCAGCATTCATCACCATTTTCTAAGACCTTCAAAATGAGGTGTCACTCGATGTTAAGCTGATATTAGCGCGGTATTTGTACTAGACAGGTGCCTGCAAATGTTTGACGGCAAGTAGCGCGGTACACCAATGTACCTCAGTTGCGTTCAGCGCCGTTTCCGAGCGTTTGAACAATAAACAGTCAAACAAATCTTCATCTATACAGGTCGCATTTTGTGTCTGATTTTCACCAAATTTGGTACAAATGTTCCTTTTGTCAATATATCGGTCGAGTTTGTTAATAAGAACAATCGGACAACTGGAACCCCCTTTCCGGGGGACTTTCCAACATTAAAAGGTGTTTATTGATATAAAACAGTAATACTCGTACTCATTTGCTTTTAATGGCATTTGGAATAAATATGTATTTTGTTGCTATATATAAATACAGTATACCAACAATTATGAAAATCCATAAAGTCGTTTTAAAAAAATCGAACAGCCTCGTGTCACCCGTGATTATACAGGAGGGCTAGCTGAGGCCGAAGGCCGAAGAGAGGCTGAGAGTGGAACGAATTGGAGTAACAAATTGCGAAGGAAATTCGATTCATTCATGTCAGCGGCACTTTAGCACTTAGCTGCGTATCGGCCTGGTTTCTATTTCTTAGATGACTCATCTTTGTAAGGTTAATTGGAAGTGCTTCAGAAAATCTAAATTCGGGTTTAATAAGGTTATTCTTTTGTTGAATCACCTTTTTACGTATGTACTTGTGCATAATTAAAAACTGTTATATGTTCTATATATTTCTTTAAACAAGTTCTATTGGCGTAGTATCAAGTAAACGCTAACGAAAATGTCGTAATATATCACGAAGAAGTGTACCTCCTCGGTCTATTTTCAAAGGAAACCACTCTGATGAAGTTGTAGATTCAATTAACAGTGCTGCGGTGTTGGATGGGGGGGGGGGTAATGGTGAGGGATGGGGGGAAGGGTGAGGTATGAATGTTGTATGAGTTGTGTGTAGCTTAACACCTGCTTACGTCATGACGTGTCTTTGCTGAGACGCAGGTAATCCACCCCAGTAGTGCGTCAGCTGTTCAGTCCACATGTCTGCGCAGAAGCGCATATACTCTCTGGTGAGATGCGGTAGTGCGCTTTTCTCCACCTTCGGGCCTATACGATTTGGTAGACATTATCTTCGATCCCAGGTACGCTTTAAGTCGATATTCTTCTTTTTTATAATTATAGATACCGACTTTGTTTAGCCATAATTATTAAATATGCTTCGCAGCATATTTTTCCTCTAATCATTTAGAGTTTAACACATTTTCTTCTTCGGTCTCTTACATTTTGCCCCTCGTTCTTTTCGCTGACCATCTAGTTCTCACATTTCCTTCACCGTGACACTTGCCTGTGGGACATAATTCCTTTTTTTCGCTGTATTTTCTATGGTTTATTGTCATCAGAATAAAATTGCTTTTGTTTGCATACATTTGTTTAATTATTAGCTAAGCAGTTTCCAGCCATACCAATGTATAGCGTGAGTTTAAAATGTTATTCCGGAAATTTCCCCTCGTAGGTGAGCAAGAAAACCACCATGTTTCGAAATACGTAATCCGATTCCGTCTTCAGAGAACGATAATTATAATAACACGATAATTATAAGACGACTGGGACTCGTGATGGCGTGGTCCTGTAATCCAGCTTCATGGAGGTCAGGTTTTGAGGATGATATAGGTCTAAAGCGACTCAGATAGTCTCAGTGATCATCTGATGATACCCGCATCAACTCCCACCATCGTTTAGACATATCAGACCATCACCTGCGTGGTTTGGAAGTCACGTTAAACCGTTGGTCCTTGTATTTCCATTTGTCATTGGGCTATTAATTAATGACCCATTCTAAGGAAGAGTTGGCCTTAGTTTGTAACAAGACTACACCTCATAACTCATTACTACCACTCATCACACTCACCCTTCACCACATATTTGCCTTAAAATACCTTCATGAGAGTGGTCGGCATCTCAAATAGTGATTTAGTGATACGTTAAATTTATTCTTGAATATCTTTTTAGAAGAGAGCAAGCCTCGATGAATTTATTTGCGAGCTGGATGACAAAGCTTCTTCAGTATTGACACACGGTTAGATCGCACACAAAGACGTTACCTTGGTGATCACTTTGTATTCATGGTTACCTGGTGATGTGCTTGTAGACTGTGTCTATAAGGGGTGTTCTGCAAAAGGTGGGAGGAGGGGGAGCATAGAGATCCCTTGACTAATGTCGGGTATAACTCTGGCTGACTTGTTGCTCAATGCTTATGTTTAATTCACTCTCTCAAGAAACACCTTATCTTCTTCACTTCTTGCTCTTCATTTCTTCTTCATCGTTATTTTCTTTTATCATTTCTCTGATGATCATAAATACTGCATTATTGCTTTTGCTTCATACACTTTTCCTACACTTTCTTCCTCTGCAGTGAGAACCCATTTTCGTAAAAAAACAGTAAAACATTATTCAACGCAGGTTAAAAACAAATTTCATTGCCAATAAATTACTTCGAATTAGAATTTGTGAAACAGGTTTTAATATAATAGATAACCATTACTTTTCTAATTAGGTTTAGTTTTTAAAACTGACATCGTTTTGAAGCGTTTTAACTGGTTTAAACCTACTATCAGTACAACTTGCCTCGAAGGAGCAAATCATAGCCGATGCGTAGTCACAAGTGCTAGCGTGAGTTCTAGTGAATTTTCTGTAAACAGGAAGATAAATTACACCACAAGTTACCTTTTCTTTCTAACAAATAAGGTTTTAGGCCATAAAGAACTAGATGTTTCGTACGATTTTCATGATAATCTATGTACATATTAAAACTAAACTCAACATGAAGTGTACCAATAATATTCACTGGGACCAAAATAATGAAAACCCGAATTTCTGCTGCAATTTTAGTCTGGATTATAGAATTTGGCTGATTATTAGTACAAATGCTAAGCACGACGAGATTAATTGTTATAGGAGCTATCAAGTTTCATCCAAATACAACTTGAACATAAAATGGGTTTTCGGTATACCAATGTAGCTGGTTAACAAACTTAACCTAGAAATTTCCGAAAGGAACATTGCTAGCTAATTTCAAGAACATCGGACAAAAATTCAACTCGTAGATTTGTTAGACACACACACCTATATATATAATATAAAACTTGTTTTATATTTTGTATAAGAAATATATATATGAATATACTCATGTATATGAATATATAAACATGTTAATATAAAGTTTTGCCATCTAACTCACAAGTGCTACATTGGTGTCGGGAAGTTCAAAACTGCTTGCTTACAGTTTACCTCTACGACGTTTCTTTCTATTCAGCGATAGAAACAAAAGCTCAACTTTGACTATGAAAATTCACTAACAGTTTTCTTATAAGTTAGGTTGATTGAATATCGTTTTTCGAATCTTTCCATTTTATAAACTAATACTCATCTTTGGACTGAAAGGAAGGAAGAATTAACGTGTCGGGAGGGAGAAGAGATAGGGTTTCCCCTTCTCGGGTAAGATTCACTAGTTGCGCTCCCTCAGAGTCTCAAGTGATCTCGAGTGATCTCAAGTGATATGAAGTGTCTCAACTTGTAGCAGACGTGTCAGAATACAAGAGCTTCTAGTTTAGCGGCTAACAGAGCGTTTCTAATCACGTTTCCTAGACCAACCAACCGAGTTTAGCTCTTCTTTGTAGTGCCGAGCATGAAAGTAGTTTTATGTCATCGTGTTTCTTTCTTGCTTCGTTTTTGGATCCAAGCGAGAATTTGGTGGTTTGGAAGTGCAGTAAGTGTTAGGGTAAACTTACCATAGTATACATGCGTCATGCAAAATGTTATACGTTTGAAGAAGTCGAAACTGTACTGATCATTAATTTAAGTTTTGTTTATTAAATCAATGCGCCTTTTGGGAGTTTTCATTATAGAAAACAAACCTCCGATGACACAGTAATACGAGTATGATTGTTTATCGAATATAATTTCAAGTTGTCCGATGGATGGAAAATTATTTGTAAATCCCTTTACTAATAGCTTGGAAATAAAACCAAGACGTGGCCGGATAGAGCGACCGGAGTAAAGCAGATGGAGTAAAATCTGCAAACGGTGCATTTAACTGGTTAACGAAATTAAAATATATGTTTCAATGGAAGCATAAAAATATCAAGGCTGCTGCATATAAACACTAAAACGTTTACTTTCGTCAAACAATTAATTACTAATTAAATTAATTACAACTTTGTTTCCCCCATAAGAACATAGAACTAAAATCCTCATATAATAAAAATGTTGTCTAACAAAAAGGTTTTAAGCTATGGAGTTTACGTTTTGTTTTATATGCTGCAATATGAATGGATCTATGCTTTTATTTGAAACACTTTTTCCCATTTTAAACCTTAATTTACTTAAAACATGGCTTGCACATTTTTTCATGTTAAATTCCCTGGCTTTTGGCGGTTTCTTTAACAATTACTTCGTGTGTAAGCTCTCTCAAAACACTTTGGGAAGATGATCGTTGTGTCAAAAGAAAGGTAAAACGTCACACACAAATTATGCTAGAACTGATGTACCATGTTTGTGTGTGTTTTCTTCATAACAGAACCCTAATATATTGGTAAGAAATTTGGTCCGATGATTGTAGTTAAAAAGTTTTACAGCTTTAATAATGTTATATTGGTATTGTTGTTTCTTATTTATGAAATTATTATAAAACCCCTACAATGGAGACACCGCAAAACAACTTCTTTGATATAAACACACAGTTCCAACTTAAATATCGCAATGATGTTGACCTCACGGCAACTTTATTCCTCTACTTTGTGTTTCAACACTCACAAAAACAAGCCCGACATAATTCCCATAGATTCACTATATTTCACGCCATTTGACAAAACTAAAACGTTTGTAAACAACAAATGTTTCAATAGTTTACAAACAAAAAGCGTTCAGAGCTAAACGTCAAAGCAATGTCAAATGTCAAGAGTTGAACAGTGTTTGGTCGCTGCTCGGGGGGAAAAGTTAAAGTTGACTTTTGCCGCCACGTTTTTAATTCAGCTCTAGCTCGTTCAGCCTAACAGATTAAAAACAAACTTGTTACACAGTATCCTGATTAACTTCAGCCCCTCACTGGTGTTTCCATTCACTTAGTGTAAACTGTGTAGACCCCAGAATGTGTATAGTAATGCACGGAAATGTACAGACCCCAAGTCAGATTGCTTCATCCTTGGGTACAGCAGACTAGAGTGGTTCAGAGAGGCCTTGTAGCTGTCAGGATGTTGAACATCAACCTATGTTCCCGACCAGAGGATTATACTAGAGCTGCTGTAACCTTGAATCTGGCCTTCTCAAGGTATAAGTGAAAATGGCAACACTGTTCAACAATCTTCTACCTCTGGAATAGTTAAAACATTTATTTAAATTTGGGCAACTTCAACATCAATTTGCCAAGCTATTAGAAGGCTGTTAAAAATTATTTTTAATACGGATCCTCAGAAAAAATTTGCAAACCAGATACATATTTTAAAAGCTTTAAAAAGTACGAAAACATTTCTTTATTGCAGAAGCTGTACCAGTAGGTGACTCATATCTAAACCGGAAACGATCCTGAACCGGACGAGCTTGGCACTACGAATATTTGGAAGAACCTTGTACTGGAGCATTTGTATGAACAATAAATATTTTGCAAACGTTAACATACATTTCTTTAAATTACTTGAGTTATAGAGTGAATGTTTCTGATTTTCTATCAAAAATCAGGTTGGTCTGCCAACTGATAGCTGCAGAAATGAGGGTTAAAGCTTGCGGAAAATTGCCTTGTTGAACAGTTTATTAACAGTTACATGTATTATTTTAAATATTGAGGCCAAGATAGGTAAAACGTGGTGTTGCCATATAGAACAAACCCCAGATGCAATATTATAGCGGCTATAGTGTAGATGTTGATATGGATGGAGGCTGCGACTTTCTTCTAAATATGGAGGGGGGAAAGTCCAATCTTGATCACCTAATTTTATATATTTTTGGTGGAACTTACATAGTTGTTGAGTCGAAAATTATAGCTTTCATCGACTGATGTGTCAATGTTAATTAAATAAATCTTTCTAGATGACTGAGATTCTAACTTCCAATGATGGGATTTTACTTGGCGCGCATCCTTTTTCTACACAATTTTAACTATCTTCAAAATGTCGTGTGACCAAGATGGCCGCCACATGACTTTAATCGCTCATTTCAAATCTCGGGAGGTTGGATGGTCTAAAGGAGGAAAGTCAATCTTTTACATGAAAAATCGAGATTTATACTTTTAAAATGAAAATGTCAACAAAATATTGATTTAATAATTGTACACCTCTTTCTAAATAAATATGTAATTTTAGTTATTAAATATGTAATCCAAATTTCACGATAGCTTTCCAGCTGTAAAGTTTTAATATATTGAAAGACGACATGTCAAGTTCCAACTTTTGAACTATGGAAAGATCCCGTCTTTAGTATTTAGAAGGTGGGGGAAAATAACTAATTTGTTGGCATTATATTGGGGTAAGTTGGTCCCCAAATCTTCACCAAGCAAAGCTTCACCAAAACCTTTGTGGTAAAGTTTTTCTGAGTATTGGTCTGTCAGTGGTTCTTGTTTGTCAATTCTCCTGATCAGCTGAACCTCGTTCCACTTCTAGGTTAAGTTGACTTACAACGTTGGCAAGCCCTTGATATACTTTTGTACTTAGTACTGATGTGTAAAGGAATAATGTGTAGTAAAAATAACTACAGGGTGAGTTTTAAATGTCCCTCCCCCCACACTAACTTTTGAAAGTGGCAACATTTTTAAAAGCACTTTGGGGAATGTTTTTATAGGATTCTGAAGTTTGTTTTGACGTACCTTGCGTTACCCACTCCCCACCCTAAAACCAGTGGGGGCGGGGGGCAAAACTTTTAAATACAACCCCCCTCGTGTGGCCACTCAAAAGGAAGGTAATTTTAACACAAATTCAACGACGGAAAGAATAATTTTTATCTTGATTCGTTTTATGTCATACCAATTTAAATATAACACAATATCAGCTTTTAAATGCCACCATTCACATACAACTTATTTTGAATGACAACATGTTCTTCAAAATACTCAGAGAGAAACATCACAACCCTATAACATGATCCAATAGTTTAAAGACAATTTTGTCATTCAAAATAAATTGTATGTAAAATGTGGCATTTTAAATCTGATTTTGTGTCATCTTTAAATTGGAATAAAAAAAACAAGTCAAGATAAAAAACTGTCTTCGTGTCGTTGAATTTCTGTTGAAATTGCCTTTCTTTTGAGATGCCACACTTACTTTGCGTCACCCACCCATCACCTAAAGTCCGGGGGGAGGGCTCCTAAAATTTCTTAAATACAAACCTACCTAGTTTGAATTTAAAGAATTTTGGGTGGCCCTCCCCAACTAGTGATGGTAGAAACTAACAAAGTATGTCAAAACAAACTTCAGAGTCCTATAAAACATTCTCCAAAGGGTTTTAAAATCAAGGTTGGGAGGGCATTTAAAACTCATTCTGTATAAAAATTCAAACGAAGTCCAGACAGCTGTTGTATTTCTTCTTAACGGACTGTTGACTGATTCTAAACAATGTCATTTCAAATAAATTAGGACTGAAATAGATTCAAACCGTTTAAATTAATTTTAAGCAAGCCTCTGGTTTACTTTTGTAATTTGCAAAACAACGTAGAAAATCGCTATATATCAAGATTTTAAAATAACCCGATCACAACTGAATCACTTAATTCTGTGCCAATAGAGCAAAACACGGATTTGGATTTGTCAGAATGAATTACTGAACGCACCAAACCGAATAATGTTTTGGTTAACATTTAGTCTCTGTTTACATCAATTAGGGAACCCAGTAGCGCCATCTGTAATCCAATCAAGTAATTAGTTACATCAATACTGGCGAGTGTGTTGGGTGGACAATAATACAATTTATATTGGTTTAATATTTTTCTTTTAGTTTTTTACGATACGAAATTCAACTAGTTTCATATAAATGCTAATTACAATAGTGCCAACTGTCAGCCTGATAACAGGTGTTTAAAGAATTATGTTCAATTACAATTGAATCTTTTCTTCATTAGAATTTAAAACAAAATTATGAATCTAAAGAGATAATGTTTAACTTTTATTGCATATTAACGGTTTGAATTGAATTTTTGGTACTTCAACCTCCGTAAGTGGCGCGGTTTACTTTTATTTTCGAATATTTAAGAATATTGACAAATTACAAGTTCGCAGTCATGAGTCAGTTGGTCAAGGAGGCAAATTCTCCCCCCGTAAATACAGATTAAACTTAAGCAAACCAAGGTTCCAAGAGTCAACAGCTAGTCAGTTCAATTTTGCAGTTGTACCTTGTGTATGTTTTTACAGTAAAACTAGTGTCATTAAATATCAAAACTATGTAAAAACTACTTGTGTTTACATTTATTGATATAAGTCAGCTGTCATTCATCGCTGTATATGGTTAGTTTTTTCCAAATGATTAAATTAATAAAATTGAAAACCTGCTACTGTTTGTAGAAATAAGGAAAAGAGGGTTTATACTTAAAGCGTTTTTCATAGTTTAAATAATTTTGACGGTATCAATATTACATAAGAACAGTTGCTTTATTGCGCGAGAATCTCAGTTTTATGGCTTCTAAGTATGAATTGAGTTGATTCTGAACTAAAAATAATAAAATTCTAGAAAATGCCCCTTAAAGAAAATGCTTTCTCGTCGATGGACGATTAACCGTTGTTTCTTTAACGGTCTTTTAACGGTTTCTTTAAACGTTCTTCGTTGTTTAGCGAATGTTTTCAATTACAATTTGTTTATTTAACTGTAATTAATAGCGTTTTTAATATATATTTTCTTGTTGACTTTTTAAATCGTTTCTGTCAAAACAAAGCAACGAACCTCATTACCTAAAACAGGCATGAAAAGCGCAGCAGAGAGCAAATAGTGCTCAGTGTAAAACCTCCCTAAAGTGTACCTCCCCTCCCCCACCTTCATCATTTCCACCCTTAGAAGTGCAACTCTTCAATCAATCAAGTCCCGACACCAGCCCTCAACCAACCAATCAAACTAATCATCTTCATCTTCCTGCACATCACTCAATCTTCAACCAGTCTAGGCACTACCACAGACAACAGACATAGGTAGACTGTGTACGTTTAAGGAGCGCCTAATTATAGTTACTTAGCCAACGTCCTAGGCAGCGCCACTAGACTCCCGTATAACGTACAGGCGTAGTTCCAAGTGTCCCCGTATGATAGCACCGCTGCGCCCCAGTAACCGGTGGGCAGACTTCATTTGTTGTTCTATTGTCGCATACCTATTGGTTCTACTAACTTCGAGGAAACTTTTTTTATTAATGCCAATAGCAGTTTTTTTATTTAAACGTGAATGTTTGGGAATCACCCAACGGAAAAGCGGTTAAATCTCATGTGCTTTTAAAGGGACATTGTCCCAGAGCCTTTGTGGTCAATGTTCTACGGGTTAACCTCCCTTAAGTTAGCTTTTGAAAGGCGGAAAACTTTTAAGCACTTTTTGAAAATGATAACCTGAAGCTCATTGGGGTCGTTAACGGAATACCAAATTGTGAGGTATCCTCAACCACGAGGCCAAAAAGTCGTATCAAATGTTTTCTTTTAATGGCGGCTTGCATAAGAAACCGATTCCTGCACAAAATTAAAATGGTTGCTTATGCATAATTTGCATTTGCTACTATATAATGCTCGTTAGATAAGATAATATTTTATTGCCAGCCAATAAAATTGCATTAGGCATTACAATTATACGTAAATTTAGAACGAAAAACAAAAAATAAAAATAAAAGCATGAAGTAGGTAACTAACGTAGGTCATTATGTAATAAAAGATTTTCAAACTAGGTCAGCCCATAGTCATGTCAATTCTGAGACACTTAAAAGGTATCAAGTAATGTTTGAGTGTTTCAAAAGTTAAAAATTAATATTTTTATTTGATAAAAAGATAAATATATCTTTACACTGGACAGTGGAAGGCGTTGGTGCGTGCCTAATTAATCCCATGTTAACATTTGCCTCTTTAAAGGCACTGAGCCACGTTCATAACCTTACTTCTGGTTGTTTTATTAACACTTGCAACTTCGTAATATTTAATATATTTAATTTATTACGTACATTAATACAATCATCTAGGCCTATGTAGTTTTAAAATATACTGTATATTGTATTAAACTGTTGTTCGTAGACAAGGGAAACGTTTTTTCCGAACCCGTTAATATACTTAAATACATTAATTACTTTGAACGCTAATATAATACATTAAATTTATTAAGTACGTTAATACACTCATCAGTATAGTTTTGGAATATACTGCTGTTCGTAGACAAGAAAAACGTTTTCTCCGAACACGTTAATAAAACAAAGCTTACAATCATAAAGGTAAATACACCCCTAACCAAACAAAAGTACTATATAATGCTATATAAAAAAGGGTTGAGTTTAAGCCTTTTTCATCAAATTTTGGTGTAACATGTTGAGGTAATTTTCTTACAGGTTAGTTCAAACAATTTAAACAAATTTTGCAAACTGGTCATATTGTCGAACATTTACGAAAAACGTTTAATCCTAACACAATTTATAAAAGTATAAATTTGTATTTTTACTAATACTATTTAATAAGTTATACAATAGTGTAAGAAACCCAGCTTCAATAACGAAATACAGAGTTGGAATGAATTGTAGCAGCATGTCTCAGTAAAAGAATACAAGCTTATAAGGTTTTCATCCGAGCCGTTGTTGAGTTATATTATCCATAAAACGAGATCACACAATGAAACATGCATGAAGCATTTAATGCTACATATTGTGTCATAGATGTATAACACCATCTCAAGCTGGCAATAAATGTTTCAAATAAAATAATAATTATATCCTACCATTTCTTTGATAATTAGTTATTAGGTTTTGTGGGTAAAAAGCAGATTCTTAATTCATGTTCTGGGGTAATTTTGCACAAACAGATACAGGGTTTTCAAACGAATGGCGCAGTTTCGACTACCTGTAAAATTGTAATGCGTAAACAACCCCAGAATAGTACTACTGTTTTTCTGATCTTGATGTTAAAATTGAAAACACATCTTTCAAGTTTCTTCAAAACAATGAGATTAACAATGAGCCCAGCTATTTTGTAATAAGTGTAAAAACATTTTTTTTAGTTCCCGGATGCAGTGGTACCATCCTGGGTTTTTATGTTTGACGCATTGCAATTTTACAGATAGTCGAATCTGCACCATTCTTTTATGTAAACCCTGTATATGTAAATTGTAGACATTTGATCCTTGATAACCCTTAGTTAAAAGAAGATAAATATTAACACTAGAGACTATTTATAGATTGCATACATGCAATTATAGCCTATGCAAGTACATAACTGGAGAGTCTAATATTCTTAATAACTTAAATAGTTTTTCCGGACGAATGACCCATTAAAGTCGATTATGTAACCAGTTTGTCTCATCTATTTACGAATTTGCAATGTTAAACAAGACTTAATTAATATTCCTCGTACCGCTTTATCTGGATAAATTTTCTGACAGTGCAGTGTTCATAATTTCAAATATAAATTTACGGTTAAAAGTGTTTTAAAAGCTCCAGAGACTCTCTCTTAAATTAATAAATCATCACTTTCCCACACTTCTTTGAGCGTTGAAAACTAGTTCAAAGGTACGCTAAGAAAACTCAAATCGTTACTCCTGAGTTGTTTTTGAGCCGGGAAGCCAGGTAAACATGTTGAGTTATAGTCTGAAAACTGCGTCCTTTGTCTAAACTTTGCCTAAACTTCAATACTTGCCATACTTCAGCCCCAGGCTAACTTTCACACCACTATGTCCAGTCAAAGCGAGGATCTTCACTCTCAGTCTGAACTTCAATATTTACCATACTTCAGAATGTATATGCTTACAGACCTGCTTAGAATTTTAGGAATAAGATTGCTTTCGTGATGGATGAGCATTTGAGCAGGTGCTGGACGAAGAGGAAGAGTGCGGATGAAGATGATTAGTTTGATTGGTTGATTGAGGGCTGATCGATCAAGGGTTGCACTTCCTGAGAGTTCCTCGCGTTGAAGTATGTGGGGGGGAGTATTACGGGCTGTAAATGGAAGTAAGAGCCCTTAAATTTTGAGAGGTTCTTAATGTATCCTCACTTTAGTGTAAAGTGAGCCATCAATAGTTTTCTTTCATTTTTAAAACATGATTTCTCGAATGGTTGGCAAAATTAGAGACTTTTGGTTTTAGTCTCTTCTTCTCATGAGTTTGAAAAAGAAATTTTTATCCAGAGCGAATTGGATTACTTTTAAATAAATAGGCCAGGTGAAGAGAACTATCTGCTTGGATATGTCCCAAAACTGTTAAGACTGCTAATAAAGACATACAAACTAATTCAGAAAGAATCTTGAAATGAAAGAAAAAGACACACGATTTTGGAATTATACAACCTTGTTTTTATATTATAACAAAAATCACCAGTGTGGTCTTCCCCAAACAGTGTAAAAAGCAATTTCATACTTTACAGTATATTTTGAATAATACCTGTTTAAGCTTGAAGAATATGTAACATCGATCAAAAACCTCAGGTTGCTAAAAAAATTTCGTCCAAATCAGTTATGAAATAGCAAATCGTTTAACAAGTTAACGAGAAGTGTTTAACAAGTTAGCGAGATGCCACATGACTGAGGCAGCAAAATCAACGTAGTTGCGGCAGCCCAAGCACAGATAGCGTTGCGAGTGCTACCACCACCGTCTTTCTCCACCCTCTCTGATCTACATGTTTGAGTTCGTCCGATGTAAATGACTCAAATCTGACCAAATCGTGCAATTTTCGAGAACGAACGAACCTTGCGTGCGTCAGTGGCTCTTTTGAGACTCCTAAAATTTTGCAGCGCAATCTGTGCTCGGGCTGCCACAACTACATTGATTTTCCTGTCTCAGCCATTCTAAGCGCTGTTTACCTACTATAACATAATCTTTGGTTTATCACGACACAAATCTCAACAAGTAGCCAGCAAATGCATACTGTATACACATCTGGCTAAACACAGTGTTGGTGTTGGCGTACACTCAAATGTACCCAGTGTTGGCATAAAGACAAAACTCAACAAGTCCAAGCAAGCTGCGCCCTGTTTACACGAGTCTTCGTGCTCTTTACACAAAGTGGCTTTATCCACCGCTTGTTTCATAAGCTGTAGCTTTGCATTGTAGGTCAAACCACGTAAATAAGAAGTAGGAAAATGGGAACAAATATTATCGTAGTATGATAGTTCTTTTCTCAAACTTTACTTGTTGTGGTAATTCAGAGTTGTGTATGGAAATAAGCCAAGTAAATAAATACTAAATCCTTAATAATATATAAAAATGAGATGTTCGTCTGTATGTTCCTCAATCCCGCAAATAACACTCGACCAATTTTTATAAAATTGTACAGGAATGTGGCTTATATACCTGGCCAACACATAGGTTATTAACATGTTTGATAATTTAATATTTTCAAGATGGCAGTTATTGGCGGAGGTAACTATGACTCTCACAAGGTAGCCAACACTTATCTATATTAATAAAATAAGACTTTTGTCTGTACATTGCAATAAATTCATCGGTTTTTGATTAACTGGTGTTTATATACATTGCAAAGACCGAAACTAACGTCAAACAATTTCTGTCTGTCTGTAACGTTTTTAAGGCATATTGGACCGCTTTAACCCAAAGTCGGCTGAAGCTATAGCGGTGAAACTTCGTTAAAGGGTTTAGCTTATTACACAGTGTGTCTTTGCCTATGTTTTGTATCAATACCATTGGAGCAGGGATGCCAATTGTTGATGTTTTCATTGGCTGTGACACTATCGAAAAGACTTCTTCAGAAGTGGTTGCCAGTTTATAAAGTTGTCTTACTATTTAGATGTTTTGACGCGGTGTGAACCAGTAGAACTAGATTATAGTTGTAACATCGGCCGTAAATCCTAAGAGTTGAACACCTAACCATCTTTAATTTTACTGTATACGAACACACTCATAGAAAAGGCAAAATGGAAAAAAAGCTAAATCCATAATATGTAAGCATGCTTTAGGATTGGCAAAATCGTTCTGGATTTTCTCTCGGCACCATAAAAATGTCTCAGAAAAATTGTCAAAAATAAAAGTGATTGAGCTCTTGTACAATCGCCTCTGTCTTGAAAACATTTTCGTGCTGTCCAAATGAGCCCTGCACAAAACGGTAAAGTTTGAAAGAGATTGCGCTTTCTTACCGTTTGTTTCTAGTATAAATGGAATTAGAAAGCTACTAGTACTTTTTCAGATAAGATGGTTCCAAAGCAAAAGTGTTTAATACAGTATAAAGTTTCAATATAATTGGCAAACTAGCCAATTCATCAAACAAAGTGAGCAAGACGCTCTTTATCAGGAAGGTGGACTTATTTGGACAATGAAAATTAAAGCCTATATTTCTTTTAAGTGACGGCTTCTGTCTCAATTATGTTGTTATTCATTTCATGTTTGGAAGATATAATCGCTCTTATTATTTTTTTACTTACAAATTTAAAAGTAAATAAACCACATGAATTTCAATAGGTTTGGTGGTTTTGTTAAACATAACAGAAACTTGTATACAACGAAACAGCTGGACATGGATGGTGAAACAGGGACCAGTTATCTACAGTTGTGATAACACGATGTAGAGGAGTGGGGGGAATGACGTCACTACTCACCCCTCCCACCTCCTCACCCTTCACACCACGTGACCTAGTTACAGCTGTCAAATGAGACAAGTCAATAATTTGTAGAAAAAAGAAAGCATTTTAAAGAAAAAGTACGCAACATGCATCAAAACAGTAAACACAGAAACTATCGGAAATAAGAGATAACAAGGTCTACAAATACAAATAAAAGAGATAAATAAATTAATAACGGAAAATTCCACAATGCTGGATCTTCAATAGAAGTAATTACATTGTTCTTTCATTCCTAGACGGACCTCATCTTATGTGAGTAATTTCGTCACCTTGCGTTTTCTACTCTTTGCTAGCATATATTACAATTTTACCTAATTCGAAGAAGTTGAGTCCTTGAGTGAAGCCTTTACCTATCCATATTCAACGGTAGGAAAGCGTATTAGACGTTTACCAGAGAACGTACGGTCTGTTGCAAGTTTTAGACTAAAGAAGCTTTTCAAAGTTACTGGTTTATGAATAATTTCAAACTTTATTTACTAACTCAATAAAACAGTTTTGCTCACCCAGGATTGTAGGCTGAAACGTTACAGCTAGAATCATATGTTTTCACGGTGTTGTAACGTTAAATATCTTCAGACATAATTATAGTATTCAGTTTTGAGTTTATGGTTTATAGTATTTTTTTTTAATTTAATTATTAAATTATATTTAAAACGAATTGAAAGAGTAGCTGAAGCTACAACACACACTTTTAATAAATATTCCCGAATAACGAAACAGGCTAAAAACGAAATTAATTGACTAATACGTGAACAATTATAGTTTTAAACATGCCTATTCAAAAGGTTTTGTATCTATGTAAAGTAAGACGATATTTACTTTAAGTATAGCACTAAGGGCCCAGAGACGACGTACCATTAGAGTCGAGAGGGAGTTTTTGTATTTATTTTAAACTTGTATGTTAAAACATGAACATTTTCCATTCCAATAAAATTTTGAAACTTAAACATTTTAAAATAATCTGATTTGAATCATGTTTTTAATTTTACCATAATTTTATTCTTTACTCTGCACTACGAGTATGTTCAATAAAATCGACCAAAACGAGTTTTCATTAAAAATTTGTAAAAGTTGTAGTTTTTCATTTCACGTATAAATCTTTTCATATTAACTGTGATTTCTCTCTTCAAATTTGTCACAATGGGATGCTAAACTAATATGAATCAGGGAAAACTTTGTATAATCAGTAATATTTGTGCATAGCTGGAGGGAGAAAGTGAAAGCTGGCCAGAGCGCCACGTTTTTAATTTAGAACGCATTTGTTGAAGCACGTAGAATCAAGCAAACCTTTAATTTATTTTGTTGATTAAATCTGATGGTACGAGTATTATACCTTTTATTTCACTTCGTTATTTTCTTTAATTTATTTAACGTTTTATATCCTGGGTTGGCTACTGTAGCAATTTTCCTAAAATTATTTTGCTGTTTAACTGTGCTGATCACTGTGTCAGTTCACATTAAAATGTATAAATTATTTAATTTTCCCAGTTGTAGGACCTTGTGTTACTTGTAATAAAATGTATAATTAAAACAACATTTTGTACGTTGCTTGTATTAACTCCATTGTGTTTGTATTCTATTGGATAGTAATATTCTATGTATGTAGGTGACAATTCTATGTATGTAACCAAAAGATCTTAGGTGAATCTAACATACTTGGCTGTTACTTTATTTATATTATTGGACTGTTTGAATTTGTTTATTAGGTGTTTTGAATCGGAATGAGTGGTAAGTTTGCTGTGAACCCGACACCATTTAGAAAAAAGAAGTAAAAAGTAGAAACAAAAATGAAACGATCGATAAATAAGCATTGTTTCATACGAAATGGTTTTGTGCGTAGCCTATGTCTTGCTGAAATTGTGTAAAATAGTACTCTAATGTTGAGATTTGAGGCCTTTCTACAAGCTGCTTTGAACTTACAAACGTTCTTAACTGTTGTTCTATAACATAAATCATTGACTTGTCTCACTTGACAGCTGTAACTAGGTCACGTGGTGTGAAGGGTGAGGAGGGTGGGGAGGGGTGAGTAGTGACGTCATTCCCCCCACTCCTCTACATCGTGTTATCACAACTGTAGATAACTGGTCCCTGTTTCACCATCCATGTCCAGCTGTTTCATTTTATACAAGTTACTATACTGTCCAACAAAACGACAACGAGGTTTTGCTCAATTCTGACTTTCTATGAAAGTTTCATTTCTACATTTGATGTTTTGTATTCAATTAATGATTGAATTTAATGCATAATGGATGCACGAACCAATAATTATGTTTAGTTTTCGTTGGATCTAAGATGAAAAATGCAAATTTGCCACAATTATGAAGTAAAATGAGACTTAGTAATAATTAAGATCGCAAAGAGAAGTTTTAGGGTATGAAATTCGCAAAGGTCCTTGAGCTTAAGAACTGACAGTTGATCATAAAACGGACTGACATGATCATATCGCCTCAAATTGAAAATGAATCTAACGCGATAGTTTTGAGGTCGTTGTAGCTTGTTGGACAGTTCCCTCGTCATATCGTTGATTACGACATCACAACAGTTGAAATGGGGATCACTAGTGACTTCACCAACATGGTTATGACATTGAGTGGTAAAAACAACGCAACCCGCTTCATACTTTGAATTCCTGTGAGGACCTGTTTCTGTTCAGCCCAGCCCAAGTTCTGGCTCATGATGAGTCCGAGAGTCCTGACAGATTTACAATACTCGAGGAAATTCTTATTAAGTTTGAGTTTAGGGACAGTGCCAATATTTAATTGATGAAGCAATCTAGATTAGCCCAATATAATGGCTTGAGGTTTGGACTCATTGAGACTAAGTCCATGATTCACTGCCCAGGAAGCAATTATGTCATTTTTAAACTAGAAGAACGTTGTTCAAAATTAGCTGACTATCTACTTTAGATATCTTCATGCTATGTACTGTTTTAAGTTATATTTGAAGTTTTAGATGTGTCGCTTCTATAATAATATGTTGTCTGTCTAACTTCTTTGGGGTCCGAAAGTGTATATTAAAACTGGAGACCGTGAACACCAAAAGTTATTGTTATCGTCAGGGAAAAATTGTTCTTTGCCTACGCGATAAACATTTTACTATGCTAGCTCACATAAACATATTCTGTAACCATGTAAAATATTTTACGAACATTTCCTAAAAACCTGTAACATTTCTTAAAGAAAGCGTGAACCAAATAAATAAGTTAATACGTGTACAATTAGTTTAACTACTAACACAATAAAATACGTCAGATTATTAACTTAAACAATTTTAAAAAGTAAAATGTACTTACACTTATAAATTTATTTAAGAAACAAATTAAAAGTTAAGTCCATGAAGTAAACTTTCTTCACTTTTTACATTTAACCCTTTTGTCTTCCTCACCAGTGAACTAAGAAGGTTCTATTAAGTTATCAAGTAAAGTTTGAAATTATTCATAACCGTGCAACTTTGAAAGCTTCTTTGGGCTAAGTCTTGGTTGCAACATGTCCATAAATCCTTACTCATAAACTTCAAATTTACACTTTCTGAATATGGATATGAGGGTTTAACTCATTTTAAAATAAAAACCTTACTGAAAGGGAGTTATATCAAAATTGTACGCAAATAGTTTTGGCAGTGGAAGTAATACATGTGAAAATAACAGTTGTTTAATAAACTGTTTTCAGAAACCACATGCAGATTTTAAAATTAATATGAATAAGAAGAGTCAAAGTTCGGTATACTTCTGTCTTACAATTAATTTTAACCTACGGAAAGCTGCAACCTTTAAGTAAAATATGATAATAAAATATACAATAGATTGGAGAAATGCTTTAGCAAGTTCACACAAATTACTGATTTGTATGTTTTATATAATTATGCTTCAAACACATCACAGATTAGAATTAACAAAGAAATACACAATGAGTTAAACTGGTTATGAGCGTCGGTATTGTCGGTAGATACTAAACGATTTCAGTATAGAATATCTTTGCTTGAATTTTACCATCGGTAGGAAACTTTCAGGTGAAATTTACTATCACGAGTTTCTTGGATGCATTTTCTAAGCAAGTAAATTAACTTCATAAGCGATCACTTGTTTCTCAATTTTCCACATCATTACTTATTTCAACGTCTAACAATCCATGTAAACTACTGCAGGTACAACCTGTTGAAAAACGTTACCTTGCTACGTTGAAGAAATATAAAATTAGTTTATAGGATGCTTTTGGTTATTTTTTGCCGATTACATAATCCAAAGAATGTAATGCTTGCTTTATGAAAAATTAAAATCCTCAGTGCTAAAAGCATCAACGCTTGAAAGGGTTCCCTAGCATAAAATTAAATATTTTATAATTTTTTAATTTGTAGTTTGAAATATATTTACATTTGTTGTTGTTCTTAAAAATGAATGTTTTAACATTGAAAACTATATTTTGTACAACGTATTTAATTTTATTTTAAAACACGGAAGGTATTTTACAACAGGTAATAGGTTTGTAAAATTTTTCGTAACATACTTGTATGAACAGCCCTACTAAGGTATTGATTACTGTAAAACATATTTTATAGTAAAAGAGAACTTATAGTCCTTAACGTATGTATTCATGTGAGTTTGTTTTACCAAGTTATCTTAAGGAGTCAAACGTAAAAACTGTTTTCTTTTTAAGAGGTTATATGTATTGCAATTCTTTGTGGTGTTCGCTACTCAGAAATTTAAAGTTTTTATACATTTCAGAATAATTGGTCATCACAATGTATATGCCCCTAAAGTATCTACCGTAATTAAATCCTTACACACAACTTTGTTGACGATGCTGAGGTTTCGAGTTTGTAGATGACTTCTGTTGTGATCAGTGCTACTATTTGCATGAGAAATGTTTTATGGAAATACCACTATAAATAAAAACAATATGTTCAAAGACGTTTCGTCTGAAATTTATCAGACATCCTCAGTTTATTCAAGACAGAGACCAGATCCCTTTAGGTTCTCTGTGGTGTACAGAATTCCCTGTGATTGTGGTGCTGTGTACGTAAGACAACCCAAAAGAATTTTTCAACTCGCATGAAAGAGCACATCAGGCATACTAAAAGCGAAGACATGGATAAATCTGCCTTAGCCGAAAATAGTTGTATCACGAAACACGCTATTGCATTTGAAGACACAAAACAACTGGCTTGAGAAAATCACTATTTGTCTTAGACTGTGAGAAAATCCATTAAAAATAAGAATCCCCAAACAATTTAAATCATAAGGATAATTCATATAAGCTGTCACAATCTTGGTCACTTCTATTCAAAATTATGAAATCAGTCATCTGATTAAGTTTATTAAATTCCACCTGAAAAAAGCTTGTTTATATTTACCATTGTATTTTTAACTTCTTTATACAACAATTGTTATTCCTTCTATAATTTTAAAATTAAACTGAAGATGTCTAACAAAATTCAGACGAAACGTATTTAAACATCTTGTTTTTATTTATAGAGGTATTTCCTTTTAAATGTCTCACCACTTAAGCCTTAGTTTGAAAACTCCTATTTGTAGTTAACACGTTTCTTACGTTCTTGCTACACAATTTTGGTTAAGAATTAAGTAGTACTCAATATTAAGGCTTCCGGTTTACACCGCGTCACAGTTGAAATACATATACTGCTAAACGTTTCGACCTCGCTGTGGAGAGTCATCCTCAGTAGCTGGTTGACAGGCTGAGACTGGATTGGCCGGCCGTGTCGTCTTTTATATATACCCAAGCGGTGGTGGGTGGGGGGCTGTCACCTGATTGGCCGAGGTGGGCGGAGCTTATTGCTCGTTGTCGAACTGGATTGGCTGGTTTCAATAGGACTTCTGAAGAACTGGCTGCCAACTTTTTGATAATTTTATGCTGTCTTCTTTATTAAAGTTGTCTTCATGTTTGATTATTTCTATAGTTTCTCTAATTTTCCTAAGAAGACGACACGGCCGGCCAATCCAGTCTCAGCCAGTCAACCAGCTACTGAGGATGACTCTCCACAGCGAGGTCGAAACGTTTAGCAGTATATGTATTTCAACTGTGACGCGGTGTAAACCGGAAGCCTTAGATATTAATGATGACACCGGCCGCGAAAGCTTAAGAATTAAGATTAGTACTCAAATAATTACTCATCTTTTAAAACGAAGAAAATTAAGTAGTAGTTGGTTATCAATCTCGGTTAACAATTTAATGTACATTTATCAATGCATTGCCATACGAGACCCAGTTTAGCTATGAACACTCTTAATGGAGTAGACAGAAGGAGTTTTGTTGGACAGCACAGTAAAGTGTATAAATGAAACAGCTGGACATGGATGGTGAAACAGGGACCAGTTATCTACAGTTGTGATAACACGATGTAGAGGAGTGGGGGGAATGACGTCACTACTCACCCCTCCCCACCCACCTCACCCTTCACACCACGTGACCTAGTTACAGCTGTCACATTTTGACAAGTCAATGATTTACGTGAGAAAACAGAAGTCAGTGTCAGTAGACAAGACATTGTTTGATTGCAGACTAAGCATGATCTAAAAGTCGCGTGTATTACGTTTGCCCTTGTTAGCAATGTAAACACGATTTCGAGAAAAAAACTATTTGTAGATAAATATTTAATAGAAAGTAAAGTGTGCGCATTTCTAAATCTGGACTACTTATGAAAGAGCTTCGGCTTTGAATTTTACTATATGAAGATTAGTTATTTAATTGTTGCTGGGTAAGCCTAATATGCTACTATAATTTAGTTTTATTAGAACATTGATTAAACTACGTCAATCAAGAAGAAAAGAGTAATGACTGAATATCAACAGAAATGTAAGAGCAAATGGAAAATTTATTTAAAGCAGCTCCTCCGAAAACATTGGAAATCTACGGTCTTGTTTTCGTTTTCTTTTTTACGGTTTCCCATTTGCATTTCTCGTTGCGCTACCTCCCAACTTTGTTTGCATTTTCACTTTTTAAATGAAGGCGTTTCTTTTATTCAAGGAGTTCGAGAGAAAGGACTCTTCCCTGAAAATCTTTTGTGAAAGAAAATAACGCTTGTAATGTTATTGTGTTTTCGTGCTTTTATGAGTTATGAAATCTTACCCGAGCGTTTTCCAAAAATAGGTGTTATAGTTATCCGACTCACCTGAAAAAAAACCAAAGTTATAAACAGGTGCAAAATCTCAAGTTTATTTGTAAAAATACAACATCAAATTGGTACAAAGTTTTGTGTATCTTAAGATGTTTACTAGCCTAACCAACAAGATACACGGAGGTGGATGTATACTTGAATGCAGTAACTACATAATATACTCACATACTATTTAAAAATTTCAAAACGCTGTATCGTTAGCTTAAGCTCAGTATTTTTTGTTATTTCGTACAGCCAATTAAAGCCAAGAAAAACTATTTAAATTTTGTGTTTACAGTTTTGTTTTTTAAGAGTAAAGCTGAATTTAAATGCATTTATTGAGCAACTAACAAACGACTCAATTTTAATTGATACAATAAATACTTTGCAGTAAAGATAAATAAAACAAACCAAAAGATTACATATCATATACAATTGATTCAAAATAATACTTATTGTGACTAATTTTAAATTAAACCAAGAAGCAAAGACTAGAACAATATTATGTATTAAATAAAAATTGTCTTCATCAGTTGGTTATTTATTTATTTACTTTCAATGTACTCGTATATTTGTTCGTTGAGTAAAAACAGCACAGACTTTCCCCTTCAATAAGCTTTAAAACCATGTCAAAAATCTGGTATGAATACGTTAAAGTTGTGAAAGCAACTAGAAGTAGGTTTGTCCTCACTTGACGTTGTTTCCAGAGTTTGTTTCGTTTCTTCAACAGTGAGATTACTCTGTGCAAAAACTTGTTTCCGCAGATTAAACAAGTGACAAAACCACCCGCCAAGTTCAAGTGCTGCTCGGAATTCTTACTTGTCTGAATCTTTTGTTTTCAAAACATTTAGGTGTGAATATATTTGAAGAAAATAAAGTATGTTTTTGCTAATTTTGCTATGTTTCAATGAACTTAATCTGTTACGTCCAAAATGTTCAGTGTCGATGAATTTGAAAACCTAATAATTGTTTAAGGCACAAATAACATTTACACCGGTTTCAATTATATTCGTTGAAACCCTTACGGTGAAGCGTATTTATAAATAGTTAAATAATTATAAATTACACAGTCTAGGAGATGTGAACTAGTCTGTGCAAAATGGTCTGAACTAAAAGGTTTTTATAATGAATGTTTTTTAAACCCAAGGGCGGCTTGATAACTGTTAAACAATACTAATAAAAATACCAAATTACTAGCAATAGTCAAGTGATGCACTTTCACTGCAATCAACAAGTTAAAAATGATGAATTGCTGTGGTTTCCATAAAATTATCTATAGGACAAATGATGGAATTATAGTGTTCAGGTACTGCTCAGAAAACATCCAATTGAGATTTTAAAATTGCTGGGAAAAAATTTCTTAAACACAAAGCCACTATATTTCGACTAGAAACTCTAGTCCTTATTAGGTAGCAAAATTTACAATTAAGACTTCAGCAAAACCAAAATTGTACGGTCCTCATGTAGTCAAATGACACTCTTTAGAAGAAGAGCATGCAACACGAGATATTCGTCAAGGTTATGTGGACTTTAAAAATGTCTTAATTTAGGCAAAAATTAGGCATTTAAAATTATTTTAATGTCTTACTTTATGTCCACAAAGTTAACCAACGTTTACGGCATACATAGATAAATAAGCCTTTTATTGAGAATTGCTTCCGCCTACATAATTATAAATATATTTTAGTTATACAAAGCACTATTACTATATCTTGGGGTGAACTTTACAACAGAGAGTTTTACTTACTCAGATGCTGGAGTTTCTAGAAAGGGAGGAAAAGTGGCGTTATATTGTGGCCTTCATCGTTCAAGCAATGAAAATAAAAAGATAAATGATGTGTAAAGAGGATAAGATCAGGAGGCGTATTAAAACCGTCAATATTGAGCCCTGACAGGCTAAAAGTAATACTATCAGGATTCCCTGGTCTGGCCAATAATGGAAAAGAACTTCTGAACGGAGGGGTGGTTTTAGTATTAGGCCACAAGGGTATATATGGACCCTACAAGTAAAAATACTTACCTCTGACAGTTAAAACCCCGATACATTTTGCGTTGTGTCTATTAAGACCTAATCATTCTCATTGACTAAACAAGTTTAGCGTCATCCGCAAAAAAACAACGTCAGTGATAAATATAATGAACAAAACCAGACCCAATAGTGATCCTTGGGGAACTCCACATTCGACCTTTACTGGACCTGCGAGTGAGTTTTCTATTTCACTCTACGTGTCGAATGATGCGGTACACAGTATGAGGCACTGTAGAGGAAGGTGTGTACGGTAGCAATATTCACAGTCAGCTGTTCTGCTATCTTACTGAAACAGCTGATAGTCTACAACCATATCCTGCCTTGTTTACTTTCAATCTCTCCTTCCGTACATTCTCGATAAGTGTATTCTAGAAATTGAATTAGTAAAACTCGATTTGTTAAGAGCTTTTGCACCGAGAACTTTTAAAAAGTAATATTAATTAGTTACATTATTGTTCATCGTTCATTTTAATTGTTTTATCATGCAAGTTTTTCAAGACATTTTTATGTTGAGTTGCTTTTTCTTGTAAATAATCTCATTTTTCTATTGGCAATGGTGAAAGGTTTAAAGTTTAACCACCTAAATTATACGTTTACTTTACAAACAGAAAAGTTAAAAAGCAGCGCGTTAATATTGTTTACAACTTGGCTTTGAAATGCCATAAATCTGTATGTAACTTAAAACTGTTGACAATATTCACTATTTGAACAGTTTTGGAGAATTGAAAACCGACGTTATAGCAAGTAAATGGTAAATAAAACTGTAATTTTACGTTGTCTTTGACCTCATTCAACTTGAAACTTTCGAACCCACTTAGACGTTTAGTTCTCCCAGTTGTTCAAGCTATATTGTTTGTTTGTTTGCTTTCAACTCTGAAGGAACTTGTTTCAAATCGATCGGCTACTGTGTTTTATTGATTGTTTTGAACTAAAATTAGTGTAGATTAAACTATATAACTACTCTAATTTAGATTTATTGAGTATAAATACTTCTGTAGACGTCGTTGTTTATTTGTAGAACTTTTAATGCAACAATTGTAGTTCTTTCACGAAACTTATTATACAGTGTGATAATATCGGTAAGCAGATAATATTATTTTTTAACTTAAAAGAAACAAATTATCCAATCAAACCTTGTATAGTTGATGTTCTGTACCTATTATAATACATATGTTTTTAATGTTCATGATTTGGTTTGTTTATGTTTTCATGTGATTTAGTTTGTTTATGTTTGAGCTTTGAAAACGTATGTTTTGTATTGTTGTAATTTCCATTCAATGTTTATGTTTTCAATGTTATGAATTATCTCTTTTATAATTTAATTTTACAAATTTAATAGCCTATAACAATCTAATATTTCACCGCTTCGCAAGTAGCCTACTAACAAGAACAGTTGGTGAGGTCTTTCGAGAACCATGTTCCCATCTACAGACCATCAACTACAACGTATAGTTCCACCTACTTAGATTTTTTCTTCGACTGAAAAAATTTTGCTTCGTTCTATTACTTCAATAGTAAGTTCACATTCCTTTACGTTTGAAAAACAATCTACGTAGCGGATCCGTGGTGGATTGGTATCGCACGCGACTCCGGAGCTCATCACTCCGGTGGCGCGGGTTCGATCCCCGCAGTCACCACTTACATTTGTAACGTAACTAATACGGTGACGCTAGGTAAAGGTCGAGGCTGAGTGGTGAGGACTTGTGTAGTCCTAACTTCGCCTCGTTAAACAGGACAAACTTTACCTTTTAAACTAAAAACTAATATGTTTATACGCGCATTTGTTACGTAGTAACAAATTGCTTCAATGACAAAAAAGTTAAAAGAAACAACAAAGTAAAACAATGTTAACAGTAAAATGCTATAAAAGTTTTAAATAATTGGGTAATGCATTTGTATTGCTTTACATGCTACATTCATAAACAATGAGTTTCTGACGTTTACGCGTACAGACAATAATTTATCCATTACAGTAAGATATTACAGCTGTACTCATTTCATGGTAACCAGTATAATAAATATTAATTTTCTAATACATATAGAATACCACCATAGGCGCACTATTTATATTGTGGACTAAAATTTAGGAATTGTTATAATCTTTATTCGTCACTTCTTTGATAATATTGATTTAGCAGCACCGACTCCAATATTTTTTAAAGTGAATAAAGATAATAACAACTTCTAAATTTTAGTCAAAAATATGGCAAATAGTTTGCGCTTATGGTGGTATTCTAATATGTATTAGCAAATTTTAATTATTATATTGGTTACCATGAAATGAGTACAGCTGTAATATCTTACTGTAGTGTAATAGATAAATTATTGTCTGTACGCGTAAAACGTCAGAAACTCATTGTTTATGAATGTAGTATGTAAAGCAATACAGAATTGCATTACCCAATTATTTCAAACTTGTTATAGCAATTTACTGTAGGGTTGATTTTGAAGTCGGTTTAATTTTTATGTTAAAAAGCTTTTATATACCCTGAACTAACTTCAAAATTTAACAACTGGCTATACAATGTTTGTACAAATAGTGCTTTTTATAGTACTATTCATAACAGTTTGTGTTTTCAAGGGGTCATAGTCTAAGAAAACGCTGCCTTTATGTGATGACTTTCTGCTTGTATCATACATTTTACTTGATATCAAGAAGGTAATCTGAGGTGAAGCCACTTTCTTGGTTTTTGATTTTTAATTGGACTCACCAGAACTTTGAAAGTATAGTATTTTCACGTCTTTTAAAGTTGATTGTTCTTATATTAAAACTAAAATTCAAAAACCTTGCTTCCAATTCTTAATAATATATTATACTTCTTTTAAAGTGTTAAACTTATTACAGTGGTTTGCAACCCTCTGCATGCTTTTTCCCGTCCGAAATACGTAGTCTTAGTTACATTAGTTCCGGTTTGTTTGTAATAAGTAGCTAAGTCCCACAGGGAACGCCTGACTATTTCGGAAATTATTAAGAAAAAACATCCCTCAATAACCATAGGTGTAATTATTTAGTGCGTTGCTAGTCCAAAATTTAAAAAGATTCTCTGCTGAATGAACTATGTCTCATGGATTCTTATTTTGTGGTTCTGAGAAACAGTGCTAGGTGTGTGAGCTAGTTTGAGGCAACCGTAAGAACAAACAGCGAGGTGGGTGAATAAATATTGGCCAAGACTCAAATGGCCGGATATTGGGTTTATTGGGACTCCAACAAGTAGTGAGACGATACTTATGCACGATCCACAGCTGGTTGCCTGCTTTAATGTATTTCTCTTCTCTCCACCGAGTGCTTTGTTTCAATAAAAGTGTGAGTAAAAGGTAAAAAAGGTAAAGTTTGTCTTGTTTAACGAGGCGAAGTTAGGACTACAAAGTCCTTCTACCACTCAACCTCAACCTTTACCTAGCGTCACCGTATAGTCACATTTCAAATTGTAGTGGTGACTGTGGGGATCGAACCCGCGCCACCAGAGTGATGAGCTCCGAGTCGCAAGCGCGATACCAATCCGCCACGGATCAAGTAAACTTTTAGTTTTAGCTTTTCATAAATAGAGACACAGATTGGGAAAGACGTCCAACCCAACTTTGGGTATCGACTATTTGTCTGCGTCGGGAATCGAACCCGTGACCCTGCTCTAGACTCGCAACTCTCCACGGAGCTACAGTCAGGCATTTAGTGTTCCGTATATTAACTCAAATGGGATTCAATATGGCCGAATCCACATAAAGAATATTAACCAATGGTTCTTTTGTGATGATTCATAAAGCTATTACTTTAATTATTTATTATTTATTAGGTCAGTGTACAATGTGAATTGTGTTGACTTTTATGAAATGGAGATGATACACATTATGAAATGAGAGGTGAATTACATTAAAATGCCAGAATGGGCTTAAGCCACTGGTAAATACGGTGAAATAATGTCCATATTAATGTCTTTACAATTTTGTCTTTCAATTTAGATATTGTACTTTGAACGGCTAACTTGATTTTGAAATTACTAAATATTTTACTAATAATATACTTTAATAATATATGCAAATTCCATATTATGGGAAGTTATCAGGTTCTGCAATAAACTCTGCTCAGAGTAATATACCTTGATAACAAATATTCTTTAATTTCTGAATAAAAGTTCTTGCAGTAAACTTTGATTAATCATTTATTGACGTGTGTCAGCTTGAAAATGTAATCGCATTTGTCAACAAAAGGTTTGCGATACTTCAACATGGCAACACTCTTACTTAAGGAAAATTGCCATTATTTCGTATGGTACCAAAACATTACTAAACCGGTACTTATTTATTAAAATTAGTCAATATACTAAATTTTGGGAAACCTTTAATTGAAAACACTGATTTTAAACTGATCAATATTTTAAAAATACAAGGAGTTTAGGGGTACGTTAAGTATAGTGACGACTTTAAATGATAAAGGCAGATAAAGATATAAGTCAGAACCGTGTGGAGGGTTGGAATCGTGCGCGACTCCGGAGCTGATCACTCCGCTAGCGCAGGTTCGATCCCCGAAGTCACCACTTACATTTGTGATGTGACTATACTATACCGTAACGCTAGGTACAGGGAGGTTGAGTGCTAGAGAGGACTTTGTAGTCCTAACGTCGCCTCGTTAAACAAGAAAAACTTTACGTTTTTATAATTTAAGTGGGTTCTATTTTTCAGTGTTTGATATACGTCTGTGATTTGTCTAAGGTAATCTCGTACATTGTTCGTACATTACGAGATACAACGGGACACGCCCAGTATGAAAGCTACTAAATTCGTCCAAATTGCATTTCAAATAATTGTACCCAGAAACATTGAATCAAGTTAAAGACAACTTAGAATTTCACTAAAAAGTTAAATGGTAAATATACCCTAAATGGAATACATACAGCAACAACTTAAAAACTGTTTAACCTCTTGAATTTAAATGTTCTTT
Organism: Matsumurasca onukii; assembly: GCA_018831715.1. Taxonomy (NCBI): domain Eukaryota; kingdom Metazoa; phylum Arthropoda; class Insecta; order Hemiptera; family Cicadellidae; genus Matsumurasca; species Matsumurasca onukii. The sequence continues at coordinate 63,531,311 of CM032062.1, forward strand.
TACTTTATCATGATAAAAATCTAACTAACAAAAGAACATAATTTGGTGACGAAGAAAGATAACAAAGCGGCCGGCTTGAATAAGCTTAACCCTTTATTCACTCGGGGTGAATTCATCCCCTCAACTGCGACAATCTCCTTTAGTCACATTGTTTACAAACAACTTGACTTGGGATAACAATCTTCTGAATTTACACTGCGGTATTAACCTCTATTCAAGTAACAAGTAGGGAAGACGAAGCTTGTGGTTGTGGTTTACGAGTATTAAAGCATGTCGGACATATAAAATACGTTGAAGTCTGGTAACTTTTTTGGCTTACACTCGTATAACTAAGATTGGTTTAGAACATAATATTAGAATAGTAATTTATATTGCCAGGTTAGTTATTAAATGAGGTACGGCAACATAAACCTCAATTAAGAATTTTGCTATAGTTTTACTATAGCGTATTTAAGTTCTGATAAAAGGGTGAAATTCAATAGTGTATATAGTTCTCCTAGGCATGTAGGGTCCTTCCCTAGCAAGGTATATAATATAATATAGGCCTATAATATAACATATAAGCAGTGTAGGGTATTTAGAAAAGATGTAACTAGTTTACCGTCATAAATTATTAATTATAACTGAGCCAAACAGCTTAGTGCTATAGCGCCATTGGCGTGATAGAAGCGAATTTTCTTTGCAATTTGTTACTCTTTTTCGCTACGCCCACAGTTACGCTTCGATTTTCAGTCTTAGATTTACGTAGTATTTTATTGCACGTTTAAATACATAGCATAACGGGCAAAAGCATTTCGATTTTGAACGGTAAAAGCTGGACAACTCATTCTGCAGTCATAGAAAAAAAACACCCTCTTGGGCAGCATTTTAAATAGCAGGAACGGATGTTTTTGGTAAATCAATGAATAAATTTTAGTTGCATTAAAATCTGAGGTAATGTACTAGTTTTAACCCACTTTTTGGTTATTCTACTTCTCAAAAGGGAACTTCCAGTATTTCAATTTCACTGACAAACGAATATGACCGAGATAAAAAAGGAACACCCCACCTCTCCCCACTATCAGCTACACAGCACCTCATAGCTCTTCAGTTCATAACCAGCTGGAAAATGAGTTTGTTGCTCACACTGTGTAGGCATGTAGGTAGGTGAGACGGTACATCGGTTATAGATGGTGGATGTAGAGTGGGGGGATTGGTAGGGAGGGAGGGGGAGGCAGGATATCAGTCAACTGATAAGTGTAATCAATGTGCAACAATGTGTGTGATAACACCCCACCTCTCCCCACTATCAGCTACACAGCACCTCATAGCTCTTCAGTTCATAACCAGCTGGAAAATGAGTTTGTTGCTCACACTGTGTAGGCATGTAGGTAGGTGAGACGGTACATCGGTTATAGATGGTGGATGTAGAGTGGGGATTGGGAGGGGGAGAGGGAGGAGGCAGGATATCAGTCAACTGATAAGTGTAATCAATGTGCAACAATGTGTGTGATAACACCCCACCTCTCCCCACTATCAGCTACACAGCACCTCATAGCTCTTCAGTTCATCCTCATGTTCATAACCAGCTGGAAATGAGTTTGTTGCTCACACTGTGTAGGCATGTAGGTAGGTGAGACGGTACATCGGTTATAGATGGTGGATGTAGAGGGGGGGATTGGGAGGGGGAGAGGGAGGAGGCAGGATATCAGTCAACTGATAAGTGTAATCAATGTGCAACAATGTGTGTGATAACACCCCACCTCTCCCCACTATCAGCTACACAGCACCTCATAGCTCTTCAGTTCATCCTCATGTTCATAACCAGCTGGAAAATGAGTTTGTTGCTCACACTGTTGGCTTCCGGTTTTCCGTTATATGTATTACATTGTTTGGTTGACTTGGTTTGAAGCTTTTCCGAGTAGAAGAGGTATTCGATCTACATGGAAACAGATAATGTCCTACTACTTATCCTTGATAAAACAGTTTTTAAACATTTTGTTCACAAATTTCCTTAGTAATTAGTAAGGTATTTAGCGTTTATACAAATGAAGATCTATAATAAGTCATTCTACATACCACTAAGATCTAAAGCTTCCGGTTTACACCGCGTCACCGTATAGTCACATTACAAATTGTAAGTGGTGACTGGGGGATCGAACCCGCGCCACCAGAGTGATGAGCTCCGAGCGCGATACCAATCCGCCACGGATCAAGTAAACTTTTAGTTTTAGCTTTTTCATAAATAGAGACACAGATTGGGAAAGACGTCCAACCCAACTTTGGGGTATCGACTATTTGTCTGCGTCGGGAATCGAACCCGTGACCCCTGCTCTAGACTCGCAACTCTCCCACGGAGCTACAGTCAGGCATTTAGTGTTCGGTATATTAACTCAAGATGGGATTCAATATACCGTTATAAAGAATATTAACCAATTGCTCTTGTGATGTTTCATAAAGCTATTACTTTGATTAATCATTTATTGACGTGTGTCAGCTTGAAAATGTAATCGCATTTGTCACAACAAAAGGTTTGCGATAATTCAACATGGCAACATTCTTACTTAAGGAAAATTGCCATTATTTCGTATGGTACCAAACATATTACTAAACCGGTACTTATTTATTAAAATTAGTCAATATACTAAATTTTGGAAACCTTTAATTGAAAACACTGATTTTAAACTGATCAATATTTTAAAAATACAAGGAGTTTAGGGGTACGTTAAGTATAATGACGACTTTAAATGATAAAGGCAGATAAAGACATAAGTCAGAACCGTGTGGAGGGTTGGAATCGTGCGCGACCGGAGCTGATCACCCGTTAGCGCAGGTTCGATCCCCGAAGTCACCACTTACATTTGTGATGTGACTATACAATAACGCTAGGTACAGGTCGAGGTTGAGTGCTAGAGAGGACTTTGTAGTCCTAACGTCGCCTTTTAACAAGAAAACCTTTACGTTTTATAATTTAAGTGGGTTCTATTTTTCAGTGTTTGCTATACGTCTGTGATTTGTCTAAGGTAATCTCGTACATTTTCGTACATTACGAGCCCAGTATGAAAGCTACTAAATTCGTCCGAATTGCATTTCAAATAATTGTACCCAGAAACATTGAATCAAGTTAAAGACAACTTAGAAATTCACTAAAAAGATAAATGGTAAATATACCCTAAATGGAATGCATACAGCAACAACTTAAAAACTGTTTAACCTCTTGAATTTAAATGTTCTTTTACTTTATCATGATAAAAATCTAACTAACAAAAGAACATAATTTGGTGACGAAGAAAGATAACAAAGCGGCCGGCTTGAATAAGCTTAACCCTTTATTCACTCGGGGTGAATTCATCCCCTCAACTGCGACAATCTCCTTTAGTCACATTGTTTACAAACAACTTGGCTTGGGATAACAATCTTCTGAATTTACACTGCGGTATTAACCTCTATTCAAGTAACAAGTAGGGAAGACGAAGCTTGTGGTTGTGGTTAAGTACGAGTATTAAAGCATGTCGGACATATAAAATACGTTGAAGTCTGGTAACTTTTTTGGCTTACACTCGTATAACTAAGATTGGTTTAGAACATAATATTAGAATAGTAATTTATATTGCCAGGTTAGTTATTAAATGAGGTACGGCAACATAAACCTCAATTAAGAATTTTGCTATAGTTTTACTATAGCGTTTTTAAGTTCTGATAAAAGGGGTGAAATTCAATAGTGTATAGTTCTCCTAGGCATGTAGGGTCCTTCCCTAGCAAGGTATATAATATAGGCCTATAATATAACAAATAAGCAGTGTAAGGTATTTAGAAAAGATGTAACTAGTTCCCCGGCATAAATTATTAATTATAACTGAGCCAAACAGCTTAGTGCTATAGCGCCATTGGCGTGATAAAAGCGAATTTTCTTTGCAATTTGTTACTCTTTTTCGCTACGCCCACAGTTACGCTTCGATTTTCAGTCTTAGGTTTACGTAGTATTTTATTGCACGTTTAAATACATAGCATAACGGGCAAAAGCATTTCGATTTCGAACGGTAAAGCTGGACAACTCATTCTGCAGTCATAGAAAAAACACTCTTTGGCAGCATTTTAAATAGCAGGAACGGATGTTTTTGGTAAATCAATGAATAAATTTTAGTTGCATTAAAATCTGAGGTAATGTACTAGTTTTAACCCACTTTTGTTATTCTACTTCAAAAGGAACTTCCAGTATTTATTTCACTGACAAACGAATATGACCGAGATAAAAGGAACACCCCACCTCTCCCCACTATCAGCTACACAGCACCTCATAGCTCTTCAGTTCATAACCAGCTGGAAAATGAGTTTGTTGCTCACACTGTAGGCATGTAGGTAGGTGAGACGGTACATCGGTTATAGATGGTGGATGTAGAGTGGGGGGATTGGGAGGGAGGGAGGCAGGATATCAGTCAACTGATAAGTGTAATCAATGTGCAACAATGTGTGTGATAACACCCCACCTCTCTCCCACTATCAGCTACACAGCACCTCAGCTCTTCAGTTCATCTTCAGTTCATAACCAGCTGGAAAATGAGTTTGTTGCTCACACTGTAGGCATGTAGGTAGTGAGACGGTACATCGGTTATAGATGGTGGATGTAGAGTGGGGATTGGGAGAGGGAGGAGGCAGGATATCAGTCAACTGATAAGTGTAATCAATGTGCAACAATGTGTGATAAACCCCACCTCTCCCCACTATCAGCTACACAGCACCTCATAGCTTCAGTTCATCCTCATGTTCATAACCAGCTGGAAAATGAGTTTGTTGCTCACACTGTGTAGGCATGTAGGTAGGTGAGACGGTACATCGGTTATAGATGGTGGATGTAGAGTGGGGGAGGATTGGGAGAGGGAGGAGGCAGGATATCAGTCAACTGATAAGTGTAATCAATGTGCAACAATGTGTGTGATAACACCCCACCTCTCCCCACTATCAGCTACACAGCACCTCATAGCTCTTCAGTTCATCCTCATGTTCATAACCAGCTGGAAAATGAGTTTGTTGCTCACACTGTAGGCATGTAGGTAGGTGAGACGGTACATCGGTTATAGATGGTGGATGTAGAGTGGGGGATTGGGAGAGGGAGGGAGGAGGCGATATCAGTCAACTGATAAGTGTAATCAATGTGCAACAATGTGTGTGATAACACCCCACCTCTCCCCACTATCAGCTACACAGCACCTCATAGCTCTTCAGTTCATCCTCATGTTCATAACCAGCTGGAAAATGAGTTTGTTGCTCACACTGTTAGGCATGTTTTCCGTTATATGTATTACATTGTTCGGTTGACTTGGTTTGAAGCTTTTCCGAGTAGAAGAGGTATTCGATCTACATGGAAACAGATAATGTCCTACTACTTATCCTTGAGGAACTCAAAACAAAGTTTTAAAACATTTTGTCTACAAATTTATTAGTAATTAGTAAGGTATTTAGTGTTTATACAAATGAAGATCTATAATAAGTCATTCTACATAACACTAAGATCTAAAGCCTCCGGTTTACACCTCGTCACAGTTGAATTACAGCCGCCAGACGTTTCGAGTCATGTTGAGAGTCATCCCTGGTAGCTGGTTGGACTGGCTGAGATGGTTCTCAAATTTTTAGTTATATAGCTATTAAAGGCCTTGTACAAATTCAAGATTTGTAACGCTTCACTTTGTATAATGTTTAAATCTCTTGCGTGTTGATTTAAAAATCGCTATTGACAGTCACATGTTTTGGATACATATTCATTTTTATTCTCGCATGACTATTTAATCCATCAGGTACATCAGGTTTGGCTCCTAGCCCTATGACTACCTAGTCCGTTTTATTGTATCGTCAGCCATACCTGCTTAAAACAAAACAGGCAGCTCCTGGGGTACATGTCACAACCATGCTAAAAAGTGTCGAAAAAAGATACAAAGATAGCATTTATTGAAGTCTTTTTTCTATTCAAACGAAAAAAACACATGAAAATAGTGTTACAAAAGCACGGAACTTGAAAAAAACAGACAATTTCGATGCGAGATGTTTCCTGAGAAGCGAGAAATAACAATGGGGTGGATTTCGCTTGTTACAAACAATATAAGAAGGAAAACGCCTGAAATATTGCAACCGTGAACTGCTTGACAGCAACGTATTGCAAACTGCCGTCTGACTGTGGCAGGCGTTCCGCAGCCTGTTTCTAAGGATATCAACATTTATACAACTCAGGAACATAACAGAACAAGAGTTAAATATAAAACTTTTTCACGGAGTATCTTAAATACTTTAGTTCGTTAAATTTTTACTCAGAATCCGAAATATATTTATTTGATAGAGTTTCCTACAAAGCAGATTGATGCTTAGTATTTGTTTTAAAAGGAGGTTCTCTAAACCAACCTCTCTTTATAAAGTTTATGGAATATTGGTTTACCCCAAGGGCCTATCCTACAACGAGACTTTGTGTAGTGGAACAAACTGCTTAACTAGCAATAGTTCAGATATAATACTGCAATATTCTATATTTAATCTGTGACATTTCATAAATTAACATAGTCAACTCTAAAGTTTATGCTATTTTTTACAAAAGGCGTATTTTAAAATATACGTGTACGTAAAACTATGAAGCGCAGACTTATTTAAGATTAACCATTTAGTAAGTAACTATCGATTTGCAAGTACTAATGCTAAATAAAAAATTAATTACTTTTTAAATAATTCATAAATAAATTCACTATATCTGGTTTACATGAGCTTAAGTACACAGTACCTGTCGGCCATTTTGTTTTTGTCCTATAAGAACAATGTAAAACAAATGTTTCTTGAGAAAATTCACGTCTACAATTTCCATCAGATCTTTTTTAAACCAGTTTTATTTGAAAGATGACATTGTAATGTTAATGAGTCCGCTCACTACGTTTTTGATAATTTTATTAGTTTACGAGTAAAAACAAGAAATTCAAATACAACATTTCCTAATTTTTGATCGTGGTCTTATATAAGATAAAATGGAAACTCAACTCAGTGGAGTCACTTAAACATTTAATGCACTTTGAAACAAAGTTTATTTAATAAAGATCAGATGAAAACTGTAGGTTTGAAGTGTCCCAAGAAAATGCGACGACATTCAAGGTCACGATCACTACAGCGCACTCTTAATTCCCGTTACAAAATTTCCTTTACTTCTAAAGTAAGATCACTTCGACCCTCTACAACAGTGTACAGCTCACGAGAAAGCCTAACCCCAACATATGAGATGGTAAGAGGTCACTACAGCCTCCCGTGATCCCAAGTTCAATATTTGAACCTGTAGATAAGAGCAGCTTATCAGTATGGGGGACGGGTAGTTGTCAAGTCGATACAGACCCCTCCCCTTCAACCCCATCATAACCCCCCCCACTACATATTCACTTCACCACATTTAGGCAGAAATTCCAACCGCCTCGTGTATTGCTGCTGCTGCTCGTCAAGTATGATGTTGAATGCGGATAATACATGCGTTATGCTACAATACAGCCGCTATAACTTTGCATCTGGGATTTGTTCGACATGGCAACATCGCGTTTGACCCATCGTGGCTTCAGTATTTAAAATAAAGCATTTACTTCAACAAGATAATTTTACGCAATCTTTAATCCTCATTTCTGCAGCTATTAGTTGGCAGATCAACTTAATTTTTTGATGGATATAATCAGAAAATTGACTTCATTATTCAAGGCCTTTAAATATAGTTTGTGTTAACGTTTGCAAACCTTTTCCTTTTGAAAACTTCCAGTACAAGGTTTTTCCAGATTTTTAATATCATATTTAACTGGACATGGACACTCCAGGCATCATCTACAGAAATTGGGGTTGCATAATGGTAATACTCTATGTAGACTCTGTGAGCAGGCAGTAGAAACTGCTGGGCACATCCTATTAGAATGTCCCTCTCGAAGTCCAATGGTAATTACAGCGTTTACACAAAAACCCCAATTTCTTTGGAGGGGCAAGAAATTTGCTAGAATCACGGTAGCGCTAGTGGCTATGTGTTGGTGTGTTTTTAGGCTTGAGTTTGAACTGGAGACGACAATGTGGTTCGCAGAACGTCCACCGAAGTGGAAGAGCAGCACGGTCGCTGATTGGGAATGTTTATTCATGAATGTCGATGTGACTTTGCTAACTAAGCGAGATGTCGTTCCGCCGAAACGGTTATTTGGGAAGTAACCGTTCCGTGAAGCAGGGACTGGTATCGGTAAAGTGGGAATAGTAGAATAATATCTGATCAAGGGGTTATTTGTGACATTCACAACTGCTATTTCGTTGACACAGCTTAACTATCAAAAGAACCGTTTTGTGGAACGGTAACTAGTATCATTTTGCTAAAGTTGAGAGAGCATTTTTATTAGATTATGTTATCTCCATACAGAAGAATGCTATAGAAAGTGTGGGCGTCAAAGTGTAAAAGTGGCAAACATAATGACAATGCTAGACAAATTTCATTTCTCAGGTTTAAGAGGATTAGTCAACCAGCAAGAACCCATGTTTACCTCTGAAATAGCGGAGTATAGATTGATTTCAAACTGGTGGACGAGGGGTAGGTGAAAATCCAAGTTTATCTTCTGTTTCAAAAACATCGGCTCTAGTAGGGTTGTCTTGTCGGGCTCAGTTCTTTGAAGAGTCGCGTGTGCCGCCGACCTTGCCAGTCAAGAGAAATGGTAGTAGCGATATTCCAACTTTGCCCGCTCACTCAAAAAGTGCCAAAAGTAAGTGGTTTCGTAGTCCCCTGTTTTCGACACTGTTTATGAACCGAAACGTACAAATGCGAGTTTATTTGATAGAGTAGGAGTGGTTCTATGTTCCTTATACTCGAAAAAGGAAAAACTGCTAGTAAACGACACTTTGAAAGCTTTGTTGCTACTTTTGGCGTTAGATATAACACCAGTTATCTAGAGACAACGTTTGATAACATGGAAAACAACTTTTCTAATATCTACAAAACATAGCCTATGATAGCATGTACCTTTTCTGGGGTGATCTATCCTCTTAAGGGTGGTTATTTGGGACACTCATAACTGTTATTAACAGTTAAACAATACAGCTAAACTATAGCATCAAAAGAACCGTTTTGTGGAACGGTAACTAGTATCAGTTTGCGTAAGTTGAGAGCAGTACGGTCACTGATTGGATGAATGTTTATTCATGACTGAGAACAGTTTCGATGTTGCGGCCAAGTAAGCACAACTGTTGTTACTCCGAAGCAAACGTACCAGACAAGTAACCGTTCCGTGGAACATTCCTGACTGTTGTGTCGAGAGAAGCAGTTCCATAGAACAGTAAACCCTCAGACTGAGATGAGGATAAAGAACTAAATTTAGGTATTTTAGTTTTTATTTAAATAGTGTTTTAAACCCCACCATTGTATGATGATTCAGTATGAAATAGTATTTTAAACGATTTTCCGCCTTGACATTATGTGTGATCTAATCAACGCTGAATGAGTCATTTGGTTTTATTGATTTATGAAACGGATACAGCGAATAAGAATATCTTTTATATCTTCATGAATACAAACTGAAAGGTTTATAAAATGCATTTAGTAACATAAGTTTTTAAACCTTTTGCTAATGACAGAAACGTAGGTTTTCAATACTTACAGTTCTACAAAATCTCAATAGTGTTTATCTCAATAGTGTGAGTCAATTTTATGTTTTCCTATTTTGAAAAATTTTAAAATCGTTAAGAATTTATTAAATATTTTAAAATATATATTTCTAGAACTATAAAGAAAACACATATATGTTTTACTACCGTTGTACAATGAACTGGTAATGAAGTTTTCATGCTTTTCGCGACAAAGATTGCCATAAATACAAAACAATTCCTTCCTACAATCATGGGAAATAGCGGTCAACATACCAATTAAAACAGAGGTTTTCATAAAACAATAGGAATGCTTCATACCTGTAGTTGCTCCTGTGACCTAAACCACTAAAGCTAATTTATAACTGGAGTCAAAACTGAAATATTCCCATTCCATGTAGATGAAACATTAGCAAGCACATAGCTGTGGTTGGCTTGGGGCAGCAATATTCAGTAACTTTATTCAATCAATGGATGAAAATATTCATTTATATGTATCTCATAAAGCTGGATGAATTCCATGTGTATTCAAAACGAAATTGGTTTTGCTTTTGACTCAATCGTACCTTGTGTATTTTATTTATCATTTATAAAAAGAATAGTTCAAATTTTATCAACTTAAAATTGTATGTAAATTTTAGAGTTGACTTTTGTGTTGGAGTCTTTTATTTTTGGAACACAGATTTTGGTTCTCGACTATGTTAAAGAAGACTACAAGATAAACGATAGGTACAAGTTGGATCGAGACTCCGTGCTAACTTTACCAGTTTTGAATGTGATTATGTAATAAGACCCTCGCAGTCTACTCGGCTGTGTGAGGCAAGTGAGTAGGTACGGATCCTGGCATCGAACATTGGAATGAAACGGTGTCGGGTTCGCAGCGAACTAACCACTTGTTCGGATTTAAATACTATCCAGCCGGGAACATCAGTGGGTTATTATTATCAAATACGAGGAATATACGTTGAGTATTTCCCGGTATAGTCAATAAGTTATTTTATTCATAAAAATCTCTAGGTTAAGCTCGTTAATCAGGTTGGTTGGACGTGCGTTTCAAAATGGTGGCCATTCAAAGTTTTGTTTTCTCTATAAAGTTGTAGCGATACCATAAACGAATATGAAGTTCACCCTGTATAGTAGTGTGTTACTCACTCAATCGATCAAATGAACTCCCGTTGCTTTAGAACCCACCGTTTTTAAGTAATTTCTGTTTAATTATTTTATCCGAATTTCTGCATTTTGACATTCGGAGCACTGGGCATACAGTAAGCCACCATGTAATTTACTAGCCTATGTTTCCTTGGATACAGAAAGTAAAAAGTAAAGTTTGTCTTGTTTAACAAGGCGAAGTTTGGACTACCAAGTTATTTCTACCACTCAACCTTTACCTAGCGTTACAAATGTAAGTGGTGACTGCGGGGATTGTGTATGAAGGAATTTCGTCTAATTTAAAATAGACAAATGAAAACTTGTTCTGCTTTATTGGTAATTTGCCGTAGATTTGTTTAATTAGATTCACCGTAGCGCTTGTGGCTACGTGTCGGATATGTGTTTAAACTATGAATGTTTTCCTGTTACAAAATACATTTCATCAAATAATCAAAACACATAATTTAATGAACACGCGATGACATTAATTAATCGTACTACTGAAATGTTATCTCAGCCTTTCGGACAACATTGGTTTAACAAATTCTGTCTAATCGTTCTTGCAACATCAAAACTAAAACATCATTTAATTCACACATTTTCCTGTACCGTACACACTTTATTGTTCCTTATGTCTATTTTCGCTTCAGTTTCTCCTCATTACGACTTACGACCTTGACATTAACAACGCCGATACATCCGTGAGCACGTCGTCGGTTCTGAAGACAGGTCGTGTTGGAGTCCTAAAGATCCTGACAGGAGACTCTCTGAGAGAAACGTGAGCAAGAAGACCTTGGACACCTTTCAGACACGTTTATTCAAAAGATCTTATCTTGAAGCTTAGGTCCATTTTGTGTATCAGCAAAGTAGACACGTTTTGCTGGAAAAAGTGACCTTTTTGGTGATTAATGTTCATGATATGACCAGAACTATCTGGATTTGTATTTATCCTCGTCGTGAGACGAAAATTACTGAGGATTAAATGATTTTTAATCAGGAATTAAATATTAGAGGAATGCCCAAAGCCAAGAATTCACATTGCTTGGGCAAATAATTGTTAGTGTAAATAACTCCAAGTTTTTTTTTTAATTCTTTACGACATTCTACTATTTGTATTTTATTATTCATCGTACAATGTGGTTTATAAACTATTGCAAAAACGCAGACACGCTCTTACTCTTTGTTGTTCGACATTGTTCGGTATTGACGGCTGTTTAAATATCTGTGATTCTTTTTTGGTACCGATTTGGCTCACTTTATCAGTTTCAATGTGTTTTTCATGAAGTTATAGGAAATTTCCAATTTAGTGACCCTCTTTAATATTATATAGTAACTTGATTCGCATGTTAACTTTTGGTTTCATCAACCTCCAAAGGTGGACCATTTTCAGAGAAATAAGATAAGAATAAGAGGCTTGTATAATACCGTTTTATATTACCAAAGTTCCTTTTGGTAAATATTACAAACGGTATTATACTAGTGTTGAGTTTTTTTCAAAGATTTCCATTTACACCTTTTTAAGTTTTACAACATTTTGCGAATTTAGTTAATGAGAATACCAAAATCCAATTATTTATTTAATTATTCTTTCTTTCAACGATCTAAGCCAATACATGGCGAATACATGTGCAAATAATTAAATGTACTCGTAATATAAAGAAATGTCATCCAATTAACATAATTCACATCGGTATTCACTTAAGTTACCGAATATGGTTAACAGAGAGTTCTTGCACACGGTTATGAATACTTAAATAAAACTAGAAAAACATTGATATAATAGTTCGTTTGTAATAAATATTATATAATAAATATGATGTAACTTTAATATTTACAATGAAAACAGTAACAATCTATGAATAATAATAATGAGGTCTACAACTGTAGGTTAAAGAAATATTTTCTATAGAACTAACAACATGGATATACTCTATTTTTGTTGTTTGACTATATATTGTTGTTTCTTTTTGGACTATTAATAATTTCAATAAACAGGTACAGGTTTCCCCTTTGACAAATAATCAGATTACAAGACAAAGACAGTGTTTCTGTTCAATTATCAGCCCCCTCTCAACAAATAACACCTTGTTAGTGCAATGCTGATTCGTTTATTAAGTTTTGTTTTATTTAGTTCCTCCTCATCTAGTAAGAATCGTTAGTTGGATTTTATAGTTCATATCATATGAAGCTGAAGACTAATATAAAATATCTTTAAAGTAAATTACCCAATAGATACAGTCAATAATAACTACGGATCGGATAGTCTCAAAACCGCACGAAGCGGCGAAGGCGTTTTCCTCCTCTCAAGTTCTCCGGTCAAACCTCCTACGTCTTCCACCCTTTATCTGATGCACGCTTCAGCCACACATCCGGTATCCCCTGGTGATGATTTCACCCCGGAACCTCCAGGATGTGCTGACGCACCTGGGGAGCAGCTGAAGTCATCCGGGAGTCCGGGAACAATAGAGGAAAGAAGAGAACAATGGATGAATGATTGGGAGAAGGATGTTGAACTGACAAAGTTCTTTGAACTAATGTGACTCAAATTACTGGTTAATTTTATAGTTTTAATTTTTTGACGAAATTATTATTTGGTGAAATAAGTTATGCGTTTAATGAAAGAAACACAGCTTGCATCCTAACAACATTTGACTGGTGTAAGACCCCTATGCTCTCCATTTGATACTTTGATTTAAGACACCGACCACTCCTAGAGGGTATTTTAAGGTGAATATAACATGGAGGGTGAGTGAGTTGAATGATTTTGATGGATGTCTTGTTACAAACTAAGGCCGACTGTTCCCAAGATTGGGTCATTAATTAATAGCCCAACGACCAATAAAACGGACCAACGTCTTAACGTGACTTCCGAACCACGAGGAGTGGCCATCGTGAAAAGTTATCACTGCGCCCGGGAATCGAACCCGGGCTGATTTGGTGCGAAGCATTGGAGTAAGAAGTAATTTTTATGTTTCCCTGTTACAGTTGGTCAGCCTGATACACACTTGTGATTGGTCGTCTGCTGCTCCCAACCACTCAGTGGGTCAGTTGGTTGGTAGCTGTCTTCGACTTTGGACGTACTGTGTTTTCCGGCTGTTGTTTGTTTCTTGATAGTTAGTGATTTTTTGTTTGTTTTAGTCCTAGGGTTGCCTTCAACAGCTGTTACTTTCTTTGGTTGTGTTTGACTGATCAGCTTACGTTAACTAATCAGCTCACGCTCATTTTCTAATGTTTTGTGTTACGAGTATGTTTTAGGTTACTTTTCATCTTAAAACTGGACCAGATTTCAGTTCCTGGAACACCGTGTTATTCTTGATCAAATCTAGATATGTAACTATTTAGCCAATCAAATGTCAAAACTAATAGAGCAATCGTACGTACTAAACTTAGGCCTATCACGAGTTTCAATTTTACAATTCCCCTCCTCATCTGACCTTCGATCTCCGGATATACACAAACGCATCCTTTTCAATATCTGTTCGATCATCCATGACCTCTCTTCATGGGCACTTCATCATCAATTCTTGCGTAGAGTTGACTCAATGATTGCTTCGAGACTTCAACTCTGATCCACGGGCTTGAATGATTGCGCAATGTAAATGCATGACGAAGTACTTTGTAACTGGTGACACAATCTTGTAGGAGTTGCTTTGTTTGATGCCGGTGTCGTTGATGGTATGTTAACAAGTGTTTGTAGTAAGCTGAGGTTAATTTTATGGGAAGAATGTTGTTGTGGAGAGTAAGTCCTTGCTTACCGTGAAAGCGTCAGAATGGAATGTCTGGTGGGCATAGAAAAAGCTGGAAACCAGTACTGAAGAAGTCTTTTAGTTTCATACCAAGAACATCGATAGAAGTCCGATTAAATGAGAAGGGTACAGAATAAATAAATCTTAAGGACAATTTATTATTCAAAATTCTCCAAAGTAACAATAAAACCCAAACTTGTAGAACTTGGGGCCGTTTTAATCACTAGTAACTTCTCAATCAAAATACTCTTAAGTGCCAGTATTGACCAGTAAAAAATTGCACAATCTTTATAGTTGAGATTAACTTTAAAGTGATGATTGACTTTCAATTTACGGTTGTGATAGAATGTACATTGTCTATGAAATAAAATATTAATTGATTTACTTTGCCTGTTTTGATTATACAAATGTCATTATTTTAGAATTTTATACATTGTGTACATTGGCACTTTAAAAGGGCCTTTATCAACTATAAGTAAATGGTTGTGTGAAAATTAATTTTATGAATAATGTAAACCTGAATTTGCCTTTGATGGTAGACATTTTACTGAGCCGTTAGACTGAGCGTTTAAACATTTAACTGAGACTTAACCATGGACTTAACTGCTGATTGAAAAACAGCCTTTGATAAACAATAGTGTATACAGCGGAAGACAGAAAGAGGCCGAAAGCTCTCTGTGAAACTAAAACGCCATGGCATGTGAATTTGTTTGTCATTTTCTTACTATCTGAAATGAAAATCTAGCTCCGCTTCTAGCTTTTTCGTCTAGCAGTTTGGAAGTTAAAGAAAGCTTCTTTAGTTGTGAAGGTCTTGTATATCTTGAAGAAATTTACTTTACTATTTAAAAAGAAATGAAACACTTATTTGTTCATTCCACGTTGTTATTTTTAAAGCCCTAAATATGTTTGCGTCAACGATTTTTTTCCGTGATCTGGCTCTACGAGTTATTTTCTATAAACGCTGTTATTTGCTAATAATAACCAATAAAAGTTTAAAAGGATAAGGCTTGAAACAACCTAAGAAAACAGGATAAAACCAATAACTTTTATGACATATAATTGAAAACAAACACTGAAAGTGAAATTTATCAATCATCTTAATCTTGCACACAATACAACATCTACATGTTATAACACACTGCATACTGACAAAGCTAACCGGGCTTTCTTTCTTATGAATGGTATTTAATAGTCCAAGATCTTGTATTCTTGCATATGAGTTTCTACTCTCAAATGTTGTTTTAGGAAGACAACTTGTATAATAAAGGTATCGAACTAGGTTAGATTAAAGTTAAATTAAGTCCAGGGTGGATAACAATTAAAAATAACTACTGAATCTTTTTATAATGCACTACCCACTAATGCCTCTCTTATGGGACACCGGAATCTCTTCTACAATTATTCCATTGAGATACTGCGTAGTCTCAAGAAAAGATGCAAAATTACAGTCATCAAACTGTTTGTAGAGAAAACACAATAACGACGATTACGCCAAGGAAGTAGTTTCAAAATGGTGGCAAAAAAATGTTTTTTTGCTATAAAAGCGGAATGAATTGTCCTATTTCAATAAAATTTGAAAAGCGAAGCGAACAGCCTATTAGCTCCCGTGATAATGAGCCACTTAACTAACTCTAAGGCCGAATCCGATTTCGATGAAGTTTAAATTACGAGCATCCATCAATGTACCACAAATCATGAAAATTCATTGGGTCGTTTCAAAATGGCGGCGGTTGTTTTTGCTATAACAGCGTTATTAGTAGTCCGGTTTCAATAAAATTTAAAATACGTTTTACCTTCACAATATGTAATAAAACTTGCAGTAAAATAACACGTAAGGCCTTTCCTCTATCCACATGCTTATTATAAATCATTAAAACATCCGATGAGAATAGAATTTCACCAATGGGATCTCAGACTATCAATTGCACTGATGACGTCACAGCACGTGCCCCCTGGATCTGATAAGATTGATCAGCTGTTAAGTGATCACAACATTAATCACCACATCATTAAGCCAGCTGAGTGTACGGTAGTGCAGTCGTGTGCGGCTAGAGGTCGCTGCGTATCATGATGCATATTCATGAATAAATACTAGCCTACCTGGGTGGTAATTAATATTGTGAGCTTTGTTTACACACATAATTAGCGAAGGAAGTAGTGTTTAAGTGTTTACGATAAGAGATTCATAAATGGATCGAGGTAAAATGTATTACTTGTTGTGATTGGAATAGGTTTTTTGTATTAGTACTTTGAGTATTACTTATTGTCTTCTTTTAATTAGCAGTTTAGTGGTTATGATTTTCATGAACCGAACCCACCAGTGAAAAATTGTATACAAATAATAAAATTGTACAATAAATTAGTTTCTTGCATAAAATTCTGCCGATTCATTCTTTCAAAATATGTATTTCTAGTCAGCCTCAGCTCGTAAGGTAGACTGTTCCAGAGGTTTGATTCTGCATAGCTTGGTTTTCATTCAGTGGCTGCAAGGTGGTGAACTAGAATGGGAAGTACGAGTATATCTGGCGTTGGTATTCTCTCTAAAGCTTCAAGTTCTCACTTCATGTTGTGGTTGGTTGTTTACTTACGTTTCCGCTTCTTGTATGAAGAATATTTGCAGTTAAAACCTTTAAGTTTTCAAACATATCCAGCAAAACTCCTTTTGTTGGATATTTAATGGGGCCCCGATGAGTTGTATTTGATAGATCAGAAGGCGTTGCATATGTCTCCAAGTTCATACTGCAGATTTGACTCGTAAAAATACGGTAGGTATTTTGCTAATCGTTGTGCAATTCAATTCATTGCACTACACAGTTTCATACTAGACATGAGACATTTAGACAAACTGAACTAATCAAATGTTTAGTAATAAAAACTTATCGCACTTTCCTGAAACATTATGGCTTAATTAAAAAAATCCGACTGAAAAGTACACCAAAACTTTGTTGCATAGAAGAACTGACTCTCTAATTCTACCTCTCGAGCTTTCAAAGGATAAAAGACGATCAAATAATAACACATAAAACTGATCAATAATACAGGATCGAATAAATAAAACTACAACACTCAGGAACAGTTCTTGATCAAAATAAAAATAAAACCAGGTCAACACGCAGCTGAGCGCTTAAGCGCCGCTTGCATGAGTGAATCGAATTTCCTTTGCAATTTGTTACTCTAATTCGCCACGCTCCTGTCCTCGCTTCGGCCTTCGGCCTCAGACTTACGTGTTTTTTTACTGGAAATTATACTACCTATCATGATAGGAAAACGCATTTTCAATTTTAATAAAATCGGACTATTAATTTCGCTTATTTTTTATTATAGCGAAAAATAACTTTTTTGGCCGCCATTTTGAAATAACTCAATGGACTTTAATAATTTTTAGTTTATTGATGTATGTTAACAAAATACATCATTATTCAAAATGTCATTAAATTTGGACGAAATTTACTGTTTTTAGATAATTTGAACCCCTTTTTGATATAATATCCCCCCAAAAGGAGGGTTTTGATAGTCTGATTGTGCTGGTTAACGAACTTGACCGAGATATTTACTAAAGGAACATTTGTACTAAATTTGGTGAAAATCGGACAAAAATGTGACCTGTAGAGATGATACACTTATATACATACGTACATACAAAGGGTATGCCGGAATATACTGGATACATTTCCTGTGTTCCACTTAAGTTGAACGACAATTTTCGTTTTTAGTATTTACATAAATTATGATAAATAAGATTCCAAAAGTGCTTAAAACGTGTTCTATAGGGGGTCAGGATTGGTGCTCATTTTATAGTCTCGGGCCTGGATCTTACCATGCTGACGGCTTGAATATCTATTTTTTCCAAAAGAAATTCAAGAATAAAAAAATATTCTTAAAGTTTTGAATTTTAATTATGGGCTACCCAGTATTTGTTATAAATTGCTTTTCTATAGTACTTAGGGTAGGACAATTGCATTGAATAGGATAATAGCGAGGAGGGATTGCGATCAGTTCATACAATAAACCACAATAGATTTGTGAATGCGGAGTCAACCATTGTGTTTCTATGGTTGGTTTAAAATGCGGCCACAATGGGCTGCTTATTCATTTGTGTGCCCAAAATCAACAGCGCCTTTGAATTTGCTCCTTGTATTGTCAATCAGTTTTAACTTTAAATGGTGACACTTTGTGAGCTCAAAGTATAGTTTTGAAATATAATATTTTAATGGTCGGAACGGGACTCTTCCTTAAAACATAATAGTTGACAACGCCCAAATTTGAATTTTCTTGTTCTCCTCATGCAAATTTGAATTCTGGGGATTCAATTTTGAGCTATTGGATTTCCTCCTTCAAAAGTAACCTTTCAGAGTTTATTTATTGTATAACCAAAGATTAATAAAAACGTGTGTATAAACAGAAAAGAGACTATTTATGACTTTAGAAGTTGAACTATTATTGCGGACATTTTCCATCTAACGATGTTTAGTGAGCAAAAAATATTACCACAACACAAAAAGGTGATCTTTTTGCTGCTCACTAACAATGGAAAATATCTGCAATAATAGTTCAACTTCTGAAATCCTCCCATCGTCAACACCAAACTTCAAACACATAATTTATGACCCAATCATTGAAACATTTTTGACATCACAACCGGTTTCGATGAAACATTATTTGACGAGTGTCATGCAATTTATTTTGTTACTTGACAATAAAGAGGTTTGAGTTTGAGATGAATCACATCTGATCAGTTTGAAATGATAGAATAACATCACAAATAAAAGTACGAACGATAACAAAGACAATATAGGCCTACTGACACACATTTATCAGAATTTGGAAAATTAAAAACTAAGGCCTATGGACTTGATGTATCGTTATCTTCTTGGTATGATTTCCATTTGATATGATTTTTGTATACGGATCAGGATTCAGGTTAATTGAGATTAGGTTTGACGGAAACTAGCGCGCCAAGTGGCATCCCGTCGTTGAAATTAAGAATCTCAGTCATCTAGACGTAGTCCAAAAGCGAAAGTTGGCAATTTAAGCAATACAACTTAATATGAGGGCTTTGGGCTTCGTGCCCAAACCCAGTAGACAAAATGTTAAAAATAATACCAGTTCCTATTTTTTTTATAATGAGTACCTTGTACATACTGAATCTAAAGCTGATGAGTTAATCCTCCATGCTTGAATACAAGGTTATTCTTACACATGTGAGATAATACTACGCAACACTACTGGTGGGGGCATGCGCAGTGACTCATCTGTCAGGAGTTTAGCATAATCATATACTGTATGTACAAGGTCAAGCAATGTGTCACCAATGTAAATATCCCACGCCGTTATCTCTTGCTTCTTAGAGTTATTGTAAACATAGATTTTGTTTAGAGAATTATCATTTTGATTACTTACTCATTCGATTTGTCGTTTCATATTTTACTCCAAGGATACGTACCTGAAAGAAAATAAACAGATAACGATTACGTTTACAGTTATTTGACACAGTTTCATATTTGTTTGTAGTTTTTATAACAATTTTGAAATTGCACGATGTTTGTTTTGATTCAAGAATGTTTTTGTTAGGTCATTCATTTTGTTAACTTAATTCACTTACCTTCCTTTAACACACTTAATTCACTATGCAATGTGCATACTAAACAATTAGTTTAAATATGACGGGCATTCTTTTAACTAATGTCAAGGAATGCGAGGAATTTCGGCAGCCCGTATTTTAATCTTTCAAAACGATTTTAACTTAATAAACATGATAAATTTGGAAACTAGAGGAGTTTTCTGACACGTGTATTTCTCATAATCTGTTTAGTAGTTTCACAAATAAACTTTAAAATTGTCCATGTTTTGGTGCTTTTAACTCTATTTTTACTCTTAAAACACATAATTTTAAATGTAACTCCCTGAAAATGTGTCGGAAAACTCATATTGTTTTCAAATATATGTTTATTAATGTAAAATTATCTTTGAAAGGAAAAAAGGAACCGCCATAAACCCTTGCATTGAAGCGTCCCCACGCAGCTGAAGTAAACCCTCAAGCACAACAATAATTTAATAGAGGTAGGAGACTGTATGTCGCCAAACATCATATACTCGTAGGTATCCAACTTTCAAACATAACCTTTATAAACCTAGATGTAGATTAGATTAAGTAGGGCTGGTAGTGAACCAGGTTGAACCAAAGGTGAACCAGGTGTCAACAAAAGGTTTATTGTACTGCCCCGGTTATCTTAGCCTGGGAGACCCATCCCTTTGAGACCACAGAGCCTCAAGATGACTCCTCCAAGCTCAGACAAGAGAACTTCATCCCAATTACGCCCCTCTAGTAGACACCTTCTCCTAATCTCCAGAGAGGACATTCTAATAGGATGTGCCTAGCAGTTTCTACTGCCTGCTCACAGAGTCTCCATAGAGTATTGCCATTATGCAACCGATTTCTGTAGATGATGCCTGAAGTGCCCATGTCCAGTTAAATATGATATTACAAATCTGATGTCAGAGCGTTTTAGTTTTAAGATGCTACTGGAGAGCGCCCTGCTAGGCCCTTTTAGGAGCAGGTTGGCGGTTGAGCTTCCTGAGAGGCTTGTCCACTTTTGACAATGTGCCTCATAGGTATTATCCCCCAAGGACTTATAAACCAAAGCCAGACTTCCGGTTCCGGTCCATTAAAGGCGGATAGTGCTCCCCTCCTTGCTAGGAGGTCTACCTTCTCGTTTCCCAAGACCTAACCTAACCTAGATGTAGGTGAACGGCTAGCGATTATACTTCATTTTATCACGTTATAAATGTCTTGACGAAGCTGCTTTGATATCCAAAACTACTAGGACAATCGTGACTACCATTAATTTACTAATAATTTATAAATAGTCATACTAGTATATGAAATCGATTCAAGTTGAACAAATTAAACCAATCCGCATTGCTTGAACTGTCTCTGGCAGATACAAAGTATTGCCTACGTATCTAACGTTGCATACGTATCGGTTTATAAGTATGCTATAAAACCTAGCAAAGCCCAAGACGTTTCCATAAACACAGAGTGTTGATAAGACTGAATTCTTCAGTACAAGAATTTAAATAGTTCTTTGGTTTTCTCCTGTGACTCGCAGAGGATAACATACATACACACGGATGTAATTTACAGCCATAATTACGTAATTCTATTGTTCAATCGAGGTTGTACGCACAGGAGTGTCCTCATGAGAAAATCTTCCAATTCCAGCTCCTCTGACCAAACAAGCCACAGACTGTTCAATCAGACTTTTGGCTTCCAGGATAAACTATTATCAAATGTAAATTAACTTTTAATGAAATACATTTTCTACCGTATAAAAAGATTTAAAACGTCGACGGCCTGTGCTTTGGGGACCTGCTGTGTGGTGAAGTTTTGTATTAATTTTATACAGACATGTAGTTTTTTTTTCATAATGCTTGTAACGTTTTATCTCCCAGCTACTTAAAGGATTAAGTTCAAACCTTTTAAGACAAAGGTAAGTTTTTTCAGGAAACAGATTATTTTCGTAATCCAACTAACCATTCAAATCATTTACTACTTCATATCTTATAACTAGCAGTAAAACAGTGAGGAACTAACAGTTATTAAACAGTTTGTCAAAATTCTTTAAGTCTTCCACAAAACCTAGTAACCATGTATAAAAATTTGACACCTCGATTGAATTTTTACCTTGTTATGTTTAGAGTGTAAATGCACAACACTGAATTCTCTTTCGTGCATAAAACTAACGAATGATTAAAATCAAGAAGGAGCGTTTAAAAGACGAGATGACTTGTGTATGATTTGTTAGCTCGCTACAAGACTACGGCTCAAAGGGATTAGGGCTGGACCTTGGTTTACCTTCTACCCGACCGGAAACTGTAAGCATCCCTCCTGCCTTTCCCCACTCATCTCCTGCTTTGACTTTCACCGCGGGATCTTGTGTTGGATAGTGATAAGATTCCTCCAGTTTGAACCAATCAAAGGCTTAGAATCTGAACGGTCGTCCGATGCGGATTTGTATAGGAGGATTTACTCATTTTTGAGGGTGAACGTTCGGGTAGTGATTGATCTTGGACTCTGTATTATAAGAACTATGTGAAAATACTAATTTCCTAAGGATACATCTTATCAACCACTTCAACCCCTACATTTCTTATACTTTATTAAAACGTTACTTTGTTTATACGTTGATTAAATAATCTATTAAAACGAATTTTATAATATTCCGTTTATGAAACCAAAAAGGTTCAAATTGGGAAACATTTATTTTAATAATTTTTAATAATTTCTTTTTAATAACATAGTTATTTGTCTAAAAAATTACATTTGAAGCCACTGCAGTATATAATTATCATTCAAATAAAATACAGTTCAAAAACATCCCATTACAATTTTAGGCGTTAGTGGTTTTCAGAAAATACCCGTTTTAAAATGTTTTATGCTTTACTTCTACTCATATTGTATCGCATAGCTTTGTATAAAAGTGTTCATTGTTTTTTGAATAGGTAAATATCAAACATCAATTTAAGTAGCCTATATGTAGTATGATTGTATAAATAATAATAAATGATGATTACATCAATATTCCTTGCAATCATTATTTTGCAAAAGTAGTTTTTTCAAAGAGCACTCCACGAACTACATGTAATAACATAACTTTTATGTGGTGTGGTCATCTCACTGTCAAAATATCACCATGGCCAGACTGAATTAAAATTCGTAAAACTAAGGACACTTTAAAGGCTTTGGTAATTTTCAGTTCTTCCGTAATAGTTGTGTGCTTTTGTGTTAACTTGTATTCTAGTTTCTTCAAAAACTAACAAGCAACATGAACTGAAGCCATTATCACATCAATCTCTATAAAGGTCTGAGGAAATAGTTATCAACAAAAGAAAATATTCACAAAATGATTATTCCTTAAACTCAACTAAATCTCTGACGTTAACCGGATTAAGTACGGTTCGTGAGGCAAAATATCACTCATGTTAATGAGCACATGATTCATTGTTGTAAACACAGGGTTGTTATCAGCTGTTAATATTTATAACACACGGTGTAACTTGTGATATATATCTCAAACACGAGCTGCGCACGGGATATGTTTACTGCACACTCATAGTGTGGTTGATGTGTCAGTAGATCTCGGCGTTAACTTTATGTTAAGCACTGGATTTCATCACTGGAAATGCAGTGTGAATATATTGTTGTACATTACTAAGTGTCATTTTAAAGCCTAAAAACAGTATTGTTAATAATACTGTTACACCTGGGAATAGGAATATTTCGTCTTTTTAATTTTATTCGCTTATTATTTCACAAAATGTACGTTATTTTCTTTTGCACTATTTAAAATAAAATAGTTTACGAGACAAATAAATGGAAAAGATAATAGTTTTTAACCATTACAGGTGGGGTCCACCGAACTAGAAATCCTTGAATAGGATATCTTTTGGCCTGGACAAGTCGGAGAACTTTACTGAACGTGGCAAATCAGTGTGACTGCTGTTATTTATTTATAAATCAGTGAATTTCAGAGATTTTGCAATATGCAAAGCCTGGAAAGGTCGAGGAATTTTGTTTGGTCTAAAAGCGTTGCACAATTTGATTTGGCTTTATCAGGGCTTTAAACTAAAAATTCAGGAAACTGTCCTTCAAAGGGAATAAGAATAATACGAATTTTATTCATCTATAAAAATAAATAACAAAATTGTACAAACTTGACAAATTCTAGTCATCTTATTAGGCGATCTTAGCGATGACCAGCCCAACTTTGAAAATCAAACAATGTTCAAACTGCAGTAAATATTTGACACATAAACTGAGTAGATCACTGCAGTGTTTATGATAACAGAACAAAAACTACCTAAATACTAGAGGTTTTAGCCTATGACTAAACTTGTTTCTTATTCTACTATGTGCATTTCTATAGTATAAAACTTAAATTACTTGTGGAAAACGGATGTTACCTTATTTTGTCCATTGCAATACTTCTAACAGGAAGTCTAAATTTTCTTGCAACAGCAATCAACTCTTCAGACACTTAGCAAATAACTTTAGGTTTACTGACTCTTTTACCTAATTTGGTAGTTTGTTAACATACTTTGACCAAGAAATACTAACAGTTTTTTGAAGATTGTTTTTGGAATATTAGGAGAATTCAACTCAGGGAATTTCGGGAAAGCATTCTTCAAGTTAAAAATGTAAGTAGCTAAAATACTGTAAACCACGTTTCCTGAAATTAGTTACAAAACTAAATAGGTTACCAACCAGAAAACTCGGTAAACTTGATTTCGTAAAATTTTATAAACACAAAAAAACACAAAGCTAAAACCAGCCAAAAATACGTAATTTACTCAAGCTATAAACACACGTGAATAGTAAACGTTTTTTCTTCTGCTCCTATTTATTTATTCTCAACTCGTGGATGACATCATGTCACGTTTCGCGCGCTTTCAGCGGGTAAACCCCGCTATCTCCGTGTGACTGGCCACGAGAGCGCGAAGTAGGCAGGTCAGTACCCCCTCTCCACGCTCCCTCCATGGTGACTAAAGCTACCTCGGCCTGCGCCCAGACAGTGCGGAGTCAGTCAGTCAGTCAGTAGCTCACTGAGCGTGCGCGCAGTTAGTCAGTGTCGTAGTGCGTAGCGAGAGTGTAGCGAGTGCGTAGGAGATATAGTACAGCGTAGTGGACAAGGTGAGAGAACGTTAAAATGTGTATATGCAGTTTAAAAATAATGTTTACTTTAAAACGCAATTTTAACCGTATACAACGTTTTTTTGAAGACCTAAATAGTAGCTCTTTATTTATAAAAGTCAAAGAATCAAAAGCTAAAATAAAATTATATTTTATTTTACAATTAATTATTGTTAAAACAGCTATTAAAAATTTGTTTATGAAACCTTCACGTATTTATGAACGACATAAGGTATTTTATGTAATTTTATAGCCGGTAGTATAAGATTGCGTTTTACGTGTTTGATTGCAGAACCTAACGTCATTCATGCCTGAGGATTTTTATACTGCTAAAATTAGTTTAATCTTAAAAAACTGCCGTGGACAATTTTTTAATGAATATATAAAAGTGTAATAATATTTATACTATTTTAAATGTGATCAAGAGTAGGCCTATATAAAATACCGAACTATTTATTCCAATTTAAACCCTGTATTATAATCGAAATAAAAATAATTGCATTAGCTTTGTTTCGTGCTATTTTTAATCAAGCTTGTGAGCCCAACTTTAAAGTCTTAGGCGCGGCCAAAGACGTTAAACGAGTGAGGAGCAAAAATACACCCTTAAGCCGATTTACGAACAATACTTTTGTTAAAATGCAGTTATGATATCAATAAATGTAGGCCTATCTATTATATATAAGTTGTATTTAAATTTAATAGTAATTCAAATTTAACTACTCATTTGAATCCAATAGTCTGACGTCTAATGTTTACTTGAAGAAACAGCTGTTGCCACACTAGCTCCAGTTGACCGAGCATCAGTTAGTGCTCGAAAAGAAATCGATTATTTCTCAGGTAGTAAACTAAACCCCATTAAAATCAATAGTTAAAGTTGTTCTATTTACATCAGTCGACTTATTATAATGGAAAAATAATTCCGATTCAACAAAACTATTGGATGTCCTTGCCACATAAAGAAAATTAAAATCATAAAACACCTTTATTTCCTTAGGAATAAAAGCTCAACACAGTATATGTGCTCGTACAATACCTGTGCTAAAACAGAAGCGTTTTAGAGCAAAATAATAACTAATAATTTTTTCCAGTAATTTGAACGAACTTTTAACTTTGGGGGCTGGCTTAAAAATTTGTATTGTAATTATATGATGCATTCACAACTCTTCATACTGATAAGATATAACTTAAATACTGATAGATTGTTAAAGTATAGTGTTACGCGTTTATCATAATTTAAATTAAATATAAATCCAACACAATAATGTTGAACACGTTGCCGTTTATCTGAGAGATCTACAGTCATATCATTGATGACGACGTCACAATAGATAAAGTGAGGCAGTATAAGTGTCTAAACAAGCATAATTTTTAATTCGTGGGGCAGAAAAAATCATGCTTGTAATTAACAGTAGGCCTAAAGTAGTTATTGGTTCCGTGTAATAATACTATATATAGTAAGTTTATATATGCGACACACACTCTTATGAAACCAGAGGCAGGGACAACTACCGAACTGGAAGACACAGGACGATAGTCCATGAGCTTACCTTCTCAGGCAGGTGTTCATCTCATCAACAGATTACCAAATTTGTTTTAAAACGCACAAGTGCCCAAGACAATTAAAGCTCGTCTAAAAAATGTGTTGTCCACTCACGCTTTTTACAACATAGACGAGTTTATGGCGTTTAACTGGGAGACCATGTAATTGGCTGACCTACTAGAAATTAGAGAATTTTAACAATAAACTTTTCTGACAACTCCCATGCATTATAAAATGTTTTGCAATAAAAAATTTATTTATTTATTTACTTTAAAACTAATAACACTCACACCTGTAGGCCTACAACTCTAACGTAATAGTAAGTTTATTACTAATATACGTGTAATTGAAATTCTCTCAAGTTGGGTAATAACACGGCAGTAAAATCAGTTTATTGCTCACTGGAGCTTAATTAAAAATCTCAATCATTAACTTCATTTGCTGCAACGCAGTAATCACGCCGTGATTGTGTTTCTGAGCCTCATCAAAAGGCTTCTCATTATAGCATGGATTACAAATTAATTCGAAAAGAATGTAGAATTGTGTTTAAAAACTGAAACGATGTGATATACGAGATACATTCAATAAGTAAAGAGACAAACAGTTCTAGCCTCACATATATTCAACTATTTGGTTTAATAGCTATCAACAATGTTAGTTGGCATCCCTGTGAACATATTAAGCCAGTTGTTATTGAATGCTTTTTTAACATATCCACTGTGTTTAAAAGTCTCTATGATATTACGCCTCAGAAGAACAACGAGCCGACATCAGGAGTGGTTTTCTGAAGGAGCGAAACCATCAGTACTATATACAAGATTAATAAAACAATACAGGAAAAGTTGAATGAACCGTGCAAACCTGTTTAAGTGAATAGACCGGTACAAAATTCGGAAAAAAAAACCTTAAGTGATTTGCAGCGTTTTGGCCAGCTATTAAAGGTGTCAAGTGCGTTGTTGAAAAACAGATGATCGAAGAATTACTGTGAGTCAAATAGCTAGAATCTGTCATGTAATTTTAGAACTGTACTTAACTTATCTATGATATAATATTGGATATCTATAATATTGGAAACATGAAACGTGAAATAAAAAACATTAACCATTCTTTTACCGAAATGTAGACTTTTTCTATTCTTTAAACAATGTGCTAAATTTTCAGATTAGAACATTAAAATTAAAAAATATGGTATTTTGTAGATGTGTCGAGCATTGTAGTAAAGATGGAATCATTACATACTTATTTAAACATAATCTGTGAAAATTAACCGTGATTCATTTTGATCCAAAAGAATAGTTAAACAAGCAAAACATCACCAATCAATAAATTTGAGTCCATGGTGTATTGAACAAACTTAAATAAGAGAATTATAAATATACTTTTAAAAATATCTTCTTAATAACTTGTCTATGAACATCAACCAATGCATACCAATATAATCTTCCCCAACATAATACAGCATGGCTTCATAATTAGGTGTACAAGCGATTCAAATATTTTCTTGGCGTTCGAGAATATTGTCGCGTTTGGTTTAGATTTCATCGTTTTGGCAAAAAAAAACTAGTAAAGACCCAAATAAAAGTGCAATTTACAGAGAA
Source organism: Matsumurasca onukii (assembly GCA_018831715.1). NCBI lineage: Eukaryota > Metazoa > Arthropoda > Insecta > Hemiptera > Cicadellidae > Matsumurasca > Matsumurasca onukii. The sequence continues at coordinate 63,559,625 of CM032062.1, forward strand.
AACACGTGAATGAATGTATCGATGGCTCTGAGAGTGGAATGGACGAAGTTAATTGGAGCAATGATTAGCCTAGGTAGAGGACAGGGCAGTCGACAGTGGCGCTACAAATGGCCACCATTTGTACAGATTTGTACATTCATTTGGATCAGACAAAACAACGCTCCCTCCCTCCCTCCCTGTTCTACAAAACAACTCTGTTACACATTTCTCTTAGTGAGTTTCTTTTTGTTTTTATAGTAAAAATGCAATTTTCGTAATACCTTCTCGCTTTTGTACTAAATGAATATACCAAATTCGTATCAAATTACCTTTTCTATACCGTTTCAACTTACAAAGTGTGTAGTCTTCTAGACCCTATATTTAAACGTTCATTTAAATATACATTAATACAAATATACACATTTTCAATTGTATGACTATACACACTAGTCTTCTAAATGAGAGTTAAATGTATGTTTAACAGTTTTAATTAAACTATTAAGCACTATGTAACTTTTAATTTTATAAAGAAACGGAAACCATTGTCCTAACTCTTGCTGAACCTTGACCCAATTCAAAATCCGTTTTTAAACTAATCAAACAATGTAATTCTACCAAATTTAGCCACACACTTAACCTAGAGGAGCTACTTTTGATTGATTTTTTTATATTTATTTGGAGTGAGCACATCTATAACCTGAAATTAAAACTACCAACTTGTACTGTAAAACTATTTGAAATTAGGACGGTAACTACAATAATATACGGCTACTTTTCACATATAATCTATTCAGTCATATAGTGTGGGTCTTGATCAGCAATAACCTCCCTTAATCTTTCTTGCTACGAAAAGGAGCTATGGTGTTTATTAAAATATAAAGAGTGTATAGAGTGGGCGGATCCGTGGCGGATTGGTATCGCGCGCGACTCTCCAGTAGCGCGGGTTCGATCCCCACAGTCACCACATACGATTTTGTAATGTGGCTATACGGTGACGCTAGGTAAATGTCGAGCCTGAGTGGTAGAGAGGACTTTGCAGTAACTTTGCTTCGTTAACCAAGACAAACTTTACCTTTTCTTTACAGAACATCCAAATAAAAGAAAATTAAACTTCTTACAATGCCAATTTCATATAAAAAACGCTTTTTGATTTTGAATTAAAATTCTTAATTGTCACAATCACACACATATGGGCTTTAAAGAACACAGAAAGGCGCAAAATGTGGATTCAGGATTACACATAATTAGGTTTCACCACAAACAGAGTTTCACATTACGGTACGCTTTAGCTGGGATTTCTACCCCACAACAAGGGGTTTGTTTTAATGCATTTCGCGTTGTGTTGACTGTGTTTGGATAGAATCATCATTTCAAAGTTACAATTGACATCAACAAACAAGCTAAATTTATACCGTATTTTCCCGGCTTTTATTTCCCCATCTGGTTTCCTGGTCATCGGTTGTTGTTTGCGGTCAGTGATTGTTACTCATGATGATGTAAGTTTGGATGCATTAGCCGCTTAAGTAGTTTGTTATAATTTAGGGCAAACCCCAATACTTTTTATATAGATTTGCGAAATATTTTGCTGGCACAGCTAGTATCTGCGGGCATATACAAATGAATTCGGTATAAAATGTTTGGATTTTTGTATATGATTCTACTAAACTATTATATCACAGGCGGTAGGGTTGCTATGAAGATTTTGATATGTTTGAACTTCATGTACGGGGTTGACACAGACACTTTAAATTTAGTACTCAAATAGGCTTTAATAAAAAATCAATTTGGACATTTTTTGAGTCATAATTAAAAATAATGGTATAACAAGGTCATTTAAGTCAAACACTTTGTTTTAAGTAATGATTCAAGTGGGTTAAAATAGTAGGTGTGTATATTTTTATGTGCTAGTATATTTATGTTTTATTTGAAGATTCAAGCTGAAAGTTTGTTAAATATTGATATTTTAACTGCAAAATGGAATAATGATAAATGTAACTAAACATCATAATAAACTATATTGTTCATCAAAATCATAACAATAATGAACCAAAAGACCTTTTTAACTTATGGCAAAGATCAATCAAATGTAGTATAAACTGACAACTTTCTTAGAGTTAGAACTGAATTAAAAATGAATGTTATATGGTCATTAAAATTGCATTTGGACATGTTTTCGATAATCTTGTTAAAATAAATAAGTTTTTCAAAAGTTGTTTTGATACTTTTTCAATTTGATATCCAAACGTGAAAGTTAACTGCAGTACGTTCCGCTATTTGTACTATTCTGTACGTTCGTTATTCAATATTTCGTGCTACAATTAATTAAAATACTCATTATGTATCATCTCGTTTTGTTCAATTAAACTACCCGGGTGATAGCTGAGTCGGTAGCACACCAGTCTGCGGATACAAAGTTCGCAGGTTCGATCCCCGCCTCAGCCAACAGTCGGTACTTAATTCTTCGTTAAGGTCACCGCACAGCCATAGGCTCAGAAGTATCCTTTCCATCCTTAAAACATGTTGATAACTGAAACCAAGCAAGCTATTATAATGCTTTGCCGACACTAAATTGTCCAATACGGAAATTACTCGTATTTGCCAGGTCATGGAGGTCATGAAGGTCATGGTTGAGGCTACTAACCTAACCTACAGTTTCCTCTTCGCCCGGTTTGGTAACGCCGAAAACCCCGCCGCAACATGAGTCAAAATCGCATCACATTATGACACACGTTATCAGCTGATATACCGTAGATCACCGCGCCCAAAGAGATTATGATGAGTCATCATTGTTAGCTACCATTGTTGAGAAAGAATTGCAGACCGACTTCACAATTGCGAACGAATGAGCGTCATCAGTTTGAAGTCTGCGGCGAACTTCTGAAGTACAATACATAATGGGCGTTGATTTTCATAGCTCTGATTCTTATACTTTCATTTTGAGAAAAACATTTGAGTGAATGCAAAATGAACGTTATTGTAGGTAATGCAGTTTTAATGAAACTATTAACAACGAGGTAACTTTGTTGAGTTAAAAAAAAGGAAACCACTGTCAAAACTTTTGCTAGACATAAACACTTGGTACTTCTGAATTCAAAATCCGTGTTTAAATAAATCAATAATTTAAGAGTGCACAGTACTAGTTGTAAGAGCAATGTAAAACAAGCATTTTCTTGATTCACCTTACAATAATTTTCATAGGATCTTTTTGAAACAAGTTTTATTTTAAAGATGACAACATACTGCAATGGCTCCACTGGCCTAATTTTTAAACATTCTTTTACTTTAACAGTAAAAACAAGAAATTAAAATGCAACATTTCTGCAATTTTTGCATTAAAATGTCACGGTCTCATAAAGTAGAAAATAAAATTAGGCTCAATAGAGCCTGTAAACAATTTTAATACACTTTAAAACAAAGTTTATTTCATAAAAATCGGCCTAAAACTGTAGATGTGTAAGATTTTCCAAGAAAGTACAGTACATGTTTTTAACCTGGGCTTATGGGATGAAATTCAAGGTCAGAGTCACTACTGCGCACTCTTAAGTGAACTTGAACATTTTTAGTGCAAATGAATTACGACTTGGTGACTGACATTTCAAATTAATTTCAATAAAATTTTAATGGCTAATTTTCAAACAATTTTTACAATAAAAATGTATATATTTGTATATTTTAATGAATGTTTAAAAATAAAAATATTATTCCAAATATGAAATTATTGTGAATGCGGCTGAAAATACAAATCGCACTTTAACAACCTTAAGAAGTGTTGATGTATCTCATGTCGTCATCAATCAAGTCAGGAATAATCTGGTCCACAATCAGAACATCTCAGAGCCACTAGAGCATAAAACACCCGATCGCGCAACTGATAGACGATCGTTAACACTGTCGATCACAAAACGATCAAGTACCTACGATCAACGATCAAGTACCTACGATCAACGATCAAGTACCTACGATCAGCATCCTCCTCGAGTGTCCTGCCGGAGTTCATCGACCGGTGCAAACCCTTTGTTGACACACATGCAACCTCCTAGAGTGCGTTTGCTCGAAGCAAACAAGTAAAATGGTCTGAGAAGGAAGCATGTGAATACACTAGTCGGGTGTGGCTAAACCATTCACCAGTAAAAACACTACTTAACCATACAAGATTCCAAGGCCTTACTGTCACCATGTGTCGACAAGAACTCTGTCATGGACATAACTGTGTCGTCTTAAGATCTCTTCGTGTAAGGCAGGTTGCAGTTGTTCATCTTGACTGTGGTATAAATAGATTCTTAAATTAGCGTTATGTAAGAAGAAAACAAGGTTAAAGTGCTTTATTAGCTCGACCAACATACTTTGTTACAATTATTTCTTAGTTTGATTAGAGAGCATTCTTCACGTACACTGTTGTTAGTTTATTCCACAATGAAATTGTCTTAAGATATTATTACACAAGATTGAACGTAAGATATTTCTTAAGATTTTAACCCACGTCGTGTCGACCAAATTACCCCTCATCGAGATCTTTTAGCATCCTAAATCTTAATCAACTCCATGCGTACCGTGCACTTTTCTCATACCTTATGCGATGTTAAACCAATAATATCCAACTTATTTGTCCAAGAAGTTCATTCTAATGTCTCAAATCCGTAGGAACGCAACCAGTAAGGACGAAAGGACCTACTCTCACATCTCCAAATTTTAACAAGTCCTTTGTTTTTATTGCAAGCAGGCTGTAGAATGCTAAAAATAATCAAACAATTATAAAGGATGATCGACACTTTGGTGGCAGAGTTTGCTAAATGTATGAATATAGTTACAATAATATTAGTGTAATTACTATCATATTGATTGTTAACGTTTATCATATACGAGATACCATTTACTTTCTGACAGCAATGTTTATTATAATGAACACTGTTCCGTACAGAATCTTTAAATTTCTTTGTAAACTACTAATATTGAATAGTGGTGAAGTCGAAGAGAGTACTTTATGGTTCTACCTCCACCATAAATAAAGATTGATTTAATTTAATTTCAGAATCAGAACATCTAATTTCACTCTCCAGTAAGTTGTTACATGACAGTTTACAGCTTTCTTTATATGGGGTGGGTTTTAAATGCCCCACCTTAACTTTTGAAAAGGATATATTTTTAAAACCTCTTTAGGGAATGTTTTTATATAATTCTAAAGATTTACGAACTTTGCGTCACCCACCCCACCAGGAGGGGAGGCCCACAAGTTTTAAATACAAATTCCCCTCGTGGCACTTTAAAAGAAAGGCAATTTTAATACAAATTCAACGTTGCAAAGCAAAATGTTGTATCTCAACTCCATTAAAAGATGACAAGAAATCAGGTTTAAAATGCTAAATTTCACATGAAAACCTACTAACGGAAAACCCTCAAGACTGTAAGTTTTGAAAACAAAGCAATTTGTGTTGTAAGTACCAAAGCCAGTCCGAGATTGGAAGGGGGATTCTCCTCTGTATTGTGGTGTAATGCAATTACGTGTACAATATCTCAACACATTTGGAGCTCAATTTGCTCTAACCTCTGTTTACTCGTTTAACTGTGCAATAATTAAAATAAGAACACGTTAATTTTCAAGACAGTTTATCCTGATAACTAATTAGTTAATATTTTAGTTCGTAAATATTGTAAAATTATTAAAAAGTCACGATTTACTTTTTTTATCCTACTTTTCATATTTTAGTCAGGAAATTTGAGCGGAAAAAGGAACGATACAGAGGTGTGCATACATTACAAAAATATTCGCCGTTATACAAGCTCATCCAGTGCACTTTGATGTTTTTGAAAAGTCTCTAACTTTTTATTTTCTTGGATAATTAACTTTTATTGGTATTAAAATAACGATAAAAGAGGGACTTTTATTTAATGTTCATATATTGAAAATAATTATATTATGAATATTTCGTCTACTTGATTCAATGAATCCTTTCTTATTTTTCAGTAAAGCTTCCTTTTGCAGTTCAACATTTCTAAAGGAATGTGTTTGATTTCTGTTTCAATTCGGTTAGGCTATGTGGTTTATCCTTGTAAACTTTTTCTATTAAATATCTTCTTTAGAAAAATCGAGGGCGATAGTCATGAGGCCTCGAATCAGATGACCTGGAAAATGTTGAACACGACGAAGCATTACTGAAAAGTAGAAAAATGCATTGAATCAAATGGACCTCATATACATGGTGTTTCTTTCAAAACATGAACATTAGATACAAATCCTCTTTTTTCTTGTCTTTAGTTTAATTATTAGTTAATCATTAGTTAACCAACTGCTCGGTTCGTTGTCTAAAAATTAACCAAGCTATGACTTTTTTAAACTGAAGGTACATTGTGAGTTGAAACTTTTAATCAAAGGTCAATATATTTTTTAGTTTAGGTTCTTTTTTTTGTATGTATTTAAATACATAAAAATACCATTTTGTAGCTCTAGAAAATAACTTCAAACTAGAATATCAAACCATTGATTATATTTTTGATGTCGTGTAAAGATTATGAAAAGAAGAGAACGTCATCATGAGAGATCAGCGTTTTAAGGCTGTAAACTCTTAGAGAGGCAAAAAGGCGTAAGTAATTGTTATACGCCTGTGAACTGAATTGATTCATCATTATGGTCGTAATTATTTACCGCCCTTAACATCTGCTACCCTAAGACACACATTATATAAAATATCTAACACCGTTACACTTATTAGACGCAGATGGAAACGTGTTAAGACTTATGAGTTAACCTTCAACGCGCGTTCAACTTTAAATGTAACAATCGTTACATTGACTAGAGGGATAAAACTGTTCATAAAGTTATGAAACGTTTTAACACACGAAACACGAAATAAAGAGGACGAGTGCTAGGAAAGTTTTAAACAATGGAAAACGCCAGCGTGAAAGGAAAGTTGTAAACTCATTTGGAAACAATTATTCACTGCGATGGCTCAACAGAAATTAAACCCGAAACTCACTAACGTCCTGATTCATTGTCCCTGAGGAACGCTGTTCTACAGTCGACAACTCACGAGTACAGCTTCCGTTGTAGCTTATCAGTGTAATTTAATTACTAATGGTTTTAAGTTGTAATATTTTCTTTCACGTCTTCCTTCCTGCTTGGTTGAGTTTAAAATTTAGTTTTCTGGACTTAGTAAGAAACCTCCTCCAGGTCTAGGCAAGTGAACCTTTTCTGTTTGGGTTCGGACACAATCTTACTATATTGAATTGAAAAAAAAAGGTTTGGTAAACAAATTTATTGATTTGAGTTAAAATGCTTTAGCGGTTCCACAGGTTGCTTTAGCATTTTACAGATAGGTAACAATTCCAATATCTTTTTTTGGTGAATTTTCATAGGAAATATATTTATTTATATCGCCAAAGAGAACAAAGCCGTCTGTAGAACTAAAATCAACAAGATTACTTCAGCCAGACCAAGATAACGTCAGAAAAGGGTTTTTTACCGCCATATTAGTCTGGCTGTTTGATTCGTCTTCATTTTTGGTACAAATTTTAGATAGGCTACGTTATTAAAAATGTTTACATTGATGTTCATTGAAATCGGTTAATAAAAGCAGTTCTTTTAGCGTAAGCCCCATTAAAAGGGGAAATTCCTACCAAAAGTACACTTCTGGTATAAATTATCCCCCCGTTACAGGAAGTTCGTTCAGATTCACGGTAGCACTTGGTCAATTATGTTTAAAGTTATCACGTAACGCAGCCTTGCACAATCTCTGTATTTTTAGATATTACCGTGTAAAATCACATAAGGAAAAACCAATAATACTGAAAAGTCATGAGATTTCAACCTAGAACTTGGCCACTGCAATAATTTTATTTGGAGGCAGAACCAAGGAAAAGCTAAGGTGTAATTTCAGTCTGTTGAAGAAAGTGTATAGGATGACGAGAGGTGAGACTGGACAGTGGTAACCGAGACTCTGAAGTCCCGAGGGAACTCCGGGTATCGATCCCTTCCTCCAGCGTTCCAGGTTACGATCATGAACCGTAAATGTCAGAAAACCACGTTGTACTCGTACTTAGCTAATACAAGCGTGCAAGTTAATTAACATTATTATTATTAGGTTATTGAGAAGTTTTCTTTAAAATACGAGCATTTAGTAGCCCTACTTTTCTTCACACGTAAAAATAACCCTAAAAATCCTCATTTTTAAGGGTTGGCCTGAGTGACCTTGAACGTTTGCCTATGCAACAACAAGGAATGCATTGATGTGTTTTACACCCCTATTCCTTCTTTACTTTGTATTAGATTTTAATGGGGTTTGTTTTATATTAAATATTGTGAGACCAATAGTTGCTGAGTAAATATGAACAAACGTTTTTCCTTTTATTACTTAAAAGTTAAATGTTATAAAAATGTTCACATTTCAAATCAACACAAAGTCTATGTAACTGTTCAACAAAACACATTATAAATTATCAGTACTTTAAATTACACCAGCTTTAATGGTTTTAATCAACTAATAAAGTTTACTAGTTTAGATTGAGCTTATAAAGAATAAATCCCAAACGGCGCAGGTTGAAGAGCCATAAGGTAATTGGGCCTACTTTTCCTGGGTATAACTTTTCCTGAGATGTCCAGTGTGGCTGTTACTCACGAGAGGACACTGTGTGTTTACTAATCTGTTATCTGGTCGCCATGGCAACGCGTTGTCAAGGTTGTCTCCGAGGTCAACAACTCCCACTGTCCCAGCCTCACCTGACCTGATACCTGTTATCAGACTGCAGGAAGCAGGATGTAGCCAAGTGTGTTGTAGTGTTGTCTGTGTTCAACAGAACCACTGCTCAGCTGTGAGGAAATGTGCTGGTGAAGTGTCAGAATTTGTTGGTGCAGTTAAAGTATTTTTGAGTCCTGTTTGTTGGAAATCAGTATGGAAGTATGAAGTTTAACTTTACTCTTGAAAACAAAGATTTTTGACACCTGATGAGTAATTTGTAAACTGTAATGTAGAGAGAATGTGTTTGGTACAAATTTAAATTTTAAAATGACTAGTGTTGTTTGTTAGAATTTGTATTGAGAATAATTCACATACTCTTGACCCCACTACCACATGATATTATATACGAGTACTTTAGTTTCATGATACCTTTCATTGCTTGTTCAGTCATCCGTAAAACACGATATAGAATTTCTAGAAACGGAGAAACCTTTGCTATACAAAGCACAACTATATATTTTATACTTTTATAATGTTATGAATCTATTATACATCAGTTCTATTGAGCTACTAAGGATTTGTTGATAATTTCATATCTTGTGTACGACATGTACTAAAGCCACTGTTTTGAAAAATAATGTAAAATAGAATAATCACAAAATATACACAAGAATGCACAATCAATGATCAAAAATGTTCATCAATAGTAATATAATTCTCCATAAACAGCTGTTTCAATGTTTGTTGGCACACAGTGGTTGTAACGGTTTCTACTAGAAGAATGAATTAACCGTCTCGCATGTTGTTCCTTGAACAGAACGTGCGTAGTTCTTTGTCATAACATATAAGATATGGGAATGTCACCTTGGACAGACATGTGCTATACTGGTGAAGAATACAGATTAGAGTACCCAAGTCGCGAAGGGCACGGCACGAGGAAAAGCATCGTGTTATGTGAGTCATATTGCTAAAATATCATATCTGCAACTATGAGTCTTTAAATTTTAACAAAACTTTTGATTTTAAAACTATGGATGAACATCAATTTATATATTATCGAATTTGACTACACATTTTACTTAGATGAATAAGAATATATATCCATATTAAGAGCCTATGAACACTAGTCTATAGTATCTGCAAAACCTTGCGTGAAATTGTGTTAGGCATTTTTAATTTGGTAGGTGTAAAGAATATCTATACTGCTTAGTTGTATCACAAACACTAATGTTTTTTGTACCAAATAAAATCAACCTAAAGAGGTAAAAGCTAATATCCCTTTTCTTTTGAGAGACGGAGGTATTTTTGGTTAAAACCATGTTGCATGGTGTTTAAATAGAAAAAAAGACAGTAAAAAGCTCCATTTTAATTTTAAAACCTATTTGTTTATCTAGTATTAAAACCGTTGAACACACCTAATAGGGGTTTTAGCTACAAATACAGACACTGAACTAAAGTTCCGAAGCATTGAAGGAAGCAAAACAACGGGTTTAGTTCATTGTAAGAGTTCAATACAGTCATCTACCCTGTGCACTGCATATGATCAGCAACATAAAACAAAACTGCATATTTACCTACAACTTATACTCCCCCCAGAGATGAAAGCTTCATTACATGAGAGCGGAAGGGGGTTGGGGTGTTTATTAGACGAAAGGTGCGCGTCTTTGTTGTCAGCCTCGAGGCGTTTATTGAAGGTAACCGTGATGAAGAGGTGAGGGGTGAGGGGCTGGGGGTGAACGGGGGGAGGGGTTGTTCTGGCGGGAGATTGAACAATTAATCTCCCACTCTCACATAAACAGTCGACCACACGTTCTCTCACTTTTCATACAAGATTGTTCAAGTTTGGAAAAATCTTAGTCAACAATATTCAGAAATTAGTCTACAAACAATAGGCCCCATGTAATAATACTACAGCAATCATGAGTATATAACATATTTTTAGTTTGAAAGTTGATCTTGAATATTTTTGTTGTTGAACACGACATCAAAAGTAGTGGCGCAGAGGATTTCAAAATTTCCCATCAGTGGACAGCACAACCACTGTTAAAAAATATCTTGATGGAGAGATAATTAGTCGCAATTTGTTTCGTCTAACGTTTACCAGACCAAGAAAGGAAGAACTGTGTGATTTGTATCCAACACACTGTAAAAAAACTCCATAATACGACAGCATAATATATAAAATTAAGCCTTAAAACATTAAAATGTTTGCGGGGTTATATCAATCACGTATACCAAGAATTAAACGTTTAGTTTGTTGATAAAATGTTATAAACGTGATAAGTTTTAAAATAAAATATTGACCACTCTTAGACAGCACCATAGAACAATTATATTTGGGGCATTATACTCTCAACTTGTTTAGGACATTTGCCTTCAGAACCGTTTTTCCAGTCTCTAGACCTGAAAAGAAAAATGAACAGCAGCAATCCTCAAGATATAAGACCTGGTTTCACTACTAAATAGACTGTTTTAACAATCACAATCAACGGCCCCAAAATCATGTTGCCACAAATTACCCAATCTCAATGATGACATCTACAGACAATCTAGAGCCTAGTCCCTAGGCTGTACCAACCACATAATGCAGCTAAGGTTATCTAAGAATGATAACCTTGAGGCAGTTGTAGCTACGGTAGGAGTGACAGACGGCAATCCTCTTTGCTCTTCGCTCTGTCACTGATCACAATCGTCTCTTTGTCCTTGGCCAGTTCAAGGTCAACTCAGGACACTCTTCATTGTACCACGTACAATACGCGTTCCTTTCGGCATTCTTTGCGAAATTGATGTGTTTCTGAAACGTATCGTTAAAACTTCCGACGGACTTTATGTGGTGTTCCGGTGAACTTTCTACAAAGTTAATCACTAAACGTTGGATCTGATCGTGGTATTTACGCAGATGACACAACCAGCGTGCCGACAAGCCTTGAACTTTCAACCGTTGTTGGCCACACCCAATAAGTCGTTGGTATCTAATAGAAGCGAAATTGGATGCACTTTGTCAAACGTCACGCTATTGAAAGCAAAGTCGTGTTTTTGGGTTGTATAAAGCAACAAAACCTCAGATATTGGATCACGATCTGTACAGTGGTGAAGTGCACCGGCATTACTGTCCTGAGATCTGGCGAGGCGCACGACACGCTTAGCCAACTCTGTTGTGTTGATGCAAGATAAAGTGAGGTAAATCATAGACATTGAAGATGATATCTTCGGTGAGAGGATATTGCACGTTGGGTACCCGTAAATTATAGTGTTCTGTTTCAGTTGGAAATTAAAGCGTGAAAAGTTAAGTAATAAAAGTTTTAAAGGTTCAATGAGTTGACAATTGAACTCGTTTTAGTATATAAAATGCATCTTGTTGAATTCCTACCTTTAAACTGCAAATCGGATGATGTTTTGCACTTTCCAAACCTTTGAGGACTAAATGAATAAGTTCGTGATGCATGAAAATGTAAACTGTAATATATATGAATGCTTTAGTTCAACAGAACTATGCTCGAAACCTTGTTCGAAAGCGTGATATATACTTTTAAGTTTAAGCTAAACGATAACAAAACCTTAGTTTTCTATCAGAAAAGTTCTAAGAGTCTAACTAGTTTTGAAAGCTAAGCGCTACCAGAATATAATCTTGTTACAAACTACCAGGGCCGACTGTTCCACAAATGGGTCATTGATTAAGACTAATGGAACGAATGTGAAGAACGAATTTGACTTTCAAACGACAAGACCACCGTAAAATGTTATTACTACAGCGCTAATAGTTAAAACGAGCTATTAAGAAGAGCACGCTAAGTGTTCACAACCAACGCTTTATACCAATGAGATATGCCCCTTCTACGGAAGAAGATCGAGTTATACAAAAAAAGACTTGTATACAAAACAAATACTAACTTAGTTTTGTAGCACTTCATCTATTAGTGTAGATTTGAATCAAAGATAATGCTATGCTAAGTAGATTGCGCATAGAAGCTGAACGTCTGAGGCAGGATAACCAATATAGTTGCGGCAGCCCAAGCACAGATAGCGCTGCGAGGGAATTCTTTGAGAGTCTCAAGTAGAGCAACTGACGCACGCGCAAACTTGTTCGTTGTTGAAAATCGCACGATTTGGTCACATTTAAGTCATCGACATCGGATACAGAGTTCAATGATATAATCATTATTATGCTCTGTGCACCGGACAAACTCGAGCTTGTGGAGCCGGAGGGGAGAAATACGGCGAGAGATAGCGCTCGCAGCGCTATCTGTGCTAGAGCTGCCGAACTGTTGATTTCGCTGCCTCGACCATGCGGCAGACTTGATGTGAGAGTGAGGAGATTATTTGTTCGATCTCCCGCCAAAACAACCCCCTCCCCTTATTCACCCCTCACCCCTCGCCTTGCCATCACCTCTTCATCACGGTTACCTTCAATAAACGCCTCGAGACTGACAACAAAGACGCGTACCTTTCATCTAATAAACACCCCCAACCCACCCCTTCCGCTCTCAAGTAATGAAGCTTTCATCTCAGGGGGAAGTAAAAGTTGCTGGTACAGTGTATGTAGCCTACTTTGGAACAGACAAATAAAAGCAAATGTAAACAAACAAGATTTCTTGATATTTCATCTTCCATCACTGCCTAAATGATATTAAAAATGAGTAGAGATAACGTTAAATCAGGCGTTTCACACTTTGCTCAAATGTCACTTAAACACAAGAAACAAAGAGAGGAAATGATACAAGCATTACGTAGGCCTACATATTTAGGTAAATAAAAAAAGCAGGGCTCACGGACAAATCTTCAGCATAAGATGGTCTGTGTTTGTTGCTATAAAACCGTAGTTGTTTGTCACCAACGCTACTAAGTACAGTTAGTGCCAACTAGCATGAAGCGCGACTTGCGCATGCGCGTAGAATACTCGTCCTTCTCCACTCCGCCAAGTACAGTCGGTGACAAGCACACAAATAAACATGACGTGTCGCTGTCACAACAAATGAACATAACATTATTAAATTTTTAAAACATAAGTTTGGATTTAAATGTAATATTTAATGCAAAACAACTTTTAAAATAATAAACTAAACTGTGTTTAAATGATCAAAATAAATTTAACAACCTTTAACTATTTATGTGAAAGAAAACAAGATAATTTAAATAGTTGCTGTTTGTAAACAAACCCTCATCTTGGATTTTGTTGGGACGGACTATACTGAGCCGGTTGAGGGGAAAATGTACCGGTGAGTGGTGGGGAGCTACGTCACAGCTGTTTATACTCTCCTCTCCGCGATTCATGCTGATTGGCGCTGTCTGTACTACTTTCACACTAATGTAAATAGATGTTTAATCCAGCTGGGCTGACTAAAACACAAACAAAACAAGATTAAATTCAATTTTACTAGCCTTCAGCCAGCTGGGGGCTTCGCCCCCAGACCCTCACTTCGGCCTACGGCCTCTCGGTTGGATGTTCACTTCGCTAATGACTATACTTGTTCAGTTAGGGTATTTCCTTGAGAGTTGAAACTTATACACTGTTATTTTTATTATTTATGTTTACATTTACAGCAGCTGGGAATTTCAATACTTTGCCAATATGTTTTATCTCACGCAAATTTAAATTCTTAACAGTGCAAAAATCGTTTGTTCACGCATAACTCCTCTTAGATGTAACTAAATATGTCGAATGATATCTCCAATGAAATGGCATGATTCACTGAGTGTTTTAGACCAAAACGAACAGTTTATCATAATTAGAACCTGAGATATGACAGGACAAAGCTAAGAAAACATGGGGAAAAAGACATTTTTGAGTATAACTTGATAAGGGCGAAAGTTAAGCGATTTTTGATGTTTGATGACAAATCTATGTATAAATACCTTTCCTTAAAAAAATGAAGAAAATTGGCCTGATAGAAGGGTCGTACTGACTGTCATTAGATTTTCATAAACATTCTTTTAATATATAGATTTGAGATGACATCAGTATACCAGAGAATGTGAAGTCTGTTTTTGCGCAACTTGAGTTGATTGCTACCTTTCTTCCTACGCGAATTTACAAATACGCATAACTTCAATTCATAAGGCCATAGCTTGTTTCGCCAACAGACCTGTATCAGTGTATAAACCTAAATATTTAACACTAATACGTCTACAATCATACAGTCTCAAGGATACAAATCTGTATGTCGTTTTGACATTAAGTGTGTATCGATAAATGTAAATTTGTTGACCAAAAAGAAACCAAAGTTCAAAGCTTAAAATCAGAGATGTTTTGTTTATTCATGGCCAAGTCCCCGTGAAATATTGCCTCATTAAGAAATATGAGATAACTTCAGAGTTATAAGCGTCTTCTTAAAACCACTCTAAATAAATTAGATCTCTTTAAATTTCCTTAGAAATTCTTTGTTAGGAAGATATACGTTTACCGTTATCTAACGTATGGTTGAATAATATTTATTACCTTAAAAACTGTAATTTGTTTAGTATTTTATCATTGTTTTGGTTTGTGTAATTATATATACGGTAATATAAAAGAGATTTATTACTCAATGGTTGGATTGTTATTGCAGAATATCAACTGGTTGAAAACAGAACGTTGAAAGGAATCAGAGAAATACATCATTTGACACAGAGAAGTTGAAGGTAACAAAACAGTATTGCGCACTGCACTACCGATGTTTTAAAGCAAAATGACCAAAACCAGTGTTCCTACAAGCAGATGAATATACTAGCTGCGTATATGGCAGTTAGTCTCCTACCTTTTAGCATAAACAAATTATAGCCTCCAGTATCAAGGTACTATAGGGGCACTCTCTCTTGTACCTCTATAGAGTAAAATGCCTCATATGGGGTAGTGATCAGATGTTATACTAGGTTCTCATATTGATTTAATATCCTGGACACTGAGATATCGGTTCAGATGCGACTACTGTGGAGGTGTTTTTGAAATGACTGTGCAATGAGTAATTGTATAGCCTAATTTCGATTCAATCTCATTTGCTAGCTGGTAAAACTTGTGCAAGCTTGAGAGTGTGACAAGTGCTCGACCAGAGTAGCTTTGTCATCTAGACCATGATAGGATGACATCTCAGTGACCAGGTACCCAGCTGAGTTGTACAGTGTTACGATTCTCCATTTAGAGCTGATCCTGGAGGTCCATAGACAGCCGTTGATCTAGCCTCCAGACTACGACATAAATGCACTCCTTCCAGCAAATCTGGAGCCTCCAGGCTGGAGTGTTGTAATGCAGAGATCCGTCGTGAGTCTCCAGTCGGAACTGTACCTGGAGTGCTGGAGGCTAAGAGGCAACATTTGATCTAGCCTCCAGACTATAAAGTGAATGCTCTCCCTCCAGCACCCACTGAGCCTCCAGGCTGGAGTGTCGTGATGCAGAGATCCGTCGTGAGTCTCCAGTCGGAACTGTACCTGGAGTGCTGGAGGCTAACAGACAATTGATCTAGAAAGGTCAGTGAGTTTCTGCAACTCCTTCCTATCACAACTGAATTGATAATGGTGAAGTAGAATGTCTTAGACTTGCTTTCTATTCGTGATCGATGGATCATTAATTATTTTACATTCTTCCTTTCATACCTTTGGCTATGAGCGTTCACAAGTTGTAAGGTTGGGTATCAATTCAGACTAATGTCGTTTAATGATATCGTTCAATCTAATTAGTAAAAAAGAAATGAAAACCATTGTTTGTATGTCAAAACATTCTGACGTGTGGGAGAGAAATATATTTTGTATAAATTATTTAACAATTGCTATGTATGTATTACAAAAAATTTTAGTTGTTCTAAATTTTCAGTGATAACACATCTTTGGCATTTTAAGTGTATCCCTTGACTTTTTAAAGGAGGTTATTATTAATTTTAGTATTTCTTTATTCTAGTAGAGACTAGTCGTTACACAGGTTATTACGTCATCGAAAAATCCATCCTAATATGTAGTTCTTTTAATGCTGCCTTGATTGAACTGTAGTAAAGTCCATACCGTTTGCAAGTGGGTTTTATTTGTCATTTGTGTACCATAAAAAAACTCTTTCGAAATAAAATTTAGACATCAGACTAACAAAAATGTAGGGTCGTTCAAATTTGTGCTCTAATATTCTCAAAAGCGAAGCTTAATTTCAAAAATAAACTATGGATAGCAATAGTTTAAACTAAAGTCTAAACTACATTTTTATTTAGGATTAAATGAAGACACCAAAACTCAGACTAATAAACTTAAGGAAAAATCTCTGTCTAAGAAAAGAGGAAACCTATTAGGATTTGTGAAACAGTAAAGTACGGCATTGACAAAACAAATGATAGCGATTCGTCTGGATTTGTACAGAGTTTAGATTACTACAGGGTTCAGGCCTGACTTGCGAAACATAAAAACTGTTTGTTTGTTGGATTTTCCAATGAATATATCCTACACGAATAATAAAAACGTTGTTATAAAACCTTCAGTCACATTGGCTAGAGTATGCTTTCAAGGCAGGGTCTAAGAGTTACTGTGGAAATACTGACCAGCGTATGAGGGAATACGTCTTTTATTCCTATCGTTGCAATATATTCTACGATTATTTGAAGAAAAAATAAAAGAAGAAAGAAATATTTAATCAATGCCATCAAGATGCATAGGAAAACAAATAAATGCAAACAGACACAATGAAAAAGGACAAATAAATAAACATTAAATAGACCCAGAAAAACAAAGCTAATCTTCACATATTTTTTCCTCCATATATTCGTGTGTGAGTAGAAGACCTTCTTCAAGAGATACTTTTTAATTTTGATACGGAAAATCGATGATACTTCTTGCTTCAAGTTATCTTGAGGTTTATTACACAACTTAGATTATTTATAGTTTGTATTTTTAATATTAAAAGAGGAATTGTGAATTGAGACATGGTCAATGAAAGAAAGGTAGGGCTTCCGGACTAATTGGAACAAAAGTACTCTTTGTATTGAAACACTAACGTCACAAGGTGGTTGGTGTCTGTTGCTATGAAACGGGCTCAACTGTTTATAACCATTTCTGCTTGAAGTACTATTTGAAATAATTATGCTAGGCTGTTTTATATAATACATTACCAATCTACGTAAAAGGTATAGATTTAAATGAATACAAAACCAATATTAAAAATTACTTGCTTCTAAATCCATTTTATAAGGTACGGATTTTACTGGCAGCTACATTGTTGTAACATATCTATTCGTTAAGTTCCAACTTTTATTACAGTCTACCAGTGGTAATAGAGTTTTATTAAAATATTTATATGTATTCTACATAAAGCTTTACACCGCGTCACAGTTGGAATACAATAATTATTGCTAAACGTTTCGACCTCGCTGTGGATAGTCATCCTCAGTAGCTGGTTGATGGCTGAAAATAGCGCAATCTATAATTGTATTTCAACTGTGACGCGGTGTAATCCGGAAGCCTTAGATATTAATGATGATACCGGCCGCGAAAGTTAAGAATTAAGATTTATATGTATTATTCATTTTTATGTAAGAAAAAGAAATTTTATTATTTCTTATTTTTTACTCTTTGTACAGATGTAAATAAATGTTCACTCCAGCTGACCTGGCTAAACAATAAAAAACACGATTAATTCAATTTTACCTCTGTAACATCAGTGTACAAAATGACGTTCAGTTTACTTCTGCACAACATGAGTTGATCCTTTTCTTTCTTTCTGCAGTATTTGAGAGATCTAGATGTTCGCTCCTGTGCGTGCGAGAGGCTAAATTAATCACCCAATTTGATGCCGGGAAGCTCATTCTCATCAGGTGAAACGAGAGCGGGGTTTTGTAACTATTTCACGCCGCTATTGTCTTACATAAGAGACTCACGACATGACCTATCGACTAGCAAGACAAGGCTCGCTTCTAGCATTCTTCTCGTGACTAGCTAACTACAATGGGACGTTCTTCACACGTACTGTTTATGTTTATGTCATCAATGACGATGGTGTTTTGTCTCTAGAAAGGTTTCCGCATTGTTTATGTGTTAAAGGAGGTTTTAACGTGAGTGTTTGAAGAAAGCTGGCTAGAATTAGAGGCGTTGAAATTTCGTTTTAAATTATTTAAGTTTGTTTTGTTGGTATTGGTATACATTTAGTGAACGGGAGAATTTTAGAGTCAAAAGGAGATATAAAATATAAAAGGTTTTGATAACTTTACTGTAAGTTAAATATTTATTTTAATGTATACATGCTATAACTTTATGTCATTACCAAAGCAAGTAAAAGTTAAAATGTAAAGTTTGTCTTGTTTAACGAGGCAAAGTTAGGACTTCAAAGTCCTCTCTACCACCCAATTTCGACCTTTACTAGCGTCGATGTATAGTCACATTACAAATTGTAAGTGGTGACTGCGGATCGAACCCGCGCTACCGGAGTGATGAGCTCTGGATTCGCGCGCGATACCCATCCGCCACGGATCCGCTAAGCAGTTCACACTTTAATATGTAAACTAACGGTCGAAATTCAGTCTGTATTTCTTAAAAACTAAACTATTAGAAGTTTTCTCCGCAAATTAATTAGCTACTCAGTACTTATTCGTTTAACTATTTATTATAGTATATTTCAAAATCTTGATCTTTAGTAGAAAAGTTGAAAACGGTTCGTTTAACTTGACACATTTGTAAAGCAAGTATTTCCGGCAGTAAATGTTAACGACTTCCGCCTTTTAGTGTACCATTGCCGTTGGATCGATATCGATGCTCTTTACGTTTACAACCTGTTTCAGTTTGTGTTCGTCCCTAATGTAATACAATTTGTTATCACGTTGTTTGGAACCTAAAACAAGCCTTTGGTCCCAATAGGTCTAAAATCTAAAGCTTTAGGTTATCGAAAAGAATTTTCCCTTGGATCATACCGTATTGGTGAAATTTTTCCTTACTTTTGGTTGTTCGAGTCTGAGATATTTATTTTTAACTCAGCCATTTGGCGCTTCAATTATCCGTCGTCCTGTACGCAGTTTTGGCTGCAATGTTGCAGAACTTTCTTTGGATTTGGTACGTAGGCAAACTCAAGGTTAGTATAAAGGTTAGTATATACTAACCTTGGGCAAAACTATGTGTGTCTAAGTAATTTTCAAGTTAGTTTTTATTTACAGATGGTGATCTATACATCTAATAGCAAATTTAGTGCTCAAATATAAAAAAAATTGATTTTAAGTTTGGATTTACTTGCAAGGGATACTATATATACATTAATAAAATTTAAAAAAGAAACATAATACCTTGTAAAGTATAACTGTCAAAATAAATTGGATTGATCATGCAAGATTTAAAATTAAATGATCTACCCATTTGGTTCTATAACATTTTGCCGTAAACCATATGAGTTGACATTTAGGTTTTACCTCGCCGGCAAGTACCACTTCGACGTGTTTGCTAATTTCTCGCAAATTTTCACGCACGCCACTCACTGTCGGCCAGTCATTTTACAACATTGCGTCAGAATTATTACATGTACTTTATTACAGTATTTCCTATGCTGAACTCTTTACCAGGCAAACTTAATAAATAAAAATACCAGTTGGTAAGAACAGAGTGGGTCCCCTACGTGTGCTGTTTGAACTAGTGTTTAAAAAATAAATAAAATTTGTTATTTATAATTTGTTAACTGTTGAAAACAGTACATTTTTACATATTTTTATATTCTGAATCTTATGGGTTCTGATCTTTCGGACATATGATCTTATTATGTTTGCTTGTTGGCTATTAATGTACTCAGAGTTTGCTAAAACATCAATAATTTGAGGAATTAACCATGAATTATACACAAAGGACCACTAGAAAACGTTTCTCAATAATAAACCCTACCGTCTATTCGCCAAGAGCAGCTCAACAACGCTTGCCTAGTTTGAACCAGGCTTGGTCTGAGAAGCGCAACATCTAACCTTGAGCAAGATAATCACACCAAGGCAGAAATCCCCGGTATTGTTCTCTCCTCTAGGCGCGGAGGCAATCCTCTGAGGTCACGACTCGGAACTATCCTGACCTAGTGTGCTCTCTTAATCTATCTAGACTTGAAAGTGGTGTTTTTGAGGCTTTCTTTTGTGTTTTGGGCCGGAAATACTTGGAAACTTTCGTCCTCCGTTGATTATCTACGGCAATATCTACCGTAAATTGCCCACAGTGTACAATTGTCCTGGGCTGTACTGAGTTTCTCATTAAAAACTCTAACATCGGTCACAACAAGAGTCGTAGTTACTCCCAACGGTAGGTTTTCATAAGTATCCAATGGCAATTTGTTTCCGGTTTGAACTAAACCATTTGAAAGACAAGAAACATGAAACGTATATAAAGAAGAATGATTGAAACATGACATCGGCCAACAACAGTTGTAGGTTAGGTTCGACCAAAAGGCGAACAGGAAATATCTGAATACGATTTCTATCAAGTGAGTGGCACATCAAGCAGAATGAAACATAACTGGTTACAATTAATACGAGGAACAGCCAATAACAACAAGTCTCTCAGATATTCTCCTAATCTGAAGACAAGGACTATGTGAACGTTTTCCTTCATAGCATTCAAAATGAATCAAATCACTAAAACAAGTCTTTGCCTCTAAAAATATCAGGTTGAGCCTGTATACACTTCGTTTATATATTTTAATATTATACATATGTCTACTCAAGTTACCTTCAACGTTAAATAAAGGAAGTGGTTTGTGATTTTCCTGACTTGTTAGTTCATAGCTGTACCCTAAATGAATCTGGTTAGTATCATAAATAGAACTGTAATTTGTACCACAATGAATGTGTTTATACCATCTAAGTATAACATAGTATATAGCACCCAACATAGTAAAAATATATACTTACTCTTTCAGAAGAATTTTGAAATGTCGTAATCTGTTGTAGAGATAATCATAACATTCTCCTTAAAGAAAAAACCAAGAGTTTTCATATTTATGTGTTAGTGCCAAAGCTAATTGGAAGGATTGAAATTCAGCAAGCTGGAAGCCATGGTGATGGTTTTGTTGCTAAGACTTTAGTGTAAAGCAAAATGTTTCTATTGAATGGTCTTTATTTTAATATTCAATTACGTCACCAGATTAAATTCATACATTATTCCTGTTTAACTTGTCTTCAAGCTAGGTTTAAGGTTGTGTTAAAATTCATTTCAATTAGCCCTGAACTGTGTAATTAATGACTAAAATTAGGTTATTACCTCCGTCAAACAGCTCAAATTTTTGTAGTTAGATCTGTTGGCTACATATTTTGACGAATAATCGTCATCTTCAGGTTTGAAAATCTTGTGATTCATCCATGTGAACTTAGTGAATCACAAGATGTAGCCAACTGATCTAACTACAAAAAAAGTGAACTGTTTGACGGAGGTTATAACCTAATTTTAGTCATTAAGGTTGTGAATTGCATACCAGCTCAGTTGGGCTTGGTCAGTAATCTACCTACACCAACTAGTTATTACTCCTACAACCGCAATGCGTGATTTCATTATCTCCCAAGGGTCAGTTATAATCTAACTATATAATTGTGTTATACAGGGATTTTTTCAAACGCAAACCAACTTTTAAACTGTAGTAAGACACTCTTTGCGAGCAATATGTGTTCATACGTTTGTCACTAGTTTGTTCACTTCAATATCTGTTAACTGGTCTGTACTTTTCAGTAATATTGTGGTTTCGATGGCCTAATTTGATGTTATTGTTGAACAAACGCAATCAGTTTTAGTAAAATCTAAGGGTGTTTATTATTTAAGAATACTCAGAACAAGATCATTTTTTGTGTGTCAAAAGGCGTTTGAGGTGAAGTTTGCAGGTGTGAGTAGGCACGTTGCTTTAGTTGTTTCAAAATTCATAAAGATTTTTGGACTATTTTACAAACTAACCTTCCAACATTTCTTCATTCTGTGCATGTTTTCTGTTCTCTATAGAATCAGTTTCTTTAAAATTTTAACAAGTCTGTGAATGCAAGATTAGTTTAAAATACTCACACTTGCAAACTTGACCTCAAACGTCCTTGACACAAAGAAAACTGTATCTTGTTCTTAAGTATTCTTCAACAATAAACACTTTTGACCTTTGCTAAAAACCAATATGGCGTTTGTTTCAAAATAACATCAAATTAGGAAACCAAAACCGCAATATTACTGCAACAATGCAGACCAATTAATAGCTATTGAAGCAAACAACTAGTGGTATAAACCTATGAACGTATATTGTCTGTTGAAAATTCATAACGCCGGTCTTACTGCATTGAAAAATATATGGAATTTTCTAAGGTTCACTTGATAACGAGAGGAGTTTCTGTACCTCTCGAAACGTTGTGTAGTTTTAAACACGATAACCGGTAAAAAATTCCACCTATTTCTATGTAACACATATTTCAAGTAAAGAGTGACTTACTACAGTTTATAAATTAGAATTCGTAAAAAAAATAAAACACCAAGTATATCCAAATTGAGTATATTTGTGCGATACTGTACGAGAGCATAGTGTGAAGTAGATCAAGAGAACATAGAGACTCTGTGTAGCTAAGAGGCCCTAGAAAGGTGAACGACCCAGCCTCTGTGTAGGTATGTGGGAGATGCCCATATGTGCAGTGACAACGAGCTTTTAATGTAAACTAGTGCTCTGAACAGGATCTCCTAAACAGGCATTGCACTCATGCTGCTGTATGTAAGAAAAACTGTATAAAACTACTCCATACAACGTTGGCAACGATTTGATGTAAAAATAATAGTCATTTGGACGGTTAGTAAATATTATTGGTATTTTAATCTAATTTAAAGGCATAAATAGGTGGTCCGGATGGTGTAACGGTTGGCATAATCACCCGGCAAAGGAGAGACCCGGGCTCGAGTCCCAGTTTGGTCCACACATTTTGTATTCAAATTTCTTTAGCAATACATTATCAATTTAGCGTGTAGGCTATACCAATTAAGATCAATAATAATAATCATTTGACATAGTATTTAAATTAGGTTTGTAATACATCCATCTTGTTTATTTAAAGTGTTGACGACTACATGTTTCGGATAAACATTCAGATTAAAGTACTTCTAAATTTGAATGCATAAATAGGATATCTGGATGGTGTAGTTGTTAGCGTAATCACCCGGCAAGTGAGAGACCCGGTTTGGTTCACGCATTTTGTCTTAAAATGTTCTATTAATTATTTAGTTACTTAGCGTTTACACAAATTAAGATCTATTTTAATCTTCGATATAATAAGTGCCTGTGTTTCATCTTAATGAAAGCTATTAATATAACCTGTCGTTTGACTACCTTGGATGTCTGAAAAGTGTCTCCAGGTTCCTCCAAATCTTCGAATCAATATGTACTAGTATGCTGAGAATTAATCATCAATTTTAAATATCAATGATGTAACTATGCTCACCTAAGCAATCATCCAGATTATTTTCTTGCTAAGGTGAAGAGAGTTACATCATTGATAATTTACAAGCAATCAGAGGCTTAACATTAATTGAATTTTAAAGTCAGTCAACATACATTTACTGCATTTTAAATGGTACCATTAAGAAAGCAACAACGCAGCCTCACGCTTCCCCTTAAAGATGACCACACTATCTTACTTCTAGCACCGTCCTCTATCTTCTAAGTGGTTTCCAAATGTCAGCATGCCAGTACAGTCAACAATACCTTCCTAACAGTGTGAACTATCCTTTCTTTTCCCGGTTGGCTAAGCCATGAGCTCATCACTCTCACTGATCGCTGACAGCTGCTGATTCATTATCCCCGCGGAATTATGGGATTGAGTTTTATTACTTAATGCAGGAGTTTGCTGCGATGATTGCAGTTGTTTGTGGACGTAGACGCCGAGAGGTACTTGATTGCCAGGAAGTATTTTATAACCTGTTGTAAAATGAATACCTTAAGTGGAAAATAATTTGTACGTAGTGTCCGGTAAGATTATTTAAGCAAAGCGGATTATTAGAACTATTTGAAATTTATTGAAGGGAGTTTTCTTTTTTAAGATCACGAGGCAAAATTGCGAAGAAGGATAACAATCCTTGTCATGGCAAAATCATTCGAAAGCAAAATTCAATAGGATCTTAGTATCTCGAAGGTAAAAGGAGTGACTGTGTATTAAAGTTCCTAAGGGTTTTAAGTAAACAGTTGTTCATTTGTCAAGGTAGAGCTAGCTACAGTTTAAATATAATCTAGAGGTTCAGGAGTTAATTTGATACTTTGACTTTAGACACCGACCACTCCAGAAGGTATTTTAAGGTGAATATGGGATGGATAGTGAGTGTTTTGAGTGTTTTTGATGGATGATGAGGTGTAGTCTTGTTACAAACTAGGGCTTGTCTTAATGCAATGCTTCTCAAAACCTTTCGGTTTTGTATGAGTAAAACTTCTATAATAATAAAATGTTATTTCAAACCCAAAACAACCTTTTATCCCCTCAGTACCAACAAGTAGATTTGTAATCGTACCAATGACTTTATGGAGGTGAATGTACAAAGTTAAATTCTACCTACGACTTACATTAAAATCTTCACGATCTTCTAATTTCGACTTTTATGGGTTGCTCCCTGATCATAGGTATCTTACTATTCGACTAATGGAGGTAATATTAAGTTTGAAATAATTTTGTGGACATTTTTTATTGTTACTGAAGAAGAAAACTACTTTTCATAACGTTTCTGGACGTTCTTCCTGTTCACTAACTACGTGAAACACATTAATATACATTTCATACTCAGAAATTCTCTCACCGTCAACAAAAGACTTCAAACAAAGAAATCAGAAGTTGAAATTTAACGTACTTATAGAGGCAGTACAAGATTTGCATAGAGTTATGAAAGAGTTTGAGACATCGATGCTTGAGCTATTAAGGCTCGATAACAGATATAGTAGTAAAATACGTAACAGCATACAACTAATGAAACAGTAATACAACTCTCAATTACAACCAAAGGTCAAGGTCACACTAACAACCATCAGCGTACGCTGCAGTACCGAAGGCCAGCCAGTGTGTTGTAGCAAGTATCAACCTAACGTAACCTAGGCTACCACTGCAGAGAAAGTGAACCTCGCGCGCAGCACACATTAGTGTTAAGAGCTCCACTAAAACTGCTCACTAAACTGACGCTTGGTTCTCACAGGTTTACGATGAGATAACTCCTGGTGGTCACGGATCTGAGGTGGGTTAGAGCTAGGATGCGTCTGACTGCTCGGGGACCTTGACTCTCCAAGGTTCGGTGGGTTAAGTAGGCTCACAAGGCGGAATATTTTGGGTCTGGACCAGCTCGTTTTAGGTAGTGCCCAAAACAGGTCTGCTTCACTAATATATATCACTATTTGAGATGCCGACCACTCTGATGAGGGTATTTTAAGGCAAATATGTGGTGAAGGATGAGTGTGATGAGTGGTAGTAATGAGTTATGAGTTGTAGTCTTGTTACAAACTAAGGCCGACTCTTCCTTAGAATGGGTCATTTAATTAATAGCCCAATTACCAATGGAAATACAAGGACCAACGGCTTAACGTGACTTCCGAACCACGCAGGTGATGGTCTGATATGTCTAAACGATGGTGGGAGTTGATGTGGGTATCAACAGATGATCACTGAGACTATCTGAGCCGCTTTAGACATATATCATCCTCAAAACCTGACCTCCATGTAGCTGGATTACAGGACCACGCCACGAGTCCCAGTCCCTTCCCGGTTAACACTCTCGAATGTGTATGATCTAAATGAGGAGTTCTTAGGCTCCTCCTGCTTCTTTTTTATTGTTTACTTATACTTTATACGAACAAGCATCGCTCCTTTTATACAATCAATCCCAGCATTAACTTTACTTCTCACAATGGTCTATTATAACCACCGTCTCTTGTCACTTAAATTTAGTCGTTTAATATAGCGATTTCTACTAAAAGAAAAGTATGCCTTCATCACTAGGACTCAAAGAGGACGTTTTTGGTGTCCAATCGTGTTTTGCGAGTGAGGCAATGCCTGTTATTAAGATGTCTCAATACTTTGTAAAATAAAGTAATATTAATAATATGCCATTGTAAAACGAAATCAGAAATATCCTCGTATTTGTACTAAAACAAAACGTTAACGCACTTGGGGTTAGCGACCGTACAAGTACCGGGTGTCCGAAAAAGAACTTCCTAGTTTTAAAAATACCTCATGCTCAACACTGTCAGTGCAATGGCTACTCTGGAGCAGAAGGCACAATGTCTGTGTTATTTGGTTAGTGGAAACAAATTATGTTACTATTGTGCAGCGGAATTTTAGGCGTTCATAAAAATCAGAGCTTCTTGTTCTCGCAGCCCTAAGAAGTCACTAGTGCGACGATTCTCTAAAGATTCTCCGCTGAAACAGTTGGCCTACCGGCGATTTTCCTTTTGAAACACTACCAGTATCTTTGAACCATTTACGGATTGACTTAGGATCAGGTACATTACCACCACATTCACGCATAAAATCACGCTTCATAGTAGTAACGGAATGTGTTTCCTCTAACCAAATAACCCAGACATTGTGCTTTCTGCTCCGGAGTAGCTATTGCACTGACAGCGCTGAGCTGGATGCTGCGCGTGAAAAACTACGCTCAAGGTCAAACAAGTGTACCAAAACTTATTGCCAACGTACGAAACTAAAACTTACAAGTATACTCTACAGCATCAAAGGATTATAGCTCATCCATTTAAACTAATACCATCATGAGGTATTTTTAAAACTTGGATTTTTTGGACTCCCGGTACTTCATAGTTTTTTAGCCGAATGTACAGGTCGCTACTATGACAAAAGAATGAACATTAACTTTACGTACTAAAAGCACCGCCATAAACAGCTGAAATGTGTGCAGAGGGACCAAAACCCTTTTAATTAAAGTGTTTAATTGTTATAGGTAAGCACCGGCAGATTTAACTAAACCCCCTTTACGACAGCTACCGCTAATTGACTTAATTACTAAAGAATCTTCCCACCAACACACTGTAACGCTCCTGTGCTATAAAAGGCGACACCACAGTGTCCTTGACCTTGGCTACGTCATCAAGCACGTAATTACAGAGGACCGTCGCCCGCACATGATTGCTTAATGTGCGTCGTGAGGCCCACATCTCCCACAGAGGACAGTCTACTTTGTGCAGTACCGTTTAACTGCTTTCTCTTAATTGCAATTTTGAGTCGATAGTATTAACAATTGTTTGCTGCAGAATGTGACGTTTGGTGAAAGTAGTGAAAAAAGGTACAGTTTGTCTTTTTTAACGAGGCACAGTTAGGAATGCGAAGTTTGGCGTGCTTGGGCTTCCGCAACTATGTTGATTTTTCTGCCTCATCCATGTATACGTAATCTACTCACCATAAACGAGTGACTGGAGTCTTCAACCTGAAATCCGATATAAATTCGCCTGCCAGTCAGCTCCATTTGAAATGTGTTTTGTTTTTCCGCCCATGCAGCCCCAACCTACTCCTTTGTTGTGGGAAGAGGATTTACTGAGAATTTGCATTTCAAGACCTTGAACGAGATATTTATAATGTTAATGTACGGTTTTCACATAATTACCTTTCAGTTATTGTTTAATTGTTACAAGCCTGTTATTTTCAAGGAGTTATTGGGAAATCATAAATCACTTTACTGAGCCCAAT
This sequence comes from Matsumurasca onukii, assembly GCA_018831715.1. Classification (NCBI taxonomy): domain Eukaryota; kingdom Metazoa; phylum Arthropoda; class Insecta; order Hemiptera; family Cicadellidae; genus Matsumurasca; species Matsumurasca onukii. Next base: position 63,587,850 of record CM032062.1, read on the forward strand.
AACCAAACCTGTATCGGCAAATAAGTGTGTTTTTTAAGTTGTACAGTCCTTTGAGATTCCCCATCGTTCGGTTTTATGGAAGCTAAAGGGAGTTTCGATTGAAACGTTGAATTGCGTAGGATGAAATGAAAAAGGTCTTTATTAGTGGCGAAGGTAGGACTTTAAAATCCTCTCTTTCACTTAACCACAGATGTATTACGTTTGACGAAAGCTAAGGTTTCTCTTATGTAGATAGATGGTAAGGATTTTTGCAACATGGAAGTAGTTTCTGCAAGATGGGCGTCGGTTCAAGGAGAAATAGTTCTCACGACCCATCTTTGAACCTTAGGCTGGAACTTCGTTTCTGGTTTTTATAACCAAAAATAGATACGGTGTATGCTAAGTAGGGATAGAAAAACTGTTTGAAACTGCACTGCTAAATTGTTTAAAATATTTAATCTAAATCAGGTTACGGCAAATTGATATCGTCTACACTTCAAAGTGGAATATCTAGATAAGTTAGCTGACGGAATTCACCATTCTCATACGGTCGTTTGACCGTTGTTTTGATATCATTTTCAAAAGAACCTGTAAGCCTTTTGCACACTATTTTAGAAATATTCAGCCAAACGTCTTAAAATTCAATTTAAATTTAATTTTGTAAATGACAACACGGAAATTTGGACAATTTCTGTCATCTTTTTACTAAAACTGGTTTTGGAATCATTTGCAGGAAATTGGAAAACATAAACACTATCACTTTACAATTCGTCCATGAGACATGGTTAAATGGCGTATTTAAACAAATTAATGAGTTTTAAATAGCTTCATTCACAACTAGAATGCGAAACCACGCGCTGCGGCGAAACGTAAATTGTATATAATCTTTACCGCTTGTTATCCTTTCTGTGTTTATCCCTTGTTCAACACACAAAAAGTTAATAGAGTAAAAATGCGATTGTGTGGCAAAAGTTCGTTTTGCTTATTTATTTAGCTCTTTTGTTATGCTGAAAATGTAATGGGCAATCTGAAACAGATTAGTTTTGTATTTGAAACAATTCAATGTATGCAATCACCGTGTGTTGGTTCTAAAACTGAACTCGACTTAATCCGGCTCAAACTGGTTTAATGGACTAAATAAGCTCCACAGTTGTAATAGGCTATAAGAGTTTCATTTGCTAGAACGATTTCAAAATACAACTGTGCATTAAAGCGATCGAGGTAATATCTCTCTCGATTAAATCTGTTCTATCTATACTATAATTTTCAAATAAAACTGGAAATTAAGGTTAGTAATGACATCACCTATTTCGCCAAAATTAAGTTAATGATAGATCAGTGAAGATTTTCGCGAGTTTCTTTAAGCTTGAATATAAAATCAAATATCAATATCTTATTACTACCTACATTTTAAAGATTATATTTAAATCACGTTTAGCTACTAAGGAGTATGTAGCTTAAATATGCGGGGAAAAGTTTCCTCTTATAAGTGAGATTTGCATTGGTTCTCCCAGTTTGTAATTAGTTTATTGGTCCAATTTCTTTCCATTTTTGGTACAATTTCCGTAATAGAATATGAAAGATTTAACTTTCAGAAAGTTTGTTTACTGCATAGCAAATTTATTGTACATTACATTTCAGATTTGATTTTATAGTTTTACTTGATTTTATTAAGTTTATATAAACACTTATTGTTTTCAGATGGACTCAAGCAATACATTAAGCCTTTGGTGTCTCACACAGCTGCTGGCTCTAGCACTCTCGGAGCCGGCCTCAGTTCTACCCTCTCTACCAAGGAAACCATCAACAGCACTTCATCCCTCCCCATGCCGAGCCGCCGACCTACCCCGGGGCTCAAAACTGGAACCAACCCCCCAGGAACTTCTCCAGCGTCCCGAACTTCTCTGGTGTTCCAAACTTCTCAGGGCCTCCTAACTACCTCAACCCCATGTCTTCGGCTGCTGCTGATGAACTGCTGAGGAACAACATCCCCAGACAGACGTATGGAGCTCCTCAAGGTCAGCCCGTCTACCCTCAGATCTACAAAGTTGACAATCTGATTATCATTGCCAACCCTTCGCAAGTCCAAGCGCAGCCTTGCATTCCTCAGAGACCTATCAACCTGCCGGGGTCGGATGAGTTAGATGACAGGTAATTTAGAGTTAGAACATTCAAAAAGGTAAGAATAGTGAACTCCATGGCTCAGTGGGTAGAGTCACGGCTTGCAATGCGCGAGGTTGTGGGTTCGAATCCGGGTGCAGACACATGGGTTTGAACAGCTTCCCCAAAATCGTTTTTGATGCCTACATCCCCTAGGCTAAGTAACTATCTAAAAACGCCATTGTTGTTGACAGGGGAAAATAAAAAAGAATAATATTTTTTTATCAGTAAAGTACAAAACCAAAATAGTACAAACTACATCCTGGTGGTTTGTATATTATGACTAAACTTACAAGACTAGACATGTATCTTAGACTACTATGCTCATTTACACAGTATAAAACTTAAATACCAGTTGCTTAATGGAATCTAATGTATATTTTGTCTACAGCAATACCTGTAACAAAAGGTCTTGTTCGTTTTTTGTGAATACTGCTCCAGACTGTGAATACTTTTTTGTGAATACTGTTCACTCTCACTTAAAGACTGGTAACAGTGAAGTTCAGCTTATGGTTTTCCTTTTAAACTGAGTATTCTTATAAATTTAAGTTCTTTCATTTAGTCACTCATGAACTTGTTACTCCTATCCACCGTGATACTTTTAAGATAGAAAGCGCTGATATAAATCCAGCCACGTCTGAATTTCATTATTATCAGTTAAGGTTTTGTTAAGCTTTCGCAGCATTTCTCGCTTAAATCCTTCAATCGTGGTAACAAAAACCGTTGAAGAATAACTATTGCCTACAGACTATCAAGCTTGCATTTATCGCAAAAACAATTTTTCTTCTTCAAAAGAAATACAGTCAAAAATTACTTTTGAATTTTTAATTTTGAACACTGATTGTCATTGTGTGCGTGAGAGCTGTGTTGCCATACGGAAATTAACACGGTACATTCCCACCATTTTGGTAATTAGTCCTGTTGAGATTACGTAACTAAGACATTATGCAGCCACAGTTGGGAACATTATCTTTACGTATCTTGGTTTGGCAAAACACTTAAATATTTCTTCTTTGGTTGCTAATAAAGTGAAACCAGCCAGACAGTGACCCTTTGGTCTGTAATCAAGAGAGAAAGCAAGCCGCAGTCAGGCTGCTTGATTTATAGCTTCGTTACTGATTAGTGATGACTTTGGTATAGCTTTATCGTACGCTTAGCCCAGACTGTTTTCTGTATTTAACCAGTTTATCCTTTTGAACGCTACCTACACATAATGTTTGGGTGTGTTTGAGTAGTCAGCTTAAGCTGATTACTATTTATGGCTGAGTCAAATATTTTGCGTCGTGTGTTAGGTATTTTCATCTGAAGACGGATTAGATTAGCTCAGATCCCGAAACGTCGTATTCTTGTTCACTAACGATAGAAAACTTCTGCAATAACAACTCAGGAATTCTCAGATAAGCTCAGAAATTGTCAATAACAAACTTCCAAGGCATAATTGGGATGAACTCGGGATGTTTGAAGGAGTCATCTTGGGAGTTACCTTGTGGCGTTGTGGTCCCACGGGGTCTCCCAGGCTAAGATATAACCAGGGTAGTACAATAAACCTTTAGTTGACGTACAACCGGTACATAACCAGCCCTACTATAATCATCTCTTATGTTCCAGAATTAACGGGGAGCCGTCCAAGTGCACCTGGGCCATCGTCGCGTGCTGTTCGCCAGGCAGCAACAACGTGCGCTACAACTGCTTCGAGGTGCTCGGGTGTCCGGGTCTCTTCTTCGACAACAGCCCCTGCGAGCCTAAGACCGTCATGGCCGCCGCGGCAGCCGCCCTTGAATACTACAGGAGCGCCAACAACGCCACGAGTAGTGCACCCAGTTCCAGACCTGGAGATAGTAATCGCGTCTAGAACTGATGACATGTGGACTTTGTTTGGTTCTGTTTGTGTTACGCGTTACGCTTAGTTGTTAAACTTCAGGCCTAGGGTCCCTTTCAGTAAAACCTTTGTCCACACAAAGAACACATGACGCCGCGCACGTGACAACGAAACTTCTTTCGACTGAGGTCGCTAGTTGTTAAAACGAGCGTTTGCAAAGAGTGACCTTTTATTCAATATTCAAAAAAGGGGGTTTAACTGACAAATCCGGTGTATTTTGAAACTCTTTTATGGACCTTGTTTACAAACATACTATTTCAATAATCTGAAATGTCCGGTTTGGTAGGTAAACTTAAAAAAGAAAACATTATATACGCATGTGTAACTTGTTGGCTTTAAACCTAAGGTAAGTTCTTAAATCAAACGTTTTAAGTGTGGACGAATTTTGTTTTTATTAACCCTTGCAGTGGGCGCCGTCATGGCACTGAAACGTACCCTCTAAATGGCAAAGACACTGAAACAAAAAAAGAAGCAGTGCTGAGAAAACAGCTGACATATTTTCACGTGTCAGCTGATTGTTTCTCTCTGTCTTAGAAACTACTCCGCAACTGTATAAGATATAAGTGCGTAGTGTTAGCGTGAATTATTTTTATGTACATAATATAGCTTTCGTAATAAAAATACGTCCTAAAATCAAAACTGCCAAGTATCTATGTAACGATTAGTGTAAAGTGCTGACTTCGACATGCTTTTACACAATGTTGTATAGATTCGTGAGTTTGTTTGTTACATTGGGACAAAACTAAACAAGTTCAAGTTTTAATAAAAATTATTTTATTTTCATAGGGCCTAAACAATAAGCTTTAATTGTATTAATTTATTTTATTAATAGTGATAAGTTACATAAGCTTACTTTTACGAGCAATTACCTCCCACCTAAGTTTTTTTATAATATTTTATATGTATTTTCATATAGTTATATCTAAAAAAAATCGTATAGTAATGTAATACTGTATAGCCAAAGTAACTATTCATGGAATTGACAAAATGTACTCACATTTCTGAATCCAAGCGTGTTTAGTACATTAAAAAAGTAATCTAAAAGAAAAACAACACTTTTAAAAGTTTACAGGATATTAAAATTAGCAAAATTACAAATTTGTCCAAAGCAGCTAAACTAAGCTAACTAGCGTTCCTTTAGAGGCCAAATACATTTTAAATGTTGGTCGGCTTTATATTCAATATTGTTTTTAAGTTTCTACTAATAATGGTCTTCAAGTTAAAATAGGCCAGTTTAAATGTGTTAGGTTAGAATTTGGTTTATTGTAACTGCGCAATAGCATAATCTTATTAAGCTAATTGTTGTTATAGTATTAAATTAATAATTATCCTATTTAAAAATATTTATTAAGTTTTGTTTTAAACTGTTGTTTAACTGTGAATAAAAGATAGTTTTATTTTCTTTTTAAGCATGTTTAGCGTGCTTTTACTACAATCAAATTGAAAAGGTTTATTTGTAATATAGTATTTTTAGTAAAACATACTTGTTTGTTTCTTTTTAACCTTGAGCCTTTGGATACTCTAAAACAAGTTATTATAAGTATTGATTTTGTAACTCAACTAGGCTATAAGTAATTACACACAGAAACTCAAAAATATTAGGTTATGTTAGGTTAACATTTAATGCATTCAAGAATAAGGTTCTAAACATAAGGTTCAAATTGATAACCCATTACAACATGGTATTTCACTCAATGTGTACAGATATATAGGCCTATGTATACTCGATCAAAACTATTGGACTTACACCTACAAAAGTAAAATAAAATATATTTAGTAGGTACCAATTTTTAAAGATAGCATTCTTAGTCATGCAAATTGTTTAACATACTCGTAATTTTGTAGTGACAAATTTTAAGACAACATATATAATTCATAGAAATCTGATTAGTTGAATTAAAAATAGAGTTTAGTTGTTGTTTTTCCTATAGAAAATTTACATTTTTTACACGGGAATAGTAGCATAACATTGTACCAGATGATTCAAAAAAAGGTATTCGTAATTTTTAAAGTAAAAACTTACTATTTTTTAAAACTAAATGCTTGACATGTTTTCCTCCATTGAGTACGACATATTCCATAAGTCTTAACATGTTTGCAACCATTTCTGAACAATCTCGAGGAGTGATATATCAATTAGAACTATAATAATATATATAATAACAGTGTTATGTTTAGCTTAAGATTTGAACATTTTGAGTTGGTGGCCTGAAACACATTTTCTTTAGTATTCCACGCAAAAAAGTATCACACGGTAAAAGATCATAACTTCTTGCAGGGTTTAAGAAGTCAGTTGAACGAGTCAGAGGTTTCTGAGGAAGTAACTTCATAAGAAGTTTATTTGCGTAAACCGTTTAGATGAGTACGTTTTTTGGCTACCCTGTACTTTTCTCTATGGGACTTGGAGAACGACTTTACACCGACTTGTATCAGAAAACTAACATGACTCTCGTTTATAACTCTTAAACAGTTTGCTCCATTACAAAAACAATATTACTAAACAAAACCACACTGTTGTAATCACTATTTACACTCGAGACGACAATATCCAATCACACCAGGAAAAGTGCATAACTTGTTTGAGGCATTTACAAGCGAAGGTCATGAGGTTCGTAGAGGTATCAATAATTATCCTGGACTTGCGGCACTTCAGCTATACTGGTTTCTTCAGATCAGTGTTGGACTTGGTGTCGAGTGGACGGTTCAGTCTTGGCAGTAACCTTTCCCATCATCATCCTGATAAGGGTAAGTTTTTGACAATATGAAGATACTTTCTTGTTAAGTTATTGGTTTCACTCCAATAATTGTTTCCCTTTTAGAGTCGATGGAAAACATGTCATGATTCTTCTCAAGCAGTCAATGTTTGGAAGCTTTGAAATGTTCAGTGATTTTTGAAAATGCTAGTAGTTGTTGTAATATAATTTTAAATGGTTTCCCACTTATTTTGTAGATGCCTTTTCTATTTGAACTGGTGCAATGTACACTCCACTAATGTGATATTGACAAATCCATAGTTAGATACTTTGGACGTATCTAAATTTAAACATCAACAGTAGTCTCTACAGAAAGTGTAAACAATAAACTTGTCTGTTAAATTCCTAAAGAATGTACGAAACAAGTTAATGTTCTTTGTAAGCCAATGTGAACTACATCAATAAGAGCTATGAAAAACAGAAAAATCATAGTACCTTAGTAGAAATAATCTTTAACAACCATGGAATAATTCACCTTCCTTCTGGATTTGTTCTTAGCTTATGTTCCTTATATTCTTTTGTGTGTCATGTGTCAACAATCCTTTTTATTTAGTTTTCCAGATTTTCAACACATAGGTTAGCCAAATACTTTCGATAAAAATGTACCATTCTTGTAAACGATACAAAACACGTCTGAGTCATCAAGTTTCACCTGTAAGTTTCACAAGTAAAACCTGATCACTGATTGGTTTGCTCAAAACCATATCGTTCCTCGTAAGCATTTTAAGATTCAAATGTAAACTTACGTGTTGCGTTATAATTCAGGAAGAAAATATTTTAAATCCAATATAATTTCAAGAGTTAAATAATTTTTTTTTATTTGCTAAGTTTATTTAACGCTTGTTATCACAGGAAAGACGGTGCTTAGATCAAAACTCTCTTAAGATGAGCCTTTTTGCTTTCACAGATGGCCTCAATGTATTTATCTATTCTACTTCTTCTGACTCAACTGGTAGCTATAGTCGTTCCAAGAACGCAGGTTCTCCCTGAGCCTGAGAAGAACGCATCCTCTTCCAGTACCTCCTCGTCTTCGGTGATCATGGAAGATTTCTCAAAGTTCAATATTTCCATCCAGACACACAGTGACCTACCCTTGAACACCTCAACAGATAAGCTTCCAATCATCACGGTGGATCCAATCCAGGCTGAGATTCAGAAAAATTTCACCCAACATTCTATCGACGTGCCAAAGAGGTAATTTAAGCCTTTTACTTTTGCATGATCATATCCTTGAATAAACTGATAGACTTCCTGGGGGAAAGACTTGCGTAAACTATGTCAACGTGTTTCTCGTAGTGATCCATTAGGTTTTGGGTTCGACGTTTCTCTAAAAGAGGCCAAAAACGTTAACTTGGCAGTAGCAACACAATAGTAGCCAACTATGGAGTCCATACAAGGTTTCCTTTATCTTTTTAACGGAAATAGTTTGAGATACATAGGGTTCTATATATATTTATTTAACTCCATTTGGTCCTCCAATAAGTATTACAGTCATAAAGTAGGTTAAAGAGTTAAATAACTACAAAGTAATTTAAATCAAATTTTAAATTACACGATAATTTCCATAATTTACATACATAGCTAAAAAGTGTGGAACAAGCCATGTTAAAACATTCTTCAATATATTTTATTTTATAAAGGCACTATTAAGCAAAGCAGATTGCTTTAGAGCGAAAGCTCTTGTCCCTCCAGGGTAAAGACTCGTGGACAAATTAGTTTCTTTTGTAGTTTAAAACTCTTCTTATTTTTCAATTTTATTTATTTGATTTCAGAATGAATTCTGAACTACCGAAATGCACCATGGCTGTGGCGGCTTGCTGTTTACCAGGGAGTAATGTAATGCAGTTCACGTGTTTCGAGTTCCACGAATGTCCTGGTCGCTTTTTCGATGAAGCCCCCTGTAAGCCTGAGGCTGTCGTATACGCTGCGACCCTTCTGTTAGAATACTACAAGAGTCTGCATAACATTACTAGTGTGGCTATTGACGTGGCGAATCATGACGAATGGTAAGGTTAGATTAGGTCAGGTCAGGTTAGATTATGTTAGGTTAGGTCAGGTCAGCTTAGGTTAAGTTAGGTTAGGTTCTTAGTGGCTTTGACTTACTTTACTTTACTTAACTCCTGTAGCTCCTATCTGGGGCAAATGGCCTCGACAAAGACTCGCCAGCGGACTCGGTTAGCAGCCAAAGCCTTCACTTCTCCCCATGTTTTCCCAGCTTTAAAAGCTTCGTCTTCGACAGTTCTTCTCCAAGTTACTCTTGGCCGACCTCTTCTTCTGCTTCCTTGGGGATTCCAGTCCAATGCCTCCCTCTCAATTGCGTCTGGCTCTTTTCTTAGGCTATGCCCGATCCACTTCCATTTGCGTTTCAAGATTTGCTTGTCTATCTTCTCTTCACGGGCTCTTTGCCATAGAGTTTCATTGGATATTACTTCAGGCCAGTAGATCTTTAATATCTTCCTAAGACACCTGTTGACAACTTGTAGCCTTTTTGTAACTGACTGGGTTACTTTTCAGGTCTCACTCCCATAGAGCAATACTGACTTGACGTTGCTGTTAAATATTCGTAGTTTAGTTGTTTGAGAGATTTCTCGAGCCCTCCACACAGGGTAAAGCTGTATGAAGGCTGCATTAGCTTTACAAACTCGAATATTTAGTGATTTTTAAATATTTTTTATTAAAAATACGATTTGTAATACACATTGTTTTAATGTACAATGTCACGATTGAATTACCATAGGTTGTATACATTTACTAAGATATTTAAATTTCGTCTAAGACTTGCCCAAAAGACTACATTGGCCAAACCACCACTCTATTGCATATTCGTATCAATAAGAATCGTAGTGACACTAATCTCAAAATTGCTACCAATCCAACCTCGGCCCATGCAATGGATTATAACCAAAGTTTGAATTTTCTTTTCTTTAAAAGTGTCCATCAAATTCAAAATTCTTATCGTGTTTCTTTAGCCCACATGGAAGTTGCCAATCAAAAGGTTTTAAGAACTAAATTGCCTGATGGAATTAATCTAAGATTTGGATACCTTACCTTTCAATACAATTATTTATTTTCCAAATCATAGTAAGTATCCAAAATTTTTTTATTTCTTTTCAATGTTTTTAACTTGTTACAACATATTTTGTTATTATTAAGTTAGACATACGTGTTGTAACGTTTATTGATTTGTATTGTAATTAAGTTCACTTCTCTCTTGTAACAGTGTTGTAAGAAACGAAAAATATAAATTTCTTTTTTGTACCCCCGTTTTTGCTTTTTTCTACCCTGTTGGATGTAATTTACTAAGATATTTTTTATTTTCGTCATTAAAAGTAGTCCGCAATTAAAAACTAATACATGACACTTACGAGATAAGAAATTAAACCAACTTTTTGTCATTCAGCTCCGAAAACAGCTGCTTTAGACACATGCATTGACAGTGCTAAAGTGTCACTTTTTAATCCAGGTAAATAAAGGATTGTTTTGATGATCTTTTTCTTCCTAGGGTAGAAGGTAACTATAGTACCTTTTAAAAGACTACATAGTGCCAGAGTACATATGCTGAATATATGAGGGTCATTTAGAAAGTAAGTGACGTTTGCGCATCACGACCAGTGCAGATGCCCTATCATTACGATCGAAAATTCAACTGATAGCCCCTTGGCTCCTTTGGCTTGGTTTGGGCCGAGTTTTGTTGCCGTGCAAACGTGCGTCATAGTTCTAAAATGACGTTTTAAAAATGGCGTTTTAGTGGCGCCAAATTTAACACACGCCAACCGTAAAAATAGTACCGATAGTGGTTTTTTACTCACAGCGGAATTTTGGGAAATGATGATTTTTACTGTGATGTCATTACAGTAATCACTTATTCCTCTAGCTAAAACTGCTTCTAAAAGGAAATCACTTGGCAAAAGGTTTAAAACCCAATCAAGAAGCAAAGTTTTGCTTTTTCTCTTTTACGGCAGATTTTTAACTTTTTGAGGTTTTTATCGTTTGCAAAGTGGTATAAATAAATAAATAATTTATTGCATAATTACATTATACATGCATCGCAATCGTCAGTTATTAGTAGCTAAAATTTTCCACTCACACACATCTAGATCTCTTTCAGACATACAGAATTTCCAATCAAACGATTCATTCATTCGAATTTTCCCTACTTTAGCCCCGTGGTTGAATTAGTAGTTATCTAATGTGTTCTCCCAGTCGTGTGCCTTAAACTCGTCGGTGCTATAAAACGCCCTTTTGAGACGAGCTTTAAATGCCTTAGGCATTGGTGCACTTTTAATCGAATTTGGCAACTTGTTGACGAGTTAGACTCCTGCCTGAGAAGGCAAACGTTCATGAACTACCGGTCTGTGTCTCCCAGTTCGGTAGTTCTCCTTCTTCTAGTTTCGTAAAAGTGTATATCTATACCTCTTACAAGATCGCATTTACTTTTGAAGAAAAGACATGTTTCCAAAATGTATTCTGAGGAAAATAGCTGTAGCTTATGGAATAAACAATGCCAGAGATTAAAGAATGTATTCAGTAGTGATACTGTAATTTCGTCATAAATAAATCATCATTTCCCCATAAACCCTAGTGGAAAACTCTATAGAAAATTTCGGTTGTATTAAAAGAACTAATAGCGCTAGACTTTTTACTTTTGGCGGTTGTTAATTTTGGCGTTAGAAAAGAGTACATAGCTAGTTTGAGACGTTTGCAATCGAAGGTCATGAGGTTGGTAGAGATATAAATAATAATTATCCTGGATTTGCGGTACATCCTCTCGTGGTTTCTTCTTCTTCTTCTCTTCTTCAGTTCAGTGTTGGATGTTGAGTGGACGGTTCACAGTATCATGCTGGCTGTAACTTTTTATTATCATTCTGTTGGGGTAAGTCTTTACTATATAAAGATTATTTTTATAGATGATTGGTTTACTTTACTTGTTTCAACTTTAGACTCATTGCAAAAATATCTAACGATTATTTTCACAAACAATCGAAATCTGGGACTATGAAATGTTTAGTGGTTGCTTGAAAATAAACATGCTGATAGCTGTTGTTATAATTTATTTTTAAAGGGTTTCCAATTATTTTGTCTCTGTTATTTTTATTTAAACTGGTCTAAGGTAAACTTTATTAAAGTAGTATTGACAAAGTCATAATGAGATACTTTGGTCATTATGAGTTGACCTAACCTAATTTGAACTTAACCTAAATGAATTAACCCTCCTAGTTCAGTTATAATAATTTGGAAACAAATAAATCTTGTCATATTACTTTATTGCTTTACACAAGAAATTATACACAAGTATACTCGTATTTCACTTAAGAAAACGGTTAATTCATTACTCTCTTAAGACGACCCTCTTTGCTTTTACAGATGGCCTCAATGCATTATTTTTCTTTTTTCCTCCTTCTGGCTCTACTAGTACCTCCAATTCTTCCTAGTGATCAGAAGAACGAGTCCTCTTCCAGTATTTTCTTGTCTTCGGTGATCACGAAAGCTCTCCCGAAGGCCAATCTTTCCATCCAGTCAGACAATGAGGTCCTATCCTTCAGGAGCAGCTCGGAAGAGAAGCGTCCTGTCGTCACCGTGGAACCAGCACAGACCCAAAGTCAGAAAAATGTTAGCCAGCATCCTATCAGCGGGCCAGACAGGTAAACTAGACCTTTACCTTTTGCAACATAATCTGCTTAGACAGGTTGATAGACTTTACCTGCTAGGGTTGGAGCATTTAACAATTTTCCTTTTAGTGGTTTGATTTTATCTCGAAATGATGACACAAAAATATTTTTTGGATAGTAGATATATCTATGGACATGTGTTTAGACTACTGATGAGTACATTGGTTGAATTCACACAAGGCTTCATCAATCTATTAATATACATACCTTATTTTACAAATTTTCAAACCTATTTTACAGAATTATAGCCTTTTTACTTAATTTACCTAATCTTTACTTATGATACCTATTTTATTAACTATTGTGTCTTTGACTTTATTTTGGTTCCCTAATTAGTATTTTCGTCATAAGGTTGGTTAAAGTGTTGATCTACTTAGCAGGAATTTTATGACATTTTAAATAACATTGCAATTGATAATTCCTTATCTTACATAAATCTAATGTAATCTATTTAGTTTTTATGAAAGACAAAATCTATTTTCAAAACATATTGCAATACAGTTCTCTTACCTCCAGAATAAAGCCACTAATTGTTTGTTTGTCATTCTGCTCTGAAAACAGCTGCTTTAGACACATGTACGAGTATTAACAGTGCTAAAGTGTCATTTTGACACCCAGGTAAATAAAGTATTGTTATGATGATATTTTTCTCCCTAGGGAGAAAAATATCCTGTTTTGTGGCATGGACATCAGCTGGTTCAACGAGTTTGTTTTGATTGTTTTGAAATTTAACACTGACGTATAGTAAATCAGTGCAACAGCTGTTTCTTCAAAACATTATAATTCAAACTGTTGAGCTCAAAACAATGTTTACTTAATTAATTGTTTATAATATTAAAACATTTCTTGACATTTATTTCTTATTATTATTTGCATCATGACAAAATATATCGTTCATCACTCGGCCCGAAAGTGTCTTTTTGAACCTTGGTCATTTAACGTCCTCGGCTTTAGGACCTAGTGTCACTTTAGGACTTGGTGATGAAATATACTATTGTATTATTAAACTCTTCTAAATTGTTTTTTTTTCAGAGTTTATTCAGAACCATCTAAATGTTGTTTTGCTTTGGTGGCTTGCTGTTTTCCGAGAAAGGATATAAACAGATACGACTGTTTTGAGTTCCTCGGATGTAGTTTCATGTTCCTCGATCAAGACTATTGTAAGCCCAGCTTTCTTGTCGTTGCTACAACAACTGTTTTAGAATACTACAAGAGTCTTCAGAACACTGATAGTTTGATGACTGATATGGCAAATAAAGAGAATGCTTAGTTAACGTTATTAGTAGCTTTGTTGTGTAAGAAAATACAACTTTTGATACAAATTTGTGTGATGTTCAGTTTAATATTTAAACTACCGAAAGTACTAGAGTAATTTATATGTATTCCTAATTTGTGTAGGTAAAAATAACGATTTTTTATCGAAAAATTAGTGTTCAGGATTTGTATCATTAAAAGTAAGTAGTCCCGTAAGTTTGCTGACCCGTGGCAGGTTGGAATTGTGCGCGACTCCGGAGCTCATCACTCCGGTGGCGCGGGTTCGACCTTCGCAACCACCACTTACATTTGTAAAGTGACCATGCAATAACCCTAGGTAAAAGTCCAGGTAAAGTGGTACAGAGAACTTTCTAGTCCTAACTTTGCTTTGCTAAACAATAAAAAATTTACCTAATTTTAATCCGTAATAAAGAAATTTGTACGTAACCCAATTACCATGACAAGCTAAATTGTCTTTTGTTTCTGTCGAAAAGTGTTTTTTATTTAGTAATCCTGTATTACATATTTAACAATTTAGTACGTAGGCTAGCCTAACTACACAGCATATTTGATCAGCTATTTTGGGTTTTGTCAATTTCGTCAACTAAAACTTGAAGTAATTTAAGTCTTTCATGTTTGTGATATTTTATTCTTACTAAATAAAATTAAAAACAAAATGTGTGGCCCGATATAATCACTCGGCAAGTGAGGGACCCGGGTTTGAATCCCGGTTCGGTCCACACATGTTGCCTTTAAAATTATTTAGTAATACATTAGATATTTAGCATTTGTACTAATTAGGATACTATAATAAATATTTTATTTCTCTTTGAAGAGAAGCTTCAGATAAATGTTTGCTTATGGTGTAAAATAAAAAAAACAACGTTTTGTCTATGTCTATTAAATTAGCAAATATATATTATTTTAAAAAATAATTTTTAGTATTTTCCATCTTTTTCATGAAAAACTTTAGTTTTACTGAGTTATTGTCAAGCAGCCCTAATTGTATGCTTTCAAATCAACATTGTAAATTACAAAATGTAACAGGCTCAATTTAAAAATTTTACCGACACTTTAACTATGTTCATGTTTGAATTTTTCACTTTTGCTAATACTTGCAACGATAATACGATAAAAACGTTATCAATTATTTTGGTTTGTAATTTCCTGACACAACCACATCATTTAACAAAAACATCCAAGTAGAAAGGTCAGCGGTAACTTCCCATCGCTGTGGTTCCTCAGTGTTGACAGCTTCTCCGACGACTTTGGCAATGAAGATGCTCTGATAACAAGTGCCTCTCATTGTCCGAGTGTCTAGAGACAGTGTTTAGGCAACAATGGCTTCTGTTTCCTTAGATCTGGATGTTAGATAACATTGTGCTGTGTGTAACTCTGTTCACTCCACGCAGCAAATTAAGGACAATGTTCTGACGCTGCTTTGTACACTGGCAAAATCATTCGATCAAGGAAGAGTCGCGATGTTTTGTTGGTAACTTTTGTCGTGAACCGTTTGTGATTGTATTGATTTTAGTAAAGTATGCGTTAAAATGAACTCTAAACAATATTTACTAATTTGGCATTTTTGAAATGTCTACAAATATAGTTCTTTTACTAAAGCTACCTTTCTAAAGTGGTTAAGGCATTGTACCAACGATCTGTGCAATTTCAATAACTCTTAGAAAAGGAAGCGTTTTAATATTGTCCGATAATTTAGATTAGATAATATTATTCTTAGGAATACTTATCGAGGAATGCTTTCGATAGTGTATTCTTCGACGTATCGAAAGCTTTCGATTGTGTCGATTACACCACCTTGATTCACAAACTAGAAAATAACGGAGTACGAGGAGTGGATCAAATCGTACCTTAATAATAGAACGCAATTTGTCGAAATTTTAAACGTACGATCAGGGGGTCTGGGTCCCCCAAGGCTCCATAAGTCCCGTACTCTTCCTGCTCTACGTCAACGATGTAGGCTCATCGGTACAAAAGGAACAACATGTCCAGTACGCAGATGACACGACTCTGTGTTTCAAAGCACCATCCATCCAAGAACTCGAACACGTGACGTTTGTTAAGCTCAACAGCACAACTCAACATTTTCATGAGCTCAACCTCAAAACAAATCCAACGAAATAGTCATTTATTCAATTTTGTTTGAGACAAACAATCTCATGAAATAATCCAACAGTCATGTTGGACGACACTGAGATTGAAGAAGTCTACTCGACAAAATTCCTTGGAATACACCTTGATCGAGGGTTGACATGGGATTGTCATGTAGACAGTGTTTGTGGGAAGTTAGCATCAGGCATTTATGCTTTGAGGCAACTGTCCGAGTACTGCCCAACTCAGGTACTGATGACGGCGTACTATGGAGTAAACTACCCACATCTTTCCTACGGATTAACGTTGTAAGGTGGTTGCTCACATGCAAATTTCTCAAGTATTTTTGTTCTGCAAAAACAGTCCGGACGATCGCGAAACTTCAAACTAGAGAGTCGTGCAGGCCATTATTCAAAAGTTTAAAAATGTTGACATTACCTTGCCTCTACATTATTTACACCTGTCTTCATGTTAGATCAAAACGCGAACCCATAAGAGGAAGTGATATTCACTCTTATGAAACTAGAGGAAAGGAAAACTACCGAACTGTAAGGCACAGAACGGCAGTTCATGAACGTTTGCCTTCTCAGGCAGGAGTTCAACTTGTCAACCGGCTACCAAATTAAATCATCAATACGATCAACTCTGGTGATCAACTCAAGTGCTCCAACGCCTAAGGTGTTGAAAACTCGTCTAAAACAATTTTGGTCGCAGAAGCATTTTATAACACAGACGAGTTTATGGCACATAGCTGGGAAAACGTGGAAAACACTAATTGACAAAAGAGCAAGAGTGGACAATTCGAATGAATGAGAGCGAGTGAATGAACAAAATGTATTTCTGAATGGGACTTTGATGTGAGAATGTATGGACAATTTTAGATATTAAAAATAGTTGACGATTGCATGACATGTAAATGTTTCCGCAATAAATGATTTATTTATTTATTAGATTAATTAGATTTAGATGAAGGTTAGACAAACGTGTCTCTTGACGACATGTTTTCTATAAATAGAACTGATTTAATTTAATACAAATATAATTGTGCTCAATTTAGATTTTTGTAAATTATTGCTATGCTTACAATTATAGTTTCAAAGTTCAAAAGTTTTAAAATTCATTTTGAACCAATAAAAATATTCTAAGTGCGCATAATTCTTACTGTAGCCACTAAGGTTTAATTCCAAGCTAAAGAACAATTTATTTCGAGCTATGTTAGTCTTGTTCTTGAGAATGTTAACACACATTTCCCTGAAGTTAAGTACAGTAAACGACAAGTATTGATAGTAACAGGCTGCAAATGTTTTACCCGTTCTTTCACAATAAAGACTATTTTGATACAGGAGAAAGGAAAACCCTTGCGTGTAAAGGTTAACCGATTTCACAAAATGATATCAAACTAACGTCGGGCTATGATGGCCACAGCAATAATATCAGACAAAGTGGCAGCCCAGCCATCAGAACCTAAATGTGATGAGACCAACATTCAGCAAAATATCTAGGTAATAAAGTCTAAATTACAAAACCTTTTTTAAATTATTAACCTCAACCTGAAAAAATAGTATAAGAAAAATTCCTTCTTTTAGACAATAGGCATGCTATTGTAACGCACATATATTTCAAATGAAAGATTTGTGAGAGTGTTAGATAGGATGAAATGGTCTCATGATGTTCACGAGTTGGTTGATGTAGTTTTCAATTTTTTGTGATATTTGATCAGAAAACTTAATCTCAAAATTAATTTAAAACCAAAGCCAGTAGAAAGTAACAAAGAACCTTCACTGATGGTATAATCTTACTTTTTTCTATTTAGTGTTTGAGATGTTCCTTATTTCTATTATGTTCAAAACGAAGCTCGTAGCTTTTACATCATGCGCTTAGTTTTATTTAGTGATTTTTTGTTACTGCTCCTTGTGAGGTATTTTGATTAGAACTGAATAGAATAGCATTTAGTGCATAACTTTGAGTTATTTAATAAATACTTCTCACTGTATTATGGTTCGAATAAATTATATCCAGAATTGTTTAACTACTGAATACTGAAAGGTTATTTATTGACATATTAAAAATATATTTGTTATTATCAACATAACATATTAAATCTAAAGACGGCTGATTAGTTGATCATTTTTGAATACGTATTGAGTTAGGCTATTTCCTGTCCAATACACCTTCTTAAAATTCTTCAATTATGTAAATTGGGTGGTGCATTAGCCAATCTCTGACTCTCTTTCTTAAAAGTATGAGTTCAAGAAAATCAAATTAGTTCTCAAACACTCAAACATTTCTCATGTGCCGAAAAGCGTGAAAATGGGAAATTCAGTGACGGTTTGGAACAAGAAAAACGTTTTCATCATCAGGGCTTTTGCAGTTTGTACATCAATGACGGCGCCACAAGTTTTAAGTACAAAACTGCAAAACAATTCCGAAGATGGAATTTTAATTCTAAAACTACGTAATTCTCAGACAGATCAATGAAGATGTAAATATTTTAGTTTGATTAATTAAGCTTTCCAATCAGAACCGTTGAGTATACAAAGGGCAGATCAGAAGTAAGTCAGATCAGATAGTGCTGAGTGTGCGCAATGGGGTGGATTATAGATTCTTAGTTAATAGGCTCAGTATATGTAGAGCGGCTTAGGATAAGAGGGGGGAGGGGTGCGGGGTTTATTAATTAACATTACGGCTTGATCGCTACGGTTCAACCGAACTAAGTTGGCTGCCTTGTACACACAACTAGGAGCGTTCATTAGACCTCAGCTTTGCTTGAATGGGCAAAAGTAGGAGAGGGAATTATAGTTGATTAATCAGTGTGAAGTTTCAGAGGGATTATTTTTATAAGCTCAAAAAAGACAACATAAATCCATGTACTCATGAATGTATTCATAGTATGTTTTTATTAAAGATTGTTCAATAAAAACATGCCAAAGATCTCCTAGTACTTGAACGACATTAAATCACACTTTTTCTAAATACAGTACTTCTTTCTCTCTGTAGGGGTTTTTATTCCTATGAACGTGCCTTGAAAGATTGTACTTTAGATTGTACACGTTTCACCCAATAAACATAGGTCAAGCATTCGGCATTTTGTTCACTCGCAAGCCATCATTTTAAATTAATATTTTAACATCCTAAATCTTGTAACATTTGCCTGTAGCCTACACAGCCACCGCAATAATGCACTAGTTTACTTCGAATACCGACCTTCACGATAAAATTAGGTAATTAAAGTAGAAATCTAATTTTTAAAAGTAGAGAGTTCGGACTCAACTTTCAAGTTAAAATTGTATCTAAAACGTTGATTTTCAAAAAAATCTCCACCAAAGTCTAAATTTGAGCTATTTGAGTATTATTAAAATAAAACATATGTAATTCTAACTAAAATAATCAAACACTCCTGTTTTTCGATGATTTTGAAAATGAGGTCATTATAATTAACACCGTGATTAACAATTAATCACATAGGAACTCGAAACTAAAGATAATGTTATGGCAAGTAAATAGTGCATGGATAGGAAAATCGACATAGTTAGGCAGCCCACGCACAGAACGCGCTGCCATATCTCACCGTCTTTCTCCCCCTCGGCTTCTCATGCTCTACTTTGTCCGATGTCGATAACTTAAACGTGTCCAAATCGTGCGATTTTCGTGAACGAACTTGCGCATGTCAGTGGCTCTACTTGAGACTCTAAAGAATTCCTTCGTAGCGCATTCTGTGCGTGGGCTGCCGCAACCATGTGAGCTTCCTGTCTCAGCCGTTCGGCATCTTTGCGCTATCTACGTGCCATAAGATAATCTTTGTCGTAGCCTTCCCAGCTCCAACGTGTTCATTCTCTAAACCTCTTCAATTCCGAAATCAATAAAAACTATTCCTGCAATAATTTGTCTAAACCTTTTCAACCCTTACATCGATATCCTCATATTGTTTGAAGCATTACTAGTTTCTGTTTTGCATAGTATGTTGATGAGCGATGTTCAACCGGTTTTCATCATTAACGTGTTACAACGGTTCCACTCACATCCACATGACGGGCTGTGTAACGACTACAGTTTTGCATAACGCAGTTATCGCTGTGTTAACGATAACGGTTCTACAGTCGTCACGTGCGGTGGGTTTTGTAGTTGTGTTTTTAGAGTAGCTGCATAATAATCGATTTTAGTCTAAATTAGATCGTGTTTGACATTTGCTGAAATCATGTTGGGAGAACCTATTTATGTTCCTGAGATAAAAAGACACTTATCAACCTTTTATTGTAAAATTTCAGAGCGTTATTTAGAGGTAAACTGCACGTCTATAGTGATGGTTTCTTTTATTAAACAGTTTGATCGCATAATCTGTCTCAAAAAATATTTAATACAGAAAAATTGAACAACTAACCAAACTTGTTTTTTATAGTGCTTTTTACGTGGAACTACCATTTTGTGTAAAAAAATTACTACTTTACATAAGCTCCAATTAATTTTGCCCAAAATACATAAAAGCTAAGGTATAATGCAATCTTATGTGGAGAAAAAGAGATTTTCACGATAATTTAAGAACACAATAACTTTGCTCTTTTGAATCCCTACGAAAATCTACAACACACTGTATTTTCCTATTTAAAAAACTTGTAATGTTCCCATTTTGAAAATTTCCAAACTAAACGTTATTTGGCTGTAAAGGCTTGTTTAAAGTTGGCACTTTTGAGATACTGTCGGAAAGCCTAGAACATTTTGAACATTTTCAGTCATCAAAACCAAGTTTCCTGAGTTAACAAACATGAGTTGAACTTTAAAAGGAGTTTTTGTCGGCTTAGTCAATATATGAGTAACTAGAGGTGGTAAAAATACTTTTACAACGCCTGTTTAGCTGTAAAAATATCAAAAGAGTTCCGCTGTCAAAAGACAACATTTTAAACTCCAACGTTAAAATAAAGACAAATACTATCTTTGACGAGTTGTAATTTTGTATTTTAGGGTTTCAGTCAGTAGATGGTACTCCACAGCGAAGCCGACATATCTCAACCTAATTATGAAGTTTGGGCGCGGTGTGAAGTGAAAGAACTAGATATAGCTGTTGTGACAGCAACCACGAAAGCCAAAGAGTTTAACTTTGTATTTATTATTTAAATAATAAAAGTCCCAAACCAACCAAACACCAGTTTTTAAATTGATGACTCCCTCGCTGTTCAACTACTTCTCCCCACCTGTTTACCACGTATCTGTGAATGTTTGTTTGTTATCCGAACAATGTGCAGGATGAAGATACTTCCAGGAGTTCCAGGATTATTCATGTTTCGGTTAACCGGATGTGGTTTGGCAAATGTTTGTGGCCCAGAGATTAGTTCTACCAGTCAGTATCTCTCTGGTTAATTTAGTCGGTAAGCACTGGAACTTTTGGGATGAAATGTACACCATGTGAACATGTAAACATATAACGTGTATAAAATGAATACGAAAAGCAAAAATTGAAAATATAATTGGTTTTAAAATAGCAGATTACTTGGAATTTTGATTCATATTGTTCTGGTTTTGTATGCCGCTGAATGGTTGCAAGTTTGCAAACGTGTTTGCCCTTTTTTGCCCCATTTAGGATTATCTCCTCCGTTGATGTTGGTTTTTAGCACACATACTGCTCATGGTGTCGCAAGTGTTTATTTTGAATTTTATCAAAATCTGATCACAAATGAACTATCTTAAGGGGTTAAATTACCCTTCCACGAGTGTTCTACCGTTAGTAAGAATTCGCTAGAATTATGGTAGCGCTTTTGGCTAAGCGTCAGCTATGTTTCGTTGTTGCCAGTAGGCCTACAGTTAAATTATTATTTAATTTTACTAGTTTTATTAGCTTTAAAACCTATTACACCAGGTTAATATCTTATTCGGATTGCATTTTTCTTCATAATAATTATTTTTAGGTAAATGAAATTCATATGAATTTAAAATATCAATACTTACCGCATAGGGTAAAGTGGAAGAGAATTTAAAATCATAACTTTGCCAACAATAATAGTATATTTCGTCACTAGGTCCTAAAGTGACACTTTGACACGAGGTCAAGTTAACGTCCGAGGATGCGTTAAATGACCGAGGGTCAAAGAGACACTTTCGGGCCGAATGATGAACGGTACTTTTTTATAACATAGTCATGATGCAAATAATTACGAGAAATAAATGACAATAAATAATTTTTTGTCATTCTGCTCTGAAAACAGCTGCTTTAGACTCATGTTTTGGGTTGCTTAAGGGTCACTTTTACACCCAGGTAAATAAAGTATTGTTTTGATGATGTTTTTCTCCCTAGGGGGTTTTTGGCGTGGACATCAGCTGGTTCAACGAGTTTTTTTTGACTGTTTTGAATTTCAACACTGAATTATAGTAGCCTACGTAAATCAGTGTAACAGCTGTTTCTTCAAAACAATATAATTCAGACTGCTGAGTTCAAGCAGTATTTACTTAAGTGTCTTCATAATATTAAAACATTTATTGACATTTATATCTCATTATTATTTGCATCATGACAAAAGTATCGTTCATCACTCGGCCCGCGAGTGTCTTTTTGACCATCGGTCAGTTAACTTGACCTCGTGTAAAAAGTTTTACTTTAGGACCTAGTGATGAAATATACTATAACATTATTAAAAATTAATAAAGTACACATTTTTTGAACTCAGTAGTCTGAATTATAATGTTTTGAAACAGCTGTTAGACTTATTTACTATTAGTCAGTGTTCTAATAAAGTGCAGTATTTGTATCAAAAGCATATATCCCTTAGGGACTGCTTTGTCCCATCATATCACAACTAACTTCAAACAAATACCACAAAAACATGCTTTAAAATACGTTAATAATCAAGTACAACCTAAATACTTATGTATTATTCTAATGTAAACATTATTTTAAATGAAAACTCCGCACGTAAAACAACCCTTAGAATAAAGGTGAGCAACACAACACTGGATATAAATCTATATCAACATGTCAAGGAACACGGCCAACGTGTCTGCTGAGAATATATTGCAGACACACTGTGAATAAAATACTCACTAACTTTCTAACTGGTGAATAAAGTTATCTGGTGTAATTGCATTGTGGAATGGCTGCGTCCTAATGGTTTTCATTTCTTTCTCCATACTGTTGTATGTTTATAGCTATATCGCGTGAGAACATCGCCCTGCAAGCTTTGGTTCGATATTTTGTACATAAAACAAAATGAGTAATATTCAACTAGAGATAGTCGACAGTACGGGAGGCTTACAGTCTGTATATTGGTGATTAAAGAATGGTAATTCATTACCATTCCAAGTCCCAAAGTGGTGTTTTTATTTTGAAGAACTCAGGTTTACGGCAACACCTCGGACGTTAAATGATCGAGGATGAAAAAATCACTTTTGAGGCTAGTGGTGAACAATCATTTTTCAAAATAATAATGAAAAATAATATATTACAGTTTTTGTTGTTATAAATAAACAGAAAGTAAACAATGTTTTGTCATTACTGGTCTGATTTAAACACCCCAGTTCTAAACTAAATAAACTAATTTAGAAATTAAGAAAACCCATATTTAATAACGTTTTGGACAAGGCCTCTGAAAATCAAAGATATTACCTTCGGTCCTGAACGTTAATCATGTAACATATTTTTATGTTGAAACCCTGAAGATAATATCTTTGATATTGAAAGGCCTCGACCAAAAAGTTGATAACTATTAGTTTTCTGAATGTCTAAATTAGTTTATTTCATTAAAATTATTCCTATTGGATGGCACGTATGGAAGGGTGGCCCAAAACCCAAAACACCTTATACAATTCCTTATGAACCAAACCCAACAAAACGCCGTTGTACTTTCATGTTTCATGTCGTTGTACTTTGCAGCACTTCAACCGTCTAATGATGTTTTTAGCTTTAAACGCACTAAAAACCCTCGTTTACTAATGTAAAAACAACACGAGTGGGGTTTTGCATAAACGCTATCGTCACAATAACGATATTCATTCCAGCGTCGTCACTGGTAATGGCAGCCAGTTACGTTTCGGTAACGGTTGCGGGCTTCTACGTTTTTATACGCTTTGAAAACAAATAAGTGCACTATTTTGACTGTTATTAAGTCATTTTACTTTTGAATTCGTCTTTTTACTATTTTTCTTTTAAGATATTAGGTTAAGTGGTGGAGAAGACTCTCACAGTTCTAAATTTCACCTGTAATAAAGTCATTTTCATTTCATTTCATACCAAATCTAGGCTTTCCTGGTACCATTGGTTTGAAATTATTATCACGGTTATGGTTCATTTGGTTTACAAGTAATAATTAATGTAAAAGGTTCTTTAGGTTGTAGGTAATCAATATTATATCAAGTTTGAACGCTTTAATTGCCAAGTTCACCCATAAGCTGTTGAACAGAACCAAGCCCATCAAGCCAAGACCCGAACTACCCCCTTACCATCCTTTAACAACCCCTTGCACAGCTTAATTTAAATATGCTATTACAGCAGATCATTCTAGTTTATGCAAGCAATGAATGTTACCAAATGGTTTACCTAATGACTGTTGTAAAGAGTAAAAGTAAAATGGCTACACTTCTTATACTTACACATTAAAAAATTACCGTTTTTCGGCATTCGGCCGTTCTATTGCTCACTGCCTTGCTTCGGCTTTGGCCTCAGACTTAGAGGTCCACGGTATCACGGTGAGGTATCACCGGCGCTACGATGGACCTTCGGATTGAGGCTTACGTGTTCTTTTACTGCAAGTTTTATTACATATGATGAAGGTAAAACACATGTTTAATTTTATTGAAATCGGACTACAGTACTAATATCGCTGTTAAAGCACAAATAACTTGTTTTGGCTATTTTGAAACAACTAAATAAAGTGTCAATAATTTTTAATACATTGGTGGATACCTCAAAAACATATGTATTTGAAATTTCATCAAAATCGGGTGAAATGTTTAGATTATTAAAACAATTTTTTACCAAAAGTCCTCCCCAATTTCTGGGGGTTGATCAGGATCGGTGCTTATTTTACAGTCCCGGGTCTGAGTTTCACCATGCTGACGGCATGAATATCTCATTTTTCAACAGGAAATTCGATAAAAATACCGATTAGTTAAAATTAAACCAAGAAATTGAACATTCAACGTCTACCTAAACAACCTATTGCTAAAAAATATAGCACATGGTTACATGAAACCAGTTCCTCCAACGGACTAAATTAACCAGAGAGATACTGACTGGTAGAACTAATCTCTGTGCCACAAACATTTGCCAAACCACATCCGGTTAACCGAAACATGAATAATCCTGGAACTCCTGGAAGTATCTTCATCCTGCACATTGTTCTAATAACAAACAAACATTCACAGATACGTGGGTTTCATCAACTTGCCCAACTACAATAATTGATTTATATTGTAGTCTGGTTCGTTGTTTTTGCAGTAACTTCTGTAACTTGAGTGTAGCTACAACTAATGAAAATAATTTTTAATATTTTTATGTGATATTGGAGGGATTTGGAATTCAATTTATCATTTATTGATTCGTAGTCATAAATAATTGACATGACCGAGAAAAGTAAAAACAAATATTGTTGGTACATGAAAGTATAAAGGTAATTTTGGAAAAACCTCCCAATAACTAAAATGGAGCATGAATAATAATTTGAATAATTCTTTCCTGTCGTAATAAATACTAACAAAAATACATATACATTTATTATTTTTTTCGTTTGACTAAATGCAATGGCAATGTTAAAGTTTCAATGTAAGGTTAATATATTATTTTTGACAATGCTGTTTGATGATAGTTTAGTCCATGTTACTCTATGTAAATGCAATTAATGTTTATCACCATTATTATATTTTAGTGCAGTAGGCTATTGTTATACTCGTATATATATTCTCCTCTAAATACATTTAGTAAAAAATGTTTAACGAATAAAATAGTTTTGAATTTTTGAATCTTTAAAACTATATTCAAACAAAAAACATTTAATTTGTGTTTACTTTTATAATTATGTAACTGCCTCCTTCAACTGGTTTTTGCCGGACATATTTTCCGGCTTTACCAGTACGTTCTTCCAACGCAATTTCACTGACATAGTCTTGACACATACACATATAATCAATATACTATAATTAAAAAACCTGGAGAAGCATATGTTTTCATAGAATTTCTAAAACCCTAAGAAACTTCCCAATACTTTAAGCGCTGTCCAATGACTTCCTTATGGACCAGTGCTACCATAACCTACCTGGTATTGGTCCCTTTCCAAAACATCGCCAGTAACATTGCTGCCCATCGCTGAGTAGCTTACCTTGAGTAAGTAAGAGAAACTCATAAGTGAACGTTAAGTAAATGAACACGGAATCACCAGGAAGGCCTTTCTCAAAGTCAGCATTGAAAACTGCTGTACACGTCTATTTGTAACATGAAGATTACATTCAAACCGTTAATATATTCCACATACATAATTGAAATAGTTGTTGAATATTTCTGACTTTATAACAACGTTCGGTTGTCACAAACAAACAAATGTAAGAACGCTATCAGTGACAAGTATCTTGCGTGTAACGGTTATGAAAATGTAACCGGCTAATCGACGATGAAACGATAACCATAACGTGACGATGTCGTTGTACGATAACGGTTTGTTGTGTATTAATAATCACATTTTATCCTGTAGCTCCTGATTAGACTTTACACAAAATAATGTATTTATATTTTGTAAATTTGTCTTTTTTAACATTTTTTAATTAGTTAGCAGTTTTGTAGTGACGCAAAAGTATGTTTACATGTAGTTTTAAGATTTGATGTATGTTAACTAAACTTTATACAGCTGTTGAACAGTATATTTCCTATCTGATAAATCAAATATCGTTTTTGTAAAAGATCGTGACGCCATCGTACCAAAATAGCCAAGGTTCAATTCTCGGCGCAATAGTAACAACTTTTCACGATTTTCACATCTTTACTCGTGGTTTGGAAGTTACGTTCAGCCCCTGGTTCATTGCTATTGGTCGTTGGGCTCTAAATTAATGACCCGATGAGGAATCAGTCTAGTTTGTAACAATACTGTGCCTTAACATCAAAATAAATCATCCATCATTGTAACCATTCTTCTCACATTCACCTTAAATACCCTAAGTGAGAGATATTTTAAACCTAATATCAAGTATCGAGATTGAGAAATAACTTCCCAAAATGTAATAAAATATATATATATATATATTTACTTTTAAAAATTGCACATAAAAAAGAGCAAGTTTACTAATTGGCTTATATTTCGTTATTCTCATAACATAGTCATAGCCATAAAAAACAAAAATAAACACTTTTCAAATACTTATTCGTTCGACTTTTAAGAAAATAGAAAAACTATATAAATATATGTGTTTGAATTGTCCGAGGCCTTTCAAATACCAAGTGTTTATCTTCAGATTGAAACAAATACCGATGATACATCGAAAACTCCGGAGATACATCGAATGTTACCGCTGATACATCGAAAACAGGAAGACTCCGGAGCCCATCACTCCGGTGGCTCTGGTTCGATCCCCGCAGTCACCACTTACATTAGTTTTGTGGTAATGTTACGTCAAGGATAAGGTTCATTATTAGAGAGGACTTCGTAGTTCTAACTTCGCTTCGTTAAAACAAGGAAACATGTTTTAAGTTAATGTAGGGTTTAATGTTGGGATTTCGCGGCTGGTGTCACAACAGCTATAATCAAGTTCTTCCAGATCATACCACGTCCAAACTTCATAACTAGGTTGAAGTATTCCGGTTTCGCTGTGGAGTACCATCTTCAGTCACTGATTGGCTGAAACTGAAACTAAAACTGTGAACCGGAAGAACGAGATTATAGTTAACGTAGGGTTACTTTTAATCTTGTGTAACCTAATAAGAAGGGTTTCATCTCAACATCAAGTACCACGTTTATGAGTCGCCAAACCTCACAACAAATGTGCAACTAATCAAAATAAGACATTTATATGCTTATCAAATACCTACTTTTACTAAATACTCCTAAGACGCCAAACCACGATGAAAAAACATACCTAAAACCTACTAGTCAAAATTTCCTCATAAAATCGCTGTATTATCTTGAACTGTATTTGACTATTGATTTTGTGACGTCGTCTGCTATGTTTAAAGCTTCCTTAGCCATAAAGTGTACGAGGGTCCGGACATGCTACCAGCCCGTATATCCTCTAATAGGAAATTACCGCCGCATTGAACCATGGCCGGCTTTCATCAAGTTTGAACCGTTCAGGAGTACCAACTTTACATTTAGTACACTAGCATATTGTTACAGTAGAAGGGATTAAGGGAGTATTAACTTATTTTAAAAGATTGTCTGGTCAAAGTAGTTAAGTTGTCTCATAAAATTAATAGAGCTCGATATACTTTGATACTTTGATTTGAGACACCGACCACTCCTAGAAGGTATTTAAAGGTGAATATGGGAATGAAAGGTGAAAGGTTTTGATGGATGATGAGGTGTAATCTTGTTACAAACTAGAGCCGACTGTTCCCCAGATTGAGTCATTAATTAATAGCCCAACGGCCAATGGAATGGACTTCCGAACCATGGAGAGTGACCATCGTGAAAAGTTATCGCTGCGCCCGGAAATCGAACGCAGGCTGATTTTGTGCGAAGCACGCACTATACCACTGAGCTATGACCACTCCGTGCTATGATTTTTCGTGCAGTTTGTTTCTTGCTGTAAGTAGTATATTTGGATTTTACTCTGTCAGAGATCGTAGCAAGTTGAAAAATTCTTCTCCCTTTAACTGTTTAATCTAAGAGCAAATTGAGAGTTTTATAAACTTGCTTAAGCAGTCGAAAATTTTATCTAAAGCCAACGGTTATTAGTGTTAATAATGTGTATCCTGATTCTGACCGAGCTCGGATGAATTGCCTTCATCCCAGAGCAGACGAAAGACACTTTTTCAACTCCAATCATTTATTGAAAAATAAAACAACAGTTCAATAATCAAATCTATCACCGAGCGCGGTTGCCACATCGTGTACCTCAATGTGGAATGCACAATCACCCCCACGCCCTCGCTCAACCCGCAGGTCGCAACCACTTTCCGTATCTCATCAGATATCTGTAACATTTCTTTTCTCTGTAGTCTGAGCCTTCCATCCATGCCCGTCGTGATATGTGTTGTGTCTTTATTTCAGCGGACCCGTGGCGGGTTGCCATCGTGCGTGACTATGGCAGCTTATGACTGGCGGGTGTGTGTTCGAACCACGTAGTCACCACTTACATTTGCAAAGTGACTATACGCTAATGCTAGGTAAAGGTCGAGGAGTAGAGAACTTTGTAGTACTAACTTCGCCTCGTTTAACAAGACAAACTTTATTTGTACTATTTTGTGTTATGTGAACTGTAATAATTTAATAATGTGTAATATGTAATGATGTTTAAAACAACAGACGGATCTTCCAAACTTTACGTATTTTGATTATTTATTCTCATAAAAACATCCTGGGAAATAACAACCCACATTGGATAATCATTACCAATGTACTTCAACGTGTACTTCACCCGATTTGAAGTAGGTATCTCCACTTCAATGCATAAATTCGCATCTAAATTCATCAATAAAACTAACCACACAGCTCAGACCAGTTACATTAAACACAAGTGTGGTTATATAGCTAATACGAGTGACCTCTATGATTGATAATTGACCGCAATTCTGATCAGTAAATACATCTCAACACTACTCTAGGTTATGTACTGTTCAGTTATTAGAGATGTTGATTAGTCTGATGCAATTACAGGTGTTATTGGGTAACATTATGAAGTTATTATGGACGAAGTTTTAAAGTGTTTTGTGTGTAACTATGCAAACTAATCGACGATGGAATGACAATCGTAACGTGGCGATGTCGTTTTTAGTTGACGGTTTGTTGATTACAAAATTCAAATTTTTCCTGTTGTTGCCATTTAATTTGTTTGAATAAGTGTACTTAATAACAATTGTTTATGGGTTTTTATGCTTGTACATGTGTTTTATAGTATCGCAGATGTGTATTGTATAATGTTATCTAAAGGTTTGCGTGTAAAACTCGATAGTTCGACTTATTGAAGAAGTTATTGAAATGTCGAACTATACGGTATTATTTGTATATAAAGGATTTCATCAGATAGAGGTATTGAAATACACTAATACAGTTTGAAAAATTTTAACGAAGTAAGAAAACCCAACTTCAATGTGTAAGATACCTTTCATACATCATTAGGACAGTAAAAATAAAATCATAATTTAGTAAAAATGCATTCAAATATTTCTTTTTTTTTATTAAGTCACCGTGAAAGGTTTTCATCTGTAGGGAATTAGAACGAGACATAATGTCGTCGTTGTTACGTCATGAAAGGTTTGTTTTGCAAAAGGGTAACTTTTTAAGAGTTATGTTGAGTTATATTAAAGAAAATAAATATATTATGAAAATTCGTTTCCCATTTAATGAGAGGATTGTTCGTTTACGAGTCATTAACCAGGTAAATAAGTAGATTTTCTTGACAAAACTTACACCCTAAGATTATTTTACCATCTTGAAATAGCGGCTTAACGTGACTTTTAAACCCATATAAACAAATATTTAATGGTTGAAAACTCCACGGTTGGAAATCGAACCCAATACGTCTGCGTATCGGACTGATATGTGAGTATCTGCAAAAAGTACCCGTTGTTGCATATTTTAAGCCTATCTTATAGGAATATAGTTACATTATTATTTTACTAAAGTACTCTACCTTTTGCTCTAACTTTGTTAAAGAGAGTAATAGCTTTTACTTAAAAACATATGCCCATAACCCAATCACTTGTGAATGTTTGAAATTGTTACTTTGATACTTTGATTTGAGACACTTAATACTCCTAGAGGTGAATATGGGATGATGGTGAGTGTGTTGAGTGTTTTGATGTATGATGAGGTGTATTCATGTTACAAACTAGGGCCGACTGTTCCCCAGATTAGGTCGTTAATACCTCAACGACCAATGGAATGGACCAATGGCTTAACGTGACTAACCAAACCACGGGGAGTGGCCATCGTGAAAAGTTATCACTGCGCCCGGAATAATATTTAAATATTCTTATACTCTACGTTTAATAAAAGATGATGAATTCCTTTTGAGACATTTTCATTGTTCTGAAAATAAGAATATCAAGAAGGTTTGGTTAAGGTGGTCAAATGCGTTTCAAATTTGTCAACTTTATTTTGCAACGAAGCTCACTCAAACAATGTTCAAAGATTTGTATTAATTTTATAAAACATGTGTTGCCAAATCTGTATTAATTAAAGTCAAAACAGTGTCTGTGAAATATTTTCAGTTAAAACAGAGAGAGAGAGAGCTGAGACAATGTTACTTCAGATGTTGATATGGATTTATAGCCCGGTCAGCTTTACACGGTTTGGCTTTATACACAAACCCATTGTAACTGAATTAAATTTAGCTTATAAACACTAGATCTTTGTCATCAACTTCCATTAAATACGTAGTTCAAATTTTGTCACCGTTGCATTTTTTGTATAGTTGAAACTATTATTTGATATGCAAATGTATTAGGAGCAAGGTTGAGGGGCAGCTATCTAAGAGAGAGACAATGAATGCCCTGAAGTCTCTTCTCCATCGAAACTCTGACAAAATGGATGTCAGTTAGGGCACTCTTTCTTTCACCAGATAAATAAAACGTACATGACAATGCAGGTGGTTAACTGCCCTTATTCAATAAAACATTATTTTTCTTTACAGCGATTACAATAATTAATAATATGAAGCTGCGTTCTTTTTATAAATGAAATTTTAATTCCCTTGCTTGAATGTATGTTTCATATTGCTTGAATATAAGTCAATGTATCATCCACTTGCAGTGTCAGGTTAAGTGTTGATTAAGCCTAATATTGTTCTAAAAATTATTATTTCTTTATTTAAGATTTGATTTAAAACCATATTTACTAGAAGAATTTTAAGCCACATAAGGTCACTAAAGCAAGATCCTTCAGAAATGTATAGGTTTAAAATTGTCTTTAATGCCAGGAAGATCGTTTGCTATATTTCATTAAAACTCAACATTTTTCAATATTAAGTACATATTAAATATAAAAAAGCACACAGACTAATGCGGCACAGAGAGGGGTTACACCAATAACACATGTGTGACCACAACGTGAATTAGACCAACCGTAAAGCCGATCAGATAAATAAACATTGCGTCTCTTTGAGTGTTCGACTATTCGATAAAAGTAGGGAAACTGTGATGTTTTGTTTCAATTTGTTGTTTGTGTCATAAACACGAACCTAAATTGAATAACAAAACTGTTCGACACACTCCAGCTGTTATCTGCAAAAACAATTACCGAGTATTGGTTAGTTTTGTTTCTGGCGTGCGTTAATTATTTGTTGTTATAGTTTATTGACTCAACTTTACTTGAATTGAATATGAATTTCACTTCAGTTTAGAGAGTAGAATCATTACACTCTAGATGGTGTTAGTAATGAATGATAACTTTACTGTACTTTATGTTCGTAATAGTGTCATATAATTATACTTGTTACTTTGTCGTACGGTATAGTTTTAGTCATGTCAAGACATATTTAAAGTTTAAAAAATATGTTTAAATAAGTGCATTAATACATCAGGAGCTGACATTTATTGTTAACGAACCAGAAAAACTATCAATCAAGAAATGAATACCACAGGCTCCAAACGTCGCAAAATCTTTCTCAGTATGCAGGAATAAAACTGTTTAACAATATTTCCCCATTTTTAAAACTAAAAAAGTCATCTGCTAACTTTAAAAACTTATTAAAGAAATTGCTGGTTGTTTAAGCATGTTACACCGTAGATGATTTTCTGAATTCTTCTGGCGCCTTTGAATACTTTTTTACTGTAGTACTAGCATAAATTAGGCCTTTTTGTTAACAGTGGTTTTACTTCGGTAATTTAATGTCTTTTGTTGTTGTTATTTTCTTATTATTTTGTCAACACAAAATATGTTTTGTTCTCTCGCAATCAAATGTTTAATAATTTAGTCAAGATCCTCATTTTTTACTTCAAGACACACAATCAAAGTGTTTTCTTGTACTTGTTTTGTAATGTTTATAAAAAATCGTAAGATAAAAAGAGCTTGTAAGATATGTAGCAACAAGTTTATTGGTATACGGTCTAATTAGAAGATTGAAGATTATGTTTGCTCTTTAAGTTGAATGACAAATGGTATTGTCTATTGGGAAAATATCAGCGAAAAACAAAAAAACCCTTCCTTTTACACAAAAGAATTATGAACATAATTACACCCGGTCTAGAGAGTGAAGATTGAAAAGACAAAGTTTGAAAGACACAGAGTGCGATAGACTGGACAGAACAGAAGAGTGGATCTATAATGTTATGAACCAGACGCACGCATCACTAAATAATACATGAGCCAAGGTATTCAATAATGGGTAGAGTTCTTCAGTCTGACAGACTGTCACATGAACACTATTTAGTTCTTTGTTTCGTGAAATTAAACCTGTTGTTGTATTTCTTGCAACGAACTAACACGAAGGAATGACCGTTGCAGTGAAGCAAAATTATAATTCAGGGTGAATTTCTTAAGAGGGGGCCGGATAGAGCCCGAACGGCGTTCAAATGGGACAGGGAATTTAACATGGGAAAATTTGCAAACTGTGTTTTACGTAGGTTAATGAACTAAAACGTGGAAGGTTTTCTGGAAAAGCATAGAGTCATTAGTGCTGCTGCCTGTAAAAAAGCAAAAATGAGTTCGGTTATAAAATAGAATTTTAATTAATGAATTTCGAGTGGTATGTTCTTATGGAAAATCCAGATTTTAGTTCAGAAGTACAGAATTCATTTGATGACGAAAGTAAAAGTTTAGTGTTTATATGAAGCAGCATCAATAGATCTATGCTTCCCCAAAGAACCATTTGACATTTACGAGTAGTAAATTAACTTGCCTAAAACGTAGTTTGCAGTTTTATCCCATGTTATAAGCGGTACTTTGAGTTGGACCTGCGGTGCTCTATCCGGCCTCTCTTAACGTTGTCTTCAGGATTATGCAATTTATTAGCGAATTTCCATAAAAAATAGAGCTATTCGTTTCTGTTGCAAAAGAGAACGACGAAACGTCGTAGAACAAAACAGTTTGCAGTATTGAGCTTCCCAACACCTTAAACAAATCAAATGGCAAAACTGTTGTGTGTAAATATTTAAGAAATATCATTTTCTGCCGCCACCTTTGTCTGCTTTAACTGATTTTGTTGATTTTTAGTACAATATTTAGGTACAGTATCGTAAGTTGTTATACTATGTTTAATCAAAATCTGATGATCAAAATAGTTTCCCCATTTCCGGGGGGGGATTTCCCCTCCCAAACGGACACTTCCGGTGTAATTATACCATGTTATAAGAAATTCGCTAGGATTCACGTTAGTGGTTGTACAACGTTTCGGCTATTATTGTATTTCTTGAATTTACTAAAAGTATTAGTAGTAAACAAAATTAATAATTTTAATTTCTCAATGCTATCGTCAGGATGATGCAATTTATTTAACTTGAAATACAATTCTTCCTCTGCAAACTAAGCAATCATCAGACTGTAGTGGAGAAATATTGTCTTCTGCATCAACTCTAGAGTAACTTCAGCGTTCGATCTTTGTTTGTTTGGCATTGATTCATTGAATTTGACTCTTAGACTTGTCCAGAGACTAATGGAATTTGTTTTGTTCTTTCGTAGCAACATCCATATTACTTAGAGAAAGGTAAAGTTTAGAGTTTTACTTTGATTTAAGTTGATGACCTTGTGGGGTGGATTTTAAAAGTTAGTTTTGAGGAGAAGAGCTGCATAATATGTTCTTTGACAAGTAGGTACTCTACAAATATGTAGGGACAAACCATTACGCCATCATATGAAATTGCTTTTCGGAGTTGCTCTGAGTAGTTAAAAATAACTTCAGTACATTTATCAGGTACAAAATAAAATTTTGCATATTTTAAAAACTAAAATATATTTATTTAAATAAAAATAAGAGGCTGATAAAGCATTGATAGTATTTTTCCTTTACTGTTTGTAGATATAAAAAGGCTCTACAGATATATTGGGGAGGAACACTCACGGAATCGAATGAAACGTGGGCACCAGTCATAAATGAGTCATCGCTGGATTTTATCTGTGAAAACGCTGCACTAAACGCCGGAAACCATAAATACTTCCGGTGAAATCACTTACTTTATTACTGCTTTTCAGATTTTTTTAAAGTTCGATCACGAAAATATCGTGCTATAAAGACTTAACTTTAAAAAATGAAAAT
This sequence comes from Matsumurasca onukii, assembly GCA_018831715.1. Lineage (NCBI taxonomy): Eukaryota > Metazoa > Arthropoda > Insecta > Hemiptera > Cicadellidae > Matsumurasca > Matsumurasca onukii. The sequence continues at coordinate 63,622,967 of CM032062.1, forward strand.
AAATATAAGTTTACCATTTACACCGACATTTTCTTTAAATAATTATTTAAAAAATGCGTAAGCTACATGGTTTTCCTTAGTGAGGTTACATCAATAGTAACTCATCGATTTTCAGGATTTACTCACCTTCAGGTTAAGGAAGACAGCAGAAGGAGTTCCACACAAACAGTAAGAAAGCCTTATTGAACGTATAAGGTTTATTCTTGTAGGTAGAAAACTCCTCTTGTTTACAAATATATCATGTTTATTAATGTAAAGGTTTTTTTGAAAAGTGAAAAAGTAGTTCAGGCAACGAATGCTTGAAAAAAGTATAGAGGGAAATGTTTGAAACTTCTTCTTTGTTTGAATTAGTTAGAGGTGAACATATTAAAAGTCCCCGCCCGTAGCCTTTGAGCCGGTGGAGGAGAGGGTGTCTAAAGGTGCCATTATTTTAGATTTATTTTAATATCTCGAAAGCTTTGCGTTGTGATGACGTCTGTACGAAATGAAATCTGATTCAATTTGCTACAAGTCGTATATTTAAGGTTTTCGGATATCTTGCATAGTTTTCGAGATATCAGCTCTTAAAAGTCTATAATTATGAAAAGAAAACATTCTTTTCACATATGAATATTTTGCTCTTTTGATCAAGTAGCTCTTAAAGGTTTATCTGAAGAATAAATTCTGGTCATAATAGGGTTGTAGGAAACTAAATTTCAGTCACTACTATGTACTGCTTTGCTTTTTATACCTATTTTCCGTCGAATTTCGAGAATTTCCAATATTGAGCGTGAAAATGAAGTTTTGCGTCAATTATCGACTGATGAATCTTTCAATTTTCCTCCGTTTCCTAGCAATGTTTTTTCCAAACTACATACTTTGATAGTTGATATCTGGAAAACTACACAAGATAGCAATAAACTTTAAATATATAACTTGCAGCAAGTTTAATCAGCTTTCATTTTGTACATTATATTTACGACGTGACAACGCATAGTTTTCGAGATATAATCAAACATCGAAAATATTGTACCTTTAGACACCCTCTCCTACCAGCTCAAAGGCTACGGGCGGGGAATTTTTATATGTTCATCTCCTAACTAGTCCAAACAAAGTTACGAAGTCAAAAATTGTCTTCCAAACATTTTCCTCTATACCTTTTCGATGCCTGGACTAAACGAGCCGCCGTAAACCTTGCACTGAAGCGTCGCCTCGCAGTTGAGACTCTTAAGGTCACAATGTTGATCTTTGTGTGCTTGAAAACGCAGTACGTTGATAAGTTCTTCGAAACGTCAAGAAAAAGGTAAACACGTGTTTTTTTAAAAGGGAGGGGATGTCATGGACCAACCTTTGTTAATACGTTTGTATGATTTACTCACTATTTATTAGTTCATCTTAAATGTGTATTAAATTTATTTGAATATAATACTTTTAGGAATAGTTTAATTACAATGTCTAAAATCTGGCTAATGTCGAAACAGACTTAGCTAAAACTGTAGCTTCTTTCAAAAAGAGTGATTCGCATTTCTTCTGTCATAATTAATCTTCTGAATCAACAATGAAAGATCATCTGGCGAGAAAATATTGTCTTTTCCCGGTTAAATGAACTCTAAGCCTTTGAAACTCCGGATTCATCTTGTGTTTTTCTGAGTAATGGAGTTTAAACGTTTAATTTAAATTATTTGTCAGGCCGTAGTCTGTGGTTGACCTTTTACAAAATATTGGACTTTTAAATAAAACTGTAAGGCCACTTATTTAATGCAATACTCTAGGAATATTAAGAACATATAATCTTATTGTGGAGATATTGGAACTTGAAAAGAAAAAGCATTATTAAAACCGGAGGCCAATACAAGAGGTTTTATTGAAACAAGCTATTTAATAGCAAGCCATCACTTTCAGGCTCGTTACACAAAGAAGTAAAATTAAACATTGTACATCCCTGTACAATAAATTTGTAAACAAAACAAGTAACTATTGACTTAATTCAAACAAAACGTTAAAACTGTAAAATTCAAGTTAAAACGTCTACAAGATTTCTTTACTAGTTAAAACTCGATTAGTAATACTATAGGAAAAGTAAAATACAGTTTTGTTTGTAGTCTCAACCATTGTACATCCAAATTGGTCTTTATCTTTCATCATCCGAAAGAACTGTGGAAACTGTGGTTTCTTGCGTACACGAAAAAATGACATCCTTCTGTTTTTAAAGGAGGCAAAAGTATTTGTTTCGTGGTTTTTAGTTATTGTTATTACGTCAACCATGACTAATTTTACTGTTCCCCGCTCAAGTTATGTAGTAGTGAAAAATTGAACTAGTACAGTGAGCTTTCCTTGATAAAGTTTCCAATTTTTGTTCGAAAGAGCAGTCTTTATGAAGTTGTTTATTGCTGAGTGAAACGTTAAATGAACGAACGACTACTCGTAAATGAGTCTACATGACGTTTCATCAGTATTGATCACGTGACAGACAACACTGCGCTAAACATTGACTCTCCTCTTTACAACGCACGATGAATTTATGTATTATTTTCTAAAAACATAATGTGTATTTTGTGTGTGAAATAAACATTCAATGAATAAATAAATATATACAGCTACAACCTAGTTCTTCCGGCTCACACCACGTCCAAACTTCATTATTAGGTTGAGATATTTCGGCCTGCCTTTGTAGAGTACCATCTTCAGTCACTGATAGGCTGAAACCAGTAACTGAAATTGGTAATCCACAGCGAGGCCGAAATATCTCAACCTAATTGAAGTTTGGACGCGGTTTGGGAATAACTAGATTATAATTGTGACAAACTTGATTCCGCGAAAGCCTAAGAGTTAAGTTTAAATAATAAACAGGGTTGAACAGAAGGTGGTGAATATATTTATAACCTGTGGAATTTTGTTTCATGAACTGCTTTTGCAACAAGGTGTTACCCAACATTGTAGGCGTTCTGTTATATTTTCAAACTATTAATTCTGACTAGGGAAGGTGTTAAAAATATTGTTACCACTCAACTCTTTAATAGCCTAATGCCGCTAGTATTTTTTCTGTTGTATTTAGTAATATCTACCTTCAATAACTCCAGTGAGTATTGTAATACACATTGTAATTGTGTGTCAATTTGTAACTGGGTAGAAAGGGAATTTGAAATTAAAATTCATTACAGAAGCCCGTCTCCTGAACCTGTTGAAAATAAAATTGTGATGTAATATGCGTAAATGTCTGCCAATTATATTTTATGTACGTAATTGAAAGTATCTTATAATTGGTTTGACGTACTCTGAAGAGGGTGAAGACGATGAGGTGCCCCAATCAGATTACAGGAAGGCTACAAAGAATTTTATATAGAGTCTACTAAGGCTTCAAAAGTCCACAAAACCCTTTATCTATTAAACTTCCCACTATAAATCCAAAAATATCATTAAAAGCTCTTCAATATACTGAACATACCGGAAACTGTAGGTCTCAGGTTCGAATATCGAGGTTTCAGTATGTTATCCATGTTAATCACAGTAGGAAGCTTATCCAAACTTATTACGCTCCTAAACTTCTCACCTAAGATTCCTGTTTGAATAATAAACTAAAATCTGATTTATTTTTATGTTACTGAATAATTAAAACTGTTGCAAGTTTGACAAATTAGCAGTAATGGAGCCAACTGCTTTGGGACAAATGTTGACCAGTTTTATTTTTTGCGTCAGTTTGATGGATGAGAAACAAAGGTTATCAATTTTAATCACGCCATTTCATTCGCAGCTACCTTCAACAGACTTTTCTGAGTTTAGCTTTTACTGGAACACTGCCATTAAATACAGATATATTGTTTAAATAGATACCCTAGTGACACGTCACAATTATAAAGTGTGGTGAAACTTGAGAAGAATTGAATATTAGTTTGAAGTACGTATGGTGAATACTAATATACTCGTACTAATTTAATACTAACATAAATAGGTTTAGCTTTCAATATAACAATGAGACTGTAGGTTTTAAAGGCAAGAAATTTTAGACAACAAAAGGCAACAAGATGATCTTTGTTTTCAGACACATAATAATATCTTACCGTTTCTGGACACCGTACAATACTTTGTGTGTCCAAAACCTAAGTTGAACCAAAGATAATATTATGGAAGGTAGATTGCGCATAGATGCCACATGGCTGAAATGGTAAAATCAGCATAGTTGCGGTTTACAGCCCGCACAGATAGCTTAGCTTTTGCGTAGTGCTGTTTTATATGCTATTGTTGTCTTTCTCCCCTCGATGTGACCAAATCGTGCGATTGTTTAGAACGAACGAACTCGCGCGTGCTTCAGTGACTCTAAAGAGACTTAGTGCTAAATATAATACACAAATAATTAATAGATAGACATATATAAATAAATATAGGCCCTGCAAACAACATAGTACGTATCAGTGTATATTATCTGAACTCACATCTCCGGACCAAGGCACCCTGGAACGCATCATTTTTCTTATAACTATCTTTATAAAAGATGGAAGTTTTTTAAACTGTAAGGTGTTGTAACGTAAAAGTTAACTTACTACTAATAGGTTCTTATATATTTAGCGATTTTTTTCTCTAAGTTTAGGTATTTTTCAAATTACCCAGTAGTACAACGTATGGCATCTTGGGGTTTCTACTAAGTCTATTTTACCTTGTAAAACACTACACTAATGTTACTTCTTGCGTGTTTAAATTAGTGCTAAACGTGTCTTAACTTAACATTTTTAGTAATAATAAAATTATTAATTCTCGAATAATAATATGTAGAAATACACTAACTTAAACAGTAATTTAGGTTCAGGATCATGCATATAACTAGGATTTCAAAAACAATCAAATTTAATTAAAATAAAAATCGGAAACTTTACTTGTTTATACAAAATTAACTTATACAAAGAATATAATACAACGTATTATTGGACAGTTTCATTTATTGATGTAAAACAAAAGACACAATTATTCAAATTCAACCTAATTAAAATTCCTATTTTCCAACAACAGGTTTGGACAATACAATAAGATAGATTTACAAAACTTGAGACACGTTTAATGAAAGACAAAGTAAACGTTTAATCTTAGGAAGCAACATTTTCCTGCCAGTTCATCCTTTATTGCCGTCTAAAGAAGATTAATTACAAAGCAAGACAGGAAAATATTAATGATCTTTGGAAGTGGTGAGGAGCAAGAGATTACCGATCATTTGAGGAAAAGCAATAAAAACTGTCTTTTTTAGTATACATGAAAAACAACATGATTCTTTTCTACTCGTACAGAACATAATAAAAATTTATTTTTCTTTAATTTTAAAATTCCATAAAGTTTGTTTTAACATACCACGACATCACATGTTAATAATCCAATCCAATCTTGGATTGTAAAGGTAAAACATTCTAAGAGCCATCCGATGGAGGTTTTCCATAAACATAAGGTAATAGCAAGTAGTAAACGTAACAGATGACATTTTCTCAAAGCTTTTTCCAAACAAAATTCATACATTCAGCCATTCGAAATTAGCCGAAGAACTTTTAACCAAGCCGTTTGACAAAGGAGCTCTTTGAAAAAGGGTTTAACCGATACAAATTTTAAACTCAATTTAAATATCACTTCAAACCTTAAATAAAGTTATTGTTTTGCAAAAAACTTTGATTATGTAAAAATGGACGGTTTTACCACAAGAAGTATTATACAAATTACTATACTTCAATAATTTGTATACTTTAAAGAAAATTGTAAGAACCTAAGACGAAGATATCAAGTAATTGCTTATACATTATTAGTTAGGACCGGAACTCAATGTTGGATAAGAACCGGAAGCAATAAAGCTCGAGACCGGATGTACTTAGGATAGGAATACAAGAGGCAAGAGAAGTGTATTGTATTGTATTCTATTGTATTCAACGAGACTCTCGTATTGTTCCTAGCCACTTTGTACAGTCAACAGTTCTTGAGTATGACCTTTGAGTACTTCTGTCAGTCTATTGCGTTTGGATTTTATTATGAATTTTCTTCGCTCAAGTTATAGGTTTTCAGTTAGCATGTGCAGTTTTTAAGAGTCCACCTCAGTAGACAACTCAAGGAAAGTCTAAAATCGCCCGCGTAAGATGTACACGACACCACGCATGTTACGACTGACTAAACCCACCTTCTTTCAACTGATGCGACCTGTCAAAGTAAAAACAATCGAACGCGGGTACGTTTTCCCCTTTGGTTTTAGCTATACTAGTTTAGCTAGTTCAGCTGAAGACTGGTACTTGCTAGGCCATTTTACTCGAAAATTACTTGCATCTTGTAAATAGTATAAAATATTGTTTTTGGTGAGTTTAGGTACAGTAGGAGAAAATTGCCAGTTAGTATGTCAATAGTCTATCCACTAAATAAATAACAGTTAAAACTAAGGGAAGTGAGTTCTTTAGTTCTAACTTTGTTTTGTTAAACATTACAAGCTTTCCTTACGGAGTATAGAAAAAGGGCTACTGCTAATAAATACACCAGGGTTATTAAAACTAACCATATTCTGTAAACAACCCCGGAAAAGGTTTACAACTATGGTTGTTTCAGTTACACATCCAGTCCCGTCGCTCAGTAAACATAGTGAAAACAATACTTGTACAAAACCTGTGAAACTACAGCATTAGCAATGTTGAACTGGAATGTAGATTGAATATTCCCGAGCAATAACAAATAACAGAGGAGGAGACAAAAGGACGGTAATCGCCTGCAAGTGGCGTAGTGGTCGACTGACACGCGACTACGCTACATAATAGATACAGTAGTTCAATAACGGATACTGCTTAGGTGCTTGTACGTGAGACATCAGCATGCACACTGCTTCACTCTGCCGGTACTTTCTTGTACCAACATCTTCATGTGTTTGTTTTTTCTTGTGTAGGAGTATTTTCTTGCTTCTTTTTGTGTATCGATTTGGTGTATCGTGAATGGTTGGGACGACGACAACTGTGACAAACGTGGTTTTACGTAGCACGCATGAAATCGTTTAGAACTAAGATACACAACACAAGTGGAAATGTATTGCAATATTTGTTCTCAGGTAAGTTAAAACGTATTTCGTCAAAGGTAACAGAACTAATTTTTTGACTACAGATCAGTATTCTGACTAAATGTATTTACATCATTTTATTTTAAGAGGTCATGCAAAAAGTTAAAATAAAGAAAGTTACTACAGCCCGAAGGGTTGAACTTTGTGAGAATAATTTCTAAGTTGAGAAAAACGTGCTCAGGTGCTGTATTCTCTGAAAGCTAGACTTCGAAGATGAAGAGTGAAAGAATAGACAGGCTGATTTGAATGGCGACTCACCCTCAGGCTTCTGCTGCACGCCTCTTTATCACCTTTGCCCATGTCTGCGCATGCGTTGATACAGAGTTAGTGACGCGCACCAATCACGACGCGACAAGTGGAACAGCGACCAATCACGGAGCGAGTAGGACTACAACGCACCAACCACGCGGCAAGTGGCAACAACGACCAATGACGGAGTGCGTAGTTCTACCACGCACCAATCAGAACCGTCAGGCGACAACAACAACTACAACGCACCAATCATGACACGTATTCACGCACTTGACACACGCGACACTGGATTACGCTTGTTGTGTTTGTTTTACTGTCTTCTTGTGCTGCGTGTGCATAAACCTGTAACAGAAAATGTTCATTGTGTGTTATGTTGGTACTGTTGGGTGTGCGAGCAAGTCTACAGTATGAAGTTGATGCATTTAGAGAAGATTGGAGGAGAAACGTTCTACTAGATATTGTATAAGAAATTCTACAAATGTGCAAAATACAAGCTACTACTATGGTTATCTAAAAATTCACACTTTTTGAGTTGAAACCTTTTACAATAACGGCAAAGTATTACAGTTTACATTTTAAGCTAATTTATTTATACTGATGTCTTGAAGATCTCTATATAGAGTTATACCCTGTACAAAATCTAGAACAATCAATTTAAATCCGTGCATTTTTATTAAATAGATTACTCGAATCTAATTGAAGCATAGAATAACCTAAGTAGAATATTTATGCCTGAATTGAAACAGGACTATAAAGGACTGTACAGGACTGTATAGAGGTAATTTAAGGAAGAGGTTAGACAAAAAAGTGGTGTTATGGGTGGTAGGACACATCATTAATGAGGTCGGTCAAGTCATTATTTGATTTTGGTGTTCAAATAAAGTAGGTGAAACGAAAAGAGAGAAATGTTCAAGTTGGGGTAGCTTTATTTCGACTGAATTAATAGTAACATTATGTTGGTGATGATATACAGACGGGAAAAGAAACTTAGGTGAAATGCAGAATGGTAAGGAGAGGTTGTGATATAATAATATAACAAACACAAGTCATGTGCAAATCATGTTCCATCATTGCTTTATGGAAGGAGGTGGATGGGGTGATCCGGCAAGCTATCTGGGTCCAGTGGTTGGGAAATATTCTTACAGGTGGTAAGTCAGCGGTTATACTGTAGTTGGGAGGTGAAAGGGGGACAAGTATTAACTATAAACTTTGTCAAGAAGATGAAAAAATCTAATTGATAATTTAACTGACTCTAATTGGTCTTTGCTCAGAAATCGTCAAAAGAATTTAGAGACACTAGAACATTTCTCCAATCTGAATTTCTGTTCTATGATACCATGCAGTCGTGCTGATGTATTCATAAATGTAAGTACGCATGGCGTGTTCTACCGTGCTATGAGTAAGTAGTATTTTTACACTCTATTGTCTAAGTGATAGATGAATCTAGAGTCTAATATTAAGTGCTTGGTATGTACAAATATTACATAGTGTCCTTGTAAGGCTCGTTAGTGTTTTGTAGAGTGAATACTATAGTCTAATATATTCCTTGATGGTAATTTTATATTTCAAAGCTTCAGACACGATGGTTTTTCTCTTAAAGAAAGATGTACAGGGTGACAACAAATCCTGGACGGGCTATTTAACTTTTACTGTCGAACGTGGCAAGACAAACTCATCACGTTTGTCCGATATTAGGCAGTAAACTATGGTAAGTAGTGACCAGAAATATTAATAATCACTCTATTAGAGTTGATGCCTTTATCTTGCGTTGTTAAAAGATACAAAACCGGCCTGGAACCGTTTTAGTCACCCTGTAGAGTGATAGATAAGAAGGTATCTTCAGGTAGAAGTCATATTCTAATATGAGTAAAATTATCATTGCCATGAAATATTATAAACATTATATGATTTTAGAGGTACTAATCTATGGGTTACTATATTTCTAAAATAGCTAGCTCCTTTTAAAGATAGTCAAATTTAAAAAGATCACAGGAGGACGGTTATACACAATATTGCTCCTTAGACAATCATTCTAAGAAGACTTAAAACCCAAAAGAAGGTTTTATAATAAACCCTGAAAGCTTGGTGAGGTTTTTTTTAAAATTGGCTTTAATCCTGCTTTGGAGCATTGAAGTAAGTACAACCAAGTATATTTCCAACCAAAACAAATACAAGATGTAGTAAAACTTTAAGTTTCTACAAGTTACCTTTTGGCGCCTGTAGATCCTACTGTAGTTTCTTCTTACATATGTACATTTCGGGACTGGGGTGTCCCATCATCAGCGTACTTTTCACAATTGTTCATTATGTTAAAAATATACACACAGTCACACACAAACGGTCACTTAGTTTGTATCGCGGGATGTCACACGCTGAACTCGCGCGGCCCAATAGTGCACGGCCCCGAGAGTTCCGAGCGTGTGACATCCCGCGATACAAACTAAGTGACCGTTTGTGTGACTGTGTGTATATAGTGTATATATCTTTTAACATAATGAACAATAGTGAAAAGTACACTGATGATGGGACACCCCAGTCCCGAAATGTACATATGTAAGAAGAAACTACAGTAGGATCTACAGGCGCCAAAAAGGTAACTTGTAATAACACAAGGTCCTACAACTGGGAAAACTAAATATTTTAAGTTTCTTTTCAATTCAATTTGTACCTAAAATAATTCTTTAATGATGATGATTACAAATTTGCTTTTCAATATCTAAACGTATTTTAATTATGTTTCTATTTATTACTTTTGTTTGCAGTTATAATCATTACTGAATTTGAATGTATTGTTGTTGATATTTTAGCGGCTAAATTCAACAGCTCTTGTATTAGATTTTTATTTCAATACATCTCGCTTAACATGGAAAATGTACGAAGAGATCCAGTATTTATGAAGTAACGTGCGTAAGAAACCATAGCTACTTTAACAGCCCTTAAGTACTTATTTACAAGTCGTATGAAGTTACTATCAAACTAGTAGTGATTATGATCCAAAAGCCTGATCATCTGCTAGGATGCTAACACATTATCAATACTATTTTATTAACAGCTATACCGACTACGGTAGAGATTAAAAAATATATTTGTTTTATTTCGTTGCTCAACATGCATCTATGTATTTTCTTAACCAACTTCAATCTAAACTACTTCATTCTAACCCTACAAAATTTTGCTAATCTTCGAGGAAAGTTGTCTATATCAAAGCGAAATCATTCAAAGCAAGGCGCTAAAAATAGTCCAGAGAAAACTAAGTTCAGATCAAAGATTTGCCCAAACGTAATTTTGAACTGCAACTATATAATTCAGTTCAAATTTGTAAAATCGGCGATCCAGTAAACTTTGCTCCCAAAACGTATCTTTCAAGGATGTAAAATTATTCAAAATGTTCTAACGGTTAGCTTAAGACTGTTAGAAACACTTATAAACATAAAAACTTAAAATGTTTAGTTTTATATTTTAGTAAATTACGTTTTGAATAAAACAATAAAAATCAGTTTAAATCAGAACTGATTTAACTTGGTTGAACCTCGTCTTATGGACAAATTTAATGTTTTACAAACTTTTAAACGATGATTATATTTTCTAAAGCGCATAACTTAAATAGCTATACATAGTTATCTAAAAATTCATAGTAAAATTTAAAATTCAGATATATTTCAACCGTTTTTCCAGTTTAAATAAATAATTACGTCGATTGAAATCATCCATAAATCTGTACATTTTTTTAACAACATATCTTTTTAGGAAAATATATAATAGAACCCTTTTGTGGTTTGTTAAACATGGACCAGTTTCACTCTTTAGATCATCTTATCTACATTTATACATTGTACAATTAAATTGTAAAATAATATTTTTATCCAAAAGTGACCTAAATGTTGAGACCAGTCCACGTTTAAATACATTACTAAAGGGCAGTACATTATTTCTTTCCTATTGAATAACTTTAAATTAATATTTTAGTTAATGTTTTCCGAAAGAAAAGCCTGCTTGTGTGACAAACTGTTGAAGCTTTTAAGGCGAAGTGTTTTCTCTGGACTATCTAGAAAGCAGCTCTTACTTTTGATGTGTGTCATCAACTGCACTTGGGGTGGTTTGCGCCCCGTTTCCGTGACTTCCAGCCCACCACCCCTCGATGGCATCTGAAACCAACAGTCACACCCTTGAATACACACTCACACATTCTCTGTTCGACACAATGTTCCTCTAGGTGTCTTCATTTCGAAGTGTCGGATCAAAATACTCAGCAGCTCTCATCCCTTCATAATAGTTATTATACGGTAAGAGAATTTAATCGGAATTTGATCATGGGTCCATTTTTCAATTCAGCCTTAACCGGTGGTTAAAACTTAACCGGCTGTCAACCAATAGGGAAGCTGGAAATTCCCTTTGAGGTTAAGTTTTACTTTGTCTGTTTTGATTTTTCATTCTAATGTTACAGTTTGTAAATAACTATTTTAGCATGATGCATACGTGTTAAATTCAATAAAGAATGAAAAAAGAATACCTGTATTGCATGAACAGCCTTCAATAACTCATTAAAGTGTTTTGAACGTTTTGTGAAAATGTAAACATTGCATAATTGTTAAAACTTAACCAGTGGTTAGTTAACCTCCTTGAGTTTAAATTGATTTCATAGTATTATGACGTACGTATTAGTTTTATAAGCAAAGCTGCCACTAAGAATGTGTTAAGTAATAGAAGAAATATTAAGAGAATTCTAGTCGTCGGATCTTAAAACAAGCCTGTAACTGTTGTGTGCACAAATTTAATGGGTTTATAAGTTTAAAATAACAAACGTTTGAAGTTGAATTAAATTTTGCTTTTTCAGCATAGAGCTTTATTGAAGTTAAAATAGAACACTGTATTGTTTTAGCTTTACTAGTTTTTAAAAGCTTTTTCCAGCTACTTAACCTCAACTATTTTTACTGCAACAATTTTTCATACGATATATGTTTCGTCCAAATTTTAAACGAATCTCTTTATTTGTTTGGGTAATTCTTTCGCACCTATACTCTTTATTATTTTTTATCATGTTTGGCAAAATAGTTGTGGTAACGTGAATATACTTAAAAGACTAATAACACATATTATCTTTGAGTACACATTTGGTTATATTACGGCTATTATTGTATTAGGTAATATACTGAATTATACCTTACTGAGCGTCCGTGGATCAGTCGGTAGAGTCACGGCTTGCGAAGCGCAAGGTCGCGGGTTCGATTCCCGGCGCAGGCACAAGGGTTTGGACCGCGTTTTCTACAAAACGTTCTGTGATGCCCACAAACCCTAGGTTAAGTAACTCATTAAAAGTGCTATTAGCGAAGAAAACAAAACAGAAAATAAAAATAACGTGATGCCAAGTAATCCTAACGCAGTTAATTGTTATTGGCAACTAATACTGTAAAAAATAATTCAAAGAAAGGTCATCGTTCCCATTACTCGTATTTCACTAAGTTATTGGCAGTATAATTTGTTTGACTTGATATAACGAAGTCAGTTGTGTCGAGTAGAAACACAAAGGAATAAATTAACCCAACAAGCGCTTTAACATTCACACTCTTTCAGTTCATACATCGAGACACTTTAACACTAATTAAATACAATATTCATTGCATAACAAAGCGGGTAGTTTGTGAAACGCAATTATCCCTTACGAATTCTAAAGATAATTCTTCTGTAAATTAATTGTTTTAAATTAAATTGATTAAATGGTAGAAATCAAAACTATATAATGTTCTTAAACGAATAACTGCTACTTTTGTGAGCTCAAAAGCAACATACAGTAAAATATTGTATTATAGGTGAAAGTCAATTTTAAATTTTTAAAGTTTTATAGTGAGGTATTTCTTTAATTCATTTCAGCACCTAATAGTAAAAGTGGAACTCAAGACAGCTGGATTAAGTAGGACAGTTTCAACTGTAGGTCAGCTTTAATGCAACAATAAATAAATTAAATTGACTTCCATTTATCTCGCGGATGACACTGTTTCATTTACCCCGACGAATGTTGTTTTTAACTTAATTTGCCGGTAAGGGTACGTTATGTTTCAATCTTGTATGAATTGAGTGAGATAAAGGTAAAAAGGTAAAGTTTGTCTTGTTTAACGAGGCGAAGTTAGGACTACAAAGTCCTTTCTACCACTCAACCTCGATTACCTAGTTAGCTATGTAATTACAAATGTGGTGACTGGGGGATCGAACCCGCACTAGCAAGTGATGAGCTCCGGAGTCACGCACGATTCCAACCCGCCGCGGAAGATTGAGATATAGTTTGATGTTTAAACAAATGACTTTGAACCCCTTTTTAGTATCGAAAACATTTTCCAGATGGTGTAAAATTCCTAAAAACAAATTTATTTACTGAATTAAGACTTTTTCTTTGATATATTCATCAAGTTTTCATTAGCATCAAAACAAATTAATGACTGGTGATAATACTCTACAGTTAAACTATATAATTGGACAGCATTATCAATGTTTTGACACGATGTGAACTGGAAAAGGTGAGGTCTGTCTTGTTTAACGAGGCCCTGACCACTCAACCTCGATCTTTACCTAGTGGTACTGCAAAGTTACTTTTCAAATTGTAAGTAGTGATTGCGGGGATCAAACCCTCATCACCGGAGTGATGAGCTCCGGTTACCAAAGCCCCACGGATCTGCTAGATTAGACAGAAGAATAAAATTATGCTATAACTTGTATTTTCTACAGTAGTAATTTCAGCAATAACAAAATTAACTAGAGGCAGAAATTAATATGTCTATTGTTTTAAAAACTAAAAATCCCGTAATTGTTGACATTTTTTACATTTTTGTTCGGTTGCTTCCTTCAGTATTCCCAAAAGACTGAAGATAAATCCTTGGAAGGGCCTAAAAGTCACAGGGGCTCATTTGTAAGCCAGTCAGGCACTTATCTGCCAGGCCTGGCGTTGACGTACACGTTCCCAGCGGAACCAGGGTTACCAACGTCACGGCTTTAAACCGGACTTTGTATTTAAGCAACAAAGATTTCTAACTCACTGTGTGTTATCATATGTTATTAAAAAATAAAGAATGAACGCATATTTTATAAAATAAAAATAGAATAAGCACACTTATCAAGGGTCATTAGTACTTTATTAATAAATCAATCAATCAAAACCACTTAGTTATGTTTGTAAATTAAGTTTTTAAGCTATCAAACCAGTAGGCCACACTATAGCATCAGACAACTTCAAATACACTATAGCCGCTATAACTTTCCATCTGGGATTTGTTCGATATGACAACATTGCGTTTGACCCATTTTGCTTCAATATTTAAATAAAACACCTACTTCAACGAGATAATTTTACCCAATCTTTATACCTCATTTCTGCAGCTATCAGTTGGCCGATCAACTAAATGTTTAGATGTATGGAATAAGACAAATTCAGGCAATTATTAAAACACTTTAAATAAAGATTGGGTTAACGTTCTAAAAATGTTTACTGTTGAAAAAATGTCCCAGTACAAGGTGCTTCCAAAAATGATCTGTGCCAAGCTCGCCCTGTTCAGGCTCGTTTCCGTTTTAGATATGAGTCACATACTAGGGCAGTTCTGCAATAAACTAATTTTATCGCACGCCAATTTTCAAAACTTTTAAAATATTTATCGGGTTTGCGAACTTTTTCTGAGTATCCCTATCATAAAATAAAGTTTTCGGCCTTCTAATAGCTTGGCAAGTTGAAGTTGGCCAAATTAGAATAAATGTGTTTAATTTTAAGTAGAAGATTGTTGAACAGTGTTGCCTTTTCCATCTACACCTTGAGAAGGCCAGATGCAAAGTTATGGCGGCTATAGTGTAAAAACTGTTGTATTAGTTTCTTAGTTTTATATTAGATTTTACCTAATTAAAGGTTCTATTTCATCAACCCTAGTTCAAAAGAGTTGGCGAACTTTGTCCAATAAGTGTTGATCTCATCAATCCACAACATTTACTCTGTCGGATTATATGAAACAGTGTCATCCCCGAAGTAAATGGAGGTCAATTTAATTTATTTATTGTTCCATTAAAGCTGACCTACAGTTGAAACTGCGCACTTTATCCAGCTTCCCTGAGTCACTTATATCAGCAGTATTTTCTCAATGTTCTTATCAATGTGATTTACTACGCGATTTGTTTCATTTAACTGTTGTTTGATTTAAGCAAAACTGTGGGAAATGCTGTTCTTTATATGAATTATTTTTATAAGTAAGAGTTTCAACCGTATCCCTAAAAAAAAACATTGATTATAATTACAATCTAGTTCTTCCGGTTCACGCCGCGTCCAAACTTCGTAATTAGGTTGAAGATATTTCGGCCTCGCTGTAGAGTATCTTCAGTCACTGATTGATTATAATTTTTCTATTTTTGATGAAACTCAAAAGTCATTTCTGACGTAGCTCATGCTCAAATCAGCTGAGGGTAATATTGTTCACCAAGAGGTAATTAGTTTAGTTTATTTCAAAATTAGTTTTGTACAGGTGTTTAAAAATAGAAAAATAGGTAAAGTTTGTCTTATTTAACGAGGCGAAGTGAAGGTTACAAACCTCTCTACCACTCAACCTCGACCTTTACCTAGCGTTACTGTTCAGTCACTTTATAAATTGTAAGTGGTGACATCGGAGATCGAGCCCGCATCACCGGAAGGATGAGCTCCAGAGTCGGTTACCAAACCGCCATGAATCCGCTAATTTTACATGATATTATTAACCAAATTTCATTGTAATGCTCTAGCATTTTTATTAAAGTAGTGTTGTTAACCCAAATAAACATTAATGGCTTTCTAGATTTCCATATGTTTCTTTACTATCCAGAGAACGTTGTGTTACATTAGGCTAAAGTGTTGCAATAAATGGATTAAAAGTCTTTGTTGAATATAAAAGCTCTCGGGGGTTGATGCACCCCTTTGTGTCTGCGCTTTGATGTGACTCGTCAAACTAAATTGCCTAGAGACACATCAAACAGTTTTAGTGCCGTCGAACCTAATTGGTAGTGCTTATTTATTGTTGCAATTGTATTAAGAGAAACAGTTTCGTCTTAAATGTTTATTTCATAAACAATAAACAAAAGGTTCGTCGTATTGCTACACTTTTCATTCAAAATGTTAAAAACGTTCAACAGAACGTAGAAAAACAGTTTTTGATGTGATTAAGCTTTAGTTGAACATTTTATTTGTCGACTGAGGTGTAACCTTTTTGTCAAACTTTTGTTGACAAATTGCTTTGCGTACCACTATATTTTATATCAATGTCATTTGTAGACTCTATATTGAACTTATTCCGCCATTTTGTTGTGCATTAATACAGATATGTAGTGTTACTTCAATCTGGAGTTATTTTCTTATCAGTTACCTCAAAGTATGTAAGTATGTATGTATTACTTATTGGCTAAGCGTCTTCCCTCCTAATTATTTTAATAAATTAACGTATGTTGGGCTATGTTCCATAAAACTGTTTCAGCTTCTTTTATAAAACTATGTTAATATTTACTTAAATTAAATATAAAATATTTTGTTAAACACGTTGAGGAGACATTTCACACCTTTTTTCACTAAGAGGATTTGTTGAAAGTTTTCAGAAAACACATTATGGCAGAGTGTTAAAATGTGGTTGAGTTGAGCAACGTCTGAGCTGTTGAAAAATGCACGTTGAGAGTGCCTTAAAAGCACGTTGAGAGTTTGGAAAAAGGCACGTTGAGAGTGTTGAAAAGCACGTTGAGTGTTGAAAAGCACGTTGAGAGTTGAGAAAGCACGTTGAGAGTGTTGAAAAGCACGTTGAGAGTGTTGAAAAGCACGTTGAGACGGAGTGTTGAAAAGCACGCTTGAGAGTGTTGAAAGCACGTTGAGAGTGTTGAAAAGCACGTTGAGAGTGTTAAAATCACGTTGAGAGTGTTGAAAAGCACGTTGAGTGTTGAAAAGCACGTTGAGAGTGTTGAAAAGCACGTTGAGAGTGTTGAAAGCACGGTGAGAGTGTTGAAAAGCACGTTGAGAGTGTTGAAAGCAAACGTTGAGAGTGTTGAAAAGCACGTTGAGTGTTGAAAAGCACGTTGAGAGTGTTGAAAAGCACGTTGAGTGTTGAAAAGCACGTTGAGTGTTGAAAAGCACGTTGAGAGTGTTGAAAGCACGTTGAGTGTTGAAAAGCACGTTGAGAGTGTTGAAAAGCACGTTGAAGTGTTGAAAGCACGTGTTGAAAAGCACGTTGAGAGTGTTGAAAAGCACGTTGAGAGTGTTGAAAAGCACGTTGAGAGTGTTGAAAGCACGTTGAGCGTTGAAAGCACGTTGAGAGTGTTGAAAAGCACGTTGAGAGTGTTGAAAAGCACGTTGAGTGTTGAAAAGCACGTTGAGAGTGTTGAAAAGCACGTTGAGAGTGTTGAAAGCACGTTGAGAGTGTTGAAAAGCACGTTGAGAGTGTTGAAAAGCACGTTGAGAGTGTTGAAAAGCACGTTGAGAGTGTTGAAAAGCACGTTGAGCGTGTTGAAAAGCACGTTGAGCGTGTTGAAAAGCACGTTGAGAGTGTTGAAAAGCGTTGACGTTGAGCGTTGAGCGTGTTGAAAAGCACGTTGAGAGTGTTGAAAAGCACGTTGAGCGTGTTGAAAAGCACGTTGAGAGTGTTGAAAAGCACGTTGAGAGTGTTGAAAGCACGTTGAGAGTGTTGAAAAGCACGTTGAGCGTGTTGAAAAGCACGTTGAGAGTGTTGAAAAGCACGTTGAGTGTTGAAAAGCACGTTGAGTGTGTTGAAAAGCACGTTTGTTGTGTTGTGTTTGGTCTGCGAGATACAAACTCTGGCGAGAGAAGAAACTCATAACTCTTGGCAGGAAAGTTAGCTTGTGTTTCATAATGGTGGGTTATAATCACAACACAGAACACCACCGTCCCTTTCAGTGAAATTACTGTAGTGTATTGTGGTGTGTTCTCGTGGTAATTAAATACCAGGTGTCCAAAAAGTCCCACCCCTTAGCTTTTGAACAATTGAAAATTTTGAACGTACTTCAAATATGTATTTAGGGTCAACTGAAATATTTTTGGTATATTTTGGGGCTTTGCGCCCCTCCCAAATAGGAGTAGTTGGGGTGATCTTTGAAATGTTTATTTTACCCCATTCTGTGACCCCTCATTTGAAATGGTTTAAAAGACAAATTCAATAATACCATTATAGGAAATCATGATGCCCTTTTCAACAAAGCGACTAAAAACGTGTTTCCTTGTTTGAGAAAATAAATCAACGTGGTCGCTATCATTTTCCAACTTTTGACAAAAATTACGGATTCGATTTCTAGGTAACCAAAGCTTTAAGGTAATATAGTACACGGTAAATTTTGCAAACATTTGAAAATTAGTGAATTTTAAAAAGGGGCAGTTTTCACAAATGGCAAAATCTGTTTTGTACAACGTCATTTTAAGCTATAATTACCCAAAAACTGAATCCATACTGTCTTAACCAAAATTTTTAAAACCCTAGTGACTGCGTCCATTTATCTGCTCAAACAATGATACACGTTTTGTGCCGCCATTTTAAACAGAAGAATTGTACAACTTGTTTAATGGTATCAATGAATTTGTATGAAGACACTTTCAAATTAGGGGTCATATGATGTGGTAAAAAGTATTTTAAAGGGTCAACCCCACTACACCTATTTTGGAATGGGGAAAACACCCCAATTATACCAAAAAGTACTTCAATAGACCCTTAATACGTATGCCAAAGAACGTTAAAAATTATTATTCCTTTAAAGGTAAAAGGGGTGGTGTCGGACTTTTTGGACACCCTGTATATTTTTACAATATAACCAAAGAAGTACTTAAGTTGGTAATGGAGCGTCTAATAGCATTCTTAAGCGTACTTTGAAGTCATTGAAGTTTACAACTATGTTCAGAATGGTCGTCAGTTAGAAGGAGCACGTTACTAAAAGCTATGCAAGATTACACACGATTCGTATTCGCAATGTATTTCTCGTAAGATGTATCATGAAATATACTTTCTTTGAGATTATACACTTTTAATTTGTTCTAATGGTGTTACTTACAAGAATGGCCATACTTAAATTGGTTTAAATAAAAGTAAGCTTTTAAAAAGAACAGTTTCGTGAAAGTTACACTGTTTTTTATTACAAATCACATTTAAATTAGATTATTTTGGAGTCAACAACCAAGTAACAACAATGGACTTGAATTTCAGACGGAAATACTTGTATGCAGCTCATTTGAAACCCCAAAAGTTTAATCTAGCGCAAATTTGCAAGCCAAGATAGTTATTTTAAAGTAACTTAAGGGAGGCGTCTCAGTGGTGAGGGAGGCCAGGCTACTGGACATCAAAGCTTGAGGTTTCTGCTGGTTCGAACCCTACTCAAGGCGTTTGGATTTCCTCTCTTCTATACCCTCGCAGTCCACTAAGCTGCAAGAACAAAGTAGCTACGCCTTGTAGCGCATTCTGGTAACGAACATAAGAATCAAAACGGATGTCGGGTTCATAGCGAACTAACCATTCCAGATACAAACCACTATCCGGTCCTATCGGACCCAACCACGGATTGTTACGAGGGCTATCCAGAAAGTGAATTGCGTTTTTGAATAAAATTTCTACGAAGAATAGGACGAGATTTTTACTATACACATTTGAAAGCCACACTAAAATACTACTTTTCTACATAATCGCCATACAAATTTAGGCAATTATCATACCGATGGACGAGCTTTAAAATTTCTTCGTCATAAAATTCTGCCGCTTGTTCCTTCAACCATTTTGTTACTTCTTCCTGCAGCCGTTCACCATTGTCAAAACGCTGTGCGTTGCCAGCCACTTCTTCATCGTTGGGAACAAGTGGTAGTCGCTTGGTGCAAGATACGGACTGTGCGGTGGATGAGGAAACCGTCCCAAAATACGGTCACCATAATCTTCCTTATCGACATCGTTTGCATGCATTGGGAAATTTTGTGTCCCTACTGCATTGACTGCAATTTCGTCTCACAGTTAACATGTTTCACCCATGTTTCATCACAATAACAATCCGATTAAGTAGTGAAAAGTATGTGATTTCATTAGTAAGTTCGGCATTCGCCATGCTGGGTCTTCCAGCACATTAATTTTGTTCGAAGCCCCATACACTCACAAAGCTGCCGATAGATTTCAATCGGTTTACAGTTTTGCGGCGACACTGTAACGTAAAAAGTTGAGAGTTGATCGGCTAGATGCAGACTGAACTGGGAAACAACCACATATCAAGATAAGCGGAGGTAACCGAAAACGTAACTTACTTTCTGGATAACCCTCGTTTTACTATAAATAGAGCGGTTTTAGAACTCAGAAGTGTGAATTTTTAATACGTAAATGAGTAAAAGCAACAATCAAACGATGAGTCTAAGAACACAACAACGTCGCTGTCAGAAGATACGGGTTTATCCGTCTCTCAAAGCCCACTTTTTCCGTAGCTCGAGGCTCTGTCACATCCATTACTTTATCACACTTTCCGCCCTCTCTGACTCACTTCCGGTCTTTCTTTCACTCATTGCTCAACATCCGATTTAATTAGTGAGAATTTAGTAAGCCATTCTGTGAGTATATGTACTGGTTATACGAGTATATGGGTTAAACGAGTATGGGTAACGAGTAAAAAGTACACGAGTTCCTTTAATGAACAGACTAAATAAGTTCATAAACGTGCCATACTTTTTAAAACAGTTCATGTTGTCTAATATAAAATATATTTGAGAACGAATTTATCAAACTAAGCCAACATTTCTGGTTTATTTAAATATGTATTTATTTATTATATTTATTTATTTCCAACGAATAACACTATTCACTAATTGAAACAACATAAAATAAACGTGTTGGGTAGACTAATAAGTTAAAAATAGCTTCATCTATGAATATAAAAGTTTACTAAAAAATACCAAATAAAAAAAATCAACATTCAAGGGAAAACATTAAACTTTGGATTACATAGTAAAGAATAATGATGATCAGCTTGAACTATCCAATAATATATTTGAACAGTTGAGGTTGAGTTATTAATATGTATGATCGAAAAGGAGAACATATATAGGTTGTCTAAAAGAAATCTTAGCTAATCTTATTTGTTTACGAACTTTTGACTATTAAGAAGTTTTAAGTAACATTTATGGTGGAGTCATTCTTTTTTCCTAAGCCCGTTTCAATATAATTATTATTGCGCTTTTGCAAACCTGAAAACACTAAGTTGATAGAAAAGCAATCAAAGCATCATAACAGAAACAGTCATAATATAGTAATATTTATTACTAAAGAAATTTGAAGACAAAAATGTTTGGACCGATCTATAATAAGTCATTTGACATAGTATTTAAATTATGTTTGCCATATTTCCAGCTTGTTTATTTAAAGTCACTATTTGACGGTCACATGTTTTGGATAAACATTCAGAGTTCAGTACTTCTCCAAATAGTAAATTTGCAGGCAGAAATAGTTGGGCCGGATGGTGTAGTGGTTTAGCATAACCGCCCGGCAAGCGGGGACCCGGGTTCAAGTCCCGGTTCTGTCCAAACATTTTCGTCTTCAAATTTCTTTAGTAATAAACTAGCTTTTAGCGTTTATACAAATTAAGATCTATAATAATATTTAGATATACAAATTCTGAAAACTGTTTTGAGAAGGTGGAAGTTAAACAAGTTGTATACAACCACGGCTTTTTCTACGAGTAAAAACTGTGCGTATAAAATGATAATTTCACACAGATTGCATATACAAATAATAATGGCTACGTGTCTGAACATGATAACGAGTCTTGGTTAATAAAAGCTGGAAACCGAACAATGTGATATTTTATCCAAGAAATACTTAAGAAACATTCCCGAGGGAAAATACCCAATAAAGTATCTTCTTTTTATCGGCAACTTCCAATCAAAAGCTCTCCTTCCACCCCTCTCGTACACGGTGAACGCGTTCATAACTCCTCCTTCTTTAACAAGCTTGGAAAATAACTTCATTTCATATACAAAACCAATCTATCAGAGTCGTGCTTTCGAATCAGCCTTGTTTGTGATTTAACTAGGTTGTCAAGAGTCTGTATTGGTTTTGACGATGAAAATCGTAAATGATAACCTTAGTAGACCTCCAAAGATTTCAGATCGTCTGAGAAATAATTTGAACACTTAAGCTTTTACTCGTCCAAGTTCAAATCTGTGACTAGAAAACATTATTGCAGTATTGATACTTGTTTGTGCGCTTTCAACGGTTTTCACTACCTGTAAGAAGTTACAATGTTGCTTTTTGTCTTAACTTACCTTACTCAAAAGCTTATCCAATGTGTTTTAAGAATACAATACAACCTTTTTCATTCGTCTTTTGCATTGAAATTACACAAAAACAGTGTTATATTTGTCTTATCGTATTGCTGCGAAAGCCAAAGAATACCAGGCCACTTTAAACACTCTACTCTTATACTTTTCCGCTTCTTCGTTAATGTTGACCGGGCTACTGAACTGATTTCGATTGAATGAAATGGACAATTCTCTTGGCCCTAGTGGCAAATGGGCTTTCCTATACCTTTTCTCAAAACAAAACTATCAAATATTTGAAAATTTACAACTTTGGTGGGATTTTACAACATTTTGACCGGTCTAAATTCAAAACTTCAGAGGATATTTTAATTAATGGGTTGGTGACAATCTTGTATTTAGTTTCCTAGTATCGTCCCATCTAGCCCGAGTATTTTCTTGGTGGTGTACCACAGGGGATTAGTGATAAAAACTAAGGTACACTGCCAAGAAGGTATTCGGGCTAGAAGGAAAAAAAAGTAAGTATAAGGTTAGTTTTAATTTATTACCCTGAACGCTCTCTTAACTTTGTCCACTGAAGAATTGATTTGAAATTATTATCGAGGTATACCATTTCAAAAACTCTTAGGTCACTAGATTGAAACGAGGTCAAAGACAAAAGATACAAATGAGCCTAAGACTTTTAAGGGTATTTTTTAGAATTAAGCATGATAGTTTTGCAACTAGCCGAATCGATGCAGAGTTCCTGAAAGCATTAATCTTCCTTCAAACTATTTCGCAGAGAATACAGAAAAGAGTACTGTCTCTATATATTATAGTTTAATATAGATTTTGTTACATTTCTCAAATGTTTATTCTCACTTTACGCTTGTTATCTAATCTATTCAATTTATTTTCTTGTTTGTTACTGTTCATTAGGTTTGTTATAAGTCGTATTCGAGAGTTATAAGTTATTAATAATATATTCTCACTTATTACTCAAACTCAGCTGTTATTGTTAGTGTTTAATCGATTTTCTTTTTCGTTTTATCTCAATCTTCCTAGATTTAAGTTATCATAATGTTATTTTTTATCCATATTTTAAAACAGGTGCAGTCTGTTGGAAAATTGAATAAATAAGTACGAGAGTTAAAGTGTGGTTTTATCAAATTGCAAACACCATGGACATCAGGGTACGCCCACAGCCTCTTTTCACGCTAACTCCTCCTGGATCTGGTTCTTACCATGCTGACGGTTTGAATAGATCTTTTTTCTTTCAAATAATAGAAAAATATAAGTAAAGTAAGATACTTCGTTAATGATTAAAAATATATACAAATTATTACAAGATCAGATCCAATCAAATATATTGACAAAGATAATAATCAACTCAAACAACCAAATACTATTTAATTTAGCATAAACTGACAAAATCGATTACGACAGGAAAAGCTTATAAATCCTACAGCCGGAAGCATCCAGATTTTTTCATATAAAGTTAATCATGTTTCGCTCTCGTGTTGTATATTCAGTGTCTAATCGATAAAAATGTACTGTTGAATTTCCAAAATTATGCATAGTTTAGTGTGACACGAATTTTCTTTGAATCTTACAAAATTTCCATGACGTTGTCAGTAAAGTGTCGCTGAACTTGAATCGGGGTAAGTTTGTACGAGTGCCAAGTAGTGCCAACTTAATGGACCGAATTTCCTCGAGTGATGAATGGTTTGTTAATGTATCCACAGAGCCAGGCTTCTCTTTCTCCAACTGAGCTCTGTAGGGTCTCATTTACAATAGATTTTAAACTGTATGTACTCGTATAAAAATAAGTTTTAAACGTTAAGACTATATGTGAATAAATCATTTAAAGTATTAACAAATAATTTTGTTTTGTAGAATTAAGATGCTGCTGGAAACCGAGCGTATTTAAAATGTAATACTTGGGAAAATAAACGACGTTTAAGAAATAAAAATTTATTCAAGCATAGTATAGCTGATGATTTGGTTTAAGGAGCATTAAACCAGAATGATGATAAGTGTTAGTGTCTACTCATATATGCAGTAGGGTCAATAAATCTATGCTTCCAGAGAAGATTTTTCACACTTAAGTAAATTAACTTGCTTAAAACAACGTTTGCAGTTTTTACCCCTTGTTATAAGCGGTACTCACAGTTGATCCTGTGAGGCTCTGTCCGAACGTCTCTTAAATCTAAAATATTAGCCCCTTTTAATAAAAATACTGTTATTAGGATTGATGGACAGAATTGTAAAACAAATAGCGATTTAGATCTAAACCACACTAATAAAAGTGCCACGTCAAAGAACAAACAGCCATTACAGTGAATTAACAATCCGTTCAAAATATATATTTTGTGTCAAGTAAAGTGGTAACAAACTAACAGCCGGTGGGTGATGAGGTTAGGTTAAGTCCTTGTCGTGAAAGGTGTCCTATAGAGGACAATGTGACACGTGTTATAGTCCCCAGGTAGCTTTGTGTTAACAGTTCGATGTAGCGTCATTGTTACCAACCAAACTCATCAAACTCACCCTCGCTGCCAACATTCCCGCTGGAAACTAATCCCGAGCACCTGACGAGATACTAGCGAACATAAATAATTTGCTGAGTTTCAAGTTAACTCTGCAGGTCGCATTTTTGATCCGATTTTAAGGAATTTGGTACAAATGTTCCTTTTGCAAACCTCTAGGTTAAGTTTGTTAACCAGGTAGATCGAATAGTCCGTTTTAAAATGGTGGCCATTCAAAGTTTTTATTTACCTAGCAAATTTTAGTGGTATCATAATTAAATACAACGTTCACCTTGAATAGTACAGTTATTTTCTTAATCGTTCAAAACCACTCCCGTTGCTCTAGAACCTACCCTTTTAAAGTAATTGCTGTTTAATTATTTAATTCGAATTTCTGCACTTTGACATTCAGAGCACTGGGCATAAATTAAGCATAGATTTTAAACATCTTTGTTTGATTAGCAGCGTGGTAGTCTAAGTAATAAGGGTCATCAGGAAACAGCTTCTTATTGGAATTTTAAATTAATGAATATGGCAATCAAACTATACAAAGTCCACAATGACCATCAAATATTAAATATATAAAAGCAATCAAATATATTACACTTTTCACTAAGATCTAAGGCTTCCGGCTTACACCGCGTCACAGTTGAAATACAAATACTGCTAAACGTTTCGACCTCGCTGTGGAGAGTCATCCTCAGTAGCTTATTGACTGGCTGAGACGACGATAAAAGCAATCAATTATATAAAACTTTTATTGGATTGTTTCAATTACATGTTCATTAAAATAAAGTAAGAGTCATAATCTTAGTCTATTTATATATTTAACTGTCTCTTTTATTGATCAAAATATTCTGCAAGAAGAAAGATAACAATTTTAAATAGCTAGTGGGTCGTTTAGCCTTAAGAGCATTAATTTTGTGCTCAAAAGTCATATGTCCATCCTAGTTGATGGACCTTCTTCTAACATCGGAATGCAGACTTTATTAGTCTAGAGAATTCTTGTTTTGTAAATTGTCTTTGTAAACTAGATTAAAAGATCTTAATTTGTTAAACACTAAATAGTTGTTTATTTATTACTAAAAAAATTTGAACACAAAAAAGTTTGGACCAAACCGGGATCGGTCCAAACTTTTTATTCTTCAATTTTTTTAGTAATAAATTAGATTAAAAATAATATTTTAACTTCAACTTAATGATTTTAGTTAACTGGTTAATCACGATTTAATTAATTCATTCAAAATACGTCAACCCTATACAAGTAATCCTATTTTGACCGCATTAACCTACAGCCACCCACTGAATACAGTTCTACTGTACATATAAGTACAAATGTCAACCCAAAGTTAACACACAGACCAGTAAAAATTAATGTTTATAGGCTTTTATTTTATGTTTGCTATCTTTTAGATTTTATTTTTAGGGTCCTTGCCTTTGCTTTGATTGGATCGAAAAAGTTTTATGTATCATTTTGTATCGTGTAACTTGTAATTTTGTTTTAGTCTATTTTGCAATCTAGAAACTTTTTTCTACGTACACTGTTTCAGAGCTATTCATACAAAAAGTCGCAACAACTGTATATTTTTGGATCAACAATTTTGTCCAGCCATATCTTGCTTGGAAATTGCCATTTGTTGTGAAGACCACCCAAAAGCAAAAAAGTACCACATAAGAATAACAAAGGTTATAATTTTTATAAAACTCGTCCACACTAACACTAAACTCTTTCACACTACAGCTGACGAAAAATCCACACAACAAAACGAATCTCTCGCACACAAAAGCTCAGAGCACACATGAAGATTTCAATCAAAGCCAGGACGAGTCGACAACAAAAGTGCAATTCTCAGTGGAAAACACGTTGATTCAAAGTCGCAGATTGCAATGAAATGTTGAAAGAGACCAGTACAGGCAGGTGACATCAAAGTAGACCTCGTTTGGGTCCGTATGAAAGGAGCTGCTATGAGATGGTCGCTTTTGACTCGGCTATCTTTGAACTCCCCTCGGCTCAAACGTGTTTGCCTTTTTACTCGAGAATGTGTTTAGCAAAACCGATTTCAATACAGGCTAAATCTTTCAACACTTTTCGTGTTGTATTTAATGCAAATATATGTATCAAATTATTGTAGATTTTAGTTCGTTCATGATTTACATACGTTATTATGACTCTGCAGTTTGATACGTGGTCGTATTTATATAATAACTTTCAAAATACAACAGCCTAGTTGAACATTATGGCGTACGCATAAAATTTTCTCACTGTTACGGGTCCAGCTCAGTGGCATATTTATATAATAACACTTCAGAGAAACTTCAGAGAAAGCCTACTAGTATCAAGTTTTATTTAGTACATTCGTCCGCCCAAGGAACACAAGACACCACCCACATAACAACTGGCTAAACGACGGGTTTCTTTCAACTGATGCTGCCTAACTGTCAAACCAACCGTTCGAAAGGGTTAATGGCGGCCCGGTTTTCACATTTTAAAACCGTTATTACATTATTAAACATGACATATTTGAAAACTAGAGGAGCCTTCCGATACGTGCACAGAGCCCGATGTCTTATAAATTGTTCAATAGTTTCACAAATAAACTTTAAAATTGTCCAATAACATGTTTTGCGTTTCAACTCCATTGTGTACACTTAAAACGCATAAATCACAAAAATCTCTATAAACGTGTCGAAAAAAACTGCTCTAGTTTTAAACCTTTCTATTAAAGCGTCGCCTTACGGCTGAGTTGTACCCTTAAGAACAAGTTCCATTTGTATCTGAACACTAGGCAAAGTTACTACTGTAGTTAACAACTACAATCTGTGATGACAAATGCAGGTACACGGCTTGAGGGAATTATAATCTGTCAAGTTGCACGACCTGTCGGTTGTACAAATGATGTGCAGCTGGGTCGACGCAGTGCTGCCAATGTAATGGACCAAACATTCCCTCTGACAAATGAACTCTAGATGGACACAGGTGCAGGTTTCTAGACCCTGTTTCATTAAGAAAGCCCCTCCTTCTGACCTAAGTGATTGGAACTTCATGTAATCTTAAACTTGCGAGTTATCTGATAGATAATGACCACTCTTGTGGTATTTGAACTATATATAGCATAGAGAAGGTAATAGCTATTGATATCGTGAAATCATTATAGATGAGCTCTTTGTGAGTAAATCATTAAAGATGTTCTCAGGAAGGGGACAATACGTATAAGCCCGTATAAAAAAGCGCACAAGAACTATAGAAAATCAATCGAAGACCAGAATAGGGTAGAACTGAAAGGTAAAAGGTGAAGGTAACGCTCGTCTTGTTTAACGAGGCGAAGGACTACAAAATCCTCTCTACCACTCGACCTTTACCTAGCGTCACCGTATAGCCACGTTACTAATTGTAAGTGTTGACTAAAGAGGTCAAACCCGAGCCACCGGAGTGATGAGCTCCGGAGTCTCGTGCGATACCAATCCGCTAAGGATCCGCTAAAGGTACATAAATCCAAACGAATTTGACTTAATTCTGGTATTACACGCTTATTTAAGACGTTTAACTACCCACAAAATATCTCACATGTTATGTCCAACTCCAATGCAAAGGAAAGAAGGCATCAGATTCAGATATTGGGACATAAGTAGACAAACAAAAGCTTGAATCGTTTGTTTTGCTCGCTTGTTGCTTCCGAAGCTATGACAAGACTTGTTGAGTCACGCTATCTCGTCTTATGTCTGTCCTAACTAGAGATGTCTTTACTGCTGTCTGTATCGCTATTTGGTTGTTTCTTGTAGAGTATTTGTTGGCTTGTCGGGTGTTTATTTTAATTTTTATCGTACTTTTCACATTGAACGTTTTATTGTAAATGAAGCACTGTAAACCTTCAATTCAAAAGTGTTGAGTAAGCCCAAACAGGCCACAAGGAGTCGATCAGTTGCTTTTCCCAAAGTTTAAAGAGTGTCTAAAATGTGTTAGTTTCCGGTCAAGCAGACCCTATATACGTATAATGTACATATTTTGAACCTCTAAGGCCGAAATTGTATATATTTTGGAAAACTGAAAGATCACGCAAAAACTGAAATTCGGACTATTGCTGCTAATAACGCGTACATATAAACGTTTTACTTTTACTTTAACATCTTCAAATAGATACTAACTTTGATATACTCATGAACCATCCGACTACTAAATAGCAGTTAAATATTTATCTTCTGACTACTATTTGACTATTTAGTAGTTTAAGAAAGTAGTATACAGAGCTTTAAAACTCTAACTTCACCTTTTATGCAATGTATATTATTGTTAATAAAGCCCTTTGCATTTCACTTTTTAGACATATTTTAAAGGTTTCAGACTACAATTGTTTTTTTTTTCAATATTAGTCGGCTGTAGAAACCAACCAATGCACCCTAGTTTGTATAGACAAAATATTTACATCACGTTAAATCCGTATTACGTCTGCCAAAGATTATGTTATAGTCAGTAGATTGCGCATAGACATGGCTGAGGCAGGAATATCGATATGGCTCGGGAGTTGCGTTGCGAGGGTAGAGCCACTGACGCAAGTTTGTTCTTTCTCGAAAATCGCACGATTTGGTCACATTCAAGTCATTGACATCGGACAGACTCGAGCATATTGAGCCGAGGAGGGAGAAATACGGCAAGATGGCAGCGCTATCTGTGCTTAGGCTGCCGTAACTATGTTTATTTTCCAGCCTCAGCCATGTAGCATCTATGCTTAATCTACCTACTATAACATTATCTTTGCTTATACCTATACTACCAATGCTAAATATTCCAAGTTGCAATTAAAGATAAGTTCATCACACTGTAATTAGCTGTCAGGCAGCAAATATCGTGAATAATATACGTGTGTTGCTGTGCAGTTCATATCAGATGCAAATGAGTGTCCAAGCGTGTAAAATATGTTGGTATAAGATCTTTATCTCACGGCAGGCTATCAACCAAGCATGCAACTACCTGTAGACTGTCCGGTCAGTGTTTGTACGGTTTGGAATATCATATTTAGACTATCAAACTCCTGAAGGATATTGAAGAGAAATTGGTTTTACAGATCTCGATGGAAAATCTAACTCTTTGGATTTCGCGGCCGGTGTTACAACTGTAATGGCAGCCCTGTGCCCAATAGACAAGCAGGTAAAAAATGATTGAAGATGGTACTTCACGGCGATACGGAAATATTTAAAGCTAAATGTAATGATGTTTTGACAAGGTGTGAACCGGAAGAACTAGATCATAATCGATAGAAAAATTGGAAGTTTAGACCAATATCAATTCTGTCCCAAAATGTAGGAACACTTAGTACGGTAAATTAAAAGAGTTTATCAATGTAAGATCCTTGGAAAAGTTAGCAAAGAGACAGTACTTAAAAAATTAGTTATTTGAAAAAATTAGCCAAAAGATGACAACAGACTTTAGCTCATTTCAAAACGTTTATATATACGGTTGTTCATCATGTATATCTTTTTGTTTTTAGTTTCACCTTTTTTCACCCAAGGTCCACGGCAAAGCTTAAACAGCCAGCATATTAAAAGAACCAATTTCGTAAAGGCAATATATTGATATTAATTAAAATAAAACTGTAGTTGAGTAAAAGAATTAAGAGAATGAAAAGATTTGAATTAACGAAGTAAAGTTAATAATTCATTATTTACAATCAAACAACCAACGCCCAATCAAAGTCACAACCCCGGCTACAGTGAGAAAGGAAAGCCTGTGAAATGTCTGAAAGGCTCGTTTTTCATTGTTTTCGGATTAGCTTTTTTCATCTTTCATCTTTATCTCTCAACACCCCCACCCGGCAATACCACCCCGAGCTGCTCTTCTCTTTGTAGCTCTTTGGCTTTTAGTCATATAAATGAATCTGATGCGAGAAATGGATCCATATTTGTTCAGAAATTTTACCATTATTCGTATAGCGTTGAGGTTGTTGGCAAAAGGAATTCTCTTTCGTCGGATATAATGCGGGTTTTTTCTTTTAGAAGCAGTACTGAACATATAGTTTACAACCACTGAAATTAACCGAACCAATGTAAGCGTTAGTAAGGTAATATTGAGTTTAATATACGATAACTTTTGAGGTATGGTTAAAAGTTGGTCCCTCTAAGAATCCAGATTGGATCTGGCTTCAACTCAGTACAATTTTAATCCATCCTCGCTTAACCATTAAAAAAGCTTGCAGCAAAAGCTTTCGATGAAATATAGAATTCTAAACAGTAGTTCATTTCAGGTATTGTACTCGTATAACACTAAAATAATTTCAAAATGTTCACAGCTTTCTTTTAAATGGACTAATTTAAATACAAAGTTGTATAGGTATAAGTAGCCTAGGTTGGGTCACATTTATTTTACTCGAAATAGAAATGTTAATAAATTCAAAATATTTACATGTGTTCACGATTGGTATGAATTCTTTTTTGAAAATAGAAGGTTCAGTTTTGTTGTTTTAATTTTTACATACCACCCTGAGAGAAACACGCTTTCGTTTTTTGTTAAAACGTAAGGTTATTATGAACACGTTTTCTTTAAGAAAAGCTTACTTAGAGAGAAACAAAAATTACTTCAAATACGTAAAAGTGTTTCTTCGCAGTGATCGTCCTTGAACAATTTGTCTCTTGTGTGTTTTAACAACTCTGAGAATGAACTCTTTTTTGTGTGCTCTGTTACAGTTGGACAGTCTGATTCACGGCTGTGATTGGACGTCCACTGCTCCTTGCCTACCGATAAAGCTGTTTAGTGGCTAGCTAGCCAGCCAGTCAGTGTGCAGCTGTCACTGTTCATTCTTGATTTCTCTACTCGTTTTTAATTTCGTAAAGTTGTTGTACAAGTTGTATTGTTTTGTAGGCTAGCTGTTAAGGTTATATTTTAGTGGTTAGTTTGCGGTGATTACTTTTAGGCTAGCTCTTTTCCCCATGTTTTCTGTTATGATTTAGGTAACCCTTCACCTGAAGACTAGGTCAAATTCCAGGTCTCAAAACGTTGTGAACTTTTGTTCACTCAAAAACTATGGTAAACGACTGCAATAGTATTTTAACCTCAGACTCGAAGTCTTAAGACTGTCATCTTGTGATGACTTTAAAAACATCAAACTCTGCGAGGAATTGTGTTAAAACCCCCAGCTTCCACTAAGCCAATACTCCAGTTGAACGGTTAGTAAGTAAATATTGTCAGCAGGTGAAGGTGGTTGTGGCGACAGATGGCAGCACTGACACACTTACTGCTGACGTCACTAAATGGCAGCTGCAAAGCGCTCTGCGTCACGCCACATTGTAAATTGCATTTGCAAGCAAATTGCATCCAACGTCATTCTAGTCTGCGCTGCATTTTCACTTCGTTTACATAAAAATCAAACTGAATTTATGTGCTTGATTTTAAACTGACAATCTGCATAGGTAATATTTCATTTAAATTCAAATTCATTTTAAATAGTAATCAATATTGACGTTTTGGACATATAACCGTTATCAAAAGTTGTTTTTCCCATTTAAATTAATAACATAGGCTATGCTAACTCATTACGTTATTACTGCAGATAAACTAAAAGGCCAACCCAATTATGGATTTCCTCGTGCTGAAATTTACTAAGCTCATTATAATCAGTTGTTTGCCCAAACTATATGTCTAGATAATAAAACGAAATTATATTATTTTTACCACCCACTTTAAACCAAGTTTCATTCGATATACCATCTAAAATATATTTGGGCTCACTCTATTTGAAGAGCAAGTGCGTAGGGCGTTGGGTCTCATGTGAAATAGCTCTGGGATAAACTCAATCACAGGTCAATCTCCATTCCACTGCCTCGGGCATTGTATCCACTGTATCAAGTGCTGATTGTAGAAATGTATGTACTTGGTTCATAAAAAAACATTTGATAGAGACAATTGCATCGTGTTTGAACTTATAACTATCTCAATTTTTGTTAGATGGATCATTATAAAGACTAACCAGTTTCAAAACCCGTTGGATGGTTTTACATCGCAATACTTAAGTTCAGCAAACTTAAGTATGAGTTCAGGAAAACACTAAAATGCATTGCCTCAACGAGATTGAAACTCTTGCCCACGTCTTGGGATTCTGTCAGGTAGGCGAAACTCTAAGAAACACTAGACACCACAAAATCAGAAGTCTAATAGCCAACAGTCTGAGACAAAACAAGTTCGAAGTATACGAAGAAGTACACGGACTAGCAGAAAACGGAAGCATTAGAAGAATAGACATAATTTGTATTAAAAATTCAATTGGAACCATTTTAAATCCGACAATAAGATTTGAATCCGACCAAAACCAACCTTTCAAAATTAATGAAGAAAAATCAAAATTTACGAGAGCACATCCAAATTTCACAAATCAAAATACAACCTTGAAAAATTGAAATTTTCGGTCTGATGATTGGGGCAAGAGGAACATTACCAAAATTTACAAGTGACATTTTTACCAAATTCAAAATTCCCAAGTCCACGATCGAAGAAATTATTATCACTTCATTGAAATACTCAGTGTTCATCCTAAGGAGTCATTTATATAACAAGAACTAACTCCAAATTTATATAATGTAATCTACTATTATTATTGGTTTTATTTTACTTTGTTTTTAAGCAGACCCCAGTTGGGGAAGTAGTTGTTCAGTTTTTGAATAAAGTTATATCTGAATGACGCAGAGAGCCGTGTTAAATGTTTCTCATCAGAGATATGTTTCTCAAGTGTAAGACATGTCTGTATATTATATACTGTAGGCCTATAGGTTAAATATAAGAGAGGAGTCCTAACTTCGCCTAATAAAGCCATTTTTCATTTCATTTCATGAGTAGTGGTCTTTCACTAGTTATTATAATGTTTTATAGTAATCTTTTTTACGAAACTGGTTGGAAATATCATAATTGAAATGGACTCCAATTAAAGGTGCAGTTGACACATAGTCTTTGCAAGTGGCTTCTTGGAAATTGAACTCTCCAAAGGATATAATTTAATCTGGTTTCGACAAACCTTGACAATTAAACTTTCTCTTTAGTTGACAATTAAGCTCTTCGTGCACGCATTTTGCGGTTATTTTTCATAAATCACATAATTATTACTTATTTACTAGAATGAAATTTCAACTCAATTTGTGAAGGTTTGTAAACCAAAAATATTGAATGTTTTCAGTCTCAATGATTTTTTGTCATGCTCAAACAACCAACATGCATAAGGAACTACGTAAGTTAAATTCCTTCACTAAACTTTAAACTCAGATCAATTGCTTTGGTGTGTATTTTAAATAAAAACTTCAATATTTAGATAAAAGCCAAAAGATCAAGAATTTACGTAAGTTTTCCAACTACAAACGGTTTCTTCAAACACGTAAAAGTGTTTCTTCGCAATAATCGTTCTTCAACAACTTGTCTCTCGTGTGTTTGAACAATTCTGAGAACGGAGACGTTTTAGCTTCCATTACAGAAAAGTACGCACCTGAGTCTTAAGAGGAGATGTTTCCTTATCCGTATTGATTGTATAAACCTTGCAAAGAAAATACAGGGTAAAATGCTGCACAACTTTATAGTTCGTGTCAGAAACTTTGCACACTTATATATTATTGAACTATAGCTGTCAGGCGTGGTTTTAAATCAAGCAATATGGGTTTACCATATTGAACATTTTGACGTTGACGAAACTATAAGCACGTTTTTAGCTAAAGGAGAGGAAAGGGTTAGGGACAAAAAATTGATAGTAAAACATGGGCAACATGATATGGTAAAAAGAGGTTCAACTGGATAGCACATAATATGTGTTAAAACCCATATGCTCAAAATAAGGGGAGTTTTCAAAGTGTGACTAAACATTTTATGATACCCTGTACTTCTTTCTAAATATTGTGTCAAAACAGTAACCATCACGAAGTCAACACAATACTCCAGTTGCACGGTTATAGATGAGTAAATATTGTCAGCAGGTGAAGGTGGTTGTGGCGACAGATGGCAGCACTGACACACTTACTGCTGACGTCACTAAATGGCAGCTGCAAAGCGCTCTGCGTCACGCCACATTGTAAATTGCATTTGCAAGCAAATTGCATCCAACGTCATTCTAGTCTGCGCTACATCAGGCATCATTTACATAAAAGCCTGTGCTACAGATTTGTGTTCAATTACTATTTGGTAGTGATTAGTTAGTGTTGCATAATAACTCACAAGTTCAACCAAATTCTGACTAATAACCTATAAAATATATTCAGGAACTGTATAACTAAGGCACCTTTTATGGTCGATACACCCATGGATTTTTATAGTAAAATATATACGTTCTTTTACGCACATTTACAACACTACTAAAAACCAAGTTTCCTTCGAATTTATGGCCTAAAGGACATTTGGGATCAATCAATTCGAAAAACATGTGTTTAGGCTGTTAGGACTCAAGTGAAATAGCTCTGGGTAAATCCTAATTGCAGACCTGTGTCCATTCTTCTGCCTCGGATTGTATATGATTGTATCGAGTTAAACTGTGTACTCAATTGACGATAAGACACATATGATCGAGAACATCGTAACTATTCTTTTAATTTCTCTAATTTATTTTTAAATATTAAAAAAGCACTGCAACAAACTTGACAAAATTATTCGGTTTTATTACTTTGACGTACGCTCAAATTTATTATAAGTTTAGGAAAAAACGCACCTAAGCACAATGTTGCGTTTATCTATATTTTCAAATTAAGTGAATAGGGATGATAAATTAACACAGGTATTTTCTTTACAGTGATTTCTGAAAGCAATAAACTATATTTAACTTTAAAATTAGACAACACATGCAATTAAGGGAGAGGAAATCAATTACAGTTGATTATTGTCGGACAAAACGCAATTAGCGAATTATTGCTAGGAGAATTAGTGCTAGTTGGAGCTAGTTGCATTGTGATAGGAAATCATCGTCACCTTAAATGACAGTTATTGTTTATTTGGTTAATTATTCCTTTCTAACTTGTTTATTTATTAGTAAACATATTTAATTCCTAGTTTAAAAAACATGACTTCAATGAGATAAAAATGAGATGACTTCGCTCTGAGCTTAAAAGCTTGTTTTTTCATTGTTAGCAACTCTTAACTCATCTTTAGCCTACTTTCTTCCACCTTCTCCACCTCTTTTGAAGTTTTTATCGAATAATAAAACACTTTACATAACTTTTAAATTAATAAATTATTTTTTTGAGAATAAAAACAACAAAATCCAAACTTATTCCATGTCTGAGTGAGCTATTGCTCGAAACTTATTATATTTTCTTATAGAATTTGTTTTAATAACAGTATTAAAAAATAGTCCCATATCCAAATATTGCTTAATTGAAATGGATTCAAGTCAAAGGTCGGTGCAGTTGAGTTAAATGGACACATAGCCTTTGCAAGTGGCTTGTTGGAAATTGAACTCTCAAAGGGTTCAGAGTGAATCTGGCTTCGACAAACCTTGACAATTCCAATTGCTCTTTGCTTGACAATTAAGCTCTCCGTGTACGTGTTTTGAATATATCACCCAAGAACCACCAAGATCTTAATTGTCTTTTTAGACCTAAGCTTTATAAATGGAGAATTTAAAATTATTTCAGTCTCAATGATTTATTGTAATAATTAACCAACCTACCGGCAGCCAACTTTTAGTTTTCTTGTAGTTCAGGATTGACGCATGTACAGGCACCAATTGTTTTCTTTTGACAGTTCATTATAATATACTACACCGACAGACCACCTTGATTATCTCAGCAAAAGGTTTCCTTTTGATTTATTTCTACATTTAAAAATCAATGCTATTAGGCGCTAAGGTCGCAGTAGGGGCCTAAATAATGACGACGTAGTCTCAACGATAAGGAGAGTCTACAGACGAAAAATATGTTCACGAGCTACTAAAGCTACAAAGCTTTATGTGGCTATGCAAGTATTTGCAAATAAACAAACGCTGTTTCCTGTGAAGACTTTTAAATCACATCTTGGCCATCTGTATCATCGCCAGTCTTAAGAGGCTGTTAGCGCAGCGAGCCTAGTATTGCCTGTGATCTTACAGGATGAGTGGCTGTGAGTGGAGTGAATTGGAGTAACTCAAACTGCAAAGGACGCTTTAGCGCTTAGCTGCGTGTCGGTCTGGTTTTTAGGAATTCCTATGATTTGTTTCAATATAGAAATCCATTAAATGGCTGATTATATACACTTATCAGCAAACTAAACGAATAAATTCATTATTCACAAACAGTTTGTAACAGTATAAATTTAATATCAATAACCGGAAATACAATAACCGGATACAATCACTGTGCCTGAGGCAGTAGAATGGACACAGGCCTGTAATTTAGTTTATTCCCAGAGCTATTCCACTTCAGCCCCAACAGCCTGTGCACTTGCTCAAATTGATTGAGCCCAAATATCCTTTAGGCAGTAAATCGAACGAAAGTGGGTTTTAAAGTGAGTGGTCTAAATGTACTGTAAAACGAACATTTCATTTGTCTAAGGCGCCCGACTTGGGAATATCGATTGTTAAGAGGTTTCTTGACAATCTGAATGACCCAAACGGTTGCTGAAATTGGTTATAATTTATTGCTAATAGTTTATAGGTTTTAAAGGTTATAAGTCAGAATTAATTTTTATACCAAAGATTTATACTAAATGTTGTGGTTTGTTAAAATTGTGATGGTTTTAAAGAAACCCTTGGATTACATGTTTATGCAAATGAAGTGAAAATGCAACGCAGACTAGAATGACGTTAGAGCCAATGTGCTTACAAATGCAATTCACAATGTGGCGTGACGCAGAGCGTGTTTAGTGACGTCACAAGCTGATATCAGCTGTAAGTGTGTCAGTGCTGCCATCAGCTGCAACAACCACCTTCACCAGCTGACAATATTTACTCATCTATAACCGTGCAGCTGGAGTATTGTGTTGACAAGCGAGGAAACCTTTCACTTGTTACTCAATGGAACTTTGAAGAGTAGGATTTAATGAAACGTATCTTAAGTGATATTTTCTTTCGGCGCTCAGGTGCACACTTTCCTATAATGGAAGCTAAAACATCTCCGTTCTCAGAGTTGTTCAAACATACAAGAGACACCAGCTTACGTCTGAGTCGTTAAAGAACGATTACTGCAAGAGAAGAAACACTTTTCATGCGTCTGAAGTAATTGTTAGTGTTTATCTTTAGTGGAAAAGCTTTTCTTTATAGTTGTTACGTGGGTTTCTAAACATTTCATACAAAACTCAAATAAGAAATTCTATGTAATAAAAGAGTGGTCAGCAAGTCTGAAATTAAAACATTCAAAAATACTCTTCTTGAATGTTTTAATTTATATACATTTATTGCAAGACATAAATTTACATTGAACAACTCTATTTCCTATACGTAAATTCACTAATAAAAGGCTCAACATACAGTACTCAAATATAAAAAATGTGGAAAACTATGACTGAGTTTACATGAAAGGTATTTTTAATAAAATCAATTTTACTTAAAACCACCTGGCTTTTTGGTTGTACCTATGTTGTGACTTACGTTTAGGCCAGAGACTTAACACTATTAGAGATAGGAACAACTAGAGTAGATCAGTGACGTCACTTGTGTCACGTGATTAGGCCGGCGTGACGTCACAGGAGACAGACAATACGTCATCATTCTGTGAGTTAGATTGACCGAGTGATGATCTGTCTTCATTCTCCACTCTTGAGAGGAAACTGTCACAGTTAGTTAGTGTTAGTTAGCAGGTAGATGTATTGCATTACTTCTAGTGTAATGGTAAATGCTGTTGACTCTACTTTTCGGTATTTTGTATCTAGCTTCTTTTTTAAGGTGTGATGTGATTTTATTTCGTCTTTAGATGGAAAAACATCTAAGTTTTAATACGTGGTATTTAAAAATCTAAGTACTTGTATTTAAAAGTTTAAAAACTATATTAGTTCTTTGCTAGTAATTGCATTGTAAAGCACTACTCGATACAATCAATACTGAGCCTGAGGCAGTAGAACGGACACAGGCCTGTAATTTAGTTTATTCCCAGAGCCATTTCACTTGAGTCCCAACAGCCTGTGCACTTGCTCAAATGGATTGAGTCCAAATGTCCTTTAGGCAGTAAATTGAATGAAAGTGGGTTTTAAAGTGAGTTCTGTAAATGTACTGTAAAAAGAACATTTCTTTAAAGTAAGAAGTTGTTTGCTAATGGGTATACTTTTGGTATGGTTATGGTTAATCAAATTTGCTTTGCAGTTTGTTACTCTAATTCACTCCGCTCTCAGCCACTCCTCTTGTATAATCACGAGAGTTACGAGGCTGTTTGCTCCGCTCAGAGCCTAGCTTTGGCCTTCGGCCTCAACTTGGCCTCCTGTATAATCACGAGAGTTACGAGGCTGTTTGCTCCTCTCAGAGCCTAGCTTTGGCCTTCGGCCTCAACTTGGCCTCCTGTATAATCACGAGAGTTACGAGGCTGTTTGCTCCTCTCAGCTTTGGCTTCGGCCTCAGCCTCCTGTATAATCACGAGAGTTACGAGGTTTGGCCTTTTGGCCTTCGGCCTCAACTTGGCCTCCTGTATAATCACGAGAGTTACGAGGCTGTTTGCTCCTCTCAGAGCCTAGCTTTGGCCTTCGGCCTCAACTTGGCCTCCTGTATAATCACGAGAGTTACGAGGCTGTTTGCTCCTCTCAGAGCCTAGCTTTGGCCTTCGGCCTCAGCTTGGCCTCCTGAGTATAATCACGAGAGTTACTGGCCTCAGGCTGTTTGCCTTCCCTCAGAGCCTCAGCTGGCCTTTGGCCTTTTGCGGCCTCCTTCGGCCTCAACTTGGCCTCCTGTATAATCACGAGAGTTACGAGGCTGTTTGCTCCGCTCAGAGCCTCGCTTTGGCCTTCGGCCTCAGCTTGGCCTCCTGTATAATCGCGAGAGTTACGAGGCTGTTTGCTCCACTCAGAGCCTAGCTTTGGCCTTCGGCCTCAACTTGGCCTCCTGTATAATCACGAGAGTTACGAGGCTGTTTGCTCCTCTCAGAGCCTAGCTTGGCCTTCGGCCTCAACTTGGCCTCCTGTATAATCACGAGAGTTACGAGGCTGTTTGCTCCTCCTCAGAGCTGGCCTTGGCCTTCGGCCTCAACTTGGCCTCCTGTATAATCACGAAGTTACAGAGGCTGTTTGCTCCACTCAGAGCCTAGCTTTGGCCTTCGGCCTCAATAATCATGAGCGAGGCTGTTTGCTCTCTTGGCCTTCGGCCTCAGAGCCTTTTGGCCTTCGGCCTCAACTTGGCCTCCTGTATAATCACGAGAGTTACGAGGCTGTTTGCTCCTCAGAGCCTCAGAGCCTGTTTGCTCCAGCTTGGCCTTGTATAATCACGAGAGTTACCTGTTTGCTCCTCTCACTCAGAGCCTTTTGGCCTTCGGCCTCAACTTGGCCTCCTGTATAATCACGAGAGTTACCGAGGCTGTTTGCTCCTCAGATTTTGGCCTTCGGCCTCAACTTGATAATCACGAGAGTTACGAGGCTGTTTGCGAGCCTAGCTTGGCCTTCGGCCTCAACTTGGCCTCCTGTATAATTTACAGGCTGTTTGCTCCTCACTGCTCCACTCAGAGCCTAGCTTTGGCCTTCGGCCTCAACTTGGCCTCCTGTATAATCACGAGAGTTACGAAGCTGTTTGCTCCACTCAGAGCCTCTTTGGCCTTCTGGCCATAATCACGATTTGTTACTTTTGGCCTTCGGCCTCAACTTGGCCTCCTGTATAATCGCGAGAGTTACGAGGCTGTTTGCTCCACTCAGAGCCTAGCTTTGGCCTTCGGCCTCAGCTTGGCCTCCTGTATAATCACGAGTTACTTGAGGCTGTTTGCTCCACTCAGAGCCTAGCTTTGGCCTTCGGCCTCAACTTATAATCACGAGAGTTAAGAGCCTGGCCTTCGGCCTCAATTACGAGGCTTCGATTTGGCCTTCGGCCTCAACTTGGCCTCCTGTATAATCACGAGAGTTACGAGGCTTTTGCTATCAGGGCTTTGGCCTAACCGAGAGTTTGGCCCACAAGAACACGGTTTAGAACCTGTACAAATCAACATAAGCTTTATTGAGCCTACTTTGAGATTAAAGTGATTTTCCACTGACTGAACCTCAATATACTACACATTTTGTTTTCAGCACAGAGTTACATTAATTTTACTTGTGTAGGTTATGAAGTTCAACATACTCAAGATACTTCTGATTATGGCAGACTTCTCCAGAAAATATAATGCTGGTAACAATGGTACAAAGCTCTAATAAAACCCTCTAAATACTGGAACACAAATCTGAAAGGCTACTCTTGCTTTGTCTACAGATTAGCCTTTTCTCCTCCGACAAAAGTGTCATTTCTTTTGTGCTTTCTTTGTCATTCATCTTAAGACACATTGTTTCTTTAGTAATAACACCAGTTTATGCCGCCATCAACATTTCTTTGAAACTCTGGCTTTTCTATAGAAACTCTTGGTTTAAGTACGGTTTTGGGTGTGATAAAAATCACAGTATTTATGTTGTTTTGGTAAGGTATAAGAAGGGTATCTAGCCTCTTTGAAGGAATACTGTGATTATTTAGAGGGAAAAAAGAAAATATAAGTATCCTTGGATAGTTTTAGTTCAAACATCAGTACAAATAAGTATGTGTTAGACTTGCTAGTTCTAGCTTATAGAGTTTTGAAGACTTTATTAAGATTGACTTTTGATACCTTTGAAAACATTTAGTGAATTGTACTATTATTCAATTGTTAACCCTTTGCGCTCTAATTTATTTTTTAAATTTTCAAAAAAACCCTCCCGTATGGGTTTTCTCAGTCCCCTGTAAGCAAAATTTCAGCAAAATCGCTCTCTGGTACGGTGCATTACCAATCATTGAATCACTCCTCTAAGCGCGGGGATTTAGCGCCTCCCTAAGCTCAAAAAGTGCCACTCTCCGCCTCACTGGATTTGATGAGCCATTTTCTCTTCAGTGATCCTCAAACAATGCTCAGCATTGCACCGTCACTATAACCACTAAACCACCGGGCTGTTTGTCGTGGGCTGTCAAACTCGCACGTGAGTTGGCGTCAGGGGAGGGAGTGGTAGTGTCCGTGTTGTCTGCTAGGCGCCGTTAGTGTAGTGTAGTCCTAGCCTATCGTTTGCCCTATATGCAATAAACGATGGGTCGGACTAGACTATTTTGCCGTTCCGCTCCGATGTCGGACTCAGTTCGCCATTGGAGCGCAAAAGGTTAAGGGAAAGTTCTGACCATTCATGTAGACAATAGGTAAAACTCGCTTATTTTGTGACTTAACCTAAACTATAAGGTATACAGTTTTAATTCCATTGTTCGTTACCAGGATGCGCTACTATAGGCGTAGCTACTCATTTTTAGAACTCGTTTTTAGAATTGGTTTTATTTCTTGGTCTCTGGATTAAACGCACCTGTACTGTGTAAGGAACTGAAGGACAGGTTGGAAGCAGCGCTTCTAGCGGACCCAAGGGGAATCACCTCGGCCAATATCACCTTATTGTTCGTTACACGACTGTGTTTGTTTTCCGTTCCCCTGAAGCCAAATTTAATACTATATTAAAAGTCCTAGTGATCTTTGAAAATGTAGTCTCATTGAAAATGATACCCACTGCCTTCGTTCTTGTTAAATAGTCGATATTTTGAGAAAACCTTTAACACCTTTTTATATAGTCGTTGACACGGAATACGAGTGCAAAAATTAGTAGTAAAGCGTTTAACTGAAGGAAAATCAAATTATAAGTTGCAAGTATTTATATTCTGCTAAACAAGCTTTAGTTTGAACAAGAGACAGATGAACAAAGAAGCGAATACTTCAACTGAACGAAACAGACCACTTCAAATTGAAACTTGATTATTCATCAATCTCCTTGATTTAGGAAGCAGTTCTAAGATTATTGCGAATTCTAAATTTACTGCAGTTTTGTTTTAACAATTTTTTAGAAGTAACTTTCCAGTTGGAAAATAAGAGAGTAATCCTTTCCCTCAAAAGTAAATAAATAAATGGTTTATTGCGTTCAACATGTTGACATGTTATGCAAACGTCAATTAATTTAGAAAATCTAAAATTGTCCACGCATTCTAACATTGAAATCCCAGTCAGACATACATTTTGACATTCACTCTCTCTCATTCGAATTGTACCACTCTAGTCCTGTAGTCAGTCTGTGTGTTCCGCGATTTCCCAGTCGTGTGCCATAAACTCGTCTGTATTGTAAAATGCCTCTGCGGCCAAAACCTTTTCAGGCGAGTTTTGAAAGCATTAAGCTCATGGGCACTTTTGATCGAATTCGGTAACCTGTTGACGAGCTGAACTCCTACCTCAGAAGGTAAACGTTTATGAACTGCCGTTCTGTATCTCCCAGTTTGGTAGTTTTCCCTGCCTCTAGTTTCATAAGAGTGAATGTCACTTCCTCTTACGAGACCGCATTTTGACTTGAAAAAAGACATGTTTCTAAAATATAAAGGCAAGGTAGTGTCAACAATTTCAAATTTTTGAATGCTGGCCTACACGACTCTCTCCATTGCAATTTCGTAACGCTTCGGACTGTT
This sequence comes from Matsumurasca onukii, assembly GCA_018831715.1. NCBI lineage: Eukaryota > Metazoa > Arthropoda > Insecta > Hemiptera > Cicadellidae > Matsumurasca > Matsumurasca onukii. The sequence goes on from CM032062.1 coordinate 63,666,548, forward strand.
TTTTTCTTTTTTTTGAAGAATGTAAAAGAAAACAGCTTGTCTTGAAATACCTTAGCAAGTCAACAACTCTTCTAATAACTCTCCTGTGTTAAGAAGCCACCAAGAGGCTGAAATAACGAAACCCTCCGAAAACGCCACAGTTCGGTGTCAAAAATACATTACATAAAATACTATAAGGAATGCATACCGATACTCGTACTGCGTCCGACACAAGCAAAACACTACTCCAATGTTATATACAGCTGTAGATATACTTCTTGTAAATACCACCACGATCATAGTACAGAGAACTTGGCAACTATTACAATGTAAACTATGTGTATATGTATTACGTATACAGTGCCCCATGAATACAAATATATCAACCCTAGGTTTTGGCTCAAGTGCTTCTATAACTTATGGATTTGGCTCTCACTGAGTAATACATTTACATAGATAGAGTTCACAGCTAAAAGCAATAGTTTTGGGAGGAGGTTTAGAAACTGGGTGTTTGTTCAACGGTTATATAGCAAATATCTGTGGTTGTTGTGTTTAAAACTAACATGAACACTGTAGTAAAATTAGTATTTTTCCGAAAATATAATCCTTTAATTAGCAGACCGGTGGCAGACTGATAAAGCACGTGACTACGGAGTAACGTTAGGTAAAGGTCGAGGTAGAGTGATAGAGAAGACATGTTGGTTTCATTTCGCCTCGTTAAAAAAAACTTTACTTTATAGCATTTTAATCGTGTTTTACTTTTACATAAGCTTTTTTCAGTTCTAATAATAAAAGTTACTAAGTCATTTGACATTGTATTTAAATTATGTTTGTAATATGTCCAGCTTGTCGGTTTCAAGTAGCTATTGACAGTCACATGTTTTGGATAAACATTCAGATTTAAGTACTTCTCTATATTTGAAATCATAAATAGTTGGGTCGGATAATGTAGTGGTCAGCATAATCACCCAGCAAGCGAGAGACCCGGGTTCGGGGCCCGGTTAGGTCCAAACATGTTTGTCTTCAAATTTCTTCAGTAATACAATTTACTAATAATAGTTCCCCAAATCTCTTCATGAGTTAACGTAAATTGATGTATATTTAAGTATTAGTTCTCAAAACGCAAATCGTCAGAGCGTACTTGAGTTTAAGTTGCACTAAACCACTAAAACAATGCCTCAGCGTTTCAAAAGACTCTAATTTAAGATACAACGATCAACGAAAATTTAAAAGAAAATGAACTTCAATACAAATACGACAGACACGCTTTTGAGCAATTCGACAACAAAATCCAAAAGTAATCTTTCATTCTTATCAAAATTAAATTACTCGAAAGAGAAATATTTGGCGACAGAAAGTATTTTAGAGACAGAGAGAGAGAACGGTGATGGCAGAGCAGCAGCGCCCCTAACAACTCCCTCAGGAACTACCCTTCATCCTTCCCGCCATTGGTGTCTTACTCCTCCTCCCCGTACCACGACAACTTTCAGACATTTATCCAGGATATTACTTTCAATAACTTCTACAATAGTGCTTTACATATGCACTAAATATATGATATATATTTTTGTGACGTCATAGATCAACCCATTGTCGTTTCAAGTAGTTTTTAAGTATGTATAACTACTGAAAACATACATTTAACGTGTGTACGTCTTTCTCAAAATTAGTACACATGTAGAAGTGTTAGATTGAGGGGCTCAAGTGGTTAGGGACTGGTTACCCTTATGCACGTCTGCCGCGTCTGTTGGGCTAATTGCGCTACCACCGGAATGAAAGGAAGTCTGGATTCAGAAGAGGAATAGGTCAGGGTTTGGCTGTCCAGACAATCATGAGAGGGCGCGACAAACAAGCCCGCTGACAACCACTTGGGGGACTCTAACCCCCAAGACATAGAGAGCTTTGCCAACACTCGGGGACCTTTCCCCCCAAGATTATGGCAGGCCTCTCTCCTAAAGTCACGGTCAACCCTGCTGCCGCGTCCCCTTAAAATGATATCTGATCCAGCCTCCCCTGGTGGGGAACGGAGTGTGTTCAACATCCGGACAATTACAAAGCTGCCCAGTAATTTTGTGAACAACTCTTTTTTGATGTACCTCAGTATAAAGTAATCTGAGCAGGTACTAATCAGAAAGATACTGACTGGGGAGTACACATGTAACTGAAAGAACTATTTTCTGAGAACATCTCTAACATCCTGCTATTGGCCTAGCTTGTGAAAAGGTATACAACATTTAGCAATTTGGAGAAGATTAGACACAATATTTACTTTGTTTCAACTTTCTTTCGTGTAAATTCTTATTATACTTTCTCTTCTTCATTTCTATTTCACTGATGATGACTGTTGTATTTATATTATACCGGTATGCCATTTTAACATTTTCTGCTCTTGAAATAGTTGTGCATGCATTTTTATATTCGAAGCATTTTACAGCAAGTTTGCAAGGGTGACTTATTTGACATTTTGTAATATTTTAAAATGTGAGTATGTGGCATATCTTTGGATAGCTTGTACAATTTTAAGAAAACTATTAGTAAAACTCCTAATCTACAAGTAAAATTGTTTTCCAAACAAATATAAACCACAGAAAATAAAATGGTGGCTGTACGAGTAACTACGGTCTTTATAACGTGTTCAATGTGATTTTGTTGTGTCACTAGTCCAGATACAATACCTAACCCAAGTCTCGGAATGTTCAGGAACACCCTGTATGTAGAAAACTTCTGCCTCACAGCATTGTCTACAATGAGGCCGGCTCAGGTGGTGTGAACGCTTTGGTAATGGATATTTAAGTCTGTTTCTTCCCAAGTTTTGGACACTTTCTGAACCAGAGTTTCTCTGATATGTCAGATATATCTGGCAAAAATACTCCTTAATGTTGAAAGAAGAGAATTAATTCACGATAGAATCAGTTGGTTTCTTCTTGAAACGTTTTAAGTGTTATCACAAAGTGTATTAAAAAATGTACATGCAAGTTATAAAGCTTATTAAAGAAGTAACGCGTTTTACCTCAGACTTACCCTTGATTTATCTTATGTAAAATGAGTTTCTTAATTTACAGTGAATATTAAAACTAAGTTCATCCATCAGTCATATTTACTTTCTTTCAGTCTAAAGGTTTTACATTTTTACATTTGGCCTTCACTGTGAAACTTAGACGGAACATGTATCCACAAAAACGAAGGGATATTTACTAAAATCGAATAAGCAGTATAAAAATACGTTTTTTAATTTTTTGGGACTAAGAAATAGACGACTGTTTAGTAATCTAGATGCAATTCAGTTTGAAGATCTTGTTACCAATGTTCTCAGGCGAAATAGCGTTCAATAAGATGAATACCAAATTTTGCCTTTGTTACGAGTTCAAAACTTATAACTTTTTGAAATATCGTGACTCTGTAGTAGTTATTAGACATGATTAATCTCAGTGCAAGTTGTGAATTACGATTGATAAATTACAATAACATAGAGTATATAATTATAATAACCATGCAATTACATCTATTACGTAAGTTGTTCTACTTAGCCACAGTGACCCAGAAGTTGAGAAACTCAATCTTACCTGAAAAAACATTTAATCTCAGAATTACATTTGTATGTCAAAAAGTTCAACTACCATCAGAATTTTAAATACTATTGTGGGCGTTTTCCATTGTTAATAAGATTGAACAACCCAGAAATATTTGCTCAAAACATGCTCTCGTTGTCCCCCGTTTAGGACGTTATTTTTGGTGTAGAGATAAGAAAAGTTGTTGTCCATGTTCTCAAAGGTTGTCTCTTGGTTTGTATAAGCTGATTTTTAAAAATTTACGCAAAAATTTAGTTGGCCAAAAATAGGCTATTTTCAAAGTGTACGAGTATTATAATCTTTCACAAGAAGCTTTTGCCTATTTCGTGTACAATGCACACAGAACCACTCCTTCCCTATCATATAAATCCGCATTTGTACGTTTGTAAACGGCGTCGGAAACAGGGGACTACGAAACCATGGTTTTCCAATTTTTAAGTGAGCTGAGCAAAGTTGGAATATCGCTACTTCCATTCCTCCTGACTGGCAAAGTCGGCGGCACGCGCGACTCTTCAAAGAACTGAGCCAGACAAGACAACCCTACTAGAGCCGATGTTTTTGAAACAGAAGATAAACTTGGATTTCCACCTAACCCTCGTCCACCGGAGAGAAATAATCAATACTCCACTATTTCAGTGGTAACATGGGTTCTTGCTTGGTTAACTAATCCTCTTAATGAGCGAGATATGATCAGACGAGATCATATTGTAGACCCTAAGCGTCCTGCACAAACTATGGAAAACGCCCGCAGTAATATTTCAACCTCTGAAATTTACCTTTCGTCAACAGCAAACTTCAAATACAAAATACCTTCACAAATTAAAATATTTGTGTTTTCTGTATCGTATTTTTAAGTCGTTAGTCTAAAGGGTCATAAATATCGCAACTAAAACCCTACTGATATCCATCTATTCTTTATCAATTTAAAACCCTCTAGAGTACGAAGTGCATTTTAAGACTAACCTTTTCCGAAACTGAAGTAAAAGGTAACAGCCCAGTTTGCACATAACTAACACTTTACCACGCAGTAGATAAGAATGGCCGCGTCTGTGCAAGACATTAAGCTTGTAAGGGGAGACTGATATGTCTTATCAACCGGAAGTCAGTGTTATCAGTCAACCAGAGGCTTCTCCTGACGCCATCACAATATATCAACTGTGCCTATCAAACTGAGCTTTTATTTTCATACAGAGTCGAGAAAAGGTCTGGGATATATTAAATATCGTCAGAAATATTCAGAAGTTTAAAACGAAATTGTGTAGTTATTTGTATGTCGTTGTTTAGATAATTTGGGTATATTTTTCGTTTTCCATCTTGTTAAGACGGGCTATTTAAGGAAGTCATAAGCTTATAAATGTGTGTCGCGTAATAAATCATTATAAATCCTAAATCAATAAGTTGTACACTTTTTGATAGATGTTTACTCTAAAAAAGCTGCGTTAATTTTTAGAGTTCCTTACTTTGTACGGCAGCATTTTCAATTATAAGTTTGTGAAATATTTATTTACTAACGGTTTTTCGACATTTTGTTCTGGTTTCAAAACAATACCGCCAAGTTCAGACCACTCCAAAAGAGTGAAAATCGAGCCACTCTTTGATGAGAAGGGCTGGGTTTCAATACCCAAAAGAGCGAAATTTTACTCTTTCTGAGTGGTTTTCACTCTTTCATATTTAGAGTGTGACTTATATTCAAACTGCCGATGCAATGGGATAAATGGTCCCACATCATCACATCTGCTGCGAATGGTTAGACCCGTTCTGCATTCGCTTACCTAGACATTTCCAATCCTCCGACTCCCATTCCTGCAAATCCTCCTTCATTTACAACATTCATAATGGTACTTGACTGGGACTCGTGGCGTGGTCCTGTAATCCAGCTTCATGGAGGTCAGGTTTTGAGGATGATATAGGTCTAAAGCGGCTCAGATAGTCTCAGTGATCATCTGATGATACCCGCATCAACTCCTACCATCGTTTAGACATATCAGACCATCACCTGCGTGGTTCGGAAGTCACGTTAAGCCGTTGGTCCTTATATTTCCATTGGTCATTGGGCTATTAATTAATGACCCATTCTAAGGAAGAGTCGGCCTTAGTTTGTAACAAGACTACACCTCATAACTCATTACTACCACTCATCACACTCATCCTTCACCACATATTTGTCCTTAAAATACCCTCATGAGAGGGTCGGCATCTCAAATAGTGATTTAGTGAATTTAGTAAATAATGTTTCCTTTTCTTATTTTAAATTAATGTATTGTACCAATTCTTTTTGGTCAGCATATTGCCAATTGTAGAGGTTTACGTGTCATAATATGTTTTTTATAAAACTAATGCGAACTTATTGAATAAAATACCATTATCATTATCTGGTCCGTTGCAATATAACCATCATATCTGCCTTGATAAACTAAAACATTAGGCTACAGCCCTTAATGGGTAGGAGTACAGCACTTGTATGTTATATCATTACAGCGATCTCATAACTGAAGCTGTATACCCTTACTGAATCAAATTAAAATCTCTTTTAGATCAAATCAACTGAACAACTAACTTTTAAACCTCCAAAATCACAGTAAGTTTGTTTTTATTGCTGGAAATTGGTGAGGAACAAATTGAAACTTTAGACCTACTCAAATGTAACAATTGAATGGTTGCCACCTATAGAGATGATACACATATATACATAATACATGTATAAAGTGTTGAACAATGTTCAAACTTGTTCTTGGAATGAAGGTCGGGGCTCATTTCATGGTCACGGGTCTGGGTCTGGGTTTTGACTGCGTGAATATCTTATTTTTGTAAAGGATATTCTCGAAAAAATATACTTTTATAAGTTTCTGAAAAAGATGTTGTCCCTTCAGTTAGAACAGTTAGAAGAGAATCGGATTGTACAGTGTACAGTGCTCTGGGTGCGTGCTCTCTCAGCCCCGAGAACCAACTCTTCAACCGCTAGCACTCTTATCTTGCCTTTGTTTCAACTTTTCCTTTGTTTATTTCTCTGATTAACTCTAAAACTTAAGGTCAACACTTTTAATCTTCAAGTTGAACATTGTTGGTTTTGGACCAAAAACGGTTACTATCTTGCGGTTTTGCGGTATATTAAATTTGCGCAAACAGTCCTCTTTTGTTGTTGAGTAATGAAATGAATTAGTCTTTATTTGGCAAAGTTAAGACTTTATAGTCCTTATCCTGTTGTATCGTTACTTTATAAAAGACAAACTGGTATGGATACATAGCTCTAAGATTTAGCTGGATCTGTTTATTAGATTATCTATGTTAAAGGTGTTTGGGTATTACAAAGATCAGGCTTTGTACTTCTAAAATAAATGGCCAAAATTGAAGTTTAAACCATAACAAGGCCCTCCTTACCGAACATACACAGATGTCCCATAGTACAGTTTGTCTCAATAGGTCATAAAGCAATTAGTCATATTAATCAGCCTTTAAATAACTTTGAAATACAATTGTGTCATACACTTTATTAAGAAGAGCTACAGATCAAAATATTAGACGTGGGAAGACTCACACTTTATTATATTTTAAAAAATAAATTCAAAACTACCTGTAAACTTGTTTGTCAGCGTAGTAGAAACGGCGCTGTTCCTGACTGCTTTGAAGTCGTAATTGAATCCTCAGTGAAGTTACAAACCAGACCGTCCAATCCAAACTTGCACAGAGGGAAATTTTAACTGACAACTTCCAATTTAAATTGAGGCTTTATCGACTGATTGCACAAGCTGCTTGAATACCCATCGTGAAATGTATTGTTTATAAAACATGGCGTTTCACGTCATTAACCTAGACCAAAGACAATGCTATGGTAGGTAGATAATGCGTAGATGTTACGGCTGAGGCAGAAAACTCAGCATAGTTCGGCAGCCCAAGCGACAGAATACGCTGCAAGCGCTGTCGTCTCGCTGTGTATATCCCCCCTCGGCTCTATATGCTTGAGTTTGTCCGATGTTGGTGACTTAAATGTGACCAAATCGATCGATTTTTAATAACAACCAAACATGGGCGTCCGTCAGTGGCTCTGCTTGAGACTATTAAAATAATTCCCTCGCAGCGCATTCTGTCTGTGCGCTATGTACCTACCATAACATTGTCTTTGTTCAGGCTTACTTTTACAAAGTTCCACAGATGGGTTACGTAAATAGTATACATACTCTTAAAGAGTTAAGTGGAAAGGTAGATGAAAAGAGGAAGATGAACGAGAAAAAGTGTATAGACCTTTATGCAAAAATGTTTTTGAGATTAAACTTAGAAGGGTTTTTATAAGAATCGAGTTTTAAAATAATATTTTTGTCATTCTGTTCTGAAAACAACTGCTTTAGACACATGCATTGACGGTGCTAAGGTGTCACTTTTTCACCCAGGTAAATAAAGTATTGTTTATAGAAGAGTAAAATAGTGAAGAGTGTTATTTTAATGATCTTTTTGTGGCATGGGCATCAGCTGGTTCAACGAGTTGGTTTTGAATTTTAACACTGACTTATAATAAATCAGTGTAACAGCTGTTTCTTCAAAACAATAACTCAGACTGCTGAGTTCAAAACTATGTTTACTTAATTAATTCTTTATAATATTAAAACATTTATTGACACTTATTTCACATTTTTATTTCCATCATGACAAAAAGTATCGATCATCACTCGGTCTGAAAGTGTCTTTTTGACCTAGTGATGAAATATACTATTGTGTACTTTGATAATTTGCTGGTTTTGTTAAAAATTATCGTTTGAAACCTCAAAGATGTATAGCGTTATGTTTAAACCGTTCCAGCAATTGGTTGTCTTTACATACTACAATTAACAATCAAGATTTGAATGAAAATTCTTTTGAGAGAATGTACGTATGTAAATGTTTAGATCTGCTGTATACAGAATGGCGCTGCTTGCTTGCTTGGAAATGATGCTATTTGAAAGCGCCTGCAAATTCATGAAGGCAAGTTCCGCAGTACAGCTATGTACCTCAATCATACAGTGCGCCGCTCCAATCCGCTCCCAAATACACGGAAGCCTCAATCTTTACTGCTTTCAGATCATGACAAGACGATCTTCGCTACTTTCGTAGTTTTAGGAATATTATACTGCATAATATGAATTACAGATTCTTAAGGACCTTCGATGAACTACGCTAGAAGTTTTAAGTTAATGAAAACACTATCTAAATTAAAACGTTTATAGTTGGTAAGGTCTTTCGAGAATAATGTTCCTATCAACAGACCATAACATCAACAGAAGTATGAATTTACAAAAATAATAAAATAATTATTATAATCTAGTTCTTCCGGTTCACACTGCGTTCAAACTTCATAATTAGGTTGAGATATTTCGGCTTCGCTGTGGAGTACCATCTTCAGTCACTGATTGGCTGAAAGTTATTATGAATTTTGGACGCAGTGTGAACCGGAAGAACTAGATTATATTTGTGACACCGGCCACGAAAGCCTAAGAGTTAAAATAACTATTATGTAATAAAAATGTAACATAATTGATAAAAATATTATTTTCTGTAAATCTAACCTTCACCTGATATTATGATCTGTTGGTGGGAACATTGTTCTCGAAAACGTATCATACACATTTTAGTACGTTGGAACTCAACTTGTCAACTGACTACCGAATTCGATTAAAGTGCCCTAATGCCTAAGGAGTTTAAAAATCGGCTTAAAAACATTTTGGTCGCAGAAGCACTGTAGAGCAAAAACGAGTTTATGGCACACACTTGGGAGACCATCATTAATTGGCTGACAGATACGGGGTGCAGAGTGGCATAATTCGAGTGAATGTATAAATTGTATGTCTGAAAGGTTTCTCGATGTGAACTAATGGAACATTTTTGCTTTATAGATAACTTGACGATTGCTATACATTTTAATAATATTCTCGCAATAAACAATTTATTTATTTATTTTATTTTATAACAAACCAATTTAAAAACACCGCGTTCGCGCAAACTTTTCCCATATCGTTCAATTCCATGTCCCGTAAAACGTCCCCCGGGGCCGTCTCTTTACGTGTAGTATGTTTACATTCATGTTGTTTGTGCAAAACAAGATATCTAGTGTGTACCATATTTATAATTTCTTAAGAAATCGGCTGAAAGTTTTGAAGAATGCAAAGAAACAAATATTGTGTCTAGTTGGTACCACAAAATATCATCAATAAAACCATTAAGTCTATTTATTTTTTACTTTAGTAATTCCAAACTAGCATCTGAGGGTCAATAAAGTAACAGGTAGCCTATGCAACATGTAATACAGTACATCAAACATCAATTGATGTTAAATTCAATTAACCACCTAATGCACATTGATAGCCTTTAGTGTTTACTCAATCAGCTGTGTGGTATATAGCTTAGTCAGTCTGATTACTGTCATAGGCAGACGAGAACATACCTAGATGTAAGCATCGTACGTTTGGCAGTAGGGTTTTGTCTTGTAACGTGTATTATAATGTATTTTCATATTTAGCAGTTTAATGAATTCGATTTCGTGAATATCATAACCATATTAATTTTCTGCGTTTTTACACAAAGTTCTTAGATTGCTTCATTTCATGGCATGCTATTTTGCAAGGTTCTTGCCAATAAATATAAACCCAAAACATTAACTCCATAAGCAAATAGATAAATATTGTAATGCAAAAAACAAGGTAAGAAGAAAAGTAATTGTTATCACTATGTAATTTCAAAAAATAACTAGAATTGTCCATTCAAACTCTCGTTTTCATATTCTATCAAATTCCACTCACACTATTTTCTTTCATCATTCCGCTCTATGTTTAACATTAGTAAATGAGTCCTCGTTCCCCATTTATGTGCCATAAACTGGTCAGTTATATAAAAGCATTCGAAATTAAAGGTGCTTTCAGATAAAAATGTATAGATGCACGGGTTGGGTCATTTGAGCATTTGTGTCGCATTTTTTTTTTAATGATATATTCATGTCACTAGCAAAGTAAGATCCAGGCCCGGTACCTTAAAATGTGCACCGATCCTGACCCCTAGAACACGTGTTGAGAATGTTTCAAAACTTTATATACATATGTATACATGTATGTATATGTGTATGTCCTTTTGTTTGATTTTCACTAAATTTAGTACAAATGTTCATTTTGTAAATATCTCAGTCGAGTTCGTTAACCAGCAAAATCGGACTACCAAAACCCCCTTTTGGTAAATTTCGTCAAATTTTCATGAAATTCAAAGTAAATATGTAATTTGTTATTACACTAGGAACTAATTAAATCCATCCAGTCATTTTAAAATTTTCGCTGTTACAGCGGAATGAAAAGTCCGATTTTAATAAATGAGTTTTCCTTTCATGATATACTACACCTTTCAGTAAAACACGCCGTAAGTCCGAGGCTGATTCGAAACTTTCGTGATTATAAAGAGGCCAAGCTGAGGCCGAAGGCCAAAGTGAGGCTGTGAGTGGGTCGAATTAGAGTAACAAATTGCACAGGAAATTCGATTCCCTCATGCTTTGGCGGTACTTTAGCGCTTAACTGCAAGTCGGCCTGGTTTGTATTGCATTTAGTAGCCTGTTGACTATATAAACTCCAACCTGAGAAGTAAACTTGCATGAACAGCAGTTCTATGACCCACCCCACGTAGCCAAAGGGTAAGATCAAGGTAGATAATTCCAAAATATGAATACCATATAAATTACATAAGGTCAAAATATAAACCCAGTAGTTTTGCACAAAAGCAACACACGCTGGAGGGATATTTTTGAAAGCTCGTCTAAAAGGGTCGCTAAGAGGAGGTTTAAGTAAGGTCATTAGTGCAAAGTAGCTTCAGCCCGCACTTGTGGCGAGAGGTCCTTCTTCCTGTCATTTAGGGCTTCACCTTGTTATTTTTAATCATAAAGTGCGCCAGGTTTTGGGAACTAACCGATAGAAATCATGCCTATGCTATGTGAGGGTGTGTTCTATAAATAAATAAATGTTTCATTGCATATTGGACATTTACAATAAATGTATCGGTCAAATGGAGTAGGTTTTACATTCACTCTCCCATGGACCACTCTAGTCCCTATTCAGTTTCTACAAGGTGGATAGGGACTCACTGTACAATTTACAAGGTACTGGTTAAATCAGCCCTTGAACTGTATATGAAAATGCACGGTTTTCATAAAAGGATGACACAAACTTTTGGGTTAGGTTTATTGGATAGAAATATAAAGAAAATCAAAATGACATTTTTTCCAAAAAGCTTTGTTTACCACCATTTGTTTTTCCTAAATATGTATTATCCTCAATACTTTTTATAGGATTTGACTCGAACTTAATATAAACTTGTATCTAAGTAAGATCTTCTATAAAAAATTACCGAGGGTCAAAAGACACTTTTGGGCCGAGTGATGAAAAATATTCTTTGTCATGATGCAAATAATAATAAGGGGAATAAATGTTTTAATATTATAAAGAATTAATGAAGTAAACATTGTTTTGAACTCTGCAGTCTGAATTATATTGTTTTGAAGAAACGGCTGTTACACTGATTGGCTATAAGTCAGTGTTAAAATTCAAAATTATCAAAACAAACTCGTTAAACCAGCCGATGTCCATGCCATAAAAAGAGCATTAAAATGATATTTTCCTCCCTAAAGAGAAAGATTAAAACAATACTTTATTTACATGGGTTAAAAGTCGTACTTAAGCACGTCAATATATGTGTCAAAAGCAGCTGTTTTTACAGCAGAATGAAAAAAATCAATTATAAAATAGGGAGCTCTAGGATTCTACGCCAGACCACATTGGGCTTTCTCTTTAAATTTCACCCTCTTGTTTTTTGAAACAAAACGTTTTGTCTGGTTTCAAGGGTGAATGTGTCCATAATCAACCCCTGGCCGGGGGTGCTCTGCTCTTTGTTCCAGATATTTCATTGTTTCTGCTTTCCCACTTCCTTTATACACATCGTGGTGGTTTTTAATTAGTCCTGTATTGAAATGTGCGCCTCTGCATATTTGTAAATTATTTATTATATATGTTGACGTTGTTCAGATGGTTATACACAGATATATGTTTATTTAGTTATTAAGTTCAATTGATTTCATCAAAATCGATAGGTTGGCTAAAGAATGTGTTACAGTAAGTACATTGCGCATAGATGCCGAACGGCAGAGGCAGAGGTATAGATTTAATGACGCAAAGGAAAAATTGTTCATTCTCAAAAATCGCACATTTTGGTTAAATTTAAGTCAGCGACATTAAACAAACTCGAACAAAGTGGGAAGCCGAGTGGGGAGAAAGAAGGCAGCGTTCGCAGCGCTATCTGTGCTTGGGCTGCCGAATGTGTGTTGATTTTGATGCCTCAACCTTGTGGCATCTATGTGCAGTCAACTTACCATAACATTATCTTTGCTAATGGCTGAACGTTGTTATGATAAACGTTTCAGATAAGTTGCTTTTACTTATAGATGATAATCCCACGGGATTTTTACAAAAGTTTTCGTTTTTAATGTTCAATTTCTAAAATTATTTACCTTTTAATTTTACTTGTCAAATACCAATCGTTGAAAAAATAAATAAATTTCGTAGATTTGCATTCTTTTTTAAGCAAAGACGTGTTTCAACACTAAACGCCCAATCTGTATACATCAAAATTACTCGAATATATTAAATTCATAACAGTATTCTTGTATTATGATATTCTTGCTGGAGAAGCTCGGAGGCACTACTACATAAATCCCTCGGGGTCCATTATTCAAGTACAGTCCCTGCCCTGGTGGTAGACACCAAGTACAGTCTGGACACAACACTACAGACTTGTAACAATTAGTCCTTCGCAAAGTACGTTCTAATTGGCTACGTCCACACATAATATTGGACATATGGACCTTTTCAATTTCCATAAGTAGCTTAATTTATTATTTATAATTTATTAATCCCGGCCTACAATAATAATTTTTTTAATTGTTTCCAAAAATTACGAAATTTGCCTTAAGAAATAATTAGAATGTTTATACTCTAGGATATGATACATATAGGGTTTTAATTTCATACCTATCTTAGATTTCCCATCTTGGAAGACAAGATTAGGTTAGGTTAGGTACTAACTCAAAGTAGTTAGTTAATGCCGCTCGAAGAAGGGTAGAAGTAGAAACAATTTCAATACATGTTGGCAGTTAAAGAAAAGCGGCACCAACGGAAACTTGTGATGACTTAGACAAAATGTGTGATAGAAAGGTTTGTCAGGGGGAAGTTACTTAAAAAAGAGGAGAATCCTGGACTGATGAAAGAAAACAAAAAAGCAAGCAACTTTTCAAGATGGCGTTTAAGTACTTTGGGGTTGTCCTGTATGTAAATAATAGCATTTAGGTTAGACTGCATAGATAAATATTACAACTAACGCAAAACAGATGGAAGTATACCTTTAATTTGAATAACCTTCCCAAATTGGGATTTGGCTACTTCGTTTGGATAAGAAACAACTCTAAACTCAACACAAAAATGCTCCATAACTGAAAACCCCAACTAAAGGTAAACACACGGTAAGGAAATACATAGCCCGTGTTGTAATCTGAAAGGGTTCGGGTAGGCGATACCGAGTATAAAGCGACTTGCAATGGTGCAGACGGGTATCAAAGGGTCTTATCCAATACAGCTAGTGACATAAGTGTCAGTATCCTATTGAACCGTGTACAAAGCCCCATCCAACCACTATCAACTATAGAGGGGACAAACTAGCTTTGAACCATGAACAAAGCATGTCCGGTTATTGGTATGGGACGAGTCTCAAAGATCATTATAGTATTCAAAGCTTGATAAGTGGTCTAATATGGTGAAGTTTTATGGACGCCCTGATGAAAATGACACTGGTATTATATTTTCCTGTTAAATTCAACAGGATGAAGCTGGTCCAAAATGGTTCATTTAATACGTATTACTCAAAACGGGTGACCAGCTTTGTTGTATAGCGCGTGCTTTGTACCTTTTGGGTTCGATTCCCGGCGCTGCAGGAACATTCTGGCAGTTTTACCCAGGCTGTTCCCCGTAGTTCTAAAGTCACGTTAAACCGTCAATACGTTCTTTAGAACTGACAAACAATAGCAATAGTATGCTACAAGTAAAATATAAGTACGTTGAAAGAAAATAAACTACTAATAAAAACAATACTTCGGACATAAAGGCTTTCGCAGTTGGTGTCACAACGATAACATAATTCTTCCTGTTTACATCGCGTCAAAACATCATAATTATTAGTCATACCCACATAGTACTAATAAGCAATGAATTAAAAAATCCAATTAAAACAAATCAGTGACTGATGTAGATATTCCTCAGCAAGACCAAAATATTTCAAACCTATAATCATGATGTTTTGACGCTGTTTGAACCGGAAGAACTTACTATAAATATTCAACAATATTTAAATAATGAAACGTTTAGAACAGCTGATGCCAAAGATGTAAATAAAAACTGTCGTGAAAATGTAAAATCATCACTTTAACATTGTGTATTTTAATTATGCCCATTGTCCTTTTTTGGTTGGAGAATGTACACCCACAAAACTAGCTATGTATTATCAAACAAATAACTGTTTTGCTGACAACTTGTTCCCTTTCCATGTGCATAACTGTCAAGAGAAGGTGATGTTGGCAAAATGGTTTGCTACATACAAACAGGAAAACTATAACTTACGTTATATCATTTTGCTATTTTCCTCTAAGAGGAAATCTTGTCAAGAGTGGTCAAAAAAGAGGACCCTTGTGATAGTAAAATACACCCTTTGTTATACATACAGATGTATTTGTTAAAAGCAATCCACCCCGCGGATCCGTCGCGGGTTGGAATCGTGCGCGAGGAGCTCATCACTCCTCTGCCGTGGGTTCGAACCCCGCAGTTACCACTTACATTTGTAAAGTGATTTTGCAGTAACGCTAGGTAAAGGTCGAGGTTGAAAGGTAGAGAGGTGTTAAAACTAGACAAACCTTAACCTTTACCTTCACCCACAATCAGTACAATATTAATGTTATGTAACTGGCCGTATGACGTGGAGACAAAACCTTGATTATTTGTACCTCTACTCTGCCTTGACATGGATAAAGTGAGATATCCCTCAATGCGAGAATGATGACGTTGTATTCATCAATGAGATGTGATATTGCCTCCAACCGAGATTGTATGTGAGCGATATTCATGTTTTAAAAATATCTTAGCACTCGATCCACATAACAGATTTTTATTGGGATGTATTCTTATAGTAAGACGAAAGACAAGGCAATAGGCATAGCAGTTTAACTTGTTTTAATGCATATAGAGTGAAGTAAAAATATCAGTTAAGGGTAGGGATTTTTCGAGGTTCTAGTTAATAAATAGGATATAACAAGTTAATTAAATATTTTGTAGTGCATACTCTTCAATACCACTTTAATCCATCAACTTGTGTCTAATTTATCCGATAACTTATTTGCTTTGCTTTCCAATCATGTGCTTTACTTCAATGTGAAGACAATAAGAAATGAAGTTTTCTTCTTGTCTCTAAACCATTGCAATCATAAAACTGTCAGTTTAAATCATATTCAGTTCGCCTCTGCACTATAAAGATGAATCGGCAACATTTCCTTTGAAACCTTTTACTCTAATTTGCCTATTTGCTAAGTTTGCCTTCGGCCTCAGCTTTATGTTCCGTTTGATCAAGCATGGGCGTTCCCAAGCCGTTCGCTCTGCTCAAAGCCTTGCTTCGGCCTCCAGCCTCAGGCGTTCGTGCTCAATTTCAGAGGCGTTACGCACACTGCCTTGCTTTGCCTTCGGTCTAAGACTTGCGTGGAATTTTTTCGTTTTGGACGTTTTATATAAATACATATTATAAAGGGCAAACTGATTTTGAATTCCATTAAAACCGGACTATACTCTTTCCCCTATCATAGCGAAAAATCAGTTTGTTTACCGCCATTTTGAAACAACTCAACGGGTGTTTAAAGTTTGTGATTTATGGATGGGTAACTTTAAAGTACATATTTATTTTGAACTTCAGCAAAATCTGATTAGATAAACTTTTTAGATCACTAAAACCACTTTCCCCCAAAAGGATCACTGAAATCTTTCTAAAAACCTCTGATCTCTCTAAAAATGAGGATTCCGGTATTCCGATTTCAACCGAGATTTGATGAAAATTGAACAAAGACCAATTGGAGTAGCGAAGTCAAAAAATTATACATATGTGTATACAATTTTGAATAATGCTCAAAACTTTTTCTGGAGTCAGGATGGGTCCTCATTTCATTGTCCTAGATCTGGGTCTTACCATGCCGCATGGATGTTTCATTTTCCTAAATAAATTCGCTAAAGATGTTCATCTAAGTTTCATCCGACTCTCTGATTTGGTGAAAAGGGTCGCTCAGACAACTTGTTTCTGTCGAACACGTAGTTTCAGGACTTGACGACAAACAGCCACGACAAAGTTTGTCTGACTGGCCAAAGCGACAAAAACCGCTGACTTTGCAGTAAACAACTCTGTCTAATAACAAAATGTCGCCTCGTCCATTCAATAACCAACTTACAACTTCCACCCCGCAGTTTAATGTAATGACTGTTCTGTGTTAACTTCGTGTTCACTTTCAAGTTATTAATTGAAACCAATTATTATAAAGGGTGTTTCAATAGTTTCTATAATGCCAAAATGTCATTAAAGACTTGCCCATCAAATAACGTTCAAAACCATCAAAAGTCATCTATCCTTTCGCATGAAAACTATGATCAAGTATTTCAGAAACGAAAAGACATGTTTCACTTGCGCATTAATTTGTGTGCCAAAGCAATATATTGTGTTGTGCGCATATGTATTGTGGTACCAAAGCAAGCTGTCGTTGTTACAGAAGGGTGTGAAGATTTTTTGTACGTCTGTGTTATCAAATAACATATTGAAAAAAAACTCTAAATTGCTAGTCGAGGTTTTAAGTCGACACATTCTTGATTGTAAAAGTTGGTGAATTATTAGTTCTTCTTCAATTGTTGTACGATTAAGAGCCATATTGGAAAATGGAAATGGTACTATGAATTCCATCATGGCGACTAAGCTGTCGAAAGCCGTTACGGAGGTTCTGGTTTTGAAGTTATTTTGATTTTAATTAAAACCCCGTTGTTAAAGCCATTGAAGATCGTTTTGGTGAGTCTGTACACGCTTAATATTATTACTTATCCTGTAAAAGAAGTATTAATACTGTGTTGGAAATATTAGTCAATTTGGTGAAATAACGAGTTCATTTAGTGGTACTTTTATAAAGTTAACAACATAAAATAAAGTATATATGCTTTGATTTAATTCATCATTTAAAAGAATCATCACCATGTGGTAGTACGTGCATTACATAAAATTGAAGGGCAATCAAGAATTCCGCTGGAAAAAATGTATAAATGATATCATATTTTAAAGGAGAATATTCGAGATAAGCTTCATTGTATAAGACGAATTTCTTGGCTTCGCATTGGCTACGATTTCAACAGCAATAACGATAAAGATTCTTGAGTACACTGATCTTTGCCTGTTTCAATATCTTACGATTTTGCAGAGTACCATCATGTAACAAATCGTAACTAAACAGTTACAATACTGCGGGGAAAATGAACCACGTCCAATTCATTCTCAAATACAAGGGTTCATCGTCCATATCGATTTTCCCAAGATGATAAATATGTAAAACAGATACATATATATATTTTTTATGAAGCTACATTAAAAATCGTTGACCAAAGTGTCTTGAAGTATTGATGTCAGCTATTTCTGTGAGTTTATATTAAATACGAATTCAAGTGGTTTGATAAAGTAATTTAGCTTACGTGGATAAATCATTAGCTTTAAACTCAAAGAGTTATTAATTTATTATCACTTTAAGCAAATTAAAAACTTCCCACGACACAATGCTTGTCATCCATATACGCGTAAACCATCGTTTCATTTTGAGTTTACAATTAGAGAACAAAATGGTCTTAATATTATGAAGAACTAAAACGTTACAGATGACAAATATTTAAAAATAAAATTCATTTATAATTCAATATGCGCTTACCCTCTCACGCATCTTCTAAACTAAAACGTGCTCAATATTTCAACATCGAAAAGTGAGTAATCTAGTTAATTTTTAATTCGCACACACATAATAATTCTTGTATCAGACATAAGTGAACGGATGCCCTAATGGTTCCTTGATCCATATATCTATCTTAGCTCCGTAATGCTCTTAAAAGCACGACTGTCTAATCCTCGAGCTTGGCTGCGAGCCAGCGGAGGATGTTACTCTATTCATATCTGGAAGTAATAATGTTCACTTTGAATTGCGAGTTTCATCTGTGTAAATCAACTGGAAATGTACATAAACGTGTTGCTCTTTCGTCTGTACAATATTGTAGGTGTTTCAATACGATGTGAAAGTTCACTCTCTGAATCATAAACAATGAATTAATCTTACCCAGGTTTGAAGGTGGCTAAATCCCAGGCCCTCGAGAAGAAAACAGTTGAACTACCGGATGTGTGAGGGAATAAACACGACTACGGACAGACTTTCTAGATAAAGGACTTAACCATAAACACAATCGAACAAGGTCAAAAAGACTCAAGACCCAGAAATCAGGAGGGATTGAAAAAAGTGCCGAGATTTCTGGTTTGGGAACGTTCGAGGCACTATCACTGGCAGGGTCGACCGCCGACTGGCCCCCGGCCCACCCCCTGAAACTTGGAGGAAAATCCGCCAGGTAGCAGGGCAGGGCGGGAGGCTGGTAGTTGTGGGAAAATCCGATAGAGCGCAGGCAGGTCAACCACCCCCTTGTAGTTCTGGTGGATTCCGCTAGGGAGCAGAGCCGTACAGTAGGCTGGTAGTTCTTGGAAAATCCGCCAGATCGCAGGCAGATCAACTACCCTCTTGAAGTTCTGGTGGGTTCCGCTAGGTAGCAGACCAGTACAGTAAAGTGAGTGGTGGTTCCATGAAAGTCCGGGAGAGTACAGACACATCAAACACCGAATACCTCCTTGCAGTAATGAAGAATAGTGATGGTAAGCAAGAGAATAAAGTAGAACATGGTTGCTAGAACAACCTCAATAAATAAAGATACAAACTGATCCTAAGTATCTTGTTTGAATATGTCAGTACACTGTACATCCAAAGGAGTACACAACACTTCTAAGATTAAGGTTTGCTTGGTTTAGGTGAAAATCAGAAGTTGAACCAACTACTGTACTTACGTAATGGATCACCCTTTAGTAGTAACAACATACTTTAAACGTGAATCAGGGGGTAAAATTAAGTAAGATGTGATTAAACAGCTTAACCGCCTAATAGTAAACACTAACACGCTTAGGGTGTTTTGTGAGTTTAAAGTTAAAATTTTAAGTGTATGATTAATTTTAAATTTAAGGCTTGTTCTGGAAAGGGCCCAGTAGGTATGAAACTGGATTGGTATTCACCTATTTTATAGTCTAACCGTAGTTGAGTTGTAATTATAAATTTTGTTGTTTTTCGCTCTAGCTGTTCATGGATTTTCTAATATACAACCTTTTACGTGTGCTTTCTTAGTTAGAGTCCATTTATATTGAATTTTTTCAATAGTCATATTGCAGAATGCATTTTGTTAATAATTCCTATTAGTTTTAATACTCGTACTAAAATTAATGGCTACACAAATTTTGTTATAACATTTTATGATGGTCTCAAATTATTTTCCTAGTGCGTTGTACAGATTTGACACAACTACAGTCATGGTCAGAAACTTGAATACAAAAGTTGAATGCTGAGATAAAATGTCATCAACTAGTCAAAAAAATATAAAGTTTTATTCTATCCAACTATGACTATTTTAAGTTTATATAAGTGTAAATAGTGTGTAAAAGTGTTCTTCATGTAAACAGTACCCCCGAAGATGCGACAAACGTCGTGAAATATACATAGGGACTTTGCCCAATTTCTTCACAAGGTCTACAGGCACTAAACAGGTATTTCATCTATTAATAAAGTTTTAGTTTTTACCACCAACTCCTCATCGCCCACTTTACCTAAAGTCTTTATTCTTAGAGTTTACCTCAGCTAACGTCGACAATCTACACATTTAAATGAGTAGCACTAAACTTGATCCGCTAATATTTACAAACTTCCGTTTATTTATGGTGAAGAATATTAAATTTCGAGACAAATACAAGTCAACGCTTTTCATTTAGAGCAAGGATTCAAAGCCGAAGACAAAACCTGTATACTTACCAACTCATCTAGAAACTTAATTCCATTTCAAGTTTTAAGTTATAAAAGTCCGCTGCTGAAACTTTCTTCGTGAACTTTGACGTTGTCTTCTCTTTTACTTTTATTTCTGTTTTGTTCTTTGATGTTTCACTTAACTGGGTCAGAAGTCGGGTTTTCAGTTTCTGACGAAATCAGTTTGCTTTTTCGGCTAACATAAGTTTTGGATGTCTGTTAATCTTTTGATTCCAAGGCTCACATTTGTCATTTAAAAACGAACCATTCAACATCAAATATAATAAATAAACTATATTTTATATGATTTGAAATTTAACTTATTGCATTCAAAATTAATTATTTTATATTAAATGATGTGCCACCGGGATTTCCATGGTCAATTTCAAAGTGTAATTTTAACTTCAATAAAAATGCACACCGTGTTTTCATTAGTTAAGCTGTAATCGAGAAATTAAGCTTAATTTATGCATGTTCAGACATCAATATTGTATAAGTTTAGCGTATGAATTCAAAATTAAATACAACACTATTAATAGTTACTAAAGTTCAACTTTAAACTCAATCGGCAAAGAAAAAGCTGTAATTTTATAAATATTACCTCGTGCAAGTTAGTAATCATATCATGTTAATTGATAAAACTAACACCCTTTGATTTGCTCTTTAGATTAATTTTAATTGTTATTTAATTCAAAAAGTATCCTCGTATACTGGACTAGGTAACTATTCTGTATTTGGTTACAATATAATAAATATATTATCTACTTCCCAAAATATATCGTCTTGGGCTTTATTTAACTTGATAATTCTCGTAAAAATTAAAACAAAAAATATAACAGTGTTTGTAGTTTACGAACCAAGGTAAACGTCGTTAAACATTGTTCAAACCCCCAGCATACATCTCGGTACGTTTCAACTTATAGTTAAGTACAATGTTATTTAAAACAATTAAAGACCCTTATACTGTAATTTCTTTTCCGGAGAGAAATATTTTACATTGTTATGGATGTATTACGTTGAATTATCTTGCATTACTCTGTTAACGCATTACATTTTATTTTACGTATGAAAAGTACTAAGTATAACAAAAAATATCAGCCAAAACCTTTCCGTTCAAAAATATGTTGGATTTAAAATTAGTTCTCAACAAATTATCCCTTATATGATATCAGCGAGAAAGTTTCTGGCCGTTTTCAGCGGTAGGTTGAGACAGTAATTGTATTTCTAAACTCTCTAGCGTAAATATGAAAACGTTGAACTAATTTAACAGCTCGGAATTAAATAGGGTGAGTTTTAAATCCCCTCTTAACTTTTGGAAAGGGAAATATTTGTATAACCCTTTCAGGGGTTGTCCAAAAACCTGGGGGTCTCAAACTTTTTAAATACAAACTCTCTCCCTTGAGGCAATTTAAAAGAAAGAGATTTTTAACACAAATTAAACGACGCAAAGAAAGATTTTTATCTCGACTCGTTTTTTTGTGATATTTATTTAAAGATTACAATAAATCAGGTTCAAAGTGCTACATTTCACATGAAAAGGTTTTTAATGACAATTTTTCTTCAAAATACTCTTTGGGATTATGTTATAGGGTTGTGGTGTTTCTCTCAGAGGATTTTCAAGAAAGATTTGACATAAAACAATTTGTGAAATGTGGCATTTCAATCCTGATTTCTAGTAACCTTTAAATGAGTACTTCAATAAAATGAGTCAAGATAAAGAGTCTTTCATTGCGTCGTTGAATTTTTATTAAAATTCCCTTTCTTTTGAGGTGCCACAAGGGGGGAGGTTGTATTTCAAAGACTTTGACGGCCCTACTCCCCGGTTTTTAATGGGGGTGGGCGACGCAAAGTACGTCAAAACAAACTTTAGAATTTTACAAGAACATTCCTCGAATGGTTTTTAAAAATATTTCCTTTTTCAAAAGGCATTTAAAACTCACCCAGTATGTAAGGTTAGTGGCGGTACCTGTTGGTGCGCGGAGAACTAACATTGCGAGTGTTAAATACAGTACCAACACCAAGCTCGCGCGTATCTATAACTGGATTTAAAATAAATAAAAAATGTTCTACGTGTAAAAATATTTAAAACTAATTCCAACAAAATGTTAAATAACATACCAGAGAACTACTCTAAAACCAGGCTTTAGTGTATCAAAAGGCTAGCTAAAAGACAGTGGGCAAGGCACATTCATCTTTATACTTACCCCCTCTATCTATTCCTCTTTTCTTTCCCCTTAAACTAATGTATGTTTTGGTTCCTCCTCTTTCTCCACTTGTCCTCTTAAGCGTGATTTACCTCTCGCACTTTTATTGCCTCTAATTTTCGGAATATCTTCTCTTTTTCCTATCTTTCGGCCTGTTTCTGAATTCACCAGTGGTGGTTTAACTTGTGTAATGCTAAAGCTCGAATTTATTTTAAACAGTGGATTTACTGTTCCTGAAGCCTCAGCACATTATATAATAATTGTTATAGAGGGGGAGTTTCAAATTTTCCCTCCCCCAATCTTAACTTTTGAAAAAGGAAATATTTTTCAAAAACCCGTTGGAGATATTTTTATAGAATTCTAAAGTTTGTTTTGACGTTCTTTGCGTCACCCACATTTCGCATAAAATTTTTCTAATAACAATTTTTGCTTGAAAATCTTCTGAAGGAAACATCACAACCCTATAACATAATTCTATAGGGTATTTAGAAGAAATTTTGTAATTAAAAAATTGATGTGAAATGTAGCATTTTAAACCTGATTTTTGTAACCTTTAAATAAATACTACTCAAAAACGAGTCGAGAGAGTTTAGGTTGTGAAAATTCCCTATTTCTAAGCACAGTTTAACGAACACAATAAACAAGATAATTTAAAGAGTCAATCGTTTGCTGAAAATTCATGTTCACATATTCCTTGTCGCCCTATTGGTTGAACATAAACCGCTTAAATTTGTTAATAATTGCTCACTTTTGACTAATCAAGTTTCATTCTGTTTTACAGTCAATAACTTGCACAAAAATAATGCTCAAATCCATGTTGCTTGTCTCCCTAATGGGTGACCATATGGTAGTCTCATTTGGGAATTTCAAGGCTGTAATCTGATAGAAAAAAAGTCAGGAAACAGCCAAGAAATATTTAATGAAAGTAGCTTTTTATTTCAAAGATTATTTCCTGGGATTCATGTCGATAATGGATAATGGATTCTATCGAGTCACTATTTTATCAAATAAATGTTTTATTAGTAAAAGGTTCAAATTTCTGAGGCAAGGTCCACGAATTTGACAAAACTACACAAGAATGCGTGAAAGCATTTTTAAAAGTTAGAACTTCTTGGTGATTTTTAGGAACAGGAAACTGTCAAAAACAGTTTCTGGTCGATTGTATCAGATCGGAAGTGGAGGACAATAAAAGGGCTGTTTCAGGGAGTTGTAAGTTTCAACTGTAGTTGTTAGGAGAGCCGCTAGAGACGCTACTAGTAGTCTCGGCGCCACCACTGCCATCTGTCCACTCGACCCTTAACTATTTCTAACCTCTTAAGGGTCCACAGCAGCTGCGTGGTATCGCATCAATGCAAAAGTTTCCGACGGCCCGTTTAGCATTTTTCAAAATAATTTTTACATTATTAAACATGATATATTTAAAAACTAGAGGATTTTTCCGACTCGCTCATAGAAAAAGGAAATATTTCACCAAGGATGGCTATTACAGATAACGTTTTACATCCGTGAACGCACTTTAAATAGCTTTCTTTGTGTGTTTCGCTGAGACTTGGGAAGCCACGGCAGAACGCCTGCAAATATTAAATACTAAACAGACTGTTGTGTACCACATGTAACTTTATGAAATTTATGAAGGCGTTCGTAGTAAATCGGAACACATTGCAATAATTTATATTATTACAAAAGATACTCATCTAATACTACTAAATTTGTTAGTTTTTAGTCTTTATCACATGCAGATATTTTTACAGATATATCACAGATTGTTTTCAATTGTTATTGATGTTGAAATAGGTGTTTATTTACTTGTTTGTTTACTTCAAGGCCAGGAAAACTCTGTATTCAAATTGACAGTTTTTAATGTTTTGTTTCGTTAAGACGATAATAGAGCGAGAATAAGTATAGTGCGAGGTATGATTTTTTTAAAGCGTCTTTGTAACAAGTTGTGGCGAGTTGAATGCTGATTTTGAGCTACGTTTTTGAGGATATTTTGAGGATAAAAAGTGTTGTTTATCATACTTAAACTTTGAAGTACCCTGAATATTTTTATTTGGACACTACTAGCACAGACTAGAGACTACTAGTTTCAGGGCTTAACCCATTTTCAAGTGTATAAAGCTTGTAGAGTAACGTCTAAAACATCTAGGTTAATAAAATACAAAAGTATAAAATAAACACATACGAGACAAAATATAAAATCTTCTAGGCAGGTGATGATGTATTGCTCATTGTTCTTTGATTGATTTTCAAACGTTGTTTTCATACTGTGTATATACTGGGATATTTTGAGTTAAGAGTGTTTGGATCTGCCATTTAAGTAAAGTAGGTTTATATGTGCAAATCTTCTTGCATTGTTGTTTTACACTTTATTGATTGTTATAATCTGATAAGGTGTTCATTTTGAATCGTATATTTTCTATATAATTAGCGTTGAGGGAATTAACAGCGAAGCAAGGTTGAGATGGGTGAAGTGTTTTATGTGGCGGTAAATCGAGGTGTCCGAGAGAAACACGTGGGAAAGTAAATGTGGTTCCGTCAGCCCCCAACAGCTCCTACAAGCCCCCACAACACAACACACTGGGGCGCCACGGACCCCTTGGACCCCCGTACCTAGCGAGCCATTGATACATACAGGTAAAAAGGTAAAATTTGTCCTGTAAAGAGTCCACAGTACTTGGTGGCCATTTTGTTTTTTGTCCCATAAAAAATTTAGGGGCTCACCGGAATTACTAAAATATTTAATTCACATTAAAACAAAGTTTATTTCATACAAATCGTGGCGCGGGTTCGATCCCCGCAGTCACCGCTTACATTTGTAATGTGACTAATACGGTGACGCTAGGTAAAGGTCGAGGTCGAGTGGTAGAGAGGACTTTGTAGTCCTAACTTCGCCTCGTTAAACAAGACAAACTTTACCTTTTTACAAATCGGATGAAAACTGTCGGCGTGAGGTGTCCCAAGAAAATGCACGTTTTACATTGGTCTTATGGGACGAAATTCAAGGTCACAGCCACTACTGCGAACTCTTAAGAGGATTAGTCAACCAAGGAAGAACCCATGTTTACCACTGAAATTGCGGGGTATTGATTATTTCTTTCTCAGGTGGTCGAGGGGTAGGTGGAAATCCAGTTTATCTTCTGTTTCAAAAACATCGGCTCTAGTAGGGTTGTCTTGTCTGGCTCAGTTCTTTGAAGAGTCGCGCGTGCCGCCAACCTTGCCAGTCAAGAGAAAGGGTAGTAGCGATATTCCAACTTTGCTCCGCTCACTCAAATAGTGGCAAAACATGGTTTTGTAGTCCCCTGTTTCCGACACCATTTATGAACCGAAACGTACAAATGTGGGTTTATATGATATTCTTTAGGGTGGTTCTATGTTCCTTACACACGAAAAAGGCAAAAAATACTTGTGAAAAAATATTGTAATACACTTTTAAAATAGCCTATTTTTGGCCAACTTTTACTTTATTGCTAATATTGGCGTGAGATAAAAAAACAGGTTATACAAACCTACAGACAACCCTCTAATAACATGGAAAACAACTTGTCTAATCTCTACACCAAAAAATAGCGTCTTAAACGAGGGACTACGAGAGTATGTTTTGAGCAACTTTTTCTGGGTTAATCCATCATCTTAACGAGGCGGAGTTGGGATTACGAAGTTCTCTCTACCACTCAACCTCGACCTTTACCTAGCGTTAATTTTCAGTCGTAATTTACAGCGTTAATGTAAATTGGTAGTGGTGACAGAAGGGATCGAACCCGCACAACCGGAGTTATGAGCAACGGAGTCGCGCGCGATACCAACTCGTCACAGGTCTTTTAACCATAAGCATCCATAATGATCAAAATTACGGAGTATACATTTCGAATAAATGAGTATATAACAAAATTGTTCTTTAATTTCTTATGCATGGGTAAAAATAGTTCGACAGTTTAAATTATCCACTGAGTTTAGTATGACGGATATATGCAAGGTTGTATATGAAAAGACATACTTTACATAATATATCAAAATCATAACAATTCGCTTCCAACTTGAATTTTTTAAAGATAAAAACTATTAATCTTTTGCTGTAAACACCCCTAGGGGCCATTGTTAAAACAAAGTAGAATATAATATTTTTAAAATTACTTTTAACTTGTATTTTGTATAAAGAACTTTGGATACTAGGTATTAGAAGTGGGCATAACAACTAGTTTTTAATAATTACTGAACAAGCTACATGAGGTATAGTTAGTTAATCATGTATAGTTATAGTAAACTTATGCATAAGCGGTTTGTAGCTAATGCCTAAAACACTTAAACTATTGCAGTGAAATATTAAAATGAAGTGCAATTTACATGACTTGCATTTCTATGGTAATTCCTCGACGGACAATAGAAGAGTCAGCTGAAAACTTCACTTCATGCTACGTCTTAGTGTACCTAATCATCCTATTGCGATATCTATCTATCGAAAAAATGAAGGAGTGAATGCCACTCAGAAAGAGTGAAATCTCGATTTTTTGGGTGTTGAAACCCAGCCACTCTCATTTAAAAGTGGTTCGATTTTCGCTCTTTTGGAAATGGTTTTCACTCTTTCATATTTAGAGTTTATGCACTGTAAAGAAAATGTCCTGAAAATGGCATAGGCCCTACTATGGACTACTCATTTATCATCATTTATTTTATGGCATCAGCATTTGGGGAACATGGGCGGACCACCAACTTTTGAAATGATATGATTTACAGAAAAAGACTATACGAATTATTTCAAAAATAAACTACAGGGACTCATGCCGTGATATTTAAAACATTGAACACATTTACTTTGCCTTGTTTGTTTCAAGCACTTCCAGAGGAAATCAAACTATTAACGAGCTCAAAAAGTTTCTAAAACAAATTAAAATCCTATTTAATTAACGGATTTAATATACTGTACAGCCTATATTTGTATGTATGGTTTTTTGTCAACACAAAAACCTTTTGTACATTAGCTTATAAATCATTATTACATGTTACAATACTTCTTTAAACCGTATCTAGGACAGGGGTTAACCTAGCTCTTGAGTAAACCCGGTTTTATCGATTAACTTAATGCGATTATGGAATAACAAAGATAGTTTATCTACTCGTATAAAAGATAGCTAACAATGTAAATGATTGAACGTTCATTCTGAATTGTATTTTAAAGTCTTGGTCTCCGATTTCAAATGGCGATTATAAGAATGGCGAAATTTCAAAACAATGTTTTAATACGTGTTGAATATTTAGGTCCCAACAGCTGTTGCGGGGATATTTTGAAATCAACAATATTAATCCATCAATAAAAATGTATTGGCTTTAGACCCGTACATTTACTGAACAAAAAAGCGGCAACTAATAAAGGTTTCTAGCAAAAGCAGAAATTTCTTGTTTGACAAAGAAAGAATTTGGTTTACTTTGTAGTTAGTTTACATGTGTTTAAATTTCACACACAAAATAGTAAGCTTTACACTCCTCTACGTTTGGCTACCGTTATGTAGAATGGTATTATCGGTCAGAACTCTGAATTGCGCTAAAAACTGCTCTTTTCTGAGGTACAATGTTTACATTCACGGGTATTCCCTGCCCCCTTCAATGACGGGGGCCAAACCTGCTGGTTTGGCTAATGATCTCCTTAAAATTGTGACCCAAATTTTTGCCTCATAAGATCGATAACCCTGATATCACTAAATCACTATTTGAGATGCCGACCACTCTCATGAGGGTTTTCAAGGCAAATATGTGGTGAAGGATGAGTGTGATGAGTGGTAGTAATGAGTTATGAGGTGTAGTCTTGTTACAAACTAAGGCCGACTCTTCCTTAGAATGGGTCATTAATTAATAGCCCAATGACCAATGGAAATACAAGGACCAACGTCTTAACGTGACTTCCGAACCACGCAGGTGATGGTCTGATATGTCTAAACGATGGTGGGAGTTGATGCGGGTATCATCAGATGATCACTGAGACTATCTGAGCCGCTTTAGACCTATTTCATCCTCAAAACCTGACCTCCATGAAGCTGAATTACAGGACCACGCCACGAGTCCCAGTCCCAGGTAATATTGGTAACTGTCGTTGATTTTAAATGTTTAGGTTAGATTAATATAAAGTCAGTGCAACTGTTGAGGAAGGTTCATTCCAATTAACCTTGCTATTGATATAATAAGTTTTGATATTACCTTTTCAACTGCCAGGGTATTTTTGTAAAGAAAACATACTTTAAAAACAAAACATAAGTTTGATTTTAATTTTATCGAAGGTTTTAGTAGACTGATATTGTTACCCGACAAAAAGCAACAAAGATTTCCAGTTCAGAAAATTTAAACCCCCAATAAACCACCTCCCTGAGAATCAGCTTTTCAAAAAAAGATGTTTGTAGTTTCTAATATACCAGTATGTTATATTACTATATAAGCCTTTAGAAAAACGCTCGTTTATATTTTCATATTGGTCCAAATAAATCCAAACGCATATGAATAAAATGTATTGTTGATCGTCATGACAGGGATATAATCTGGCAATTACTATTAGGTATGTGACGCTCTTTTGAAAAACTAATTCTAAGTTTTTACTTTTAACCACTTTATACAATTTCATTCTTTCTTCAATTATTCAAACATTAAAACTAAACTGATGATGTCTGGCATAGTCCAGACGAAACAGCTTGTAACATCTTGTTATCATTTATAGTGGTACACCCATAAAACTGTTTGAATAAAGAGTTCTTATCAAGCCCCTTTCCACATGTTGGAGGAATAACGAGCCAATTTTATAAAAATAGCCATAATAATGTTACTTGCCACTTACAAAATGTATTCAAAGTTTGTGTCGTAGTTTAAATAAACCCAAAGACGCACACTTTGTTGTATGAGTTATCTTCACGGATACTTTCCCGAGTAGTTAACGATTCTTGGTAGAATGAAATTTAACCATTTGCACGGAGATAAAATTTTTATGTTCGTTTGATAAAATTTATCTCTTGTACTTATCTTGATGACGCATTTTGTTGTTCCCTTCCCCGACGTACTGTTCCTTATCGGGAGTCTCGGTGCGTCATGACATAGAAACTGGTGGAAATATAAACAAAACGTACGATGTATGTATGTTACTATGTAATAGTGTTACTCAATGTAATAGTACTATGTTATACCGTACCTCAGTTGGTAGTTACGCTTGCGTAGCGCAAGGTCGCGAATTCGATCCCCAGCGTAGGTTGTGTGTTGCCCAAAAACGGTAGGTTAAGCCACTTACTAACAAATGTCGTTGGGCGTTGGCGTACTCGGTAAAACTATTTTCAATTATAAAAATGCTTTTTTGGATTAAACCACTGAATAATAATTTATTATATAAAATATATAACAAATAACAAGACACACTATGGTAGACATCTTCAGTTGTAGAGATAAAGAAGAGTTAAAATAAATGTATAAAATTAGAAAAATATAAAATGTATAGAGTATAAAAATTCAAAGGTAAAATAATTTTAAATTGTAAATAAACAAACTAAACCAGATGGTTCAAATTAAAATGATTAAAAATTGTTGAAAGAAAATTTTTAGTTTTGCTTATTCATATATGTAAACAGAGGGTCCCATGCTGCTGGTAATTTAAAAGTTTCATCTCGATGGTTGAAATTGTTTGAATGTTTTTTGATTTCTATTGCTTCTCTAATTATTCGGGGAAAATAGTTACTTTCTTTGGCGATAATTTGAGTATTTTCAAAGTCGATTGTATGTTTGGAGGTAAAACTGTGTTCAGCAATAGCAGATTTAGAAATGGTTTCGTATTTTGTATGCCGAATATGTTCTTTCAACCTGGTAGCCACCATTCTCTTTGTTTGACCGACGTAAACCGATCCACAACAACACGGAACTCTGTAGACACCCGCACTAGAAAGAGGGATCTGATCCTTTATGGGTCGCAGGAAGTCTTTAACTTTTTTAACCGGTTGGTAAATGGGTTTTAAGCCAAATCGGGTTAGGATTCTGCCCACTTTGTCAGAGGTGCCATGTACATAAGGTTATGACTTTGAAAATATTTTCAATTATCTTTCAATGAATTCTCCCATTGAGTACTTTTTTTGTGGTGTGAGAATAGTTTGAGAAAATGTTTGGACGGCTATGTCGGGTAGCACATCAGATTGTTTAGCACAAACTTCCATTTTGTATCTTTGCTCTCTTATACTGAATAAGATTACATCACGTCTAAAATATAGTATTGTAGTCTGCTGCATCTTTCTAACCAACATAAACACACCATTCAATTTTCCAACATTAAGGGTTTAAATCAGTGTAGAACGTTCTATACCATTTTAAAATCAAATGGGATTTTAATTTTCAAACCAAACTACTATTTTCAAATCTAACTTGAAACTTCTTAAACATTTCCAAAAGTTTGAAAATGACTAACATTTTTCTTAATTGTATAGAATTAAATTATTTTATTCAAAATCATGTTTTTAAACGATTAAAACAAATGTTTTAATACAATGGTCTTCAAAGATTTTAAAAGTTATGTCATCTTCAACTGAAGTAATCATTAGACACGTCCGATAAATCGTAATTTGTAAATTATCAAAGTTTTCATATTTTTAAATTAAAACGCCCTCTAGCTGTAAAACTGGTTGACATTTTCCGGAATCATATATCACTTTCTATATTTGGAAAAGCTTTGATCTACCTCAGTTGATTAAGAAAGACAGGGCGTATAGCATTTTATTGTATGGTTAAATAAACAAATGTTTGCTTGGAAAATTAAATTTCTTCAAAGGCAGTTTTAGACTTTAGAAAGCTAATGTTTTTAGAAGAGCTTAACTACTTTGTCGTAGTTTAACCCTTATCGAGATCAAACATTGACATTCGCATAAAATGCATACTTTAAGCACTAAATTGTAAAATTTTATTGATTTATACCCCTGGCCCCTCCGAAGGTTTGCTCTGGAGCCGTG
Organism: Matsumurasca onukii; assembly: GCA_018831715.1. Taxonomy (NCBI): domain Eukaryota; kingdom Metazoa; phylum Arthropoda; class Insecta; order Hemiptera; family Cicadellidae; genus Matsumurasca; species Matsumurasca onukii. The sequence continues at coordinate 63,698,451 of CM032062.1, forward strand.
ACTGTGTTTGGGTCTGGTTGAGCACTGAACCCAAGGACCACCTCAGCTTCTCTGATGTGGTACAAGCCACAGGCGAGCTAAGCATGGTCCAGCATTGGTTGTCATGAGTCTAAGTTCATATTTGTTTGTGTTCTTATACAAGTAGTCACATATAGTTAAAGAAGAGCTGTTCTATTCTAATTGTTTATTAGAATATCGACTGTAAAGTGAATAATAAGGAAAATAATAAAACTTCGAGCACGTGGTGAAACTGAAATTGTTATGTGACATTTTTATGGGAAGATTTCAATCACTGTTTTATTAAAGTGACGCATGGGAAATATTGCTCATATAATGTTAATAAAGTGAAAATGTCACAGTGATGCAAAATATGCGTATTATAAACTGTGTGCATTTACTTCATGTTGAATAAAAATAATTTAAGATCAAGAAGCCAATATAAATAATTTTATTTGTACGGAAAAAATTGTTTACCAAGTGCCAATTGGAGAAAAGCAGATTTTAATGTTGAATGCTTAAACTTGAACTAACTTGATGTTATAGCAAAAATCACTGGCACTTGGCAGCTGTTTTGAAATGACTGAGTGGTCTTTCATAAATGGGTAACATCAAATAGATATTTACAAGTTTTATCAAAGTCGGATAAAGTTTACTGACTTTAAATCATTAAATATATTTATTTGGTAAAAAAACACTCCATTTCGGTAGTCGGTAGATTTTGCGGCTGTACGACAAAAAGTAAAACACATAAGTTGTGCCCACGTACAGCACTCATCACCAATTGTACAGTACAACACCACAGCAAAAGCACGTGGAGCGACTTGGTGCAATTATATTAGCATTTAAACGTTTGTTGTACAACAATGATGTGTAAGATGCGCAGTAGCCAGTGCGCAGACGCGCGCCGTGACGTCACTCAGTCAGCTGTGCGCTCAGCTGAGCGGTCAGAAGGTAGTTGTCCTCGGTCCCGACAGGTCGCGCCACTCGTGCTCTCGCTCTGCGGCGTAATAACATAACCTAGATTGCGACACGTTCTGTATCTGCGACGAGAATTATGTAAGTAAATTTCCACGCGATACCGGCCCGCAGTAGGAATAATTACGCGAGTCGACACACAACAGCGGGATTAGTTGTCGAGTGTTCAAAGTCACGTGGCGCGTCCAGTGTCCTTGAAATGGTTAACACTAAACTCGTCAAGTAACTTCTCCGTCAGTGAACTGCCGCTGGTTTTTTAACAGTGTATAGTGATATTGCCCCAGCTCGCGAACTGTGGTGAGGTTAGTGATAATCTGTGATAACTCTAGTGACTGAAGATGATGGAACCGCCGATGACGGAGATCGACATGGGGTTCGAACCCCAGACCAGGGCTAGGAGTAACACCTGGCCCCTGCCTAGGCCAGAGAACTACGTGGAAGAGCCCCCCAACATCAAGTGCGAAGTGGGGGATGGGCTCGACCAGAAGATACTGGGAATAGGAGGCCCCGTGGTACCCTCGGCCACTGCCGCACTCAAGAAGAACTCCAGCAGGAGGAACGCCTGGGGGAACCTCTCTTACGCAGATTTGATAACCCAGGCTATCAGCTCCGCCCCGGAGAAGCGGCTCACGCTGTCCCAGATCTACGAGTGGATGGTGCAGAACGTCCCTTACTTCAAGGACAAGGGGGATAGCAACAGCTCTGCAGGATGGAAGGTCAGTACAAAACTAAACAATATGATAGAAAACAATGTTTAGAATTTTAATCACCACAAGTTAAACTCGTTTAAATGTCTACAGCGAGACGTGAAGTTTGATAGCATTATCTTAATTTAACCAGACCATAGTGCGTCATTCTTCACGGACCATAACATAACCTTTCTACAAAAAAATATGTTTATAAAGTCTGCGCGTTCAAAAACGTCATCTCACTAATAAACAAATATGTAAAACGTAGAAGTGTTGATTAAAAGCAGTCCGAAACAACTTGCACACAACTACTATATGAAATTGAAACGTCAGAACACTCAGCAGACAAGTCAGGTGTAAACGCTCGTAGTCTACAGCCTCGTAAAGCATTGTATTCAAAGTAGACCTACCGCCAGCTTTCGCAGTCGAGTCAAGACAACGCGGTGAATTCTCATATACTGTAACCACAAAGTGAAAACTCGAGTTTATAAGAATTAGTTTACTGTTATGCCTCCTGTGAGTACTTGTTTTGTTTTTTATCAGAGTAGTATAATAAAGCGGATCCGTGGCGGATTGTTATCGCGCGTGACTCCGGAGCTCATCACTCCGATGACGCAGGTTCGATCCCACCAATCACCACTTGCAGTTCCCTGTAATGTTACTGTACGGTGACGCTAGGTAAAGGTCGAGGTTGAGTGGTAGTTATGACTTTGTAGTCCTTATTTGACCTCGTTAAAGATGGCAAACCAAATTGCCTTATAACAAAAATATTTTTAAGAGTGTTTTTGTTAAATATCTATATGTTTGACACTAAAGCAGCCCTTAAATTTTCAAATTCCGCAAAATATGTGAATTGAGAACTTGACGTTTTAGTTTACATAAATAATAAACTTTATCTTGCCTCTACTGTCTTTTTTGTACATCCAAAATACTGCAACAGACACATACGTTGATGACCATATCGTTACAGGGAAAACAATTTAAGAACTTAACAATAGCAAACCCTTGCTTTTAAACATTTGCCAGTGCAATCCGGTATTATGAGTATTAAAAAACGTAAAATATGCATACTATTTGTATGTACAAAGTTTTAAGTCGAAATTATAATTTTTTCAAACTAGTCAGGTTTATTGAACTGAGGATTTGTTATCAAGTTGTTGCGATGAAAATAATGTGTGTATTTATAGTATAAAATAAACATACTCATACTGAAATTACTTCAATATATTTGATCATCACAATCTACCCCATTCTTATTATAATTTGGTTTATTTCAATCCACAAATTCTTTTTGATTCTACAAATTCATTATTTTATTTGTTGAATTGCTAAACATTTTTGACCTCCAACTATCGACAGTAAAGTCGATTAGTAAAACAGTGACCAGTTGAACTACAATTTAACAAATATATAAGCGTTAATATGTGAGCTCAAAGATAACGTCTAAATGTATTTCAATTAGTGAATAAATACAACTAATGAAAACTGCAACCAGTCTAATAATAAAACGTGTATATTGTCTGAGGCCTTTCAAATGCATTGGCAATTTATCTTCAGAGACACTCAGCAACTGAAGGAAAGATTACAAATAGTTAAATAAAACATGTGTTACGAATAACAAAATGATTTAAATAAAATAAATAATAAAGTTCTACACAAGAAACACAGAGTTTTAAAAAGCACCAGGCTCGTTGTTCACTAAATACTTTTGAATTTTCTTCATGTACAATGATTCATAATTATGCATCTAACAACTTTTCGATTTTGAACTTATTTTGGTAAATTTATTTTTGAAAAGTAATGTACTGATTCTAATGAATGTTTTGCTATAGCGTATTAATGTTACTAACCAGTTCCTCAAAAATAAAAAATAGCACAACATCACTTAGTAAGTTATGTTGTATGCTGTTTTATGCAGTATATTTCTAAAACATTAATTTGATTGAATTGGTAATTTGACTACAGAGCGTCCCGTAAAATCTTACGCGATTTACGTTCATAGCTCTAGTTTTGTAACGGGGCAACATATCAAACAAATTATTCCGTCAAAATGTCGAGAATCGTATTTTGTTTAAAATTATGTACAATATGACCCACCTTTGTATTTAAAAATCTCGAGTTTTGACCCCGTGAGTTTCAGTATTGACACACCCTGTATACTGAGAATCTTAAAAGTATTTTTCCTGAAATCTCCATGTACGATTTTCAGAGAATAAAGTTTGATTCAGATTTCTAGCTCTAACAGTGCTCATGTAATCCGTTTAGGACACTTTATCGTGTTAACATACTCGTATGTAGTTAATTTAAGTATATTATCAAACCTGCCTTACTTCAGAGAAATTTTTACAATCGTTATATCTCCTTGAGTAATATCAAACTCTGCAAAGTCAGTTAATTTAATACATTATGTTATGAAAACTGTCTAAATACAGTCATCATGACTACAAATTTATCGTTCCGTAACAATTACAAAGACTATTATTTTAGTCACTAAAGTCAAAAGCCTGATTAGAATTCATACCAGATAAATTAAATACATTGTGTAAATTAATTATAATTATTATGTCTCTTTTTTTTTCACGTTCATTGGAAAAACATAGTAATATTTTGCTATAAATATGAAATAATATTTTCCTCGGCAAGAGTGCGAAATGTAACGGTCTGTTTCCAAACCTATATTATGTAAAAACAAGTAAAGTTGTGTCTCTTATTTTTAAAAGCGTCTAATATAAATTGAATTTAATAATTTAATTTTAAGCTATAGATGGAATAGTATGTGTTACCAAAAGGATATGGGTTGTTGTGTACAATAGATTGATTGGTAACATATTTAGTTTCAAACATATATTATTTTTTCTGTAATCCACTAATTTTCTTAGATATGTTCAAAAACCTTTTATAAGTATTTTTAACTAGGATTTATCTTATCTTGTAGCCTACACACGCTTGTGTATAATATTAAACTAGTTTATCTTTTTAATTTCAAACTCCGCAAAAGCCTTAAAACTATCACTAATTCGAAAAGAATGCAAGTTTGATTCCACTATAGTGACTCAAAACTTGGTTTTAATACAAAAATAGCAACATTGTTAAAATGATCTGAACGTTTTATTTATTTTAGGTTTTTAAAACACTGAAATATAAAGGTAATCTAAACTTAGCTAACTTGTAAGCGTATGGTTTATTAGGAAAGTAAAATACTCGAAGAAAAACAACACTTTGACATCGAAGCCAAATACAAACAGAACTGTTCTAAGTTTTATTTGTATTTTTCTAAGTTTTAAATCGATTTTTGATACACTTGAAGCCGAATCGTGGGTTTCATAAAGTTCTTAAAAGGTGAAAAATACGTAAACAAAATGCACTTTTTAATCCTGAAGGTCTCTTTAAACAATACTTTTGATGTCGTACGGATGCAAATATTTGAAAAAATAAATACTCCAAAAATTTGCTTTCATTGAAATTTGAAATAAAATCTTGTTCGCACTTGTACACACCCTTCGTAAAACTGTCTCAGCGTTTTCTCCTTATATAGTATCACAGAGAAAGTGTGAGTTTGTAACTTTGGCTTTAGATTTATTGGCACAGTTAGTCGGTGATAGTAAAAAATATTCCCTTATCGTGCTAAGATTTTAAAGCGTCAGGTGTCACTCAAACTGAAATGTGTAATAGAAACCGATTTGAACAAACATTTTTGATTGGAAAGTTATTCGAAAGATAATAACTTCAAGAAGATGAGTAGCCTGGATTGATGAAAGAAAAAGAGCTCATTTTGAAAGGGTGAAACAAGTCTGTGGACACAAAGAAAAGCAAATTTTCATAAAACACCGTTAACGATTCGCGTTGCCTGACTAGACCCGTACGATAATGATAACAGAAATATAACAATAGGCTTTCCAAACTTATTTTACATACATTTATTCAGGTATTCCGAAACTCGACCAAGGTCGTCATCAACGGGGTAGATTGATAAGCAAGGCCACTGTGAGTTATAGGCTGTGCAAGACTGGTTACGGGTTATAGGCTAATAAACCCAGAAACCGAGGTCCTAGCCTAGCCTAGCCTAGCCTAGCCTAGACGTGTGGGCTTTCACTCTCCTTAGCCTCCAAGCAAGGATGCAGGTCCTTCTCCTGCTCCTTGTGTATTTCCGTAGATTGAGTGAAACATGTCAAGAGAAGGATCACGATAGGAAAAATGTAGTAACAGGAGGTATTTTCGAGGTTGAGTGGCAGAGATGTTTTTGTAGCCCTAACTTTACCTGAAACAAGACAAACTTGACCTCTACTTTTAATTTTGAAAACCATACCGGGGCTGTAGAAATCAGTAAACCTTTTGGAGCAAGCTGGTCGCTATAAGCTTAACTGTTATTTTATTAGTACCAAAATAGTCAGTAAAAATGTACTCAAATTTTAATCAATACATTGACAATCCGAAATGAATTTATTGTAGCTAAGTCGAATTTTCCCTAGTTTTAAAACACATTAAAAGGCAAACCTTTTGACAAATCAGGCAAATAAGTGTCTTCATCGTGAATGCAGGATATATATAAAAATGCATTTTTATAATGAATTATGATCACTTTTCGTCGTAAAGATTTAACCTAAGTATTATGACAACACAGTGTTTATTGCGTTTTGTTATAATCGAAACGCATTATCTTCTCGGATTAAAAAGAAATATTGCAAGAATATTTATAACACCAAGGCCTGTCTCGGTTTGTTATCAAAGGTCACCCGATGCACTTCTTGCTGGTCATTTGATTGTATGTTCTGCTAAAACATGGTGTGCTAAAACAGTAATCATTCTGTTTAAATAATATTTATTAACTTGACTTGTATAAAGTTATGAAACACTTACGGAAACATCTGCGTCGCATACTACTTTATACAACGGTACTTTATAGATCGGTTTAGAGGTGGGTTATTTAAGAGAATCCCATAGCATTAATGATTTAAATGCTTGACCACTGAACAAAGCATAGTAGCGTGGTGGAGAGTGGTCAATTTTTGCGATGAAATTTAACTTTTGTTTGGTGAACTCGTTTAAAACTAACATTTAAATGGACGCCATTCAACAGTGGGTAAAAGCAGCCAAATTAGTTTTCACTCGCGTCTTAAGACTACATTAAAAAACTCTTGTCACAGCTAAAACAATAAAAAATCATAGTTAAAATGACAACTCCCATTTCGTAGCTGTAATATAGTAATTGAACCACCGTATAGAAAATTGTACCTTCCTGGGCCAAACCGTTTACCCGCAGTGTGTGATTAGTTTTACTGCTTTGCCATGTTAAAAATTACATTTAAGAAATTTGTTCTAAGTAAAGAGTTTTTTATCCTTTCGAGATAGGAGAAAATTGCTAAATACAGAGGTTGTAGATAGCTATAAGCTCCTTGCTTACGGCTACCTATGCTTTATAGATAATACTATGCAGCCGCATTTGTGACGTCAATACCAATTCCAAAGTGGTAAATTTGAAGTGTGCCTTTTCATCTTTTGGACATTTTCGATCGATGAGTTTGGAGAAAATGTGGTGTTTCAAATCAGGATAAAAAGGTCGTTCTTCAACTTCATACCTCCACCGGTAATGATAAAATCTGGGAAACAGTTGCCCCTAATTTGTAACAAGACTACATCTCACAATTCATAAAACCACAATTTATCCGATATTCACCTTAAAACCCTCAAAGAGTGGTCGGTGTCTTAAGTCGAGTATCAAGACTCGCCTTCTCACAGTGCGAATTCGCTCCAGTCACTCAAGCGTATCGCCTGTGTGTCGTTTCAAGTAAGGAGGAGTGATTGAAATCCCATGAATGTAATTCTCTAGTTGCGATGTTTTCGTTCATCAAAGCCGCTGATTTTCTGTGACAGTTGTATTATTCGACTTCCTCATGTGAGGGTCAGCAGATGACGGTGCTTGACACTGCTGAGTGTGCTGAGGCAGTGGTTCGTCAACCTCCGTCATCTCGAGTTCTCGGAACCATGTCTGATACTGCTGAGTGCTGGTGAGTCAGCAGTGCTGAGCACATACCGTGCGCTGACGCACCGCTCTGCGCGTCCGTTCATGGACAACGCTGCAGTCTCTTGCTTGACCACCGGGGTATTCAGTTCTGGTGTTTTGAAAATAATTGGGCCGCGACTTGCTGTGAAGGAACTATCGGTAGAAACATAAGGAAGTTTTGTTTTGAGAGAACTAGCAAATTACTATTGTGGGTTTCATGTTCACCTGGCAGTACGGTAGCGCCGTAAGCCATGCAAATCATACGGGAGACACTGTGCTACTAGTCACCGTGAAAACATTGACTTTCTACAGCGGTGTAAACTCTCAAAACAATTTATATTGTTAAACCAATTTTGAACTGTTTAGCTAAAAGGATGTTTACTAATACGTTTCCAGGGTATGCTTAACATTATTTTCTATTCACAAGCTAAAACAAATAAATTTTAATGATCAAATGATAATAGTTAAAATTACTATGGCTTTATTTTAAATATGTTTTACGTATAAAATGTACATACCGGATTGTTGCTGCAGTGCCGCGACGCCTGACTCCACGCTGGCTTGCAATGCGAAGTGCTCATGTGACCATTGTCGCTGGACGTTTCTGTTGATGACTCCGTCAGTTGGATAACCAATGGTTCTACGTCGTCTTGAAGACTGTCCATTTTCCACATTTCTTCTTCAATTTTAATTACATGCTCTCAGTAATTGTTCCATTGATCATTGGTGGCGGAATTAAATGCATTATTAATTAATGCCTCCATTTGTTTCACATCGTATTTTTGATTGTGTTTTGCTGCGTGTCTTTTTACAATCATCCGTTTCATGATGAAAATCAGCCGTTCCTTTCTTTGCTAAAAATACCAACTGCACATTTTTCAAGAAGCCAGTGTTGCTACCTGCATGAACGATGACAAACCGAGGGCCTTTTTGAGTAGGATCTTTGAGACCTGTAGTCAGTCCAGCTTGAAATGCTTGTTTTGGTGTTTTAATTGTCTGGTCTTTCCAAATTTTTGATGATGCTTGCCCAACGTTTACCCAATGTAAATAATGCATTTGCTTTCCTTCTAAATTTCTTAATTGTTCTCAAGTATGAATGACACCATACTATTAAATCGTCTCTTTCTATCAACATAGATTGCCTAATAAGTTTTTCATAGCAAAATCCGTTTTCACTAAGCAGCCGCCACAGTGCAGTTTTGCTGAACACGGGAAGATCTTCATCGTCATTGATTTTTTGTAAAACGGCTTAGAGCGTTGGTGGAGTATTTGTGGCAAAGAAATAATGGACAATTTTCCTAATCGCACCTACCACAAACCCATCATATTTTCTTTTTACACTCGTCCTATACTGTATTCAATTTTACGAGGAGTTTTTCTTGGCGTGACAATATTTCCTAGTCTTTCTTCTTTGCGAAACCTATGGACTGATCTCACACTTGTTGATGTTGCTTCACTAACTTGTTTAACCCAAAACGTAACGTTGTTCTCGGGGAAAGATTTTTGAAAGTATTTAAACACATTCAGCACTGTTTTACGATCAGCACTTTTAATAGTTTTACTGGCCGTCTAGCCGCCATAATCCGTATATGTTCACACTATGCGCGTTCACTTACACTAATATTTACTTTATTACTATAGTACTCACTATTCACTGAACAACTATTAACCCTAAATAATCACTAAACTGTATCACTAAACACTAAAACACTGAATAGTTATTAAGACTAATATGTGCTGTAAAATAAATATACCAAACTTAAAGCTATAAATACATTTTAAACAAAAAGAACTATTAGAATATTACGGAATTACGATTTGAAAAAGCCGACATGTCTCTGAACAGTCCGCCCACTCAACTAAAATATTTGGTGATGTGAACCCTAGGGAACTGGGTTATGTTAACACAGGGAGACACTTGGGGTGTGATAAGAGGAATGCACCTGCAACTTATAAACAAACACCAACAAGCACAAGGAATAGTCAGACGCGGGTCTGCCTTTCATTCAACACATCTTTCTTAGACCATCGTGTGGCAAATGTTTTTCTGCTTTCAATGAAAACGTATTAAATGTGTATATCGAATCTTTAAGATTGTAACGTATACCAAGAATGATTTTTTATTATTAGCCCACAGAATCTGCCTTAAATTTAATAAAAGTCTTTATATTGTAGGGTTTAAGTCTTAACTATACTATAATCTATAATTTGGACACTCACAATTGCCTCCTAACGCCAAATGAATCTATAAAGGGTTAGAATTACAACTTAATCGGTTAAAAGATTTTTTGAATTTTTAAATATTTGTTGTGGCTGTGGAAGGTTATGAAAGTGAGGCGGCAACTGCAGCGCGTCGGCTTTATTAGGACAACTAGTAGTTAGACTGTCTCTCATAAGCGCCGTACAAGCGCTTACAGACTGACTCCTAGGGGAGGTTGCGCAAACGCAAACTTTACCAAAATATTCGTTCTCCATGAGAAAGCAGTGTGAACAATCAGGAAGTCTAAAACTGCTGTCGCTACCCCTTGCTTTATTATTAAAAACAACCAGTTTTTTTAGATCAAAATGTGATCTTATAAAAGTATCATTCACTCTAATGAAACAGGTCGAGGCAGGGAGAAGAATCAAACTGGGTAACACATAGTTCATGAACGTTTCCCTTCTCAGGCAGGATTTTGTCAACATGTTCGTACTTCCAAATTCAACTAGAGATATTTAAAACACGTCTCAAGACGTTTTGATCACGAAAGTCCTCATTTTCGTCGGTCGGTGGTGGGTTCACGTTCTCTCCCAAACGTGTGCCATAAACTCGTTTTACTAGGCTATGAAGAAACGGTTTGAGCGTATTTTACGTGAATGAAAGAAATGTATGTTTTAAAGCTATTTCTATGTGAGAGTAAAACCTAAACTTTAGTTATAACATCCCCATGCATGTGTTAACATTTATGCAATACACACAATCTATTTATTTATATATACTGCACTTGGACATGGTGATCCCATGTAAGGCATTTCTCCTTTTGGTTGTATGTTTTGTGAAACTTTATACCGTAGAGAAATAAAGATAGTTTGTTTTAGATCTTAATTTGTATAAACGATAGAAAGCTAATTTATTGCTATAGACACTTTAAGACAACTTGTTTGGACCGAACCGGGACTTGAACCTGGGATCTCTCTTGCCGGGTGATTATGGTGACCACTACACTCGAAATGGAAATCAGCGTAGTGCCAAATTTCTAGGGGTTTAGCAGAAATTGAAAATGTTTAACGTGTTTGTGTAGTTATAGTTCTGGAAGATTAGAAAGGTGTTATATCGTTTATTCAGCCAATATAAGCTGAGCTATATTTGAACGTTCATCGCCAGTAAGGTCCACTCCAGCCAAGCGGCGCGAGGGCTGACCCCGCTACCAACTGGGGTGGAAAATCGCGTCTTGGACCGCGCTGGGCAGAGTTTTGGGCAAAAAAACGCGTCGTGCTGCAAGACGCGCTCCAAACAGGAAGTAGCAACCACACGTGCAAAACTAGCGGACCTGGTAAACTGGCGGGGTCCGGTTACAAGCCGGGCCAGGCTGGAGAAAGTGGGTGGCATTCAAGGTAAAAAGGGTGAACAAAAGACAATTTTTGAAATAATTTTGAAAATCATTGCACAATAGATTTTGGTATAGTTAACTAGAAACTGTTGCGAACAAAAAACATGTTTCAAGCCAACACGACTTTTTTTCTAGCTTTAAATCGTTGTTCTGACAAAATATAGTTTCTGAAATCTGGTCTTAATTGTAGCCACCGTTTGTGTCTGTGACATAACATTTTCTTAAAAAATTAACCTCAGTTTTTTTATTGATTTCTAATTTTCTAGCATTAGGGATGAATTGGCTATTCAAGCGCTTAAAAGTTAACTGAGACTGTAAACATACTGTGAAAATCCATTCATTCGTCTCAAAATGGCAGGAAAAAGTGATTTTCCGCTATTACAACTGAGTAAGTAATCCTATTTTAATGACATTTGAAATGCGTTTTCACGTCATGATAACTCTTAACGCATGCAGTCAAATACCACGTATATCTGACGCCAACGGCCGAAGCGAGACTGTGAGCGTAGCGAATTATAGTTAAAATTAGCGAATTCAAGTAACAATTTCCACGGGATATTCGCTACACTCACGCCAGCGCTCAGCTGCATGTCTGCCTGGTTTTATTACTCTAAATTTGGACAACTCAACCTCTCTCTTGTCCTCGAATGAAGACGTCACCGCCCGGCGCCCCGCTCTTACAATCTAAGGAAAAGGGGAAGAAATAAAACATCAGGTGCAGGTCTACACAAACATGCAAGATTGGCCAGAGTTAATAAGCGCGGTATGTGGTTCCTATATTGGGCCTGTGTCTAATATAGTTAGGGTCCAATATAGGCTAGCTACCCTCGAGCACTGCGCCATCTCGCGGCAGTAAAGTGTATCAGCTGAGCGCTTCTGTGTGATTGATTTCTTTCACCTCTGCATGAGGGAGCCTTCAACTTGATGTGGTTTGAAAAATGCACAGTTTGAAGAAGAACTTACAGTCGTTGTAGTCTCGATTGAATTTGGAAGTTTACACTTTGGACTAGTTGTCGGTTACCAATTTTAACGTAACGCTATTTCTGAAGGGAAAATCTTTTTGAAGCATGAATAATTGCTGAGCACTACAATCTTGCAGTAAAATTTATAAAAATTCTTAATTACAACTAAAAGCCCAAATCTCGTTAAGGTGAAATTCACTATCACCTCTTCAACTTTACTTAATTTCGTTGCTATAATGGAAGGTAAATGTACATTACTTTTCGTCACGTGTTATTTACCTACACATCCTGGGAAGTCTGTACCTTTACAAGTTGACATTCAGATGGGGGTAGCTAGCCGTTCTAGCTGAATATAGACTAAGTCCCAGAAAAACGGCTCTTCTCGTTAAAATGGTTTTAAGACAATTAATTTAATATTGTAAAGGTGGGTCAAAATTAAGAGTGCACAGTACCTGACGGCCATTTTGTTTTTGTTCCATAAGAACAATGTAAAAATATATTTTCTCTAGACACAATTTTTATCGAATCTTTTTGAAATAGGTTTTATATTAAAGATAACGATGTACTGCAGTGTCTCCGCTGACCACCTTATTGAAAATTTTATTATTTTACTAGTAAAATCAGGAAATTTTAGTTGTTGGATTTATTGCACGACTTTATGAATGAGAAAATATAAATTCGGTTCAACGGGGCCACTAAAAGATTTAATGTATTAAACCAAAGATTACTTCATATAGATCCGACGAAAACAGTAGGTGTGAGGTGTCCCGAGAAAATGCATAATTTTACATTGCTTTATTGAACTAAATTCAAGGTCACGGTCACTACTTGCCCACTCTTAAACTATGTTATATTTGTGAATTCTGCCCCTAGAAATCACTCTTTGATGTAACATTTATAAAACTAACAGCATAAAACACGCGAAAAACACACACTTTATTAGTAACGTTTACAACGCATTAAAATCGCATCAGCACCAACATTAAATTCCTTCAACAAATAACACATCGGTCGAACAAAGCATTCAAGAAACTCGGCGAAATCCACCAAAGACTAGCATTACATAAGTTAAAACCACAATAAACCACTAAACCAGCAGCGCGCACAGCAAACAAAAGTATCAATCCTTCCCGGATTAATTTGACCAAAAAGCTTCCGCATAAATGTCCCGGTTCGGGGTTTAAGGTCAGACCAAATGAGATGAATCATTTAAAATAAGAGCTGAGTTGATTTAGAATGCATCGCCAGCGTTTACGGAGCTTCTAATACCTACTCATACAGCGTGGCACAACGCTTGAATTCTAATCAAGCTTTAATCATTGACACAAATCTTTTGTTTTCAGTAAACAGTCGAGAATACGTAATGTCTTTTGTAGATTTAGTGGAATTTTCCGCTCGTATGTAAGTCGTGTGAATGTTCTGTTGGAATTGGATTTTGCGAGGAGTTTTCTTCTGAATTAATATTACAATGGTGTATTAATTTAAAAATGACGTGTATATTAACACAAAACATAGATGTTTTGAGTAGACTTGTTCAACTAAGTGACTCCTAGATCACGTTTTGAGCATTTTTACAAGACTGTATAGCTAAATTATTACGTGTTCTCCTAATCGTGTGCAATAAACTCGTCTGCACTTCAAAATGCTTTCGCGACCGAAATTTCGTTTAGACTATTTTGTTGAACTCCTCTGTTGCTATTCTTTTTTCGTCGAATTTTGAAATCCCTAACTTCTGTCTGAGAGCCCAAACGTTCATGAACTACCAACCTGGGTCTCCCAATTCGGTGGTTCTCCGTGTTTCTCGAGGCGGAAGTGGATATCGCACCGTCTTTATTAGATCGCAACTCTTTTAGGATGAAAGATCTGTGAAAACTGCGTTCGAGCACCCACCAGCCCGTTAAACATATTTGGACAGATTACTCCGAAATACGCCGTCATCAGTACCTGAACTCTTTTGCTACTCTCAAGACACAAGTACAGTTCTACAGGATGTGCTTGAATTCCATACAATGTGCCAATGTCCCACTCTGAAGTCCTGAATCCACTTCTATCCTATGGACCGCGCTTGGCTCGGGGTTTTTCCACTGGCACAGAAGCTCCAGTGCCATTGTCCATGCGCAATTTGCAGTTCGCTACGCTCACCTCGCTACGCTACTCGCTACGTTCCAAGCGTCCGCACGTGCGACCGCCGCCGCCACTTTAATAAATCTGATTGTCGAGACGACAAGGCTCTGACAGGTCATTATGCTTTCCAGCCGATTTGACAAATCAGAATACGTGTTCGAAGCTTTTTAATATAAGGAAAAACCTAGCAAAATGCAGGTTTGATACAGGTACGAATTTGAAATCATTTTTTGTTGTTGCTAATTAGCTTGTCTAATGTCCGATTTTATTTTATTATTTATGGCACAGATATTATTTGGGCTTTATTTATGGCACAGGGTTATAGTTCTCTCAGTTAGCTAAAGGTAAAAGGTTAAGTTTGTCTTGTTTAACGGGGTTGAACGGGTCTTATTTAGCGGTTGTTTATGTTAGGAGTACAAGTGCTCTCTACCACTCAACCTCAACCTTTACCTAGCGTCACCGAATAGTCAATTTACAACGTGTAAGAGTGACTGCGGGGATCGAACCCGCGCCACTGGAATGAAGAGCCCGGAGTCGCGCGCGATACCAACCGCTACGGGTTTCATCCAACAATCAGTTGGACACAATCTGAAAGTGGACTGTAAAGTTTGATTCTACAAACATTTTCATGTAACAATCACCAAAAAATAAAAAAATGAAGCAGTTTTACACATATGTTGTCAGTGTCAGATCCTTGATTCAACAGGTAATTTCTCAACAACTTTCGTACATTCAGTTTCCTCAAAAACAAAACCATCATCCATTAGACAGTAGGACGTGCGACGTAGACAACTGCATTTTCTTTCTGTCTCTAAAAAGCTAATCATATTTTATTTTGAGTTATCCGTTACCAAGTTTATTTCCAAAAATATTAAATGCAAGAATTTTAACTCAATATAGCCTGTGATAAAATTCAAAGTTCTTCTAGGGATTTTCCCTTACAGCATACAGTTGCAACAACATTACAGCAAGCAGTTCTTACACTTCGATGGGGATTCTTTACGGATAGAACTGCTCTTACGTTAGCCTGATTACTCATTAGGGACAACAAACTCGACTCTATTATCTTCCTCACTAAACATTATGTTTCCTTGTTGACTGTTTCTTGAGTACTTTGCTCTTTTTCTGGGCCACGTGTCTACAACTGTTATTCTGTGTTTGTTCATGACACTCTTAACTTATCTTGTGTTAGACTGTAATAAGGATTTTAGCTGAAAATTACACAACATTTTATTTCAGCGAGGTTCTTGTTGTTCTACATAATTATTGTGCGTTTGTTTCTACCTTAACAGTAAATATGCTCTATTTACAACAATTATTGACTTTTTGGTGCTTTTCCAACGTACTGTAGAACAACAGTTAGTTTAATAAAATATTATAAAGTAAACTTAAGATGTGTTGTGCCTGCTTTGGGATTTGAACTTACGTCCTACTGCACCGGGGTCCTAGCCTTAGCCACTAGATCAACTCAGAAGAAGGGATTATTGGGGATCAGCAGGAATTATCGTTATTAAAAATCAAGTTCTTGAATACTGCAATAACATTAAAATCATAGGAATTCGCTAACACTTAACATATATTCTTGTACAGATAACATTTCTTTACAAGGCTTAGGCTTACACTTATGTTTTGGTTTAGTATTTTAGTGTTCAGAGCCCTTCTCCTCAAATCTACATGTGAATGTCCTATATAGATACTGTGCTCAGCAGACCACACGAAATCAGAAATAGTTGCAGACCAGACATAGCTTGTTTGACTAACTCAATATAAGATACCCCAGACTAAAGTCTAGCTCTTATCACTGCTTTGACAATTAGTTTTTCAATTGCATCAGCCAAGCTTTGGCTTGAGTCATCGAATTCAAGATTATTTCTGGTTGTACGAAGATAGGAGCAGTTTTTGTCGTAGGACATTACTTTATTTGGAACCCGTCAAAATTCAGCCCGTTATTTCAGCCATAATCAGACCGTTAGGTTTGAGTCATGTATGTCTTCTAAATGCTGAACAATGTGACATTTATTTCTAAGGTTGAGATATTACTACGGATGTTTTCCATCCACTTTGAGTTAACAGAAAGTGCACGACGTTTCGGGATCAGGAATCTGACGCCGTCTTCAGGTGAGAAGTAATCTAAGAAATTACACAAAGCATTAGGACATGAGCTAGCCTAAAATCTATCTAAAGCTATCCTAATCAGCACAAGCTGACCATTCACCCACCAATAGATAATCTTTTCTTCCTTAAACTTATTAAATTTCCTAACAGCTAGCCTAGAAATCAATACAACATGTGCAAAAATGCGAAATTAAAAAACAACAGATAGATAAATCAAGCACGTCCACGGTCAGTGACAGCTGCACACTGACTGACCCCCTTTGGCTGTCTCGGAGCAGCGGACGACCAATCACAGCCTTAAATCAGACTGACCGACTGTAACAGAGAGCACATAAATATCTATTTATTCACAGCCAATGGAAGTGAAATTGTAATAATATTAGAAATTGTATTATTTGCAATAATATTTTAACCTCGGAAATTGTACCATCGTCAACAACAAACTTCAAACAAAGAATTGACACGTATTGTGCATCCCTCAAATATAAGACGTAAAATGTGCCTTTGAGTTAGGTTCTTAGAAAATATGATCTTAATCATCTAAACGGTAAACTCCCTGTCGGCCTAAAAACCAATAAAACAATTATGGTTTTTATAAAAGCTTGTTTTACTTAGTAATAATATACGTACATCACAATCGCATTACCGTCGGGTCTTTAATTCCAACGATAATCAATAATCGTTACATTTCTTTTACAAAGAGGATAAGCAGACAACCTTAACAAAAACCCCTATTTCTTAAGTCTAGAGTATGAGTTAGAAAAATTAAGGCCTTCGAGAATAAGATAGTTGATTAAGTGGGCGTAATCTAATCTATTTGACCCCGACAATACCACTTCAACGAATGATGGTAACGAAAAATCAATATACAGTATGTGCATTTATATAATACCCGGTAGATAGATTATTTTATCAATTATATACTTTATCTTAAATACCTTTAGAGTGATGATGAGGCACATTTTATTGTTTAAGATTTGAAAAGGAATCATGTTGATTGGTATACAACATTTTAAATGTAAATAACAACAAAAATATTTAACTGGCTTGGAAGTTAGATTTTTTAAATATTGAGTTTTTTACATTTAAAGGTTGTGCAGTATGTTGTATCAATTTGAAATGTTAAAATATCTGACATCTGATTCCCAGCTTTTTCTTAAACAATAAACTTTTCTTCTTCAAAGAAAGACTCTGAATATTTTAAACTTTTATTCGTTTTGAGCTATATCAATTTTTAAATAATACAGAAATAAAGAAATTTAATCATGTTCCAGTTGTTAGCTAATACAATATCAAGTTGTAACAAAATCAGAGTACCTTATTTGCCAGAAATCATTACATTTGGGACAAACGTCAGGTTGGATAATTTAGCCATTTTGGCATTCACTTTACTATTTAACCCATTCACATTAGCGGATCAAACTAATACTTAACATTACTCTATGTCATTAATCGTCCTACAATAAATAAACAAACCTGTATGCTGTTGAAGTTTAAAAAAGCCCTCGTGGGCCTCGTTCTTCAAAAAGTCTTTACCACTTACATACGTATTTCTTTAACGTTTAAATAAAACACTATAGTAGTAATTTGAAGAAAGGTAATTGGAAAGGTTATTCTTGAATTTTGAGTAAACTTTACTAGGATTATAATCTAGTTCCTGTACACAACGCGTCCAAACGTCACAATTAGGTTGTGATATTTCGGTCTCAACCTAAGGTTAAGTTGATTGGCTCAGTGACCGAAGATGGTACTCCACAGCGAGGCAGAAATATCTCAACCTAATTATGAATTTTGGACGCGGTTTAAACCAGAAGAACTAGATTTTAGTTGTGACCCCGGCCTCGAAAGTTTAAGAGTTAAGTTTACTCTTAAAGAACATTTCTGAAAGTACAGGAATATTTAGAATCATTTAGTTTCGTTTTGACGTTATGTAAATGACTGAGAAGAAAAAAACTTCTAAGGTTTGCGCAAATCTTCAAAACACATTAGTATCTTTTCAGGAAGTTGTTTCGAAACTTAAAACCACCTCAGATTCATGTGAAAGATCGGACTTTCCACCGTCGGATGAAGCAAGCGTGTAATCTCCGTACCCATCACCACTCAGGGTCTCACTTGAGGAAGGGTGGAGCAACCCCCGGGTGAAAGTCTACTGAAATACCCTCCACAACCTTGACGCTAAACCAGTACACTTTCCCTTCTTACATAACCCTCCGCTTCTGCTTCTTCCAGGTCCTTGTGAAAAAACAAGGGTGGAAATTGCCGTCGTTAGCGGTGTCCCGCGGGGAGGTCGCGGTAGGGGAGGGACGTAACGGGACGGTGATTAGAGGCTCTAGGTCACCCTGATAAGAGATAGGAGGAGACCAGACAAGGTTCTTGGAAAGGAAGAGGAAGACGGTGGATTTTGTGGTTGGTCAGGGTTCAGGAAAATTCGGCGCTCGAAGAATCTATCTAGGTAGTTTCTTTTGAAACGTCTACTTTCTGATTCAAGTTAGATCACAAATTAGTACGAACTTTTCCAAAGTAATTTTAAAATATTTATATAATATTAAATATTACAAAAATATTATATTTTGTAGATTATTGTATATTTTGTAGAGTTTGACTGTCATAATGTTAATCTATGACATTTAAAATACCAAAAACCACACACATATTTTTAGTAACGTTTGTCTTGTTTAATGGGACGAAATTCGGACTACAAAATCTTCTCTACTACTCAACCTCGACCCTTTATCAACGTTACCGCAAGTAACTTGACGAAATTGTCAGTGGTGACTGCAGGATGAATCTTAGACTTATATAAGATCAAAGATAAATACATCCCGAACATTACAGTCATGTGCTTAAGAAGTTCATAAAACTTCAGAAACTTTACTACCGGCAGTTCTTCAAGTCATATTTACCTGTTGATCTTGACTTTCTCCAATACGGAGTTGAGGTAGCAGTCGGTCATTACATCATTAAACTTGGGTCATTAAAGTTAATGACGCCCTCGGCCATTGACAATGCAATGACTCCAAAACCGTTCACCAGAGGTTGCCTTGTATTGTTAACACAGGGTCGCCTTCAGGAAGAGGAGAACCAAGAAGAGCTCGGACAAAGAAATATTGTAGGACAAATAATACTTATCTTAAATTTAAGCCTCTGTAGAATTTCTAAGATCTTTTTCGGCGTAAACTATTATTTTTTTAAATGATTATGCGAATAATAAATTAAAGCAGGTTTTAATGGTGTTTTTAAATCAAAAATTAATATCTTGAGCTTTTACAGATTTCCGGGTTATTCGACTGAAAGAGTTGAATTTTGATTATGATTGTTTTACTTTTTGGAATCATGCCAAAATGTTTTCTTTTAATACCAAGCGTTTGATGGAATCATTTCTTGTTTTAGCGTTTACGATTGCGGACTATCAATGTTTGCGATAAAGTTCAAAATTATATATTTTAGGCTTTTACTTTCAAAAAGTCTTCCGTAACATTTTATTTAAACACTTGAAATCCACTTTGGTTTTCCGCTGCTAATAGTCGACCTAAACACTGCGTCATTGGCACGGCTCCCGTAAATTCCGAAACGTGTTGAAACTTCGCGTCTAGTCGGCTATTTCCGGGTTCATTCGGGTGTCTCCGTATAAGATCGGGTAGTCTCGGAAGGCCTATTTACATACTGACGAGATGCTAACTAGACGTCTTCAGAAACAACGCCTACTAATCTATTCTGACACGTAGAACTTCCAAGTTCTATAACCACTGACCTTCGTGGAACTAATTTTTTCACTAAATCACTATTTGAGATGCCGACCACTCTCATGAGGGTATTTTAAGGCAAATATGTGAGGATGAGTGTGATGAGTGGTAGAAATGAGTTATGAGGTATAGTCTACAAACTAAGGCCGACTCTAGAATGGGTCACCCAATGACCAATGGAAGTACAAGGACCAACGGCTTAACGTGAAACCACCCAGGTGATGGTCTGATATGTCTAAACGATGGTAGGAGTTGATGCGGGTATCATCACACTGAGACTCTGAGCCGCTTTAGACCTATATCATCCTCAAAACCTGACCTCCATGAAGCTGGATTACAGGACCACGCTACGAGTCCCAGTCGATATATAATGAGGAAGTGTTGGTTATTGAACTATATTAGAAGACAAAAGGTTTTAAAATATTAATCTTAAACGTATCTACGTCTTTAGATAGCAATAAAAACGTTTTAAAATACAATCGAAAACTTTGTCGCAGTAGAATAAAAATATAGCCCATTATGAAGTGAAATGAATACATATTCCAATTAGGGGGCAGGAAAATAAATAACTCTATCCAACTTTGATAATTAATATACTGATGAACACTTACGCACTGATAAGTGGAACTAAGTTATTCCTACACAGGTATGACGTGGAAAGTGTCGTTTTTACACACACACTCACACGCTCACACCGGCTTGTCATTCGCAAACACGCTGTGACGTCGTTGGCTGAAAAACTGTGCGTATAAATAAACTGATAATCAGCTGTGACGCTGTTTCGAATCGATCTGTATCTACCATGTGTGTTTTATTTTACGTAGACGTGCTATAAACTAAAATACCTTTTTGTCTAAAAACAGCTGCTTTAGACACATGTAGGCCTATTGACGAGCTAAAGTGTCACTTTTAAACCCAGGTAAATAAAGCATTTTTATAGGTTTCGATAATGTTTTTCACCCTATATATATATGTTGTTGTCTTTGCTAGTTTTGGAACCTAGATAAGTTGAAAAATCACGACAAAGAAACAATTTATAAATGAATTAACAATAATGAAATTGCACTTTTATTCTTTTAAAATATATTTACGAAACTTAGCTATATATTTCACTGACAGAGGATCTAAGAAATCTGCTAGATGTTAAATATTTTCTGTTTAAACTACATTGAAAAAACTTATGTAAATTTCTGTAGGTTTCAACGCTTCTAAACCTATCATTTTCATCATTCTTCTTGAATTACTGTCGTTTTTATGCTCTGTATCTTTACTCCTCAATAATAAGGATTTTACTATGAGTCTATTAATCGGTTGACGAAATGTACGCTTTGGCACTTTTTAGGAAAGGTTTCACATTTTATATAGTGTGGTTCCAAGCACAAAACTGTGTAACAATAATAAAATTAGTTTGAACTGTGATAATTTTTAAATTCTGTAAAAAGGTCGTGCAAAAATGTAGTTTTTACATTACAAATGTCATTTTTGTTAGCAAACATTTCGAAACAAACTGTTATTGGTCCATGTGGGCCAAAGCTCCCAAAGTTCGGCAGCTGTTATCTCCGCCATGTGGATGGAAATTTACAGTTTCACAATGCACAGATAACCAGAGTAAGATCGTAGTTATCTGTGTGACCTCTTCTCTCTGTTCTTTAACCCACTAAGCCCACAGATTACGCCCCTGCCTAAATCTGTTTCGAACAGCTGTTTTAGGCGATGACAATCAGACTAATCTACTAGTTTCTCAAATGTGAATGACTTTATAAGCAGAGTTATTTTCGCATTATTGTGGAACCCAAATTATGTTTATATACTATACTATAAATCATCTGTTACACTTATTTACGATAAATCGGTGTAACAGCTGTTTCTTCAAAACATTACAATTCAGATAGCTACGTTCAAAACCTTGTTTACTTAATTAATTCTTTATAATATTAAAACATTTATTGACATATATTTCATTATTATTTGCATCGTGACAAAAAATATCGTTCATCACTCGGCCCGAAAGTATCTTTTTGACCCTCAATCATTTAACGTCTTTGGCTGCGCCTCGGGCGATAACTTGACCACGCATCGAAAAGTGTCACTTTAGGACCTAGTGATGAAATATACTATTTTGTGATTTTGTTTTTAAAACACCTGTTTTTGACACTTGTAATGGCGTGCCTATAACTGCACAAGAAAATCCTTTGATTTTACGTTTAGAACCAAGGGAATTCTCCACTTTATAATATACTGAAACTAAATCAAGGTGACATGAAGTGTTTATAAAGGTCACATTTTTACATGTTCATATTCCGTTGTGCCGCAGTGGGAGCGAAGGCCGGAATCTGTTCAATGCGACCTTTGAAATTTATTGTCTCCATTCGAGCTGTCTTTGTCAAGGTGGAAATTTTATTTACGGTGACGTCAACAGTGTTTACATTGATAAAGCAATGTTTGATGTGTTTCTGGCCACTGTGGAATGTGCCATTTTAAGGGTTTTGTGTGTTTAAGTAATAAGTTTGTAAGTTTTGTAGAAAATTAAAGATATAACAATGTCATGTTTCTTACTTCTTGGACCAACATGACTGTTTAAGGGATTATAAAGTCAAATTTAGATTTATAGAATTTGTAGAGTGTGTTAACTCTTGGATCTCGTGTGTTTCCATATTGTTGTTTTTTTCGAACTAAAACTCATTTATTTTTGTATTGAAACCAAAGATAATATGTTCAACCAATATGTATGTATCAATCACTTCCATAATAGTTGTCAATGTTGAAGTTTTCAATGTCGCTTTTGTACATTACATTTCTCTTAACTCAATTTTAAAAAGCCATTATTTAATAACTTTTACTTATCAAAAAATAGTTATAAGTTTTCAGAATTAAGAATAAAGAATATTTTTACTGTCACCAAAACACATTTAACATAATCACATAGTACCACAATGATAAAGAAATCAGTTGACTTTATACTACAACTAAATATTGTACAACTACATCAAGAAAAATTAACTAAAGAAATAATAAGTCAAAGCTGACAAGATAGGTTGATGAAAAAGTTTAGTATTAAAGTTTTTAGTTAAGAAGTCTCTTTAAAAAAAGATGGTTTTAAACGAGAGATATTTTCCTGGTTACCCCTTCTATCTACCCCCTTTCTATCCTTTCTGGTACACAAAGGTTTATAATTTTTAATGTCAGCTAAATAACATGTTTCAAAAATGAGATAACAATAAATGTTTTGAGCTTTTAAGAAACACTTACTTTTAGCGGGTCCGTGGCGGATTGGTATCGCGCGCTACTCCGGAGCTCATCACTCCGGTGGCGCGGGTTCGATCCCCGCAGTCACCACTTACAATTTGTAATGTGACTATACGGTGACGCTAGGTAAAGGTCGAGGTTGAGTGGTAGAGAGGACTTTGTAGTCCTAACTTCGCCTCGTTAAACAAGACAAGCTTTACCTTTTTTTTACGTCTCAAAGCTAAGAATTTCTATGTGTGCTAAAATTGTATTAAAAACACTAACAGCTCTTAGTAAAAATTCAAAATACCAACTGTCATAGCAAGAAATATCATATTCCCTACATTTCCTTTAGATTTTAGTTTTACACTAATCAAAATGGTTTAATTGGCTCTTTTAGTATAAGCAAGCTTTTTCCTTGGCGCTAACTAACCTTGATTGATTAGATCTCTTTTATTATTTTGTATTGCTCCTTTTCTCTGTTATCTAGCAATACATTATTCTATCGTCCTCAAAACTCTTATCGACAGTAGATAGTCTATCTGCACGCAACAACATCTCACTTTATTTTCCCGCCAATTCCACCCAGTGTATCAGCTGACAGACCGCAGAGTAGAGACTCGCGTTTTTCTGCCTCTGATCCCGACAGCTGTTTCTACTAATTACCATCAACTCAGCAGCTCAATTAACAGCTGATTGGCTGTCCGGCACGGCAAAAATCACCTCGACATAATTATCAACTCGCTAATTATTCCGGTAATTGAAATCTCGGCGCTTGATATCTTGACTTCGTAATTTGTCGTGACATTGTAGCTGAAATTCCTTAGTTTACGTGCTTGAAAATCGTGTATTTCTTAGAGGGCATTTTTACGGCTTTCAGTTCAAAATCATTGACCTGAAATAACTACTTATCCTTGAAGTTATAGGTTTGTGCTAACTGAAATTCATTTTACATCAGAAGACGGTGATTAGTCCATATGTGATTGACACGGTTGGATTGTGTTAACAATAAAGATACTGGTCAGTAGGCCATGAACTGATAAAGATTGATTGCAGGAATTTTCCAACCTCGCCCTATCAGAGAGTTGTGGTTGTGGTTTTGCCACGAGGATGATCTCTTATCAGAAAACCCAAGTCGAAACATTATTTTGTGTGATACTACATGCCACAGACGTCTTAGCCAAGGACGTCTGGCAAATGTAATTTCTGTATCAGGCAACTTATCATAATTTCAAAGAAAATTATCGACGCAAAACTATACTGTAGTCTTTAAGGGTGATATAGGGGCCAAAAAGTGCAGCCAATGGAGTACAGCCTGGAAGAAGTCTTAAGAAGAGCATAGGGCATGTAAAATCAAATTAAATGTTGTTGTTAGTAGAGAACCTTGCTGGAAACAGAAACCAAACGGGGAAAATGGCGGTTGTTTAAATTTTGCGAACCACCTTAAGAACTATTTTTTGTAAGAAACAACCCATTAAGATGAAGCTGTTGGCATTCCAATCAATGGGGAATAGGGATGCCAACCCCTTACTAAAAGACGTTCTGGCAGACTTTTTTAATCATCCCACTTCACAAACTTTGACTAAAATCATTATTAAGTGTGTCTTAAACATTAATTTAAAGCATTTTTCAGTAAATTTCATTGTATTTACATATAGAAGTTCAACTGAATGCTAAGACTTCGTTGGGATTGATTCGCCTTTGTTTACTTTTGACAACTGGTCATTATAATAGGCTATGTTCTTTATACACCGAATATCCTACAGTCATTTGGGCTAATGATAACATAAGACTGGGCTAATCTCAGCACACAAGAGTTCCATTTTAGTTGAACTGCTACAGTAATGGTTAAAATATCTTACAAAATATCAATATCTTTAGTTTTAAAAGCCATTCAACCACCAAAAAATCCTGTGGCAATATATCAACAACCTCATAACTATAAAATTGTAATTTATTTTCTTCAATCCCAATGAGTAACATAGACTAAATTAAACCTCAACAATAGAAATAACAAGTTTGCGATTGCTCATATTACTCGTAGTACAAAATAGGCGTACAAGAGTACACATAATTTGCACAGCTGGTCCGCACCTGATTGCTCTCTTTGCGTAGCTTGTTCCCGAATGATAAGACGGGTAGGTAGGACGGGTGGCAGCGTAGGGTTTGACCTTGAGGACCTTGACCTTGAGTCACGTGGTCCAAGGTCACGGCTACAACAATACTACGCGCTGACGCAACGCAGATCATCCTCGTGAATCAAAGGTGGAGGGACATTGTAGTGGGCGCGGAATAGCTTCGGGCTGAGGAGTGTTGGTTTGTTGATTCTCCTGGTGTTTGGTACCAAGCTATTTTGCGGCTGGTGTAGTTCGTCGATACTTCTTGAGTATTTAACGTCTTTAAACTAAATTTTCGGGAACCTTCTTTGTAAATTGAGGCTTAAAGGCAAGTTTAAGTGAACGTGGGTTCACAACAATATCACCTTGATCATGACTCGTCACCAAATATTTGTTCAGATGTATAGCCTACATTAGTTCTGCTCTGATCTCTTTGTTGTAAGAGCTAAACATCGACCAAAAATAGAACCTCTAATATTTTTACTCGATCGCTATATATAACGAACATTTTTATAAATAGCGATTCATGTATTTCAATTATTTTAACTACAAAGTGTATTTTTGTAATGAGATACAGAAGTTTATTGCAAATGTAGAAAACAGTCGGATTTTATCATAGCTCCAAATAAAAGAACTATTAAAGTGAGTCAAATTATTTGTTCATGATTGAAAATTGATGAAATTTTGGAGTCATCTACGTAGCTAAACAAAATTATCTTCGGAATTGACATAACAATTGACCAACAGCGTACCTTGAAGTTGGTCAAAGACAGTAGTAATCCTGATCATTGCATTCAGGACTCAGGTATATGATCTATCTAGGTTAAAAAATAAATAAAAGTGGTCTCTAAAAAATGCAATTTCGTGAAGTCATTGGCGTTGCTTTATTTAGGTATTGAGCTAGTGTCCCACTTTGCAGAGGTCACCAGCATCCTACAGACGGTTATAGGCCCATATCGTTACTGTCAAGGTTGACGAATAAATCAAGAAAGTTTTGCCAGCTGCTGTTATGCCCTTTTCAGAGTTTGTTGGCATGTCTACTCTTTATTGTGGGTTTAAATGCAACCTACACATGAGCTTGAGATCTATCCTACCAAGATCGTCAATGGTTGGATGAATCGTTTTATCAAGTAGTTGTTTCTGTCAATGTACAAGCTCAGTAAAATCGTTATTATAAAAAAATCTACTAGTTTGATGTTCCATATTTTTTTGGTTCTAAGTAATTTTTTTGTCAAAAAACAGTGTATGATCTTACTGAAGATGGTTTTTTCGTCGGGCAGTAACAAAAATGCATTAAATCCTACAGTCCAAATTCTTTATTGAATGTGTCAAAGGCTACCTTGCTAATCCTTTTAAGTTTTTCTTTCTTTCTTTTAAAATAATTTGCAGCCTTTGAGTGACCATCGCGACTAACTATTAGCTGAAACGGGGCTCAAACCTGCAAACTTCGGATCCCGTGCGCTACCGACAGCCACCACGCCGGCAAGTCACGAGCCAAGACAGGCCGCGCCCACTATAAAGGGAGCTAGGCTGCCAGTGAGATGCCAACGTTGTTCAAATTTGCACTCTAGGTGGCAAGTCAGGCCTTGGCTTCACACACACTCACACTGCGCATACACACGCGCACACGCGCAAGGTCACGCGCTAATAGATGGCGGCGCCGCGAGCACTTGAGAGCGCCACTGAGCACTACGTACATAGTTCGTCTAACTCGCTGTGCGACCTACTATATTAGTGACATTTCAACTATTTTCAAATAAATAATTTCCTGTAATATTTCGGTTGAACCATTTTAAATAAACTTTTAAAACATTTTAGTCTAACTAGTAGAGTCTTTTAGAACTATAGTTACGGAGTAGCATTTCCAAAATTTTCATAATCCAAAACCATGTAGAGACAGAGTAGTGTCAACAGCTTCAAGTTTTCGAATGTTGGTCTACACGACTCTTGTCTCTGCTACTTTGCATATACTTGTATGTTGGCGACAATTTTATGCAATTTTGTATAAACCTTTACTTCCTTGTGAATTTTTCCTTTGTACATGTTCAGACAAAGGAACAACCATAATTAATAGCTCTGTGTAGTTTTGTAACAAAGTTACTGTTAAATAGTCCTCCGTACCATTATATTGACCAGATATTTATTTATTTATTCATGTCACAAAAGCTAAACAGGTACTAATACAGTAGATCGTTTTGAAGTATCCTTAAAAAAACGCATTATTGTCTTTTTGAAAAGACTTAAAATGGTTAAAGTGTATGAAGGGGTTAAATGCGTCATAAATCATCGATAGTCCTAAACAATTTTTTCCGAGGCAATTTGATCTAATATTAATTTCAAAGCTATGAAATGTTTACTACTGTCCAAAGAATCTTTAAAGAGTTTAAAGAGCAACTTAATAAGGCGTGTAATCGACTTGTTAAAGGGTTAAAAACTCGCTCATTCGACGTAAGTAGCGCTCGCAGTTGCATCATAAAACTTGACCTTGATCTGTACTTTCTATCGTGATATGATCGACGCCAAAATGACAGGGTGTGGCGGAAAATAACGTTATACCGTAAGTAATACAAAGGTGTTTTAAACGATTTCTTCTGAGTCCTGAAAAGAGAAATCTCTGATGTTGTTACTGCAGAAAAATCTCTCTGGATAAACGGATAAATTGAGATGACACATAGAATCAATGTGGATTGTACAAAGTGAGTAATATATTTATTTTATTTTACAAAGTCAGATAACAATTATGGAAATTGTGTTGACATTTATTGAAATTCATGCATGTTATCTTGTCCAGATTGGTTTTAAGGTTAAGGTTTTCAAAATATTGGATACATGCGTTTACATCTTCAAAGCAAGAAATTTCAAGACTTAATTGATTTGCAGTCAAAACTCAACGTCGTATCGTCAGCATACTGAACTATACTTATCGAATTGTTAAGGCCATATTTACAAATTGTTAATAATACAAATTGAACAGCATGGGTCCTAGAATCGATCCTTGAGGAACACCAAATTTTATAAGTAGAGGGTTTGACGTTGAATTATTGATTGCACCGATTTGACATTAATAAAATTAATGTCATTGACATTAATAATCATCAAAATAGTCTTGGCGCCAATACATAGATAACTCCCGATCACAACATTTTCAGAACAAACACGTGGTCGGTTGCGGGGTTTCTGATAGTGCAGTTTTTCTAGCCGCTAAGTACTTCCTGATCTATGTCGTCTCTGACGTGATAAGAGACAACTAATTCATCCTTATCAACAGCTGATTACAGAACCAACTCTACCGATAACAGAGTTCTGCGTAATTCTGAGCTGCCTCTGATGCGCTATAGTCAATGAAATACAACCAATAACAAAAGGTAGACCTGCAACAAGTATAACTTCGAGCTTGAATCTTAAATTATAATTAAAACTAATTGGTATGTTGCAAATTTAGCGAGATAAATAATTGGTTAGGGGTAATTGTAAATTTTATTAGTAATACCGAAAGTCGGTCACGTGTAAGTGGCATGTAGTATGTAGTAAACAAACCCTACAAAATTAGTCAAACAACGTAATTTGTTTATACGTTGCTGAAGAAATGTAGGCTATGACAAAACACTAGCGCACAGTTTTCAAACCCTTATTTGCGAACAAAACATAGAACATGTTCTCCTTTGCAGTGCAAATGTTTTCTCATTTTCCGAGCACTTTCTCACCTGTCGTAAACTTGAGAAAATGGCTCCTAATAATCTGATACCTAAACTAAATTTACATATGTTAAGTTACAGTTTGAAGTGCATTACGTTAAAAAGGTTATATCTACTCACTCAAATAACTAAATCGAGCTTTTAGCCCATATTATTTGTTTCGATTGTCCTGGAAGACACTGGACTCAAGCGCTTGAGGTTTTGGTTTTGCCCTCAAGTTTTGTGACAAAATATTACCAAACTTGTGAGGATAATTTAAACAGTTTCGCCAAGTGGTTCTAGGGCCGGCCTAGACCGACTTTTCTAGGATGACTTCTGGTCCATGATAAGAAAGTGCGGTGGGTGTCAAGGTATGTGGGTGACCCACTGCGCAGACTCGATCTCACCGGTGGCGCCATCTATATCAAAACCCTGCTAAACCTAGCGGCCAATTATGTAACTAACCTGTCGCGGCCCAGATACAAACTTGCATCCTAGGTGTCGACACCAGCCCGGGTTTGAGGATGCCTTGCTTTTGCCTTCGACGATCGGAAAAATGTTATACTGGGTAATACTTGGGTAAATGAAAGGTACTGGTTGATTAAGCCCGAAACTGTTTTCGTTCGAAACGGTCCGCTGATCATATTCGAAGGCCCCTTCCGATTTTTAGGTGCGATTTGCAATCAATAATTTCATAGGGTCATTTGAAACATTAGGGCCTAGTGTTCGACCAAAACTGTTGATTAGTTCTCTAAAACTTACATCACTGAAAGGTGTGTTGAAACTGTTAATACCTTACTTAATAAACTAAATCCCACTACATCATTGGTTTGACAAGTAAATCAAGTTCCAACAACTTACCAACCAAATCCTCGTTTTCATGTACAAATGGCTGCCCTACCCGTGCCTCGCTACAGGGCGAGGACTAAGTATAGTCATAAAAAACTCTTACATGCATAATAAAAACAGTTTAGCTGAAATTTTGGGACTTGCACACATCTAATAAAAATAATTTCCTCTTCATATCTGATCTAGAAATAATCTAAATGCCATTTAGAATTTTTCCCTATGTATTTCTTATGGGTATTTTTCGTACTTTAACCCACTTAACACACCCTGGAAATTAAAACTTTTCCAAATCCTTTCTTAGTGCGTGTCTAAACATGTTTTAGTTAAAACTACGTAATCATTTGCTATATCATCACAGTGCGAGAAAATCATGCAAGATTTGGTCTTAACCGTTTGAACGTCAGGTTTCTCGCAAAAAAGGTTAAAAACCTGAATAATGATTATACTTTCTTCTCTACTATTTTACTTTCTAGTCTTGACTCGCATTTGGTTCTAATAACTTCTTCGTGCCCAGTGGTCGATGATTTTGCGGCCTTGTGGAATTGGCTCGCTCCGGTACGGCCTCTCTGGCCTGAGGCCAAAGCCGAAATAGTCGCGAGATGAGTTGAGTGGCAGAGGCGGAGGGGGCGTGGTCACATGACTGTGACGTCATCATATACCCCTGACGTCACTGGTGTAAACAATCAACTGTTAACAAAATAAATGAACATGAAGTATTCCAAATTTGATTTTTAGGAAATTTATTTAGTGTTTTAAGTTCAGTGGTGTAAAACAGGTAAAGTTTGTCTTGTTTAACGAGCCGAAATTAAGCCTACAAGTTCCTCTCTACAACTCGGCCTCGACCTTTACCTAACGTTATTGTATAGTCAGTTGAAAAAATGCTAGTGGTGACTGCGGGGATCGATCCCGCGACAAACCAGATCCGGTTTGATGAGCGATACCATCCCGCTACGAATCCGTTAATCATGTTATTATTTAGATGTCATGCATATGTTGAGGAACATATAAGAATGTAGTATAATGTCAAGAATAATTCATTTAGCTCAGATAACAAGTGTTTGGTTTTAAACTAGTAATGTACAAGAAAACGTAGCCATGTAGGTCTACGTCTCGAGATGTTAGGACTATCGCCAAATAGTCCAGTATAATCGTACTTTACTTGTTCATAGATTTGTTTCTACTTGAAATTACTTAATTATTGTTTATTTTTCCAGGTAAATAAAGAACGCTTCTTGGAGAGACGTTGCGATTTGGTAAGGTACCCAATATCTTTACCATGTTGAGTGAATATGTTACTTTGCTTTTAATAGTTTTAAAACTTTAGCAATTTTTGTTTCACTAAGCTCGTGATCAAGTCATGCTCTCACCAATATTGAGCCAGCAGATAGACATTAATGGTCCAACGAAAACCTTCCAAATTCCCTATAAGTATTTTCTCGTGTATATAAATATCTACTATAAAACTTGATCATTTCGGCCTTTAATGTCACGACGTAGTTTCTTTATCTTAAAAATCCGTGACGAAAACCCAATCTGCAAGTAGATCTTTCGAACTTTCCAGCTGTATTTTAGCCGTGAAACATAAAATATTATTACTTGCCATTAAAGTCCACGTGGACTGTAAAATGCCTATGACTATAAAAAATGTAACGCGTTCACTTCAACGTATGTCAGTTTAAAATGATAATGCAAAATTATCTTGCCAAGAAAAGAGTAATGTTTATTCAATTGATGACTTGAACTTTTCCGTTGAACTTTGTAAGAATCAGTTATACAATACGGGGAAGAAATCCGTTTAGTTTTAAATATAACACAGTAACCAAAGTTCTGGAGATTTAAACCTTAGTCTCTTGGTTTCTTTTTGGCGTGAAGTTCCCATTCAAAAGACCAAAGAACATGCTTTAATGGTTGCATTTAACAATTTAATTTATCAACTTCAACATTTAAATATATTTGCAACAATTTTATCCTTTAACTTTGTAAATTTATTTCTAAAGCCAATAAATATTCCAAGTATGCAGCCTGTCCTTGGAACGTCTTGTCTATTATAAAATGTCAATTTGTGATGCAATCTGGTAGATTTATAAGTGGAGGAGAGTTATTGGCTTTGGGCCAGAAGGCATGACTCATTATAGTTCGAACATTATATCCTAGTCAGAAATAGAATTCAAATGCACTTTTTTATTTTTATGACCTTTGGCTGCCGAATAGAAACTGAATGGGTTTTACCCAACTAAGTTTGTGTGAGACACGACACAAATTTCAACAAATTAAAAAGAATATGAGCTAAAATGTGTTCTTCAATTATTTTAAATATTTAAGAACAACTATTACGTAGTTTTGATATAAATTGTCTGGTTTTATTAAGCACGTGGAGCTTTGTATTGTAATATTTCGATAACTTCAAGGTCTGAAAGATCAACAGAAATCATTTTTCATCTCTCCTGCAGCTTTCATCGGCTACTCTTCTCTCTACTGTAATCCTCAAAATTAAATCGTGGTGACTAATAACTAATAACTTATCTACACAGTCTGTTATATCTCATATATTTTTATATTTCTAAACTTCCTAGTAAAGCTCATTGGGGTTTTCGACAACACTTCAAAATGTGAGGGATTTTAGATTATCCAAGACCAAGACCTGTGTTCTTTAGATTCACACTTCGGTATCGAGAAAAATGACGTCTTGTCATCTTTTATCGCAGCTTTGAAGGCTTCTCGGTGGCTAGTGCTTTGTTAAAGTTGACATGAATTTTCCAGAAGTCAGTTATAAGTATCTTCTTAATTTATTTAAGAACTAACGTAAGATAACTTTTCCAATAGTCTGTAAGAATAATACTTTAGCTATTTTAATAGACAAGATCTTCTAAATTATCTAATACTATCAATATTTACTTTTAACTAGGTCTATCTTCTTCAGTTTGATCATGCGTGATTATAAGCGTCCCTTGATCAATATATTGGTCATTTTTGTAAACGCTTTATCTTATATAAACATATTTGAATAAAAGTCTCAACGGGATTTTAGATTGAGAAGTGTTTTGCCTTGATTGTATTCTTCAATTTCATCCAGCAAAGGTAAAACACTGATCAATGATCTAGCGCCAGACCTTATGCTCATGAGTAAATTCTTCTCAAATTTGGATCACTCTATGACTTTTGGATCTAGACATCATCACCTTCAACGAACTCAGGTTATTTATCGCTGAACAAAAGAACGCGGTCTAAAATTTGGATAGTAAAATTTCCAAATTCATAACTCTAATCATCTCCAACCTCTTTTCTAGATTCTTCAATACGTATTCACATCCTGATCTGTGATTTGGAACATTCTAGAATTCGTAGCTTCCAGCATATCTTCATCTCGATTCCCTCTCTTGGCTTCTACATCTTCTCCAAGACACTGGTGATCTGTGGTGACAAAAACATCTAAAATGGTGGTCGTTCTGGAATCCAAGTCTAAGAACCCAAACAGGACCAGATATCACGCGATCCCTGGATGATTCGAATGTGCCACTTTCCAATGACAATGAAGTCAAAACCTCTGCATATAAACACGGCAGACTTGTTAGCAAGTAAAACCATGTCAGAAGCTGAGAAACGTCCATCAATTTGACTCTTTTATGCTCCATCTAGAGGTTAAGTATCTGTTAAGGTTATTTTTTGTATCTGAGATTATCGAAAGATATGTCTTTGTTTCTTTGAATAATGTGCATCAAGAATATGGTCCCTGGTGTTTTCCCGAAGTTTGTTTTGTTGATTTGATTACGGTTCATCGCAATCGACTTACTGGCCTTAAATGTGAGGAAGACTGGAAAGATATGATTTTTTTACTGGAGATCGAGAAAATTATACCCTTGATAGGTACTGATCTTTCCTTGAAAATTTAGACCTGTGGGAATAAATGATTTTGTGACGAAGTTTTCACTTGACGATGTTTTCTAGCATTCTTTATTTGATTGTTGTTGACGATGATTTAGAGTAAACTATTATTGATTGCAAGACACGACTTCCTTTACTTCTGGAAAAACTGTTTCGGGCAAATATGAGGACTTCAAAACCCTAAGATCAACCTAAGACTTTACCAACTCAGCGTTTGAAATTATTATTTGGCAAACTAAAACTCTCTCAAGGTACTACTAGCTAACCACTACTACTTAGCTACTACGAAATTGCTCTCTGCCACTAGGATCACGATTTCAGGACTTTAGGTGAAAAGTAACAACACATAACATTAGAAAATGAGCTAGCCTAAAATAATCGGTCAGCTTAGCTGATCACTTTACGTTTTTTAGGTTACACCTGAAGACGGATTTAATCCCGATATGCACTAACGATAAAACGTCCGCAATAATTAAGCTCTATATAATATTTAATGATAAGATATTTTATAGTTTTCATACACAGAAAACGGAGAGTTTATAATCATTGATATATTCCAAGTACGAACGCAGAATTTTCAGGTCATAATAAAACTTTGAAATTAACTCTGCAGTGTTCAATCAAAAGCAAGCCCAAGACTTTTCCGTTACACGAGGGAAGAGATGTTCCTCTTATCAACTGCCTTCACAGGTAACTGAGTTTATCACCTGCTGTTATCACAGGCTTGATAACGAACTTGACCTTGACCTGGAAGGTCATGGTTCTCGCCGGCTTTGTACAGTCTAGCGTCTAGGTCGATGAATAGGCTCATTGTATACTTCTAACTACGGAGTGTTCTTGAACACACTTTGTGCAAAACTATTAACTGTCATATACTTTCCTGTAGTTAGTCATTGCTTCTGGTTTGGTTTTGCATTGATTTCGGAATATACCTTTTTATTTCATATGGTTTACAAAAAACATACTGTGAAACAAAATTACTTTATACGTTCACTGTACTTCATGTGAGTGTGGGGTTCTCTCTTAATATCAAGATATATTTTCGTTCATTATTATTGATCTTAATTTGTATCGAAGAAATTTGTTGTTTGGACCGAACCGGGACTTGATCTCCTTGTTATGTAAACCACTTCACCATCCGGCCCAACTATTTCTGCCTTCAAATTTAGAAGTACTTAAATCTGGATGTTTATCCGAAACATGTGACTGCCAAATAAAGACTTTAAATCAACAAGCTGGAAATATTACAAACAGAATTTAAATACTATGTCAAATGACTTATATAGATCTTAATTTGTATAAACGCTAAAATAATTTATTACTGAAGAAATTTGAAGACAAAAAGGTTACCAGTTCATTATTATTGGTATCGTTGTACTGTGTTGTAAGTTCCAAGTGTTGGCATTACCAAAATTAAACGTGCCAGGACTAGCTTGCTACTAACGTCCTCTTGTAACTTCTAATGTGTTGTGTATTTAATTCATTAGTTTGGTCTGTGTCCGTGTATTAACAAAACTGAAGTTTCGTCAGAACAATTAATTTCTCAATATTCTTACTTGTGTAATAACCCGTTTATATTGTGAATTTATAACAGTTTGACAGACAAATCTAAAAAATGTGTTGTTGCTCAATTTCTAGGTTATAGACATTTTCAATCAAAACATTTTTATTAAATTTCAAACAAGACAAAAGTCAATTTCAAACAAGACAAAAGTGCCGATAACTATAATCCGATCGGGCTCTTGAGCTTATGAATAGCCAAACTATCACTTTACTTTACACTCTTGAAATCGTTTGAAAACTGTCCATTTCTAAAAACCATAAGGAGCGAATTTTTACCATATTTTTGTTCACTTCAGTGCTCTTTACTCCTGATATGGAGCTACAAGTCTTTTATAATTTTTATATTTCCCCAAAGACATTTTTCAGACTCAACCGAACAAAACCACCAGCACAAAAAACTCTCAAAATTTAAGCGAAAAAATGTCATAAATGTCCTTTCAAATCCCAAAATAGCCTGGAAACTTCAGCAACGCAGATAGGTGCCGGGATGATTGGCAGTGCGGAGCAGAAATAGCCACTGCACACTACTCTGCTTATGACGTCACAGCCGTGACGTCACGAGGGCTGGTACTCGTGGAGGTGGTGAGGAGGGGGGTCTCAATTACGTCGAGGACGACTCTATTAACTATTTTTAAACACTCGTTCTCGCTTCTGTGTCGCCTGTCTATGCGCATTTCTTCAGTTTGAAATTTGGTTTGAAAATTGAAATTATTTTATACGGTTAGGCCCAGCGTTGCAGTGAGGTTCAATAAACAATTGCTAATTTTTGGCTTTACTTCATGAATAAAATTATCCATAAACAGTCCTAAGTTTAAAAAAATAACGTTATTAGTATTATTACACTGTAGACACTGAAGATGAAATTTGATGGTTTTGAGAAATTTGCTCCTAATCAACATACGAGTATAATGTACAAAAATGATCG
Organism: Matsumurasca onukii; assembly: GCA_018831715.1. Taxonomy (NCBI): domain Eukaryota; kingdom Metazoa; phylum Arthropoda; class Insecta; order Hemiptera; family Cicadellidae; genus Matsumurasca; species Matsumurasca onukii. The sequence continues at coordinate 63,734,885 of CM032062.1, forward strand.
AAGCCTTTTGTCTAACATTTTAAATTTTCACACATCGGTTCCCGGATTTTTTACTATTACTACTGTCAATAAACTTAATACCCATTCATATTTGTTCATACAACATAAAAAACCGTAAAAACAACAATTTTTGTTTTGTCCTAAACCAACTGTAGACATTGCAGAAATAGCCTGCAAGGGTTTCAACTTTGTCATCTAAGATTGCATCTATTTCAAGTTGAACGCCTACATGTCAAAATTCTATGTGGCAAAAGTGCAGAAAATAGAAAATATTCTACAGAGATCCAATGGGATGGGGAAAGTGTTTAGTCGTCAAGCCAAGACCAAGCGCGGTCACCATAATCGGACGGTGGTGGGGATGTTGCGAGACGGGTGGGAGTGCCCAGTCTGCGCTCGGTGATTGAATCGAACGTGGACGTCTGTAGAGAGCTTCTCTTATCTGTGGTCACAAGTAGCGACTGCAGTAGCTGGGACTACTGACTATGTGAGGTTTGGTCAGGGCGGAATGGATGAGGCTTGGCCCACAGTCAACTGCGTACACAGGCGCACGTAAATAAACTGATTCAGAGTTCAGTCAACTTGCTGCTCTACCATTGCACCTTATTATATGACAACTTATCCACCTCTTCAAACAACTGTTTAAATAATGATAAATTTAATAATTGACATGGAATTTGAGTTTTAAAGTCAAAATTAGACTTTCTCAATTATACAGGTGACTGAAAAGTAACTTAAGCCTTCTCCAACTTTTTTGTTTGCTTGCTACAGGGATTGTTCATCACAGGGTGGTTTGGAAATCACTTTATTGTTACCATTGGGAAGCCTTATTATTATTGGCATTACCTTGACGATGGTTAAAAGAGAGACTGATGTCGCAAATTTGAGCTATATCCTATTTATCAACAGAACCAAATTGGCTGCTGACGCTTGATTTTAGAATGAATCAAAAATAACTGCAAATAGGTTTATTTTTTAGTCTGGACCGTGTAATTCAAAAGGATATTAGGACAAATCCAAACATGGTTGAAGCCTAGATGCACTTTGGTCAACTCAATATTGATTTGAACTTGTTTTGTTTCTCGAAACCATGTGGCTCTGGTGTTAATTATGTAGTGAATACTTTTGATGGGAAGAAGGAAAAAATGGATTAGGTTGTAAAATGTAAATAAAAACTAACTTCTTGATTTTTAGGTGTTTTAATTCTTTCTCAAACTATACGTCGAGGAGCTTTAGTTTTTCAACACCAAACACACTTACAGCTTATTTCCTCCAAATGAAACTGTACATCCCCACCACCACCACCTTCACCTGAAACTAGGAAGCTGAGACACCCTAGAGGAGCCTTGAGTGTGTATAATTTATAGCCAATCCACTGGCTCTATCTAGCGGCCAAAGCGTGAACGATTAGCCAGGCTGCCATCAAACCTGACCTTGGCGCCGGAGGTCGGCAGGAGGTTATGAATGGATTATCGGTTGCGCATTACTTACTATACTTGCGCACTGCTTCCTAGTAGTAAACGCGTAGAAGCATTCAATATAAACGTAACAAGAAAGACAGTTCTTATAGGAGGAAAAATGTGGACATATTCGCTTGCAGTTCTTGGAGTTGGTCCAGACAACGCACTTGTGCGCGTCGATGGTGTAAGCGATTCACTCTGGCCATAAAGAATAGAGCGTCTACAGACATCCAATGGGGTAGGAAAATTGTTTCGGAGTTTAGTTCATCACCACGTGCGGAGTACGAAGAGAAGCCCGCAGTGAGACGCGCGATGTTGCAACCGTTCCCGGTGATGGATTTGATGATTGAAGTGGTCTTTTCTGTTTGTTGAAATAATGGACGTCTGTAAATAGTTTATATTGCTTTGTTGGAGAGACTCCTCTTCTTCACACTCTTGATACTAGCGCTTATCGTAGATGCGTTCTGAACTAAAGTTTGTCTCGTTTACCGAAGACTTCACCAGTTTCTGAAGATGAACCGACCACTTTGACAGACATATTTATACGTTTTTAAGTTATTACTGTCTTTCATATTCAATGACAGAAGTGGTCTGCAAGCTCACTTAATGATCCGGAAGTTATTGTTAGGGTTTCAACTATAATCAAGTACTTCCGGTTCACTCCGCGTCCAAACTTCAGTTTCCAATCAGTGACTGAAGATGGTAATCCACAGCGATGCCGAAATATATTGTTCTGTACTTATTATAGTGCATATGTTTTTAATGTTAATGATTTGGTTTGTTTATGTTTTCATATGATTTGATTTGTTTATTTTTGATCTTTGAAAACATATGTTTTGTAGGCTATTGTTGTGATTTCCTTTCAATGTTTGTTTTTATTTTACTATTACAGTCCATTTATACAAGTCCACAACTCTTTCTCTTTTCTAATTTAATTTTACAAATTTAGTATTACAATTTAATATTTCACCGCACCGCAATTAATAACCAGAACATATATCAACCCAATTATGAAGTTTGGACGCGGTGTGAACCGGAAGAACTAGATTATAGTTGTGACACCGGCCGCGAAAGCCTAAGGTTAGGTTGTTAGGGTTTATTGCAGGAAAATTGACTCGTTTTTCTTTTAGTGATAATGTGCTTCTGCGATGTCCCAAAATACAAGATTCATCCTTCGCAATATAACGGAACTTCGCATCATTACCAGTGCTAATGCAGTTCGAGTATAGAGCCTAATAATGTACTTCTATTTGAAGGCCTATGTAGCTTTTTACACCCCGCCATCAAAGAATCATATGGTTCATAAGTATATAATTACTTCTGCAAAAAAGGGTTGCTAAATTGTTTGAACTCTCTGAACCTATTTTGTAACAAAAAGACAATTTAAGAGAGATTTAAGGTCTTAAACAACCTCAACCAAGTTGACATGTATCTTAACCAATTTTCAATAGATCGCAAATCAAAATTCCGAGCAAAAGCGAAACAAACTAAGCTGAAAGTTCTGGTGGGTTTCTCGGTATTTAGGGTTTGCGAATCCTTGAATCTGCTAACAAGTGGTCAGAAATAGCCAACACCGCCAACAACACAGACCATACCCTACTGACATGTATACAGCACAGTACACAAACCCGCGAGATACAGAAATAGGTGAAATCATTGAATGCCGCGCACTCCCTTAGTTTAGTCTGGGATTAAGCTAATGTTTACCTTCTGGATAGGTTAAATTTAGGAAAATGCAGTGCAAGTGTTGTTGTTTGTGTAGTGAACATAGCTGAAATATCATTTTGGACTTCGATTTTGTGTTTTCATGATGATTTTATGAATGAGATTTTATTTTAAAGTCAATCGGTTTTAAAATAATAAAGGACTTTCCGCTCCACCTAAATGATTTCGAGATTCGCAATCGTGAAGCTACCGTAGTTTCGGAACGTCATTAGGTATTTAAAGTTCTGTACTGTCGGATATTCACTCGAAAAATGAAGAAGTGAAGGCCACTCAGAAAGAGTGAAATTTCTTTCGGTGTTGAAACCCAGCCATTCTTATTGAAGAATGGCTCGATTTTCACTCTTTCGGGAGTGGTTTTCACTCTTTCATATTTAGAGTGATCCTACTATGCATATGGTGGTATTCTAGTTTGAGTTTGAGACAATCTCGAAGCTTTCCTTTACTTTAGAGGCATTTTCACTCACAAAATGTATTTCAGTTTTGAGTTACGACTTTAAATTTTAGTTTTTGTTTAACTTTGATATAAAAACCAATCCACCCGTTCATCGTTTGGACCAAAGTGGTAGTCAAACGCTTGGGTTTATCGCACAGACAATTTGAGCGCTTCTTTGCAGTTTTTTCGTTTGCACAGGCAGAAAACTCGTTTTGGAAGGTTTTTAATTGAGCCATTTTAGTGGCATTTTAGCTAAATGCACGAAATTAATCAATCCCAATAAAATATTTATTTAGCATTTTCTAGAAAATCAAAATTTTTCACGGTGTTCTATTGCAGCTCCAGCGTAGATGACATAAACCATATCGCGATTAGCTTGCAGTGCTCGACTTCTTCTCACAAAATGCTAAAACAAAAGAGATTTTTAACAAATTCAACAGGATCTCATCCAGAGCCACAAAAATCGAATAAATAGGAAACGCCTGAAAGAAAGATTTTTACTGGGTGGAGCTTGCTATTTCGCTAGTATATGGCAATAAACCTTTTATATAACTTTTCCTTCATAACTTCCACGCTTTTACTCCTTTGTGTGTTTATATTTCTTCCAATAAATCCCATATTCCTAAATATCAAACCACCAAACACCAAAACATCGACCGATCTATCAACGATGCCCTCCAATCAGACCCAATCTTGAATAAATGAGTTCCGATGGCAGTTTTTACCAATTCTGCATAAGTCGGCGCCAAGGTTGTCGGCTCGGGAAAGTATTTAATATCTGAACTGTATAATGATGAGTTCCTGGAATCTCTGTCAGATCTCGTGGAACAGGTTCCCCCGGGCTGTCGGCCTTGAGAGAGTGCGACGTAACTTCATCTCGCGACCTTAAGTGATTGATAAATCAATTACTCACTTCTAGCGAAGCTCAGGTCTCGCGTTCAACTCGAAAAAAGTTTACAGTTTGCCCGTGTGTTGGGTGACGCATGTGTGATTAGTTTGAAGTACTGTAGTTTAATTTCAAAATGGTGGCTATTAAATTCAATATTTCGGATGAAGTTGACGGCTTATTCTAACTCAAATATATCTCAAAACAAATTTTTGACCTCAAATAATTTGACATGGTTAATTGTTCACAATTTTATTTCTTTCGGTTTGTTACCAAATATTTTCTGATGAAAAATCAGAACCTTTGACCGTTCTTATCAGGCATAAAATTAAATATCGTACAAAAATGGTCGTTTGATGTTTTAGTGAAAATTCAACGGTTAACGAGTAAAGATTACAAACAGCGCTTGTTACATTTTTCACTGCTTGAGGCGCACACCTGTTCTCTAAACACTGTGTTATCACAAATTCTGTTAAACTCCAAATGTTGTTAAGCTAATTCCAATGGTTTTAGTTTTTATTGGTACCAAACGCTCAAATCATTAATAGAGTATTTGTGATTTTAACCAAACTTGTATTTTCCAATAGGAGCAACTTTAAGAATGACTGTGTTATCATTTAAATCTCCTATTAGAACCTCTCTCCAACTACAGTCCTCAGTACTAGCGAATTTAATTTCGGATTTTGTAAGACAAACTTCCTTTTCCATTGCTGAAACAGATTGTTTTAGGACTATTTTGAAAGTACCATTTTCCATTTTCATATTGTTGACACCAAAAGCACGACGAACTTAACAGATTCAATCATCGTTTTGCAGCTTGCTAAAAGAATATTCCGTTCGATATGGGTTCCCACAGCGCTCAAGGTGCGCGTCAGTCATCCCGGTGAGCAGCCGGTGATGGGGCAATCGAAAAAAGGAGGGTGAGAGCCGGGGTCAAGCCTTCCCTCCCACGCCATGCAAAAATGAAGATTTCACCCCGAAATGGAATCTTTTTGCACACAAAGGGCGGGGGGCAGATGGTCAGAGCGGCGGCCTAGTGAATGGCAACCTTGGAGCTGGCAACCCTTTGTCATTTGGCAAATGAAAGGCCAGCTACCTAAAGCCCTTTGGGGCCCAATCTGCGTACAATAAGCGTCAGATTCTGCCGGCTCACCGTGAGATAGGATTCAGCTTTACCGTTACTGTGGTCAGCTTCCAGCATCCTGTGCCGTTTTTCGAACTTGGAGTTGGATAGAAATTTTGAAGCGATGTCTTCTAAAATATCTGAGTTTAATTATTGAGTAGATCTATATTTTAAAATATTAATCGTCACAAACACCGGTAGCCATGTGGATGTCTGTAGTTCTTTGATGAAAACAGCTGAAAGTGCCGTTGACTCTCAGAAATTCCTCTAGGAAAGTCTTAAAGATAAAGTATTTAAATTTGATTAACCAAATATTTTTGTAATGTTTAAAAAAAACGGAACTAGGAAAAGTCTAGAATTGTTACACAGATGTGTTCAACTATAGGTAAGTATAAAACCGGAGAGTAAATTAAAAATAATATAACTATGGTTTAAACACTTTTAGACAAATAATTTCAGCCAGCTGATGCATAAAAACATGTTTAGACTACCCCTTCTTTCGTTATTTTTTCTACCTTCTAAAACAAAATTGTAATTATGATAAAGTCATATGGCACTTTAAAAAGAAACATAGAATTGACAAATAGTTATTCAAAGTTCAATAAAATAAAACTACCGACATAACTATTTTTCTGATCATTTTGTGCGATTTTCTTGTATAGTAGCCGATACTTTAGGTTTCACAAACTAACACAGCGGTGTAATTTATCCACTAAACCGCAAAGAAAAATATATGATGTACGTATAAATGACCATAGAGTGACTTACAACCTAATAGCGCACATATACTGCTAGTTGCCAAATCGCTTATCAATTCAAACTACTAAATATCATATGTTAACTGATTAATTTAGGTAAATTCGCTAGAAAACACTCACAAACTGTAAAATAATATATTTTCCCTCATCAAATCGTGCATTTCATTATTAATTCATTTATAGCTAAAAATGCCACCAAAACGAGTCAAAAGCCCACAACTTTGTCAAAATGATCACCAAAATAATCCCTGCTCCCTGCCCAAGTATCAAATTCAAATTTAACGGACTCTCTCCCGCCGCGGTGACAAGGGTGGCGTGCGCTGCAATTCCCAAAATGTGTGGGTGTACCCTCCCCTCCCCTACAACTCAATAACCCACCCCTGTCCGCGGGCCCGCGTTATCCAGTTTGGGCCAAAAGGGTGATTTGCGCCCCTATCAAGTGGGCTCGCGCCTCGTGCTCGCTACTCAATTGTCCAAAAGGTGGGCTGATTTTCTCCCACGAAATTTTGGGGCTGTGGTCTGATAACAGATAAAGGATTATCCGGGGCGTGCTGCCAAGCGTGAATGGAAAATATGGAATGATTATTCCATTGTGGTTACGTTGGCAAATGCAATAATGACATTTGCCTACAGGAAAATTTAACGGCGAAGCGTCTTTTGAAAACAGCTGTTTTCGCTGGTTGTGGTTGGCTGTTGCTTTCACTTTTCAGTCGATTATTGTCGTGGTCGATATAATTGAACAAAACCTCTAGTTCACACGCTGAAAGCGGAAAAATTGAACTTAAGATTAAGTAATAACTGTTTCAAACTAGACTTCAGTGCACCGTCCGAAAAACGAGACACAAAGAAGTGGGAGCCGGAATTTTGACACAAGCGGTCAGGACTTCTTTCATATGAAGAATACTTCGATAATACTTAAGAATACTTCATATGGCCTTCGACTATACTTCTGATGTCGATGTCGAAGACACTTTCAAGACCTAAAACAAATTTTGTAAAGTACACAAGTTATTGGTGATCATCACAATATTTCTAGAAGCCACAAATAAAACGGTTAGTTCCCAAATTTTACCTTTTCTCAAATAAGAAAAGTTCAGAGGATTTCGACACTGATACAATAGCCGAGAAAACATTAATTGTTTAAAGATTATTTTTCTCCAAGCCCCGCGCCACCTCCCTCCCTCCCTTTCTCCTCTTCCACTGGGCCTGTATAATACGGCGTCTCCCGTTGCCATGGTAACAGCCACTGCGTCGCGACGCCTAACTTTCTAATTGATCCACAGCTCCATTGTGCTTCTCTTATTATTGATTTTAATTGTTTCTGTATTGATTGTTGTTTCGTCAACATTGTGTTTTGTTGCCTTTCGTGTTGTTTCTATACATCTAAAAGTTGTTCGTAGTTATAAGTCTCAGAAGTTGAACTATAATTGCGGACATTTTCCATCGTTAGTGAGCAAAATGATCACGACGTTTCGGGATCTGCTCTCTCGTCTTCAGGTGAAAAGCAGCCTAACGCATAACACAGGACATTAGAACATGAGCTAGACTAATGTAATCAGACCAGCTGCCAGTAAAACACAACCAAAAACATGGAGCTGTTAAAGTCAAAAAATAAAGTTAGATCATAAAATATAAAGTAGCCTGGAAAAAATACTACTAAAACGAGACACTCTAAGAAAGTGAACAGCAAGATGAATAAATTCAAACTAATTAATTCAAAAACACGTCCACAATCGATCCGAGCTGACCACGAAAGTAGTTATAAGTGTTTAGGTCTTTTATTAGGGCAAATATAATATAACAATTGGGCTTAGCCTCTCCGGTTCTTTTATTTACCTCGACGTTCCTCATGTATTTTAATCTTTGTGTTCTAAATGTATGTTTTGTACGTTGTGAGATGTCTTAAAAGATGTACGAGTATGTTACTAAACATATACGTATTGTATTGTTTATTTTTACCAATCTAATAATGTGTATCTTGTTGCAGGTACGTTGTTAGTCTTTGATGCAGAAGGAAGTTTAATATTTTAAGTGAGTACATAATATATTTAATTTGCCATGGAGAAATATAGAGCTTGATTATCAAACGTTCGTGGCTCGACATGATCGACTCTTTTGGATACCTTAACACGACTTTATCACTCGTAAGTTAAGATATTATCTTGATTCAATTTTATATTATCTTAATATTTTAATACAACGTACTGTAATTATTTCTTTTAAAATAATGTTTTGTACCATAGCTTTACCCGAAAGAGTTCATAAAAATTATAGCCTACTTTAAAATATGAGCGAGTAAATGGTTCATTTTTGTAAACCTGTAAAATAGTTTGGAAACTAATAACAATAGTATAGTATTTTACGTTCTTTAAACAAATTTCGTGTATGTTATATTTGTGTAAGATATAACATATTCCCTTTGGATATTCCAGTGTATCTTCACTATAGACTACTTCTCGATTTCACTAGGAATCAATCTTGCTAAGACGTAATCCCTTGTAAGAGTGTTGTATGAATTTCGCCCCATCAGCAGAACCCCTCCCCCCTCCTGGGCCACCCTCTCTGGAAGTGTTATAATCGTAAAATATATACTCCGTCGTAAACCCTCCTTTGAATGGATTTATTGGACTGTCATCTGTTTAAAGTCACAATCAATATTTTGGGGCTTATTTCTGACGAGATTTAGGTCTGGTATACATTTTTTTATTTTCTGTGTGGGCAACTACCGTTTGTTTTTTTATGAAGTGTTTCTTATTGGAAAACTACTTCACTTATGCATTTGATGGGTATAAAACAATAACACCTTTCTGATTTGTTTAAACAAAAGCGTGGCCTCCATTGGGCGACCAATTTGAACCTTGGAGAAAACCAAAACGAACAATTGTATTAACAATAGGTGATTAACAAAAATGGTGTTTTAATTGGAAATATGCAGACTTTCTTGAGTTATGATAGATAATACTGTGCCCATTCATTGAGGTATTTAGCAGGCACAAAGATAACGAGAAGACACCTTTAGCCTTTTCCATATTTGTCGTTGTAACATCAGTTTTGATAGAATTTAGATCGAGAAAAAGTTTAGAAAGTTCTTCCAATCATCAATCCAATCAGTCATAGTGAGGATTTCCCGTTTGTAGCAGTCGACAGAAGTCTTTCGGCAGAAGCATCTTCATCAAATCATAAGAAGAATCTGTTCACAGATTAGACCTAATGATTAATAAACATAGCAGTATCATGGTTCCACCACCTGCATTGTTTTTGACGAAAGAAATTTCCTTTCTATCAACCAAGTTCTTCCAAGCAATCACATCGGTTGTCTCACAGCAACTAGGTTGTCTTCTTCCTAGCTGCCACCGAAGTCGTCCACCGTAGACCCGTCCGACGCAGCGGCTCCTAGAAGACTCCTACTAGATTGGACCTGATAATCAATAAAACATGTGGTCTAATGGTTCCTGCACCCCGGATACATCGGTTCAGCGACCTCTAGCGGTGTGGACTGGTTTGGACGACCTCGCCAGCCGCAAGGACGAAGCTGCTGACGTCACAACCACCGCCCACCACCCAACCACGGACCGGGTCATCTCTGTGTACTCTGGGTCATCCGGAGGATCGAGGTCAGCTGAAGACGCAGTGCGCTGGATGTAGTGGTAGATGGACTTTGGGCTTTAAAATTTAAAGGAAACTGAGGATAATAATATTTTAACAATACATGTTATAGTCAGTTCCGCAGAAAGGGAGATGTGTTAAAAATCGTGTTTTCGCCGCCATCTTGGTCTGGGTGAACGGATTTTGTTAATTATTTTTGGTTGGGCCGGATGGTGTAGTGGTCAGCATAACAACCCGGTAAGCGAAAGACCCGGGTTCAAGTCAAAATTCAAATTCAAAAATCCCGGTTCGGTCTAAAGTTTTGTCTTCAAATTTCTTTGGTACACATATTGGGGGCCATAAGTATATAATAAGCTTAATCGAAAACAAGCCATAAATGTAATTTGTATATCCCATTTTTGGGGGAAACGCCCTAAGAGGGGACTTCCGGAGTACATTTTACCCCGGGATAGGATATTCGCTAGGAATCCGTACTGAAGCGCTTGTATGTTTCGCTATCTGCTATTATTCGTTCTATTAACGCTGATTTGATGGCTACCACTTATTTGCTAAATGGCATAAAACTACATTTTTGCAGAGCACAAGTCAAACGCTATCAAAGGGGACTCTAGGGAAGGTCGTGTGTTGTGACAGGCCCTCGCCAGCCTCCTGATATCACCTTATATAACGCTCTTATCAGCCTTATCTTCGCTGATAACAGCATTAATCCATTCTCGGCAGCTAATATCTGTCGAAACGTGTCGGATTTTAAGCAAAAAGTGTCAAAGTGTTGACACTCTTGTTTATCTTACCTATTTGAAATCTTAAACAGTCCTTAAAGTATTTGTTCTGGGAAATTGACTGATATTTGTTTATACTTTAAGGTAAAAAAGGTAAAAGTAAAATTTGTCTTGTTTAACGAGAAGTTAGGACTACAAAGTCCTCTACCACTCAACCTCGACCTGCGTTTGTATAGTCACATTACAAATTGTTGACTGCGGGGATCGTTGTTCATTTGTGTGTTGGATTAGATTTTTAGTAAGTGTTTATCAAAATTACTGCAAACTTTCACTTTTGTCTACACAGTTTGCGCGATTATAGAAACAGCCACAATTCTGAGTCACATAACAATTTATGAGAACATAATATGATGCATTTTATGGGTGCCTGATAATGTTTGACGTGTTTCTTGCAGGTACCTTATAAAAACAAGATACCCGTAGGTTACAGAAGACACCACAGAGAGCAGCGTTTTTGGATAGCAAACGAATGAAAAGCGCGTGTACAAAGTTGACGCGCAGTTTCTAGCCGCTCGAAAACATCGGTCAGACTACATCGTTATTTTCTGACGCCCGCACTGCGCACCCTTAAATTTAATCATCAATTTCATTGAAATTTTCTGAAGTTAGGACGGTGAAATTTTTAATACTCACCGAAGTGCGCTATGTAATCTGATAGCTGAACTATGTACATATCGATTTTCCTGCCAGTACTTAGTCAAAAGTATGGAACGAAGGAGATTCAATTATGGCAGCTAACTTAATTTGGACCCCAAAAACTAATCATAATTTGGCGCTTCGTTGGTGGAAAGTTAAATCAGCTGAACATTTATCTGTGTTGATATGTTTCAGTGACTTCTTTTTCGTCAAAACCTTCGGTTAGGTGTCTATCTGTAAATAACATAAAAGTTGTGTCTTTGTTTTGCTTATAATCGCACGCTATTTTGTAATTTTCGGCATTTTTAAAAGTGACAGTGAAAATTATTTGTTTGAAGTTTGTTGTTGGTGATAGAGGAAATTTAAGTTTTAAATTTTATTCCATCGTTGACGAATAAGAAGAACACGACGTTTGGAAATCTGTAATCTAATCCCGTCTTAAGATAAAGGTAATCCAAAACATAAACAACATGCTAGAAAATGATCTAGCATAAAGTAATCAACGTAAGCTGACCAATCAAACACAACCAACCCACAAGTGAGTGTGTTTATTTTCTTAGTTAATTCATCAAAACAAATCTTTAAAGCTAGCTAACAATGCAACATACAAAAACGTAATGAAACCAACATCAACAACCGACTGACTTTTACTTTAGGCTAGCTCATTGTCTAACGTTTTGTGTCAGATTCTGGGTTACTTTTCACCTGAAGACGGGATCAGATTGCATATCCCGAAACGTCGTGTTCTTCTTAACCAACAACGGAAAACCTCCGCAATAATATTTCAAGCTCGCACGATGAAAACTATATTTGCACCTTCTCAACAGGTGTGTTCGGATGTGTAAAAAAGCCGGTTGCAACTGAGGGCACGAGCGAAGAGGGCAGCGTGGCGTTTCATTGATGAGCTGCTTCCAAGAAAGCGAAAGGGCCACAAGAGCCGCTCTTTTGAAAGGCTGGAGTGTCCAAAATTAACCATTGTGGCCGCTGGGAGCCCTTTGTCCAGAGGCCAACAGGCCGGATAGGCCTGGCAGGCTGGTCGTATTAACTGCTCTTATAATAGAGTGCTAGGCCTTCTTAGTGCAGACCATCCACCTTGCTTGCGTACATTCATGCTTAAATTTGGAAGTTCTTCAGAGAGTTTAGAGGGAAAGAAGCTTAAATAACGGAATTACGCTAGTAAAAACTGGTATTCTTGGGTTGTATCTCTTCAGTATCTTCTACTGTAGGGTTGGTTTAATCGAATGCCTTTCATTCGTATTACTGATCAGATAAATATCTAGTTTTAAATGATTAAAAATAAATGCCAAAGCATATCGTAACACGAATTAATACATGGTGTCCATGACGCTAGTCGTTCATATAATTAAGAAAACAATACTATGCACAATGCAAAAATCTGCTAAGTAAAGTGGATTGGACTTATTGACGAACGTACAAATGTGTTAAACGAAAAGAGAAAAGGATCAAATCTTTAAATATCGGATGTTTACACGAATACTCGTGACACAGAAATATTAATAAGAAAAACAAGGTATAAAACACAAGTATTATAACCAAACTGTACAAAATTTGAAAAAAAACACCAATCACTCAGAAAACAAACTATTGAAAACTCGTCTTATCAATCAGTAGAAAAGACAGTCAACCCCAGAGATCAATCAAAAGATCAGAAACACACACCAAAGCTAAAATCCACACCTCACGCAAAATTAAGAAAATAAAATCAATCACCGGAAGGCTCAACAAATCAAGAAGAACCATTCCATCCCTCTAAGTCGAAATCAAATTTAAGGTCAGGGGTGTTAGTTTGACACTTGTCGCAGCAATTAAGGTAAAAGTGCCGCCCCTCGGCCCCCACAACGTCAAGGGTGAGGGGGGAATCTTAGCGCCGATTTACTGCTTCGGCTATGAAATCCGTCTACAGTTGTAATACAGATTTATTCCCATTTAGCCACTTAGATAATTGTATCAGCCGTAATGAACGACCCCCGGATAACCGAATTAGACCGAAAGTAACCGAGTTAAGCCGAGACTAACCGACCGGCTAATCGGATATAGTCGAGTTTTTTCGCCCTCTGCTTCGCTTGGTAGATACTAACGAGCTTCTAATTATCGGTAAGTCCCCGTGAGGGCTGCGATCTTATTCGATTTGTGGCCTTGAGGTTAAAGAGGTCTTCGCTGATATTTTGAATTTTTACAAAAGACCGAGTTTTGAGGACTCAGCAACATTAGGAACTATAAGAAGAATTAAGAATTAATTTCACTACGTACTTTTTATAATCAGTGCGTTTTCTTGTTTGCTGATGGAACAAAAACTGAATATTAAATAATGTACACATTTTGAAACAGATATTTTGCATGAGAAATACAGAAACATTTGACCTAGTTTTGGTTTTGTATCGGAAACGAAATTCTAGCTCGCATAATTGACCCTTAAGATTTGTTGGGGAGAGGGCGGGGTTAAGAATATTGCTATAAAACCGTTGGCGTCCTGAATATGTGTGTTTCGGTAATTTTTCTCTAAAAACAGATGCTTTAGATACATGTATTGACATGTTAAAGTTACTCGGAGAAATAAAGTTTTTTTTATCTTTTACTTCCTAAGAACAAAATAGTATATTTCATCACTAGGTCCTAAAGTGACACTTTTTGACACGAGGTCAAGTTAACGTCCGAGGCGCAGCCGAGGGTCAAAAAGACACTTTCGGGCTGAGTGATGAACGATATTTTTTGTCATGATGCAAATAGAAATGAGAAAGAAATGGCAATAAATGTTTTAATATTATAAACTATTAATTAAGTAAACATTGTTTTGAGCCCAGCAGTCTGAATTATAATGTTTTGAATAAACAGCTGTTACACTGATTTACTATACGTCAGTGTTAAATTTCAAAACAATCAAAACAAACTCGTTGAACCAGCTGATGCCCATGTTACAAAAAGATCATATGTTTTGTTATGATGCAAATAGTAATGCGAAAGAAATGTCAATAAATGTTTTAATATTATAAACTATTAATTAAGTAAACATTGTTTTGAGCCCAGCAGTCTGAATTATAATGTTTTGAATAAACAGCTGTTACACTGATTTACTATACGTCAGTGTTAAATTTCAAAACAAACTCGTTGAACCAGCTGATATCCATGCTACAAAAAGATCATGCATCAAAACAATAAATTTTAGACTGCTGAGGTCAAAACAATCTTTACTCTCAGTTTCTTATAATATTAAAACATTTATTGAGATTTATGTTTCATGATTATTTGCGTCGTGACAAAAAGTATTGTTCATCACTCGTCCGTAAAGTGTCTTTTTGTCTCTCGTCGGCTGCGCATCGGACGTTAACCTGACTTCACTCTAGGACCTAGTGATGAAATATACTATATTTAGTCTCGTAGCTGGGTATTGGTTACTTGTTTGGTTAGGGTTTACAAATTACTGCACAGGATTCTGGTGCAGCTCGGTTGATGACATACCTACAGCCTAACTGGAAAATACATAAAACATCGACGTCTGCCCTTGAATGACCTTGGACTCTCTATCATTTACATTGACGTATCGTTCCGCCTGTGTTTCTAATTTTGTCACCGCCTTCTGTATTTGTTGTACTTCTGAACTAGTATTAATAGCGTGTTTGCTTTTTTCTGTCTTCGTCTTACGTTTTCTTAATGAAAAGGTTTTTTTATCTTGAAAAGCTTTTTTTTACAACTTTAGGCTAACTCTTAACTCTGAACTAAAACCCATTTAGACGTTATTTTGTTGGCAAAATAACGTCTGGTATTATGTATGAAATGGAGTTATTGTAGCTTATGTTTGACTTTATTAACATTTAAATTATGACCATTTACAGCTTTGTTTGTAATTAAAATTTTAAAGATTGTTGTATGTTTCTTTAAATATGGATACCATAAACTTATCAATGCGCATTTCAGAACTTCTTCATCCTAAAACAGAATTCACACGAGTGTTTTTTTCGATATCTGATATCAAATCTCGATTTCAAATATTGATTTTCCCACACCTATAAAAATATAAAATTAACGAATGGGCTTTATCTCTCCTAATATCGCCGAAGCCGGGCTTTCTGTGGTTTCCTTTCCTATTTTGGGAACCACAAACCCTTCCGCTAGATGTGAACTATCCCAATGTAATTTTCTCAGTGAATAGAGTTCCTCAGTAGTAAATCTAAGTAAAAGGAACGTAAACTAACGGACTCTATAGGACTAACGGTAGAGTTCGTTTGTCTGTGGTATGACTGATGTACAAAAGATATTTCTTCAAAGTCTCGGATCGGATATTTCATCATGACCCCATGTTTTTGCAACTTAGATAGGGCGTTTTCCTAATGGGATTCCCGTGGTGAATTTCGCCCTGTTAGACCTAGACTTATTACTAGAGACTTTGGCACCTTAATACAAAAACCATTTCGAGTTTTCGATTTTCGAGACATGGTCAGTTTTAAAGGTTGATATACTCGTAACGTGACCGTTTAAGGCAAAATGGGTCACAACCTACGAGTCTATGCAGGCTGGTGTGGAATTTCTAAACAAGCTCCCCAACGAGATCAAATGTTTATTACCAGAATTGGGTTTGTTCAAAAAGAAATTTAAGGAGTATTTGCTGATTAAGGCTTCTTACTCTGTAGCAGAGTTTATTGCAGAACCAGCTAGCTTACCTTAATCTAAAAAATGTAACAAAGTAAAAATAGTAATTGCAAATAAACTTAGCTGTTTAGAACTATATCGCTAAAATAAAGAAAGATAAGATCATAAGAGGGACCAGAAGAAGGTTCGCTACTGGAGAGACCTTATTAGGATTCCAGTAATTATTCATATACAATTATATTTTCTTTTAATTTTTTTACAATTTTATACTATTATTTTTATTTTATTTATTTATTTTTTCTATTATTTTATACTACTATGTTTTATTTTGAATGTCTTTAACTTGTTGTCTTTAATAAAACTAAAACAGCAACAAAAAAAAGAAAGATAAGATTATTTTAGGAAATACCTAGGCAATATTCTTTGAATAGTCTTTACCAGTGGCTTAAGTCCATTATACATTCTTACATTGTAATTCACCTTCCATTTCACCAATTCTGTATCATATCCATTTTCATAAAAAGTCAACACAAAAATTTTGTGTACACTGACTTAATAAATTGTTTAATTGTTTATTTATTTGTAAAAGCGTATTTGTTTAATATTTTAGGTTGTAAATATTGAACGATTGGTCGGATTGTACGTATGATAGATAATCATTACTGTTAAATTCAATTGTCTACTACTTGTACTATTCGTATCACGGTGCAAAGCTTCATTTTGAACCAAATTTTTTACTCTTACCTTAACCCCTTATAGTTTGTTTAGACTTGGCAATATTCAACACGGGAACCCATATTGTCTGTATAATCATGATAGCTACCCCGTACAACTTATGTTTAGTGTTAAGGACAATCTGGTTTCTAAGTTACGCGCCGAAAATCCAAAACGTAGATTTCATCGTTTACATCGTAAAAATAAATGGATTTAAGTTTTGAGCACTGACATATTCTAGTGTAAACAAGCCCCCGTGTCTCGTGATAAGAGTTATCAAGGTTCTTATCACTGATAACAGACTGCTACTTGAAACCACTCACGTTGAAGGCTATTGTCATCTGCGTAAATCTACCAAGTGTTGGCTACATTTTCAATCAAAATAAAATTGAGTTCGTTTTCCGTTAAGGTGGTGTAAGCTATAGTTCTGAAGAGGATTTTGTAAGATTGAAAAAGGAAAAGACATTGAAAAGAAAAGCTGCGAGTAGGTTTAAATTTTCCTTTTTATGGTAGTATATTTAATTGTTTGTTTGCTGATATGTAGATGTGCGTGTAAACGTATCTGTTTTGTTTCGGAGTTTTATTTCGCTCTTGTGATTTTTTGTGCAAAACAAAGTTTACATGAATTCGTTGCTAAATAAAAGTAGGTTTCAACTATAATCTAGTTCTTCCGGTTCACACCACGTCCAAATTTCATAATTAGGTTGAAATATTTCGGTCTC
Organism: Matsumurasca onukii; assembly: GCA_018831715.1. NCBI lineage: Eukaryota > Metazoa > Arthropoda > Insecta > Hemiptera > Cicadellidae > Matsumurasca > Matsumurasca onukii. The sequence continues at coordinate 63,752,329 of CM032062.1, forward strand.
GCAGTGGAGTCACATGCTCAGTCAGTACTCCACAACTAGGCCGAAATATTTCAACCTAACTATGAAGTTTGACGTGGTGTGAACCGGAAGAACTAGATTATAGTTAGGACACCGGCCGCGAAAGCCTAGAAATTAAAGTAGGTTTAATCTGTTTTTAAACGTAATGTCGATCAATTTGATATGAGTACAAACTGAATTTTACATGTAATGTTAATATTATTAACGATTGCGATACAACGTACATTGTCTATGCAATAAAAGATTTATTTATTAGTTTATTTATTTATTTACTGTCTATAATTGAATTCACATCACCAAGTTATTATAATGTATTTGATATTAACAACTACGTCTTTAAGCACGTTCTAATCTATTTCATCTACTTAGGTTGTAATACGTGACCGTAATAAGTTATGCACTTTATTATTATCACATTATTAGGCTATACATACAATTAACAGTTAAGGTTTGGTTTTATTTTTGTTCCACACCATAAATTATTGAATTATATTAGATTAATAAAAGTTAAACGTTCGTGAAGCCACTGAGTAAAAACTATCTACAATAATTGTTGATAAAATAGTAGCTTTACCTGATCACATAACATAAAAGGAGATTTCTAATAATAATCATGTTGACAGAACTCAAAGTAATGATAGGAAATAAACTTTATGTGAGCAGTTAACGCATTTAATGTCAACCATAAGTGATTAGATGTAGTTAAAACCGCAACCTGGTCTTCGAACCGGAAATTAAAGTTAACGATCTTAGCATACACCTCATAGAAGATAGTTTCGATTTCCCTTAACATTAACAGTACCCAATAGAATGTTTTGAATGTCCTAAGATCCTTATACGGAACCAAATTTGGATTATACTTGCACTTCGAGTGTTCTTCAAAATAAGGCGTTAAGTTAGGTTATCTTAAAATAATTCCAGTAAAAAATTAGCAAACCTTATAGCTTCAAGATTGGGTGGGAATACTCAGATCGTTGAAATTGTAACATTGATACATTGTAAAGAGTTTATAATTTAAAATTTGTCTGAACGCCAGGGACTTCAAGTTGTGTTCTTTAAATAGTGATAAGTCAAAATTTGATGGTTTCGTAAAGTACTAAAGCACTAAAGTAGCTCTATTGGTTGTAGGAAAGGTCGGTCCACGAAGTTATGAAACAGATTGAAAAGTTGAGTCGCTTTAAATTGACTAACGATATTTGAGTTCCCTCGTGGCTTCGCGCCAAAACCATTCCAGATGCAAGTTCATTCCAGAGGATTATTAACAGTGTTTCATTTCATCTGGCTTTTTAATTCACATTCTTTTTACTTAGCCAACCATTTTATGTAAAATTATGTAGGAAAATTATATGAAATAGTCTTTTGTGGTTTTGTTGCACATCTTTGCTTGCTAAGAGACTTTTTTATCAAATGTATTAATAATGTGATGAATTCTAAAATATGTGTGAGTGATAAATGTTTTTCAAGCAAACTATCTTTTTCCTTACACGTTAAAATATTTATATGGTGCCATACTATAGCAACAATTGTTCACCACATCGATATTGTCCTTGTGACTAAAAGGTCGATCTCAAAGGATCTACGTATTGCAAAAATCTGAGTCTTCTTAACGGCTTACGACAAATAATCTTGCGTTGGTGGTGTGTCGGTCAAACAGTTCCCGGTTGGTGTCCTCGGTGAAAAGGAGGTTTTAGTTTATAGTCAGGCAAACGTAGAATTTTCGGTCGCCGCGAGTCCAACTCTATTCAGCTTTCTCACCCACAAAAAGCAACAACAATAAACAAACAAAATCTATAACTTCAAGGGATGAATGTCATTAAACAACGTATATCTGAAACTTATAAAAATACAAGTATTAATCTCAACTTGTGTCGTCATCAAAAGAAAAAATGCCTCGAAACAATGAGCACAGCAACAAAACAAAATATTGATCAAAACGCCAAAATAATCTAAACCAAATCAAACCGGGTAGACTAGTCGAAAGTTCCAGTTAAATGCTAAACATTGACGCAGTCGCGCGTCGTTTCTTCCAAGTGAATTCAAAATGGCCGCCAAGAGTTGAATAAATAATACATGAATTTAGTTAGATAATCGCTGGCCAAGTAATGTCCCTGGAAAGTTCCGTCAGAGCTGGTCATCCTAGTAATTGCCGACCTTAATCGCTCTCAGGTAGCGGGTTCTGATCCTAAGTTTTAATTAAAACACATTGGTTTAAAATCGAAAATGTGTTTGCTAGTTCAAAAACAATATAGTTCCATGATTTTGATAGATTGGTTGCCAACAAAATACTGCTCTATCGTCGTTTTAAAACCAGCTTTGCGCAACAGGTACTGAAAACTAAAACCACGGATAATAGAGCGGCTACAGAAATCCAATGGGATAGGGAAAGTATTTGAAGTTTTGTCAAATCCATTACCAAGCGCAGTTGTCATATCAGGCTGAGTTCAGAGTGGGTGACAGTATGCATTCCGCAGTGAGACCCGAGCTCGGTGATGTATTTGGTGATTGAACTAGCCTTTTCTTTATGGACGTCAGTAGAGTTTCTATTGTCTGTGCTAAATCTTATGACGCCATTCAATTTAAGGTCGTTATCGAATGCACTTCCACCTTGCGGATCGATATGAGACGTGCCTTAATCCCGTTTCAGCCTTACAACCGGTTAGGCCCAAGTAGCCAATTAAATATACAGCGTGTTACATAAAAGGATCAGCTAGGTCGCGGCTATCAGTGCCTCTTCAGCTGATAACAGATAAGAGATAAGAGGGGCTCTAGTGACGTCAGAGGCTTTAACGTGCACTCCAAACCACGTCGCCAGCTTCGATTGGTCGTCTGAGCCAAAATAATCTTGCTTCTATTATTCAAGTAGGCTTTTTTCTCGGTAAATTCCCTTCTTATCTGATCAAGTGGGTCCTTTAAAAATCTAGAGTACAGGTAAAATGTTGAGAGATAAATTAAAAGAGCAATAAAAATACGCTTGTTTTTGTAATATGTGTTTCGTCATACTATTGACCTTCGATACTGAAATGCGTCTGGAAACTTGCTGTTTTCATTAAAAATCATACAAGTATGTTGTAGGTAAGACTGTAAAAAATTTTATTTTAGTACATTTTCTAATGACTTAAAATTAAACACAAACATTAAAAGTGTTTAACATTGAAACGAAGTGCCATCAGTTATCTATACAAATATCAACTTAAACCAAGATAAAAGACTCAAAGATCAAGTTGATTGTCCATCTTCTTATTTTCGATTGGTTTAAAACATCTTGGATTGAAACTCAGTTGATAAGAAACGATCGAGGATCCATGAAAGACGCTAAAACCGTTGATGGATGAAGACCCCGTATCCATTTTCAGACAAGGGAGGGATGATATAAATATTGAAAACCTCCCTTTGTTTGCTGACGATACAACTCTCGTTTTCATGATAAGTCGTTAACTTTATCTTGGTATGTTGTTGATGAAATGAAGCAATTTTTCATCATTCTTTAATTGTTTGTAAATTCTTTTCTGTGCGCTTTTTACTCTAATGACTTTGGTTCTAATTAGACGAATTGGTGACCTCATACATTGAAAGCCGTGACACTAAACCAAGGACGCAGGTTATATTTGAATTGCCCATCTCCAGTATATACTCACAATAAATAAAAACAACCCCAAACGGCTCCAACTGAAGATCAACTCCAGTATAACAGCTCTCCGAATAAAACTTAACGACGCAACCCCACCTTCAACAAAGATAAGTTGAACGAAATGGCCTTGAGAAACTTCAGAGATTACCGTTAAACCACGTTCTCTTATCTGCTTATCTGGTCCATATCTACTCTGCTGATCGGGTCCGAACTTGAGCGTTTTGCCGGATTTGTCATCTGACCTGACCCAGTTTTGGCGCCAAAAGCCGATTCAGCGCAAGACATCCCATCTCCGTTTGTGATTGGCGAGTTTCTGTATCTTGATAACTTTGATTAAAGTCTGAGTGTGATTAACTTTTTAGTTTAGTTTTGTTGCCCTATCGAGAGAGAAGTTTTTCGAGTTAGTGAACAAAAGTTGATGACGGGTTGGATGTTCAAGAGCCTCGTTTATCCGGACTAACTTGGACCGGACACGAGGTAGATTTTGAAAGTCAGGATAATCTAGATCAATTACAGAAAATTAAAAAAAATGCAAAGAATCACAGAAAATACAGTTTTTTATATCTGACTATACTGTACAATGAACACAGTATTCGCTCGTCACAAACAAACTGTATGATTGTCACAATATTTTTTTCAGCAAAGAAACAAAGAATTTTGTTATTGAATTAGATTGGTATTGAATACTGATCCGAATAGTCAGGTATATTTAAATGTGAGATTTAAATAAAAGGCTGTGTTTTGGTTTGACTATTTATACAACAAATTTAAACTGGATTAAACTGTGTTTATAATAATAATTGTTGTGCAATTTGAATTTTGTTTTCTTTTAATCCCAAAAGTAGGATATAATTATTTTCTTTTATATTTTTGAATTATTTGCAACAAAATTATACAACATATTTGTAACTAGGAGTACATACTCTCGTTTAAAACGTAAAACAATTAGCGCTAAAAAGTTACCTAAAATCTGTAGAACATAACTTAAAAATATCTTTACTCCAGGAAACTTAAATTATTATAGGCTAATACTACTTTTCAGTGCTTTTCAATATAACATCTTTGAACAATGCGTATGAACTTAGAATAATATATTTTTAAATACCCTCTTATTAAACCAATGATTGAAGTTGACACGAATCATTTCCAAAAGTTCATTAAATCAATCACTCCAGTTCAAAAGAATTTGTTGATGATAAAACTATTCTCATAACCACAAACCTATAAAATACATCTTAAAATTTCTCTTGCAACTAAAACAAAACTGGAAGCAATACCGTTTCCTCCGGCTTTAAATGCAGCTATAAACTATCAAGCGACTATTAAGACTTCTGAAGGGGCGGAAGGAAACTAAATAAAATTTATGTACGTGACGTATTGGAGAGCGTAACTTGTTGCACGAGGCTACATAACCCTAAGCCCGGAGTGGTGTTTTATTCAACCCCCGTACTGTAGGGGTTGAAAGAAAGTAAAGGGGTGCGTGGGGGGAGAAAAATGTTCCATTAATCTGGGCAAGGGGAGGGGTGGAAGTAGGCCGCGGCGCCAGAGTGACGCCACTGCGACCTGGTGAGCGCCGTCGCTACTATACCTTGTCCCAGCGCCCTCTCTACTCTGTGCACTGGAAACATTTCTTTACTAGCGAATTTCTAGAGAAAATATAGATGTTCTGGTTACTGTCATTTATTTTTATACATAGAACATTGTTTTGATGGTACTCGTACTGTTTATTCGTATGAACACTCTAAAAGTCGCCATTTTTTGTCCGATAGTCACGAAATTTGGTAGCTTGTTCCTTTCTAAAATATCTAAGTTGAACTAGCGAAATCGTAACAAGTCATTTGCCCGGGGCACTTGTGCCCGGGGGAGGGGGGCACTTTTCCTCAAAAATAGGGGTTTGTTGTCATTAAACTCGATGTATGATAGGATTTCGATTAAACTAATTATAAACATTTATGGCACCGTAAATAACTTGGGTGCAGCCAAATAAACAACAAAGTCCGTTCAGCCAGACTAAGATGATGGTGAAAAGTAGTTTTATATACAGTGAGAATAGTAGTTATTCCAAATTAATTTAAACTAAACTACAACAACTCTTAAGATAACCCATCAAAATACCTTTGGGCACAGTAAAACTATACGAGGCTAGAAGATGAAATGAGCTAAAAACGATGGTTCCAACACTAGATAAAACATTCACTTTAAATACTAAAACCCGTATCAAAATCCATAAACGTTAGTGTTGAGAGAAAACTTCTTAAGCTTTAAGGTATTATGAAAATTGCTTACAGTATTTACAAGTGCACTAAATCCCGCGAAGGCAACCAAATAATGTTGCACTACTAAAGTCTTTGTACAATACAGGCTCTATTCAAACATTCGTTACAGTTTTTACTCGAAATGTTCATTCATTGAAACTTGCAATGTCAAGCACGTGTATGTGCTTTGTGAATAGAACAGCACCGCACGCCACAATAGTTGGCGGTCAAGATGCATCCAAAAACCCACTAAAATGCTTTAGCGAATTTAATTTTTTATAATCAGTTGGCTTTAGTAATGTTAGACACCAACCTTATATACTATTTGTCTTTTATATTGACTACACTTGTGGTAAATCCCCATTCATATTGGCATTTTCACAAAGATAGAGACCAAAGTTTTTTTTCGAAAAATAATTTACCTTGCCAAACCCATATGCTGTGAAATAATGTTTATAGTTCTATAATTATGAGCGCTTCAATATTAAATGTTTAAAACACGGTTTTCTAAAATTGTATATCAGATTTAAAATACAGTAATACCTTCAACTTAAAATAAAACTCAGTAAGCCCTGACTTAAAAAGAAGAAACAAAGGATGTACAGTACTTAAAATTGTAGTTACAAAAACGTGAAAAACATGTTAATGTAAGAGAAACGCATTAACAATATTGTATTTGTTCATTTATATAGTACATTATGTCCAGTTTCGTTGCAAGTTGACGTTGGTGCAGTTTCTATAGTCAATTCTCATCGTCATGGAGGAAGATGGAAAAGAACATTCTTCCTCTCTGGACGCGCGTCCCTGTATCGGATGTTTTGGAATATATCATCACTGAGCACCCAGCCACTCGCTTAAGTGATTTACTTCGTAGCTTTATGTAAAAGTGTCTTTTACATAATATTTTTACACGCGTGATTTTTAAAGTATTGCATTTTTAAAGGTTGCAACTGGCGAAAGATATACGATTAGCGTCCGTAGAAACGCTTTGTATTTAGATACAAGACTTTTATTCTAAACTTACTTTGTATCCGAAACACTTGTGCGTCCACATTACCTGAAACAAAAGTCAAACATTAAACTCTTTAATTTAAAAGAGGTTGCAAATCCTAAACATTACACTACAATATTAGTTTTAAAAACAGTAGACTACAACCATAATATTGTTTATCTCTAATTTGCAAACGTGACAAGAAAATCGCGTCATGATAGTAGGTGCATGCAAGAGTAATGCCATAAGGAAAATCACTCGGTTCGTAGATAACTTCGTTTGCGACACGTTTTCGTAATGCAGCCGATAATTAACTCAATGATGGCTTTGAAGAATCATGTAAGGAAAAAGGTGTTTTATAGTGACCTTTGATTTTGATGTTCTAGTACCTCTACCAAGAAAATACATCCATTCTAAAAATCAAAGATTGCAAATAACCTTATCGTCCTTTCTGTGTCGACGAACCAACACCATTGGCATAGATTAAGAAGAGTATAGGGCTAAGAATGGACCCTTGAGGTACCCCAGTTCAGTCCTATCTCTGTCAATCTCACGTCTGAAATGTCTACAAATTATATCTATTATTAAGATATAATTTAAGCGAAGCTAGTGGCACTCCTCGAATCCAGGGTATATTATCAACATACGTATAAATCTTTGTTCAATAAAATATTTAGTGATTTAAAAGCAAGTTGTCTATTTTATGTCGCCGAACCAACATCATTGAAGTGGACCAAGAACAGCAGTGGACTGAGAATAAAGCCTTGAGGTACACCATAGCTCATTCCTATCTATGTCGATCTTATGTCTGAAATATCTATAAACTGTTTTCTATTATTAAGATACAATTTAAGCCAGGTGATTGGCACTTCTTGAATCCAGTGTATCATGATCAACATGTGTACATGTTTATTCAATAAAATATTTATTTTTTGAATGAAAGTTCTAAATGCTCCCGCGTAAAGTAGTTATGACCGTTTCAGCAAAGGTTGAAGGACCTGAAACTTTCTGTCAATCTGAAATCGTTAGGCATTGTTCATATTAAATGACGTTTGATTTTTTTCTTTTACTATTCGTATAGATGCACCAACGCGATGTTTCCATACTATGTAAAAGCCTGGATGAGACCTTACTTAGGCCGCTCTATTGAGGTCTCAAGTAATTGCTGATGGCATCACAAAGCGAGTCAGCTCGGGGTTCAGACCTCAACCAGACATACACAGATTTGTAAGTCTTATCACAAAGCTTGCAGACTACAAAGCGAAGGATGAATGCAGTATCAAATGTTAAAACTGCACCGAAGTGTGGTTCTAATGGCTCGTGAAGACTAGTTGAATATAAGAGCTGGCCAGTTGCCAACCAGCCGCAACCGAGTGGCGCTTAGACGTGCTTCACAATGCATTCCACAGCAGATATATCCTGCACTACTTTGTATCCAGGGATGAGATATTCATGCCGTCAGCATGGTAACATCTAGGCTTGGGGTTATAAATGGCCCCTAGAACACGTTTTGGGGTTTTAAACCTTTATGGACATATATGTCTGTGTGTGAACTCTCTACAGATCGCATTTTGTAACCGAATTTCGTTAAGTTCCTTTTGTAAATATATCGGTCAATAAGATGACAGAGCGCTCTTTATTTAGGTAGGGAATTTTCGCCAAAAAGTTTATTTTAATTACTTAAAAACAAAACATTTTATCTGATTTTAATTAAATTTGAAATAAATGTGTATTTTACTATTATTCATCAATATACCGAAACTTATAAAACTTGGTTATAAAATAATTCATTTGATTCGAAATGGCGGCCAAAAGTGATCTTATATGTAAAAGTGGAATGAGTGAAACGATTTTAAATGCTAGGCCATATGGCCTCATTTATTATACCTATTCCTAACCGATGACGTGTGATAGCTTCCGGCATGACCTTTGGATTTCACCCTAAGAGTATTAATATAATTATTTTATACCGCAGCTCTTTTTGTTTCGAAGGTAACTAGAACGAGGTTTTCGCTGTGTACCAACAAATAAATATTTCAGTTCACAAGTGTTAATACTTCAGAGAACACAGTGCAAACTTTGAAACTTACAACCTTAGTCGAAGTCTGAATTTAGCCTATTTAAAAATAGTCAAGCCTTAAATGATTATAAACACATCTACTTTAAGGATCATAATTCACGCCTTGATTAACACATTACGCCTACATTGGTGTTTTGTACTAAAATGGGCTACCTCAAAATAAACTACAACACTGCACCTGTAACAAAGCCGGCGTGGTGGCTAAGTCAGTAGTGCGTGAGAATGCAGATCCATTCACAGGTTCGATCCCGCCTCAGCCAACGGTAGATAGTTCATTCATCGCTAATGTATTTGAGCTGAGATCATTATTACTAATAATATTATTATGATAATGAAGTGCTTGTGGTGAGGTCACTGTATCAATATCCTTATCAATAATTGCTCTTTGGCCTTTTGATAAGACATGGTTTCCGAATCACGCAAGGGGCTGTGCATGACTAGGCGCTTTATTTCGTACCCGTTACAAATAATCGTGCGTTTTGTTGGGATTTTAGTTTTTTACAAAATATCCGTATAGAAAATATAACCTTAATACAATCATACATATTTGAATACAGAAAATAACTTGATTATCTTAGAAACTGACATAAAAGGAGAGAGCATGAATTGTAAAGAGGATTTTCATATTTAAATCAACCAGAAATCACTAAATCACTATTTGAGATGCCGACCACTCTCAGGCAAATATGTGGTGAAGGATGAGTGTGATGAGAGGTAGTAATAAGTTAATGAGGTGTAGTCTTGTTACAAACTAAGGCCGACTCTTCCTTAGAATGGGTCATTAATTAATAGCCGAATGACCAATGGAAATACAAGGACCAACGGCTTAACGTGACTTCCGAACCACGCAGGTGATGGTCTGATATGTCTAAACGATGGTGGGAGTTGATGCGGGTATCATCAGATGATCACTGAGACTATCTGAGCCGCTTTAGACCTATATCATCCTCAAAACCCGACCTCCATGAAGCTGGATTACAGGACTACGTCACTAGTCCCGGTCATTTAACGAAAACCAGCCCGGATAGATTGTTAAACACTACACATATCAGTATATTTTCCAATAATGCTATTTTCAAATATGTAAACAACTTAAAAGGTAAAAAATATTTGATAAAGAGTCCACTGTTTTAACATATGCTTAAAATGTTGTGGGTAATTAAAATGATAAAAGGATACTTTCTTGTATTTTGTTCTTTATTAACCTAAAGAAGATTGCTCAGTTATATCTAGTAAACTGCAGAACATAGTAAAGCTATCTCGTAAACTCTATCCTCTTTTTTCAAACAGTTTTATGGGTGTACCACTATAAATGAAAAACAAGATTTCTATCCTCTTTGCTTAACGTTTGACATCATTAACCTTGCATAGTTGATTTATTAGACTCTCGTCTGATTTGATTGTGCCAAGTTTGCCATTGTCTTACCTGTTTTTGGAGTGACAACTTACCTTAAATTACATTTTGTCAAACCAATTAACGTTACTTGCTAATTACTTATATTGTCTGGAAATTATGTTGTAAACTTAAATTTCTTCAGTGCTTTAAATATGTGGTTGTAGTCTACTGTTTTTAAAACTAATATTGTAGTGTAATTAGTAATGTTTAGGATTTGCAACCCCTTTTTACATTAAAGAGTTTAATGTTTGACTTTTGTTTCAGGTAATGTGGACGCACAAGTGTTTCGGATAAAAAGTTCAGAAAAGTAAGTTTAGAATAAAAGTCTTGTATCTAAATACAAAGCGTTTCTACGGACGCTAATCGTATATCTTTCGCCAGTTGCAACCTTTAAAAATGTAATACTTTAAAAATCACGCGTGTTAAAATATTATGTAAAAGACACTTTTTACATAAAGCTACGAAGTAAATCACTTAAGCGAGTGGCTGGGTGCTCAGTGATGATATATTCCAAAACATCCGATACAGGGACGCGCGTCCAGAGAGGAAGAATGTTCTTTTCCATCTTCCTCCATGACGATGAGAATTGACTATAGAAACTGCACCAACGTCAACTTGCAACGAAACTGGACATAATGTACTATATAAATGAACAAATACAATATTGTTAATGCGTTTCTCTTACATTAACATGTTTTTCACGTTTTGTAACTATAATTTTAAGTACTGTACATCCTTTGTTTCTTTCTTTTTTAAGTTAGGGCTTACTGAGTTTTAATTTAAGTTGATGTATCAGCTGTATGTTTTTCTTGGTTTATTATTTAGGTATTATTTTTAAATCTGATATACAAATTTTAAATCCGTGTTTTAAAAAATTTAATTTTGAAGGGCTCATAATTATAGAACTATAAACATTATTTCACAGCATATGAGTTGGCAAGGTGAATTATTTTTCGACAAAAAAACTAAATTTGTTCTTTTTATACAACAAAAGGTTATATGCTAGATTCAAAATTCATAACAGTGGCGTAGATAAATTTAATTAGAAAAACGGACTTTTCCGGCCTCTTTAGGAAGAAAACTACTCCCTACGTTTCGGGCAGTTGGGAAACTCCACCCGTTCTCAAGGGCCTAACCTAAACTCCTCTTAGGTTAAGGTTAGGCTAAGTATTATCTATAATTTAGCGTAAGTTTAGGTTAGGCCCTTGAGAACGGGTGGAGTTTCCCAAATGCCCGAAACGTAGGGAGTAGCTTTCTTCCTAAAGAGGCCGGAAAAGTCCGTTTTTCTAATTAAAAGTGATATGCTACCGAAAGATATATTTCTCACAATTTACCATATTTTGGCAATGTCACTGGTCGAAACACAGATATAGAAGTATGCTAAGACTACTATTCCGTGCAAAGAACGTAGCAAACCCAAGTCTAAAAACTCCATTTTCAAATACTTTTAACCCACTCACTTCGAGATGCAAACGGGTCAACAGACCTCACGTGAATCACGACATAAATGAACACGTGACAAGTACATATATAGAGTGTTGTACTCACTCATCCAGTTACGTATACGTGAGTAGAGTGAGGGGAGGGGGACGTGCGTCATGGACTGTGTGAGTCTATGGAAATTAGTAACTCATGTCGGGCGCCGCGCACTGTAATGCACTACGTGTCATTCGATCTAGACATTTCCATTTCTGGCTCTCTTTGTCTCTTTTCCAGTGCAAATTTATAGATTTGCGGTCGTAAGTTGGTGAGTTTATAAAGAATGTGTCATCGGCATAAAATTAATTAAGTACGTCTGAATTTCTTAACGTAGGCAATTGTAATCAATTTAATTCCTGCTATCATATAAGGAGGTGTAATAAAAAGTTACAAGAGAGTAAAACGTCATCAGAAATTACGCAAAAAGTCATTAGCTTTGGTTAATGCTCAAGTAATTGTTTGATTATTTTAATTTTGCCTTTTACTTCTTTCCTTCATTTTTGTTTTTGGTGATTCTGGGTTTAAAAACTAAATTGTGGATTTTTGTCATTGTCAGAGACCTAAGAAGAACACGAAGTGTCAGGATCTGAATCTGATCCCGTCTTCAGGTGAAAATTAACTTAAAACATAACACAAAACTTTAAAAAATTAGCTAGCATAAAGTCATCAGCGTAAGCTGACCAGTCAAACACAATTGATCCAATTTTTTATGACAAATAAAATCTTTGATTTCAATTTGACATTAGTTTGTGTTTATTGCCAAACAAATCAATTTTCCAAGCTAAAAAAATGTTTACCCGTATCAAAAAACCAGAAGAAGTTTAAGGAGTCCTATAGTTGCTGGATAATGCTAAATCTTATATTGCATAAGCTAGATTTTAGGCGAAACTTTAGACGAAGAGCACATTTTTGACTACATCCAACAAAATATCAAATCTGTAAACAAAATTAAAATTGCTGAAATAATTTTCAAATCCCATGATCACCTTCAAAGATTTACTCAAATATGATATAATGCAAGCAAGGTCTACTGTTGCTAGAAAAGCTACTTGACAAATTAAGTAACCTACGACACTTAGACGGAGTGAGAGAAGACAGTGAAAGTGGTTCAACTAATGACTTGACCTTGGAAGTGACAAACATCCCTTAGTAACTGTTCCAGGGGCGGTTCCGGTACAAGTTACCAATGTGGAGTCCCACAAGGCTCAGTTGTGTAGTTAGAAATGTTTCTTGATATCGAAGAAAGACCTATCAGTAGGTGTGCGTTTACTCAAATGCTCTTCTTTGTAATGTGCTGAGTGGTATTTTGTTTGTTAGTATTTTGATTTTGGTGCAGCAAGCACCAATTCGAAATTGTTTCAAAAGTTCATCTGTTTTGGACATAGACTTCTCGTCAAATTTGTCAGTAAGGAAGTCAAAGTATCGATAACAAACAAAGTATGAGTATGTTGAATTTCAAATTGTATTTACCACACAGGGTTACTAAAGACGACTTTAGATTTTAAGAAAAATCCATCCGAAGAATCTGTAAAAATCTTACGATACCATAAATGATTCTGTAACAACCAGAAATACCGCATACAAAATGTATTTGTATTCTAGTGAAGAAAAATATAAACTCATAAGTTCATCGATTGTTTTGGGTTTGTTCGATATGACTATTACTTTTAAAAACAGCAAGAAAATGTTTTGTTGTTGTACCTATTTAATTTAACATACAACAGCCACCTTCTGTATTTCTGGAAAATCTCGTCTGGAGAATCCACAGACTTCCCGTCGCATTCCCAACTTTTAGGATACATTTTCAGACTGTTTTGCTGTTACATTTAAATGTTCTATATGTGGAATTATAACTAGTGGAACTGTGTCAAATACTTCCTAGTAGACTAGATCTAAATGGTTCCCCGAATCTGTCAAGGCCTCATAGATCAAGACTTGAAGAGAGTGAGCGACAAACAACTGGAAATAGTTGAATCGAAGTTGTACGCTAACGGTGTCGACATTCAAGGCTGATTGTTGATAGAGGCAACATCGAATAACGATGAGTAGTCGAGATTTTATCATTCCAAATTTAGAACTTTTACGTTTTGTCCCTAATTGTTTCAATAAATTCTGCAAGATGACTATCAAAACTCAAGTTTTTGAGCGTGGTGGATAGCCAGGTGAATGTTCAGAGAGATTGGAAACTCTGAATTAAGGAAAGAGTGTTAGATTTACCATCAATAAATCTGTAAAAAAGTTGCCAATTAAATTGAACGAGGCGGGCTTGAAGGTCTTGTGTCACACGGCCCACTGACCGGCTGGATTGGCCCACATTTTGGCCGCCGCTGCGCAGCCATACAACTCCAAATTGTTTTCCAACAAGTGCCCTTTCTGGAGAATTTTGAGCTACTCTATGGCTGCCCTTCTTTATAGAACTCTAATTTTGAGTAGTCTGTAGCATATGAGCTTGTAGTGTTTCCCGAATGAATGGCGGTGGCAAATTTCGTTTTTTCGCTGCCATCTTGGTCTGTTTGATCGATCTTTTTTAGATATGGAACTCATGCACCAAGTTTAACTGAAATCGGATCATAAGTACAGTTGTTATAGCATAAACCTTCATTTCGGAAGAACTCCCACCCCTAAAGGTCACTTACAGCAGACCGATTTGCATTGTACCAACATTGTGCACCAAATTTCGTTAAAAAGAATCAAAAATTGGACCCACATTTATGTAATTTTGTCATTAGACTCCGGAGAGCTCCAAAACTCAAAACCTTTATCCTTCTATGTCTCATTCTACATGGCGATAGAAATGCACAGCTCTATTTCCCATGGAAATTAGCTAACAACAAATTTATTACCCTGCATTATCCAGTTGTACGGACGTGGTCAAACTCCGATTAAAACACAAAATGTTATCTGGCGAGAAAAAACTTTCTAACCACAAATATAACTGGAAAGGGCTTCACGCCATGCATCCGTTTAGTTGCTAAGTGCCAAGCTACATCGGTCACACTATAGCCTACAGTACGACGTCACATTTCTAAGCACAACTAGGGTCAAATGAGTGGTCAAATGGTTCTCAGCCGAGAACACGTATCAAATCCCATGCACTTTAATCAGTTGAACCATGCATGCCGTCAAATTACAGAGCTGCACTTCTATAACACTATCTCTTCTTGACAATGTAGAACTTATTAATGTGGGGTGAAATTAACACAACATCATCAAAAATTATATTTGAGGTTAGGTAATGTTTAAAGTTGTGGCAATACATAATGGTTTTATTGTTAATAAGAAAGTCAAAACATGTTGAAAAATATTCTACAAAAATGTAGTTTTATTCTTACTATAATATTTAAACTGATTTGTGACCATGAGTTAGTTTTGTGCCAGTTTATGACGTTTCGGGACTACAATCTCATCCCGTTTTCAGGTGAAAATTAACCCAAAACATACATCACAAAACATTAGAAGATGAGCTAGCCTACAAAATCAGCATTGACTGGTGAACTTACGCTGATAATAGGCTTGCTTATTTTCTAATTATTTGTAATATCTTTTAGGTAACTTTTCACCTGAAGACGGAATTAGATTTCAGATTCTGAAACGTCGTGTTCTTCTAGTTGACTAACGATGGAAAACTTCCTTAACAATATTTCAAATATGCACATTGATAATTTTTTCAAAAACTGTACAAAATATGGTTTACTTAGATTGACTATGCATTACACATATATGTTTATTTTAATCACAACACTTTCTTTTGGCATAAAATTCGTAGTGATATCCAAACTCGTTCACCGTCCGAAACCATCCTTTAAAAGTAAAAGGGTCCGTCACTAACCATCTGCAGCCAACTATAATCTTTCCCGAAACCATCTTTCACTCTCGCCCAATTGTCAAGTGGCCAGTGGTCTCGTCTTTGAATGCTCCGCCGGTACCCGTGGGGGGCACCGGGGCCAAAAAGGGGTAAGCCAGGTAGACAGTTGCAGAATCGGGGTCGCAGTTGTCAGGATTTTGGCAGCGGCGCAGACCCCAGTGTCGCCAAACCGACCGAACCCGCTTGCGAATCTTTCACCAGAAAAACTTTGAAATATCTCCCTCTCTCCGTACCTTGTCTTGCCTTGCGTTACGATCATCGGAAGTTCTTTATCAAAAGGGAAATTCAGACGTGAATTTATATATTTTTAAGTGATGGATTGTTATGTAGGCTGTTTTTGGAAGATGGCATTTGGTGATTTGTTGGGCGGAACGGTTTTTAAACCGCATTAAAATTGTTCTAAAAACAAATTTGTCAGGGTATTTTATTTTATATTTTTTTAGTTTTGTGCCTGAAGCAAAACTTTCTCAGATTCCTAGCTGTATGATTTAGATGAATTATGTGAAGAATTTAGATGAGATTACCGCGTTAATATACTATCAATATATAATCCAAGACATTTGTAAAATAACTTCGTCTGACTGAATTTTTTGTTAATCATTAGTAATGGACTGGTTTGTAAAGATATGGCTGGTGGGAAAATGTGTATGCGGTTTGATTGTGTGTCAGTTTTCTAAAAGTCTTTGAACCCAAGAAATAGAGTAAATACTCATATTGGATTATACTTTCATTTATCAATAAGCTGACAATATCGTTGATGTATATTAAGAATAAAAGGGGACCAAATGGATCCTTGAGGTACCTCACATTATCAATAATAACCCTTAAACCTTGCCACATGAAACAGAGATCAAATTGAGCAGGTTTAGCTTCTAATGATACATTAACGAAGTTTCAAAATTGAATTTTAGGAACACACTAGTAATTGATACAAGAGTTATTTTTAAATGAATAAAAAGCTACCCGTAGTTAAAAATCTGTACTGTGTAATTCACTATTCGTTAAAAACGAGACATTCCATGTTAGTTATTATCACGGGACACCTCACAGATGATCAAGATATATCGACTCTATAATAATCTTCCATTTTCTGAAACATTGATTGACTCTTTACAATGACGGCACCAACATTACAATGAGCATTGTAAAGGGCATTGTAGCGCGCACGTGGTACCAAGGTCATTGGCGTCCACATTGCTTATGTTGCCATTCCGCTGTTGGGACTGAGCCAAATTTGAGACGGGGGGCTCAGAGGGGGGACACGATACAAAACTACGCGACCATTATTGGCCAGTTGCTCATTCTTGGCTATTTTCAGTTTGATGTCTTTCAAAGTGGCTAACTTGAAAACTTTATGATGGCTTTTATGACGCTGGTTTTGTATGTTGAGGAAGTGTATTGATGATATTGTTCGTTTTATATTTGATACGAGGTGCTGATTCCTGTGTTTAGTTGCGAATTGGGACTTAACTCTTAGGCTTTCGTGGCCGGTGTCAAACTATAATATAGTTCTCCTGTTCTTACCACGTCAAAACATCATAATGAATAGCTTGAGATATTTTGGTCTTGCTGTGGAGTAGCATTTTCACTTTCAGCCAATCAGTGACTGAAGATGGTACTCCACAACAAACCCTAAATATCTCGCGCTAATTATTTTTGACGCGGTGTGAATCGGTACAACTAGATTATAGTTACTTATTTTGGTTGGTTGAGAATTCTTTTACCGATTTGAGCGGGGTTTAAAGGGCGCGTGAGGTATAGTTTGATTCCTAACGCACAACAGAACTCAAATTTTAAAAATTAAGTGGTTTATTTCGACATTTTTCATTAGCATTTCAAATTAATACAATCCTTTTCTTACGAAAGAGCACGGCCATGAATCTTCCCGGATTCTTGTGGGTTGTTTTCGCGCTCATTTCCCACAATGCACTCTACGTACGTGATGCACATGTGATTGTATTGGTGGGGAGGGGGGTGTGAAAGGGGGAATTGGGTCACCCCTGGCGCCATGTGAAAACCTCAACACCAACCACCCAGCTGATTTACACATGTATATATACACCGTGTATACAGGGTGTGACAGACCACCCGTCCACTATCTTTAGTAGCCAAACTAACGCAGATTTGTGGGTTTCTCAGCTGCAGTTCCCTATTTCCGACCCCAAAGAATCCAGGGAAAATAGAGAGCAAAAAGCAAAGAGTATGGTATCTAGGGTTAATTTTGCTGAAATGTTGAAATACCAAGATAGCTTGTGTCGTACCTTATTTAGAACCTGTTGCCGTGAACCAAACTTGTAAATCTTTGTTGCCGTTTGTACAGGGCGTGAGTGAACGTCTTGAATGTAGAATTGGGCGGAAGATCCCACTAAGAAACCTAGGCAAAACACTTTTTTAAAGTTAGAGATGATATGATATTTTAACCCTTAAGGCGATCTGAAAAAATTCCCATATTCATCTGAAACGTCACAATTATATTTTCTATTTCTTTAATACCGATACGCAAAGTTAATTTTATATCTCTTTCACGCCTCAAAAAACTATGTATAAAAAATTCTTTTTAACTTTTTAAAATGTATCTGTATTCTAACCTTTCTTTTGTCTCCGGTTTATTTTATTGGAAACAGTTATGATCGTTTGCTTTCTTATCTTTACCGCAATGAAATTAATTCCCAAATGGAAGGTTAGCATTTCTTAGAACTTGTTTAATGGTTACATTTTAAATTTAGTCCAAACGCCCAGTTTTGGTTTTTGGTAGTTGTTACAACGTAAATAAAGTTTCCTAAAACTATTTTCATAAGTGGAGTTTCCCAACACACAGTTTTGGCATAAAGAAAGATGTTACGCGTATTTGAATAATGACTTCTAAAATAGAAAACAGTTAAATGATTTTCCAGAAAGACGACAAATTTTCTTCAATGTGACTTACAATGTTTAAAAATACACCAACACAACATTGTGTACAATAAGACGCAGTAACTTGAACACAAAGCTTTTCACCATTATCTGCAGATATGTTTTATGTGTTTGGTTGTTTCCTCTTGAATTCAGTCACGGTGATAGTTCCCAACCACGTGCCGTAGTGAGTGATAAACTTGGCAATGCGATAGTGGGATTTTCACGCTTACTAGAGTTCGACCGATGAAAGATGACTCCTTAGATTTACGTTGTATGCCCAGACGCAGATCAGTCAGAGGTTCTTTAGTTAATTTGGAAGATTTTCTTTGTCTGGACCGGTTTTAAAGAGCGCAAAGTAAAGATATTCAGTGTGCTACATCTACTACTTTTACGATAATTAGTGAACATAAGTCACCACCGGGAAGTCGGAAAAATCTTTAGTCAGAGCAGTGGTCATTTTGGCACATAAAAACCAAATTGGAAGTGGCGTTAGTTTTAAGATTGAGAACTTTTAAACTGTATCATTCCTGTTATATTCAATATTTGGAGCCCATGGTTTGTGGCCTGGTGGTATCTATACTATTAGTATTTCGGTTAGGGTTGTCCGGAGTGTTGAGATCTCGGAATCTGGCTGGGGTAATTCAGATTTTTTGAATATAAATGGTCCTTAGTGTGTGGAGGGTGGGGGAAACGAATAAAATTATATAGATCTTTTATTTTTATGGGGTTTTGAGGTCCCCAATTCCCCATGTTATATTTCTTTTTAGTAAATATTTATTAGTAAATATCAACGGATTTGTTTGAAACTCGACACATAGTTGTATACCATTAACCCAAAGACCCTACTGATTTTGGGGTTCGGGGGCACAATATATGGATTTGGGGTTAAAGGGGGTAAGAAATAAAAAATCATAAAAATCGATGTTGGGTATCAAAAAAAAGGGAATATTATGCTGATTTCAAAAATATATTGGTTGTCTACCAAATTGTTTGGGGAGGAAGGGGGTTAAAAGTGGGGTAAAACATTAAAAATCCATGAGATAGGCCGGCGGATGGCCGAGTTTTACAAAGCGGGCACCGAGGCCGTAGGTTGGGGGCGAAGCCCCCAGCTGGCGCAGCTAGTATTAACTAAGACCTATAGTTTGATAAGAACTTCACTTAATCGCTTTCAGCAACTTTTTTCGGCCACCGTAAAGAATTTTGAGAGTAAGTTTTTGGAAGCGACTAGGTTGAGTTATTCGTCGAAATCTTAATTAGGGCTTAATTCGTAGTTGCCGCAAACCTTAGTTGAAAAGATTATCTCTAATTTTGGGAGGCAAATGCAATCTTTAAACTGACGCCATTTTTTATGGAATCAACTTATCGAGCTTTGGGTTTCGGCATTGTGTACTCCTTAAAACGAGCTTTATTCACTACTACTACTAGAAATGGTGTCTTCTAATTTGGTGTCTGTATCCTACTTCGTTCCGGGAATTTTGTCGCCCTGTGTAATCAGATTATGTAGCATATTGCATATAAACGTCCAGAAGTCACCTTTGAACGCCTCCGCTGCAGGCCGCGCCTTTTACGTGTGATGGTTTGTGATTTATGTTAGATACAAAGTACCTACATAAATCCACGAGACTCAAATGAATAATTGACATTTATTTCTTTAATAATACTTCCTTGAAACCGTCCAATGATGTTCTTATGAATGACGATGGAAATCTCACATAATATTGCACAAATCTAATTTTGACGCGCAGGAAATAAAATATCGAAAGTCGTCTATTTGTATACATGTAAAGATTAGTAATAAGCTGTAAAATTACGTGTTTTCAGGTTTGTCTTGGCGTTTCCTGTTGCCTGTTTCAGGTTTTACACAATAACCTTTTGCTGTTACAGTACAACTGAAACTTTGTAATTGTAATTATCTTTAAAACTTTAAAGCCTATTTTCTACGCTTTCACAAACCAAAATCCCGAAATTCAAATTTTAACCACATCCGTACGTTTTAACTTTGTGGTTTTAGCGTGATGTTTTAAAACTCAAGTCAATTCACTTGTGGATTTTTCATACTGAGACAGATAATGATTTTATTAAATAAAAAAAGGTGAAATTTGTCTTTTTAACGAGGTGAAGTTAGGACTACGAAGTCCTCTCTACCACTCAACCTCGACCTTAACCTATCGTTACCGTATATTCACATTACAAATGTAAGTGGTGACTGCGGGGATCGAACCCGCGCCACCGGAGTGATGAGCTTCCGGAGTCGCGCACGATTCCAACCCGCCACGGGTCCACTTGAATAAAAGTAAGATGAATATTTGACTGAGTTTGGGTGATTATCGAGGCTGCGAGTGGTCAAGGTTTTGGCCGACTGCCCGAACTGTTCCTTTCCTCTTATGTTTCAATGTCGAGTGGGACATGCAACAGATTTGGCCCATTCTCAATGTTGCCACACAAGTGGTGGTGGTGGTTTTAACCTTAGAAAGTGTTGGACATATTTTCTTAACTTAAATAAACTCACTTTGATTTTCACTTTTACTGTGCTAAGACAGGGGCAACTGCGTAGATTGTGGAACAGACTAAATTAAAAGCAACCCATACTTGGCAGGTGACAGAGTCTTGGTAGGTTAACAGTCCACCGATTTCCGAACTTAAAAATGTAAAGTTTGTCTTGTTTAACTAGGCAAAGATAGGCGAAGTCTTCTCTACCACTCAACATCGACCTTTACCTGGCGTTACCGTATAGTCACATTACAAATGTAACTGGTGACTGTGGTGATCGAACCCGCGCCAAAAGAGTGATCAGCTCCGGAGTCGCGCACGATTCCAACCCGCCACGGGTCCGCTAATCATAAAGAAAGTTCTAATTGTGACACGGTACTATTCTTTTACGTGTTATAGAAAAGTTCACTTTCCCACGTAGGTTACCTCTGTCAACCGCATAAGTTTTTTTACAACTTGAAATCATAGTCGACCCGTAGCCACCAGCAGGGGGATAATTTAAGATACAAGTTCCGTTTTGGGAAATGTTTTACCAAAAAATGTGTTTTTAGGTCTAAGCATTCTTAAGAGCAGATTGGACGCCGATTTCCACATTTTCTTTTACTGTATTTATAACCATTCTCTATGAAGAACGGTACTTTAAAATACAGTACTTTTAATTGCTATAAACCCCTTTTAAAAAGTGAAATATAACGAATTTCGCTTCAATCCACCTTTAATAATTTATTTGACATCATGTAAAACTATACTTTAAAAACGTCATTACAGCAGCGATTCTTGAATTGCAAACCATTGCTATAAGTCAATAAATAACACTTTTACAAAGTTTGGCACGAGGTTCTGTAGTTACGTATTATTTTACGCCCCTACTGCGTACCCTTATGGTAAGTTATTGACGGGGTAAACTATGACAAGGCCAATCAAAATATGCACTCAAATCCTCTTAACCTCAAAAATTCAATACTTCCTATTTAGTAATACTCCCTACTTATCTCTCGATGTAAGGTAAAACCACCAAATTTTAGACCGTACAAGTATCAAAACTTGACGATATCAATGAAACATGTACGTTTACAATATTTTGTTTCGATATAAAGGAATTGTTTATTCAATTCAAACCTGTCAAAACTACGAGCCAATTATATAACCTATTGCTAAAACTCATAACAAGCGTACCTCCTACGTATTTACAAACAAATCCCCACCTAAATCGCACTTGACACCATTAAACCAGCTTACATAACAAGGCAGCATCATAAAATGACGTCAAGGAAGTCAACTGACAACAAACATAACCTCAAAACTGCGTGCGAAAGTAAACAAGCAATTAAAGCGGCTGCAGAAATTCATGAATGAACGGACAGTAACGTTTGTAGTAAACAATTTACGGGTCACTCGAGTAAGAGTTTTCCCATTCACAACATCAACAGGATAGAAATGTAAACAACTGCTTGTGTATAGCGACACAGCGTTGCGCGGCTTGGCGGGAGAATATGCAACCTTGGCGCGAAACAGCTGATCACACAGATCCGCCATCTTGCCTCTGCCTCCACAGATTGGTCGCGCTTTATGTTTCATAACACTATTTCCAAAAGGCTACTTAGGCTACAATGTTTATAGAACTGAAAAATTATAACAATTATTCAAGGGTTATGTGACTTTTTTCTTCTATTACCGTATTTTAATTTATTTGCGAATTACCTATAATTCGATACCAAATTGATTAAGAGGCAAGTTTGAAGATCACGTTCAAATTATCTGTTATAATATCTGTTCCTTGAGTGTTTTTACAATGTTATGATGAGTAAATGTTCATTCAACTGTTCCCATTATTTATTACCAGTCGTAAATTATATGTTATGCTTTTTTAAATCTTAGTAAAAATCGTTCATTCCACTTGAACTAATATACAGTTCTTTAACCAGAAACTAGTTTTAAGGGAATTAATATTTCTTTATGGCGGTAGTAAAAATTATTTCGACTAACATCCATAAAATTGATTTTTAGGGGTCCCTCGCTAATTTCAGTGGTTCCTACCGAATTATATGTTGCTGTAATATTAAAAAATATATGTTTTAACATTTCGACGGTAACTATTTGTTTCGAAAATCGACACGGCTCTTAAAAAGTTAATTAGTAATCATCCTTGTATTATATTTATTGATTTATTCATCTCTGTGTTTATACATTAACAAACTGTACATTCATTTCAAAACTAAGTAATCAGAAAACGCAGCCAACGTTTTCATAAAAGCTAGTACCAGTGCGCAAAGCCAAAGGTCGTATATTTTTAGCGTAAGGCTAAGCAGACTACTAACCACGCAGATTATCTCCGCCTGCCGGCACAACCTCGAGTATCTCGCCAAGAGCCAAGTGGTTCCGCGGAGGCTGGTAATGTGTTATAACGCTCGCGCATGCGCAGATTTGACAAGGTTAACCAGATCTACATGTGACACGTGGTGACGTCACTGCCAAGTGTCAGCTGATCAACTTCGCCAGCTGATTATACACTCCACAGATACACAGAGGTCTAGACATCAAACATAACCTCGGTACTTTGCAAAACAACATGCTTTTCCTGACAGTAACAGTTCAACGCTGAGAAGTTTTGTTCGTAGCTTAATTAATAGAAAGCTAAATCAGTGTACTAAAAATTATGAAAAATCCGTAAAGTCGTTTTAAAATGGCGCCAAAAAATGATTTATCGCTATACAAGTGGAATGAGTGGTTCGATTTTTGAAATTTAAAATGTGATTTCCTTTCATGATATGTAGTGTAACTGCCAAGAAAACACGCCGTAAATCTGAGGCCGAAGGCTGAAGTGAGGCTGTAAGCGTAGTGAATAAGAGTGACTAATTGAAAAGAAAATTCTATTCACTCATGTAGTGGTGCTTCAATTAGAGTGTGTTTATTCTTATCATGAGTTTCGGTCTTTTTATTTTGAAGGGGTTTCTGACATTGTTTTTCAGATAAGTTAAAATTTTACTTGAGTCTATGTTTGATTTAATAAAGGGTAAATAGATTTTTCTGTTTTACAACGCTATTTTAATAAACATTTATTAAATATTTATATTACACCAATATACAATTTTTACCTAATCACAGTGTTGACTGTGAAGTAAAGACAACTATTCTGAAAATATCACCTTTGACCTTTATTAGGCCCACAATAGCTTTACAAATTTTCACCTTTATTTTGTTAAACCTCCCAAAGCATTAATTTTAAATCAGACTAATTCAGAGTTTATAAGTCGGTGACAATTAATCCTATTAGAAGTGACAATGAAACAAATTAACTTTTCGAGAAGAGTTTTAATTAATGAAAAGGTTAAAGTAATAAAGTAACAGCTAAGTAGCCGCAGACTTGGACAAATCTTCATTTTATCAACTAAACTTTTCTTTCACCCCTCAAACTTTTTAGAAGATGAAGTTATTTCACTTGAGTGAATCTGTATGATATTTGAACTAAGATTTTCATTTTCCATTTTCAACGTACACACAAAAAAATGATTTTTTATTTTTACAAACAGTACATGTTATTACCAATGTTTTATACTACTGTAAAACCCGTATTAATTTAAAACAAAAGTACAAACAACTTATTACTTCTAGTTATAATATGGTAATTATTTTTTGGTTTAGTAGCAAATATTCGTTGACTGCCTTAGGCTGAACTTAGGGTAAAAATCTTAGATAAATAATCTTTTTACACAGACTAAGAAACTCGTGACGTACATTAAAAAAAATAGCACAACGATATTTAAGACGTTTACTTGTACCGTAAAAAGATTCTAAATGGCGAAAAAATAAGTTTACATATTATACACCGTGATAGTTTTATTAGTAATAACAATCTCTCGTTGTCTTCCTAAGAAGATTATCAGCACTTGGCTACTTTCTATTAAGATCTCTAAAATTCCTGGTTATCGCACTTATTGCCTTGTCGTATAGATAAAGGTAGATTTAACGAGCCAAGATTCGTGTCGCGATGTATATGATTGGGTGAAAGACCTCTCAAGGTTACCTCTACTACGACGCTACGTAAGATCGCTTAATTGTAACAACACTCTGGCAAAAATATCTCTCCTTCTCCTCTCAGGTAATTATCGACCGGTATCCTTCTGATGTTGTTGTCAAAATATCTGATACATCAACAAACGCGTTAATTCTGTTGTATTTAATTCTATAGATGCTTTAAAAATGCGTGTTGTTTGAAACTTAAAGTGCATTACGGTTTTATATTGTAAGCGTATTAAAATTGATATTTTATCTCAAATGTAGTTTTGTGCAGATTTTAACGTTTAAAATACTATAATTTCCACCGCTTGACTATTTTTGAAACGGAGTTCTTGAAAATTAAATGCTTGCTCGCTTTGCTTTTTGAAGAATGTTATGGACAAAACTGTTGTGGCCGTATCTGTAAACCACAAAACCTAACAGATACGTCATTTATGTTTAAGCAGTAACACTAATGTAAGAATTCCCATTGAGTGAATTTTTGATTAAAATCCTAAACGCTTGATTGATTGCATTGCTATTTGTATTACAAATTCAGACCGAAGCACAAATATTGCAGTTTTTTTGCTATGTGTGTTATTTTAACATGTTATAAATGAGTAGGACGTTTTTAAAGATATAAAACTGACTATCAAAAGAATTTTACAAATTTAGGAATTAACCCCGAAGTCAAGCTGAACAATTCTTCTCTGAACTCTAAATCAAGCTTCATGCGCGCCAATAAAATTTCACAGCCCATTTTTCCCCCTGCACCTCAGTGGAGCGGCAAGTTTTTCATTTCTGGGGCCAGACTTGCCGGCACCCGAGCTCCAACTTTAACTCAACTCAAGAAAGGCAACGTATATATCGACAGTCGACAGTCGAACTTTACCAACGGATAACATCTAAGTGGCGGCTTTTCTCCGCTAAGTGTTCTAAGTGTGCGAGCTGATCTTTCGTCTCTTTCATATGCTGGATGGTCAAAGATTAAGCTACTTTTTAGAGGTGGTTTTAACTTATGGCTTTATATTCTGTTAGGGGTGGCCATAGCTCAGTGGTGTAGTGCGTGCTTCGCACTAAATCAGCCCAGGCGCAGTGATAACTTTTCACGATGGCCACTCCCGTGGTTCGGAAGTCACGTTAAGCCGTTGGTCCATTCCTTTGGTCAATGGGCTATTAATTAAATAATGACCCAATATAGGGAACAGTCGGCCCTAGTTTGTAACAAGACTACACCTCATCATCCATCAAAACACTCATCACACCTCACCACCATTCCATATTCACCTTAAAATACCCTCTAGGATTGGTCGGTGTCTCAAAGAAAAGCAAAGTATGGTATAAAGATAAAAGTATAATTACACAGTTACTTAAAGTTTAATTCTAGTATTAGGCGTTTTATTTAGTTTTCAATTAGGTTATCGTTTTTATTTCATTGTAGGGGATCTAATATTGTGAATAATCTTCGCGTAACTTACTCTTACTAGCTATTCTAAACTTTTCCCTGTTTGGGCTCATCCCGATTTTGACGAAAGTACGGTACTTGAATACTTGAATTTAAATTCCGACCCTCTCTTGAAGGGATTTCCAAGGTGAATATGAGATAGATTGTGAGTATGATGAGTGTTTTGAAGGATGGTCAGGTGTAGTCCTGTTACAAATTAAGCCCGACTGTTCTTTAGTATTTTACCGTTACGAGTTTCAAATTTATTACTGTCTTAACTTCTTAGGGTAGACAAAATCAACTTAACCAGAATTAAAGGCTGTTAATTTGCTTTTCCACTAACGCTACATCATTTGTTACCTTTAAAACCTTCGCGTAGCAGTCCTACAAGAACATTAAGTAAACAAAAAACGTTCAACAAAATTGGATCAACTTCTTAAAAGATCTAAGTCAACCCTGTGTCAGGACAAAGACAGTGGTTGAAACTTGGAGAGGCGGAGCCGATGGTGGGAAACTTTTGGTTTATCTTGGGTGAAAATTGTGGCAACGTTAGAGTCAAAAGTTTGGATGAATCTTGAGGGCGGTATCTTGTCACATTCTTCACGGGATTAGTTTATTGCTGAAAGAAACCCAATACTTTCTTGAGGTAACTTGAGTGGTCTTTTCGGTTTGGTTTTCTAATATAAAACGAACTGTGTCGGTTAGGATAATGTTTGTAACAGTTTTACCAGATCGACTTTAACCTCAACCTTTCCATTTGTATCTATTTTTGTCTCTTACAGCCAGATATATCTGTCTATTTCCAATTACTTTGAAGTTTACAGTCGAGTCTTTGCAAAGTTCTGAACTGTTTGTGACAAAACTACTGATACACGCATCCGTAAAATGCAAAGGTCTTCTGATGTAGCGTAAGTATTCCACTAAATAAGGACCCCATCGTCCAACTCAGAAACCCCTGTAGTATATCCAACATTAAACACTTCTGAAATAATCTCTTTGTTAAAAAGCCAAACTCTTAGTTAATAATTCCCACAGATGCACACAGATTGAATACGCATCAATCAAATCTCAATTCGGTGAAAGAAATAGATCCCAGCAATCAGGCGTTCGTTACCGCCAAAAAAAGCGCGGGAAGGATTGACGGAGCGATCAATGCGCGATCTGTCGCCAGCGCCGGCAACTAACGAGCTGCGACAGGAAGACACCGCGACAGCGACAAATCCACTGTCGCACTGTCACACTGTCTCTGTTGTAACACACTATTGATTGATTACATACACGAAACTGTAGAATTTTATTTTGTTATAACAACTATGCAAAGTATTAACCTTTGACAGCTCCGATACACATACACTTTATTAACATTGAACTGTCGTTTCAAATAGCTTTAAACAATATAATTTCCAAATTCGTTTTACCTTTAAATTTACTTATAGAAGCCAAAATTAAATAATACTCTTACTTGTCCTTTGATTTTGACCCGCTGCTGTCGACATCAACTCTAGAAGCATTAAAATATTTGGGAAATTGAGAACATAATCTGTTAAATAGACCGGATTAAGGGATTAATCTCGAAGCTAAAACTGCCAATGCTTGCGAAAATATGTTGGCTTTTATAAGTGAATTCAATAATCATTCATAATTATCTAGTGCGTATGGAGAAAAGTTGAAAATTTAACTTCACCTGTAATTGGTATGATTCAAAGAGATTTACTATCAAAAGTTACTCCATTGAGCTCCTCGTTTATTCAAATTGAAATATTGGTTTGTAGCAACAGACATAATTATTTGCTAAATCTAACTACATACTAATGCGTTTAACTATATTATGTATCGAACTACTAACTAAATGTAGTATGTCCCAATGCGTTTAACTAACATTAAGATAGCAAACAAGTTGTTAAAGAAACATTCCTTAAAATCGAAACGTAAGAGAGTGGATTATCGACATAGAGGCTATAAATAAGGTAGCAAATAACTCTAAGCTAAGTGCCAGTTGGTACTTAGTAGTCGGTACTTGGTACTTAGTTGTGAGCACTTAACCTAGAAATCGTCTTTCCCAGTGGTTTATCTTCTGGAATCCCCACGTGAGGAGTTTTACTGAAGACAGTAACTTTTAATATGTGCAACAGTTTCAGCAAAGGTTTTCTTTCAACGTTTTAAATACAGTTTAGTTTTACTTTTTGCATTAGAAAATTGTAACATAGCATTGAAGTGTGGTATCTGGTTATCTATCGGATTAAAGTATGTCATTAAGTTCAACAATGTTAGGATGTACTTTGTTTGAAGTTGGTTGTTGACGATGGTACAACTTCTGAGGATGAAATATTATTACGAAATTTAAACATTATTTTTGATCGAACAAAAATATACGACGTTTCGGGATCTGGAATCTGGCTCCGTCTTCAGGTGATAGGTAACCTAAATTATAACACAAAACAATAGGAAATAGCAACCGTAAAAGTAACCAGCGCAAGCTAACCAGTCACCCACCAACAAATTACGTTTTTTTTTTTTGAACTCATTAAATTTGTTAACAGTTAACCTAGGAAACAATACTACATGTACAAAAACTTTACGAAATAAAAAAAAAATAAATAGAGAAATTGAGTACGTCTACGGCCAGTGTCAGCTGCACACTGACTGTTTGCCTGGCCAGTCGGCAGGCAGCCCCATAGGCTGGCTTGGAGCTGTGGACGACCAATCACAGCCGTGAACCAGACTGACCGACTGTAACGGAGAACAGAGAAATACGTCTTGCACTTTTTATTAAATAAAAAAAACTAAAGAAAACGTCCGTAATAACATTTCAACCTCAGAGACAGTTTCATATATATGCAAATAGTAACTTCATCAAAATTAATTAACCAAATTTTTAAATTCAGCTCTCGACATTATTTACCGTTACATTACTAGTTGTTCGTTGAAGAAAATAATTGAGCCTAGATAAGAACTTTCTTTGTTAGTAAACGAATCACTACGATTATGCAAATTTATAATAAAACAAAATACAAAACAAAACACTAGCTAGTAAGAATAAAACAAAATAACACCAATCGATCAAAGAAGACCCACATAAAAAATTATTTCCCTCTATTCACTGCGGGAACCATTCGGGACGCGATAAAAGAAAAACTCGTCCCAATTACTATCGGAGTTGCAATAAAAATCATTACAATCGAAAACAAAAAGTCAGAGACAATTTACAGCAGTTATATAACAAGCAAAGTTGGGCAACGGCTGCAGAAAAACCAGAAAATAACTCAGCAGTGGTACCAACCAACAGTAGTTGTAGACTGATATTACCCTGTCACATTGTGTGGCAACACTGATGTCTGCGCAAAGTTTTAGTTGCATATTTGTGACAATTCTGCCAACAATATAGGTGATAATGTAGGATACGTCCGCTTCGAAGAGTTTTTATAATTGGTTTCAAAATGTGTGTCACGACCTGCATCGTTTTACAGATTTATTTTGCTTATTAGAAACCTCTGGTGTGTTCAAAGTCAATTTGACTTTGAAATTTTAAATGGCCGCCGTTTTAAAGTTCGATAAATTAGATAAAAAATATTTTTGGAATATGTTATTAAGAAAACAATTAAGGTTTATACCAAGTTTCACACAAATATCCCAAAAGGTTTTTGAATTATTAATTATGTTCAAAAAATTACAAAATGGCGGATCACGGCTAAACTAAGCCGGAATTAAAAAATGTTACTGGACATAATCGACTTACTTTTGTACTTCTGCATTGTGCACTACACATTTTTTGTGCCATATTGTATAAACCAACAAACTGGTTTCAGCAAACTCCTACGTCACAAAATACCTCTCAACGTAGGTATCTACGTTTTGAGGATGATATAGGTCTAAAGTTGCTCAGATAGTCTCAGTGATCATCTGATGATACCCGCATCAACTCCCACCATCGTTTAGACATATCAGACCATCACCTGCGTGGTTCGGAAGTCACGTTAAGCCGTTGGTCCTTGTATTTCCATTGGTCATTGGGCTATTAATTAATGACCCATTCTAAGGAAGAGTCGGCCTTAGTTTGTAACAAGACTTCACCTCATAACTCATTACTAACACTCATCACACTCATCCTTCGCCACATATTTGCCTTAAAATTTGCCTCATGAGAGTGGTCGGCATCTCAAATAGTGATATTGAATTAACTTGTACTGGGTGATGTTTTTGAAAAGCATCGTGTTCTTTAAAATATTAATCACATCTACTACTGTAGTTGAAATCTAGTAATTTATATTCTAACTGCGTCCTACGACATAGTTATTTTTTAATACTTATTTTTCATTAAAATAGTTAAGTAACTAAACAACTAGTCAACTCATAGTTGAGATAACTAACTTTCTTAGGGTTGTTTGTCTAAACTAAAGGGTTATTAAACAGTTTTCCTCGTCGTTGTGACGGTGCAACACTGACATAGAGGAAGTTGTTGGACAACATCATTACTGATGACTGTAGAACGCTATTGTACTCTACTAAATATCATTTTTTCTTAACAAAAATGTTATTTTTAACGGTTTCGGTTAAATAAATGAAGAAAAGCAACTGTAATTTACTGCGATAATTTAATATTTCGTATTTGTACGTTTATAAATGCTTATTATTCAACTAATTACCAAAAAAGACAATAAAGGAACCAAACCAAAATTAGAACCATAACATCTCATTTCTCTGACGAAAATGTTAAAATTACACCATCCTTATATAGTTATTAATGAAAAAGGTTCTTCTACTAACAAACATTTTAATTTATTTTAAAACAAATTTACTGGTAATCTTTCATGTAAAACCTGTCATTGTGAAACTATCAATCCAGAAAAAAATTTACATTAAAAAGATATACCTACTCAGGTGAAAAATTATGGTTCCCGTTAAAATCAAAGTTCTATGGCAATTTCGTAGCTTCTTCATAAACATAAAAATAATCCTTGTCCGTTTTCTCAGCCCTAAGTATAAAGAGTAAAAGTTAAGTAAAACTTGAAATAGAAAAAGGTTAAATAGCTTGTTAGTTTAGAAAAAAATGTTAATCCAAAAGGGTTTCAAGTAACGATTTAATTTAAATAAAATATATTGGGCACTAGAGTTGAAGCAACAGTACAGCACGTAAATTGTTTAAATTTATTCATCATAACAAAATTCTACAGTTTCGTGTATGTAATCAATCAATAGTGTGTTACAACAGAGACAGTGTGACAGTGCGACAGTGGATTTGTCGCTGTCGCGGTGTCTTCCTGTCGCAGCTCGTTAGTTGCCGGCGCTGGCGACAGATCGCGCATTGATCGCTCCGTCAATCCTTCCCGCGCTTTTTTGGCGGTAACGAACGCCTGATTGCTGGGATCTATTTCTTTCACCGAATTGAGATTTGATTGATGCGTATTCAATCTGTGTGCCACTGTGGGAATTGTAAACTAAGAGCCTGGCTTTTCTAACAAAGAGATTATTTTTGCGTATTTAATGTTGGTTATACTACAGGGTTTCTGAGTTGGACGATTGGGGTCCTTATTTAGTGAAATACTAAAGCTACATCAGAAGTTTCATTTTTTTTGGTTGCGTTTCTTTATCATTAGGATTGTCAGAAACTTTATTCATAATTTTGTAAAGTTCAAAGTAATTGAAATACTCAGTTATATGTGGTTATCTTTATGAACATATAAATGAATCCAGTTTTTGTTGGAAATGACATAACTGGAGAACGGCTTCACAATTCATTTTAAGTTTGGGAAAATTGGGAAACACATATTCCGCGGGTTTTTGGCGGTAACGAACCACTAATTGCTGGAATCTATTTCTTTCACTAAATTCCTATTTTATTGATCCGTATTCATTTTGTGAGCTTTTGTGGAGGTATTAACTAAGAGCTTCACTTTTGTCACTCGTACAAGGTATTGTACAGTATTTTTATCAGTCGTTCTTTTGGACTTTGTAATTTTAACCACTGCTGTTTGAGTGTTTTGCTTTACGTCTCTTGCTTGATACATGATCCATCAAAGCAAAAAGTAAAGAACTTCTTCATTCATTCGTTTTTTGGACTTTGTACAAATGGTTCAGAGTTTAGCGAAAACTACGTACGAGTTTCTTATTTATATTATCTAATTTGCTTGACCCCAACGTCTTTCTGCGTATGAAATTAAAAAAAACTACAATGCGGCAAGAAATAAAATATGTTTGACGTAAGAAATACTACGTTTTACCATTGACTTTCCATTGGTATGGAAAGTCAATGGTTTTACTAAGAATTATAGTTTAAGTTAAAACCACAATCTAGCTTTCAAAACCGGGCAATCAGCCAAAAAAACTGATACGTAAATAATATTTATAAATGTTCAAATCCAAACAGTTTCTGAATTACACAACTCGAGTTTACCCCCTGCGAACTGCTTAGACCGTTGATAACAGGAGGTCAAAACCAGTCTTGATATCAAGGATGACCTTCCAATCACCAGATGTAATCGATAAACTTGGACCTTGTATCAGTTTTGAAACTACGGCATTTCATAGTTTGATAGCACCGTTCGAAAAATACAGTAATATTTACTTAATAAAAAATAGACCCGAAGAAAATCATTAATTTCTTGACATTTAAAACCACCGTATTTTAAAATACTTATTAAAACAGATGACTGTAGTTTAGGTCTAAGGCCCAGAGTCAAAAGTCAATGTTTTGTTCCCCAAGGCAAACATGTGCACAAGTCTAAAATTACTTAACAGGTATTTTTAAGTGCATCAGTTATGCTGAAAATGTAACATACGAGTAAAGCCAACCATGAGCCAATTTTGAAAAGTCATTGCAATGTCTATAAACACATTTGAAGAACAGAAACAAATCACTTTCCTCTAAAGGTTGAAGGATTCTTTACTTGATGCCATTAAAGCAGAAGAATGCTACTTCTCTGCCAAACACTATGTTACATTTTTGGACCCGGACTTTACGACATGTGGGCTCCATTTTTTCCCGCCCATCTTGAAAACTTCTGTTAGCAACTTCAGTTGTTTAGTGAAAGTCCATTTATTTCGCAGAAGACGGTAACTCTTGTTAACTAGATGGTTTATGTTTTATAGCCGTACAAGTTTGGCAACTATTTTATCTCGCTTGGTCTACGCTTGGCAGAACTTTTCTCCAACATAAGTAATCATCCCGGGCCGAGGAAATAGCTCGGAAATTGTTCTGATTTATTGAGGGTTCGTATTAAGACTTTATTTTAAAAAGTATCAAAACCGCTCAAATACTATTAATTTGATCATTGTAATTCTCTTGTATTAAATAAAAGGACATCTTTTCTGGAAATACGGATTTTAAAGCCGTTTATAAAGAACTACTGAAATCCGGTTTATAGCAGACAGATTTAGTTTCGCAAGAATCAAAAGTTGAACTGATATGAAGAGGAAGTTAGCAACAAAGTAATATTTTGATAAGTGATGCCATTGACCAATCAAACTACTTTTGGCAGGCTATTCATCAACACCAAGTATTAGCTGAACTTTAAGATAAAACTAGTTTAGTAATATTTCAAAGATCTTTCCAACCAGGTTTGATACTCGTACACTTTTAGATAACAGTATAAAATGTAGACTTTAACCTATCAAAAGAAATATCATATATATGTCTAAAACCATGGCTGGCAACACTTCGTTTCCTTACTGTATAATGTTCAAATGCTGAAAGGTATAATTGTTCAATGTTCAACTAAAGATCTTTAACGTTCAGATCGGAAATATTTCTTCTGTGTCTCATGTAAAGGTTCTTCTGTTTCATGACTCAATTATTTTACCTAGCAGTTCGCAACAGAACCACGAGGGTTCAGAAAAATAGTGGGTGATGAACTCTAGCTAGGAAGACTTCCTTAACTCATCAAAATTGTAGTTTTAAAAGTTCTTCTGTATTAAAAACCAATAGTACTCGTATTTGTCTACGCACTGTCCTTCGTGAGGGTTCACAACAAGAGTACTGGCATATCTTCATGGTGCATCATCAACCCTAATTTCAATGATGAGGTATCCCAATTTCTAACATGAAAATGTCTTCTGTTACAGAACTCAATCAGGCACAACCTGTCTCTGCACAACCGGTTCATGAGGGTCCAGAACGAGGGAACTGGCAAGTCTTCCTGGTGGATGATCAACCCCGACGCCAAGCCTGGCAAGTCTGCACGACGCAGAGCGACCTCCATGGAGACCTCCAAGTTCGAGCGGAAGCGAGGTCGGGTCAAGAAGAAAGTAGAGGCCTTGAGGAACGGTCTAGATGCCACGCCAAGTCCTAGCTCGTCGATATCGGAAAGTTTAGATTTATTCCCCGAGTCTCCCCTTCCTGGGTTCCAGTTGAGGTGAGTGTCTTTTGTGATTGTTTTCTTCTAAATGTGAGTGTCGTGAAATCCGATCTTGAACCTTTTCTTGTTTGGTTGCGATTCACAAATCTTGCTGCGTGATCTTTTCGCCCGCTCGAAATCAAAGACGATTCAAGTACTGTACATTGTTAAGAGCTTTTGCTTTTCTAAAATCTTGTGTTGCACTTGATTAAAGTCTATAGGTACTCTTACGCTAAACTAAAATTTTTTTTCGTTTAATGTGACTTTATGTGTGATAGAAATTTAAACATGCTAAATATATCAGTTTACGCGCTGTCCGTACTTCCGAAATTCGTTTTATACTGGATTTTTGTTTACAAATTGACAAAATAATATGGATAGGACGTAACTTCGTAAATGTTAATTCCGTAGAACGCTTCTGAAGGTATATTGGCAGTTTTAATTGCTTTTATATTTACTTTACTAACACTAAATGTATCACTATCACTTAGAAACGTAGATGACGCTTATTAGAAGTAACCGCACAGTAGTTAAGAAACTAACTTTAATATCAAAGGAAAAAATATTTTACGCTTTGAATTTAGTAAGTCCTCCCTAGAAAACGTGATATTCTTAATTCATTTGCCTTCAACAAATTGAAAGAGGTCTGCAAGGCTAATAAAATTTGGAAACAGGTCGTTGCCCCTTAGAGATGAACATCAATGAAGAAGATTTAGGGGATGGGGCTACAGATCGAGACCCCACAGGGTGATTTGACTTCTAGAGGGGGAGGGGCTCAAATGGGGCGCTTTTTGTGTCGGCACGAGTCTCTAAATGGTTATACATGACGGGTTTTTTGGTAGCGGTCCTCACTTTTTTGTGAGGATCTCGATGTCTCAAATTCAGTACTTAAGATTTATTAGGGGTCCCGCCCTGTAATCGGCTACTGATCACAGGCTTTTGAACTTTGCTATTTGTAAACTTATGCTCTAATAAACTGTTTATTTTTCTGTTTTTATTGGTCATTTCATTAGCAGTTAAACGTTTTCGTTTACCGGTATTCGAAGGTGTTTGAAGGCCGATCGTCGGTGAGGTTTCAGCCACTGTGCGTTTTGAGGTTAAACCTTGATTATCTTGTCCAATCAGCTGACAGAAAAATGCACCTTTTCATAAATATGAGTAACTCCAACAATACAAGTTTGAAATAACAAGACAATCTCTAGTAATTATTTACAAAACCTCTATTTTTATTTGTGTTAATTTATCCTTGATCGTTGGACGCTAGCCGATGACGATCGCAGTTTTCAAAGGCAGATCCAAATTACGCCGAACTCTGTTATCAGTAGAGTCGATTCTGTAATCAGCTGTTGATAAGAATGAATTAGTTTACTCTTATCATGTCAGAGACGACATAGATCAGGAAGTACTTAGGCCTAGAAAAACTGCGCTATCTATTACACTCTCTCGCGTAGTTTAGTTCGTGTTTTTATTATATTCTGTTTTGATCTGGAGTTATCTATGTATTGGCGCCAAGATTACATTTTTAGGCATTAATCTCAATAGTAATCTTTCAGGATTATTAGTTTTGCCTTCATTTTTGCTGCGTTTAAGGAAATTTATCGAGGTTTCCTCTTCCAAACATTAAACGTAAAGTGAAGAAAAACATTATATTTTAAAATAATCAAAATAGTTTAGTATCGTTGAATTTCTTAGCTAACTATTCTGTTTATTTATTAACGACGATATCCATTTATACAAAATATAATTGTCTTTGTTTATTTTACGAACTGAGTAAAAAAATTATATACAATATTTTTGTCGTGGTTTTCTAAAGTTAGTATGACACTACTCATTGAATATCAACAGGAAACGAATATAAATCAAAATTTCTTTGATTACATTGTTTTATTAAAGTGATTACGGTATATATTCATGTTGAAATACGCGATAGCGGTGTTTCGTGCTATACTTGTTTTATCAACATTCCTATACTTTCAAGCCCCTTTGAAAATTGTACTTTGAGCAGAAATATTTCAAATCGATTTTTTTTTATTTCTACGTTTAGTTTCATTTATTTCCATGAAATTTTTACCTTCAACTGTAAGATTTGTAGAAATATGTTTCTTGTCACTTTAATTTATATTGTAATCACCCTTGTTCTAAATAGATAACTATTTTCTGTGCTTAACCATTTCAGAGTATTTTCCCACTTTTGAATGTACGAACTGAAATACATTTAGATATATTTATAGTGTACTTACTCACGCTTAGTGTTTCCAGTTTGCAATGTTTGTGACCATGTTTGTGTTTTGTGTCAACAGGTCTGCTCATATGTGTAACATGTGGTACGAAACCCATTCATTCTATGTGTGACTGTATTCTAGTGGTGATTGGGGCTCTTAGTGCATGAGTTCTCTGGTAATCAGTTTAAGGACGCCCTGTTTCGAAAGTCGATTTGAAAAAAAAACACACAGGTTTTTCTATGTGGTTTTGGCTGCAAGAAAACCCATCGTGGGACTAACGTATTTGTGAAATATTTTGAAATCTGGAAAGAGTTTAGATTCCTTGTTTAGTTACAGCAGCGTGTCTCTGAACTATGTGAGAACGGTTTAAAAACTACGGGTTGGGGAAAATAGGCAAAATATCATAACAAAGAATGAAAATGTTTCAAATTGACACATTTTTTTTAATGGTTAAGTTTGTCTTGCTTGCCTTGTTAAGCTAGGACTACAAATTCCTCTCTACCACTCAATCTTGACTTTTACCTAGAGTTACCGCATAGTCACTCAACATATTGTTGTAAGTGTCTGCGGGGATCGAACCCGCGCCACCTGTCGGTCGTGTGTGGAACCAACCCGTCACTAGTCCGCTATATTTTATCAACTTGTTTAAAGAGAACTTATGTATTTTGGTGGAGGTGCATGGAAGTGCGATTGTAGCTTTGTGTTGTCCAACCATATTTTGAGTAAGTCATGTTCGAAAGTTTATACAGTATATACGTAAGAAAACATTAGGTAAAATGTATAATTAAGCTCAAATTATTAATTTGCAAAGTATAAAGTTGTATATGTATAAAAATAGTTATATGTACCGTATTTATTTGTAATTCACAGTAAATATTATTTTTAGCTGTTATTTAGTTAGAAAAGTACTATTAGTACGACATAGGCAGGATACTATTGATTTTATTTAATAAAATGATTAAATTCTTTGGTAACTGAATAAAAATCATATAAACAATTATTTGCCTTGTTAAAATTTTATAATTAAATAAAAATCTTTCAGATATCTTTTGTTGTACCAAAGTTTATCGTAGGAAGCAGTAGGCAATCTATGCATGCGTGTTTAATATTTGGGGTCTAGATTTCGTTATTTGGTTGGTGGCGGTTTTAAAACTGTGAGTTTGATGTTTTTAACTCTGAAATTCATAAACATTCAAGACGGTTTGTTTATTTACGTGGGAAGTACTTCGAGAGAAAAACGTCGAATTAAACTAACTTACTTGCGGATAAACATAGATTGTAATAGTTGGTAAACACGATTATGGTTGACATTCAAAAGTTAGGAATGTTCGCTATTAAATATTTATATTGCCAACCCCTATCTTAATATCCAATTTATTTAATTATGTCTGAGATTTTCTTTAACTGTTTCCAACACATTAAGATACGTTTTGAGACATAAGTAGTTATAAAACTTAAACGGACTTGTATTAGCTCAAAGATACAAATATTTCAAGTCCATTAATTCTTTAAATTGATTTAAAACTGTATTTTTAAAAATAATTCTGACTTTGTGGATAAGTTCCCATCCTCTGCTCTTTTCCTTCCATCGTTTCATTCCTCACATATATAAAGATATTTCAACCTTAACAATATTTCCGACAAATCTATAAAGAAGTCTTCATCTTCAAGCATTGCATCTTTCAAGTACATCAGCTTTTAAAACTACGTCTATCTTGTTTTCGTATGATGCTGTTTACAATTGAACACAATCTGAACTTCTTTCAATATGCACGTTTCAATTTTGCACATTCCTATTCAAGCTTGTATTTGGTGTGCGACTTACTAACAATATATACGAGTTTTGTTATATTGTTACCACTTTTTATGTAAGTATGTCAGTTTTAAAATTGTCTCCTAATGATCAACTGCTCAAAACTCTTAACTCGAACTTCCAACATTGTATCTTTCTCTCCGATGCGTTTTATCTAATCCTTTACCACTTCCACCCCTCGACCACATTCTACTCCACTTCCCGACATCTCACTAACTCCTTATTTCAAAATCCAAGTAACTCCACGTCCCACCATCCAACTAACTCCACCAGGACTATCATCCAAGCACTCCACTTCCCACCATCCAACTAACTCCACCAGGACTATCATCCAAGCACTCCACTTCCCATCCATCCTCCTATCATCCAAGCACTCTCCACTCCTATCCATCCAACTAACTCCACCAGGACTATCATCCAAGCACTCCACTTCCCACCATCCAACTAACTCCACCAGGACTATCATCCAAGCACTCCACTTCCCACCATCCAACTAACTCCACCAGGACTATCATCCAAGCACTCCACTCCTATCATCTACTCCACTTCCCACCATCCAACTAACTCCACCAGGACTATCATCCAAGCACTCCACTTCCCACCATCCAACTAACTCCACCAGGACTATCATCCAACTAACTCCACTTCCCACCATCCAACTAACTCCATCTCATCTCACTCATCTCCCCTGGTGTATGGCAACCCATGTTCAGTTTTCTCATTGTTCGCAGCCCGGACTTCAGGACGAGAGCCAGTTCCAACGCCTCCTCGTGCAGTAGACTCTCCCCCATCCCCGCTCTGGAGCCTGACTGGAACCCCTACTCCAGCTACGGTCCAGAGCAGCTTGCTGGAAACCTGGAGTCTACCATGCGTCTGGAGCAGCCTCATGCGTTCATGTACCCTACACCTCCCCCTTACCATCCTCCACCCGCACCCTTCTCTCCTTACAGTCAGTGTCCACTACACCGGGGACACCAGTGTAGCTGTCACCACCCCACGGCGAAACAGGTAAATCAAAAGCATATAGATATTTAGTTTAGGCATGGATAAGAGATCCATAGAATGAAACCTATTGATGGAATATCAAGACGCTGTCATAAATTCTTAACTGTTTTTGGTGTACACTATGTATTTCCATATATCTGTTTTATGTATTCGATTTTAGTAATGAAATATCTGTAAACATTTGAGTTCAAGAAATTTATCCCCTGTAGTTTTGTTTTATGATCAAAGTTTAGCCCGAGCGGGTTGAATAAATACAATACTTCACAGAGACTTTTCAAGGAGAAAGCGTCATGATGCATTGGTCAATGGAGGGTGCATCCGAACTGTCTTTTTGACACATTCAATTGAGATCAGGTTTAAGGAACACCATATCATGGGTCTGAAATCGAGCAATAGCATGCTTAAATATCAATAATATTGAACTTGATAACCTATAAACCCGTATTGGCATATGTTTGACAGAGTATCTCGCCGTCCTACCCCCAGTCGCCCAGCCCCAGCCCGCCCGCCACCATGATGGGTCAACTGATGGGTGCTCTCAACCCCACACTGTTGGACGACCTGAACCTCAACATCGAGACCATCCCCGGCGGCTTCGACTGCAACGTCGAGGAGGTCATTAGACACGAACTGTCCATGGACGGCAACCTGGACTTCAACTTCTCTCAACAACAACAACAGACGACGGCCGCCGACCCTTACTCCGGCCGGTCGTGGGTGCATTAGCGGTGAGTATCTTTATGCTATCGTGACAAGGGATTTGCAAACAGCTCATGGCTTGGGTAAAATAACATGTTGAGAAAATACAAATTAAATTCGAAATAAAATCAAATTCACTTGTACTTTCTTATCTTTGAAAAGTTAATCTTATTTAACTTCTGAACTTGGATTTACCAACTTGAAATATATAGGACAGTTAATGGTCGTCAAATTAGATACACAAAAATAGAGTTCAGTTGTACTAGATCGATAAAGAGTAACGTTTTCTCTTAGATCTATTGTATTCTGACATAACAAACGACTTTTGTACGGCGACCAATTTTGGGCAGATATTCTTTTAACTGATGTCTATTAACTTGAGGAAATTGTGGTAATTTCCGACCACAACTATATGAAACCTAAGAGCAAATATGAAAATAAATTTGTCTAAAAAATCCTAAAAACGCATGGTTTTGCGTTTTAAGTTAGGGTTTCACATGAATGAACTCTTTCTCTCTTTTTCACGCTCTCCTGGTAGTATTCAATGCTCTCTGAAAATTGGCAAAGTTACCATTACTTTGAAAAATTTAGCTTTCAAGTAGAGAAATTCGCCACTTAAGCCCCCACCCCCAAATCTAACGTCTATTGCCGTCCCCGTATAGCATAGCAAAGGATCATCTCTTTCAAGATCCATTTAAAACCCAACCCAATTTAGTAAACCTGTCCAATTTATTTTCTTTAAACTGATAATGTCTAAAATAGAACATCATTCAAAACATATATTCACACTTCATCAACTAACAGGGCATACCTAACCACGTGCAGGGCTTCGGAACAGACTCCGATAAAGAAAATAATAGCGACATCACTTTAGACGTTATGACAAGAAGACTTTAATCTCGTCAGGGGAGGAGGAGCTTGTAAAAACGTCTTTTTAACAATGTCTCCTCAAATTAGCGAGGTTACACTGTCAGGAAAAGGGGGCAACCCCCTCTTCCCTCCGTAGGGGTGTAGAGGGTGAAGGGGGATGAAATTGTCTTTAGCTCGCCTGTCGCTCAACCCCTGGAACGGTGTCGTCTTTGACTCGGTGTGCATCGGAATAAGTAGGTCTCGCTTAGTCATCCTATTGGCTGAAAGTTAATTTGGATTAATTAATAAAATCCGCTGTTGAGCCCGATATGTCCACGTGATTGGACGGTTTGAATCAGGACGAGTGTTTAGTTCGCTGTGAACCCTACACTGTTTTAATTACAGTGTTCGTTTCTAGGATGTGCTACTAGGCGTAGCTCTTCGTCCCTCTGCAGCTGAGTGGGCTACGAGAATAAACTTGAGGTGCAAAGTCCAAACATTAAGAGGATTGACTACCCGAGAAAAAGTAGCTCAAAACATGGTCTCGTAGTCTCCCGTTTAGGAAGCTATTTTTTGGTGTAGAGGTTAGAAAAGTTGTTTTCCATGTTCTCAAAGGTTGTCTCTAGATTTGTATAACCTAATTTTTTTAAAGATCTCACGCCAAAATTAGCAAAAATGTTAATTTAAACAAAAATAGGCTATTTAAAGTGACAATTTATAACAATATGCACTTGTTTTGTGTTACCCGATAAACCAGTTTTGTTATTGATAACGATTTTCATTATTTATATTTCATTAAACTTATGACAAATAGTAAATACTATTTTTACTGGATAAATTGGCTGTCCAGAACTAGAATTTTGAAATAAATTGCGGTATATTCGTGTGTGCAGTTTAACTATAAATTGTCACAAAATATTGTATAATATTTATTTGTAAAATATATTTATTTACATAAGAATCTCGCAAAATAAGAAAAAAATTGAACGCAGCCTGTTTCTATTCATGTTGTTGACAATATTTTTCCAATTTATTTTTATTTACTCCTTCCAAACACGTGTACTATGGATTATTACAAAAAACGTACTTTCTTCAAAAGCTCACTAAATACTTCCAAGAACTTCAATTCCCACAAGAAAGTCAAGATTAAAATTGTCCTTAGATCTCGTCCGTCACTCACTCCCCAACCCCTCCCCCTCTACCACTCTAAGCTGAACTCCTTCTGCATCTAAATGCTTATGAATTTATCATTTAACTCTTGGCTGCCATAT
This sequence comes from Matsumurasca onukii, assembly GCA_018831715.1. NCBI lineage: Eukaryota > Metazoa > Arthropoda > Insecta > Hemiptera > Cicadellidae > Matsumurasca > Matsumurasca onukii. The sequence goes on from CM032062.1 coordinate 63,795,055, forward strand.
TCACGACATTTAGTTCTTCTTATAGCCGCTAGGTTGTCATTTGCCCCTTAACGACGCCGCTTTTATTCTTCTTTCTTCCCCTGGTAATATTTTCTTCCCCTAATTCTTCGCGAATCGTTGAGCTTTATAATCCTGTTCGCGATTAGTTTTATGGACCTTAATAAAGTGTTTTATTTCATGTTGTCTATAAACTGTTGGAGGAGTTGAGGAATATTTTCTTTGAAAAGTTTCGTTGATAGTTAGTTCGGGTTGTGTTTACTGAGACGTAGTTTTCTTGGTGCTTACTCAATACAGTTCAATAGAATTTGTTGAGCTTGTTTATTATAAAACTTAAGGTTTGATTTTTTTAAGTTTTCATGTTTATTCCGTTCTAACTAAACTACGGTAATTTGAAGGCAGAAATAGTTGGGCAGGATGGTGTAGTAGTCAGCATAACCGCCCGGGAGCGGGAGGCCCGAGTTCAAGTCCCGGTTCGGTCCAAACTTGTTTGTCTTCAAATTTCTGTAGTATTAAATTAGCTATTTAGCATTTATTCAAGTTAAGATCTAAACAATGGTAATGCCATACTTTAACTAAAGTTATCCTCTATTAAATTAGTTTTCTAACGAAATATACATAAACACATACTTTTATTAAGATTTATAGAAATTCAAGTGAAAACTTAATCAGATTTAAATTATTATTAAATAATATATTTGTTTGCAACATCAGATAGGTAACGAAAATTGCGTTTTGACTGTACTACTACAATCTTTTTTTCTTATATAAAGTCAAATGTTAACACATCAGTCATGTGTGTATTTTCTTTGGTGTAAAAGCTTTAAAACAATTTTTGTCCCATAACATATCACTACCCATCAAATAGTTAAATTGTGAAAAATTCTACGTCTATTCAACCAATTGTACATTCAGTCCCATTAGAGTATTTATGTCTATTCACAATTCTAGACTACGGTACATTCCTGCCTTCCCAAATCACTGAACAACTCTAAAGTATCTGATAAATCGTCTATAACGTGCTTTCAGAACCACCGTAGCACATCTGAAGAGAGTGACTTATATAAACACTGCAGTAATCACCCTTCCCCCCCCCCAACCAGTCCACCCCTCGGCCAAGTGAGAGAGAAGCCCTAAGAATATAACAGCGTTAATTAATTGATTTGCTTTTGATTAAATCCAGTCACTCTTCCCTTCTTCTCTTGTAATGTTGTTTTATTAGCGTCGAAAATGTACACGAAAAACTAGGTTGCTACAAAAGCTTGTTCAGTTTTGTTTGGAAAAACATTAGTTACTATTAATATTACAAAATTAATGTCTCTAAATTTGTATATTTATGGTCTTTTTCTTGGGTCAACATGTTTATACTATTAGAATAATACAGTAATTAAATAAATATTATGAACATTTATTGCTCTGTGTATCTTTTAGTAAAAGTACACATCGCCCAGACAAGGTTAACATACTGATAAACACCTTTATATTTTAACAAAAAAGCTTTGTTCATTGCAAAATTTTAAATTTTAGTTTCGACCCAAAAATTGTCGAATGGAATTACAGCATTAAAAAATTCTCTACGCACAAGTTCTTTTAATACGATAAAAATCGCTTCAAAGAAAAATCCTTTTGTAAAGAAATTAATAATAATTGCTGATCTCGTTGGGTTTCCTCGGGCGAGTGAATATTTCATTAAATCAGCTTTGACATTGAGACTCAAATTATTACAATAATCCAAACACACCATCAAGCTTGGTTGGGCATCTTGCACACTTTTAGATATTGCGTTCTATCATTTATTTACAGTCCACAATGAAAAGTCATTTTTATATTTGTTTCCATTTTTGTAGGATTTGGCCAATGGTGCCAATTGGAGTGAAGCTGATTTGCTTTGCAAATACTTGCGAGGTAAGCTCTCAGTCTCGCTTCGGCCTTCGGCCTCAGATTTACGTGGTATTTTACTGCGGGGTTTAATGCATATCATGGAAAGAAATCTCACATAAAATTATATTAAAATCGGGCCACTCATTCCGTTGTTATAACGAAAAAACAATATTTTGTCCACTATTTTTAATTTACAGAATGGATTTGTATTTTTTTTCTTATTGATCGGTAAAATTAGAATACGTATTTATTTAACAGTTCATCAAAATCAGATGAAATATACTGATTTTAGATTATTAAAAAGTTTTTTGGTAAAACCTTTTCCTAAAAGGGGACTTTCGATACTCTGATTTTGCTGGCTAGCGAACGTGACCAAGGTTATGACAAATCGAACATTGGACAAAAGAATGCTCCTGAAAATCTCATCGAACAGGTTAGGCAAGAATATAACTTTTAACCTGTTTTCATACAATCTCACATATGGCAAAAACGGGGGTAGCTGATTTTCATAGGGACGCCCCATCGAGTGACACTATTTTGAAGGTCTTGGAAAATGATGATGAATGCTGAAAACAAGAATCTTAATCCAGAAAGAAATGGCGTTGGTTTTAAGTTATACTTATAAGTTTAACGAAAACTGGTGTCAATATTAAAGGTTCTCCAAGTTTGGTTAAACTGAAAAACTGGTTAAAAGTTGTGAAGGTGTTTCCGTAAAAGTCTGTGTATCTAAAATGACGCCATTTCTTTAGTTTTCAGCACTCATCAACATTTTCTAAGACCTTCAAAATGAGGTGTCATCGATGGGGCTTCCCTATGAAAATCCAAATCCCCATTTTGAAAATGGGGCCAGGTCGTATGCTAATAAATAAAATGTACCGAGTTCAAAACACTGGTTAAAAGTTATAAAGGCACTTTTGCCTACCCTGTAGTTTTAGTTATATTGGTTCTCATTTTATGGTTCTCGTAAATTCGAATACAACTAATTCTAGTTAGTACAACGTTTAAATTTACAACTTTACCGTAAGTCTTTTGCTCTTTAAATACATTGTGAAAATCCAGAATATCCAGTTCTATAGAATACTGCACAATCATATCGACTCCAGCTCGAGCTCCAGTATATAATAAGCAATGACAGATCGCACATGATTTGTTCTTTATTGAAAAGAAATACAAGAGAGATTGCGTCTCTGATTTCTTCTCGTTACCATTGACAACGAGAGGATATATAATGCGCTAGCGAACCATTCTAACAAGGACATCATACTCTGCGCTGATAAGGACATCATACCCAGCGTCGGTCATCGGGTCAGGTTTCTACTGTGTGTTTCATGTTTGCTTGGGCGTTAAGAGGGTTGATCACCCCAGAACAAGTTTCTCAAAACATGCTCTCGTAGTCGTAGGACGCTTTTGGTGTAGAGATTAGAAAAGTTGTTTTCCGTGTTCTCAAAGGTTGTCTCTAGGTTTGCCCAACCTCTGGTTTTACAAAAATTCTTACGCTAAAATTAGCAAAAAAATGTTAAAGTTGACCAAAAATAAACTATTTGAAAATTATAGTTTTTATTTTTTTATTGTAACTTTTCACTAGCAGTTTTTGTTTATAAGGAACATAGAACCACTACTACTCTGGTCATATAAACCCGCATTTGTACGTTTCGGTTCATAAACGGCGTCAGAAACAGGGGACTACGAAACCATGTTTTGCCACTTTTGAGTGAGCGGAGCAAAGTTGGAATATCGCTACTACCATTTCTCTTGACTGGCAAGGTCGGCGGCACGCGCGACTCTTCAAAGAACTGAGCCAGACAAGACAACCCTACTAGAGCCGATGTTTTTGAAACAGAAGATAAACTTGGATTTCCACCTACCCCTCAATATAAATCACTATTTGAGAACCACTCTCATGATATTTTAAGGCAATATCCGTATGAGTGCCGTAGTAATGACATGAGGTATAGTCTTGTTACAAACTATTGAATGGGTCATTAATTAATAGCCCAATGACCAATGGAAATACAAGGACCAACGGCTTAACGTGACTTCGAACCACCCAGGTGTGCGTTTTGTCAAATGGTAGGAGTTGATGCGGGTATCATTTCAGATGAACTGACTTGAGCCGCTTTTATATCATCCTCAAAAACTAAAAGGTTGTACCAAGTTAGTGCAAGTGTTTTTTGAAAGAGACAACCGATATCACAGCGTGGTATAGAAGAAGATGTATCGAAACTAATTGCTCCCTTGTTTTCTATTACTTACGCTCTTCGACGTTCAATACAATTATCAACAGGTGACCGTGTGCAGTGTACAATAATAACACACTTTTCCTTCTTCGTAAAAAATAAAGTTTCTTAACGACATTGTTGTCAACTTGTAAACATTATTCAACGTTAAACACGTTTCATTAAAATAACAGATGAGGGTGGAAATACTTATGAGGGACCTTATATTTTAAGATATAAATTTATTAGCAAACCTGCAATGCTAAAATTTTTAAGTGCAAATAACCTTTAATTGTTTTGCTACGTATAACAATGCATATAAACATGTCTAACTCAATTCTCTGGCCATGTGGGCGTCATCAAAAGTATTTAATATGCCCTCCTTGAAGCGAGAGTTCACAATTGAAACTTCTTCCCTGTAGAAATGATCCTCTTATCAAAGAAGCAGTTTCACCAAGAGATATTCCACAGTTAATAAAGACGTTGGTCGGTGACAGTTCCGAGTAGAATTAGGGTTTAATATCTTTTTAGCAATAAAGAGTCTTTATTCCTTTAATAACTGGATGTAGCACCTGCTACAACTCCTGAGTCCAATAAAATCTCCCCACTTACAATTCCGAGAATTCCGACAGCTCTTAATAATTCTTGGGGAATTTCTAAATGTGTATGTATAATAATATTGGCACAAAATAAGACTTGTAGGCGCCTTCTATTGTTGTGCGTTGCTAACGTCGCTATTGCGTATGTGTTTTGCCGTTTTGTCTTTGCAGAAGGTTTACGGTTGTTTAGATTTAATTGAATATCAGGGATCAGGTTTCTATAGTATTCTTAGTAAAATAATTCAAAACTTAATTACTTTGGCTCCATAATTAACTTATACTCGTATAACACTAAACCTATCAGTTTTCCATACACTATTCTTTTACTAACCATCCCTACTCGTGTTTTAAGTAATTTCTTCTATTTTCGTGATCGTTAAATCCTTTCTAAGATTAGCCTTGACTTATAAGAGAATTGAAATAAATTATACACCTAGCAAAGTTGGGTGTTACTGAATTTAGAGGTTATGTTGAGTTTGGAGGTTATGTTTTGTTGTGATACAACAGCTGTTGGTGGTCAGCTGATCGAGACAACAGGTGTTTGGTGCTGTGCCAACCGACCAATGACCGACCTCCTTAACCAAATACTATAATAGCACTGTGCACAATTAATATGTATACTTTACTCCTCGGGTATTTTCTTTATAAATACTTGGATACCTTCGAGTATTTACTTTGTAAAATAATTGACAATATTTTAACATTTTCTGCGTTCTATGACATTGTTTAAAGCGTTCAAGCTGAGCTTTTAAAATGTAAATAATATTGGTTCTAATTTATAGGTTATTTCTAATCTAAACGAAAAGTTTTGACTGCAAAACTGATAAGTAAAGTGTACAGTTAAACACTTGTTGATGGAGCATTTATGTATTGGCTTGTTGGATAAGTTTTAGAGAAGTGCGGTAAAATAGTTTATTTCTGTTAAGATGCCCCGATTGTATGGGCGCCTTATTTTTGTGAAGCTTACACACAATTGTGTATATTTTTCTTCTGTTTTTTTTTTTTTTTTTTAAGCTTGTGCAGTTTAGTACTTTTTTCAAAATCAACACGATTTTCTTCCGTAAATAAATAAAATTCTGTTCTCTAATCCAGCATGAATTTACAAACCCGAGTTGTTAGTTTCTCGATTCCCCTGACTTTGTTGTGGTGGGGGGAAGGGATGTGAGACATCTAAAGGCCAGCCTCCATGAATATACTCTGTGGGCTCTACTCGTATATCTGCGACGTTTTCTGATGCAAATTCAGCCCGACAGCAACGTTGTGTCGACTTGCTTCTTCTCCGTGGCCCATCTTTCATCCAGTCGTTCTTTCCCTTTCTTTCAAATTTGAGTTATTTCCAGACTTCCAACAGGATACGAGAATAAATCTTTCGTTTGTTGATTAAGACTTGAAATTTTTTGCTGTGATCTTTCGTGAATTGTAGCGATTCTCATTTTCAGTATGAAAAAAAATAAAGATCGGTAGCACGTGGGGGTTCGGGTATTGTCGCCTAATAGGTTGTTACCGGAGTGACTTCGGGCTTACTCGGCCAACGCTTTTCTTTGTTTAATTTCAAGTATATACCTTAATGATAGGTCGTAAGATATTTTAATATTTTAAGAAAATTCTACAGACACCTAATTTTATCACAATGTCAAGGCTTCTATTGTTCCAATTCTCAATTGATCATCGTAGCATACAATTCAGTTTTATGTTAGCTGCTAGACTTAAATGGTACCTATTTAAAACACGTTGACTGTTTCAACATTTCTCTGTCTACATTTGTTTAAATAGCTCTCCTTCTCAATAAATTTGAAATTCGAAGTAGGTACTCCATATAAGAACCGCTATCTATGTTCCAAGAAGTACAATAAATCCAAGAGCATCCGAGAGACCGCAATCTTCGAGGTTAAGTCTCCCCCTCCCTCCATTCCCACCTAACAGCCCGCCCCTTCCTCTAATTCAGAAACGAAAAGAAGAGGTTAATCTTGCAGAGTTTGAAGTCGTAACCCGAATTCTGAGCTAAGGTGGAATGAGAAGGAACGAATGAATGAGTGAATGGAGCTGTCAGCGTTCAACTCGATATTTCTATATTAGCCGACGTATTCAATGCGATGGAAACTCGTATGGGTTTCAACTAGTGTTGGCATTGAATAAATCGATAGTCGAACACATCGACCTTTTTGTATCGATTATTTAGTGGGTTATTAAAAAATCAGAAAGGATTGTTTGAGAATTTGCATCTTTGTGTTTGAATTGAGATATAAAAAATGTATTGTTCCGATGTAACTAAAACCGTTAGAAGCACTGACTGGCGGCATAGTATTGTAGCTACTGTAAAAAATACAATATTTTAGAGATGTTATTTTTTTTATGAAAGTCAAAGCTACTGTTAAGATTGCTTTGTCTTATAACAGCTATGGAGTCATTTATGGGTTTAATACTGTTGGATTCAATCATCACTTTTAAAATTTACGGGATATGTGTACAAATAAAAAAATGTGTTTAATTTTCCAGCCCAACTATATTTTGCATTAAGGTTTTAGATGGTAAAAAAATTATGAACAAGCTGAAAATCATTCTCTTTTACGCGTAACTTTATCATTAAAAGTTATTATTCAATGTTTAAGCGGAACTTTTGTTTTGTTTCGTTCTATAGTCCTGGCTGATTACGTTAAAAATATTTATTTGTAGTTGTACCTCACGGCAGTTGGGTGATTAATGGCTAGCGTAAAATGCTTTAAAAGTTAGATATCCCATTATGAAGGTGACTTTTTGAGAAATTCTAAAAATCCTCATTTTGAAGACCGTTGTGTACATTTACACATTCCAATCAGTTTCACACAAAGATCGGCCTGTCTCGATTCGTCTAGTCGATAGTCGAGAGTTGCTTGGCGTAGCGGGTCGACTCGGTGGTGCCCCGACGCCCGACGCCGGTAGACTAGCGTCCCGCCCTGACGCGTCGCGGCGCCTCCCCCCACCCTACGAGACGGCGCCGACACCGCTGGCGCCACCTACCCCCCTCTCCCCACCACCCCTCTCACCATACACCTACCCCCGAGCCCATCTATACGCTAAATTATCACTAAACTTTGTACAGCTATCTAACAGATTAGAATAAGCTCTACTAGCCGTCCTGTCGGCAGCAGGCAGCTCACGTAGCGGCCGGATTTATTCGGAACGGTCTGTAGGTGTCGGGGAGATTGTTTGGAACGGAGAGTAGTTTTATGTAGTTGAGTTGACCACGCCCTCGTTACAGTAGTTGGGCCAACTGTTGATATCTCGACTATAATGTGTGGCCGGAATCAGGGTAATAGTGTCCGCTATAAATTGCAAAAATTGGCCAAATATTCGCTCTTAATTTTGTTATATTTGATACTACTGTTAATTTATTATAAACAGATAAAAATTTCTAAATAAAGCCCAGATAATAAACGAATATGTATCCTATTTAAAATTACGTCCCGTAGCCCTTTCTAATGGCAGGTATGAATTTCGATAGTTTGAAGTTAAAGAAAGTTTTACTTTGAAGATAAATAGATTAAATTGAGTACTCCGCTAGTTTACTTTAACTCTTGTAAGGGTCTCACTCGCTTTACTTTAACTGTCAATGAATTGCATTCTTGAAGTTAAAAACTTAAAGTTTTTTAAGTTGACTTTGTCTTTTTATTTTAAAAAAAAATTCTACTTCGTAGTTTTGCTTTTAAAGAATGTGATTTATAAAGCCTAACTATTCATAAATTTATGTCGCCCTTTATTTTGACAGCTCAACTTTCATTTTCATCTCACTTTCTAAATACATTCAAGGATTTGAATCTCACTTGGCTGATTTCGTACGCCTGAAAACTGATTTGACTTGATTGTCATACTTTAGTGCAACACCTACATATTAACAATAAACTAATTAACGAGAGAATAGAAACAGATTTAATAAAATTAAAATAAATGCACGTACTTTTAAAATTGCTCTGGAGGTTTAGAAATGTAAATATTCGTTCGTCACCAAATCAAAACCTTACCCACTGGCTTTTAAATAATCTGTGAGCGTATATGCTGTTTGTAAATAAAACAAAAATGGTCCATAAAAAATAAAATATAGCGTTAAAATAGTAATTACCAAAAAGAGCGAGCAAACTTGATTTCCTACCAAACATAAATCGAAAACCCAAAACGCATTTGGCCTAAAACAAATGTCAAAATGTGTGTCAGGAGGCACTGCCCCTCCCCTCCAGTAGATGGAGAGAGTGGTCCACCGAGTGCCAAGATTTGCGGGGGGGAAGACCCGGAATCGTTTTTCTCAAATCCCGTCCAAGCGCCCACTTTGTCATATTTTCCTCACTTCCTGATCTTTTGTGAGGTTGGAAATATTCACGCCTTTGATATTTGTGAAATTGAAAATCCGCTTCTCTAGTCAGGCTTTAATAACTATCCAAGACAGATTTTTAACCATTTGGTTCTACCTGTACTCTGTAGCAGGTTGTAATATTTGTTTTAAGTTAGCGTAGAATAATTGGCAGACTAAAATTTAAAGAATCCATTCTTAAAATTTAAAGAAAGAATTTAAAGAAGCATGGCCGAGTTTATGGATATTTCAAACTAAATCACCAAGATTATTTCTTAGGGTTCGGTGTTACTTGTGACATGTAAAAATTACGTTATTTTATTCCAAAAACCAATTATTCTGTACAAATTTGACATTAAACGTATTGTTGTTGTTGTTAACATATAATTCTTTTTTCGTAGAGTTAACCGATAGATTACTTTTACATGTCTGAGCCATTATTTGGTAATATCTAGTTTTTCTTGTTTAGGGACCAAGTTTAAAATTTTAAATTTGTGTTTGATAATTTGACTAAAAGTTATTGTCGCCTTTCTTGAAGTTTTCTTGTAAAACAATTTTAATTTATACCATGGAAATCACAAACATTCTTATGTGAACTGTATTTGTTTGTTGAATTATTTGTGATTTTCATAAACGAACCATTATTATGTTGTCTTGCGTCAAAATGATACCTGAGAATGAGAAATATTTTAAACTTACAAAATCATTATTGGTCGATAATACTCGTGTTTGACTCTCTTTAAACATTATTTTAAAACTAATGTTGACTAAGCAAACATGCCTTTTAAAGCAGGATACTCTTACAGAATTAAACCCAATTTTGATAGAGCAAAACTTAAAAATCAGCAATGTATTATGTTCTCCAAATAAGATCTAATCATGTTTCATAAATACTGTACAGATTGAATAAACTCCTAATGTCTTTAATAGTAAATTATAATTTTGGGTGATAACCATTTCCATGTTGAGAAAAATGTTTATAATTGACTTGAAAATCTCCAAAATTTTAAAGTCCGTCACCTTTAAGTCATTCCTCCTTATCCTAACCTCAAAACAACCCAACTCCACGCGAAGGATTCAACCTCAATGTAAGGTTTTGTTGCCTGGGTGGATGGAGTGCGGGGTTTATGGGGGGAAAGCTATTGAGGCCCCGGCATGCAGTCAAGAATAGAGCTGCATATTCTTCACCCCCTACTCCTCCTATGCCAGAACCACGTCGTGAAATTTATTACATCTCAAAACTACTTTGACTTTTATTAATACTTGGTTTGCTTTGTAATAAAATGTGTGTCGACCATCAAAAGTTGCCGCTTTGTTGTGGTTTCCTGGTTGTATTTTCTTTTGAACTTTTGGCGTTTCGGTTACTTTGACCTTAATGCAAGTACAGTAGCTAGAAACAAAAACCGAAATGTTAAAATATTCGTAAGTTTTAATCACTTATTATCCATACATACAGAGGAAATTTTTTAGTTAATTTTTTACGAACATTGTAAGACCATCAGCAGTCAGAAAACGAATCACATAAACCTCAAACTAATTATGTTTGCCTGTAAAGGAATCTGTGAAAAGAAGAATTATCTTACACAAAATCCATCGGTCCACTCACACTACTCAGATATTCAAAATGTTTAAACTTAATTGCCTACAACGTTGTCGTTGACAATGGTCTTGAAAGTTGGACGGCGCCGAAACGTGAATTCAGTACATCCAAGTAATGCGGGCCTTGCGTCGAGCAGTTGAAGGCGCTCACAACCAAATATGCCAGCAAATTCCAACTCCAGCTAATGGACAATCCTACTCTTGCACTTCCTTTGTTAATATTATATTCAACAGGCATTTTTTACTACAATACAAGTGTTTTAAATTTGTATCAAAACCACATATTTTTATTTAAATATATAGTTACAAACATATAATTTATTCGTATAAACATACCATTGTAAGTGTAATTTTTTAATAACTCTCAACAACTGATTTGGTTTTACGATTTATATTTATATCGTACTTTCATTCTATTTTAATTATTAAAGACATCAATTGAGTTTCGTAGATGGTGTGCCTGTTTTGAAGCGTGAGACTCTTAAAATATGTCAATTGACAAATTATACGTTTTGTTTCCCGCGAATATGTCTTGACGCCTTTAGCGTTCATATAATATGTACCATAGAGGAAAATCTCTGTGATCAAACGAAGTTTTAATTGACGAAATACCGTGTCTTTACCTTAATAACGGGAATATTTCATTTTAAATATGTTATTCTTGCAAAACAATGTAACTGTGTAAAAAAGGCGGTGATACAGCCTTACTAAAAATATCCGTAGCGAACCATCAGCTTGGTTTTAAGGTTATGTTGCAGAAGACCGCAGATTAGGCTTGGCGCGTTACTAAGACCACGCAAGAAAGAGTTTGAGGTTATGTGAGTTTGTTTAGATTATCGGGAGACGAGATAGTTGCGGGTCTTGTCCACAGATCGTGCTCGCCGCGCTGCTCGCCGGCTTCACCTGTTTGTTTCTCAAGATTGCCAATTGCTCCTGTAATCCCGCCCCACTCTCGTCCTAAGGTTTTTGTCTCAACCTTAGATTATCTGTGTCATACAAACTTCCACCCCCTCAATCGCCACCGTGCGTGCTTAGGATCACACCCCTCTTGCGCCAATATACAGTATCTTATTCACGCTTTTTTCCACTCCGTAATTTTGAAGGGTTCTTTGTTTTGTGTTGTAATTTAATTAAACTTCGAAGGGTATTTTATTTTACATGGGTCATTTTATGTTTTTAGTGTTTTTTTCAGGTTAGAATTTACCTAACGCGCTTTTAAACCGAAGTCATATATTTAGAATCTGTTAAAATAAATCAAACCATCATTTCTTTAAAAATATTTGTTTAATACAATGTGGATATCCACACGTCTTATTCCAATGTGTGTTTTTTGGTTTGCCAAAATTTAATATTATTTTCATTTTGTTACAGAGTTCATGGAAGACTGCAATTTTCGCCAAGGGCTTCAAATGTTTAAACTGTTCTCAATGTGGCACTCTCTCTCTTCAAGGAGTTTGACTTTGATGAAGAAGTTTTCTTTTCTTTTGTTTTACAAAACAAGTAATTTAAATTGTAAGTTAAATAATGGTCCAATTTTGTTTAATACTGCAAACAATGTACAAGATACGTTTTTTTTCCTGAAAGCGTTAAGACTTAAATTGATTTAAAATAATTAAATAGGTAATGTACAAAATTACTGTCTAAAGTATGTAAGCGTTTTATACTTTCATCGATTGGATCTCTCGTTTTTTTAATAGCTAAACCTACAGTCTATTCCAATAATGAGCTAACCTGACCGTGCCTACTAGCTTTCGGAGTTTCACTAAAAATAAATACAAAGTAGTTTGCCGATTGGCTGAATATTTGATTTACAACTGATAATTGCACACCATTGGTGAAGTTGACATTGATGAGATAACTTGCAAGACCATCACTGGCACAAGGTGTCAAATTGATTTGTTATTGGGATAGACTAGAAGCGAGTTTATAACTACATTTACAAATTAATTTAGTGTCAAACTTTAACAAAATGTATGAAATAGTTACGGTAGACAAGGTATATTATGTTAAAATAGTTCCAAGTAAGAACAATAAATTTTCTTTTTACTTTCTTTAAATCACTATTCACATTTAATTGTGATCAGTGTTCTACAGTTCTAAATCTAAGAACCCAAAATGTTTGCAAAATTGCATACTTTATCGGAAATATTACAAGTCAATATTGTCCGAGGTACCTAAAAATGTTCTTTAAAATTGACATTTGAGTATTTTATTTTAAATTAATACCACAGTTGCCTTTTGTTTCTGAGTAAGAAACGTTTATTTAAAACAAAATATTTAATACAAAGGCAAAATGGAAAAACTGTTCTTTAATATAACAATATTTCCCACTTTGGTATTTTCACAAACTATTACGGATCTAAAAATGCCAGCATTCATAACACACCAATGTAGTTCAAATGAAAACTTAGCACAAATTTATAAAACCATGTAAGTTTCAATAATAAAGTAATACGTACTGTTTTAAATTATATCACACTTTTAATTTAGCCTGTAAGTCGAAAACCTAAAACTTTTGTATTAAGTAAATATTTTCCATAGTAAAACAAGCTCAGAAAAGTTCAAAGATTTTAACTAAACTGATAGTGGAAGTATTTTAACAAATTGTAGTTTTGTGTTCAGATTTATTTACTCTTTGTTTATTTTCAAAATATCAGGAGTTTAAGATCAATGTTGGCTATGTCTCACTTGTAACTGTACACATTAGAGTCTAAGAGTGCCACTCTGTAGTAAAATACCTAAAATCTAAGTGACTTTGTGCCAAATACTGGTTGTTGATCGCTGGAACTGAATTGCATTACCGATGTGAACACAGGATTTACGTGTTGTGTTGTTTCGAGCTTAAAAAGTCGTCTTGGTGAATTCACTGAACCAATGTTTGGGCTTTCATCTTCAACTTTCCTTCACAATCAACTTTACACTCCTCCGTCACTGTCAGTACAGATGCAACTAGTTGTAAGTTTCTGACAATCTGTCTGTTCCGATATTCAACAACTCTAAACTTTATAAAATCGTAAATTTGATTAAATACGGTTAACTACTAAACTATTACTTAGGTTTTTTGTGGCAACACATCTTCAAATAGAAATTATACAGTTTTTATTTATCAAATTATATTTTGAACATTTTCAAATTTCAATGTTCATCTTCAGAATGTAAACACAAATTTAAAAAACCAAACTATTTAAGAAAGAAGATTTGTTTGGGCTCTTAGGTTAGGTTAGGAGCAGACCCGTGACGGGTTGGAATCGTACGCGACTCTGGAGCTGATCACTCTCCTGGCGCGGGTTTGATCCCCTCAGTCACCACTTACATTTGTAATGTGACTTTACGGTAATGCTAGGTAAAGGTCGAGGTTGAGTGGTAGAGAGGACTTTGTAGTCCTAACTTCACCTGGTTAAACAAGACAAACTTTACCTTTAGGTGTTTCGTACATATTTTCACATAAAAGTAATGAAAATGTGGCAGTACATTTTGTCTGGAAAATTCCTTTAACAACATGGAGATTTCTGTACACTTTCCGAATGTTTTATTCAAAACTTTTGAGCATAAACAAAATATTCTGCTTTCAGGTTCCATTTAGTTCAGTTTAAGGCAACCGATCAGTTTTAAATTATGATTTCTAATTAAATTATTACAGCCTTTTCGTTTGAAATCGACCAAAACTTACAAACCGCGACTTGTTTAGTTAAAAACAAGGACATTACATTTCTAAAAGCATTACTACTTTTGTTGAAAAAACACAGTTTACAATAAATATTTATTTAAATTTCTTTGTTTCTTATTTATAAAGTTTAGAGTTGTATCTTCTGTCAATGTGCCATTTTCAAAGCAGGATGATCATTCAAGGTTCAAATTATACGTAACAAATCACGCTCAATGTTTTTTAAACACCTTTAACAAATTTAAACTATTTGTAAGACCCAGAGAAAGAAATATGTTTTGTAACTATGAATATAGTTTTAGTTTTAATGTAATAATGTAGAATGTTCTCAGGGTGCTTATTTCAAGTGTAGGATAGGGATAATCTGTTCAAAATGTTTGAAAGTTGTTTTTAAGTTTATTTACTCGAATAAGTAAACTGTCAATATTATAAACTGGAATTACGTTATTATTCAAAATGAATGGTTGTGTTTTTATAGATTTACTATTCTCAGTAAGTTATTTATTTGAGCTTTGTAATTTCATTAAAAATCAAATGTATCTTTTGAAAGTAAACGAGCAAACGTAAACCTCCAACAATGTTGAGGCAAATGCTGTGTTAAAAACTTATTTAATTTGAACAAAATATATTTTTACAAGTTGAAACAACTGTGGAAAACTCCTTTTTGGACAGATATCCCTCGGAGACAAATCATAGTTACCCGAGGTGGCGAGTCAGGCAAGATTGGCTGTTTACCGTCGTCTGTAGTGTTTATACGCAGACGACACAATCGTACTGTACATAGGTCAGATGTTTGTTATAGAAATGTTTTGTACAAACTAAGTACCGTTAGTTGTATGTTGTAGGATAATATGTGTGTTGATGGGGCAACCTAATTCTTCGTGTGCCAGACAGTTATCTACTCTTATGTATTATTTTAGATTACAAGCTTTAGGTCAATGTTTATCTCTCGACATCAGAGCTTGGTTGTATGTTTTCAGTTTGATGTCGGCGATCCGTGTTAGGGTATAGCTATCGTTGTTTGACGTTACATTCGATGGTTGATGTTACTATAGTTGAAACCGGGAAGTCAGCTTTGCTGGCCGATTTGTTGCGGACGCAAAGCTGATTTCTCCGTGTAAATCTTAGCGGTAGCTCTCTTTGCTGCCTTTAGACCAGAGGTTCCCAAATTATTTAAATAAAGAAGTGTGAGCGTGAGCTTTGTGGTTCATGTTAGTGCATTGTATCAAACTTATGGCTTTTCAGCTATACAAGAAATATGCCGATTGTAATTATTCAACAAAACTATTAAATTAAAGTACTATATGAATTGAACTACTGTTAAATTAACTGCTCCTATCCATGGATAAACGGAGATAGCTTGTCTATATCAGATTCATTTTGTTGTTATAGACAATGTTCCTAAAATTAGTAATACCATTCAAATACTGCAAGAGCTCTTGAAGAAACTCTAAGTCAACTTTGCAGGGTTTATTATAAATATGTTTAAATATTACAAATCATGAACAATTTTGGGAATCTCTGCATTAGATTCCTCAATCAAAGAGGATCTGTCTGGGTCTATGTGCTACCATGTGTTGTTAAAGTTAAAATAAATCTGATGACAAATTCCAGCAAAAAAACTGTAGTGACTTTAATTCAAAACTTTATGTCGACGCTTATTGAATTCCAAGTTGAAAAATGGTCGCTTAGTTTAATAATTTAAGTGCCTTTTCAAAGTTATGTGTCGCCGAGAGGGCGGGTTGAATGTATTATTAATTTACCTTCCATTAGTTCCATCCTGTTGTATAAATGCATGAGACGTTATAGAGTGATCTATTGTTTGGAGTTTGGACGTCGAAATTTCATTCCAGTATTTCAGTTGTATTTACATCTTCTATAAATCCACCGCAAATCAAACAACGGTACTTTGGCTTTAGTTAGCGTTATCTTGTGACGGGAATAAACTATGAATTCTAGTTCAACTGTGACTTAATATTGTACTTAAGTTGAGTAATCTTCTCAAATTTAAATATCAGATCAGTGAAAAGCAGTATATTTTTTATGATTTTTTGGATTATACCGAGTTTTTAATTTATTAAAGGAAATACAGTGTTATAATATAAATGTATATAGGTTGCTGCAGTGAGGCAGAAGTTTAGGATAATATGTATAAATAATGAGATGTAAGAATAAATTGTGTACATTTATCAATAAATGCTTTCATTTATTACTAAACCCCTCCTTGCTGAAGAGTTTCAGAGCTAGATAAAATAGTTAAATAAATGGTATGTACTTTTGTAAAACATTAAATTAGTATATTTTGCTCAAGGTCTAAAACTAAAAAGGTTATAAGCTTGATATCCTATAACAACTTTTTAAATTTACATATCTCTTTACTCATTTTGAGACCTACAAAAAATGGACTATTAAAAAGACAGAATCATTATTATGATAATTTAAGCCATTTTTCTACTAAAACTATGCACTTTGGAGCCAGCAGGCAAGTTTTACTCACAAATTTAATTTAGAAATCTGATCCAATCTACTGATCTGAAAGCTAATCTGAAAAAGCCTCGAACAGCAATATTTCAGGTTTAAGTGTTGAAATATTTCCAGGAGAGAGCCCCTTAATAAGTTTCTAATAACATACATTGCCTCTATTTAGAACTAGAAAAGGACCAGCTAGCTATCCCATGTTATTGGGGAAATTGGTTCTATAGCTAGACCGAGACCTTAAAGAAATAAGGCAGAAATCATTTAATTTTGAAACCACCTAAAACATTTCATTCTACAATTAAATGTTTATTATGTCAGGGCTATGAGAGTGGTTGGTTGTGGATTCTAAACCATCGTAAAAGGGTGTAAAACCACGAATTTCCAGTTGAGAATCGTATGCTTATAAATTATAACCATTTCTACGCCCATTAACTCCTTTCAAATATTAACTAGGAAAGGTGTTAAAACTTATTTTGTACTTATTAGTAACCATAAACCTGGTTAGTCCCTTTAAACTGTATCACAAAATCAGTAAAATCCCTTGACTTTGAGTTACAAATTAGGGTATGGTTTACCATTTCAACAATTAAAATATTACCATGAATTTTCTAAAAATTCAAATGCCATAATAAAAAAATTCCAGAAACTTAAATATACTATAAAAAGTCTAAAGAAGCCCACTAAAAAGTCCACTGTATGGTTTAATTTGTGACGAGAGAGTGGTGGTTTTAACGATTTATTGATACATCCTGGGTTGGATTTAACTAGGCAACCTAAGTTTTATGATTATTTTATTTGATTTAAGCTCAAGCCTGTAACAAAACAACACTTGTTCAAACAACATATTATTGTAGAGATACCTCACACCGCAAGGTTAATGTATAGGACCTATAAACTAACCTTGGAAATACCTACTCATACTCGTATGTGGGAACAAAGATGTATCTTCAACATTTACGTATTAAAATGTCATCTATCTACATAACGACGTCTTCTGGCCAATGACTGTGGTCTACGAACGTAATAGACAAGAAACTACAAAACCTCTCGTTAACTTTGTAGACGTACCTTTTATTGGCTTTATAACGCTAGGTTTACAATCCAATTTCCTCAAAATAAACATTTAAAATGCTAAATTACGAGAGGATTTGGTACTTATGCGTCCCAATACGCTGTTTGTGCGTAAATATAACTATAACCTTTATATTTTTATGGACAAGGCTATAAAAATTGTGAAAACATTATACAGAAGGTTGCAGAAGGTTTATTTTCATTAGACTAGTTTTTATTATTATCTTTATTATTTCTATTGCGTTGCGAAACCACCAACTTCAAAGACTTCAGCTCAGAGCACGCAAGAAGTACACGACTCCGTATGACATTTTGGACGTTTTGTCAGTGTGTTTAAAGGTTGTAAAGAATGTACATAATATTTGTTGTACGAAATTTAGGTATACACAGAACAATACCGTCACCATGTTTAATATGTTGAAAAAAACATTTCTAATGGCTTTCAAACTTAACAGAAATGATACAAATTGTGTATCATTGTGTACAAAGAGTATATAAAGAATACCATAATCTATTATTTAAAAACGGCTTTGTCCTGACTGACTGACTCACTCACTCACTCATCATCGCTGAGCCAACACCACAAGACCCAGAAACTTGAAATTTTGCATCAAAATTCCTTTCACAGTGTAGGCACCCACTAAGAGAGGAGTTTTCAAAGTTCAAAAATTTAGGCGGGTTTTGAGGGGCTTAAACATTGGTACAAAAATACCTGTTCTCACTTCAGAATTTCGTTTCTAAAGGCTAAACGAGTGATCCTATGTTGCATTTGAGACAAACTCGTTAGTGTGTAATAAAACTTTCTACAACTTTTGTCCAGTACATTTTTTTCTGGGTTTTATAGTTTTTGAGTATATTTCTTCTTTTGCAAAACACGACGCATAGAGGTGAACAGAGAGCGACAAATTGTCAATTGTTTTTGACATTTTCTCCCTTTTTCTTTTTGTTGCACTGGTTCCTGCCTTTTTGCCTAGGTTTGTTTCCTAGGTAGGTAGAACATTCTTTGTTTACCGAGTTCGTTCGATCTATTTCATTTATATCTATATAAATAAAATAAGACTTTTGTCTGTATATTGCAATAAACACATCGGTTTTTGGTTATTTGGTTTTTTATACTTTATATGGAAAGACAAAAACTGACGTCAGAAGAATTTCCGTCTGTCTGTAACTAATGAGTTTAAGGCATATGGACCGCGTATAATACAAAATCGGCTGATGCTATGGCGGTGAGAACTACGTTTAAGGGTTTAGCCCATAATGCAGTGTGTCTTTAGCTATATTTTATATCCATACAACATCCACAAAGTAAATGGCGATCGACCAAAGTGGGCACTGAACACGTTTTTAAAGCATATTGGATCACTTATAAGTCTGTTATAACTCAAAAACGAAATAAACTTGACCACGATAATGGATATTAATGAAATCTCTGTTTCTGAAGCAAATGAGCTGAGAATGCAATCATCAAATCTGCCAACACCTAAGCAAAAACGCAAAAGGAGGGCCAGGTTTACTGATGCAATAATAAAAAAGTAAGAAAAACACAATAGTTTATATGAAACAAGGTCCTGAAGATTTAATCAAACATTTGAGTGAACTTCAATTGTACTTTAGAATGTTAAAAACTGTCATTAGCTAGTTTATCAAACTATGATACCATACTGTGTAGTTATTTAAATTAATTTGTTAATGAAATAGTTTGTACCTGTATCGTACCATTCATTTTCACAATTCATCCATAAAAATATATTTCATTGATGCGTGGTGTATCATGAGTAGACTATAAATAAATACTGAACCTAAGGAAGTACATAGTTAATAGTAGTAGCCTAAATATGTTAAGTAAGAATGTGTCTAAATACGTTATTTGTAATATTAAGTTTTACCTTTCAATTCCATTTAGGTAAGTCTGGAAACTTCATTCACTATTGTCTTACTATTTCACACACACTACACTTTTAAATAAATGCAATCCCGAAACCGAACAAATTAGGCACTCACGAGCATAAATTCACTGAAACCGATCAATAACTTTCATGTAACAACTTGTCTAGGAGCAAGCAGTCAGCTGTTCGACATTTGGCAGAAAGAGGTTAAAACAAACCACAGATTACACCTGATCATATGATAATATCAATACATTATCTTATCTCGCTCTAATAATAGTTTGATTTTCACCACGACAGGACATCACATATAAATAACAGATATAAAGGTATAGTGTTTACATTTTTACTGACTTTATTTTATTATTGTTTTTGTGCATGCGTTTTATTTATTAAATAATATTGTTTAGAAGTTTATTATGGTTTAGTAATGATTTTTGAAGTATGTTGGTTTGTGTTTCTTAGATATTAGTTTGTCTAAACGCTAAATAGCTAATCTATATAAATAAAATAAGACTTTTGTCTGTACATTGCAAAGAATCCATCGGGTTATGATTATTTGGTGTTTGTATACTTTGCAAAGACCGAAACTGGCGTAACAAAATTCCTGTATGTCTGTCTGTCTGTAAAGTTTTAAAAGGCATACTGGACGGCTTATAACTCAAAATCAGCTGAAGCTGAATGGCGGTGAAACTTTGTTTAAGGGTTTAGCCTATAAAGCAGTGTGTCTTAACTATATTTTATATCCATCCACATCCAAAATATTATTTGGCGAGGGACCAAAAGGGCACTGAAGACGTTTTAAAAGCATATTGGACCGCTTATAAATGAAAATTGGCTGAAACTATGACGGCGAAACTTTGTTTTAGGGTTAAGCTCACCACGCAGCGTGTCTTTAGCTGTATTTTATATCCATACAACATCCACAAAATAAATGGCAAGGGACCAAAGTGGACTCTGAAAATGATATTTAGGCATTTAGGACCGCTCACATGTCAAAATCGGCTGAAGTTATGGCAATGAAACTTTGTTTTAGGGTTAAGCTAATCACAAAGTGTGTCTTTAGCTACATTTAAAATCCATATAACATCCTCGAAATAATTTTAAAAAATTAAAGCGGGTTCTAAAAACGGCCGGTGGAAGTAACTATGACTCTCACAAAAAATCAAATTTAGCCAACACGTATAAGGAGAAGATGGTGAACTAACAAGCAAAAATGGGTTTTCTAAGTATATATAGGTAACTATTTTTGTTTACTTTAAATTTGCAATTTTCTTAAAATATACACACAGCTATGATAACAAAGCCCCTAGCCCGAGCGCGGGTATTCTCAGCTAGTAACTATTGTATTTCTAAAAGACAATTAAATTTGACCCTCACTTTGTGTCTTTAAAACCTCGATCAATGGCTCGGCTTCTATAACTTTATAAAGACAAACAAAGAAATGTTTTCATGTATTTTTAGACTAAAATAGGTTTTATCTCGGCCAAAACCAAAGAGTTCATGGATTTAAGGATACCATGTTGTTGGAAATATAATTTGATATCAAAATTGTGCACTTTGTTTAAATTTGTTGTTGACGACGGGATAATTTCAGATTTTAAGCTATTATTGCGGACATTTTCCATAGTTAGTGAGCAAGATGATCACGACTTTTCGGGATTTGTAATCTGATCTCGTCTTCAGGTGAAAATTGACTTAAAACCTAACACAGAATATTAGAAAAGTAAGAAAACGAGCCAAAAGTAATCAGTGTAAGCTGACCATTCAACCACAACCAAACAACATTATATGAAAATAGTGTAATTTAAGACCTTATTTGCTTCGAATAGTGCTTCTACGGCTACGGCGCAAAATATATGATCTCGTCTGATGACTGTATTAATTTATCTTTAAATGATACATGATGTAAAAAAGATTGTCTAGGGCGGTTAGGAGCCACGTCATTGATAAAACGCTCTATTACTGTATTCTCAAACTGGTTTAGAACTGTGTTTAGGTCACGCGATGGAGGGCCACGACATAAAAATGGGGTTTAAGGAGAGGAACAAAGAGCAATTGTCATTAAAAATTATAAATTTAATTTCTATTGAGAGAGCTAAGGAAGTGATTAACACGTTTGGATATGTGCGTTTGCGAAATGTAGCGCTATAAAGTGTACACGCTTGCCAATAATTATATTCTCACGAATTATCGGCGAGCATCACCATCAACCACCCAGTGAAGAAGTTGAAGCACGTAAGCGGATTTCTAATAGGATGAAACTAAAAGCCGTTAATGATTTATATGACAGACCATTAAAATGTTTGTTCATACATTTTAGTGCGCATTGAGTTTCTATGCCTCCAGTTTATCGACGTAGGGGAGTTGGCAGAATGCACCACCGGGACAACGAGAATTTGGGGAAACCGGCCCTTAGTAAATTTACTGTATACTCGTAGTATACTGTGTTACCATTTTCCCTTCAGCTACTCGATACAATACATTTTTGGTTTTATGCATAATAGTTATTACACTGTTTTATATGTTGGCCTACATGGTAATTTTATTCAAGATTTTCTTCACCATTATACCGAAAATGTGGATTTTCAGCGCAATTTTCAGAAATTATACTAAACATAACAGTGTTGAAAATTATTTTGAGAAGGGTAAAAAGGTTAGGGGACACGTCGGATGATTGCTGTTTATTAAGTCCTGAATGTTGTGTTACACTATTTTGAGAACACGCCAATAAAATCCAGCCTCTCCCTTTAGTTGCTACAAAGACTATTTTAACTTTCCTCGCGTTAGTTTGAAAGTGTCATTAAAATTACGAGACGAGTGTGGAATTGACATTTATGTACGGAACCTGTTGATGTAAAGTCAATTTGAAAATTGTTTACTCACTTCAAGTCCCAGTTCACGTAATCTTACAATTAAGTGGCTTGGGGACTCCCCCCACTCCACCCCCTCTCCACCACCCCCTACTTCCTGTCAACTGCTAATGCTAACCTTGTTTCCGTCGTTGAAATATTAAAATTATTTCTTACGCTGTGAGATTTCCTGTCCTCACTTTTAAGATGGCTTAAAAGTTAAAATATGTAATTGAGTTTGTCCCGGCGGGGGAAACAGCATTATGTTGGCCCATGGTGATTTGAATCTTTGATGTCCCTGTATGTGTTTTAAGTCATGTTTCGTCGCATTTTATCGTCATGAAAGTGTTGCTTTTAACAATCCAAACTGATTAAACTTTATTATTTGTTAATATTATAGTATATTTTGGATCCACTTATTTTAAAAATTAAGCACAGTTGATGATTTAATTTATTTAAGGCATGGTGTATTGATGCTTACAAAGTCATAAAACTGTGTTTTAAGTGATCGTTTTAAAAACATGGCCCAAGCTGTTCACGGTGTCTAAATGTGAAAATACATAAAAACCTGTCATTTTTACAAACAAAAATTACTATATTATTCGTCATTATAATGTAAATGCTGACAATAGAAGCGTGCTTTCTATAAAAGTGACCGTATTTCAACGTCACTATACCGCTTACTACACAGCTGATAGCTAGTCCTATCATCCAATCAGTTACTGAAGATGGTACTCCACTGGGAGGCCGAAATATCTTACCCTAATTATGAAGTTTGGACGCGGTGTGAACCGAAAAAACTAGATTATAGTCCTATCATCTTAGATCCAACTAAGGCTGGTTGATCATTAATTTCTTAAAAAGTTACTCGTTTTGCCCACGAAAACTTAAACATTTATTTTAATGGAAGAAAACCTGCTATCCAAACTAAATATTTCATAAAACTTTTCATTATATATTTTGAATAGTTTGAAACAAAGAATCCCAACCCAAACAACCAGAAATAAGCAAATCGCCAGCTCTACCTTTTGACGAAGCTCTATTTGATAATGAGGTCATAAATAAAAACCGAATTATGCAAAACGAGAAGTCGCAACGAAATTAAAAACTGCCGGCTTCCTGCAGAAGTCCGTTGCATTATGCATCAGGAGCGGAGTTTATTATCATAATTTGACAACGCGGGTTCGACGTTTCGGCTAGATTGTCACTGACGGATTAAACTTTGCCGTGGTTTAAAAGTCAAACAAATAACTGTGTTGGTTAATTTTAAACATTTGAATTTTTCCTTTTTAGCGATTTTTTTATAGGAGATAGGTCTATTTATTTCTGTCGCCATATACAACAAAACGTTGTAGCGTTAACGGAAAGCAGTTTTGAGTCTCCTAACATCCTAACTGAGTCCAGTTGTAATAATTTGTTCGACACACGAAAACAAAATGGAAACTGTCAAATCTTTTCGAATAAAAAATATTTTACAAAAATTGTGCAAGTGAAAATTCTTTTGACAGTTCACAGTTGTTGTACAAATCTGTTGATACTACGCTCAAAATGCAATATTCAACAACTGGAAGAAATTTTTTGAGAGATCTTTCTTTGGAGACCCGCCAGGTATGCATTACACACCTCGTTGATTTTAATTTGAGTTAAAAATAGGAATGGACATTTTATAAATTTTACTCACTGTATAAAACCGAGTTAAAAACGAATCATTATTATGTAGACCCAGTGTAGGACCATCTATCAAAAGATTTACCTTTGTGTGGTGCCTCTTGATCCTACTACAGTTGGTTTCTTCTTAACGGACGCGCGTTTCGGGGCAGTTGTTCCCCATCGTCAGCGTTGCACTGTAGTTTTATACTACAGGCTATTTACAAAATATACACGCGCACTACGCTCAGTGCGCGTACCGCGAGTGTAGTGCGTGTGTATATTTTGTAAATAACATTTAGTATGAGAACTACAGTGCAACGCTGACGATGGGGCACAACTGCCCGAAACGCGCGTCCGTTAAGAAAAACTTTTCGTTGAAAAAAACAGTGTTTTATTCAACAAGTGTTAGTGTGGGTATAAAACTGTATGCAACAGCCTGAGTAGATGTATGCCCCAGAAAAAAACGTTACACATTTTAAAATGTCGTTTGCAGCTTTTACGTACTCCGTTAACAATTTTAATAAAATAATGGTCTCTAGAGTTGGGCCGCGCTTACTCTATCTGTGCGTCTTTTTCGTTCTAACGGTTTTCGCTCTAATAGATACTAGAGTCTCAGTAATAGGAATCTTTAACACTACTTTTATGGTTCTCTCTTCTTCTACGAAAGAAGGAAGTAAAGAGGATTTGTGAAGAGCACAACGACAAACCAGAATTAAAAATAAAAGAAATCGATAAATTGTTTTCAATAGAGAACTACATAAAAACATATTTAGTTGAAGCTGAGGCAAGGCAAGCTGCTTCGCTTGTTCGGTCAAACGAAATCATGGCGGCTCAAGTAAATGGAAATGTTGTTAAAAAGGAGGTGGAATTTAACGAGTTTTATACAGAGGTAAGTGACGGATTTCGCATTCTTCTAAGCCCTTCAAACATCTTAGCCATATTTTTAACTAAACACCTTTGTTGTGACCTGAGTCTGAGCCCGTCTAACATATGTGAAGATCTAACTAGGCTAGCCTATCAAAGTTAGACAGGCCTGGTCGTTGAAATGACCAGGATCTCAGAGTCTCAGCCTTTCAACTTTATTGTTCTAGGCTATGTCCATATGCGTTATCAAGCAATATTTCAGCTTGGACTCCACCTAGGCTTAGCTAATGGTGATTTATGACCTTTAACCAGTGTTGGGTAAAGTAATTTCAAAAAGTATCGAGCTAAAACTAGACCTATACTAACTCACTTGCTTAAAAGTTTAGCTTGCTAACACTGGGGGAAGGTAGCAAGCTGTCTTGTATTCCCACAAATCCAGGCTACATTTGGACTAAATGCCTCTGGCTTAGGCAGTACAATTAACAAAACTAGCCTAGACCTACTCGGAAAAAGTGGCCTAGCTGTTAACTACCACGCCAGTTGAGCTAATTTTAAAAAGGTAATTGAAGCTGAAGCGAGATGACAAGCTTCAATTCAGATTGATCCTATGCGTTAGACCCACAGCACAATGTGTGGTGCATCCCCCCATAGAATGTTTGCATCATGATATGTCAGAAACATATGTTTTTTACTATTATAACAACAAAAGTGGCAGAAGGAATCATCAGGATTCACACAAGTAGGAAATCACTCCAAATGTAACGAGCTGACGCGGTTAACAAAGTTAAAATAGTGCCACGACTAACAAATGTTGAAGAATCCACTCCCAGCTGATCGTACAATTTAAAGTACAGGATCTTTCAATGTCGGCAATAGTGTCACAATTATTACGGTTGCATTTTTTCAGTATTTATTCCTCCAGTTTGATTTTGTGTTTTAGGTCAAAGAAATTGAAAAACGGGACTCAGTTTTAACCCCAAAGCAACAGATAGATCGTCTTCTTAGACCTGGCTCTACCTATTTTAATTTAAATCCCTTTGAGGTCTTACAAATAGAAGCAGACACAACTTTAGAAGAAGCAAAGAAAAAATATAAAAGGGTAAGTATATCAAGGTTAATTAAATATTATTTCTTCTCAAATTCACAATGTACACGGTGGCTATGAAGTATATAGAACACATTCTTAAGTCAATAAAAAATTACGGTTTAGAACGAGGAAATAAATTTATTGATAAAACTATAAATTACAAACAATGTGCACTCACTACAGTGGAACAGCCATGGCACGGCCAGTAACGGACACAACCCTTTTCGGAACTTTACCCGGGCACTACACTGGCCCAGCTAGCCCTTTTACCAAGTGCGACATAAGTGTAAACTCGTTAAGTTCAGTTAGTTTCAGAGTTGTACAAACAGCATCAAATTTGATCATGTCTTCCGTAGTGCTTCCACATAATATATGTGCAGCACTTAACCGTAAGGTGAATTATGGGTACCTATGACCCACAGTACCAATGATAAACCACTTATTTTGCAAAAGTGCTTGTATAATTTCACGGAAACATATGGAGAAAGAGAGTAATATTAATTTATAGAAAACCTGATGACTATGAATTTATAGAAAAGGCAGCCCCTTTTACTCCACAACTACTCTTTATTACTCCTGGAAGTGACCGACTAAGAGTAGCGCAGCGGCCCTGGGGCGGATCGGTGTTGTACAGCTGCTCAGTTAAAACACCTGGAGGCACTTTAAAAAGAAACCAAGCTGGAACTGTTATAGTTCCAAACGCTCTGCTTGACAATCACTCGTTTAACACACAAAACTGTTTGTACGTTTTGCTCCTAAACAGCTCCTTTAGACACTTGTATTGTATTGACAAGATAAATTTGCACTTTTGTTCCTAAGGAAATAAAGCTTTGTTTGATGATCATTTTTCAGCAAGGACATCAGCCGTTCCAATGGTTTTATTGATCAGAATGACTAATAGGCCTATATTGTAAAGAAGTCAACTGTTGTAAATAGGGGGTTCAGTTTACTATCTGAGAAAAATCTATTCCGAGTCGATACTAAGCACTAACTAATAATCAGGATGAATTAGTATAACAACAGCTGTTTCTTGAAGTAAACATTATAACTAAACTATTGGGAGTAAATGAGTAGTTAAATTTGAATGACTTTAAACTAAAATACAAGTTAATATTTTTTTTTTAAATTGTCTATGCCAATGGCATTGTTATTGAGTGCCTGCGCCAGGAATCCTACCACGAACTTGCGCTTTGTCCACCCACTGAGCCACTAATGCAGGTGGGGACACATTGATATTATATCTGGATCATGACAAAAAATATTGTTCATCACTCGTTTCCAGAGTGTCTTTGTGAACCTTTCTAATTTAACGTCCTTGACAAGGCCTCACACGTTAAAGGTTGAAGCACACCTGGCAAAACAAGTGGAAGCGCGTGTGGCAAAATGTTGTTGTTGCTGCAGAGTGGGGGAACTAAAACTCAGGCGGTCGAGTCTCCGAAGGGTGCACGAAGTTTTACGGAGATGCACGAAGGACCCGAGCCTGGGAAGAATTTCTTCCATCCGCTTCCATCACCCCAGCACACCTAGCAACTTGCGGGCTGCGGCGAGTGGAAGTTTTCTTCACCGAATTCCCCTGCCGGAATCGAAACGCGGTCTCGGCCGCTTCCACTCATTCTGCTAGGTGTGCTTCAACCCATTTGATTCAATGCAAACAATTCCCAAACAAAAAACTTCTGCGCCGCGTTCTGCTAGGTGTGCTTCAACCTTAAAACTTAGCTCCTATAAAAAAGCTTCACTTTAGGACCTAGTGATGGAATGTATGTATGTTTTGTTTTTTTATCAGACTAATCAATGCTTTCTTTCAGTTATCAATTTTAGTTCATCCTGACAAAAATCAAGATGATCCTGATAGAGCACAGCAGGCTTTCGAAAGTAAGTGGAGATCCAAATTCCATTGACAGTAATTTAAGTTGGAATCTCTTGTCAAAAGGTTAATCAAATTCCAGAAAATACATAAGTGTAACCATATTATTTTATGGAACATCCTTAAATTGTCTATAAAACCTAGGAAAATCTTGCTTGGATTTGATAATTTAATAGATGCACCCTGGACTAGATGTTCCTTATTGTTTCGCATTGGCAGATAGGCTATGTTAAACTAGAACTGTACTGTCATTTTATATACGTCTCCTCCTAGCTTCAAAATCTCCTTATTAGTTTTCTGCTAAGCACTACAACTTAGAGAAAATATTGGCCTTGCCGTAAAGCTATTAACACGGAAACTAGCGACTAAAGTAAGATTGTTACTGACAAAAACGCAATGTGTGGTAGTATTATTTTTATTTCATTGTTGACTTCAATGATTTTGTAAAAACATATCCAAGCACACTGAAAGACTAAGCCAAGCACACTTCTTAATCTACTATATTGCTTTTTTCAGTTATTAATAAAGCATGGAAAACTTTGGAAAATCCTGAAACAAAAGCAAAGTGTATGGACATAATTGATGAAGCCAAAGCCAAGACAGATTACATGGTAAGTAGCTCAAAGTGTTTCTGGAAAAACATTTGTCATATCGTATTATTTTTTCCCAGAAAGTTAAAAATCTTGCAATATGACAATCTTGTATTATTCCACTTTTCATTTTTTGTCTACATTAAAAACGTTGCGATAAATTAATACCTTACTTCTTGTAGAATCAAAACCTAGTGTTATGCTGGCGGTGTGCTTATACCAAGATGAATGTTATAGACTAAAATTAATAAATATCAACATTAATGAATGTTCATCATTAAAATTGTAAAAAAGTCAATTAATTCACTGTGCAGCTGTGAGGGCTGTTACTGAATTGTTCCTTATGTTAAAAATATAGAATGATTTTTGAACAAAGGCTGAATTGGTGGTGTAAGCGCATCGTCCGTGTTGAACAGACAAATTGATGATGGATGTCAGATTGCAGAGAAGCGCAAGCGTCAGAAGAAGGAAGGCAAGGACAGTACAGTGGAAGAAGACGAGCCGGCGGCATACAAGCACGCGGTTTACGTCATGACAATGAAACTGTTCGCAGACTTGGAGAGGAGGAGAAGAGACCTCGAGATAAGGGACACGGAGGAACGCAAGAGCAAACGTGAACAGGAGATCGAGGAAGAAGAGAAGGCGGCACTGCAGAAAGAGTGGCAGAAGAATTTTGAGGTTAGACAATTATTATCAGTGGTTATTTTCTTTTACAATTTTAACTAGAGACGTTATCTGGAAATTTTATTTTCCTGCAGGCCGGAGAGAATTAGTCAGTTTTGGTTGTGATGACGCTTAATAACTATGGTTATTGTCACTGTCACAAAAACAGTAGTGCGCACAGTAGTTAGCGACCACAGTTGACAAATAGTAGTCTCACACTCGCTCATTAACGATTGCAGACCATAAATAACTGTTTGTAACACGCTTTAATTACGATCCAAGGTGAGTTACGGTCTTGCACACGCACATTGCCAATTGCAAACGCCAAATATCAGGCGTACACACACTTACACAAACAATAGTTGGCAGTAATGCGGTAAGAGTAACTATGATTCTCATTGGAAAGCCAGCAATTGTTTTCAATTTTGACACTAATCAAACATTTTGTATAATTACAATATTTTTAATGGGGTAAGAACCTAAATTAATGCCAACTATAAAAAGGGGAATCTGGTTGTTGTTTATGATGTAAAGAGGGTTTTTTTGTTGGATGGTTGGCTTGGCCACATGAGTCGCCAGCTAAGGAAACTCAGCCTTAGCCCTTTTGAGCCTTTAGGCTTTTTGTGCTAGCCAACGGAGTGGAAAGGATGCGAAACAAGGTAAGGAAAGGAATAGGTCTGCTAGCATCACGCTTGGGCAACTGATTTGGCCTTCGACTAGGATGGGGGGACTGATTTGGCCACCTAAATCAGTCGTCTCAAAACTGCTTCACAGAGGTCTTTTAGATCCAAACCAGAGGAAATGTTCACTCTCTCTCTTCCAATTGAGTGAACCTTTTTTGGGGCACATCGAGTTGGTCCATCTCTTGACCTTTAGAAAGGAAATGTCGTACTGAGTAGCCAAAAACCTACCCAGCTGTAGACATGATCTCTCTCTTTGCTGTGCACCCAGTATCAGGTTATCTACACACGTAAAAATTCCATTCAGATTCCCACTGGGGGTTAAAGAGGGATTAACCCATCAGCGTCTTAAACAGTTCTAGCAACGCGCGGCTAGTGTGCCCACATAGGACCGCATCAGTTACAGTAACGTGCCAGGTCCGCCCGGTAGATGCTGCTTTCAGCGGATTTATTTAGAACTTGTTGGAATAGAAACTTTTACTGAACGTTGTACCAATTATTTGTCGACTTTTTTAGTTGTTTCTCCTTTAATCTGCCTATTCCAGCTAAGGAAAAAAAGCAAAACTGAACCGTTTTGTTTCACGATCAAATTCAGCTGTCAGTCGCGCTGTATAACCTGTGTTTATCGAATCTTATTGGTGTTTACTAAGATGTTTTATTAGTTTTGTAAACAAATGTGGTTTGTTCGTTAGTGTTATGAATTAGTTAAGTTATAATTGGATGATTGTGTATGTGTTGAGATCGTGGGTAATAGTGAAATGGATTGACAACTCCAGCAGCTGGGAAAAGTCAGACCGTAGGTGTAGTTCTACTGTTAATAAGTCAGGGCTTGGAGGGTTGAGAATATATTTAGTGGTGGGAAATTGACGGATCGTAATCAATTTTGGAATTATTCAGGTTCAATTAATTTGTGCCCATAAAATATGTCAATTACCAAAGTAATTTTAGCAAAATATTGTACAAAAACAATTTTTATTTCAATTGTTAAGAAGAAAACTTGGTTGTTTCAGGAGTCGCAGCAAAACAGGGTAAACAGTTGGAAAGCTTTCCAAGCCGGGAAGTCTGGCAAATCCGGAAAATCTGGTTCCTCGGGTCCTAAGAATAAAAAATTGAAAACCTTTAAACCCCCAAAACACAAGGCTGAATCTAGATAATGGAGTGGGATTTGAAGTTGTAAATAGGCCTACCTCATTATCTAGATAGTGTGTACATATGATTGTGTAACTTTCCCGTAGATCCAAGGAACCGCTGAGGAGAAGCTAGCTTTTATAACTGTATAAATGTAGGTTAACTTTGAATCATGTATTTTAATAGGCTTAGCATAATTTTCTTTCTAGTTATTAACTATTAAATTGAAGGGTGAATTAGTTGTAATATTTGAAATTTGTATATTCTGTCAATTATCTTACAAAAAAGGGTTTAGCTTGAATTTTAATCAAAGTACAAACTTATAAGCAATGAAATCATGCATGTGTCTTGTTATCAAATAATAGGTTTTATTTTGTTAAATTGATGTCACAGGTTTGATTATTTTACTCATTCATACTTTGTTAACTATTATAGTGACTGTGTATTTTTTAATAAAATGTATAGAACATTGTATTATTTTAACTCATCCTTGTTAATCTTTCTCAAATGGGAGATAATAATATTTTAATTTGCCAGTTCACAAATAGTTTTAATGAAAGAATTTTTACAAGAAGTTAAAAAATAACAACCTATCTGATAGCAAACAAGCATTTACTTAATTTTAATTTAGAGTTTTGGTATATTTTTATCCCCACATATTACAAGTATATAAAACCTTTTTTTAGCGAAATAGCGAGGACACAAAATGTCTAGATTACTCATTGTTTAAAAATGAGCTATAAGAATAAATTGTAAAACTAAAACATAAAAGAGTCCAAACAATATGCTTTCAAATCAACTTGAATATTAAAACCCCTCTAAATACTTAATAACACTCTTAATACTTACATCACTTTATATAATATGGTTATTATTCTGTTTCTCGATATTTCAGTCGGTAGTGTCAAATCACTTTCATGATACCCTTGATAGAAATCTCTTCAATCCTGATAACCACAGATTAGAATTTAAACAAATTGCTGATAAATGTTGGTAAAAGGATGTTCAACAAACTACCAGAAAATAACAGACAAAATAAACATTAATTTGACTTGGGAAGTGGAGCAATAGCTTGAATAAAGGCTGTAATAAATTATCTAATTTATGTATGATTATATTTAATTTGGTTTTCATACATAAAATTGGAAAAGAATAAAACCTTATATCTAATACTTCCTTAATCAAAAAGTAAAGTGTACAGAACAAGTTAGATTAATGCCTCTAAGATGTTACTGATGATTCATTTTTCTCTTCAGCCATATCCTGAAGTTCCTTATATTTCTTCTGAAGCTGTTTTTCCCGCTCCATTTGACGGGTTACGTCATCGGTTAACGACTGGAAAAGAAACATAAGCTTTAGTAAAAACAAATCAACTAAATTTAACGGAACCTCTAATGAGGCATTTGCTGTAGAGGCCCTAAATTTTCTCTGTTTATATCTATTAGTTTGTAGCAGTGATATATTGTATATAGTTATGACAAATATAATTTGTGATAAAAATTGTAAATATTAGTTTTAAATGTACTTGGCAAGTCACCTTCTGAGAAGCTGTATTGTTTTCAACAAACTTTGTATTATTTGTCAAACTTCATTTGAGAAAATAAATAAATTTGAATCCTATACAGCTAGAGAGACAGACCAACAACATTAGTCTGATTCTTTAATCATCACTATGAACTCATAACTAATCAAAAAATGTCCAAACAGGAGCTAGTGGCAATAGATTTTGTACGAGATATACACAAAAGACTTTGTTTTAGCTAATTAGAAGTCAGGGCAGCCCTCATTGTCGTACAATTGGAGCCGAAGCTTGGCGTAGCCGCGTTACATATCTGTTAGTACCATCCTACAACAAAATAGTCCTATCTCAATATTGTTTCTAGCTTACCTCTATCCTCCTTGGGACAGCACCCTCCTCTTGTTCTTTGAGGAAGCTGAAGGTTGACAGCTCCATGCGAGCTTGTTCAATCTGGTCGTGTAAATCTTGCAATTGCTTGATCACACCCTGGGCTCGAGTCTGCGATCAAAACACACGCTTCTTGATAAAACTAATATAGATAGCCTAAGAATGTCCTCATTATGTCCCCATTTGTCATGTTGGAATAGTCAGGAAAAAGCTAGTTTCAACACATTCACTACGCTAGTTCGTTTTGACAAATTCTATAACCACAATGATATCTATTGTTATTACTTAATATATTGCTTCAGTATGATTTTCATTTAGGGATGTTTTTATGCTTTTGTTTACGAAAATGACACCTGTCCTGAACTGTAAACAGTCCCTTTTTATTTTTTAGTTTTTACTGTACCTTGCTTGAGCTTAGACGAGGTTGTATTTACTCACTTTCAAACATTTTCACTCAGAGGCAGTTTTCCGTAGTACTTTTTAGAGAGAGCTGGACAGGTAGGAAAAAAATACTTGAATATATTTTCAGGACAAACTATTTTTACACTTTATTTGCGTGCATTCAATAAAAGTGCACATTAAAAAATAAAGATTTATTCTGGTTTTTTCTTGACAATCTCGTTAATTTATTTAACAAAACTTTTAATTTAAAAAAAATATTTTTCACTTTTACATACATTGAACAGCACAACCTCACCTGATAACCTCCAGTGATGATTTTGATTTTCCTTTCCATTTTCGCAGCTCTCTTAGCTTCCTTGGTCATGTGGTTACGATTCTGTTCTAATCGCTTTTCTAAAGATTCCAGTCTGTCTTTTTTACTGGCAAGGTTCGCCCTAGTATATCTATTTTGGTTTGCAAGGAACAAAACCTAAAACAGAAGTATATGAATCAGAAGGACAGTCCAGTCAAAAATTCATTTTGATAGTAAATTTAACTTAGATTAGAAGGAATTGGAACCCTACTACTTTTTTTAACATTGAGAACATAATGCAAAAGTGTTTATCCATATTAAAACTTGTAATGTCATCACTGCAAAATATTTATGGAATAAATAAATAAAAGCGTTGAACAGTTACTGTAATAAAAAATCTTGTTAATAATAAGACCAGAAAGAGTCTAGGTGTCGAGTAAAACTTACGAGTTAGAGTACTATTCAATTTTTATTTGCCAAAAGATCAAGCAGAAAAAATGTTTAAAGTAAAAATAAGGCAACTTTAGTTATCAGTACCATTTATTTAAACAACAATTATGTATTACAATTTGTCTAAATTGAGGAATTTTCAATTGTTTTGCGGAATGGAATAATTGACTTTTTTAAATTATGATATATCCACTATTGCTTATACCAACAATTGCAAATGTTGATAATCCACCATTTAAAATAAAAAAATTGAAAATAGCTAACTCAAGTCTTTTTTTTAAACTAAGTTGAGTCGAGACTTGCGATACTTGACTTGAAACACTCAATAATCAAACTACTCTCACATCCCTAATTTGTTGATAGGAAGGAAAACTCACCTGGCCCAAACATTCCTCCCAGACTTGGGTGAAAGACTCTAAGGAAAGGTCACCATGACCCATTCCTTGCTTCACAACGTCCATCTCCTTCTTCAACAGCTCTTCTGCCTGTAAACAAACCAACATCAGATAAAAAAAACAGGAGAAAAAATTCATCCACTCTTCTCCACACTTGGCAAAGTTAGATGACTGGAAAGAATGAGCCTCTACCAAGGTGACACTTCTATGTTGGACATGAGCAGATGCGGAAATTATGGGGTCAGGCCTCTTGGAGGGTCAAGATTAGATTAAAGAAGGGCTGGTAGTGAACCAGTTGTACATCAACCAAAGGTTTGTTGTACTGCCCCGGTTATCTTAGCCTGGGAGACCCACCCACAAAGCCTCAAGATGACTCCTTCTAGCTCAGACAAGTGAACTTCATCCCAATTCCGTCCCTCTAGTAGAAACATTCTCCTAATCTCTCGAGAGGAACAGTGTTATAACATGTGTCTAGATGTGATATTTTAACTGCCTAGCAGTTTCTACTGACTGCTCACAGACCCTACATAGATCCCATTTTCTGTATATGATACCTGAAGTGCCTTTGTCCAGTTAAATATGATATTCAAATAAATTAGAAATTACTTCATATTATCTTAATAAAGTGTTTTTAACACTTAATTAGATAATATGAAGTAATTTCTAAATTATAAAAATCTAATAAGAAGAGCTTCATCTCTCCATGGAATGATATTAAAAATCTGATATTGCGCTTTAATTTTAAAGGAGCAACTGGAGAGCGCCCTGCAAGGTCCTTTAACACTATCACTGCTACGGGTGCCTATGGGATCCGTGCAATTTGCAATTTTCATGTTTCAACATGTCGATCGCAGTGAAAGTGTTAAGGAGTAGGTTAGCGGTTAAGCTTCTTGCAAGGCTAGTCCACCTTTGGAGGGTCAATAGCCCACATACTAATAGTCAAGATGTCAAAGAGAACAGCACAATAAACCCGAAGTTGATGACGCCAGATGGCTCCAACGCTTTTCCACCTAAATCCAATCCAAACTGCTGAGCTTGAGAAAAATAATTTATGATAAAGCAATAGTAATGCACACAATCACAAGGAAGAAAAAAGAAGAGTTATTTTAAATGTGTAAATTCTTTTCTCTCTCTCACTAGATCTTTGACCTGGTTGTATTTTCTCCCTTTCGAACATTTCCAGTCAGCGGACGTTCTTAGTACTTCATTGGAAAAGCCCCAAAAGCACACAAGTAAGATGAGTGTCTAAGCGTATCTAACGGTTCAATAACTAGCTGGAGTCAGCAGCACTTTAGCAAGTCCTGCTAAGTGTAAGTAACTGAGCACAAAGTGAATATACAAACCTGAGCCATGTCCTCCGGGGTGAAAGTTTCGTACGGCCGCTGCTCTAGGTAGGCCATGTGCTGGGCTTGACTCAACACGTTGGACTGCTTCTTGGCGTCGAGAGGGTTGTGCAGAGCGTCGTAGTGCAGCATCGTTATCATCTCCTGCTTGATCAACTCCTCCGCCTGCGCAACCCAAAATTAATAGCCTAGTAGGAACTTTTTGGCTTATATGCTTCTGAAGAACTTCCAGTAGACTGAACAAGTAGGTAACTAAAGGTTTAACCCTTTGCGGTCTCATTTTATTTTTAAATTTTCGTAAAAAGCCTCCTGTATGGGTTTCCCCAGTCCCCTATAAGCAAAATTTCAGCAAAACCCTCTCTGTACGGTGCATTACCAGTCATTGAACCACACTCTAAGCTGGATTTAGCCCCCTAAGCTCAAAAGTGCCACTCTCCCTCACTGGATTTGATGAGCCATTTTCTCTTCAGTGATCCTCAGCGGTCATTGTGGCCCCGCACCCGGCATGATCCAACAACTAGCATTGCACCGTACCAGAGCACCGGTGGGATTCGAACCCACGCTGTGACAGACAGGGGCCAGCTGTCCGTCACTATAACCACTAAACCACCGGCTGTTTGTCTGTCAAAGTCACACTTGAGTTGCCGAGGAGGGGAGGGAGTGGTAGTTTCGCTCTTCTCTGCTAGGCCCGTTAGTGTTGCGTGAGTCCTCGCATATCAGAGACTGTTTCAACCGTCTCCTATACTGCCTATCCAAGCGTTCAAAAGGAAATAGCGTTTGTCGACCTATAGTCGACACGCGACCTCAAAGGGTTAATGCCCACTAAATTTTAAAAAAGTAGTGGGAATTGTGGTGTAATGAGACAGCAACTGGACACATCTTATGGAAGATAATTTATCTTTCTAAAAGTATACTATATTGGCTGGAGACTTCACACTGAAGACTTTTATAATTGTATTTAAGCTTTTACTCCATAACTGCTATCCTGAATATTTAAATTCCTTCGATTGTTGCACTTTCTTTCCCAATCTGTAGTTGGGTTTTTAAAGGAGTTTTAAGTTCAAGAGTATAAATTCTCCGAACACACGCTCTTCAACTACTTGAGTGACTGTAATGAATTAACATAGATTTAACGGATGATTACAAACCTTCTGCAGCTCTGTTAGTGGTGGATCTGTGTTGGGTGGCCGCAGGACAATGTTGATCTCGGAAGGACGAGGGAGCGTTCTTTGAATAACTTGGGATCGCCTTTTCAATTCTTCTTCCTCTGCAAAACAAAGCGGACAATAAACATCTTTTGATATTCAAATCAACAGAGCATCATTATATTAAATTTTTCCCACCCACATTCGCCTGAATTACTGGATCAATTTCTATCTTTGTATTACTTAAAATTACTATTTGGGGTTTGCTCTATGCAAACTACAAAAAGAGACAAAAACCATTAG
This sequence comes from Matsumurasca onukii, assembly GCA_018831715.1. Classification (NCBI taxonomy): domain Eukaryota; kingdom Metazoa; phylum Arthropoda; class Insecta; order Hemiptera; family Cicadellidae; genus Matsumurasca; species Matsumurasca onukii. Next base: position 63,832,381 of record CM032062.1, read on the forward strand.
GAATTTGGTAATCCCAAAGTAAAGTCCAGACTTGTTCAATCAAGGTAAGGTAATTTGTTCCTTCCAGTACCACCATGCAGATACTCACTCTGTGCCCTGATGGTGTCCAGAGCTCGTTGGTCCACGTCGGCCTGGTCCTCCACAGAGAGATGGTTGGCCGACTGATTCATGTCCGAGTCCATCTCGTCCTCTGGCACCACGATCTCGTAGTCGTTACGCGGCGTAGGCAGTGTACTGAGCCCTGCACGCAACTGTTCCTTCACCTTCAACAAGAAACGAAAACATGCATTGCTAAGTTCAGTGGCTCTACATGTTCCTGTTCAAGAACTTTACTTTTCTTCCTTGTAATCTGAACATTTCAGTTGTGACAGAACCCTTAATAATAGTCTATGCAGTATTGACAACAATGACTAATAGGATTTGATAAGCAAGGATAAAACAGCTGAATAATGATACTAAAGAGTGACTGTTTCGCTTTACCTGTTTACTATTACCGTATATACTAGAGTCCAAGCCGCACAGCGAATCTAAGATGCACCCATAATTTTCCCCTGAATATACAGGTAAAAAACTCTACACCCTCGTATAAGACGCACCCCCGTTTTTTATAATGTCAACAGCTAGAGAGCTATGATTTGTCAGGCCCCTGACCCCTCCTTAGCAACCAGTGACGTAATTGCCAGCTGCAGCTGTCAAGAGTAAAAGCAGAACAAAGAATGCATCACGATTGCCTTCCCTTTCCCATCCCAAACCCTGCCCTGCTCCACCACTACGCCCCTCCCACAGCACAAAAATGTTGTAAACAAGGGTCAGCAGCAGGAGATAAGGAAGACAGGTAGAGAGTTAAAGGACCACCTGGGGGCTGAGGTCTGGCGAGGGACTATTTCTTTGTAGTCAGTTAGTTCATGTTTTTGCCACTGGTGATTTACCCATATTTCCAAGCGCTAGTGTTTGCTTTGAATAGATGCGTATCTCCTTCTTGTATGCTACTGCTTCCCTTCTCTTCCTTCTTTTCCCCCACCAACCAACAGACAAGGAGGGAGGGGAAGAAGGATGGAGACCGACGAATGCAATAAGAAGCAATTCTGAGTCCCCTCTAGTCACAAAAAATTCTTTCATTCCACTCTTCAAAACAGGCAATGCAATACGCAACCCTGTTGTGTTTCCTACCTCTCGTGGCCTATTGTGCGAGTCTAAGACGCACCCGCATATAAGACGCACCCTTATTTTAGAGCCTAAAATATGGTAAATAAAGTGCGTCTTAGATTCGAGTATATACGGTATTAGATAACCAACAGGCAAATACCAGCTGGCTGATCTAGCTATGGTTAAAATGGAAGAGAACTACCGGTAGGTGAAAACTCAGTTAACCGCCTTGGCTTGAATTTATCACTGCACCAGGACTCACGTGATGCTGATAGTTTCGCAGTGCTGAGGGAGTGTCGGCTACATCCATCTGATCCTCCGGGTTGATGCTGAGCTTGTCCCGGAGAGGAGTGGGGGTAGCCATGGCAGTTCCAGACCTAGGAGTCTGGAATCCAGGCGTCCTTCCTGGAAAACCAAACGAAGAGAGATTAGCTTTTAATATTTTCATCTTAGTACGAGCACTTTGATTAGGAGAAATAGTCAACCTCAGCTAACTAGTAAAAGAATTCAATAAGTTTTTGACAGAAGATGTTGTGTTTATTACCGACGTTAAAATAATTATCAAATCCCTTACTCCCGCAAGTACAACTCACCATCAGTAATGGCCCGCTGTGAGAACGGAGTGGTCAACACAGTGTTGGGTGTAGCCACTACCTCTCGCTGCGGGGTGACTCCGCTGAAGTCAGAGTTGTGGAGGGGGGTGTTGAGTCCTCCCTTGAGCGGCGTGTCCACATGACTCAGAGCCATCATGTTCTGTGCCTCCTGTACAACCAAACAAGTTATGTTTATTTGACTAAAACATATAAAAGAATTAGACATGGCAGGAAAATTAGATTTTCCTGTTGATTATCAAAATTTCCCAGAAATTGGGAGGGAATTTCCTGAAAAAGGAATTTTTTAGGGAGGAGAGTAATTTGGAAGTAATTTTGGCAATATAACCTGATTTTTAGGAAAATTCCTAGGCTATCTGGAAACACCACAAAAAATACATAAATATTTATTTATAAATAAGGTTTTAAATTTTACTCTTTCTAAAAAAAGTGGCTACTAGTTTCAACATGTTTAAAAGCTTTTATGCTTATTACTATCTTTAATTATGAAGCAAAGTTTTTATTCTATGATAATTTGCCCCTAAGACAGTCAAGCACAAACCTGCAGTATCCTGTCCGTGGTTGGTGCTGGGGTCCTGGGCGTGCGTCCGGTCACGTTGGGAGTGACGGAGTAGTCGGCCAGAAGTGTGTCTGACGCACCCTGTATACCACCCTCGATAGCAGCCTCTCTGGCCACCTCGCTCGCCTTCCCCAGCTTCACTACTTGCTGCAGTTCCTGTAGTAGCATAAGAACACCACATTTTAGAAAACAGTTGACAGAAATCATCATTTTTGGGTATTAAAGTTTGTTTATTTTGATTGAAAATTGTAGACAATTATCTTTAGTTATTTACTGAAATTGTCAATTATCATCAAAAGATGGATAACTTGGAAAAAGTACATCTTACCAAACAGAATAAAAAACACAATCTTGAAAATCTTATTGATTATTACCTCCATTGGATCAAGAGAAACGTAGATTTAAAGAACAATTATAAGAACTTACAGCATCAGAGATTTGAGGTTCTGGCAGTACAAGTTTGCTTCGTTTCTTGGCTGGCTCTTGATTCTGTAACATCGCTGTCGGCACATCGTTCTCCTTGCGCTGCTTTAACTTTTGCTTGTCTTTGCGCCTCTCTTTCTGCAACATTCAAAACTAAATGTCAATAATATGAACTTTTATAATTTTGCTTCAACACTAATGTAGTTATTAATTTTGAAAAAAGTATGCTTAAATAACTTGGCTTGTTGAAAATTTGTCCTGCTCAATTTCTAAATACACAGCCATCTTTTAGATGAGCTCTACAAAGTACAATCTAAGAAGTTCGCACTTACCTCCTCTTTCTCACTGCGCAGCTCTCCGTCGAGGTGTTGCTGGCGGAGCCGCCCAAAGTCTGGAGCCAGCGGGTCGATGACCTCGGTGGAAGTGTCATAGAACCCGGCAGCCGGCCGCTTCTCAAACGGAATCTCCGCATTGTAATCGACACCACGTTTCCGCTTCTGACGTGGAGCCAGCTCAATCCCTGCAGCGCGCAGCTCCCGCCTCTTCTGTAGCGCAGCCAGCCTGCGTGCTTCCTCCAGCTGCTTCTCTCTCGCTTTCCGCTTGGCCTTCTTGCCCTGCGTGTTTGCCAGTCGAGCTCTCGCCTCAGACAACATCTCCAACTCTGCAGTAGTTGCAATATGTGTCAAGAGTTTATTTTTAAGATTAAGTTTAAAATTTCAATGAATAGTTGAATTAACGTCAGTAAAGTTTAAGATAATGCAGGGCGACTAGCGCTCACAGCCTTTCTGTCACTGATTCAACAAGATTAATAAAATTGTATGATCAAGCACTTGGGAATGCTTTTGTTTCAACTTTGACACTCAATATTTTATCTACTTCTTCAAATTAAGCCTAAATGTAACTTGTAAGACAGCTGAATAATGTACATGTTGGTGAAGATTCTTTTAGACTCCATTTGAATCATACTCCAAAATTGAGAAAGTAACTATTAACTAGTAATTAAACTTTCTTAGTTTTACTATATTTTTAATATAATTTGTTGTTGAACATGAGAAGTTTAACCAAGAAAAGCTTACATTTGCCAGATGTAAGGACATATTCAAATCTGCTATGGTCTTACGGATGCAGACAGACTTTGAATCCTAATCCACACTAACCACTCTGTTAGCTAGTCCTTACTCATCAAATTACACTATTATATATACTAACTTATTATTCTCTTTTACATTCCTTTGCAAGACTCATCGGAGGTCATGTAAATTTGTGGAAAAACTCCAATTATTTAGATAAGAAAGTTGTATTTAGTTCCATTAATATCTTACCGTCTTCATCCATGTCCTTGGGGTCGGGTCTTGCGGGTTTGGTTTCCGGATTGGGATCGATCTCACCCGGCTTCAGCTTACGAGGATCGTCAGCCCCATCCTCGCCTTCCTCTTTCTTCTGTGCTTGATCCCTAAGAAATACATTCAACTTTTGATCTGCAAACATCTTTAAAGCTTATTAAAAGAAGAAATGCTCTAAGAAGACAGAACTTGTTCATGAAGGAATCTCTTCAGTGAAAAGTCCGGCCAAAACGAGAAAATGAACATATTACATGGAAAATGTAGTAGTAAAATGATTTAAACGTTCTAATAGGAAAAATATTCCACAAAACTAATAAGCTTTTGTGTTCACACTTCCAACCGATGCATGAATACAGCTGGCATACTCACAACAGGTACTCGTATCGCTCCAAGCACTGCGCGGCTGTGCGGCCAATGATAGGAGCGATAGTCCGCCACTGCGTCGGCATGAGTTTGGCAAGGTGCAACAGTTTTTCATCCTCTTCACGACTCCACTCCGTCTTCTTGATGCTGGGGTCCAGCCACTCAAACCATCGAGCCTTGCATTGCTTAGCGGACTTCCTGTGCAGCAGCGAGGCAATACGGGACCACTGGTTTTTCCCATATTTCATAACAGCTGCTTTGAGGATCTCATCCTAGAATTCGGAATTTGATTGGATCAGCCAAGATCTTGTGGTTTCTAAATAGAAACTGTGTGGACAGATGTTGTTATGGTAAACACTAGCTCAAACTTGTTTTAGAGTTAACAGCTTTAAGCACTTTTGGCTTGTATAAAGCTCATGCAGGTATCTATCTAACTAACCACTAGTTACCATCATAACTTATTGAATAAATCTTTCAAAATATTGCCTTATATCCACAGTATACAACTACTTATTTTCATTTGGAAACTGATGAGTAAAATCTGGCTGAATTACGCTTCATTCAAAAAGATATTTCCCGTTTCTTACAATAGTCTAAACTTGTGAAATTTATAGAAACAATAAGATAGCATGAAAGCTTGTTTAACAATCCTTAAGAAAAAGTACAGATTGTTATCTTGCATTTGTTGCATCTTTTAAATCAAGAGAAACTTAGCGTAAAGATGTTTGTTTTGGAGCAGCGGCGTCAGCACGTTTGTCCAAGTTCACTAGTTCTATCCCGTTCGTCAGCCTAGCCGGTCTTGGGTGTAAAATAATATAAAAAGATATCTTAGGCCTGAGCCTAGCCTAATTTTAGTTCACTAGGTACTTACCTCAGTATTCCTCCAAACACCACCCTTTATCATAATACGCGGCATGGTGGGATATTTTAGAATTCACTCGGGTGCAATGAAAAGTATTATAAGTGCTTAATATAATCTAGATATATAAAATCAATAAAATATCATGAATACAAGCCCTGCTTTCTACTTCTGCATAGAAATAAGCAATAGTGTTGTTTTGTTTTCTAATATCTGACGAACCCCACAGAGTACGGTCAAATACTCTGTGGTACGGATCTCCATTGACTTTAAATATACATAAAATCAATGGGATCTCTCAGAAACCATACAATGCACGTGTGTACGATGGAGCCGAGCTCATTTGTGATTTTTTTTAAATTTTCTGATATTGAGAAAATATGTGCTAGCCCGAGTGTCACTTGGTGTGTCACTTTTGGCAACTATAATACAATTGCGTAGAATAGCATGAATAAAAATTGGTGACAAAAACTCTGTGATTCGCTGCTACTATTTGCGAATTAAGCCCTTGGCTTGAGGTTGTCCATAAATTACGATTCGGCCTTGCGTAATGTGAAAGAGGGGATATTCAAAATTGTACCTTAGCACTTTTGATAATTACAACTCCGTGTAGAATAGAATAATAGAATAGAATAACATTTATTACACAACTTTGAGTTATGTATTAATAATTATAAAGTACTGTTGTATGGCTTAAATATAAATTTTATGGCTACTAATAATTTAAATGTTAAATCTAAAGATGGCAGATAGGTTGGTTATTTACTGTCCAACTTTCATCGACAGCGTTCTTCGTATTCTTTAATAGTGTAGATGGGGTCTTGAATTAGCCATTCTTTAAGCCTTTTTCTTAGGGTAAAACTATCTCCCTTTTTTATACTACACGCAGTTTATTAAATAGCTTCAATCCCATGTATAGGGGCTTCTTTGAAAACTGTTCTGTTCTATGGACAGGCAAGAAATAATCGAAAGCGTTTCTAGTTTTATACGAATTCGTATCTTGCATTCGATTAGATTGATTAGAATTTAGAAGAAGCATACATGATGACTTCAAGTATATAGATTGAAGTGACTGTTAACAGTTGGAGGGTTTTAAACACTAGTCTGCAACTTTCACGAGGATTTAAACCAACCATTACATTCAAAGCACATTTTTGTAGTACGAGAACTCGCTGCAGATTGGTTTTAGACGAGATTCCCCAAAGCAGGATGCCACATTTAAGTCTAGATTCAAATAATGCGTGATAGGCCAGTCTTTGTCTGTATCTGTGGTGGCTTTAATTCGTTTAAGAACATATATAATTGAACTAAGAGATAAAGTCCACATGAGACACATCAATCAGTCCTAAATATTTATTTGAATTTACTATTGACAAGTTGAGCAAACATTTTGTACTAATTCATTATTATTACAATAATCTTGAATAATATAAAGTAAACAGCACAGTATCTATACAGGCAGCTGGCAAATCAGATACAAATGATGAATATGGTAAATCCGGGTAACATAACATACACACCAATCCAAAATGTACATTTGAAAGAAGAAACTACAGTAGGATCTACAGGCGCCAAAAGGTAACTTGTAATAATATTTTACCATATAAACCGGGGTCTCCGGCGTTTCGTTGTTCGTCTGTCTGTGTGAATGTGTTTTTAGTCAAATAAAATAACGTGTGGCATGAGACTCCTGTTCATATGTACACATATTATTATTTTGACCCAAGGAATATATATACAAAGTACGTCCAGAAAGTTCACAGACACCTGTAGGGGAAGGGTTTGACCCTGCAGTGTTAATTTGCAACGCACTAAGGGGAGGGCAAAATGGCCGAAAATAGTTGCCGCAATTTGGATGGCCACAATTTTTCTGCAAGATTCACGCTCTAGTTGACTGAAGCGCAGAATTGTCTCGTCCATCACATTTCGGCCTCACTTGTGCCTCTCAACAAATTACCTTATTACCTCCCGCTGAATCGGTGATTAACTTGAAATTTTTTCCAGACGCCCTCAGCCGCTATCTCAGCAGGTCTCTTGGATTCGTATTAATTCAACGACGGAGCTATATTGATCAAGTCGGATCTCAGCAACCAGCAAATCTGGGAAGCAGTCGGCCCTAGTTTGTAACAAGACAGCCATCAACTCTACATGCCCTAGTTAAAACAATGTTACACCTAATGTAAGACCATCCATGACAAATCTTATGACACCCCCCGTTTAACCCATGTTCACTTTTAAATGCATTCTAGAAGGGTCGGTGTATCAAGTCAAGTAAGCAAGTATTCAGCCGTAGATAAACAATCTGTGTGATAATCACTTTTTCGTATGGTCATGGCGTAACAGATCTCAGCTGCTCAGCTGAAGTGGCTGACTGCCATGAATGCCGTTGCTCGATTTTCCATTCCTCTTTACCAGATTTTGAAGCCGGTGAGGTTAAGTAGTCATAGTGTTTTTTATCAAAGCAAAAGTTTTAGTTTGCAGTTTAGAAAGATGTCTTACGAAATTGTAGAGAAAGGCGCTCCCAACAGCTTAGATTACAGAGTATTTTTCAGTAAGTAGCCACCAATCTATTTATGGAGAATATTTGTTAGATTGGACTTTGACTGGAAGGGTTGATAACAGTTCATGTTTTCACAACGAATGTTTGTTGAAAGGAGAAACGTACCGTAGCCAAGCTCTTGAAAAATGGACCACTTAGATCTGGAATATTTTTAAAATATCAGAAATCGTCATAGGCTTGTACATGACAATATTTAGAGCTGACATGAGCAATATGGGGTTCTTGCCTGCCTATTGCCTTTCTCTATGTGCAACTAAAATAATATCATTTAGTCCTTTACACAGTTTAAAGTACCGTAATAAGCCTGATTAACAGAGCTCCTAGTACAGATGAAATTTTCTTAGCTGGCACTTGGATTTCAGGTAAGAAATGTGTATTCGTCGTGTCTAGAAAACATCAGGCACCGTTGTCACCCCCTCAGGGCTGTAAATTGTCGCTGGCCCTTCCGCACCATTGAGACAATCCTATTAGCACGCTTCCATGAACACTCTAGTTCTAAATGTGATTTAAAAAAGTTAATCCCATATCAATTTGATAACACGCTCTTGTTAGTTAAAATGATTTACCAATAATTTCTGTTTCTGTCCCATTACAATCGGATAATTTAAACCGGCGCTAAACAGTTTAAATTAGCTAACGTTAATGCAACATGGAAACATAGCAGTCCACACAGGTCATAGCAGTGGTCATCAACCTTATGAGTCGGAAGTCCAAGAAGGACCGATGTTTTTGGAAGTGTCCTGTCTGCCTCTGCACACTCCCCTTGCCCTATACCTCTCTCAGCGGCCCCCATGCCCCAAGTACCAACTGAGGAAATGTCATCTGTAACTTGCAGTGCAGGGTGACAGGTTTGGTTGTCGACACAGGCACATGGGTTTCCTTCTGGAAGCATTTTCTACATTCCTACTAATCTAGATTAAGACTTATGAAAATGACTCTGCTGTAGACGGTAAAAAGGCCAACCAAATAAAATTGTGTTACAGGAAACCAATACTCATTCTCACTCTCACTGCATCTTGTTAAAAAACACTTCAATTTTGGAGCAGGTTTTATTATTAACAAGAATAAATATAGGGTTGGTTCCCATAGGACACTGTAAAATTAATCCCTAGTAAATTATTAGTGGCAAGTTTGGATGTCCTGGTTCGGTCCAAACATTTTGTCTTCAAATTTCTTAAGTAATAAATTAGCTATTTAGCGTTTATACAAAATATATAATAAGTCATTTGACATTGTATTTAAATTCTGTTTGTAATATTTCCAACTTGTTGATTTAAAGTCGCTATTGACAGTCACATGTTTGATAGTCAGATTTAAGTACTTCACTATAAATTTGAAGGCGTAAATAGTTGGGCCGGATGGTGAAGTGGTCAGCATAATCACCCAGCAAGTGAGAGGCCCGGTTTTTTGTTTCATCTTCCACTAATTTAGTTTTGTGTATACTTTTATTTTCAGAGAAGAATAACGCCGTAATTTCACCATTCCATGACATTCCACTTTACCATGATCAGTCGAAGAACATTTTCAACATGGTGGTTGAGATCCCCAGGTGGTCCAATGCGAAGATGGAGGTTAGTTTAACTTAAAAATTGACAGTAGACCAACCAGCTTTAAAAGTTTGTAACCAATAGATTTTTGGTTGTATTTTATTTAAAAGAAGGGAACGTTCATAGTGTTTAAAAAGCAACTACTGTAGTTTGCGTTGGATGTTTTACTTTTAAAATATCACTTTTAGTTATCAGTGTAAAATTCTTTTTATTTTCTTATCGTAATAGATTGACATATATTGTATGTCAATTAAATCCATTGTAAACGGTGACATTGGTGTTCTCAGATAAGTTTGCACGGTTCAAGGTCAGAGATAGCTTTGTTTCATTCGAGAAATTAGTGGCCTATTTTCATTAAGTAACTAACAGCAACTGTTTAATTGACCACAGAATTACTTAAGAATAATAAACTTTTGCAATATTAGACAAATCTGTCTAGAATGGCAATAAAAGGTTACTTTAACAGTACTTCGACTTACAAAACATAAACCTTTTAAACTACTACATTTATCTTAGCTGTAAATATTAAATAATTTTGAAACTGACAATAAAATTGAAGAGCAACTAAGAAAAAGTCAATTTCAAATATTTACATCTTTGTAACTTTATGCACATGTATTCAAATTCAAAACATGTTTATTCATAAATTGCACATGATGATACAGTACAATTATTGAATGGCATTAGCTAGTTATATAATACTTGTAACTTAATTACGTTAAATGAAACATCTTAATTTATATATTTAATAAATGGTTTATATCTTTATTTTTATAACTCTTCAAAAAAATATAAAACCTTTTCCTTTAAATATTTTTTAAACAGTTTTAAACTTTTAATATCTTAAATAATTTGCGGAATTTTATTGTAAAATTTTATACTTGCAGTTCTAGGCAATTTCCAGAACAATTTCAAGGAGTGATTTGGGATTGCTATTTTATCTCTTGCGCTAAAATGTCACTTTACACCCAGATGAACAAAATATTCTTTTGATGATGTGTTTCTCCTCTATGGGGACTTTTGACACAAATGTTTGACACTTGTTTTATCTTAGGACCTAGCGATGAAATATACTATTAAATTTATTTAGTTTTGAACTGTTTCATTGTATTTGTTAAGTATATTAGTATACACGTTTTGTAAATTACATTTAGTGTAAATGTTAGAACAAATTTATCCTGAAAATAAACTTATGAAATATTTGCAGACATTCTATTGTCATAATCATTATTAGTTCATGCGCAATGTTCATATGAGGGCTGTGATGGACTAAACATCATTTCATTTCTGGACCTTGTAGATTACTTAGGTGAGGTTTTAAATTGGAGGAATTTATTTAGCAATGTACTTGAGAGAATCTCAATTTAAAAAAAAATAATTTTAGAATCCTGTGTTGCAATGCGTTATTTCTGAAATTACCAAGATTCTGTTCAGCGCAAGAGGAGAAAATCCACTGGGAATTTGAGTTTTTCTAGTTGATAGATATCTACAACAAATCGGCTAACAGCCCTCTTTACTCCCGTTGTCCTAACTTTGGCTGAATTAAGACATATTTCCTGTAATTTAACAAATTGGCCAGCTAATTAATATACAAAACTAAACTAATATAGCTTTGCTTTGTGTAGATTGCCACCAAAGACCCGATGAACCCCATCAAGCAAGACGTGAAGAAAGGGGCACTTCGCTACGTCGCCAACTGCTTCCCCACCACGGCTACATCTGGAACTATGGCGCTCTCCCTCAGGTGTGTATATAGCAGCTGTTGTTAACCTTCCAGGGGGTGCATGGGTTTCAAAACATGAGAGGCGCACCCTGAGGGTGGGTTAAACCTTAGTGTAAATGGCAAAACATCGTTTTTCTTACAGTATGACATTTTAATCAACATTTTAACAGAAAAAGTGCAATAGGTGAAGTGAAACACTAAAAACTATAGAACTACAAAAATGGTACAATGAATTCACCTGCTCCAAGCAAGGTGGCACACATGATAGGTGAACTCCGGGCTGCCCAGTAACCCGAAGAGGCGCATCATGGAAGTTACCTCGGGCTCTAATATAAATAGTTAAAGCTAACTACATCGAAGCTGTAAGTGGCTAAATTATATTTTATCGTGTTCTAAGAAAGAAGGGCGGAAGATACACAGATGTTTCACAGGGTTTTGGCTTGTGTGTAGGCGATTTGATTAACGAACAGAGATTCACCTGGAGGTAACCTATATGCGACCTCTGGAAGGATAAATATTATGCGTTAATCAAGTCAAAGTTCAAAATTGACTCTGTGGATAAACTTCTTTTAGTTAGAATATCGTCACGAGCAAAAATGTAATAACAGGTAAGTTATTGGTGGCGTCGAAAGATTATTCTGACACTAATGTATATACTTGGAACTCTTAGACGGGAGAATAAACTGTTGCTGAGGATGAACATACCAAATAATCAGGATATGAACGCAATGTCCTGTACAGTGGAAGTCCGCTAATCCGAACTAGAAATGGGACCAACCCTGTTGGTTAAGTGAAAATTGGATCACTTTAGTAGGAATAATATGCATTTATCATATATTGAATTGGTCATATACAAAATATTTTATATTTAAATGACAATATAATTGAAGCTTGTGTATACGGTAAAAGCTCTACAATACAAAAGCTTTTTATAATGTCAATGTTGCTTGGAAGCAAACAGTGACAGATGATGTGGCGAGCGGGGCCTACGTGCGTGCCATTCCTCCCCAACAGAGGTAAAAAGCAGAACAAAGCAAACATGGAAAACAATCAATGACCATTGTTACTAACAAAAAAATGTTTAAACAGGTAAAGAGAGAGAGATAAAGAAACCACTTGTTTTGGAGTGATGGTTGGCGATAACTTGGTACATCGGCAAATATTTTTTTGTAGTGATTTTTTGGCATGGACCGAAACATGATATTATATGTTTGTTTCTTGAATATTCGGAAACCAGTTTATTTGTGGATTTTAAGCTTCCCCTTTCTCTTCCTTCTTTCCCATTGGTACTAAATTAATTGATGAGGGAGGCAGCTAAATTTTGGATGGCTGGCTTAATGCCAAGCAGCTACTCATGAGTTACTAAACCATCACAAAAAAATTTCAACTGGCAGCAATTCCACCCTCAGACCTAAATCTTATTATTACTTGCAACCTGGTTTCCTACCTCGCCCATAGTTTATTTCGGAAATCTGTGCTTTCCAATGTAACATAACTTAGTAATCTTATTAAAGTGCTTGAACAAAAATGAACCGATTTTTGTAGGAAAAGAAATTATTGTTTGTATTCATTTGTTTTCAACATAATCAAAATGCAAAGTCTAAGAGATTTCAATGACCATTGACGTTTTTGTTTCCAGAAATAGGGTTACAGGGTGAGTAGGAATAATAAGCAGATTGTTTTATTATCTTTAGTTTTTTATTGATACATCTGCATCTGTTGGTGAAGAGTTTTCAACCCTAATAACTTGAGATGCCTACTTTGTAATAAGCACTAGAAGAAGGTGACAGTATGGTTTTTTAGCAAATTGGGTGTACATCATTCTTTGGTGTGAGAAGTTGAAATTAATTTAGTTTTTATACTGTTGTAAAGCTTTTTGTTACGATTATGGCTGATATAACAATACAAAATTATGACATGATGTGTGTAATTGCTGCTGACTGTATCTTATCTTTAACTAACATTTAAAAATGCCATTTTTATTTTGTCAATAATTATTTTTAACTTGCAGGTTGCAAAAAGAGGTGATGTGCTGCAAGTCAAAGTGCTCGGAACAATTGCTCTCATTGATGAAGGTAATTTTACTGTTCATATCATATAAGGGTAAAGATGTAAAGCACTTTAATCGGCTCTTCTAGATTATTTTCTTTCAGTGGGCAAACCATATGAGTCATCCTGAAACTCACTCTTATAGTTGACTGTCAAATCTTCATTACAACAGCTAACTACTAACAGAAATGTTATGTTCCATTTTATCATCACAATTTGTAGTTGGTTGTTAAGTTCATAAATCAAGAAAATATCAATACTAAATAGTGTCAAAGTAGAGATACTCTTTAAATTGCTAAAATGACAGCCAAATACTGAATCTTGTGTGAACTTAACTAAACACTTTATATTTTTTAAATTTTATACTCATCATACTTATTATTTTTTCAAACAATGCATACGCTCAGCTAAGTTATGTCACCATCTTGTAAATAGTTGTTTTAGTCACTTCATTTCATTATGTACATATAACATTATTTTATCATAATCAATCACACAGTTTATCTGATCCCCGCCAGTCTTGACAACGGGAATGGTAGTTCAGGTACTTTATCTGCCAACTTACGAGCTCTTACTGCCTGAGATCATCTACCGTGCAGTATGTTGTAAGAATTGAAGGTGCAAATTAGGTTACAAGTTTGTTATTTTACTAGAAATAAAACTTCCCCTTAGGTATCCGGATTTGTTGTAAATACAGGTAGGTTACTAACATTTCCATGGTTTGTAATTGGTTGTTGTTTCTTTGTTTGAATGATTTAGTATTTTAAAGTTTTGTTTCGGTTAGGTATTTTAAAAGATATATCACATTATAACATGGTTTCTTGAATTTCAGGTGAAACCGATTGGAAAATCTTTTGCATCGACGTTAAAGACCCAATTGCTGATAAACTAAATGGTAAGTTACATTGCTTTGACTTTCCTATTATTGAAGCAAAAATTGATTCTTATTAATCAAGTGTTTATAAAATAGTAAACATATAAAAATCCAGTACATTCCTGACAAATGTGAAAAATCAAATTTGTTAAAAATTGTCCACACATTTCAGACATTGGAGACGTAGATAAGTACTTCCCTGGTCTGATGAAGGCTACGCTGGAGTGGTTCAAGATCTACAAGATCCCGGACGGCAAGCCTGAGAACCAGTTTGCGTTCAACGGAGAAGCTAAGAACCGAGAGTATGCTCTCAAGGTGATCGGTGAAGTGAGCCAGCACTGGCAGGATCTGATGCTCAAGAAGATCGATGGCGGTCTCTCCTGGTAAGTGGAGAGAAAAAAATATAGCGCTGAATCTTAGCGAATTTTCTGTTACAGGGATTATTTACACCGAAATGTCCTTTCGGGGGTGTTTCCTCCAAAAAAAGTTGTATGCTATAAATACTGTATTTATGATACAACTTTTAATAAACTTTGGATAAAAATTAAAGGCATTGTACCTAACACGCTTAACAAAAATTTCAGAACAAGTCATAAACTTGTACAGTTTTTATAGTAGAACACCGTTTATGGGGAAATGATCCTCCACCTCCCAAAAGGTTACTTCCAGTGGATTATTTTTGCTAGTTAGCACACTTAACCTAGAGATTTACAAAGGTACACTTGTACTAAACTTTGTAAGCTTAGCTGGTTAACAATGGCCCACACATGGTGTGTACTGTGTAATGACAAGCGAATTAATTTGTCAGCTGACAAAAGGATGTCCTTAGGCCGCTTGGTTGTTGAAAGTTTGAACAATATTTTGCAGCAAGTGCAATCCTTTAATGAGCTAACTATAAAAACCACCAAATAGTGACAGTATAAGTGAAATAAAATAAAAACATGACAAAATCTATCGAAGACAATAAAGATTCAGACTTCAAGATTGTTCATTTGCTAAAGATGACAAGGCAAGAGTTGTATTGCCTCCTTCAGGAAGTTTCTTGAGCAGGGCTAGATTTGATCCTAGATTGAAAGAGGGTTGTCCGATATGCAGCTGTTCAGGTTTTTAAGGACACCCTGGTTTCCTGGTTCTAGTAAGAAAGTTCCTTTTTTTACCCTAACAGTTCATTAATTAACTCAAAAATCTAGACCTAACAAGTCCTCCGAGCTAAAGAGTGCTCTCTTTCTCTAGGAGCATAGAGCCATTAGTGCTGTTGCATATAAAAACAAACAAATATTTTCCTTACAAAATAAAATATTTATCGCTAAATTTTAAGTTCTTTTAAAAAATTTAAGTCCAAATTTTGAAAAAGTTTTTTACACAAGTACTAGTTTAAGATTGCTTTTTGAAAGAGGTTTTACAGCATTACTGAGCAGCTGGCTATTTTCTGAGAGGTTATTTCCTCGGTTTCAGTTCGAACGTGTCAGTGGCAGACAGCCCATTCCTTGTTGACTCGGCCACGGCGGAGAAGGTCTTGGAGACTCAACCTCCTTTAGAAGCAGCTAAGCCAGTCGACCCAGTCGGTAAGTTATTCTACTGTCATTCAGCCTTACGTAGTGTGTTGGTAGTGAAGATAAATCCTTATTAAGTGTTCAAAAACTATGAAAGAGACCTAAACTTAAGTTGTGTGAATTTGATGGTTATAGGAATTTGGTTTTAGAGCTAAGAAAACATTTGTTTTGGCAATGCTATGCAAAGTTTATGTTAAAAATTCCATCCATTGGAAAATCTATGGTACCAATTTGTATCAAAATGAAGTATTATAAAATAATGATTCATAGTAAAATAGTAATTCATTTATAAAAACTGGTTGACATAAATATTGGTTTCTCAGATATAATATGGGTCGGCTTTTGTGATAAGATTTGGTTTTGCAGATTTCCGATTTTCTTAATTATTACAACAGCAGAAAAATGCAATTTTAAAACTAAGGTCAAGAAACCTTTGAGACGGTCATGTGACCATTTGCGCTTGGGAAGTGGTTCGCTAGGAAATAACAGATTTGGTTTACCATCTGAGAAGGTTCTAGTTCTGAAATCAGTTTTAAAACTGTGTAGAGATTGTTGGCCTTTGCATCTTATTAACATTGTGGATATCCACAAATTGTCAGGTGAAAATTGATCTTTAGTTTCAGCAATGTGAAAATGAATTATACAAATAATGCACATTTCAGAGTGTAGAAATTTAAATTGCCTATATCACAAACTCATAAAATTATTGAGTTTTTAATTTTACAAAAGGTTTGTTAAGATAAGTTGTTTATTAAATTTGAATGTTTTTCTCCCATTTCTACCCACTCTTTTCCAAGGAAATAATCCCTCAACTTGTGTTTTTCTCAACAATCTGGTTCTAATCTCACACCTTCTAACCTTCCCTCGGCCATTTCTTTGCACCAAATCTCTGTCCTACGTCCTAATGTTCTTAAAGGTTTGTTGTGTAAAGTTATACAAAAACTGAATTTCACTTTATATTTTTCAGTGGACAAATGGCATTTCATCTCCCTAAAGTAGCAATCACTGCCTATCACTCATCAAGCAATTCAACATAAACTCTGAAGGGATATTTGTATAATAAACGTTATAAGTTACACTTGGCTTTCTATCAAGCTCCTTTTCCTTCTAATGGCAAAAGCTTCCTCGTGTTAAGGTTAACTAGAAGATCATTCATCAGATATGATATGGCTTTTTTCTCTTCAATGACTTTTAGTACGCTGCATTTCTAACCTGTACCTTAATCTAAAACCAATTCATGAGGGTGAGGAATGAATAAAGAACTCCAAAACATTGGTTTTACAAACCTTTGTCTTTATTAAAATAATACATCCATTTGTGTGAACATTAGACGTAGCAGAGTAACCTAACATAACGAAACACACGTGCAGCGTTAACGCTTAGCTTCCGGCCCGAGCTATATACAGACAGTACATAACGTTCTCTAGACGATATAAAATACTATAAAACAACTGGCTACTTGACAAACATGCCGGGAACATATTTACAAGGGAACTCTCTTTGTACATAATCACCTTAACAAATAAATACAATAGTAAATCTGCTCAAAATAATATAACAACAATAATTAAAGTACATACAAAATGCAAGGATTGCGGGAATTAACTGTTAATTTATTCGGAAAAGTTGGAACGTGTCTTTTGGCGTAGGGAGGAAAATAATGATACACTTAATTAAAAAGGTGGCATCTCACATATGGTACTTACAGAACCAAAATATTTTATTCAACTTTTACACATAGCATAATTGGTTCAACAAAATTTATTTACCCTTTTCTCTGAACTAATAATAAATAACTGTTATCAAGAGATCAAAAGTGACCAAATAAATAACATTGATTCAATTATGATTTATTATTACGTACTATTTAAATGAGATACAATTATTATGTGATCCATCTTCAACCTTTGGAAATGTCGATTTTCTCTTAATAGGCTCAAAAGGTTTTCTACATTCAAAAAAAACAACTGTAATGTAAAAATAAATAGAAAAAATAATTTTTTTAAAAGCTGAAAACAGTTGAACGATATAAAACTCGCAAAAACCAGATAAAAAATATAGGATTGTGCTACTAAAAACAACTTTATCATGTGCCATTAAACATCCAGTACACAGCCAATGTAACCTACAAGTAAGTTGGTTGCCACTTGACGTCTAGTCACCGATCATCTTAATCTAGCCTTATCAGTAAATAGCATTGGTAGAAAACATCACTGGATATTTTATTACTTATATTTACCACAAATATACACAGATTTTGGGAAACTGTTGTCTGTAGAAGTGGGGTTCAGCACACAGCGTGATTCTACGTGATGTCACTTCCTCATGTCTGAAAAGCAACGAGATATTAAAGTAGAGCTGTGCGGGAGCAGAATTTTGGTTCCAAGACGAGAACGGGAGGGATTTTGCAAAAAAAGGGGAAGTCAGCAGGTGCCGTTGTGTCAGTATGGGACAGCTGCACCCTTATCAGCTGTCTACTATGTCATTAGCTGTTGCTAGGCAACCTCATAGGGGTGGGGTTACATAGCCAATCACATCATTTCCTGTGCATGCATGTGATATAGTGGGATCGGCCTTTGTCTTGAGGAGAGTGTAGTGTGTGTTTGCTATTTCCTTATCTCATCTCCATTTACTCAATGATTAATTTCATTTGGCAGGTTGTGTTGTAATGTATGCCCTATAGTCCAACTGCCTGATCCTAACTGGATTTAACACCATATTGACTAAGCCAAAACGGTCTCAGAACCAAGGTAAGCCTCAGTATGAGCAGTGCAAGGCACTTTTAGAAGAAAATAAACATTCAATGATTGAGGTAAAAAGGTGGCAGAAGGGGCCGAAGATTAAAGAAATCAAATGGAAAACGCACTTAGGGTAAGCTAGTGAGCTTAAAGAGGAGGCAGACAGTGAAATCACAAACTTCTGGAGACAATTTAATTAGAAAACTGGAATTTTCCAGCCACTTTTAATTAAATCTATAATATAGATGGTTAGATCTATAATGTAGCCTAAGTTTAGGTTAGGCCCTTGAGAACGGAGTTTCCCAACAACCCAAAACGTAAACGGTAGTTTTCTTCCTGAAGTGGCCGGAAAAGTCCGGTTTTTTAATTAAATCCTAGGTTATTTACTTAGCTAGCACTTCTCACTATGTTCTAGTACCTGCATTATACAAAAAGCTACACCACCTGAAACATTCTGCTACAGCTCTTCACAGTGTAAACCTTTACAGATTTGTCTCTTATAGGATCTAGTAGAAACTTCCAAGGAAATGTCAATTATTTCCTCTCAACTTTCAACTCAGATTTCAATTTCAAGGCCCAAAATACTCTTTTAGTTCGAGACTGGTCAGGTGAAATTCTTTTATACCGTCACTCCAAGCATCTACTACACCAATATTATAAAAAACAATAAAGGCAGTTAACCTACTACGTAGGTGTTACCTTGTGAGGTGAAGTATTCAGTCGATCTTGACGGTGGAGTAGATCTTGCGTACGAATAGTGAAGTGCCGATGTAGCCGACAGTGCCGCACATGATTCCCAGAGCCGCGGAGAACAGAGCCATGTAGCCGAAGTAGAATGCCGTTTGGAACAGACCGTACATTCTACGCACACAACCACATGAATTAGCATTCGTAGAGACACTGTCTAAAATTTAATAAAACTCTCAATTGTTGTCAAATTTTCATTTTTTTTGCTGTTCTGGAAAATAGGATTTGTTTTGCACATCACAGTTTTAGAGTTAGAATGATTGAAATTTCTGTTATGGTTTCATCATCTAAACTCCAACAAGCTTTGTTGGAATTCCTGTATTATCAACTGAGTTCAAGTAAATTGTATTCTAACAATAATTTTTCAACCAACTAATTAATGGTTACTTAGTATCAATGATTTAACCCTTTGAGGTCTCGTGTCGACTATAGGTCGACAAACGCTATTTCCTTTGAACGCTTGGATGTCCAGTATAGGTTGCGGTTGAAACAGTCTCTGATACGCAAGGACTACGCTACACTAACGGCTCCTAGCAGAGAACACCAAACTACAGACTACTTCCCCAGACGCCAACTCACATGTGAGTTTGACAGCACTTACCGACAAACAGCCCGGTGGTTTAGTGGTTATAGTGACGGACAGTTGGCCCCTGTCTGTCACAGCTGGGTTCGAATCCCACCCGGTGCGCTCTGGTACGGTGCAATGCTTAGTCATTGGGTCATTCCGGGTGCGGGGCCACAATGACCCACTGAAGAGAAAATGGCTCGTCAAATCCAGTAAGGCGGAGAGTGGCACTTTTGAGCTTAGGAGGTGCTAAATCCCAGCTTAGAGAAGTGGTTCAATGACTGGTAATGCACCGTACCAGAGAGCGATTTTGCTGAAATTTTCTTACAGGGGACTGAGGAAACCCATACGGGAGGCTTTTTACAAAAATTTAAAAATAAAATGAGACAAAGGGTCAAGTCAAGAGTGATTTCATCAGACCACATTATAATAAACTGTAGGCCAGGACCAGGAGCGGTATTAGGTAAGTGATCATTGCCATAGTATTCTATTATAGTTTTATGTTTATTCTAACATACTCTTAAGCTATCTCTTTTTGTCTTGACAAAGGTCCTAGTAGGGCTGAAAATTTGACAGTCTGCGCTCTTTTATGTGTTTCTACTTGATCTAAGTGAGCCAGCTCTCCTTTCTATTTCTTTTTGATAGCATAACATAGTTTTAGTGAATCATGTTAAAATCATAACATTGTAGTTCAGTTTTTGATGCTGATTTTCTTTGTTGGATATTTTGACATAGAGGAAGGTGAGAACTTACAAAAATTATCCCTGACTTCTGCTTAGCTTTGGACCACATTGTAAGAACTACTAATTAATTCTAAGGCTTCTGTCTGAAAAACCCAGCTGTGACGCAACTACCTGGACAGTAGTATCTGGCAGTTTAGGGGTTAATATAACAAAGGAGCCCATATCAAAGTCCCTGCAAAGTATTTTTTTGTAATATTAACTTACTTATTAAAAACTTACTTGGTTTTAAAGAAGAAGTAGTAAAACGAGTACATGTAAACATAAGTAGATGTTGAAGCCGCTGCAAGAAAACTGGTCCACTGCCTAAAACAACAGAAATAGTTCTAACTGCAAATGCCATGACAAATTAACACTTTACACAGCAGGCTAGCTGTTAATAAAAAAATAATTGTTCCTCCTTGATATTTATAATGTAGGAAAGCATCTAATAGTATGCACAAATAAAAACCCCTTTTCCTATTTTATGTATTTTTCAGCACCTTCAGTTAAAACCAGAAGACATCTAAGAATCTTATGGAAAATTCAGAGGATGGAACTAAAAAATAAAATTAAACCGTTAGAGATTAAAAAGCTCAAACTGAAAAATGGACGTATTCGATTAAAAATGTTCAGGAAAGAAAGATCACTTGAAAATGAATTGTTAACTTACCTAAGTTTTGAAGTTTAAAAGTAGTTTCTTGTTCTCAATTCAAACAGATTATTGAGCAGCATATCTACATCAATGTATACATTATGTTTTGAATGACTAAATGATTTAGCGGTTCAAATTCCTATTCAATGTTGACATCGTATTAAAACATTTTAATTTTAAGCTTAGAGCCATTTGTGTAAGATGTAAAGTGTAAGAGAAAAATAATTCTAATTCTTATTGACATTTTATTAAATTAAATTGAATTTTACATTTATTAACACTCTGATAAAGTAATTAACTAATTATGCTTATAAGGGAAAGCTAGTGAGGACATTTGACAAAAGGTTACTATTAGCATTTTTGTTGCCTATGTGAGTAGTTACATTGAAAAAAGGATGTAAGGACTATATTTTGTTTCAAAAAACTTTGTCAATAGAGAAAAGCAAGGAACGTTATTTTTCAGTTTGGGTAAAGTCTTTAATGAAAACTTGCAATTTTGAGTAGCTTTACTGGCCAAAATATTAAGTAGTTTTAATCTAAAGGGCAAAAATAAGGAAACTAGGTACAGGAACCATTTCTTTTACAAAAAACAATTCTGTATTGTGATGTGACACTAAATTAAACAGCTGGGGTTGGCTTGATTTGTTTGAAGTTGAGTTGAGTACGACGCTAACCGTAGTTACAACAGCAAACCTCATCATTTTCCAGACATTACCTTGCGTCAAGAATGTTTATGGATTCAATCAGGAAGCAAAAACACCTCAACCAAGTAAACACTCTAGACTCACCATCGGTAGTCCTCCGCGTTGAGCAAGAAGTACGTGCAGACTATCGTGACGCACACGGTGACGATCATCAGTATCACAAACACGAGCAACATGAAGCCGTAAACGTAGTAGATCTTGTACGCCCAGAACGACGTGAAGATGAAGTACCTGCAACAAACCCAACCATGTTAAAACAAATGTGTCTTGTGTAACCTTGACCTTTACCTAGTGTTCTCACATAGTCATTTGACAAAACTGCATTAATCAGATTTAAAACATGTTAAACAACACAAATTTATTTGAATTAGATCAGGCGCAAAATAATAATGGTGGTGGGTGTTAAGTTGTATGCCAACTTAAATAGCTAGAAAGAGTCTTAATAAGTTGTATTGACAAAACTGCCAAATAAAATATGAGAAAAAAGTACTCATAAAACATTCTTTATTGCAAGACAGAAAAATTTCAATGTCTTACTAAGGTACCTCGTTACCAACGAAGACAACTTACATTTCAATGAAGATGGAACCGAAAGGCAAGACACCGCCGAGGAGCACAATGACGGCCGGCTCCATGAACCACTTCTTCTCCGGGATTGGTCGAGGCACTGCGTTGATGCGACACGGGTAGTCCGGCTGTCCGGCCAGGTTGCGCCCCAACACCGTCCCCACCATCGTCAGCGGCAAGATCACGAAGAAACAGATGCAGGTCACAGCCACCTGCAACACGTAACATGTACTCAGTTCCATGGATGTCCTTGCTTTTACTACTGTTAGCAATTAATTCATTGAAACTTGTTATTAGATTGTTAATCATTCTAACACGTGATTCTCCATGGAGAATTATAAGCAGATTTTAAACAAACTTATCAGTACATATTTTCCCAGTTTTCAGCTGTAAACCTCAAGTTTCCTGATGTTTTCTTTTTTACACAACACAAAATAAAATACTCAGAGAAAGACTTCCTGACCAACAGAACTCTACCACTCCAGAACAGCAACACATGACCATTAGCATTATTGCTGTATAACATATTTTTCTTCAAATCATTTTGATGCATGTACTGTTCTCCATGAATATGTGAATAAAGAATATTGTCTAGATTCTGACAGCTTCTCCGAGAAACCCCAAATTTAAATGCCTAACTAGTAGTTTTTGGCATAAATTTCACACACATTTTTTTCTGTCTCAGAAAAATGCCTTAGTCCCTTACAAATTTGAGAGCAATTAACGTCAAGCAGCAAAAAATACTGTGAAATTACCTAAATATTTACCTTTATTTATAAATTACCTCCAAGTATGTTGCCTTGTAATATCAAGTAACATTAGGACAAATTCTAATTTATTTCACAATCAAGACCAGTACAACTGTTACCCACCATGCTGCCGGAAGGTATAGCTCTGGAGGCGTGGTAGTAGATTGCGATGAAGTTGATGAAGAAGGCAGTTCCGCAGACCAGAGCGGGCAGCAAGAAAGCAGACAAGATCATCTGCTTGATCCATATCTTGCCGCCGAGACGTGCGTACAGGCCTCCGCCGAAGTAACCGTTCACAGGACTGGTAGCGGCGTATACGAAGATAGCCGTGCTCAACAGTGACCCACGCCTGTAAGGCAGTGGTTGTTAAGTTGAAGAAAGCGTTAAACATTTTAATAATAAGTCTAAGAACAAGTAAATGATTAAGAACGGTGAAATTTCAGAGGCTACTGATCGGTAGCCTAACACATATATTTTGTATTTCTTTTGGTACAATTAGATAGTTAAGTCTGTTTCCTTGCCCTATCTTTCAGTAGTTTCATGAGGTAGTTAGTTTTTGAAATTTGGCGAATTATTGGCTTGAAAAATGTCTTTAAACTTTTCCCTTACTAAAGAAAAATGACCGCTACCAGAATTGTCTGTTACTTCTTCTCTTTGTTCTTGACCATTTCTAATCCGTTTTCTATTCCTCATAGATATTTTACTAAAAGTGTTTTCTAGAAATAAAATAAATTTATAAACTGAGTAATCACTTTAGTCACATGAACAGCTATCCAGCTGTTGCCATTGGGAACAATCACATTCCTAAAAGATGTTGTTGCTGAGGCTTTAAGGGTTCAGAGATGTTTTATGAGATTCATCAGCCTTGGAGACTTAACTTTCCTGAAAAAAATCTGAAATACTCTACTTTCCCGATTTAGATCCTAGTACTACATGATACTTTCTAACTCGCGCAAAGTTACACTGCTGACATTAACAGACTGTTTTCAATTTTCTACTCACTCGGTGTAAAGTTCGCCCAGTATTGCGAAGATGATGACGGCTAGAGTGACGGTAGTGACTTGATAGCCGGCTCCGATGAGAGCAGAGAACAACATGGCGTTAGTAGCTGGCCTGAACACGTCTCCGTGCACCTGCTTCCAGCCGTACTCGTCCCCTAGGTCTCGCTCCTGCAAACAACCGACATGTTCACTATACATACCCTTCAGGGTGTCCAGCATTCTCGTAAAAAAAATCTCGTATATTTCCCGGTTTTGGGATACAAAACTATTTGGCTTCAATATAAATGTACAAAAACTGTTAAAATGCTATAAAGAGAATCATAGTTACTTGCACCTAGCTTTGACAATTTGTGGAAGATAACAGCAATCTCGTTACCATCTAGTAACCCATTAGCGTTTGTGATGAAATCATGACATCCGTTACCATTTGGGAGATCTCTAGACTTCTGCTAGCGTCTGTGACAAAATCACAACGTTCATTACTATTGGGCAGCCGGTTTAGTGGTGTCCTATTTTTCTACAACTCGCAGAGCCGGGCGAGGTACGTAGAATCCCTACCACGACTCGTTCCCGTTCCACATCTACCACCCACTGTCCACTGACCCGCCAGAATATATCGAGCGGAGCCGATTGAGCAGTCGACGTAGTGAAGGGGTTGTGCCTGCACACTTACACACAGCACAATAGAATAACAATAACACTAATCTATACCTAACAATAACATCCAAAATAGTTATATACAGTATCCTGGATAGCTCTAATTTTCATACACTTCTTTTCTTTGGTATCAGATTATTGCAATACAGTAGCAGCCGACACTGTACACCTGAAGGCAGCAAAGTTGAGTCAGCTGACCCCTGACAAGAGTGCAGGGAGGAAGGGAAAGGGTTGCGCGCACACACTCACATACAGCCTGTGCGAGGTAGTGAAGACGGGAGAGGGCACATGATCTACTTCCCCTATGATGCGCACAGGACACTTCTAAAGCAGCTTCTATAATACTCTTCTCAAAACTTCCTAGTTTAAGGACGAAATGCTCGCATGCTTCCCAACTTTGTATATTGAAAATGTCCGGATCATCCCCAGTTTTCCAAAAATGCTGGATACCCTGTCTACACTGCCGGCCAAACTGAAATTTATCCTGAAAATAAATGAGATCTGAACGGGTTATTTAAGAATATTGGAGTAGCAAGACTAGGCTGTCGGAAAGATCAAAGAAAAAGGGGCCACCAAGTGGCAGTTGATTAAAAAATTATTGAGATGACTGGAAAGACCACAGAACTGAGATGTCTGAAAAGGCATTATTGGAGTAGATAAAGGACCAGGGCAATAGAAGCAGTGCCTTATTCAATTTTGTGAAAATTATTCTGTGTTGAATCCAAAAACACCATTATTTATATTATTTTGTTTTGTTTCCTTGGGTAAGACTAATTTCACAAGATAGTAGCTAGTCACAAAGAACCCATAAGATTTATCAGGTGTTTTATTAATCTAAGTAGTTTATTTAAAACAATACAAGTTTCCTTATTGGTCAAATCACTTCAGATGTTATCTAATCCTTAAAACGCTCAGTGAATTACAGTAGAAATCAAACTACTTTGAGGAAAAAAGATATGAAACTAAATCTTGCAATAGTTCAAAGAACTTCCGTTGAGTCAAGAGGTTGATGTTTTAATAGTGAATAACAGCTGTTACCAATAATAACGACAAATGTTTATCTGATTGGATGAGCAATAAAACAAAACAATGGCACATTGGTTAACTGCATCAGATAGACTAAGCGCTTAGCACTCACCATATCATCTAGTTCCTCGTCTTTGCTGTATCTGGCATAATCTTTCCTCAGCGTTCTCATGAGGATCATCGACACCAGACCCACCAGGAAGATCACCATCATGAAACTGTTGAAGATGCTGAACCAGTGTATCTGCCAACAAGATAAATAATGTTTAACCAGAGCTTTAAGCTCAACTAGCTTATTGATTAAATTATTTCTAAGCATGATCAAGTATTGTTTTTTGTTCAAATCAAGTCTAATTAGGTTTTATTTAACCCCAAGTTGAGTGTTCTTTGTCCTTATTGGAAACATTCTTTAAGTTACCAGTAGACCTTCAATTCTCTAATAAGAACCAACTTGGGACTATTTTTCATTTTTTAAAATCTTGACTAGTATTACTATTTTTAAAAACCTACACTTTTAACCTACCATGATTTTAATGTGGAATTTAAAAGAAAAGCAACTTGGTTTTCTTAAAGTTGACCCAAATCTTTTAGTCTCAAAACCCCTCGAAATTTGTATTCTTTAGCGTGTGTTGATTTTTCTTGTTTGTATTAAGCAAAAATGGGTACAATATTTCTTTCCTTGTTTAATATTAGAACTCCGTCGGTTTTTAAATGCCTCTGTTTAGTAGGTGGATGTATTGCAACCAATTTCAGTTGAAATCTTGTGCAGTTGCCAAAGGTTTGGCACACATTTGGGTTTGTTGATCTACAATACTACTTACTTTGAAGTTGTGCCATTAGATTTGCTCATAAGCAACAAATACCTGCATTCACATTAGAAAATAAATAGTCTGGCACAGTAATCTCAGAATGAAAGGTCACTAAATCCACTCACCCGATGTTGGAAGAACTTGGGGTCCAGATACTTGTCGAACCTGTCTTGAACTTGACCGACGAGGGTTTCCAGTTGACTTCGTACGTGAACGGGATCTTGATCCCTGCCTCCAGCTTCACCTTGAACTCGGAAGTGAGGTTCACGTCCACGATGTACTTTCCGTTGTAGCCGATGTCAAACTTCTTGTGTGTCCAGATGTAGTAGTTTATCTGCTGGTTTACCTCCTCCATCTCACCCACAATTCCTAAAATGTTGATTGTTATGAGAACGTTGTCATTTTTTGAGGTTTTGAACATTGACAGCTATTTGTGAATTTTGTCTACTGAGCACTTTTTTGTTTTTTATTCAAGGGTTGTGAATTTTTTAATGTACAGTGCTACCACTCAGATATTTTCTGTTCACAAAGGCATTGTCTATCAAGGACAGAGGTTTTGTCATGAATTGTACCATTAAGCCTGAAATACAGATAAAACCATCTTTTTTAGAGTATTATAGTTGCTTACCCCAGATAGGAAGATCATCGATGTACATCTGGTACCAGTAATGGTTTTTCACAGCGTAGATCAAAGCTTTCAGCTTTTCTTCATTGAGCTGGATTTCACAGTATGGTGTTTTTGAAATATCGGCTGAAAAATTACATATATTCTTGAAAGGTTCACAGGGATTTATCTTTTTGAACATTTCTAAAAAAGTTGAAACGTGTCACATGTTTTTCGAAATAAACGATTTATTTATTTATCTTTTTCCACAATGTTCAACTATTTAAAATGATAAATAAATCAATAGTTGTATTTATTAATTTTTTTATCAATAGATTTATGCAAATTGCCGCCCACCCTTCAACTCATTTTTGTTAGCAAGATGCTGAATTACATGTCTTAATTTCAGTAAGAAACAAAATATGCACTGTGTTAATATTTTGGCAAAATCAGGATTCCAGAAATAATTATCTAAAATTTAAAATTCTTTGGGTCAAGGGGCAATTATAATTTGAATGGCAGGAATGCTGTAGCATAACTGTTTCAATATTTAAAGCGTAAGAAACTTCATCATAATTTCAAGCATACTGTCCGACTCACAATGAATTGGATGGTGTCACTTTCCTGCGATCTACACAGCAACTTACTTTCTAGATAGTCCTCACAATTTGAGTTCTCACAGCTTGGGGTAAATTCTCAGACTCACCTTTATACTCGATGTCCAGGCCACTAAACTCCAGCTCCACACCTTGCAGCGCCTCACCCAGGGTCTCGTGGTAGTGACTGATAGTCTCCTTGGTGCCCATGCAGAACGGTAGGGAGAAGTAAGCGTAGGTCTCTTGCCGGTTGTGGTACGGCCCCACCGTGTTCATCCATAGCACCACCTCGTCGTTCTCTTGGTACTGGAACATTCGTACATGTTTGTTTAGATGCTGGTGTTGATGTCTGTTGCATTAGACCTGAGGTGGAGTGATTGGAGCATTGCTGCTCTGGGCTGAACTAAGTTGGGACAAGAGTTTAAATACTGGCAGTTTCCACTGACTATTTTGCCAAAAGAATTTGGCAACACTAGCTAAAATTAATGTTGTACATTACAAAATAAAAGTTAATTTTTATCAACATAGGACAGTATGAAATATGTACTCATTTTCAATGTTTGGAAATTTAAAAAAATGTTGGTTATTTGATGAGACATTTTTGGCCAAATTTCTACTATTTTCTAACCTAAAACAATTATTGACATGAGCTTTATTTCATTCAAATTTGTAGAAATTCAGCAAAAAGTACATAAATCAGGGAAGGTTATTAACCCTTTGCGGTCTCATTTTATTTTTAAATTTTTGTAAAAAGCCTCCGTATGGGTTTCCCCAGTCCCTGTAAGCAAAATTTCAGCAAAAGTGCTCTCTGTTACGGTGCATTACCAGTCATTGAACCACTCCTCTAAGCTGGGATTTAGCGCCTCCCTAAGCTCAAAAGTGCCACTGCCGCCTCACTGGATTTGATGAGCCATTTTCTCTTCAGTGATCCTCAGCGGGTCATTGTGGCCCCCGCACCGAATGATCCAATGATTAGCATTGATATGTACCAGAGCGCACCCGGGTGGGATTCGAACCCACGCTGTGACAGACAGAGGCCAACTGTCCGTCACTATAACCACTAAACCACCGAGCTGTTTGTCGTGGGCTGTCAAACTCACACGTGAGTTGGCGTCAGGGGGGAGGGAGTGGTAGTTTTGGTGTTCTCTGCTAGGTGTCGTTAGTGTAGCGTAGTCCTTGCCTATAAGAGACTGTTTCAACCGCAACCTATACTGGACATCCAAGCGTTCAAAAGGAAATAGCGTTTGTCGACCTATAGTCGACACGCGACCTCAAAGGGTTAAAGTCTGTGTCCACAATTTAAAAAACTTTAAAAGCAAATTCTTCTTTATTTAATTAGACTGACAGTTAAATATCCTTCTTTTGGTTACAAGGATTAACACGTTTTGTTGCGTCAAGTGCTATATTTTTTGACGGCATGACCCCAGTGAATCTTGCCGTCGTGAACCACTGGTGGGTCATGCAATAATCTTCTCCTAATACACTCTAAACTCTTCCTGGCCAATGTTTCTTGGAAATGAGTTTATGGCCTTTTTTAATACGTAATAATACTAACAAGTGTGAAAAAAATGTTGCGAATTTCTTACTTTGGGTCAAATTTACCTTGTCATTTGATAAAATGACCATAATATTGGTTGTTGTGAACGTGTTTAGTAAAATAATAACTTAACTGGTATTTTGGGAATTTTATGTAAGCCAAATTGTTCTATTCTCAATTTAGCCAGCTAAAATGTTTAGTTGGTAATTTTGTTTATGTAAGCTTCAAGACTGTTTTACCTCAATAAACTTACTCCACCACAAGGAAAAACTGTTTGACAATTTAAGATAATCTTTTAGGAAATTCAACAAACACTTACTATACACTCAAAATATATTAACAGTTTTAAACTAATATGTGTTTTTAATAATAAATTTAGCATTTTAATCACAGCTCAGTTAATTACTGAACTGAATAGTACTTCAACAGATAAAAGCCACAACATTACGTTTGACACTTGATAACCACTAAAAAACTATGATTGCAGTCATGAACCACTAATTGAGAGGCGGGCTGAGCTAGGAGAATAATGCAATTATCTGCCACTTTCAGTTCTTCCAACAAATAACACTTTCACCTCCAAACAAACGCTTTCCATCGACAGGCAGGGAGACACAAGGAACCCATCAACTTTAGTGCTTAAAAAAGAAACCAATTTTAAATATCAAAACACAGTATTATGGAATTGTATTCAGGACAACCCATTTCAAAGACAATGCCTTTATCTTCAAGCCTGAACAAAATTTAAAAAAAGTAAGGTAAAATCAATACTTAAAAACATAACAATAGTAGACATGTGTTAAAATAAATGATACTAAGTTAAACTATGTAGGATTTTAAATTAAAATATAATCATTATATTAATTCTTTTATAAAATTGTTTCTTAGTAAACCTAAATAATTTTGAATAGATCTGTCTTTATGATTAAAAATTGTTGTTATAATAAGCAAAATTTTTAAAATAAGTCTCCCATATTTTTAGATGCTTAATTATTCTAGAGGTAGAAGATACAGTTATGTTGCCTTATACGAGGGACATTCAATAAATAAAGAGACAAACAATTCTAGCCACATATAAAGTCAATTGTTTGACTTCATTTCTATCAACAATGTAAGTTGGCATCCCTGTGAACATTTAAACCAGTTGTATTGTCATTATTGAGATTTAACGTAACCAAAATGCACACGTTTTACAAAATTATTATAAATAACACAGCACAAATAATATGTTGTTAAAACACATGTTTATTTTTATAATAAGTTTTAAATTGCCATTTTTTTATTTAACCTTTACAAAAAAATTGTTTCAGGTATAACAAAAATTCAATAACCTACACGTTGGAAATAAGTATGTGTTATAAGTATGGTATATTTGATTTAAAATAAACAAAATTTTGAACTAAGAATAGGGAGCCACCAGTAACAACACTATAGTCATAGATCAAATGAGAATTGCTAATTTTTCCAGGAACCATCAATAAATTCCTCTACGAAAATAAGGGAGACGCCTTGATATTTCAGATTGAGTAGTACTCTGACGCAATCAACCAAACTCTTATCAATGGTAGACCTGATTACTCTTGATGCCAGATGTGATTATCAATAACTGTAACATATGTGTCAATACAATTTATCTCCGAAAGTTACAAGAAGATTTGGCTTATTTCCACTAACAAGGTTTGCTTTGAAGAAAATTAAACATATACTCTTGATTTAAAACTGTGTTGATACCGTATCTACAGCAATAACTTTGGTTTGCTTCATACAGTAGAAATTCAATAGTTTGAAACTCGCTAGTTAGATACCTTTACAGTGACTTGACAAAGTTAGATTTAAAACTATTCTGTAATGTAGAACTTACGAACGGAAATTATGATTTGCAGTAAAACAGTATTTAGCGGTACTTTAACAACTCACTTTGATCAAATCCTATATAATAATTATACTGCATAATTCCACAATTTCAATAGTTCCACAACCCTTCTGTCCACAAATAGTCAAATTATCAAGTTTCTACTGAATTTAGGCCTTTTATAATGTTTAGTTACTTCTTTTGCAACAAAAATATATTGGCCTGATGTCTTTCTTAATAACCAACATTTTGGATTAACAACAAATAACTGTCAGCTGCATCGAAAAAGTGTGTTAGTGGCAACTATAATAAGTGTAGACCTACTCTTAGTGTTCAAATTTGTTCAACACTTGGTACTTTCCAAAAATGTTTTACTAATATTTTTAATACAGGACAAACTAAAACAAAGCGAAAGGTCATTTTGATTTCCGGCAAGATAAATAACAGCAAAGAATTCAAAAGATTAATTTATTAATAAAAACACAAAGATACTAATTTTGATTTCCTGCAAGATAAATAAGAGCAAAGAAATCAAAAGATTAATTTATTAATAAAAACACAAAGATACTAAGGAAACTTCATAATACACTTGAAACCCCTTTTAGATTATAGTCAAAGGGTTATAGAAGAGGTTATGGAATACCCTTAAACTTAAGTTCAAAAATACTACAATTTCCAAAGGTAATAAATAAAAAATCCTTTTCAAGCGATTCTCAGTACAGCACTGTTTTTCAGTATAAATCATGTTAAATTATAGTACAGAAAATAGTTCCTTATTTAAATAAAAAAATTGGTGGACTCAAAACTTATTTCAAAAGTGATTTTGAAATAAAAAGCTTTATTTTTAAGTTTTAACAGTTTTCAAAGCATGTCATAAAAACCTGAAAAATATAAACAACTGAAACCAAAAATGTACTTTTTTAGAATTTAGTTCTTTTTACATTACAAATCATTAAATGTTACACAAAAATGTGTTAAGATTCTATGTGATTTCACATTTAAATAATGTTCACATGATGAAGCCGTTTCCATGATTGCTACCAGAGCACCAGTGTACTGCGCAAGCTTGATTAATTTACTGTACTGAGACAACTGGGTCAACTAGGTATGAGAATTAGGTCTTAGGTGGTCTAAGGAGTCAGCTGACGAGCTGGAAATTCTGGTCATGCTGTTGTCGCGGGTTCAAATCCTGCAGCGAGCGATCCATTTTAAGCTTTCTTACATGTATTATGTATACATTTAATATACATACATACATTTAAAATAAAAATACTGATTCAGTACATATATTTGCAATCAGTGGTCCTTATGAATGAGCTTAGAGACCACTTACGTGTGGTTTAGTGATGAGGAGGAGCCACCCAAATAAACAGTAACTGTCAAGGGTGGAAGTTGACTGCGTAAGAGAGTTTAATGTGGATTTTTCAAAATGCCAGTTTTGCTACTTTTTGCTTTGTATAGAGGAGAAGGACACGTTTTTGTTGTTTTTCGGTTCATTACATTTCTAATAAGAGATTGCGATAGAGGGCGCGAGAAAGTCACAACTTAAGTAAAATACAAAAAGACAGAAAACTGTGATTTAAAAAAAATTGGGCCAGGCTTCAAAGTGTCAAATATACTAAAAAGAAAGAGTTCATCTAAAATTGAACAAACAATAAAAGAATGACAAGGGAAATATTGCACATAACAGGTTTGCTGCTAGCGGTACGGAATCGACCCACGGTCATATCATTGAATTAAATACAATTTTAATGTTAAAACATGTTTGTTGCAGTTAATGTGTTAAAATGACCAAACCTTTCTGAAAATTATTTCACATGTCTCCTTAACCCTGACAGTTTGCTCCTATAAATAGATATTTAGGGGTGTTGGTATTATGCCTAAACGTGATTAAGCCACAAACCGATACGTAAGCGAAAGTTTATGCCACCAAAGATAGGCTTGCTAAATTTCAAAAGATATTCGGAGCTTGTCTAACATGTATAGGAATAAAGCCGCAAATAGTTCGATTAAGTAGGCCTAGCCTAGGATCATATTATGTAGCCTACTTACAATATCTTCTTAAAACGAAATATACTCATCTTAGGTACTGAAATTTTGACGGAGAAAATAATTCGTCTTCTTCAGTGAGGATTAGCAAGACCGTGCACTGATTCCCCGGTCCTTCGCAATGAGGTTGTTCCTACCACTATTAGTCTGATGGCTATTAGTATTGCTTGACAAATTAAAAGTTAATAAGTGTATAAAGCTTACAATTACAAAATAATATATTAATTTGATTACTTACTAAATGTGTGTGTTCATCACCGCCCACAGAAAACACAACAAATGACAGGACAGTGACAGCGAGAACGTCTTTGACTCGTAGTGTAACCATGATAATGATGTTTCTAGTATAACTTTTTAAATTTTAACACTAAACTATCCGTTTACAAGGGAATAATAACATTTTAAAGAAGGTACATAGTTAATTCCAAGACATTGTCCATTTTACTGATAAAAATAGGCCTCTCGAATACTTGTCGACTGAAAGAAAGTGAGACATTTACACGTATGCAGTGATGTCATAAAAACTAAACAGCTGAAATTTCCCTAATACAGTTTGTGAACAAACTCAACTTACTATAGTAAAACAATACCAAGTAAAGGAGGAACTCTCGGTCGAGAATAAAAAGTAAACTCTATACACCCTGCTCCTTGAAATGCAATAACAATAATACTTAACTGCAATATAATACTGAATGTTGTAATTTATTGTGTCGGAAGCTACTTTTAGCATGGAGTTAAAATAGTATTAGTTTAAAACCAATAATTAGTAGTAAACCAAAGGCCTTTTGCTATCGTCGCCCTGCTCAGTGGCAAACTGTTTCCGCTACGAAAATTGATTAAGAGATTATAACAGGCTAGAACATTTAATTTATTTAGAGTTAAAGCAGATTATGTTGACTTTTAAAGATACTAGTCTACTACTGCTTAAAAGTGAAAACATAATAGCTGATAACAGCCAGAGCCAACTATTACAAGGATTAACCATTAACTTTAATGTTTTCGTTGCAAATCTAGTTTGTTTAAAATCTACAAACGTGAACGATGACTGACCCCACTGTCTTTATTCAAGAGGGTGGCTGAATAGAGCAAGCGCGGATCCAACTCCTAGTACCGCATTTATATTCGAGTGTAAACACTACAAACAACGTTTTAAGTAAGTTAATTTACTTAAATGTTGAAATTTGTCTCGGGATCATAAATGTAGAGGCTTATACACAGTACACCCTTTCACGTTCGTTCAAAATTAAAGGCCATATTCTAAAATTGAAAATTCAAATTTTCCAAAAGAACGGATTAGTACATCTGTTAATCAATTATAATTATTATTTTTAATTCAACTTAAACGATGTTGCGTTTATATTTTGCGGTAATATTGACTTTATAGTCCCCGAGAAAGGTAGTCCACGTATTAGTACTTTCAAACCTACATCGTTTGCAAATTATTTCTATGTTGAAATTCCTATACATAGTTCCACGCCCTATTAACTTTAAATATACCTCAAAACTACTTTAAATATTTAATAGGCTAATTATTATTATTACTGTGTCAATCATTCGGATACTTGCTAGAGTCATCATAATAGACATCGACTATTATGCCCACTCAAGTCAATAGAAAATCAATACCCAATATTGAAAGTTCATAAAGTACCACTATTGAGTTCAATTGTTTGATAAAGTAAATACTGTGTGTTTATTAATATCAAAATTATATAACTCGCAAAACGAGTTGAGCTTATTAAACCATACATACTGTAGCACCATTCGAATAATGTTAATTAAATTACTATCGAACGGGCAGAGTAAAGTGAGAATATAGTGAGAAAAAACATTTCCTAATGTACATTTACTTTGAGAATTTAAGTCAAAGGAAATACGCATTAAAACTGATGGTATTTCTTCATTTTTACAATGTAGTAGAAGAGTATAGCGTGTACACGATAGAATTATTTTTCTGCTTTATTGTGTTGGCAGCAGCGTCCAAGTGACGCTTGGGCTTGGCTTATCTTCTTTTTTCTGATCTGAAGGGTTGTTGTTTGTTTGTCAACAACATCTTGGTTTGTTTTTAAAACGTTTCTCAATATGTTTGAATTTTTAAATTAATGAATTACAATTTGTGATGTAAGTCATACCGTACTGTGAGTAAAGTATTTATTCAGAAACATTGTTAATTCTGATACTGAATTGTACGGTGTTGGGAAGGAGAGGTTTTGGCGGCAATTGAGAGAATTCCTAGCAGGTTCGTATCTTAAGATGTCCTTTAATAGTGCAATTTAGGCTAAGCCTAATGATTCGTTATATTATTATTAAAACACACATTCTAGCCTAGAACCAAATTATCAAGTGCGCCTTTTATAAACTTAGCTGTATCCGTTGAGGTTAGAATTCGTTTTTAGACTAGCTGTCAATTTTACCTTTTGTTGGTTGTGCTATCCCGTGCTAGGCAGCAGCGTAAGTTGTTAGTTGTGGTTTCAACTTATCCCGTGCTAGGCTTACTCTATTCAGCGCTGAGCAAGGATATTCACTAATTTTGCAGGTCTGTAATTGAATTTGTACCCCTTATGAATGTCTCAATTAGTCTCCCAGGACATGTACACCTTTTAATAAAAAAAGGTAAAGTTTGTCTTGTTTAACGAGGCGAAGTTAGGACTACAAAGTCCTCTCTACCACTCAACCTCGACCTTTACCTAGCGTCACCGTATTAGTCACATTACAAATGTAAGTGGTGACTGCGGGGATCGAACCCGAGCCACCGGAGTGATGAGCTCCGAAGTCGCGTGCGATACCAATCCGCCACAGATCCGCTTAATAGGCAAGTCCTAGTGCTTCTTATGGCCACTATATCCTTAATAGCCTACATTCACTGCTACGGACATGTTTTAACATGATCGTGGCACGGTTCTGAGCCGCTAGCGCTAGGGTTATAGAGATTATGTGAATGTACACGTTCTGTTTTTACTCTTCTGTAGGTTTTCTGATTAATGCATGTAACACCGTTAAAAATTGCTATTAAAATCTTAACCCTTTTGTTTTGATGGATAAGTTTAACATAAAAATTCCTATTTCAGTCACATTTAAATAAAGTGGCTATAAGTGGTATTGATTAAACAGGGGATAGTGACGGTTTCAAACATACTCCCGCCACTATGACATGTTGCTGTTAATGTAAGTTGGCATGAGAAGTTAAGTTAAAGTAAAACTTTCTACTGAATGAACAAATACCTTAGTCCATCCATTAGACAAGAAAGATGATAGGACTGATAACAATATTAACGTGGAATCTCTTTACCTTCCGTAACTTACAAAATATCCTCTTACAGCCTGCTGGACCAATCTCAGCAACAGTTGAGTCATAACATTTGTGAATACCAAGCCATTTTCAGACCTAATAGGTCCTGATCAGAACTAATCTTAAACTTGAAACCAATCCTTAGACCTCAAAACATATATAATACAAATTTAGTATGTACAATTGTGGCTTTTAAGACGCACTTGACTCGATTGACTGTGATTTACTTTTCTAAGTTATTAAAAAACAAGGCCTAGATCTTTATATTTGGCTTTAGTTAAGGAAGCACTAACAGACACAAAATCCAAAGTAAAATTTACGTGGGATCTTTCAGAACAAATTTAAGGGGCTAGACCGGGAGATTAACCAACTCTGTGTTGTTTAACGGTATTGTAGAAAAGTTATTTGTAAAATTATTTTGTGCTTTGGAAAATACTATGACTACTAGTAGTTCCGTTAATAATAGACATTACTATTAAATTTTAAGAGACAGCTGGATAGAGCTCTATCAGTCTCTGCTTGGGATAGGAACTTGACATGGGAAAATTTGCAATCAAGTATGTTAAAATATAAAATTATTCTTAACATCCAAATTAGCTGATAAATTATTGTTCACTTATAATCGTATCAAGGGTCTAATGGACCAAGACGATGTGTCTAAATGTGTTTCTATCATACATGTCCATTTGTGGGATACCCGCTGCTTTTTAAATTTTGTTTAACTACTTAAATTTACATACTATTCAAAAATTTGCTTTGTTAGTCTATAATGCTGCATTATTTTTATACGGTAGTAGAATTTCAATCTTTGTTTCTTAGTGTAATAATGTATTTTTGTGTAAGTTCTGTTAGTTCTTGATACTGGGATGACTTCTACAAGATTTAAATTGATGAACAATTTTAATTTTACTATATTTAGTGATCATATATTTACAAGCAGATTAGAGATTGGTCATAAATATTGTTTTCTTAAGCGAAATATGTGAATATACTTGTTTGTATTTTCCTTTAGGTTTAGGTGTTAATTTGTTTGGTTTAGTTGTCGTGTTATGAGCTAAAATCGCAAGGTCTACAAAAGCCAAACATTCAGCACCGATACTAGTTGTACCTTTCTTGATAGGTTGATCAGACTTTTGTTTTCGCCATTCCTGAATTACTTTTTACAAAACACAGCTATTGAAAAATCAAGATAAGTCATCTGCCTGAATAACTCCTGTTCAAAATAGTTCTGGAAGTTCCCCTGTAAATTTTACTTTTGATTTTGTTTCTCTTAGTGTTTCCTTAATTATCTGCATTAATTAAATAACTTACAGAAAATTGTTCAATATGCTGATGATACAAGTTAATTCAATCAGCATCAGCAATTCCATTGTTAGAAGAAACCACATATTTATTTGTGATCAGTATTTTGAATCACTGAACAGGACGGCTTTCCCTAAGAGCATTTTGTGATGCCCACAAACCCTAAGTTAAGTCTCGAATAAAAATGCTGTTGGCTTAGACAAAACAAAAAAACAACAACAAAAAATCACAAAATTTGAAAACTTGTTTTCAAAAAACAAATTTTATTATGTTTGATATTGGTCGAACAAACATTACAGATTCGCAAAATCTATAAAAGAAGCTGATCGTGTCGAATCTTTAGGATTGAAATTAGACAGTCATTTAACATGGGAATCACATATTGATTATCTTAGCAAACAATGAGTTCCTGTGTATTTCTTTTAAGACAGTTATCACAATACTGCACGATTAATATTTTAAAAACTCCATATTATGGCTTAGTACATTCTCTTATATCTTATGGAGTATTTTTTTGGGAAACTTGTTCCAAATTGAGTTGGAGTTGGACTTTGGCCAATTGGGTTAGAAGAATGGGTACCCAAGTGTCAAGTGACCATGTGAAGTGGTGGTGTCAGTTGCAGAGTAGATAAGTAGGTACTGTATAGGCAGACCTAACAAGTAACAATGGCAAATTGAAGATTTACATTAGAGTGGCAAGCACCGCAGGTCTTTATTTACATTAATGTTACATTACAGTGCTTCTTATTTATTACCATCAGGCACTAGACTTATCTTAAGAAAAGGCTTCTGGACTGTTAAAAATCAGTTTTTTGTTAGAAAGAGTGAAAGTTGTATTTATAGACAAATCCAGATATGGAACTCATTTCTGTTTTATTTTAAATTATAAATAAACTTTTTCTCAACTATTTAGTTCTTTTGTACCAAGACTCACTCAACCAATTTCGCCAACAATTTTCATAGCATGGGCTAAAAGCGACTACGTCAGCTATTTTATAGTAGTTAATACAAGAAAAATAAAATATAAATATATCCACGTTTGCTGGCGTGCAGCATACATTGTTCCAAGAATATTTCTAACGTAACCCGAAATCCAGACGCTCCAGTCGACGAGGCGGGCATTGTCATGTTGATCGCTGGAGTCTAGCACAAGAGACACGACTCGAGAAGAAAGAGTGATCCGAGGAGCAGGAGGGGAGCCCCCTGACCACCTGACTGTGACAAAGCTCGGTATAATCGGCGTAAACAGAACACAATGCTGCACCCTCTGTGCACCTGATGACGCTCTCCGGCATCACACGAAACCTCGTCCGCTTCTTGCTTCGGATACGCTAACATCACACGCAACGGATTTAATGAGAGTCAATCAAGTGGTTTGAGTTTACGCCGTTCTGATAAACTTTAGTAATGTGACGGTGAATGTGTTTAAGCCCCTGAAATCCTATACGACCATATTAGTTTACTCTGTGCTTGTACTAATACTTAGTTAGGCTACAGGGTTGTCTCCAATATGACTAATAGATGAGAACATCTCAGCAAAATGTTGGAAACTACAGTTGTAACATCAATTTTAGTTGATGACTTTTGTCTTCTTTCCGAGGAAGGACCCTTCGAAATAGTCTATAAGTGAGTCAACCACTTGCACATACTTTCTACTGCAAAGGCTTTGGCTGTCAAATTTAGGCATAGAGAGAATGAGCGAGAGAATCAACTCAACAACAACACTGTCGAGGTTTTCTCATTAGAGCTTCCGACATTACATTAACGAGTCTAGAAATTTGGGTACAGTGACACTGTCGAGGTTTCTTACGAAATTAGAGCCAGTGGTACAGACACTGTCGAGGGTTTTCGAAGTTGGCCAGTAACTGTTAGGCTAGTTTGACATTGTCGAGGTTTTCTCCCTTCCGACATTAGAGCTAGTGGGTCACACTGTTAAGGTTTGATTTGGTTAAAACATCGCGTGGTGATCTGGGTTTTGTCCCTGGTTTGTCACACTGGACCCCTGGCAGTGTGGTATTGGTCGCAGTTGATCATGTCTGCCGTGACCGAGCAGGTTTTTGTCCTGTTTCCGGTAACACGTGCATCATCCACTCACTCTCAGGTGGTTTGTCATTCGAACAAGTCGAATTTGACACCTGCACTGTAACGAGGTGTTGGTACCATTCGGCACGGTCCATCGGGCGGGCTATATTTAAATCAGGGCCCGAAAAGGTTAGATTTGATAGTGTGCATTTTGTCCAAAATGGTAGGGCGATATCTATTTCAAGAAGTTTTTTGTCGTGTTTTCAAATTTCGATTATAGCAGAGTTGTTTGTAGAAATTACTGGAAATCCACTGTCGCACATATTATGAGTTTTGTTGAATATTTAAATTTAATGTTGGCATTTTCGCAAAGAACATGTAAACTTGTTGCAGCCAGCGTCGTAAAAATTAGAATATGATAATTAACTAACCCTGGAATCAAAGTGGTGTCGGTTTCACAGCGAGCTAACCACTGGTCCCGATTCAAACAACGTCCAGTCGCGTGGTCTACCGGGCTCAACCTAGGATTATTATCTAACAATTTTGACCACATTAAAAAAGTTGTATTTTACCTACACTAAAACCATGTGAGATTTGAATCAAGACAGACGCAGCGAAGTGGCGGGCTCGGCAATTAATGTTTTGACGCTTTTACGAGCTAAACAAATGTCAGCCCCTGGCTTGCACCTTGCAGCCAGACGCCTGTCGTTGGACTATTCCAGTGGGCTATAAAATGAGCGACTACCAGCAGTGGAGGGTGTGAAGTGGATGGATAGGGTTGCCAGATGCCCTGTGCCCTTGATATGCCCTGTCGGGGTCAAGGGTCAACCCCCACCGTAGACACGCCCCGCCCGCGCTGATAACGGGTACTATCGTCCTACTACGTCTACTACGCTCGTCTGGCTACGATACGTGACGTGTTCCCCAGGCAGGGACGTAGTATCCGAGGGGAGAGGTCGGACACTTTGGATTTCCCGCTGATTTGGAAATAACAAAGTTGATAACACACAGATTTATTTAGGTTTTAAGTTAGTAAAATAATTGAAGAAAAATATCTTGAACTCATTAAAAATGCTAAGACTATTTATTGAAATGCTACTTAAGTTGTCCCTGCAAGCTTCCGAACAAAACTTCTAAAGATTTTGAAAATTAGTAAAGGCTTTATGATTTTGTTGTGTTTATGTTATTTATTTAACGATAGGGGAATCTATTTTACATGTCATTCTACATACATTATTGTTACTCGTAGATTGGACGTCATAGCATTTTTATGGTGCATGTCATAATGCAATGGCGGTTAAAATCCCTTCAAAATCAAAACTTAGAAATTTAAGAGGTATTCAGCTTTAAAACGCACCAGTTGATCCTAAAAATGCCACCATTTTCCGGGGACCTCTTTGCAATTTGGATAATTCCATACCTCCCAATCCCTTAGGTAGGTGGACCCCCCCCCAGGCCGAAGTCATTGATGACATGTGCCTGGTTTTAGATCGAACTTATTTCTGTAGGATATTTAGAGTTTTCTCTACAACAAAGGTAACATTGTGTACACTCTTAATCAATGATACAGTTGTGGGGAAAGATTTGTTTGACTGGATTGGAAAATGAAAAGATCGTTGTATTCCAGCCTCGTCCATCATATCTCCAAGCCATTTTCTCATTCGATTAGTTCAGAGCCTTTCCGTTGTTGATATAATTACCAATTTTCTTGATCCGTATGCTACATTGGCGTTGAGCAATTGGTTTAGATGCGGACGTTTTTATTTACTTAGCAAATTAGTGGGGGTTGATTTGATCTGGAGGAGTATTTAATTGGTTCGAGGATTTCCGATAGGAATGAAATATTTCAGAGGTACATTTCGAAGCAGCCAATGAAATCGCACAGTCAGAAAATCTACGCAAAAAACTCGCCTCTAGCAGCTCCTCTGACAAGAAGCAAGGCAGGTCGTCTGTCTAGCCCAGGAGCAAGAGGGGACCCTAGCAGGTGGACTAGTGTTTGCTCCCCTAATCCGAATCTCATCTGTGACCCCATCTCCCTCTCCCCCCGGACTCTAAACCCAAACGCTAGACCTGCCATCAGAAATAACACCTTCCAGATCCCTCGTTTAGCTTTCACGTCGGAGTGTAAATATTTTGGTTAAATTACCCAGAACCCTTTGATTCGGGTAGACGCTTGAGTGGTAAACTACGTTAGTTGGGCTATATTTAATCGCTAGTGAATATTTGAGGGACAGGGATTGAGGAGGTGTTTTGAGGTTTTGTCCCGGTGGTAAGAAGTATATTTAGATGCATATTGAGCTGATAGGTTCTGCCACGCCAAATTGATTGTAGTATTTTGAGTACATACGCTTCGGCAATTGACACATGATTCAACAATAGAATTGGTTTGGATCAGATGCAATCAGTAACGACAGTTTCAATCAATATTACAGACAGTATCGTATTTTGCATAAATAAACCGGAAGAACTACTTTGTCACTGGCTTAAAAGTGTTGAAGATAGTACGTGATTTGAAACACTTTGAAAATCCGCTTTTACCAAGGCAGTACAATGATTAAACGTAGTAGAATTACAAAGGGGAACAACCTTAAAATAAGGATTTCATTGAAATATAACGCAAGTTTTACTGCATTTTAATGTTGATTGTTTTGATTGAGGATGTATTTTTTGAGTTTTTTTTAGAAGAGCCTTTAACTTTAACGAGCTGTGGCGAGTTGAAATTGAAACCAATGTTGGTACGTTTGAAATATTACTTCGGACGTTTTCCATTGTTATAGTCATCAAGAAGAACACGACGTTTCGGGAACTGGAATCTGGTCCCGTCTTCAGGTGAAGAGTGACCTAAAACATAACACACAACATTAGATATGAGCTAGCTCAAAATAACCGGCGTAAGCGGATTAATCAAACAAAACCAAACTCATGCGTGTGTTCGTATACTCACGTCCGTAATCATATTTAAACTTAGAAATTCTCCGTCAACAACAAACATCAAACAAAGAATGTAACAAGTATTGACTATGTTGACTTAATATAAATTCGTTTCTATAAACGCTTAAGTACACATATAACTGAAAATATCAATTTTTAACCATTAAAGGCGAGCTTCTGCAAACTTGAAGTTGATAAACAATAAATGAGGCCCAAGTATAATACCTTGGGGAACTCCAACAAAGCGAGCTGGACTGCCGGAGTCGTGCAGCAGTTTGTCAGAAACTGACAGTGGTCGGTGATTGAGGCACAAAAACTGGGCTCATTATTGGCCCACTAAACTACTCCAGTGGCCCGATATGCCTTTGTCTTCTGCTTGCAAGTCGCATCCTGCATGGGGGAGTGACAATAAACCCCGACAAGACCCGTCAAGCACTTCAAGACTCGGCTATTCAAACCTTTTCGGTGTCTAATGATTTCAGAAAAGCCTTGTTTCGATGTTCCGGAGTAGCAAAACTATTGTTGTTGAAGTTCAAGACGTGCATCTAACGTATTTAAACAATGTGCTATTTACAGAGATGCTTCAATTCTTCAAATGTGTTGATGCCGTTTTCATGCTATGGACAACCAGTTTTAGCCATCTTACATAGTAATTAATATTTTACGGAAGTCAAATTTACTTTCCTTACAAACCAAAGTAAATCAAAACCTGAAGGTAAACCATGTTTTTGTTTTCAAATCGTCCGAACTACTGAGATAGAGTTGGATATTCAGTTCGCACAATACAATAAAGGAAGGCGCTAGATACCGCCCGCAGTACTTCCATGTATCTAAATCATCGCAACGCTGTGCCGTGTCTTGTGTACACCGTCCATTCTCTGTGGGTTAGCGAATGTAATGAGTGAATCCTAACACGATTTAATAAAAATCATTTTAAAACATCAAAACCAATATTATAACTTTTATTTAGGACGAGGGCAATGTCTTCATCGTCAGGTCCGTACAAAAATCAAAGTATATTCTAACACTACTGGTTTACTTTTAGAGTGCGCAGTAGTGAACTTGAGTTTCGGCTCATAAAAATAATGTATTTTTCATTTTTATTCAAACACATTATTTTTTGGGGGCACGTCAAACCCACAGTTGTTATTGGATTTTTATGAAATAAAGTTTTTTTAAAGTGTATTAAATGTTTTAGTGTTTCCGCTGATCCTAATTTCAATTTTCTCCTTTTTAAGACCGTGATTGTTTTAATGAGACAGAAAACAAAATGGCCGACCGATACTGGGGAGTCTTAAGACAGTCCACATGAGTGCGCCGTTTAGCATAATCTTTATGATATCACATATACAAGAATGTCATTTAGTTTGCAATTCCTTTTTATACCCATGAGAATATTTTAGAACCAAATTGTTTTGTATTAATTAACAATTTAACCCTATTAATAATTCCACTGTTATTTGCTTCGATTCCAA
The DNA here is from genome assembly GCA_018831715.1 of Matsumurasca onukii. Lineage (NCBI taxonomy): Eukaryota > Metazoa > Arthropoda > Insecta > Hemiptera > Cicadellidae > Matsumurasca > Matsumurasca onukii. The sequence goes on from CM032062.1 coordinate 63,876,585, forward strand.
TTTTATCGTAGCACTTGATGGGAACTTTCATGCTGGCTGAACTACCAGTTCCCGTTAAAATTTATTTCTTATTAGTTCCAACTCCCAACTGGTTATCGCCCTTTCAATCAGAATGTCCAGCCTCAAATCAGCTCCCAATAAAACTGAACAGCTACGTTTCCCATTCGGAGCCAATCCAGAACGTATCTGTACGTAAAATCTCTGTCAACGCGTAGAAAAACCAGTTCCTCCTAGCCCGGACCAGTTGTCTCCCCTCGCCCCCGGCCCACAACAATCAGAGGACAAGAGTGATGTTCAAACAGTAGCCCTGGCAGTGGTATAAAAAGTGCGTGGGCTCATTTGAGTGCGTACGCACGCACCTGGCTACTACGCACGCTCTGTGTTACGCATGTCGTCAGCGTAGTACGCGGCACACACGTGACTGCTTTTCACGCCTCCTTACGACGAGCTCACTAGTGGTGTGGGCGAATTCTGTAACTGAGGATTATGGGTAACTAGCTGAGAGTACACGCGCTTCGCCTCGGAGCTTTATTAACATAACTTTGTGTATATTTTAAGAACATTGACACACAGAGTCTACTTTGGTCTCTTGCTATTTATTTTGTGGATGTTTTATGGGTATAAAATATAGCTAAAGACACACTGCGTAATGGGCTTAACCCTTAAACGAAGTTTCACCGCCATAGCTTTAGTCGATTCTGAGTTATAAGCGGTCCAAGATGCCTTAAAAACGTTACAGACAGACAGGAATTTTTGACGCCAGTTTCGGTCTATGAAAAGTATATGAACACCAAATAACCGAAAACTCTTATTTTATTTATATAGATCAATCCAGAGTATAGCTGAATTTTAAGATCCTCTGTCCTTATTTTGGAAACTTGCTTTTTTTTTAGACAAAAATGCGTAGAAGGAAGTGATATCTACTCTTATCATAACAGGGGAGGGAGAACTACCTAACTGGGAGACACAGAATGGTTGCTCATTAACGTTAAGCTTCACAGGCAGTTCAACCTCTCGAAAATTGCTAAATTCGATCAAAATTGTCCTTATGCTAAAGACATTCAAAACTCACCTTAAACAAATATTATTTTCCTTATTTTAAACGGGTTTATGGCGTTCGACTGGGACTCTGTGTAAACAGAGAGGCTAGTCTGGAAAAAATCGAATGAGTGAAAATCATTTGAATGTAAATACTGTATGTTTGAATGGGATTTCGACGTAAGTGAATGCAAAATTAAGAAACTAGAAAGAAAGAAATATTTATTCCGTGACATACAAGATGCATAGGAAAACCTTAAAAATTATAACAGAACAAATAGAATAAATTAATAAACAGAGGAAAACAAAGCTAATCTTCACATATGTCATCCATCATGTATTACTAAATACAGTACAACGGCGGTTGTATAACATGTATTAGTTTCACCAGCAATTAACTATCAACTGTTTATTCATCGCGCTGTGATCATGGTTGCCGGGTTCAGACTACCACGTTTTGTAAAATAAAAGTTATTGAATAGAAAATTCATGGGTCACGAGTAGGTAAAACGAGTCGACATTTTATGAGTCCACTTTTTACGAGTCGGACGTTTTCGCCACTGCCACTTACATACTGGTGGAATATTTAATTTGACGATTACCAATGTCTGGCTCATTGTGGTTTTTCATGGTCAGGTTATGAGCATGTTTCTGTTTTCCGTTATAAGGGTGGAATTCTAAGGAAGAATATTTTATTCATCACACTGTTGATGGAACTGGAACTCCTATGATCTGTCAATGGCGTATATCATCGTTACACCGTTACAGCTGCCACAACCACAGACCAGAAATAACATAGAACTAATTAGGGAACTTAATAAGTCTGGAAAAGTCAGCAAATGTTGAAGGAAATTGAATTTTTCAGGGGGGAAGGGAGGTGCTATTTGTCAGGGTCTTGTCAGGACTTTGTTGAATCTATTGTAGGAATCAGGTTAACCTTTGGTTTATACCAAACCTGTATTGGTTTCAAACTTTCAGGCGGGAACGTCCCTAAGACCGCGCATATCATCGACCTAACATGTTCCAAAATCGTCATGGTGCTTTATCTTCTCTTGCCGAGAAGTTTGATAAATAGTCTAGAAACATAGAATAATCATGAAAACCTTTTGTTGAAACAATTTGGAGTAACCCTGCTACGTTCAGTGTGTCTAGTTCGAACATTATTCAGGCACGACCTACGCTGTAGAGACAGAGCAAAGGCAAAAGATGTTTATCTTGTATCTTGAATGGTGATAACATGGACTAAGAGACATTATTGACCCTCCCTCAAGCACAAGTATCGTTTGGGGAAGTAAAACATGTTTAAGCAATTGTGTTTATGCACGGAATAAACAAATTTCATTTCATTTGTCGAGGCGAAGTTAGAACTAGGGAGTCCTCTCCACCGTCACTCACTCTCGACCTTTACCTAGCGCTGCCGCATTTTCACTTGGTAAATTGTTAGCAGGGGTCGAACACGCGCTACAGTGATGAGCTACGATGTCGCGCGCGATACCAACCTGCCTAGAGACCCACGAAAACCCCACTAAATTAGCGGAGTGCCAATTACCTCCCAACAAACGACTCACACTACAAGCGACAGACTACTAAAGAGTAAAGACGCTCGTCATTATGAGCACGACGACAGCGTAGTACAGCAGCCTAACACGGACGCACGCACGCGCAGGGGCGAGCTAGTTAATATGCGCGCCGGGTCCCGGCCTGTCTGGAGTGTAGAGTGCAGGGTCATTGTCTCCCGGTGAAGAGATGGGTGCTCGCACTGCGCCCAGGGGCCCAGCAGAGCTCGCTTTTCGGATTTGTGGTCGGGGAACATAATGAGGGTCTAGGAAAACACAGGTTTCAGAGTTCGTGGTAATCAATAGAGTTGGTTGTGGAGGGATTGGAATTGTGTTGGCGAATTTTGCGCTGTAAGTGTCTCTTTTGAGGGGTCTACTTTGAACTATAGGCTACTTGAAATTACAGAATTTTCATCGTAAGGAAATTTTTGAAAGGAATTTTAACCCAGCTTGAGTTTGATGTAGACCATTACGTAACATCCCATACGGCCTCCTGAACATATCAAAACAGCTTTCGGTTGAACTCAAACATATAAAAAAACTAAAGTAGGCTACCTTTTAGGCGGCGTATTGGACTAATCTGTGTTTTTTCTTATTGAAACTGATAAAGGTTTTCTCTACATTGGCCAATCCCCTGAGATTCCTATATACCGCTTCGAGACGTTGTCAAAGAAAAAGTTTTCTTGTTTAACGAGGCGAAATCCTCTCTATCACTCAACCTCGAAACTTGGTACAGTAGCGTAGCTAGGATTTTGGGTGCAAATGGAGTTTCCAGGATCACGAGGTCTCTGCCCCCGCCTCCGCTGAAAAGTGGTCTGGCGATCTATGGGATGGATGGACACCCAAGAACTATTCACTGGTCGCAAATCAACTTATGCCTATCATATGAGCAACCAGATCGGTGCCTTGTGGTGTTTGACTACGTTGAACATGTCATAGCTACTTACTCACCGTTCCGAGTATTACGTCGATTTTTATTAGAAAATCGCATTAATAATGTAATTATTGTGATTTGGGAGTACCTTTTGTACACAAAATCCTCAATAAAATATAATCTACTGTATGTACTTTATATCTCATAAGGGCTATTTTTGCCTGTTTAAACGAGTCATAACCCAGAATACCCCTTCCCTTGATAACGCTTCTGACTGTGCATACAGGCCTGGTTGAGCTCTGGACCCATTGCTACTTCACCTGGCTCGTAATGCATTGTTAGGCATTATAATCCATTAGCAACGACTTGAGACTGCAGTGAAAGCAGTTCCTAGGGTCTGATAGTTCCGTGTTTCGTGGGTGTATTTCTGTGTACAGACACTCCCCCGTTTGTCCTCCGAAGTTAGTTGTCTCCTCCAAAAATACATTCCCTACTGGCAAAAGTCGCCTAGTAGGTACATGTTATACCGGTAACAATAACTGACAAAGGTCTAAAAATAACTAATACACGATCCGTAAAAGTTCTGGAGTTATGACGTGTTAATATTCAACTGCCAACTTTACAAGTACAGGTGTAAATAAATATAAACGCGCCTGCTTCCTTATTGGTTGAATATACTGTAATTGTGTACAACCACCACAGCGACCCGCAGATGGTAGTAAAGTTTCCAAGGTCTTCTCTGCTGTACTCATGAGAGTGACATAAGTGCAAAATGATTTATGATTAACATGTTGCGAACCTGAGTACAGTACTCAGGCTGTCGGTAAAAGGTAAACGTTAATGTGACGTTAGGATTTCCGTTTCTGAAGTTGAGAGTTGTCGTGTAATAATTTAGATACCGTAATCTAGTAATCACAGTTTTTGAGTATTCGGTAGTAGGTAAAGTGTTCTTTTTAGTCCGTCAGTGTTAACATTTCTGCGGTACTTTCAGTGTTGTTCTGTTACTTGGAAACTGTTTGTTACGTGATGTGATGATCCCTATTGGGCGCACGCAACTGATGATGTTGTATTTAATTACTGAAGATACCCTCATGAAATATTTAGACAAAATTTGTGGACCGAACCTGGAACTCTAACCCGGTTTTCTCGTTTCGCATTTTAATTTGAAACATGCATTTGTGTCAAAATAATTTAACGCTGTCCTCTTTGATCCATTCTTGATTTGTTGGATGTACTCTGTTCGGTTTTGCGTTTTGCAGCTTCTTTATTTTTATTCCACGACAAAGCTAAATTATTCAAGTCAGTCGTTCCTCCAGATAAACTCTTCCCCAGTCATCTGCACGTAAGCACGTGACCCATCACGCCATGCCTGCTCTATCACACTGCGCTTATCATATATACATGTTGTATACAAAGTATATGTATATACACTGGCACAATATCAGACTGTTCTAGATCCAACACTCTTAGCATCATGTTGGCAGACTCTATCCTCAGCGCCAATCCTTGGAATACACCTTGATCCAGGGTTGGCATAGATTGTCACGTTTTACGCAATTTACTCTATTTTATCCTCTGTCATTTATGTCACTAAATCACTATTTGAGATGCCGACCACTCTCATGAGGGTATTTTAAGGCAAATATGTGGTGAAGGATGAGTGTTATGAGTGGTAGTAATGAGTTATGAGGTGTAGTCTCTAAGGCCGACTCTTCCTTAAATGCATTAATTAGTAGCCAATGACCAATGGAAATACAAGGACCAACGGCTTAACGTGACTTCGAACCACGCAGGTGATGGTCTGAATGTCTAAACGATGGTGGGAGTTGATGCGGGTATCATCAGATGATCACTGAGACTATCTGAGCCGCTTTGAATATATCATCCTCAAAACCTGACCTCCATGAAGCTGGATTACAGGACCACGCCACGAGTCCCAGTCTTGAGGTCTCTAGCCGAATACTGCCCAAGTCAAGTGACGTTGCCTTATGACCGAATTTACCCACACCATTTCTACGGAGTGAATTTGTGGACCATGCGCAAACGGACGATTTATAAATAAATAAATCATTTATTGCGTAGGAACAAATACATGTTATTGCAATCGTCAATTATTGTCAAGTTAATTTCCCTAAAATTTTGCATTCACTCTCCATCGAAATCTCATTCAGACATACAATATTACATTCACCCAAAAAAGGCAATAAAACCCTCAGGCTATAAAAGAAAGTGATTGGAATAATTGCAAACACGAACTTTAGAGATTCTTGTCGACCGTCTTTCAAAGGCATGCAACTGTTCACTCTGCCAAGGGTCTTAATTTTTTAGATGATTTGATTCTGTACGCCTAAATGCGGCTCTTAACACGATGCCGAGACATACGAGAGATGAGATAAGATTTTTGTATAATTTTCATCTTCTTTTTGTCAACAAAATTTTGTATTGTTTGTCGACAAATAAAAATTAAACTAAACTACCAAACTGGGCAACATAGAACGGTACTTGTTGAACCTTCTGAGGCGGGTGTGCAATTCATTTATGGTTTGCCGTACTCCATTAGAAAAGCCCCATCGCCCAAGGTGTTAAAAACTCGTCCAAAATTTTTTTTAATGACGAAGGCGTTTTATAAAGCTAGATTCTAACAGCTGGTAGGAGGCTGACTCTGGCGTTGAAAAAGGGATGTATGAGATGGATGAGTGTATTTATCGTATGTTTTGAGCGGGTTTACTGCGGTTTACATGTCAAACTTTAGTGTGACCTTTGCCATAGTGTATATTGTGAACGACAGTATACAGGGTGTTGCACAAGCGTCTCCCGCGTCTTGGCGCGCTTCCAACTACAACTGCGCACTGCTAGCGTCTCAATGCTAGGATCTTTGACCCAAGTATCTTGCACTCACCAGTGCACGAGTCTATTTATATCTAGCCTGCAAACCTTGCAGCTTGCAGCAGTGTTTAATTACTGCAAGTGCTGACGTGTTAAGGCGCTGCGAGGTGGTTTTATGTCGTTTGCTAAGTGTGCGAGGTCATTGACTGAGGGGTTGAAATTATATCGCTAAAAACGGATGGATCAATATTTGTTGTGTATTTCATAAGAATGTTTAGTATATTTTAATTTTAAACTTGAGTGGTTAGTCATTATAATTAGGCAATGGAATCCACTAAAAATAGTTTAATTATATAAAAGAACCCAACACGTTTCGTCTACTATGTTGTAAACATTATCAGTTGCGCAGACAAAGACGAGTAAAAATTATGTACAAAAAATATATAATATGTAAGGAAATTCAAAGTTAATTTGAAATGACCGTCTATACGTTTTCACGTTTTATATTTTGACATTTTTTATGTTTATATAGTCTATTTGTAATCTTCTTTGTCCACTCAACTGATGGTGGTTACCTCGTTACCTTATACGTATTTTATTCATAAACAAGAACGCGTCTACGAATTTTCCGTCATTGACTTTTAAGCATCAGAAAGTTGTCCAGTATTATAATATTTTAAACAATTACACATCTTTTTAAAAATTAGGTATATTTTCAACAATGTTTCAAACTACAATTATGTACCAACATTTATTCCTGGACAAAAATTAACGCATCACTTTGTATTTTTTCTTATAAATTTAAATCACCCATATTTTATTTTAAAATTGGATATTTTTGGGATAAATGCAAGTAAATATTTAATTTAATCAAACAGCAAAAAGGAAATATGCAATAAAGATATACTAAAAAAAGTGGATCATACTAATTTTTTTATGCATTTTACATTTTACCAGTGATGCGTTAATTTTGTCCAGGAGTGTAAATTCTAGGATAAATTCTTAGCTTATGTATCTGGAAGTAGGTGTAGTATCTTTTAAAACTCCACCTTATAGTACAGTATTTTCCGAATTATTGCGGTGTTTTCTTAAATTGCCTGAAACTATGTCGCTCACGTAAACACCACGAGGATGTGGTTGAGAATCTGGTCAAGGTTAGTTTATTGTCAGGTGTTGTAATCAGGTTCGGGATTTTAGCGGACTAACCACAGCGGACTCCTCTTTTTCACGATAACGGAATCTTGCACAATACTTGTATTTTTCACGTTTTTCGTTGGTTTCAGTGGGGAGGAATCAGTAGCTGATGAAGCCGTGACGAACTCTGATCTTTTGCTGGTGAGTGAACTTTAATGTGCCTAATCTTGTCTTTGATTTTGTAATGTTTGGGCGTCAAACGATTAATTTGCATGGTTTCCTATAGGTAAAGTGATCAACATCGAGAATTAGTTGTGTGTATCAAAATAGAAAGGAAATGAAGGAAAATATGTTATCCAAAAACGTTCTGTTTAACTACTAGCCGCCATTATCTTTTTTCTTCAAAGTATTTTTTATCTCCAATATCTTTTGGTTTGTTGAAACTTTGTATGTTTTGGCAAGACATGCAATAATGTACCTTATTGTTCTCAAATAAACCGTTGTAGTATTTTAACGAAATCTTCTTAAATAGCGATACTACAGCAAATATTTAAACAATTTGTCGAATATTAAAATATATATATTATATAAAATTTATATAACCTATGTGGTCAACACAAACATCAGTACCGTTTAGAAACAACTTAGCTAAACGAAAAAATATCGTCAAAAACTAAAGAAAACCTCCTGTTTGTTGCCACCGCTGTTTCTTAGGGCTGGACGTCATGATTCCAAAAACATTATAACGTTTCCAAAATTTTGGCAAATTACTTGTGGGGCGTTCTATATATATGTATTGTGATTAGTTTCAACAATACCCGTTGAAAATAAATTTTAATCACTGTTCCAAATGCATGTGGTAACTCGAGTATAGATTAGGAAATAATAATTAAAACGAGAATTTTTAGAGGAACTCTCAAAACGCATAAACAACACGTTATTCTTTAACACTCCAGCTACTGACAGATATGACCGCATTATCATCACTGTTCATCACTTGAAGACGGCTGGTTATGTGATAACAGCGGAGTCTGGATGAAAGCTCTTCTATCATCCGGCTCTCTTATCAGCTGGGGGCTGTGAGGTGGTGGTACAGTAGTGATAAACACAGCTGCTGTGACGAGGTCAAGGGTCATATCAGCTGATAAGAAACACCCCCCACCACCCACTGACAACCTAGCACAGACCCCATCCGTCTTCCAGGCTCTGTCTACTCGAGATTATTTATGGTGGTAATTACCAGCGTAATAACTATAGGCCTGTTTCGTTCCTGTCACATTTTTGGAATCGTAGTTTAAATTTTTTTAGAGAGGATAGTTTTTAGTAGTCTTACGTAGTACTTTTGTCGTGACTTAAATTCTCATGGTTACTTTTAAACCAAATGGTAAAATCAAGGACATAAATTGAAGTATTCAATAATAAATACTGAACGTTTCTACCCGAGAATTTTTACACCCAGTTTTGAACTTCAATGTGTTCTCTCGAATGGTTAACACAACTTTTACTCTTAAGGGTCCGCCTCAGCTGCTCGGGAGAGAGTCGTTGCAGAGTTATGCGGGAAATAAAATGGAGACTTTAGTATTAATGCTATTTTGACGAAACAACTCTTAAATGAAAGATAAACATATTATCTAGGTTTGCCTGTAGTTCATTTTTCAAAATGTCTTTTAGTTTTTATGTTATTGACGGTTGAAGTTAGAACATATAGGTCTTATTTGTTTTTAAGACCTATTTTAAGAAGTTAAAAATCTCAAAAATCCTATCACAAGCAAACACAGATAAACTCTTTCTCTTTCCATAAAATCGACATATCCGAATTTAACCTTCATATAAGAGCGCTATCTACTTTATACGAAACCCTTGCAAGCGGAGGGTTTGACAGCTAGGCCGCATCAGTTGAAAGAAGACCCGCTGTTAGGCCAGTTGTTACGTGCGCGGTGTCGTGTGTTCGTTGGTCCGACTGCACCGAGGGACCCTTGGGCACTGAGGTGTACCCTTAAGAAAGTGTCGGTTTTTTTTTGCCTCTTGACCCTTGCACCAGGCATTCTCGCGGCACGAGGCGGACCCTTGAACGTGTTCTTCTGCTACCGCACTGTGGGCTTGGACGGCGCGAGTATATACGGTGAGCTGCAGAGCAGTGTGATGATGTGTGGTGACGGTGGACGTACGCTCGTCAGTCTATCATCATTACACGCTCCACGTCACAGGTAATGTGCGCTCTGGCTAGCGTAATCGTACCAATCTGTCTGCCTCCGCCGTGTGCTGTGTGGTACGTTCCTAGAAGAACACCAGAGTCTTAAGACAAGTGGCTTCGAACTACATGAGAATCAATCGCTCGAGTTTTTGTTTAGGGTGTCAGAGAATTACTGTATTGTCTGACCGATGACTGTGGTCTAGGGAGTGAAAAAATTATATGTTGGCGAGTGACTTCTACGAATCTTCGCGTCAACTTTGAACACTTGCTTTAAGCCTCTAAGAGACGATTGTTCATTGGCTTTGGAAGGGTTCACAACCCAGCTAATATTACGTGATGGCTTTCTGCGTGTACAGTGTCAAAGATTTTACATGATATCAATAGTTTAAGATGGATTGGAGCCACCCTTATGCGATTCCACTCCCAAAGTATGTACTGAACTTCCACGAATTTTAAAATAGTTATTTTTCAAAATAAAAGTAAAATTGGATAATCGGCTTCAGATAAGTGTTTTGAAGAATACATTAATCGGTAATTTGAAAGTTTTAACTCACATTTACAATATTTATCACGGCGCCTCTGAGGATGTAAGACGCTTTCATTGAGGATTTCCCTCAATGATGGGTGCTCTAATATTCTTAATTTGTTTCTAGTTATCATCTAGTCCTCTCTCTTCTCTTCGCATCATTGTGCCTCTGATTTAGCCTTCAACTGTCTCTCATCGCTCCTCCTTTGTATTCGGCATAGTCTTGATGAGATTGTTTGCATCAAGTCTTCTACCGACCCTGTTGAAAAGAATTTAAGCCACTGTTGGACTTCGGACTATAACAAAGAATTTGCGGTTGTTAGTATTTGTACACAGACCAACAAAAGACCTATTATCTCTTCCATTTGGCTAAGAACTTCATTTAAAGTGCTTTTCATCGCAGAAACGTGTGGAATCAGCAATATTCCCACCACTAATATCCACACAACCACAATTGGTGTTTTCACGCCGCGTTGGAATGAACAGCTGAAGACGGTAATTAAACTTGTCGACACGACTGTAGTGGGTGCTGGAGAGACAATGCGGAATCACTGCGGATAACAATGCCTCGTTCACACGACGCTTTCATGCTGAGTTGACCGTCAAATCGTGCTTGGCTCGTGTGCACGCGGCGTTCGAGGCACTGGTCATTTGCGGGGGGTTTAATATTCGGAAAAAGGGTAGTAAAGAAGTAGGTTGAAAGTTATTTGTTTGTTTTTACGCGTGATAGTGTGGTTAGTCGTTTTATCCTCAAAAAAGGATATAGAGCTGTCGGGCGATTTAATTTAGGGTTGGTATCGTAAACTGGAAATATTGAGGAGCCTATTCGAGTTCATTCAATACAGTTGGTTAATATAATACTATTGCATAGTAAGTATAACTTTGATTCTGTACGAATAATTGCAAACTGTTATGCTTTCAAATCAACCGTACTCACAATTACGTCAATTTGCGTAGAAACTTATTCTGTACAAATTACAATTGCAAGTCACTCTTATAACCCGCGCCATTTTAAATTTTATTAGTTCTCCTGGGAAGCCGATAAATTCTGGTAAATGTTTAATATTACCAGAAAACATCAGAAAATGCGAACTAAAATTTTAAAACTTAAAAGTATGGAAAATGATATCTTATCCATAGAGATGTTTACCTTTTCTTATAAGATTTTTTTTATTGTTTTTTTTTGTTATTTAGTTGGTTGTTGTCTAATTAATACCATTGACAAATAAAACTTGTAAACTTATAATATATTGATATAAGTATAATATTGACAGTTATAAATTCCATTGCCATACTCTTTTATTATGTCCAGTCCACAAAAAAGGTAGGCGGGTAAAAATCGAGTGCCGAGAAAAAACTTTTTTGTTAACAATGCTGTAACTTCTAACGATAAACTCTTAAAAAAATTATATTATTTTAGTTTTGTAGAGATATAGTTTTCCATGTCACAATATCAAAGGTGTATAGCAGTTACACTAAATAAACTTTTAAATTACTGAAACAAATAATTTTGGAAATTGTAAAAACACTATAGTCTATTTGTATCTTGGTTTATTTAGTTACAAGCCAGTAAGATGTAATGTGCACTTCAAATTGAAACCTTTGTAGATTAGATTACAAAATGGAGTTTTCAAGTCAAGAGCTGAATGGGATCAGTAACCAGCGCTTAAAACTCAACACCAACATGGAAATCATTCCATTCCCACAGTAGCTTGTTAACTAGAGCTGACAGTCAGTCTGTATACTTCGTTGGTTGCAGTTGTGTTCACGTTTTTACGTAATGTTCAGGCCTATAATGTTGAATAATGTCATCTGTGGGGCTTAGTCCACAAACTTTGCGAGTATTTTGAGGATGGGAGTCTAGGAATTGTGTGAAAATGTTGAAGAAGAAGAAAAGATCGATTTGGATCTCAGAAAATGGATTGGTAGGAGCTTGGTGTATCCTCGAGACTGTTGATGGAGTGTGTGGGACCCTCATGTATATTTCAAATTTATGGTCGGGTTAAAAATTTGTTTTGGAACTGTCTAGTAACTCTATTACAACTCAGCAACTAAAGCTAGAGTAGTCCGTTCTCTGTCTCAACAGTTGGACTTGCTCATGAAACTGAAACTTTTTGTCAGATTGAATTGAAATGGGTTTTCCTTCGTTTTTTGAGATTTGCAAATCGGTGACTGGACTCGTGGGTCTGGAGTGGCTTCAACTCCCGCAATGGGATGAGTACTCTGTGTCTTCTCTGTACTCTATGGTACAACCACTCAGCAGAGCGAACACGCACGTGTTGCAGATCATCTCTCCCCCTCCCGCACCACCTTGCCTACCCACATCAGCTGAGCTGCTGCTGCTGCATTGTCACACTGACCTTCAACTGCCCCCACCACCCACCTGAGTAATCACCTGATCCAGTACTCTCGCTGTCAGCCAATCCCGTGATTGTTTCATCCGCTCAACCTGCTGGCTTCGTTTCTTGAATGGGAAATCGTCAAGGAGTTGTTTCCATGTTTTCCTTAAACTGATAACAGAATTGGTGATTGAAAAAACTAAAAAAAAATTAGGGCTAGGAGCTGTTATAGGTGTTGGTGACAAAAGTCTATTGCGCGATTCTTTGATTTAAACAAAGAAATAATATAGCTTACCGTATTAATAATAGTAATATTGAACAGTTTATGAAAATCACGTTTCGTCACCAAAAAACTATGGTATTTTCCACATAATTGTTTTCGTTGTTAGGCCTAACTTGTCCGGGTTTCATTAGTATTTATGCATTCTGCCATCCCATTTGAGCTGTCCCTCTAAAATTTATATTCTCATTGATCCTGTCGCCATGCACTATGATAAGACGATGAGATAAGGGTTTCTGGGCTACCCACTGGTACAGCAGCAAAAACACTCACATCCTTATCTTGGAAAGAATCACAACTATTTTGAATTCGTGGTAAGTGGTCAGTGCCCGTAGTCTTTTCTTTTAGAGCTCGAGCCCAACTTCTGCCTCCTTTCTTTGAAGTGCTTCTGCGACTAGGTCTAAAAGTCAACAAAGAGTTAATTTAACTAACGCGTTCGCTATTTCGTCTTCCATCCATATGAAAGTGAATCAATTGCATCGGATGTAACCAGTTACAGTAGATATTGTAAACAGTACAGTGAGTAGACGCTACAGATTGTCATGCCGGTTGCAGCCACTACTCGAGGTGTACCTGGAACTAAAACCGAGAGCACAGCTGATATAATTGCCGTGGTGCCTTGAGCCACGAGTCATAACCTATAATCACGCTTCTACACTAGAGTAACCACACAACACTACAACAACAGGTTCCACTACAGGCCGTACTACTGACAAAACAAACAAAACACGCTCACTGGTTCTCGTGTTTCTGGTAGGGGATTTCATGTGTGTATCGTGGTTCGGAAATCACGTTAAGCCGCTGGTCCGTTCCATTGGTCGTCGGGCTATTACTTAATGACCCAATCTGAGGAACAGTCGGCTCTAGTTTGTAACAAGACTACACCTCATCATCCACAAAAACACTCAACCTTCATCCCATATTCACCTTAAAATACCCTCTGGGAGTGGTCGGTGTCTTAAATCAAAGTATCAAAGTAAAGTATCGGAAATCAAAAGTGTACGGAATGTTGTTTTTGAAAAGGTCTAAAAGTTGATAAAAGAAGGAATAATACAAAAGACCGGTGGAACAAAAACTGTAAAATAAGTATTGTTAACCCATAAATTATTAAATATTTGAACTTAGTCATCATCAATATTCGTAAAACAAACTCAAATTATGTCCTTATTTGTCATCTATACAAAAATAAAAGTTGGCCATTGCTAATTCGTTTTACACGCATACGACGTCACCTCTTCAGGAAAAAAGGACATTCCCTTGTTGTCCTTTGATAAAATTGCTGTAGATAAAATATGCCCAGAGGACAGTCCCTCCATATAGCTAGTCAACTAAACTAATAAAGAAGGTTAACCACCAAAACTTTCGCAGTGAGAAAGATTTTCAGGTTCTAGCAGAGCAATGCATGGCTATTTTTGAACATACGTAATCAAATGTAAACCTGTTGGATTCAACCAGTTTTTTAACAGAACTTTTTGTTTGAAAAATATTTTTATCCGTAAAAAATATAATATATTTTGCACTTAGGAGCGAGCTGTGACTGCCTCGACAACAAAACAAACACGGAATGTAAATTGTCTTTCAACATTTAGAAGCCCTCTGGGCTGCAGCGATGCACTATGCAAATTGGAGTCGTGTGCATCAGTGGTCATCGTTTATGCAACCTCCCCCCTTCTCTTCCTCCCCCTCACCATGACCCGCCACTGCATTTTGCCCGCTGGCTGTTTTGGCTCGGCCAACTTCACGGGAATTTGAGTTTAAAGTCCATTTGGCAACGGTGGCGCCGCGGGCTGTTGCAAATTTGCGTGTTTGGCTCGGTAATTTCAGCAGCTGCGCAAGGATAACATATTGTGTGTTAATATTTTGGTTGTTAGAGGGTTATTTACGAGCTTGTTTTTTGTTAAGGAATATAATTGGAAAAAGTACTCGGTTTCAGAAGTGTTCTATTATTGCCTTATTGTGCATGTATGTGCATTGAACATTGGCGCTCTTGAAACTTTTGTCCAGTTGATAATGTTGTTTCTAGCTCAGACTCTTAGATCTTGAAGTATAAGATCGAATATTGGATTTTCTAAAGAAAGAGATTTCTTCTTAAAAACTTCAGACTCTTCGAGTTTATAAAAAAAATGACACAATGAAATCAGAGCAGTTATTTTGTCAACTATTTACGAATTAAATTATTCAATATTCATTTCTATCGCCACTTAGGACGAAACTGTTTGAATTTTGACCTTCCATCGCCCATCATGATTTTCAGCCGCCATCTTGGTTTGGCTGAACTGATTTTGTTGGTTTTGTGTACGCATACACGTGTTAGTACACTCTAAAAATGAAGGAGTGAAGGCCACTCAGAAATAAGTGACATTTCGCTCTTTTGGGTTTCAATAAATGTTTTCCCACTCTTTTCATTTTAGTACCGCGTCTAATCAAAATCGAGTGGTAAATAATGTTTTTATAGTTTATAACGTAAATTCTATTTTATAAAGAACCCTTCCCCTTTAAATGCCAAAAAAGGTACTTTCGGTGTAAATTATACCCTGTTCTAGGAAATTCGCTAGTTCCCCTTTAACTCCCAAAAGATTCACGGTAGCACTTACGGCTACTCAGCTAAGTTTTTACGTGCAACGATTCCGACGACGTCCCGCAGTGCACTCGACATTTGAGCCGGAAAACGGCTAATCGTAAACCCAAGAGGCGAGCAGCTGGCGACCGCGGAGGAGAGTTCGCGCCAAAAAACTGGTCGTGACGTCACCCCGGTGCAGCGCCTGCGCAGTTCATTCAACTGGGGAGCAGAGCAGACGTAGAGGATGAGGAGCGTGCTGACAATTGTGCTGTCCGTCTCTGAGTCGAGGGAAATAACAGTTGTTGTCCACGCGAGGAAACAATTTCGGGTGTCGAAACATCATCATCCGGGTCGCATCTTCCTGCCGAGATTGCTGCTAGGTGCTCCGGTGAGGGACTCGCGTGAAGAGCGATTTTAGATCTGGAAGAAGATGCGGGAGAATTTCCTCGTGGAAGTTTGTTGTTGCAAGAGGAATATAATAAGCACGGATGGTTTAGGTTTGTTGAAGACATTTTTTTTTCATCTGTGTGGTTTTAAGCTTATGATAATTAAGAAACTGTACAACAAATAATCCAATAAAAATTTATATTTTGGTGAGGACTTTCTGAAACTACGTTTCTACATCAAGGATTTTATACCTAGTTTATAAGTCTTATGTGGTATAATATTTTAGCTTATCTACATTTAGCGCTTCGAAATTACTGTTTCGCATTTATGTAGAAGAAAAATTACAAAACTTAATTTTATTATCATTTGAGTTTTCATAACAGAAATGTGTGAAAATGTACACAAAATTTAGAAAATTCTAAGCCAACTGTTGGCGAATATTCTTTGAAAAAATGAGATTTATGCCGTCAGCTTGGTCAGACCAAGACTCTTTAGGCCGTGAAATGAGCACCGATCACGTTTTATTATTTTTATAAAGTCCTGAAGTTTGTTTTGACGGACTTTGTGTCCCTTCCCCATCGAAAAAACCGGGGACCTAAATATTTTAAATAGAACACCCCTCCTTGTGGCACCTCAAAAGAAAGGTAATTTTTACACAAACTCAACAAAGCAAAGAAAAATTGGTTATCTTAACTCACCTTTAAGCTATATCTATTGAAAGATTTTTAGTTGTCAGGTTTAAAATGCCACCGTGGAGTGAGTCCACCACAAATGTTGTTTTCCTTAATTCTTCAGTTAATTGCTTGTATTTTGTCACAAATCGTCATAACAAAGGCATTACACCTTCAAGTAACTAGAAAGAGAGCGAACGGTTGAAAAGTATGATTCATGAAATTTCACATATTCATGAATATTTCACACGTTAAATGCTTGACATTGATAGTTTTCAAGAACCATTGACCTGTGAGTGTCAGGTCACGCGAGCTGCATACCTACCCGGATGATGAGGTTGACTCATGCAATCATGCCGGAGGAATGTATCGGTAAACTGTCCTGAACTTGCCGTGAGTGAACCGGTGACAATTTGCGCAAATAAACACTGACTCTGTGTAGCCCGAGTCGTATTGATCAATGCTATTCAATTTAAGTTCAATTTTGATTTTCTCCTATGAGACGGGGATTTCTATACACAATAATTATAGAGGGATTGTATTGTACAAGAATTGAACACAACTATAATATTTGTTAACTGTGATAGCTTTTATTGTTTTGATTCCATAGAGATTGCTCGATCGCTCTCCTCTGTCGATATATATGCTACTTTATTATTTTTGATTGTTTACCTTTTATTAAGTAAATTTTTCTATCACCAAATTTATAAGCATAGATAAAAAACTGGAATAGCCTGTAGTTTTAATTGCATGAATCATATTAATTTAGAATAATAAAACATTTGGGTACACTAGATGTGTACCAACCCTTTTAGGAGCTGGAAAATTCAGAGACATTTTAGAGCATTCTTAAAGGGAGAAATTGTCTTAAAACGATAATAATTTTGCAATTTTTAGCACCAGACCACGCCCGTCCCATTTGATCTTCTGAATTTTAGAACAATATTTAAAATATACGCTCAATGCATCTTAAATGCTTCAAAGTTACAATTTTTATAAAACATTGCGTATTTTTCCCAGGAAAAACTCTCGGATCACCCTTATAGATGTTTGCCCCCCTTAAATGAATCGACCCCTTCGAATATATTTTGATATATCATATTCTTATGCTGTTTTAAAATAACATTCTAATCACGACCTTTGGTAAGGAAGCGCGTGATAAAAGTGGAAAAATACCGTTAAGGTCAACTAGAATTATTACATACTGCGTAGTTCACAGTTTGAAAAGGTGACATTTTGACCCCTGGTCAACCAGCGTGGGCAGCGTAGCGGGGCGGGGGCCGAGCGCGGAAGCCCACAGTAGTGGGACACAGTTTGTGTGGGACAGGTGACTAGTATATTCCCGCCAAAACTGGTTATGACGTCACAGTCGCAGAGTTCGTTCACCGTGGACACAGTTTGTCATCAAACACACGACAAACACTAAACGGTAGACGTATTGGAATAACGGTGCTGCTAGCTAATCCATTACTCTGCCCGTCCCCATTTGGAGGTAGATAAATAAGTGCTTATACCGTAAAAAGGCCGCCATTTTGAAACATGACATATTTTGATTATGCTGGTTATTTTTCTGTTAAAGGTTTTTATCTAGATACAAAGGTTTACTAAATTTTTCAATAGTCAGTTTGGGTATATAAGAAGTTATTCGTAAAAAAAAAAATGGTAACTAATTAGTAAAAGAAAAGCTAAAAATTGGTTTCGTATTTTCAGTGATTTTTCCTTTTTCGAAGTTTTGAAGTTCCTTCCCACGGGCACAAAAAGCGTACAGGTTAGGTCCGCTCAGCTAATATTATCCTTGGCTGGCGGCCCATGCAACCAACCAATTGTAAAAAAGCAAACTCCGATGTTTGTACAACACGTTGAAAACACCCTGTATACTGTAATGCAAAATGTCGAGTATATTACGATTTGTGTTCACTTGTTACCTTTTTGTACTCTGGTGTGATTTCTCTGTTCAACCCTGTCACCGCAATTAGCCTAACAAAGCTGCAGTGTGTCCAAGGTGCGCGCAGTCTGACAGTTCCGCTCCGATAGCGCAGCAGGCCCTGACACCGCGGTTGCAGCAGTGCAGGGCAGTAGAGTGCAGTAATGGCGAGGCGTAAAACAAACACTGCGCCGGTCACCAAGGACCCTGTGCGCGCTGCGAGGTCAGCTGGGGCTCGGGAGTGGAGGGACGCGCGCGCCAAGATAGTGTGCAGCGGGAGAACACAGAGGATGAAGAATACAGAGGACAAATTTACGGGAAGTTGAGAGTTTCGAGAAACGAAGTCATAATCATTGAGTTACAATATTTTTGAAAAATACAATTGGCGTATGATGTCACATAACGTATGAGCATTCATAAAACCTGTGTCGTCGTATTTCTGGATTTTTTACCAGTACTTTGTGCACCCCTTATTGAAATCTCTTTCAAACACACCCTATTCTTGTCGGTCGGTGAGATCCTATGCTCTGTGGTGAGATCATGTTCTCCCAGTCGGGTGTCCCACCAAATTAATCCGTCTGGCTACAGCGATCAGAACGGTTTTGAGGCCAGTTTTAAATGAGGAAAATGCCTTGGGCATAAGTGCACTCTTAATATAATTTGGAATTGTGTTTGGAGGTTGAAATCTTGCCCTGAGAAAGCAAACATTCTTGAACTGCAGTGCTGTGCCACCCAGTTCGGTAGCTCTCCCTGCCTCTAGTTCCAAAAAAGTGAAGTCACTTTCTCTTACAAGATCGATTTTTTACCTAAAACACATTTTTCCAAAATGATTAGATGGTGGACCAAAATATACGACAATGACCCATTTATGAACCTAGAGATGGGAGAGGCAAAAAGCCAATTAGTGGAACCCAAAGATAACAGAGATCTACTGGTAAACCCAAAGATGACACACGACTGTAGGGGTCTTTGGTGCAAATTGCAAACCTCCACACGAATAAGAATCTTAAATGTATTCACTGCAAATGCTTGAATGTTCTGACAAGACTTGCGAGATCGAAATTAGTAAAGTTTGTAAATCGAAATGAGCCAAAGAACGGGGCACAAGTAATATCTTTTTTGAGTCTCCGATTTGACAATATTGGTAGGATGGAAAGTCAATGGCTCTACTGACTAAAGTCTCTCCTGATACGAATTCGATTCCCACATAAATAACTATTTACACCATAAACATATCACTTAGTAGCCTTCATACTGACGTCAACAAAGAGCTTCTTCACACTTGGATCAATTTCATGCCGGTTTGAGCGCTAAATCGCGCGGAAGCGATTCGCCCTCTGATTGGCTGAATGAATTCATAGTTGTCGCTATGGCCTATTTACATTCGGTGTGGGCACGGAGGGGTTACAGGCTAGAGGGGACTTTGATTACAGGATGTTCTTATTGTTTTGGAAAACATGTGTTAGCCGTGCGGGCAACGAACCCGTAGATCCATCGTCATCTTTGTTTGTAAACGTCAAGCTTTGGCAAAAATTGACTAAATTGTAACTGTCAAAATATCTAACTTGTTCGCTAAATTATAATCATAGCGCTTTATGGACTTCCCACTAATTGATTTAAAACTGCTGGATCTGTAAAACTGAAAAATATTAAGGAATTCGTGTTTGCAAACTGCTAGCGTCCTGTTGCTAATCTTGCCATTAAAGAAATACCCTCATGAGAGTGGTCGGCATCTCAAATAGTGAATTTGGATGGATATTGTTTGGTTAGTCCGAACTACGACGCACTTTTTTCATTATCACAATAATTAATAATACAGCATTTACACCAGGCTGGTTTGAAATATAGTACGTAAAAACTTAAAACTTGAGATTGTCAGAATTTTGAACGGAGTCAAAAGCCGTCAAACTTGTCTTTGTCAGGACTTAAAACCAGGGGAGAGGGCTCCCCAGTTTTTAAAAATACAATCCTTCCCCTTGTGATTTCTGAAAGGAAAGGGAATTTTGACACAAATTCAACGACGCAAAGACACATTTTTTATCTCGACTCGTTTTTAATACTTATTCAAAGATTTTTCTTTGCGTTGTTGAACTTGTGTTAAAATTCCCTTTCTTTTGAGGTATCACAAAGGGAGGTTTGTATTTTTAAAAGTTGCCCCGCCCCGGTTTTGGATGGAGGTGGGTGACTAAGTACGTCAAAACAAACTTTAGGATCCTATAAAAACATTCCTCAAGGGGTTTCCAAAATATTTCCTTTTTCAAAAGTTAAGGTGGTGAGGGGGATATTTTAAACTTCCCGTGTATTTTCATTTTTTCATACAAACAATCCTTGTCATTTCAAGTCGTACCTGCATGCTCCTCTAAACTACAAAAACACAACCCATTCGCCTATCATAACCCTCTTCTCTACCCTTGACCCATCTTCGTCGCTCCATCGGAGACCATGTTTTCCCAGAAAATTAGCCGCTATGCGCGTCCAGGCCAGCAGCACGCTGAAGGAAGCCCGTCAGTTGAAGGTCCAATGACAAGGCTGACGTGAACTGACAAGCTGTAATCATTCACGGAAACTGAGGGAAATGTGGAAAATGTAATACCTGAGCCCGCAGAATGTTGGAAATGTGGGTTCCTGGCTTTGCCCACGTGTTTAGCCCTGACCTACGGCATTGAGCGCTAGGAGACTAGCAGAGCGATTTGTCATGATCGAGATGATGAACGTGGTTAGCGATGAGGAATTTATACAAGTAAGGACATTAGATAGGTTTTCTTGAGATTCCAGCTTGTCTGGGATGTCATTAGCGTGGCTAACTGGAGGTTTTCAATGATTCCGATGGGTATCAGTATGATGTAGGCTAAATGAAGCGTTGATGATTTTAGGAAGGTGCCTGGTTCAAACTCTATTTACTCTTCATTTCATCCTCAGTTGGCAGTATTGGTCTTAAAAATACTATTTTTGACCTAAAATGTACAAATTTTATTGCTTCTTCTCTCTCCTGGTTATTTTGATTCATTTTTGTGTGCTGACAAATTGAATTATAGGCTATCTTTGATTCAGGCCATTGAAGAAACACAATTCAAGATTGTGTCAAATCAATTAATTGAGTATTCACGTATTTCGCTTCTATTATCGCTACTCAATCGAATACAGCTATTATTTTCTCTTATCCATTAATCTGTGTTATTCTGATTTTTCAAAGGATGATTATCACAAAACGATATTTTTAAGAAGTTTTCAAGAAACATTGAAATAATTACCATGCAGTCATGCTAAAAGGAGCAAAAGTTACCGAACATTTTGTGGTTTGTAGTGCCGGTAGTATACAGTCCAAACCCCCTTTAACTAAGATGGTTCATGGTGTTTCCATCTTGTCGACTGAGAGGAAAACTGAGTGTAAAAGATAATTAGCCAAAGTTTCCTTAAAAGTGCACTTTACCTATCGGCCATTTTGTTTTTTGTCCCATAAGAACAATGTAAAAACAAGCATTTTCTTGAGACACCTCATGCCTACAATTTTAATCGGATCTTTTTGAAATAAGTTTTAGTTGAAAGATGACAATGTACTCAAGTGTCTCCGCTGACCAATCTTTTGAAATTTCTATTAGTTTAATTGTAAAAACAAGAAATTGAAATTCATCGTTTCATCAATTTTTGTTTGATAAATGAGAAAATGGAAATTCGGCTCAGCGGAGTCACTAAAACATTTAATGCACTTTAAAATAAATTTTATTTCATAAAAATGCGATAAAAATTGTAGGCGTGAAGTGTCCCAAGAAAATGCATGATTTTACATTGCTCTTATGGGACGAAATTCAAGTCATGGTCACTACTGCGCACTCTTAAGGTAGTACATATTTTCAACTTCTAACCTACAATTTGACAAAGCATATGCTTAAGATAGTCAAAGGCTTCATGAGTTAAATGTTGTCGTCACACATCCTTTACTAAAAAGGCCTACTTCCTATCAAGAATTACTCACATGACAAGAAGAAGTAGACGATTTGGAGAGTGATTCTCGATGTTTTCCTTCTGAAGAATGGCTAGGACAAACGCTCTGATAAGCCTCGCCGACCTTCCGGCAGAACTAGACCTTCGACAGCAATAGATCCTGACAAAGACAGACCTCAGGGTGGCTTATCTTATCTCTGGTTCCGTCCTTGCCTGTCTCCTCTACCTTGCTAGTGGTAATTAGTATGTTGAATCAGTTGTTGATTAGTTGAGTCGTTGACAAATTTGTCTTTGAATTCGTATCTGACTCTAATCACAAGGAGAATCCAGGTTTTGGATGTTTTGCGTTTGGCTTTTTATCGAATTTCTTTTGGGAAAATGAGATATATCAATAAGTCAATAAGTTTGTATTCAGCCAAATTAACATTTTACATGCATTAAATAAGTCTAAAAATCAACTGTTTACAGTAATGAAAATAAACAAATTTCATAAGTCTATTGATCTGTTCTTAAATTTAAGCTTATATTCAAGCAGATATTCAAGCTGTCAGCTTGGGGAGACGCAGGCCCGAGACCATGAAATGGGCACCAACCGTGAACTTCAGAACACGTTTTGAGCATTTTTTGTCCGATTTTCACCAAATTTAATACAAATGTTCCTTTTGTAAATATCTTGGTCAAGGTCGTTAACCAGCAAAATTAGACAACCGGAACCACCTCCGGCGGGGGCTTTTCACCAAAAAGGGAGTGTTAATGATCTAAAAACAGTACTTTTCGTCCGATTTTGATAAAATTTGAAATACATATGTATTTTGTTATTATATAAATGTATATAAAAAATTATGACAAATCTATGAGTCGTTTCAAAATGGTTACCAAAAAAGTGATTTTCGCTATAACAGTGGAATAAGTTATCTGATTTTATTGAATTTTAACATATTTTTCTTTTATGATATCTTCTATAACTTCAAAAAACCGTAAATCTGAGACCGAGGGCCGAAGTGAGGCTGGGAGCGTAGCGAACAGCCTCGTAACGCCCGTGTCAATAGAATGGCCGAATGCCTAAGCGAGGCTGGCAACGGAGGGAATAAGAGTTACAAATTACAAAGGAAATCCGATTCACTCATGCCAGTGGTGCTTAAGCGCTTAGCTGCGTGTCGGCCTGGTTTAGGCTCAATCAGATATAGAAGGTTGACTGTGTCAGTCGTTGTATTGCATTTTATCTATCCGCAATCATCATGGAACTGACTGGTCAACAATGTGAGTGCCACTAAAGTTCTTGGCTACCGATCAACATAGAGTAAGAAGTCATTAATTAAAAATTGAGTTAAAATTGACAGTCCAATTATGCGTATTGAATTCATAATCATCACGCAAGTAGCAGTCATAACCCCGGATACCTGTCAGGTTTATTATTGAATTTACTTTGGAAAAATGAGATATTCATGACGTCAGCGTGGTAAGACCCATAAAATGAGCACCGATCCTGAGTCCCAGAACACATTTTGAGCATTTTTTCAACACTTTATATACATTTGTGTCGAAAGCGAAGGCCGAAGCGAGGATGTGAGCGGAACGAATTATACTAACAAATTGCAAAGGAAATTCGATTCACTCATGGCAGCGGCGCTTAAGCGCTTAGCTGCGTGTCGGCCTGGTTTATTTATTATTACCTATTGACGCTAATTAGCCACCTTATAATAAACCTTGATTTTCTATGACGTTATTTTTAGATTGTATGGGATAGAAGTTTAGATAACTCTATCGTGAACGGGGAAAGGTCAAGTCAATTTCACACAGTTATTGTACAGGCTTACCGTTTACATTGGTCAGTGGCCTCACTCAAGACATAATCATCGATATTATTGCACAATTTATCACCTCACCTTCAAAAGTTTACGAACAAAAGAAATATACTATTCAACCTTGCGAATGTACAGTGCAATTATCCTCAAACTGTGGTCAGTACTTGGTGGCCTAGTCATCGTTTTCTACGCTACTATAGGACTTTTACTATCGTCAGTTGGATCAAAACGCTGCAGTGAACACAAATCAATAGATAAAAAATCAAACCCAGATTTTTTTCTTGGCTTAATTATGCGTGTGTTTAACCGCGTAATATATAAATTTATTTTTCCTGGCCGATTTGTATTTGTTTAAGAAGGGAAACGCTAAAATAAAGCGCTTTTGTAAAGTTGTCCAGTTTTGAGGCATCGCGGGGACTAAACCAAAGTAAAAAACAAATTGTCTTAAATTGTTTTCAATTTGTTTCGTTTGTCTGCTTAAGAATAAAACGTAAATACACATTCAGAAGAAAGTGTAATCTATTACTATTATTAAATAACTTTATGGAATAGTATTTTTTCTGTATGTATAGTTACGTGTATGTACGTACTACTGGGTAAACTTCCCCTTTGATTTAGTCTTTGCAGAAGGTCAAAGTTGAGTTTTCGGAAGAAACTATGAAACACGTGAATTTATTAGCTTTATACATGGCCTAAAAGGTAAAAATCGACTGGGTTAAAAATTCCTTTATGTAATAGGAAACGCACAATTAAACAAAAAGAAACCAACGTGGTTGTAAACTTTTATATCTTGATTTGCGCACACATACAACCGTTTTGAACAGTCATCGTTATAGCCTTCTGATTGTAATAAATGATCCTGTAGTAAAACTAACCGCTTGTTGCAATTGACGCAACTATATTCCAAACCACAAAAACAGAGATTAGCCAGATGTCCCAAAGATGGACCGACAGAAAACTAACTGTAAATTGCGTATTTTAAAGTCTCACACGCAACTGTACTACAGTCTATAATCAACTCGGCCCACCTGAAAATTAATTTAGACGCATAATATAGTTGTCCGTTAGTTTAAAAGCTGAAGTTAGTTATTTGTTCATAATCAGTTGGTCGTTTGTTGGAGGGTTTGACATTTATAGAAAAAGTTGCGTGGCCCCGATATGTTACATTGACCCAAATATTTCAAAACAATTTTAGCGTGGGCAGTAACAAAGAGCTGTGATAATGAGCGGTTGTGACCTTTAATTTCTTTTCATAAGATCAATGTAAAAAACATGCATTTTCTTGGGACACCTCACGCCTACAATTTTCATCGGACTTTTATGAACTTGTTTAAAGTGTATTAAATGTTTTACTAGCTCCGCTGGTACGAATTTCCATTTTCTCACTCATAAAACCGTGACACAAATAAAAAAGGTAAAGAAATTTTGAATTTGATTTTTTGATTTTACTATTAAAGTATTAGATTTGTTGAAAAAGTGGTCAACAAAGTTACTACGGTAAAAATCGTCATCTTTCTAATAAAACCTATATTTCAAAAAGATCTGATGAAAGTTGTAGGTAAGCGTGAGAAAATCCCGACAAAATGCTCGGTTAACACTGTTCTTATATGGGACAAAAAACAAACATTCCGTACATCTCTGATTAAATTTCGATACCTAGGTTCGATAATTAGGTTCACGAAGCGAAAAAGTCTTTTGTATTTTACGCTATTCCATTTTGATCGCGTGATAATGAAGTTTTATTTGATCTCTTCAGTTTTGACTGAGTCATCAGATTTTCTTATCAAAGCAAGTCATCAGTGTCCGTAAAGTGCTGAGTGGCCGATTTCTATTTTTGGAATATGGTTTTAGTAGAGCAAGGGATTTCCGAAAACGCTAATTCATCTGCTTTCTCGAAATCGGATATATGTAAGATAAAAACCTGGTCCTATCTATGCCAAACGGCATTTATTTTACACTGTTTATAATACACTTTAAACATTATATCAGCGATTAAAAAATATTCAATTTGCAAGTCGTTCAACCCCTGAATTTCAATTGTATATGTTACCTCCTCCTCACCTCCTCTACCCCTCCCCCTCCACCCACTGTTCGTAAACTCCTGGGAATCACCTGTCCTGCATTTCCGGAGGCGGCAGCAGTTTGTTTACCTTTCGCAGGTCAAGGTGTGGCTGTTTCCTACGTCATAACAGGCTTTAAAGTTTAGCGGATCCGTGGCGGATCGGTAACGCGCGCGACTCCGGAGCTCATCACTCCGGTGGCACGGATTCGATCCCCGCAGTCACCACTTACAATTTGTAATGTGACTAATACGGTAACGCTAGGTAAAGGTCGAGGTTGAGTGGTAGAGAGGACTGTGTAGTCCTAACTTCGCCTCGTTAAACAAGACAAACTTTACCTTTTTTCCTTTAAATTTTCAACTTTTAGGCATTGGTTTAATTGGTGGAGGGGGAAGGTCAACGACGTCACTGCATTTCTGCTTCTTCAAATTTTGTCTTCCCACAAATTGCAACAGGCAGTGTCAGCAGTGACGGACACGCGCGGAGTGTTTGTTTATACTCGAACCTGACACTGACAGTGACAGTCAGCTGGTTGAGTTTAGCAACGTAAACAAAGCGGCGGCGAACAGCTGATTCAGCAGCCGAGTTGCGCGATGATTCACCGACACCTGTAGATGCTGCGACACTGGTGCTGCACGCATGCGCCGTGATTTGCTAGCGGTCAAGGCCTCCAGTCACGCGCATGTGATAACTCACTACGTCACAGCGCTGTGCAGTGTGCAGACAGAACCAGAGGATTTAGTAGTGGGGTTCTGTACTGGGTTATTCGCCTTTCGGGTTATTGTACCATTCGGCTTTCGTACTTCAAAGAGAGTCTGCAGGCCAGCTTCGACTGGACATACTGTCTTCTTTTCATTTCGGCATGTTCTGTTGAAAACCCTCTCTTTCTTCTGTGTATTCTCTGCAGGTTAAACTTGAGCTCGTATCAAGAAGCTACAATTTAGGATCTACAATTCTACATGGTGATGAACTATACTGTTACTTAGGCTTAAATTCTACATGGTGATGAACTATACTATTAAATTAAGTCTTAGGCTTAAGCGGCCGGCGTCATTACACTCAGCAAGTCCACTGAGGATGCTCCATTGCAAAATGAGCGAAACGTCTGGCGCAGTAGAAGTTAGAAATAGCCAATTGACGCGGTCTACACCGGAAGCTTTAGTTAGTAACTATACTATTGCCCACATCAGAATTATCCCATGATATGAAGGTTTTGGTTATTGTATTAGCTAACTGGTTGGTTTTAGAAATAAAGTCACTCTGCTGTGAAAACAGCTGCTTTAGACACACGTATTGACGTGCTTAAGTGTCACCTTTACACATAGGTAAATAAAGTATTGTTTTGATGATGTGTTTCTCCCTATGAAGAAAAAGATCATTTCAGTGATCTCTTTGTGGCATGGACATTATTGGTGGTTCAACGAGTTTGTTTTGAATTTGAACACTGACTCATAGTAAATCAGTGTAACAGTTGTTTCTTCAAAACATTATAAAACAGACTGCTGAGTTCAAAACAATGTTTACTTAATTAGTTCTTTATAATATTCAAACATTTATTGACATTTATTTCTCATTATTATTTGCATTATGACAAAACGTATCGTTCATTAATCGCCCCGAAAGTGTCTTTTTAACCCTCGGACGTTAACTTAAATTTGTGTAAAAAAGTGTCACTTTAGGACCTAGTGATGAAATATAATATTAGTTCGTATAACAATCTTAGATTCATATGAACAGAAGACAATATTAAACATTGAATGGGTTGTAAGATTTTTCAGCTATTTTATTTTCTTGATTCTATACATTCAAAATTTACCTTAGTAACTTGTATGTTTATTAAAGAATTTATAAATTAAACTATTTTGCAAAATTTATATTCGAAAAAAGTATTTTGTGTATGTGTGTGTTTTTTAACGTAGGATACAATCATACAGTCTAGAAACAGTTTAATTCTATGCCTTGTCTAGCCACAAATGTTTGTTGATCTCTGTGTTATTTGTAAACTTTGATATTGTGACCAACTGGAAAATATTCAAGAAGCTGCATTGGGGAACTGTTCGTTTCGATACTGAGGAAGTTCTGTTTTGCATCCCGAAATTCCACTTTTTGCGGACCTCTCCCATTTTCTTCTAGACAATTCCCGACCAAAGTCACGTGTCCAACTCACATATGGTGGACATACGACGAAGTAGAACCTCCAGTATAAATCAGACCAGTGTCACAGCTACAAAGGGAACTATGCTTGTTTGAACACGTGCTGCTCTCGAGCCACCTTCTTCTCCTCGACAGATGATGGAACGGATGGTTTTTACGACGCATCAATGTTTGAACTGACCCAATTCTCCTACCACTGCCACTGCTAGAGCCAGTGCGTAGTTCAAATTGACGAGACATAAATAGATAACCCAATAAGCGGTCGTTGGCTCTCGTCGTCACGGTCCTTTTGTTATTGTTTGTTTTCGTATTAACTGTTTTGTGCTATTTATTCCCGGAATTGGGTTAACTAAGATTTTTTTAGAATTACAAGATTGGCATTTCGTTGTTTCTGACTTTTTACTCTCATTATGAATTTTGTCATACTCTGCAATATGACCATCTATTTATCCTTTAATAGCAGTGATTTTCAATCCCAAAATCATCTGGAAACGTTTATCTTCGGGAAAACAGAACATCGGCTACAGAGATAATGTGGCATGCCTTAGGATTTTCTCTTACAGATTTACAGTACTTGTTTTCTTGTGGATTTTACAAGTTCTCTTATTACTTACTAACCTGACTTCTTTGTGCCATACTATACTCAAACTATACTATATGGAATAATACATATTTGTTTCGGTTTGATTCCAACAAAAATTTTAAACCCCTCAAATAAGTCTAGCTCAAATAACAGATGATACCGTAGACATATTTACGTGTAATTTTGGAAACTGTGATGATTTAAAAAGGCACGCAGTATGTAAGCTACCAAGAATTTCTATGAAAAATCTCAAATGTTGTGATTCCAAAGGTTAAAAAAGTATATTAAATCCGATCGCAATATTGTGTAATTTTGTTTCCTTACTATTTTTAATATTCCTTTCTCAATTTATTCCTAACTTTTGCGTTGCTAATCAAACAGGGTGTTGACGATAAATTTCCCGAATATCAACTGATTCGTTTGAGTTTTTAGTTTTTTATCTTCAGGAGGTCTAAAATCCAATCTTTATGTTAAAAGCTATCTTCATGTCTCTCCTCCAACAAACACAATTAGCCACTGATTCAAAAAGGGCGTTGTAAATTAGTTTTCAGACTATCGATTAGGCCGGAATTGTAAGTTTGTTCTACCTTTCGGATTTTAAATATCAAATCTTTTTTCGCAAAACACTCTTTAAGTAGCCTAGAGGTGTAACCTATTGTTTTCGGGGGTTAAAGATAAATTTCCTGACTATCGATTGGACCGTTAGAATTAAGTGTGTTCCACCTTTCGAATTTGAAAAATCAAATATTTTTTCGCAAACCGCTCTTTAAGTATAGAGTTCAGAGGTGCAACCTATCGTTTTCGGGAATTTAAAATAAATTTCCTTTCTATCAATTGGACCGTTTGAGTTTTAAGTTTTTTGATCCCAATAGTGCAACCTATTGTTTTCTCATGTATCTATAGGGATAAAATTTCTGACTATCGATTGGACAGTTAGAATTTTAAGTTTGTTCCACCTTTCGGATTTTAAAAATCAAATCTTTTTGCGCAAAACGCTCTTTAAGTATAGAGCTTAAAGTGCAACCTATTTTTTTCTGGGGTATCTAGGGATAACATTTCTGACTATCGATTGGACAGTTAGAATTTTAAGTTTGTTCCACCTTTCGGATTTTTAAAGTCAAATCTTTTTCCTCAAAACCCTCTTCAAGTATAGAGCTCAGTAGTGCAACATATTGTTTTTTTCGGGAGTTAAAGATACATTTCCTGACTATCGATTGGGCCGTTAAAACTTAAAGTTTGTTCCACCTTCAGGATTTTAAAAATAAAATCTTTTTCTCAAAACGCTCTTTAAGTATAGAGCCCAGGAGTGCCACCTATTGTTTTCTGGGGTTAAAGATAAATTTCCTGACTATCGATTGAACTGCTTGAATTTCAATACCTTCCATGTCACATCTAAAAATCCGATCATTCCGTGGAAAACTCTCCATGACTCTCTTCCAACAATCAGCGAGTGATTACAATTATAACCCGTTGAACGCGAGCGCCACCTCAAGGTCTACCGGTCGTGCAAGTGGTGTACACTATACTACGTACACTACGCCTACTCTGTATGCGTGTTATGTCAATTGCTTACTATTAATGAATCCCTCCTTGTGCCTGCTCGCGCAAACCGGCTTTACTACGCGCCTTGCATGCTGGTTTATTCATTTAGTGCATCAGTGGTGTTGATAGCGCGCACGATTCCTTGCTTACTTAGTCTGCTGCGTTTGCCAAGGTTGGTTTGTTAACAAGGAAATACGTGGTTTGGGAATACAAGTCTGAAAAGGTGACCAAGAAGGGTTTCCGGGTTATTATGATTTTTGATAAGAGCCCCAAAACGGGCCATTTGGTGAGCACGTAACGGCGGGAGTAACTATGACTCTTGCAAGGTAGCCAAACAATGATTTGGGTTTCTAATAATATTATGGACATGGGTTGATTTGCGATCAGTGATTTGGTTCCCCGTTGACCATTTGGAATCTAGAGTGTACACTTTACAGGTTAACAACACATCTCAAGAGTACAAAAGTATATTTATCTGAGTGCGTGTAAATAAATAAATACATTTTTATTCCATGACATTCAAATGTTTAGGACGAACAAAGAATATAAAAATAAGTAATAAAATCAAACGAATATCAAAAAAATATAAAAAAACAGAAAATAAACAAAACATTAAATAAACAAATAGTAAAATAAAAAGTATGGAAACCACAAAAAATCTAAATAAATAAATTAACTAGCAAAAACGTTAAAAACATATCAAAATAAAATAAAAAATTAAAATGACATGGAAATCTATTAGTTAATTTTGACGTCTTCTTCCAGAAATTCATGACTGGTTTAAAATGCCTTACTCATTAGATAACTTTTAATTTAGATGCGGAACATTTGTGATATAGAACATACTGTATGTGATATGGAAAATTTTGAAAATAAAACCTATTAATTAAATTATGTGGTATTAAGTTTGGCATTTATTGGCTGAACCGAAACAAAACTGATACATTCTACGGCTTTTCATAAAGAAAAACTCAGAAATCTTAAATTTACAGTTTTGTGGTAACTACATTTGTAAAAAAGTATTTTCTGTTGTTTTATATTCCTATGGTTTATTTAATTACAATCCTAAGAAAATTGTAGACAATTAATATGTGTCCGAAGAAAAGCCCCTTTCATATAATTGTTCCCAATGTATATTAACCAAGGTCACCCCCTGTCTGCGCACTCGACAACCCCTTTGTTTAACCTACTAATTTTCCCTCTATTGATCACCATACCCATTCAGCCAACACGTACAACCAGCACAGCACTAGTGCAGACCAGCAGACCTTGAGTGAGTTTACTATAGTCGCTGCCAACTCTGACCAGTTTTTCTTATCACCCTGTATCATTTGTTAGCCGACCGTTAGACAACAGTGTCTCCTAACTAGTCACTTCCTTCCACAACGTGTTATCTAACCACTGTGTGTGTTTTTGCTCAAGTGATTTAATTAGTTGGACGAGCCAGCTGGCTATTTATGGGTTGATTATTGTTTTTTTTAGATTGGTAGTTGTTTATTGTCTTGATGTTAGGCTCGGGATTTGTAATGCTTTATTATTAGTAAGGATTTTAATTTTCAAAGCTAATCAAATCACTAAATCACTATTTGAGATGCCGACCACTCTCTTGAGGGTATTTTTAAGGCAAATATGTGGTGAGATGATGTGATGGTGGTAGTAATGAGTTATGAGGTATAGTCTTGTTATAAACTAGGCCGACTTTCCTTAGAATGGGTCATGAATTAATAGCCAATGACCAATGGAAATACAAGGACCAACGGCTATGACTTTGAATATGTTATGGTATGAGTAGATTTTCCACTGAGATAAGTATATCATCCTCAAAACCTGATTATGAAAAAATCAAGATCCCATAAAATACAAAACATATAGAAAAAGAAACAAATCAACAAATAAACAACCAATAGACCCAGGAAAACAACGCTAATCCTCACATATTTCTTACATAATTTACGTAATTGTTACAAATAACAAAGGAAGGAATCTTTAATATTTATAGTTATTGTTCCTTTTTTTAATGAATTGTATGTATGTAGATATGCATATTTAAGCAATTGTTTCTTTTAGTATAGGTTTTAACAATTTTAAAAAGTATACAATGATGAACATATTAGTTGTTGCCATTTTTAAAATGATGACCATACATGCAAAATTGATATTTAAAAGGTGTCTGCATGGATCCCTACAACGATTTATCCCTGAATGTTTCGGAATTCGATTCTAATACGCGTCAATCAAGTATTACCGATATAATAATACATTTAACAAAGTTGACTTAAAAAAAGGTGAAAAATAAAATTTGTTTTGTGTAACGAGGTGAAGTTAGTGCTACTATAAGTCCTTTAACCCACTCAACCTTTACCTACCGTTACCGCAAAAAACACACATTTTAGTGGTGGCTGTGGGAATCGAACCCGCACCAGCAGACTGATGAGATTCAGTGTCGCGCACGATTCCAACCCGCCATGGATCTGCTAAACTTTAAAGCCTGTTATGACGTAGGAAACAGCCACACCTTGACCTGCGAAAGGTAAACAAACTGCTGCCGCCTCCGGAAATGCCGGACAGGTGATTCCCAGGAGTTCGCAGACAGTGGGTGGAGGGGAGAGGAGGAGGTAACATCTTTACCATAAACATTGCTCACCGGCAGGTGTCAGTGAGTCATGAGGTAATTAGTTCTGGGCCGGTTCCGCGAGCTAGGCTTGTGCAAAACCTGCATCACAGGAGTGACTTGTCGATGATTCTGAAGGAGAGTGAAGGTGTGCATTTCACTAACCAATGCAATAAACTTTATACTCCTTAAGGATGCGCAGTATGGGCGTCTATAGGTCACGGGCGTAAAAAGGTTTTGCGTTAAAAACCTTTAAAATGTTATAGGTTTTCTACCTCTTATATTGTGCCTCGAGGTACAATGCTAAGATACTGTATTTTTACGTTTCTACAAACCATAGTTTTAAATTCTAAAAAAAGAAGAAGGAAGTACAACGTCAAAATTTTAATTCGAGAATATCAGACCATCACCTGGGTGGTTCGAGTCACCATTTCCATTCGCCTTAAACAATGTATTGGGCTTTCATGGAACATTTTAAACGTACAGTCACTCTATTTATTACGTTGGCGTTTGTTGTTGCTACTCTCTGCTACTGTTTCCAGCCGTCATTGGACTATTGGCGTAAAACTATTTCACTTTCTGTCTCGGTTGATCCTTATATTATGAAAATACTAGAATTTTATGTGCACCATTTTGGATTTAATGGCAGCAATTTTATGTAGTGGACTGATGGTGATCATCTGGGCCTCTGGGGATCATGCATTCAATATTGATGCTTCTTCTAGGTGTCAAACGCGGCAATGAATTGATTCATGATTTGTCAAAACCTAATTTTATCAATGAATGAAATATCAGATATTTAATATCAGAATTGAAAACTAATTTCAACAAGTCAACAAGTGCTTCAGGGTTCCTTAGTTTCAAAGTAGGCTATTTCATCAATCGGGCAACAAATGCGGATGGAACAGCGTTACAAAAAACAAAACAAACGCATATAGACAAAATGCAAAATGGTTATAATCGTGTTGTTGAATCAGAGACCTTCGCTTTGCTCGGTCACTAACACAAGATTACGCACACGTGGTTTTAAAGCATTTCACTTTAAAACATTTATCACGACACGATTTCCTCTTCTATTCAAACATCACTCTTGGCACGCTCATCGTTATTTGAATCTCTGCTGTCAAATTAGATCGGATGAACTGTAGTGTGGCCAATTGGCCAGTAAATTAGAGCTAAACAACCACCAATCAGCCAATAGAGCCAGAGTGGTCGCAAAACTGCTCTTGATAATAGAGGTTGATGGTTCTAACATGATGGGCGGTGCAAGTTTTCATTCCGATTAATAGATTGCTTCGTCGTATCCAGAGGGTCTTATTTTCCAACTGATCTGGACGTATAATTTACGTTTGTTTGGGCTCATTAATGTCAATGTTATTTTCCCCCCGATCTTAGGACGTACTTTGAATGTAGCTTATAAACCCTCCAAGGTGGAAACTAAGAGACTGCTTTTGAAATGACGATTGAAGTGAAATTTATTAAAGTTTGTTTCTATTGTCAGACTTGAATTTGTTGTTTGGAATATGGAAATTGAAAGGGTAAAGCAACAGCCAAAAGGTGGGATTTCGAATTTTATAAAACATGGAAATAACAAATCGGAAAGTTCAGCCAACAAAAGTGAACTTCTGACTTTTGGCTGGACTATTTAAATTGAACGCCCTTCAAATCCCTCACGTTTGGTACCCATTTGTAAATTTACATCATTTACACCGGTCCACACTAGATATTTAAGTGGAACGAAAACCAACTAACATTTCGAATATCGATCCATCCTTCCCTCACTATTTCTAGTCATCCTTGATCCATCAAAGGCCTTCAAGAACAGACTCTGAGCTCATATAGTTTTCATCAGTACCTTTTTCTTCAAAGTATCTAAATCATTAAACAAAACTTGACTCGATTACAGTTTCTGTGTTCAATATTTCTAGTCATCCTTGATCCATCAAAGGCCTTCAAGAACCGAATCTGAGCTCATAGAGATTTCATCAGTACTTTTTGACATCAAACAAGATTGACTCGATTACAGTGTTCGTTGTTTCATGTAAAAAAATAAACCCATACCAAGTCTTTTACACTTTCTGGAAGAAAAACAGGTCAAGTTTAGTTCCTTGAAATAAATTCATCCACACACCCAAGTAGACTTCTTCACCCAGCTCCGCCTTACAGGCAAGTATATACTATAACTCGGCCAACAACTACACAACGGCAAATCACAATGGAAAATTGAGCACATAACAACATACAAGACCAGTAGTGCCATAAAACAGACAAGGAGACTGGGTATATCGCATTGTGCGGGGACAATCATTGCCGCTGTCTGTGTGCAATAGCAATGCAGTAGATAAAGTGTTGACCTTTGCGTATTGTAGATACTTGATGTGATTGGATCTGGACAGAGGTGTAAGATGGAAAGTTTTATGTGAAGCTACGTCGTAGGTTTAGTTTGGAAATTGTGACGGGTTTTAGTTTTCCAGTACCTATCAGATGAAAAGGGATTGATTATGCCTCATATAAAATACTGAATAACCGATTCATAGCATCTTGAAGTTTTGGAAATGTAACGAAATTAAAATGGTACGTGGAGTTTTGTTCGAGTTCTGGAGTTGTTCTTGTTTCAGTTACATATTACTGTCAAAACTTAGGAACAGGCTCGTTGTTACTATAAACCGAGACGATAGTTCAAATTTTCTATTTTTGAATAACTGAAAAACTGAACTTGACAACTTAAGTAAAGGTTTCAATGCAATAGTTTTGTAAATCTAACCTTTTGTTACGACCTTTCCGATTAAAATCGTTGAAATCAATGGGAAATAGATGATATGTCGTATTGAAAATTCGTAACCTCCCAATCTTTGAACGACTCGGTTGGTTTTGATTTGCTTTAAGAGTGCACAGTATCTGTTGGTCGTTTTGTTTTTGTTCCATAAGAACAATGTAAAAACAAGCATTTTCTTGAGAAACTTCACGCCTATACAATTTCCATCAGATCTTTTGAAATAAATTGTATTTGTACGATGACAAAGTAATGCTGTGACTCCGCTGACCACATTTTTGAAAATTGTATTAGTTTACGAGTAAAAACAAGAAATTCGAAGAACACGAAGCATCGAACCTCTTTCGAGTGGTTATTCGAATCACTGACTTTAAAGTTTAAACAAAGGAAAGAGCGTGAATTTTAAAAATACATTTCTGATTGCGATTTCAATTAAAATGCGTGGAAAATACAAGCTTTTCAAATTAAATGACAATTGCATAAAATGTAAATTGTTCACGCAACAAACCATTTATAGCCTACGGGTGAGTTTTAAATGTCCCCCCACCTTAACTTTTGAAAAAGTATTTTTTAAAACCCTTTAGGGAATATTTTTATATAATTCTAAAGTTTGTTTTGACGCACTTTGCGTCACCCCCAAAACCCATGGGGAAGGGCCTCCCAAATTTTTTAAATACAAGCCCCTTTGTGGCACATCAAATGAAAGGGAATTTTAATACAAATTCAACGACGCAAAGAAATTGTTTTTATCTTGATCCGTTCTTTTGTAATACCTATTTAAAGATTACACGAAATCAGGTTTAAAATGCTACGTTTCACATTACAAAATTTTTATGACAGTCGTTTTTCAAAATATTGTATTGGATTATCTTGTAAAATTATGATGTTTTCTCAGAGGATTAAAAAAAGTAATTAAAAAGGTCATAGGTATGTGAAATTTGGCATTTTAAACCAATGTTCTAGTAATATTTAAATAATTATTACAAAAAAGGGGTCAAGAAAAAATTCTTTATGTCGTTGAATTTGTATTAAAATGCCCTTTCTTTTGAGATACCACAAGAGAGCAAGAGAGGGGTTTGTATTTTAAAAGTTTTGGGGCCCTCCCTCCGGTTTTTCGCAAAGTATGTCAAAACAAACTTCAGGATCCAATAAAAAATTTCTTGAAGGATATTAAAAATTTCTTTTTGAAAAGTTAAGGGGGGTCATTTAAACTCCCCCTGGACTAAGGACTACTGTATCCAGTCTGTGTTGGATCCTATCTCCAAGCTTCTGTAGCAGCAAGCCTCACTCACACGGTGCAGCGCCGCGCCAATGCTGCACATGTGCAGGCCAATCACACTTGACAAATGGCACTTGAGACTTGACTAGTTGTGCTGTGTGAATTATGTCCCCTTTGTGCACGCGGTCGCCACTGACCTAGCCTAACCCACGTCAGCGGGTCAAATGGAATCAGCTGCAGTCGCGGCCTGAGCTGAAACAGCTGTTGCAACGTCATTAGTTTGCTCATCCTTGTGTTTTTGTGGGTGGTTGGGTGAAGGGTCGTTCTGGAGGGTTTGGGCGAGTGGTGGTAGTTTAGGGGTGTTTTGGAACCTGTCTTGGTGACTGGTGAGGGGGGTTGTAGGTTGTTGGGCTCTTTATGGAAGATTTTGAAACTTACGGTTAGTTATGTTGTAGAACATTACGATGTGTTCGATCTTGGAAGAGTATGTGATAAATTAATGGAAAGAGGTCGGGCTCAGCGTGAATAAAACTTGAAATCATCCATTTGTGGTATTTCTGAAAAAGCCACTTTGAAATTACGCTGACAAATTTGGCATTGTACTAGAAATGACTTTTCTAAAAGAAAAAATACCTTAAAATTGTGGAGGGGAGTTTTGAAACAAATAAAAGGCCCCTGAACAGTGAAAGAACTTCTACCTAAACCTACTATTTAAAGTTTGCCTCATGTATTGGTTTGTGAATACAACTAAACTAATTAATAATTTACTGTGTGAAACTTAAAACATGCTATGCAATTATGGTCCTAGACTTTGAATAGCTAAAATTGTCCACGATTTTTTAAACATTGAGATTTTAATTAGACACATATTTTTTAATCATCCATGTATTTAGCCTTGGTACACATTTTATCGAATTTGGTGACCTGAATTTAGTGAATTTTATGACCGAGTTGCACTCCTACCGGAGAAGGGAAACGCGCGTGCGCTACCGATTTGTGTCTCCCAGTTCGGTAGTTCTCCCTGCCTCTAGTTTCAAGTGTTTTCACTTCCTCTTATGCGATCGAACTTTGATGTGAAAAAATGTTTCTACAATTTTGAGACGAGGCAACGTCAAAATTTGTTGGTATACCCTTGCTAAATTTCTCCTCGCAAAAATGTCGACTTGTATTATAATGCGTTGGTAATCGTGATTTGCGAGCCCCTGGGCTTGCACATATCGCATACAGTGCCCACATCCACCTTGACCCCGTGTTTGCGACACTACTGTATGTAGAGTGTGTAGAGATTATCTGGCGTGGAGTCAGCAGAGTGTGACGTTGCTGCATCGGGGTCAGCAGCAGCAGTAAGAGCGTCAGCAGCGGGCAACAATGCAACTGACACATCTTCAATATGCTTTGGTGATTTAACAATTTATTTGCAAACAATAAATACAATTGCGTAGCAAAACAAAAAGAAGACAACAGCAAAATTACATATATAAATATATACAATAAAAGACACACAAACTAAACAATAGATGGCACACTAACACACACAGTTCACAATCAGTACATTCTTCTATCACACCATATTTTACAGGAGGGGGAATTTTGATTGGTGAAATGATTATTGGAAATGTTCAACAAACAGAATGAAAAGTTTTAGTAAAAGATCACGCTTTAAGGTGCTTTTGAATTTGGAGTATTTTCTACACTTGTTATATGTAAGGAGTTTATTGAATAATCTTACACCAACTTGCAATGGCAATTGTTCAAAAGCCGATGTTCTATGATGAGCAACTTGCAAGTTGTCTCTACCTCTTGTTTCATACGGATGAATATTTCTGTTTTATTTAAATTGCGATTTCGCCCACAATGCATCAAAACTTCCATAATATAGAGACAAGGCAAAGAGGCAGTTACACTACAACAGGAAGCAAGAAGAAGCGTCGTTATTAGTGTTTGCGCATGGTGTATTTATTATTAGTGTATAATAGTGTTCGAATTCTCGAGAGTTAGCTCAGTCATTTTTGGATGGTGTATTAAAAAAATAGCCGACACTTAGCCACAAGCGCTATACGGTGAATCTCATCAGCGAATAAAAACAAGATAAGTTAAAATAGAACCAATAAAACAGAACAGGTTTTCATTTATCTATTTTAAATTAGACGAAATTATTTTATTCACTATCCCCACAGTCACATCTTTCATTTGTATTTTGTACATTAATTTTTATACTATACGGTAACGCTTGGTAAAGGTCGGTGAGTGGTAGAGAGGCCTTTGTAGTCCTAACCTGGCCTTGTTAAACAAGACAAACTTCACCTTTTACTTACTGTATCCAAGGAAACGTAGGCTAGTAAATTATATAAAAGCTTAATTTATGTCCAGTGCTCTGAATGTCAAAGTGCAGAAATCCGAATTAAATAATTAAACAGAAATTACATTAAAACGTTAGGTTCTAGAAACGGGAGTGGTTTTAATCGGTTTAGAAAGTAAAACTCTACTATACTATACATTGAAACGAACTGTTCCATGTAGCTGGTTAACAAACTTAGTAAAATATAGTAATATACTGTATAAATAAAGTTTTGCCATTTGATTCAGGAGGTGTTGGGAAGCCTGCAAACGCTTTTACGTCAAAAGTATTCAAATTTCATTTCTAAAATATATAATTTATATTTTATAGTTTCTTATAGTTTTTTTATTCATTGTTCCACTCTGGAGTCTAAAAACACATCCAAATGACAATATACTTAAATTTCAAATTTAACTTTTACTAAAAAATGTTGCCTTCAAATTTATATCTTTAGCTTTAAAAAATAGACATATCGTCTAATGTATTCAATATACGAAATTTCTCTAAAGAAACACAAAAAAGTAGTTGCCCAAGCAATACTTGCGTATTCCCCTCAAATGTTCAAAAACATATAAAATGCAAAAAAAGTATATACAAAATATATTTATTCTTTTATTTTAAATTTCGATTATTAACTATGAATTTGTAAATGCACCGAAAAAGCTTCAAAATGACCGAATTTCATTTAAAATGCCCCGAGGGAGGTAAATTTATACATCGACCTTTTACAAGACGTACTAACTGGTGTTACAACCATGTCACACCGAACAAACAATAAAACCCAAACAAAGCGAACGTAACGGAACAAAGACTCATCTATGACGCAGACAAGGGTAGCAATACACAAGGTTCCAATGTCGAAACCTTGACACAGAAGCGCCAGCAACCCCAGATCAATAACGCAGCTTTGTCACATCACATTGCACAGGTTCCGGGAAGTGCGGGGGCGGAACAAAGCTCAGTAAATGATATCAGCTGTAGGGTTTATGTGATTGGCTGTGATAAGCTTCAGGACATAACACGGGTTGTGTTAACCTTCTGTGAATGTTCGTGTGACAACGGTGTTGCAAGGACGCGTCACGCGTGGACAGGTTTATAGGTGGCTGTATTTTGTGAGAAATTGTTTAGCGTTGAATTAACCGTCTGAATTTTATTTGGGTTTATTAGTCTGGTGAAAAAAGAAAACTAGAAATCCTTGTTGTATGAGTAAATTTTGTCAATATATTTTTTAATGACGTGGGAGTAATAATTTAAAGGCTCGTGGTCACCGCAGAGAAAGGCTGAATGCGTCCGCCCAAGGAACACATGACACCGCGCTCGTAACAACGGGCTTTCTTTCAACTGATGCGGCCTAACTGTCAAACCCTCCGCTTGCAAGGGTTTCGTAGAAAGTAGATAGCGCTCTTATATGAAGGTTAAATTAGGATATGTTAATTTTTATGTTAAGCAAAAGAGTTTATCTGTGTTTTCCTGTGATTAGATTTTAGGCAAACCTATTTTTAGTTACTTAAATAAGGTCTTAAAACACTATATTTTCTATCTTTAACCGTTAATAGCATAAAACAAAAAA
The DNA here is from genome assembly GCA_018831715.1 of Matsumurasca onukii. Classification (NCBI taxonomy): domain Eukaryota; kingdom Metazoa; phylum Arthropoda; class Insecta; order Hemiptera; family Cicadellidae; genus Matsumurasca; species Matsumurasca onukii. The sequence goes on from CM032062.1 coordinate 63,917,491, forward strand.
CATTTTGAAAAATGATCTACGGACAAACCTACATATATGTTTATCTTTCATTTATGAGTTGTTTCGTCAAAATAGCATTAATACTAAAGAGTCCATTTTATTTACCGCAAACCTCTGCAACGATGCTCTCCCGAGCAGCTGAGGTGGACCCTTGCGGACTGCCTCAGCGAACATCTCAAAAATGACCAAATTTGTCCGCACAAGGAACACACGACACCGCGCTTGTAACGTCTGGCTAAACATCGGGCCTTCTTTTAACTGAAGCGGCCTAACAGTCAAACCATAGACAAAGCATACTGTTATGCTTTTTCTATGTTCAAACCTTTTTCACCTCTCAAAGCAAACTAAACTTAATTTTACTTGAAGTTAGAAAAAGTTGTCGACTTATTTATAGAGTCCAATTTTTGACAATCATTATACCACTTTTACAAAATGCCATTATTTTCGGTTTGTTTAACGCCAGACTAAATGACAGTGTTCTGAACATCTATACCTATTACCCTCCTGGCTGGGGTAATTCAGATTTTTAAAATAGAAATGGTCCTTAGTGTGTGGAGGTGGGGAAACGAATAAAATTATATAGATTTTTATTTTTATGTTTTGAGGTCCCCAATTCCCACAACGGTTTGTTTGAAACTCTAGTTGTATACCATTAACTGATTTTCGGGGGCGCCACAAATAAGCCACATGGCTGAGTTTAGGGTCACCGAGGCCGTAGGCCAGTGTTTGCTTAGCAAAATTTCTTGACTTTATACGTTGATGTCAATACATTTATAGTCTTGATATCGGCGTCTCTTGCATCGAGCGTCTCCGCAGCAAGTAGTAGTCGAATCCTCAAGATAAAAAACTTAATTTAAAATCGATAAAAAGTCATACAGGGTGAGTTTTAAATGCCCCCCTCACCTCAAATATTGATTTTTTTATTCCTTTGGAAAATGTTTTTATTGGATCCTGAAGTTGTTTTGACGTACTTTGCGTCACCCACCCCCACCAAAAGTGGGAGAGGCCCCCCAAATCTTTTGAAATACAAACACCCTTCTTGTAGCACCTCATTGTTATAGATAGATCTTTAGTAAGTCTCTAGACAATATGTTTATTAAAATTGAAACATATGTTGTATATTATTATTAGAGAATTGTTGGATTGAAAATAAATACATTTTGAATTCTAAAAAATTGACATGACCGTTCTTTTAGATGCATTTTGTTAATTAGTCAACTGACCTTTACAGGAATTTTAATACAAATTCAACGACGCAAAAAATTTTTTTATCTCGACTCGTTTTTTTGTAATATTTATTTAAAGATTACAAGAAATCAGGTTTAAAATGCTACATTTCACATAAAAGTGTTTCTTTTTCATAATGGATTTTATGAGATTATGTTATAGGGTTGTGATGTTTCCCTCAACAGATTTTCTAGAAACACTTGTCATTTAAAAAAAGTTGTGTATGTGAAATGTGACATTTTAAAGCTTATTTCTTGCAATCTTTAAATGAGTATTTAAAAAAAACGAGCCGAGATAAAAATCTTCTTTGCATCGTTGATTTTTATTAAAATTCCCTTTCTTTTGAGGTGCCACAAAGGGGTTGCTTTCATTTTAAAATTTTGAAGGGTCCTCCCCGGTTTTGGCTGAGGTTGGGTGACGCAAAGTACGTCAAAACAAACTTAAAAATCCTACAAAAACATTTTGCAAAGTATTTTAAAATTTGTTCCCTTTTTCAAAAGTTATGTGGGGGAGGATAATTTAAAACTCACCCTGTATAAAACGTCAAAACAACGATGGGACAAGTATAGTGCGAGGCATATTTCTCTGGAGCATAAAAGGCACATTTCAGATAAGCTGCACAGGTTGTAGGGCGCATAGCACAATTGAACAATGACACCGCGCCCAGCTACAGTAGGCAAAGTAGAGGTGACCATTAATCTGAGAATCCTCGACACAGATTCGTCCTGCATCCAGGACACTGCAGTGGACAGATGCCTTCAATGTAAACAGTAGTGGTACTGCCTACTGGACTGTGTAGTGTACATAAGTGTTGCAAAACCTGCACCGCACCTTCCCCCATTAGTTAGCGCTTTGCCTACTTCTGCCACTGGTCAAGGTCTGCTCGCGCTGCTTTGTCCAAGAACCTCCTCCCTGTGCGTGGTCACTCTTACACAGTTTAAGAGTGGTTTATCGCTTTCAAATACGAGAATTAATGAGAAATATTTATTTTCCTTCAGAATACAAGCAAGTTTTCAAAATGTTGCTGGAAAAAGCAAGTACACTTTAGTTGGTACAATTAAAACCAGTGAATGAGTGAACAAAATGAGTGAATTGAATGTCCTTTGCAGTTTGTAATTATGTATCTCAAATTTCACTGAAATCAAACTACTCTTAAATCGGACTACTTTTTTATCTTGACTTTGAAAGGGTTCAATGGATTTTCATACATTTTACTATATCGATGTATGACTATAAAATACATATTTACTTCAAATTTCATTGAACTTGGATTAAATTTACGGTTTTAGATAATTAAAACTGTCTTTTTGTTGCACACTCCCCTCCAAATGGGGTTCCGGTAGTCCGATTTTGCTGGTTAACGAACTCGACCGAAAAATTTACAAGAGGAATATTTGTACTACATTTTGTAAACATCGGACAAAAACGTGACCTGTAGAGATGATACACGTAAATACATATGTATATAAATTATCAAGCGTGATGACAAAAATTCTCGAAACGTGTTCTGGGGTTGGATTGGTACTCATTTCACGGTCCCGAGCCTGGGTCTTACCATGCTGACGGCATGAATCTCTCATTTTCCAAAGGAAATTCGATAATAACCATAAGTTTAGTACTTATAGCACAGACAAATGAACTATAAAGTCCGTTAGTCTATGGTCTATGCTTATAGTCGACGCACTGTAGGATGTTTCAATTATGTTCCAATGAACAATTAGTCGAAACCTGGATCTTAAGATTTTAGACGGATCCTTTGCCTCCAATTTGTGGAGTTGTAAGGAAGTTTAAGTAACAAGGCTGTGTAGCCTAACTTCAGGGCAGTCGACTAATCCAACCGGGTTTTAAGGGTGCCCTTTGACAATTTGGCTATTTTGAATGTTGTAAATCATAAATGGATAATTTTAGGTGTTGTACTGGCAATATATTTTGTGGCAAAGACTTCTGACTCCTGCTCCTCATTCGGGTGAGGCATTTTTAGAAATGTGTTTAAAATATGAACCTTATAAATAAATACGTATAAATCACAACCACATCATTAAAATCAACGTTTATTTGGGAAGATCTTTCACAAGCAATCCTTGCATATTTAGTGTTTTAATTTATGGTTGGATCGGAAGATTCGATTGGTTCATAACACTATTCTTCGGCTCTAGTATTTTCTTCGTCGCTCTGTATGTTCAGTGTCGAGTATGATGAAGATTCTCACTAGCATGCAGACACCACACACAAGTCTACACAACAAAGTGCTAACTGCAGTGATGTGTACAGAGCACTGGATGTTGAAACTAGACAATTATAGAAACGTAAGTGAATCTACGACACGTGTACAGACATGTGACTCATTGACAGGTCTCCATTGTCTCATCGATCATCGATCCTCTCTTCTGTCTTTAGCGGTCAAGTGTTGCTTTCCGCGAGTCGATTTAACAAATTATCGGAAGTTTGACCGGATCGAATGCAGCAGTTCTTGAGAAAAGTGAATCTTGTATGATTTGTATTTCTTGAAAATAAAAAGGCGTCAAACAGCTAAGGACTGAAGCGCCGCTGACGTGAGTAATTTCCTTGGCAATATCTGAGGATGAAATATTATTACGGACGTTTCCATAGCTTTTAGTGAACAAGAACCGACGTTTCGGGATCTGGAATCTGATCCCATCTTCAAGCAAAAGGTAACCTAAAACATAACACAAAACATAAGGAAAAGCGCTAGCTGATCAGTCACCCACCACCAAATAACGTAAGTTTTTGGTGTCGTTATATTATGTTTTATTTTATCCTTAAACTAACTAATTAGTCTTATAACAACTAGCCTATAAAAGACAAAAATACACCGTACTTAAAACGTTAAGATATTAAAAAACAAATAGAGGAAAATAACAACACAAAACTTATGTTGGTGGGCAGCTTGCGCTGATTACTTTAAGGCTGGCTCATTTATTAATGTTTTGTGTTATGTTTTAGGTTACTTTACTCCTGAAGACATACAGGTTTCAAGTCGTGTTTTTCTTGTTCACTAAAAGACTATCCGTAATAATATTTCTACCTCAGAAATTCTACCATCGTCAACAGCAAACTGCTTAGCGATTTGTTTCTGTAATTCGCGAATTGTAACCAACTTACTACGCTCTCAGGTTCTCGACTCTTATCAACACATGCGTTACGAGGCTGTGGCGCTACGTTACGCTTACAGCCTCGCTTCAGCCTTTGGCCTCAGCTTTGTATCGTTTGTTGTTTTAGTCGTTACAAGGCTGTTTGCTACGCTCACAGCTTTCCGTCCAGACTCTGCATGGCTTAAGAGTGCGCAGTAGTGATGGCTGTGACCTTGAATTTTGTCTCATAAGAACAATGTAAAAACATGCTTTTTCTCGGGACACCTCACGAGTCACGTCTACAGTTTTCATCCGACTATTTTGAAATAAACTTTGTTCTTAAGTGTAGTCTATTGAATTTTTACTAGCTCCGCTGAGCCGAATTTCCATTTTCTCACTCATAAAACCGTGACATAAATCTAAATACTAAAGACATTTTGTATTTGAATTCCTTGGTTTACCATAACACAAGTAGAATTTTCGAAAAAGTGGTAAGTGAAGTCACTACAGTATACATCGTTATCCGCCTTTGAAACTTATCTAAAAATGATACAGTATGAAAATTGTAGGCTTGAGAATGAGGTGTCTCAAGAAAATGCTTGTTTTTACATTTTTCTTCGGTGCCACGGTCATAACATTGAATCAAATACAAATGTTCATGTTAAAACAAGGTAGAGCAGTGAATGTGCTAATTTGAATAACAATATCTCTTCTTTAACACGACCATATACTTTTAAAATGTACGTTTTGCCATAAAATCGCGTTGGCTCATACCCACTCTTGGCACTGACCGTGGTTCTCTACTTTATACAGCGGATCTATAAAACCTTGCGCTGATATGTGTTTTGCATAAAGCACAATGATTTAAAGTTACGTTCATAAATATTGACGAAGTGATTTTTAGTTCGGTATAATTTATCGAAATTAAACCGGTCGACATAAATTTCTTACGGTAGCAGTTGTTTTACTATGTTCTTATAGTGAAGGTTGCATTTAAATGAGATTTTAAATGAAATACTTTGTAACTTTTGCAGAAAACAGATTCATGTTTTCAATTCAATCTGTTTGATTGAAAGTGCTTGAATGTGTAATCATTATGGTTAATTGGTTATTATTATTAACGTATGAACCCAGTCAGACATGTATGACATGTATAGGTTCAACGCAATAAAAGATTTATTTATTTAGACAACGCGAAGTACGTAAAAGCCGTCTTGAAAAGTGGGGTTTCTTCGTGTTTATATTTGTTTAATTCTCTCTATATTAGCATTTTTTTCTTTTCATCTGTCTATGCTACTCTTCTCCTTTTAAAAACTTCCCTCTGTCAAACTTTCCAATCTAACAACTTTTGTCTATAGGGGTTAAGAAAAAAGGGACATTTAGGCGCAAATCACGGTTTAAACTTATTAGCGTATTGTGATTTGGGGTCAAATTGTGTCTAAATTATTTTGGACTTAAGTGTATAGTTTAATCTAAAATGTTTTTATGCTTTTTCACATGGAACTCTAAAAATGAAGGGAGTGAAGGCCACTTTAAAGAAGTGTTTCGCTCTTTTGTGTTTTAGCCATACTTTAAAGGGTTGATTCACTTTTCGATATTTTGTGATCATTTTCTATGTTCTTTCTTTGTCCTCTAAACCCTTTGAAACAAATAGTTCAGAATCCTTTACTTTTTATTTTTGATTCGAATGTTAAATTATGAGCTTTCACAAAGAATTTTCATAAACTTTAATTAACATAAACCCTATGAGAGTCACTTTTATTTTCAATGTAACAGTGCAATTCAAATAGTCTAGTCAAATAGTTTATTACATTATTTGAGATAAGTACTCCTAAGCTTGCAGCCAGTCCTATTTTCGTTGAAATTCGTTTATGGAGTAAATGTCTGTTCAAATTTCTGTCATGTTTCTGAGTTCTTTCCTTTCCTTTATTCGTCTGGTAGTTGGAACTTTCCGCTGAAATTTTCTTTCGACATCTAAAATTAATATGAATTTTCATAATGCTTCTGAGAATCACTTCTATTTTCAACAAAGGCTCCTAAGCTCCTAAGTGATATTAGTTGGTAAATTACTATGACTCGCATGGCGAATGCTATCAGAGGCGGAGAGTGTGCAGAGCACGCCAGTGTGTGACCAATCCTCACAACAAGCGCATCGGCTACCTAATCCATCCCGTCCTCATCCTCACTGTCCTGCCCTGCGCTACTTCTTTCTAATCATAGACAGATGTAGGAGTCAGTTTTGGGGATTTTTGAAAGATTTAAATGCAGCGTATCGGTTATTTCTGCGGTTGTTTGTTCCGCTCATGCTCACAGGACCTGGTTTGTTAGCTTTGCTTGTGCGCATGGCAATCTCACTGGCTCTGGGTTGTTTTTCACAGGTCCTGATACAATTATCTTGACCTGAGTCAACAATTTTCAGTTGTCATTGTGACGCAAAAATTAACCTGTACATTACTGGTTAAGCGTAAGAGAGAATTTGTTATAGTCCTAACGTCGCTCGAATAAAGGCCTATTTATCGCATACTGGCCCCCTAGCTTTTAAGAATTTTTTAATGTTTCACAACAAAGCAAAATTACAAAATATATGTATTTTAGAACAAAGTTTTAGTTTTATAATTTGTTATCTGAATTTCAAGTAAATGCATTTTTGCCCACTCATTGGGATGGTAGGTGGTTGAGTACAAGTGGTATTACCACTGTGTTATACACAGAGATTTAAAAGTGTTTGAAATTTTGTATTTAAAACTTGTGGTTAATGTTAAAGTCGAGAAAGCATCACCGTAAGGAAAAGTGTCATATTGAATTACCAATCTTAATTCCAAGCTAATGACATGGAAAATCTTTAATCATGGTAAATTTCTTTCTAGAACGCACAAAAACATGTTTCATAGGCTATATTTTTCAGTTTTTCAGAGCCCCATACCCCCTCCCCTTTTCCACTAGTAGGTTAGCCTAAATGGGCGCCCTTGAAATTTTCATTCATGGTAATCTCACAGGCCCTGGTCTCTTCTCTTATGCTCGTGGTAATTTTACAGGCTCTACTTTCTTTCTGTTGTTCCCTTTTGCTCGTGGCAAGTTCATAGGACCTGGTTTCTCCACTTGACTCTAGGCCCTGCCAAGACACTCCGGTGACACTATAGCCGCTTGCACTACTAGCTAGCTAGCTACAGCTGGAAGTAAACAATACTTGGCCTTGAGTACAGATGTAGTGTTGCAACTGTAGTGCAGCTGTCAGTGTTGCCAATAAAACAGCAGTTAATCCATTACAGACTCAGCAGCAGCACTTGCTGAAGCCTTGGGCACCCCTGCGGTACCGGTTACGAAACCCTCCCCCTACCCCGTCCGCTGTCCGTCATCACAGTTTACGGCGTGGTTATGTAAGTTGTCAGCGTATTATTGAAAGTAAGTCGGGTTTATGTGTGGTTGTAGGTAGGTGTTGGTTGTGGAATACCTTGCGGGTAGTGTAAATGTGTATTCTTTAAAACTGAAGAGCTGTATTCAAGTAGCTGGTGGCCGGTGGCACGTTCTACGCACGGGAATGGATTATACCCTCCCCTGTGGCCTTTAACCACCCTAACCTCCTCCCTTCGCCCACGTATGCTTCAAAAATCGTACTGTATATGTTAAAATACATTACCTACTTCAAGTTCCTCAACTTCACCTCCAATCAAATACTGCGCACCTATTATCATCCAGACAATTCATTTACCCCCAACGAATGTTTCATACCCTACACCTATAGTTTGCCCAATGTCCACCTGCTCTTTTCCTAATATTTATCAGAAGCTTACATGCTCTTACTGCTTCTGACTGCTTTCAAATAAACATATTTTTAAACTCAGAGACACGCAATCTCAGTTCTGACATTTTCACCTCCATAAAACATATTTGTACTGAGCATTTACTGCACCTACCAATCATCAATGCAGATATTTTGTTGCTAGGGAGGAAAATAGATTCAAGGAGCATTTCTCAGACATTAAGTTTCCTAGGAGGAAAATTCAGAAGTTGCTTGGCACTGTGGCAGCGAAACTTCTTTAAAGGTTTTAATCAATTACGCAGCGTGCCTTTAGCTATGAATAGTAAAAGGATGACCTATTTTGTATCCATACAACATCCACAAAATAAATGGCGAGGGACTTAACTGGGCTCTGAAAACACCGCAATGGCGGGATTACAGATTTTTATGACTCTCGGTAGCCAAACACCGATAAACACTTATTTGGTTTTCGTACATTGTCTGTACATTGAAATGAATCCATCAGTTTATTTGGGTTTCGTTTTGGTTATTACGTTTTCTTGCCAATTTGTATTTGTAAAGACCAAAACTGACGTGTAACATTAACAACCGTGTGACGAAAAGGTACGGCAGCTGGGAAGCCCACTTTCAAAATGAAGGAACAGGTGTAAGGATCGATAGTTTGATGCCAGTACCGGATCTACAGCCTGCCTTTGTACAAAAATACTATAAAGTCATGATACTATAATATTTTATCCGTGTCGAAGCACAGGTACACAGCTAGTTTATTTATATTTTCTCTTTTAAATTTTGATTCGACTAAAGATGACCAGCATAGCATAGTCGTTACGTTATGTTAGTTTTAAATTAAGCAGTATTTACAGCTGTTGTTACCGTAAAAGAACTTTACTAATACTAATCTTCTTCGAGGTTTCCGATTAGAGCTACCCTTGCTACCCACGTTATCCGTTAAATTAAATGATTCTAGAAATCTACTTCTAATACCAACTTGGTATTGTGTATTAGCAATTAACTATTGAAACTGGGACTCGTGGCGTGGTCTGTGAATCTTCCTTCATTCAGAGGTCAGGTTTTGAGGATGATATAGGTCTAAAGAGATCTCAGTGATCATCTGAATGAGGTTAACCTGACGATCAACTCCACCATCGTCTAGACATCTGCGTGGTTCGGAACACGTTGAAGTATAACGTTGGTCCTTGTAAATTGGGCTACCTTAATGATTCTCAAGGAAGTATATTACGGCCTAGTTTGTAACAAGACTACAATACGCTATTCCGCTCATTACTACCACTCATCACACTGCAACCTTCACCACATTTTGCCTCCCTCATGAGAGTGGTCGGCATCTCAAAGTAGTGATATACTGTGATGCAAAGAGTGTTCCAACATAACGTATTCTCCTTGATTAACACTCACCTATAAAATTACAGAAAAATCCCTATAATATCTAGTATCTACAGCTTTAATGATTGATGAGCTACTATTTCAGTAGCCAAATCAGCCTGCAGCACCGTGACACTTCTCGCTTCTCTGAGCCAACCACCTTTATACAATTGCAGCAGTAATTGTTGTTGAATTAGACTCTGGTTTTTGTCTACCAGGAGTGCCGGGGTTGTCGTACACTCTTGCTACCTCTAGTCTCTTTCTGTAACTTGTTAGTGAAGCTAAGGCAATTTCTCTCCCAACATGTGTTTTTTTATGCACAAATGACACGACTTTTCCTTGCATGATGATGCTCTCTGTCTTGATTTAAACTGTAACATTAACCACGATGTCTTAAGTACAAAAGAAAAATACAGGTTATTACAAATGATGTTCTATTTGAAGTTATATCCAACTGTTTAGTCATATGACTATTGAAAGAAAATCAGTTATTTATTGACATATGTATCGAGTTTTGTTTAAAGCAGTTTGTGTCAATAAAGGAATTTTCTGGCATTTGAAGTTTGATTAAGTCTGAAGAATCAATATTTTACAGGACCAACCACCCTTCCAGTGATCAAAATCCTAGTAACCTAATTACTAGTAGTATGCCGCATAAAAGATATTACTGGCCGCCTACATTCAATCTGAGTATGGTCCGAATAAGTCTCCAGCAGCATCTACATCTTTTACCAATCCATTTGTTTTATAAGTGAATTACTTAATAGTGATTAAGTGTCACTAAGAGGATTTACATCTACGATGGTTCAGTATAAAATATTGGTTAATGTGATAATCCATCAGCCAAGCTTCATTGTTTTAAATGCAAGCATTTCACAACACCTAACAACAGCTGGACTTAAAACAGCAAATACGTAGCCCAAACTCGCCTGAGTGTCAATAAACTGTTTGAGTTTTTCTTTAATGGTACAATTAATTTGAAAAAAGCACTCTTACCCAGAAAGACTTTATAATCAAAATAGGACATTATTTATAATAATAATTCCAAAGAATTTTGAATCTCTGTATAACACAGTGATGCTCTCTCTATATGTGTAAAAGTTCACCATCCAATAAAATTTAAAACTTCTGCTGAACATACACACCTGTTGGTAATAGTTTCATTTATAAAGACACTTATTAATTAGTAAAAATACAATTAAAAAATATGTTAATATACAGGTAGTTTGTAGGTTGTAAGCAAACTCTCAAGGACAAGTTAATTTTAACATATATTTTACAGGATATTGGTAAAGTTTTAAAAGTCTGTATGTACCCAAAAGTAATAAATAAGGTTTGTTTTAAAATTTAGTGAAATATTCTAGAAGATTCTTATTCAGTTGGGTCATTTTTAGGGTACACTAGGGGACCTTGTAAAAACTCCATTATTCAAGAAATCACACCAAAAAAAAAACAAAGTTAAACGAATAAAACTTTGCATAGATAAAAAAAGTATGAAGAACCAAATACGGCCATCTCTGAAAAAAGAGCTTATACCGGTATACGCCCTTCTTACATATAACTCCTCAATTCATATAAAATTGTTCCTTTGAGACAAACAAATTTCACATATAAACTAATGGTACAGTGCCTAGCTTTTCGTCTGTCTATATGTATATGTTTTTAGAAATTATATTATAACTAAATTTTATTAAAGTTTGAAACTTGAAATTTGGTATGAATGAGTACATTAATAAGTAGAACATGTTTTGAAATGAATAATGTTTTTGCTACTGGATCCCTAACCGATGAGCTGGCCACCTGAAATATCTGTGTTATTGTTCGCTTTATGATTCAGTTTAAGCCATGTGTAGCTATAGCAAGTAAAGATAAAACACCCAAATTTATATTTGGCCACGTAAATTATGCTAGGTTCTTTATCAGCGGAATAAAAATCTCTTACGTAGGTTGGTCCTGCGAGTCCGACTAAAGTCCCTTGTGCTCCAGCTGTTAGCTCCTATTTTTATCGAATTTCCGAGTTGCTGAGAGTCTCTGATGATGAATGCCACAAATGCATTTGAAAGGCCTCAGGAATAAAACAATTTATTTATTTAGACAGTTTCATGTTTTTGAATTTCTAAATCATCTAATAAGATCCAGCTTATTGTTCGCCAAGAAGAGCAAAACGTCGTAGAATAAATCGGAAACGACTTTTTAGCTAACCAACATCTCCTGAGCCAAATTGCAAAACCATATATCCGTATGATTACGCCACAAGTCACATTTCTTGTTAAATGTTTACAAAATTCGGTACTTTTCAATTGTTTTTGCAAATCTCCACGATAATTTTGCTAACTAGCTTAACCGGTCGACCAGAAGTCGATCAGATTTGGAAGAAAATTAGTAAACATTTATGCTGCTGTAGCCAAGGTGTGTACAGGGCCGAATTTAGGCCTTTGTCACCTATAGGCTAGAATAAATTTGCCACCTTTATGTATGTGTATAATTATACTGTATATGTGCATTTATATAAGGTCAAGACTTCCAGATGGAATTAACATCAGACGATTTTGTTTATGTGTTTACACAATTTCGTTACGGTGACATACATATGTAGATTCGAAGTCGGATTATAAAATATGCAAACTACGTAATGGGTCATAAAACCACCTTTTTGGGTAAATTAACACCCACCCCTCCCCTTAAAAGAAAGAAAAGAAAAGCGGAGCTCGAACCTGTAAACGTCGGAGGCGCATTCTCGTGCGCAGCCAAATCTTCCTCCTGTAATAAAGGACAAACTTTCACGATTTTACCCGATTTTAATAATTTGAAACATTATAAATCCATCTTAGAAGCACTAAAAATGTTGAAAATCGTCAGGTTCGCTTACTCGTTTCCCTATGAATTCTCAAGCTTCAGTTGAATGCTCCTGCGTGAAAACGTGACGTGAATTCAACTGTTCGACCTTGGACAGATATTGAGGCAGGTCAGTAGAGTCTGGCCCGGGTCGACCCTGAGCCGCTGACGTACTCGCTGACCCTGACATTGGCACTGCTCGCTGAATCTGGGCCGCTGTCGGTCGCTCAACTCACAACATTGGCTTCCATTTCCTACACAGTACACTCCACCCGGACACTGACACTTTCTAGTTTTTTGCTAGGATTTTCCGGATTGTTTGAGTAGTTTTTGCTGCCTTTCAACTAACTGTACTACGTTGAATGATTCACAGGATCGAGCTATGATGTTTGCATTCAGAGCTATCGTTAAAATTCTCCGCTTTGTCGCCGTTCGCTTGCAGTTGAAACCTGAAAATTTTCAAACCTCATGTGAATCGCCTCGCCGGAATATTTGTTTCTTAGCGTAGATTTTGCACGAAACTTCGGGGAGATTCAACTAACAATGTCCAAATATGTAGATGAATAACTATTTCACTAAAAATACTGTGTGTGCATGTATCTCGTTCATCAGTACTGTATTTATTGACTAAAATATTTTTTGATTGACACACATCTAGATATTTTCAAACATACATAACTTACACTCATACAAGTCCCATTGACTCGAGTTTCACCAGTTTGGCCCCCGGTAGTATGCTTGTTCAATTAAATTATAATTAAACCCTCTCCGACCATTTTAAGAGAATTAGTCAACCAAGCAAGAACCCATGATTACCACTAAAATTACATATTAAAACATCATTATTGAGAATTGTTTTGGTCGATTTTGTATTGGATTCTTTTTGGCATGCATAGTGGCTGCATAGATAAGTGTCGCGCTGTGTCTCTGCGATTTGTTCACAGTAGAGTTTAGCAAGTAGGCAAATGAGGAGGAAGTTATTTGCTGTCAGTAAAACAATACTTGTATTTTTCAGATGAAAGAAGATCGAGTGGTTGTTGTTTCGTCGTTGGTAAGTAAAGCAACCCCTACAATTTTGTAGTAGATATCTTGAGATTCCTTTAAATCTACTTTAAATCTACTTTCCGAGCAATTTGAAGCGTTTACCAATCGACTAAACTAGTCTCATATCGATAGTAGTAGCGATACGAGTAGTGACGCCTGGCCGTGATCGGGTGACCTCGGCAGTGTTCGGGCAATGTCGTGACTCGTGACACGACGCATGCGCATGACGTAACCACTGCACTTACCTGCGCATGCGCGCTCGTCATCGTCGTGTTGTATTGCTCATTTGTGTGTTTTACTGACACTGGCGCGATTGCGCAACGCTTCTGCTGCTGGTGTTGATTAGATTTGTCATAGCTTCGACACGGAAGTAATCGAAAATGTAGAAGTAAAAATCACAAAAGGGTATTAATTTTTATAAAATGATCTGAAACTATTTTATGTCAAGTAGCCTTAAATCCAATTTAATTTTATTCATAAGGTCTGATTGTGTCATAGTTATTGAAGTAGCTTGTGACCACAAAATTACGGTTTTCCGGGGCACTGGGGACTATTCTGAAACGAATGTGCTTGCAATAGACAATGATTCGGTTGCCGTTTGTCAGATTGACCTTTTTCAAATATTTAAGTACTGTACTTTGTATTTATGCCTAAAGATCCAAATTTCTAGATGAGTCTACGAGCTAGGCTTGTGTGGCAACGTCGGCGTTCTTTTGTATTCAAAATCACAGTCACTATACATACTAACTCAAATTATACACTATTTACAATTGGATCTGTTTTTTAAACGCCTAAGCCGAGATCTGCGAAACCGCGAGTGAATTTATGGGAATGTGATACTTCGTAAATTTAAGGAATTCAGTTACACATGTTTCAAAGTCTGTAGTAAAATTGCTACGCAGTTTAACGGAATTTCCGAACACATTTTCAGACAAAAGTCACATTTTATTAAGCACATCCATTCGGTCAATTTCTTTTCATTCTATGTCCATTTTCCGGTGAATATCTGGACATCTGGACTAGCAATAGTCATGGTTAAGTGTTGCTACAAAGTTATACAAGCTTACTAGAGCACTTAGTTCTAAGCGCTCCTCAATACAAATTGCTGACCTGAAACTGTTGTCTTCCTATCCCCGATATTCCTCCCCATGGCGATGGTGTTGAGGTAAATGCATATAGAATCTTACCTAAGATAGGATATAAGAGGGTTTAAGTATGAAATCGAATTGATTCTGTTTATTTAACTGTACGAAGATGCATCAGCTCAGTAAATTAACAGACTTTAACACTCACACTCTACGCTCTAAGAATTAATTATACTGAATTTTATATTTGAAATATTTAAACACACATAGCTCAATAATCAACATCAAAAAACCTACACCTACTCCAAAGTAACCAATATAAAATGCAAAAATCAAATCCTTGTATTGCAATGGTTTAATTATTTTTTTACCATTATTACCATTTACCAGTCGCAAAGTCTTCTTTTTAGCATCGTAGTTTGGATCAATTTTAGAAAAGAATTGAATGTGCCATTTATAATCGAGACCACATTCGACTAATTTCAGGATAAATCTGTTGAACACCTCGTGGTATCTGCTCCAACGAAAAGATAACATGTAAACGTTAAAAACACTGCTGAATTTCTCTTTAGCTTCATGAAACATTACCTCGTTATTCTTGAAGCCAATAACTTTAACCATATCGTCACACATTAAAAGCATCACACTGTTCCTTGTTGACTTAGAGCCGAGACCTTTAAAGGAAATCTTCTTTGAATAGTTTGCGAGTTGTGGAATTAAACCTTCTGCTGTCGTATTTTCTAAAGTCTTTGCAAGAGCTGATGGGTTAAGAACAACCACTGGCAATTTAGAGTCAATAATATCCTGAATAGTGTCAATGTTAGGTTGTCCTGGTGTGGATGTCATCAAGGAGTAGGTTTGACTAGTTATCAAAGTGACTATGATTACTCCAAACCACAAACTGCAAGATATTAACAGTCTCACTGGGGTGGAAACTGGGATTCTTTGGTTAAACCCCATTGTAAGGGTCGCTTTACATACTACCACAACCAGTTGCTTTCTGGAGAGTACTTTTGTTCCTTTAAAACTATCAATGGGCAGTTTTGGGTGCATCAATATACCTGCCGCAATACTCAATGAAATAACAGCGGCTATTATAGCGAGCCATAGCTTTGGTGTGAAGATGTAGGCAAAAATCATCCAACTTTCTATTGGTGGCTTTTTCAACGAATAGAAACATCCATTAGATGTGGAAAATACTGTGGTAAACTTAAGCTCAAGCTTTTTTTTCGGTTCTAGTAAATAAAAGATTCTACGTCTTACTCCGCTGATATCCGTAACACTATAAACCCCTTCTGGAGCTGACGAGCACTTAGCAGTTCTATGTATTTCAGAACAATGGCCTTCAGCTAAGATTGATAAATTGCGGTTACTTATCAATAGTGGCGACATTTTAAAATTATAATGAGATTCCAATTCCTTCATAAGTCTTTCCGACGGTAGGTCCTTACTGGTCAAACCCCAAATGTTCTTTTTTGCTGGTGGCAATGATTTGTGAACAACAAGCTTTATAGTTTGTCCTTGCATATTTCTTAGTCTAGAAAATAATTGTGTCGCAAAATTATCTGATGTATTGAATTTTATGAGCTCTTCTACTGCTGTAGATGGTTGGCGAGGAAAAGGGTTATAAGCGAAAATATTTACATCTTTAGAAGCACTTTCTTGGATAAGAAGAATCACCGCCTTGGTGAAACTGAACTCCATCCAAAGACGTGACAAGATGTTTCTATACTTGACCCACGCGTGAGTATCAGTGGATGTGGTGCTATGAATGATCATCAGATGAGTATCAGCAGGACTTTCAACTGCTTCTGCAAGACATTGTATAGTGGACCATGTTTGTGACATCAAACCTGAGCTGTCATCAGTCACAAGTACATACCCGTGTGGCGTTGTTTGACGTAACTGTTTACAACCGTTGATTACATTCTTCTTTCGAAATATCTGAGAAGGAATGTTTAACCGTTGTATAAAATCCAATTGTTCGTCTCCACTTGAAATCACAACGGTCAATGAGGAAACCAGTTTGAAGTAGTTCTCTATTCCTACACTAACGTCAACCAGTTTTGAATGTTGCACTTTATTGAAATCTACTTTCAGAGTACAAAACACACTTGTGACACCGAGTATGAGACAGCTGATCAACTTCATACTGAATGTGTTGTTGTCAAACAGTTGAGACAAATCACAGACAAACTGTGAAACAGAACTCACTTAGCTAATGAGTGGAAATCACTGCTGATAGTATCATCTGTATAAGCTGATCATGCACAAGTATTGATTTGTATGAGTAGCATTGATAATGAGGTGTTGTCTCTTATCAGCTATAACATCGCACTCTTGCCTGGACAGATTTATAACCGTGACAATGCAATTTAAGTGAATACATCTTCCGTCCCTAAAATTTTTCTTTGGTTATAAAATAGCTGACCTATTGTTAAAAAATTATTTGCGTTTTGTATTGAAGTGATTATCATTATGAATGGTTTTAAAATGTAAATAGCTAAATCTGGTATTTTATACACCACTGTCAAATATCATCTTAAGCTTCCGGTATAGACCACGTCAGTGTACTATTACCTGGAAGGGGAGGGGATTTTACCAGAGGTTACCTTTCAGAAAGGGGAGGCGTTTGTCTTACAAAAAGGGGTTTACTGCAAACAAAACTATTATAAAATGCAAATTTTGATCAAATTTGGTTAAAAATTATGACACCGTACCAAACAGTGGTCAGCCAGACCAAGATGGTGGTGAAAGACTTCACGCCTCCATCTTGGTATAGTATTTTACACATGTTATAAACACAAAAAGGTCAACTGGAATAGATTTATATTAAATTTAATTAAATCGATTGTTTTGGAGGACACAAGCTCAGTGAATGGATTCTGACAAAACGAAGGCAACCTTTACCATTCATTAAAAAAAGGGTAACATTTTAAAGTTTGTCTTATGGAACGACAAGCTTAGTGCTACAAAGTACCATTATTTCAAAGTTTTGCCATTATACAAGTTCTTCATCGACCTTTACCTAGCATCACCGTATTAGTCACATTACAAATGTGCAACTGGTGGGGATCGAACCCGCGCCACCGGAATGAGCTCCGAAGTGCGGATACGATACCAATCCACCACGGATCCGCTAATCCGGATTTATTTGCTACTCTAATCCGAATAAACTACCGCATTCGATGGCTTTACATTAGGCGCATTAGGAACCGATCAGTCTATTGAGTCAGTTCAGCACTTTGTCGGCTTCATTCGCTGATGTATTATTTCAAAGTGTTATGCAATACATTATAATTTTTTTTGTTCAGCAGGCAATAGTCTATACAACTGTGCAACTGTTATCTTAACGAACTCTTTACGGAATTAAGTAGAAATAGGCTAAATACATTAATAATTAGCTTTGATAATAACACTCATGACTTGCAACACACACCGTCGTGACAAAAGTAGGTGTGTTTTCTTAAGAACTGATTCTCCAACAATCGTACGTACTGCGCAGATGCGACGATTGCGCGCCGCCGCCGAAGTGTTGTGCGCACGCGCAGGGTTAGCGCATGCGCAGATGAGACCTCGCGGCGCGGGTAAATCATTGTAAACGCTGTTGCATGCTGTACCGGTGATTTGCATAGATAAGTGTCGCGTTGTGTCTCTGTCATTTGTGTAAACACTCGGTGAAACAACTCCTATACTACGTGGATCCTTGGTGTGGCATTGATTCGTCGTTAAGTTGGTTGAGGGTCAATTTTTATTTCCTTACGTGGAATGACTGTTAGTAAAACACAACTTTCCCTGGAGTTTTTAAACCAATGTTTATTGGGCGAACTGCTCGTTATGTTTTACCTTTTTATTTAAAAAAAAGTAAATTTTTCAGGACAATATTTGATTGCGTAGGAAGAGGTGAAATTCAATTTGTTGAACTAGATTCAGGGTGTACTGTCGTACTGGGAGACACAGACAAAGCCTAGAACATTTTTACCTCTTAGTTTACTTTCGAAGGCAGTGTTCAATTTGTCAAAATACTTAGAAATTCTATTAAGAATGTTTGTGTGGGCATTAATCTCGTGATTTAATCGGCATTAATTCAAATTCAAAATTCTAGACAAGAAAATCCCTTTTATAATCCAGTTAAGTTTGACCTATTAGAGTCCAGACATGACTTGGAATTGTGAACCCATCGATTGTCGGGAATAGAGGTAGAGTGCAGTCGCAGCTTTTGTAGGCCCTGGTGGACCGCCATCTTGGTCTGGGTGATACATATATCCCTTACGGTACCCGTTAGCATCGGTATTCATGCAAGTTGTTATCAAAATCGGATCGTAAAGACAGTTTTTATGACATGAAAATCATTTTCGGAGAGAAAACGACTCAGCTGGTTCACGAACCTAACCTAGAGATTTACAAAAGAACATTTTACCTTATTTCGTAAACGTCTGACTGAAATGTGACTTGTAGAGTGGCCAATAATTATGTATACAGTTTTGCCCTTTGATGAGAAGATGTTGGTTCTACGACGTTTCATAGTATAAGGCGATAGAAATCATTAGCTCTATTTCCTATGTGTTCCATTTTTTAATGTTTTTTCTGGTTTCATGATATGAACTAGCAGTTTGTTTAGACCCTTTTCTGTCGTCAAAATTGAGTTCTGGAAGGATAAATCATGCCGGGTATCAGGTTTCCGACCACAGTCGCGTGTGCCTCCACTCCAGACTGCAGGTCGTGTCTCGGGTGTACCATCACCGCAGAACCTGTCAGGCCAGTCGCTAGGCCTAGGCTACTGATAGCCGGTATCAGATAACCGACCAGTCTAGGCCTGGCAGGTTGTAGAAGGTGGAGGGGAAAAACTTGCACGGTGCATGGTAAAAAAAACTTGCTGGGAACTTGAAAAAGCTGTCCCATGTCTGTAAAAATGGCAAAGAAAAAACTGCAGCGTACTTGGACAACACTGCATAGGATGGGGTTGCTTCAGGTTCTAACCTATCTCTGCAGAAATTTCTGAAACTGCTGATACTGCTCTAACTTTACATCTTAGGTGCGTGGCTTTCTCAAAGAAAATGCGAGCTGGTAAGAGGTATAGATGAAAACTCACGAAACTAGAGGCAGGGCGGACTATCGAACTAGGAGACAAAGAACGATAGTGCATGGGTGTTTGCCATCTCAGGGAGAAGTTCAATTCGTCAACTGGTTTCCAAATTGGATTAAAAGTGCGCCGATGCTAAAGAAATTTACAGCTTGCTCGCGAGTATATACTTCAGACGAGTTTGCACAGCACACGCTATATGGAGACCGTATGAACAGACTGACTGATGGACTGACAGAGGTGTCAGTTCGAGTGAATAGACTTGTTTGAATGTATTTTTGAATGAGATCTAGATGTGAGAGAATGGAGAAATGTTTAGAATTAACTAACAATTATTGAGATACAAGTTGGAGATGAAAACACAATTTTCAGCTTGGTCTAGCCAAACGGATTTAACTGTTGGTCCACATATTCGTTACTGTACTATAAATCTGTATACTAGATAGTAGATATAATTGAAATCGGAAAATAAATACAGTTTTATAGCATAAAATCCCCTTTGCGGGGGGGATCCTTCTCTAAAGTCCACTACTGGTAAACTGACAGGGTGCCTAGTAGTCTTGAAAAGTCTGTAAGTCTGGAATTAGTCTGGAATTCAATGAGGTCTTGAAAAGTATGGAATTTGGTCGAAAACGTCTGGAAAGTCTGGAACACAATTTTATCTTTGATAAAAACTTATAGTTATTATTTTCTAGTTATCTTTGCAAATATAATATATAGTATCCGTTATGATGAAAAATAAAGACTAATTGTAAAAAATTGTAGTGATTTGTTGATTATTGATTTTGAAAAGTTGACGATTTACCCTGGAAAAGTCTTGAATTTGCTGGAAGAGATTTGCTAGACCCTGAACTGATTTTTCCGGTGAACAAATTCGACCTATACCGTATATTTACAAAGGAATATTTGTACAAAATTTCGTTAAAATCGCACAACAAACGCAATTGTACAAGATAGTTTTTGCATATTTTAAAATTAAATAATCCAGGTAAAAGATTCAGGTAGCAGTTATCTGATAAGCGTACTTGACCGTGTAAAGCTACTAACTGCACCCGTGAACAACTGACTACTGAACAAGAAAAGGGTCAAGATCAACCCTGCACGAGCTGGGTATCGGCGAATCTACGGGGAAAAAGTTCATTAGATTGATTCCGAAGGTCGATCCAGTGACAGAAGAGTACAGCGAGCTCACGACCCGAGTCAATGCCAGGCGCAAGTGCGTTGCGAAATTCTATTGAATAGTAAACAAACAAATAGTGCTAATACGCGCGCGAGCCGAGTGAAAGGCAAGAGGCAGGACGGAAAAAATGACAATCTGATATTCATGCCAAGAGCACTGGCAGAATTCATTAGCTGGAAGCACAAGGCTGGGCAATATATCTCGACTGGACAGATGGGTTTGCGTCATGGGACATCATGGTCTTGTAGTGTCGCCGCAGGAGATGAGTCTTGCAGTAGTACATGTGCGACTGGTGATAGAAATCTGAAAAGGTGGCGTTTGGACGCGTATGGTAGTGCAGATTCTGTAAATGAACTAATTACCCTTTCATTCAATCAATGTGTGAACCCATATCTCAATCGCCAACCATTTGTATTTCACTAAGATTTTACATTCTTTAAACCTAGATCTTATTCAGACATACAAAATTTACACTCAAACGTCCACATCCACTAAAATCTTTCCCATCTATCTTTTCGGTCAGTCATCTGATCCTGGAGTCGCCTGAATTGTAAGAAGCTTAACGAAAACGGGTTTTGGAAGAGCTTGGAACGCCTTCGGCATCGTGGCATTTTTATCAAATTCGGAAGTCCGTTACGAATTAAACACCTGCCTGCCTATGATAGCAAACTTTATGAACCACCGATCTGTGTTCCCAGTTAGGTAGTTCTCCCTGCCTCTAGTTTCGTAAGATTGTACTTCTATAGTTCTTAGGATCGTATTTTTCAATGAAAAAGGTGTCTAAGATGAAGAGACAAGGTAGTGTCAACACATTTTTGAACGCTAGTCTGACCGACTCTCTACGAGTATTATAATTTTCCATGTACATGTTTTAGTGTATGTAATTATAAAATTGGAAATCCACCGTTTGTTTGAATAGATAGATCTCATCCTTTATACAGTCTTACTCTTTAGGAGTTTGCTGTTGATAATATTATCAACGTATACCTATAGGCAACACCAACGACTGAACATGTAACAGGTTAGCTTTCGTGTATAATTATTCAATGAGTTAGATCGTGTTTTGTAAAATGTCTAATTGTATCAATCAAGGTCAACAATGGTTCCAGGAATAGGTTCTCGGGCTACATCATCTAGATACCACGAGTAATCGATCAAGGTATCAAATGGATCCACAATGCTTCTAGGAATCGAATTTCTCTGACAAAATCATCAAGATACCATACCATCTGGATTCACCAGATGGAACTCAGTCCCGAACGTTCGGAAGACCTTCAAATATCGATGAAACGTTTCTTCACAAAAAAATGAAGATGTGTTCTGCACCTGGAATGA
Organism: Matsumurasca onukii; assembly: GCA_018831715.1. Taxonomy (NCBI): domain Eukaryota; kingdom Metazoa; phylum Arthropoda; class Insecta; order Hemiptera; family Cicadellidae; genus Matsumurasca; species Matsumurasca onukii. Next base: position 63,939,515 of record CM032062.1, read on the forward strand.
GGTCGATCCAGTGGAATATTGTGTCAAGAATCTGGAAACTGAAACTGGCTCATGATGTCAAGGAAGGAGGTATGATGCCATGCTGCATTATTGCCAGTATAATTGGCATTTTACGCGAACAAATTACTTGGGAACATTGTTAAGCGGAGTTTACGACTTGGTGAATTGCCGGCAACACGTGGCCGGTCTATTGAAATGGATAGGTAGTTATTTGCAAAATGATGGAGGCAAGTCTCTCCCGGGGCCGATGTGGGCCACGGTGAGGTGGGAGCGTGGAAAGTGACTACAACACAATATAGCAGACGTGGAATTTATTATAATGGAGTGTATTATGCACCGGAAGTATCCTCCAAACCCCTCCCTAAAAAGGCATTTTGTGCTCCGATTTCGAATCAACTTGGTGTAATGCCGTTCCAACACGTGTGTTCGAAAAATCAACAAACCCAAATAAGCCAGTAAAAGATAACTCGGAAAACGATTTTCCGCCGCCATCTTTATCTGGGGAAATGGATTTTGTTTATTTTTTGTACACGTGCTAGGTACATTTCCTTAAGAGTGCACAGTATCTGGCGGCCATTTTGTTTTGTCCCATAAGAACAATGTAAAAATAAGCATTTTCTTGAGACACTTCACGCGCACAATTTTCATCAGATCCTTTTGAAATAAGTTTTATTTGGAGGATGACAATGTACTGCAGTGTATCCGCTGACTACTTGTTTATAATATTTATTTTAGTAAAAATACAACGTTTTTCAATTTTTAGAATTATGTCACGGTTTGATGAATGAGAAAATTAAAATTTGGCTCAGGGGAGTAACTAAAACATTTAATTCACTTTAAAACAAAGTGTATTTTATCGAATTCTGATTATAACTGTAGGCGTGAAGTGTCCCAAGAAAATGCATGTTTTAACACTAACCTTATGGGACGTAACTCAATCAAAGTCACAGCCACTACTGCGCTCTCTTAAATGTGTATACCAAGTTCGATCGAAATCGGATCATATAAAAAAGTTTTTATCGCAGCCCCCCTTTCGAAAAGAAATCTCCCTCACCTAAAACGTCATTTTCGGCTGATTGATTTTTCTAATGACGAACAATACCTAGAGCTATAAAAAATTTTTACAAAATTTCGTGAAAATCAGACAAATAATTGGAATTTGAGAAGTTTTGCCATTTGACTTTTAGGAAGTGTAGAGAAGCTCAAAACTGAAAACCGTTCTCGTTCTATATGTGGATATGGAAATTAATAGCTTTATTTCCCTACAATTCGCTAAATATACAGTACAGTTGAAATCGTGCCACATAATTAGTTTGTGTGTGGAAGTGGATGCAAATGTGCAAATACATGCGCATGTGCCACTACATGCCACACTGTAGTGGAAACTAATGAAACCGGTCTACCTGGCGTGATCTGAGGATAGATGCTAAAGTAATGTGGCCTATGCGTAGTAATGACTGAATTTTCTCAGCAGGAATACAGATTAGAAACATTTTAACAGATACCTCATAGAATTACACTGGCAATGATGAATTTCTTGTGCTCTTGTTTTGTCTCAGTGATATATTTTGAAGAAGCATTAATTTGTGTTTTAGATACGTCTCTTTCATTCTTTAGACACGTTCATATTTCTTGTCACTATAGCTACGGTTGAGAGAGTTGGAATAATAAGCTTTCGAAATCTAAAGATATTGATCCTTACATTGGTTGGATTCTTTCCATTCAAGAAACGAATCAGCAAATGCTGAAATTCTACTAGTTATAGTCACTCAACCCCATGGTGGGATTAAATATTTAATTCCACCAGGCTCAAACCTACGTTTTACCGAAGGTCTCGAAGGAAAGTCATCCTGCTAAAAAGGCAGAAACAATTTGGTTGAACTCGTTGTTGTAGTTCTTCTTTTATTGTCATAGTTGTCCCTAGTCAGCATAAAAAGGGTGACTAAAGTAGCAGCCATGCTTTCAAAACAGATGGAAACGGTAAAGTTTGTCTTGTTTAACGATGTGATCCTCGTTCAAAGTCCACTCAACCTTGACCTCTATCTAGCGTTACATGCAGCAAATTCACTTATCAAACAAATTGTTGGTGGTGATTGCGGGTATCGAACCCGCGCCACGGGAGTGATGAGGTACAAAGTCGCGCGCGATACCAATCCGCCACAGGTCTGCTTGTTTCTTTTTTAGAAAAATAAAATTTTATGAAGACTATTCTTGATTACAACTATTAAGAGTCATCTTTTCAGCTGCTCTTTGATGAAGATAGCCAACTTTTGAAAGTCGATTAGTCTCGATCCAGGAGATATCATCAGCATACACTAGCATGTAGCTGGACACAATACACGGCTGGAGACAGGCTGGCTGATGCTGTATCCCCCTTGCCCCGCTGCCCCCTGGCCTGGCACACGCTCAAGGTTACTACTAGACTTACTACAGAGCCGGTGGAGGTCAGCTGCTAGCGGCTAGCTGCATCTCGCGCACGCGGCTAGCTGCAGTGGCCTCTGTCCTTGCAACTTGCATCTAGCCGCTTCCCCTCTGCACTGTGCGTTATTGTTCTTCATTACCTCTGTATGTGTAATCAGTTCCGGGTTATTATGGGCAGAGTCCCCGCCGTGAGGGAGGAACAACTCATTTTCCGCCGGCCTTGAGGATTGCGGAAATCAGATTTGTAGAACTGATTTTTCGTACTATAATAAATGTTAAATTAAATAAACATGTATGCATGATATGTATCTCAAATGACACAATGTACAGTTCGTTATAGGTTTAGAACGAGTTTTGTTATAATGCTCTTGACCATGCACCACACAAGTATTGAAGTAACTAAGGTCATCAAACAGATGAAAGGAAACCTTAACAATTAAAGGATTTCGCCAAAGGAAACCTATCAACAGATGTCCCTTATTTTTTGGTAATCTGAGGACATCAAATAGAACATCGTTATTCCGTGGGTAATATGATTAGTCGATGTTTTAGTAAGTTGTTGGTGCTAGCGTTGGATTATGGATACTTCAATAAAATGTCAGATTCCTCGGTATATGACTAGTTGAATACTAATATTTGTTCAATGTTCACAGCCAACTGTCATTTTTCGCATAGATCGGGATTGACGTCTGTAGGTGCGTCACCTGTTAATCTGGTCATTAGGTATAATAGACTACACTATCTCTATGTATTAAATCTTCGAAAACACTTCCGTTGTACAGAGGGACGGATAAACTCAGCGAAAAAGAGTCTCATTTGAGTTTAAAAGGGTAAAGTTTGTCTTGTTTAACGAGGCCAAGTTAGGACTACAAAGTTCTCTTTACCACTCAACTTCGACCTTTACCTAGCGTTGCTGTATAGTCACATTACAAGTGGTGACTGCGGGGACTCGAACTCGCGCCAGCGGAGCGATGAGCTTCGGAGTCGCGCACGATTCCAACCCGCCACGGGTCTACTAACGCGATACCGCTGCATATGATAAAAAAATGTGTATACCAAAAGATCATAATTAATCACTTTTGAGTTTTTTGTGTAAATTACATACATTTTTTAAACGTTTTGTCAATTATGCCCTACGAATTACGTTTTTTGCCGCCATTTTGAAACGCGTTAATATTTTTCATCAAAACTTTCACCAATGTTGTCTACGTACATAGACCTTTACAACGGTATACAACAAGATAGGGTTTAGTTTTGAAAAAAAATTGATAATCATAGTAGACCATTTTCAAAATTTGGGGTTTTTAGTGGGTAATCATTAAAAATGGGGTCTCATCAAAAATGTAAGTGATGACTGCGGGGATCGAACCCGCGCCAGCGGAGTGATCAGCTCCGGAGTCGCGCTAAAGGTCCACGGGTTGGACTTCTATAACGTAAAGATTTATTGGCTGAACCTATATAATGCTAGATTTAGAAACACTTTCTCTCCCACCAACAAATTAAAAAAACACGAATTAATTTTCATATTATTAGTTCGTAACCTATTGGCAATGCAATTTCAAGCACACTTGAAAAATGACAAATAAATAAAAACTTTACAAAGTTTTAACATTTCTTACTTCTACTCACACTACACCAAACGAAAACAGCAACTTCAGTTCGATTATCCCCAAAGGATCCAATTTACAATGAATTTAAAAGCTAAGTTCTCGGTGGTAAGTGCGCGTATACACTACAGTTATATACTGGGGGGTGGCAGTGGGCGGTTCGGGAGGACCGGAGCTGCTAGGTGTCGAAAGAGATTCAATTCTCTAGCCTTGTTCTTTCAGTCTTAGGCCAACCACGTTAAGCAGTCGTGGTTGGCCTACTTACACCTCAGTAGCGATATTTGTTCTCCTTTTGCTGGGATAAATAAGGGTTTTGTGAAACATACGCTCATGGTTATACAGGGTGTTAATATTCTGTATTTATGTTATCTTTGTTCAAATATAGATGAAAAATGTATCAGAGATGGTCGATTCAAAAAGTCGATCTTCGCAACTTTAAACAATATTAGGTGTCTCCAGCCCATTAGGTGTTGTTTTGAAATTCGAGTTGAAACACTTTGTACAGTTTACTTTGAGTTGTTACGGATTTGTCTTAATGTTTGTCGGACAAGTGCAAAAAACATGTTGTTGAGGGAATTTTCTAGAAAACCTATATTAAGATAAACCATGTCTATTAAGTAGAAATAACTATATGTGGGAAAATAAGGCCCATTGATTATCCTATTTAGATCTCCAGCTATAAATTGATGATCGCGCCACTGCCAATATACTTACACTTGCATGAAGCTGAAAGTGCAATGCATTAATTGGATTATGTATCACATCTGATTTGCACATACTCACAGAATGACTATTGTATAAAGGAATATAAGAGAGTCATTTAATAATAACAGCCCTGTATAATAATAAACAATCTGTCCAGATTAAAACACCCGCCAACTTAGAGTAAATCCACCTTGACTTTGTGGCTTCGATAAGTATCGTAAGTATAAGTTCGCGGTTAGAGACAACAGAAATGCATTAATCCTTGTCCTTCAACTTGCATCCTCTGTGCTGTGCTGTATTGTTCTGTGGTCTACTGTATAATAATCAGTTCCGGGACACTGCTAATTGAACTCTTCACGCTAATTGTGTAAACAAACCATGGAAATTCGCTAATAAATATACGGTGGGTTGCCACGAGCGCTAACGTTGGCGGAATTTTCTCCCTAACAAATGGGGGCTTTATGCTATAAAGACTGTATTTATGATTCAACCAAGTGCCAGACCGAGATGGCGGTGGAAAATCTGGTCCTGGCTGAACGGATTTTGTACACATAAGTTTAATCGAAATCTAATCATAAAGAAAGCTTTATTTTTGGGGAAACCTTAACCAAAGCTAAAGCTAAAACTAGCCCGAGAATAAAAAAAGTTTAAGACATTTTTCTATTTAATTTTGTATGATGAATCCGGCTCTGCATAGCGTTACAAATTTTTGTGACACCCTGCAAATAGTTTAGTTAATATGCCGTTTCGTTGTCTCTGGTGGAGATCGAAATGAATACAGCTCTATTTCAAATACATACATTCGCTTATTAGTAGAATATTTCTTAGCTGCTGAAATTGTGGTCGATAACCTTAGAGCAGGTCGGTAACTCATCAAATTTGGCGTAAGAGGCCAGCCCTCCACATGTCAATCAGCCCATATGGGTCGACTTCAAATGGGTTTCTCAAATGTCAATCGGCCCATATGGGCCGACTTCGCAAGCCCTTTTTAGAACGCCAGTAATTATATTTTATTCATCGAATATCCTTACTCTGTTTATATCATTAGACGCAGTTTGAGCTTAGGATAATTTTGATATACTAAACCTTTTCTACGTCAATATTTACGGCAGCAACAATTTTTCAAAGTTAGAAAACTTTTGCGCGCGGGCGCTCTCGTCTCGTTATAGTGCGAGAGCAGCCAAAGTACGCCACTTTCATAATTTTTGTTTGTGTACTGGCTGGCTGCCAGTCCAAAAGCAAACACTTATTCCTATAGTTCGTTTCTTCCTCTATGCAGCTGACATAGAGGATAATGCCCAAAAAAAATCTATCTATATGAAATTATTTTTTCAGAGAAGAACGTTTAATTAGATTCCAAAACGTCAATCGACCCATGAAGTAAGCCCATGCTATGTTATTTTTTCCTATTTTTTGTATTTAGTTTTGGAACTTGTAATATGAACCACTTTCTTTCCAGTAAAATAGAATATGAAAAAAAAACTCCACCATCTAATCTGTCGAGTATTGATTTTTCACGTAACAAAGAAAAGACGCTCCTGTTGTTGTTTTGTTTGCCGAATTCACCATTTTGGATTCTGAATTTTGAAGTGGAACATTTCTACTGTCTGTTTTTTGGGTGCAAATAGTGTAAAAGTGGTGTGTTTTTAAAACAGCAACTTCATTTTGGGTAAACGCATTTTCTTCGTTTCAGATTCCTCTGAGAATCCTTGCTAATCACGTAAGCACTTGACAGTCAAGTTGCTCAACATAGTGTATCTATAAATGACTGCGTCACGTTGGATTGAGACCTGCCGTGTTGACATGTGGCTTATCAGTCAGCTGATAAGGATTCAGGCCAGACAGGTTATACTCGTACTCTACGCAGTTATCTCCGATGTTTGCTTTCCTCCTTTGTGTCCACTGTTCGGCCGCTCCTAGCTCTGTGTTGACACGAGATAAGATAACAGGTCAACAGTTTTTGTGTTGCTCTGACTGCTCTCTCGGTGTTAGTGCTTCTTCTATATTAGACTTGGTTTTGTAAGGAAAGGTGTAGTACATTATGGGATAAAGACTTATAAGACTACATAACTACATTGGTCAAACCCCCACTCCATTGCAAATTCGTATGAATACAAATCGTAGCGACACTAATCTCAAAATTGCTACCGATCCAATTTCGGCCCGTGCAATGGATCATAACCAAAGTCCTAACTTCGCCACGAATAAAGACGTTTTTCATTTAATTTCATTTTCAAAGTTTTAATGAATGATTTTCTTTGAAAAGTGTCCATCTATTTCAAAATTCTAATCGCGTTTCATTAACCCTCATGGAAGATGCCCATCAAAGGTTAAGAACTAAATTGCCTGATGGCATTAACCTAAGATTTGGATAGCTTAGGCTACCTTTTAGTTTCATTCAAAATTTCTCTTCTAAATTATAGTATGTATAAAAAATGTTTTTATTATTATTTCTTCTTTTTTTAAGTTTTCAACTTGTTACAACAGTTGGTAATATAAAATACACACTTGTTTTGTAATTTTTATTTATTTATTTATTGATACCATTGGCACATTAAGTGCATAGGCTTAACAACAACAAAATTAAAAAAAACTTAAGTATTGTTTTTATTCTGTAAATAAGTTTATTCCTCCTTCTACTTATCTTGAGACAGTTTTGTTATAAAACAAAATATATAGGTGTTTTGTTATTATACCCCTTTCTTTTCTCTCCATCTTTTTTCAGTAACTTGATGGGATAAATATTCACGTGGCCAACAAATGAAAACCGAAACCATGATCACGGTTAACAACTGAAGTTGGGCGTCTTTATAAGACATAGGAGTGTAACATTCAGTATATCCTAAACCAAAAAACAGACCCTATTCAGAGATCTTATAACTTTCAATGTTGCCTGATTAGGCTTACTGGTTCTATACGATTCAATCTAGGAATCTGGTCATGAATTTCTACTAGTTCTATACGATTCAATCTAGGAATCTGGTCATGAATTTCTACTAGTTATACGATTCAATCTAGAATCTGTCATAATTTCTACTATTCTATACGATTCAATCTAGGAATCGGTAATGAATTTCTACTAGTTCTACGATTCAATCTAGGAATCTGGTCATGAATTTCTACTAGTTCTATACGATTCAATCTGGAATCTGGTCATGAATTTCTACTAGTTCTATACGATTCAATCTGGGAATCTGGTGTGAATTTCTACTGGTTCTTACGATTCAATCTGGAATCTGGTGAATTTCTACTAGTTCTATACGATTCAATCTAGGAATCTGGTCATGAATTTCACTAGTTCTATACGATTCAATCTGGAATCTGGTCGCCCAGAATTTCACTAGTTTCTATACGATTCAATAGGAATCTGGTCATGAATTTCTACTAGTTCTATACGATTCAATCTAGGAATCTGGTAATAAGAATTTCTACTAGTTCTATTGATTCAATCTAGGAATCTGGTCATGAATTTCTACTAGTTCTATACGATTCAATCTAGGAATCTTGTTGTGAATTTCTACTAGTTCTATACGATTCAATCTAGGAATCTGGTATGAATTTCTACTAGTTCTATACGATTCAATCTAGAATCTGATGACAATTTCTACTAGTTCTATACGGTTTAATCTAGGAATCTGGTATTGAATTTCTACTGGTTCCATACGATTCAATCTAGGAATCTGGTCATGAATTTCTACTAGTTCTATACGATTCAGTCTAGGAATCTGGTCGTTCTACTAGTTCACATACGATTCAATCTAGGTCTGGTCATGATTTCTACTAGTTCACATACGATTCAATCTGGAATCTGGTCATGATTTCTACTAGTTCTATAGATTCAATCTAGGAGTCTGGTCATGATTTCTACTAGTTCTATACGATTCAGTCTAGGAATCTGGTCATAATTTCTACTAGTTCTATACGATTCCATCTAGGAATCAGGCTTTGAATTTCTACTAGTTATACGATTCAATCTAGGAATCAGTCATGAATTTCTACTAGTTCCCTTGATTTGTCACAGGAATCTGGTATAATTTCTACTAGTTCTATACGATGTCTAGGAATCTGGTCATGAATTTCTACTAGTTCTTACGATTCAATCTAGAATCTGGTATGAATTTCTACTAGTTCTATACGATTCAATCTAGGAATCTGGTAATGAATTTCTACTAGTTCTGCTTGCAAATTCAATCTGGAATTGGTAATGAATTTCTACTAGTTCTATACGATTCAATCTAGGAATCTGGTCATGAATTTCTACTAGTTCTATACGATTCAATCTAGGAATCTGGTAATGAATTTCTACTAGTTCTATACGATTCAATCTAGGAATCTGGTGTATGAATTTCTACTAGTTCTATACGATTCAATCTAGAATCTGGTCATGAATTTCTACTAGTTCTATACGATTCAATCTACCCAATTTCCTCTTTTAGTTACCCTTACGATTCAATCTAGGAATCGGTCGCCCGAATTTCTACTAGTTCTATACGATTCAATCTAGGAATCTGGTTAAGGAATTTCTACTAGTTCTATACGATTCAATCTAGGAATCTGGTCATAATTTCTACTAGTTCTATACGATTCAATCTAGGAATGTATGAATTTCTACTAGTTCTATACGATTCAATCTAGGAATCTGATGAATTTCTACTAGTTCTATACGATTCAATCTAGGAATCTGGTCATGAATTTCTACTAGTTCTATACGATTCCAATCTAGGAATCTGGTCATGAATTTCTACTAGTTCTATACGATTCCAATCTAGGAATCTGGTCATGAATTTCTACTAGTTCTATACGATTCAATCTAGAGAATCTGGTCATGAATTTCACTAGTTCTATACGATTCAATCTGGAATCTGGAGTATGAATTTCTACTGGTTCATACGATTCAATCTAGGAGTCTGGTCATGAATTTCTACTAGTTCTAACGATTCAATCTAGAATCTGGTCATGGTTTCTACTAGTTCTTGATTCAATCTAGGAATCTGGTAATGAATTTCTACAGTTCTATACGATTCAATCTAGGAATCTGGTTATGAATTTCTACTAGTTCTATACGATTCAATCTAGGAATCTGGTCATGAATTTCTATAGTTCTATACGTTCAATCTAGAATCTGGTAATGATTTCTACTAGTTCTATACGATTCAATCTAGGAACTCAGATGAGATTTCTACTAGTTCTATACGATTCAATCTAGGAATCTGTTCATGATTTCTACTGATTCTGTACGTTCAATCTAGGGTCAGTCATGATTTCTACTGGTTCTATTGATTCAATCTAGGAATCGTCATGAATTTCTACTAGTTCTATACGATTCAATCTAGAATCTGGTCATGAATTTCTACTAGTTCTATACGATTCAATCTAGGAATCTGGTCATGAATTTCTACTAGTTCTATACATGATTCAATCTAGGAATCTGGTCATGAATTTCTACTGGTTCTATACGATTCAATCTAGGATCGGTCATGAATTTCTACTAGTTCTATACGATTCAATCAGAAGTCTGGTCATGAATTTCTACTAGTTCTATACGATTCAATCTAGGAATCTGGTCATGAATTTCTACTAGTTCTATACGATTCAATCTAGGAATCTGGTCATGAATTTCTACTAGTTCTATACGATTCAATCTAGGAATCTGGTCATGAATTTCTACTAGTTCTATACGATTCAATCTAGGAATCTGGTCATGAATTTCTACTAGTTCTATACGATTCAATCTGGAATCTGGTCATGAATTTCTACTAGTTCTATACGATTCAATCTAGGAATCTGGTCATGAATTTCTACTAGTTCTATACGATTCAATAGGAATCTGGTCATGAATTTCTACTAGTTCTATACGATTCAATCTAGAATCTGGTCGTTTCTACTAGTTCATACGATTCAATCGGAATCTGGTCATGAATTTCTACTAGTTCTATACGATTCAATCTAGGAATCTGGTCATGAATTTCTACTAGTTCTATACGATTCAATCTAGGAATCTGGTCATGAATTTCTACTAGTTCTATACGATTCAATCTAGGAATCTGGTCATGAATTTCTACTAGTTCTATACGATTCAATCTAGGAATCTGGTCATGAATTTCTACTAGTTCTATACGATTCAATCTAGGAATCTGGTCATGAATTTATTTCAAATTTTCACTTCGACTGATAATTATAAGTCGAACCTTAATAATTTGTAGCGTCTCTTCGTTCTGGTAATCGTTGCAGGAGCGGCAGATCTTTGACTGCCTCAAGTATCAGCTAACTGCAGATAATCGATTTGAACCGCTCTTCGTTGCGCACACGCTAGTTCAGCTATAACGTGCGCTAAAAAGTTGGATTCTAGCAAAAGTCTTCGACGAGAAAAGAACTAAAATCAAACAAACAAATTAAACGTCCAAAAAGAATAACAGTAAAGCTTCTTCATGGACAAATTTTAAATTCATCACAACCTATTTTCCCGGCCTCCACAAAATTAACAAAGTCTTAAAAGTCCTTTCTCTATATAAGAGTATTCTTAAATTACCCGCTGAATACTACCCGCAAAGACGACAACAGTGGTACAGCTGGTAAAGAAAACCAATAAAATGTCCAACAATTCAATTGTCATCTATCAATTTAATTACAATATTTGATCCAAAGACTACATTGGCAAACAATAACACTAGCTAATAAGGATCATCGTTTCGATGTAGTCCTTGTCAAAATGAAGAACTGCCAGTTTCCAGTCATGTCCTATGCTACCAAATTAAAAAAATGAAAGAATGCTACGTGTTGAAAGGAAGATATTTAGAAGAGCCTTACCCTTATTCAAATATTATTAAATAAAACTTATAGAAACATTTTCTCATCAATATTATTGGTAATTATTGCGTTCAAGACAGTCAGATAAAATTATTACCTCTCTCCCCAATGGAAATTCGTTATAGGATTTACGGTAGAGCTTGTAGCCATGGTGGAATTAAGTATATTAACTTAAGTATATAATTAACTTAATCCCAACTTAACACTTCTAAAAAAGTAGTCATCACTATCCTCCCACTTCAAAGCGTTTACTACCTTTCCCATCCTCATATCAGGCCTTACAACACCTCTTTCTAAACAAAACGTAAATTTTGCAATACATTTCGTACAGTTTCTATCATCACTAAGATCTAAGGCTTCCGGTTTACACCGCGTCACAGTTGAAATACAATTACTGCTAACGACCTCGCTGTGGAGTCATCCTCAGTAGCTTGTTGACTGGCAGACTGGAAGACGCCATAAGGAAGACGCCACGGCCGGCAATCCAGTCTCAGCCAGTCAACAAGCTACTGAGGATGACTCTCCCACGAATCAAACGCTGCGTAGTAAATACAACGAACGTAATTTAAACCAGGCTTTAGATCTAGTGATATTTTCAACCACAACCCTAGAGTTAAGAGTTTCTATCATGTTCCTCAACCTGCAATCCGTTCTTTTGAACCAACGATTACAATGGATTCAGAATTCGCGTGACCTTTGGAGTTTTACATTCGAATGATTCTCCCAGTGGTTAGATGCAATCGCTCTATTACTAGAGGATTTGCATAATTATTGCAGTCGCTTAGCGAAATTGCAGGAAACAGACGCGGATTAAGGCGTTAAACTTGATGGCCGGGCTCTGGGCAGGTTGCATGGTAGTGCGATATGTCCATTGGGAAAGTACGAATTGCTTTGTGGGGTTGATCGTTTGAAAGGGAGCTTTACTTCGTAATTGTATGGTAGATGTACTTTTTGATTATGTAAGATTACGGTAGTAAACGAGATCAAAGATATATAAACCATTGTTATTATTATTCATGTTTAAGCCCAGAAGCACTATGCGAAGTAGACCTATGTTAGCGCCGTCTGGAAAAGTTGGCTTTTCTTTGTGCCCAGCGAAACTTTTCTTTCATCAGTCCTCTTTTAGTAGCTTCCCTTTGGCCAACTTCCGAATAACACAATTTTGTGTAAATACGAGTATTATTGTATTATGAGGCCTGTTTATGTGACACCTGCCGCGTTTTAGTGATCTTTAACTGCCGCTATCTATCTTCTTTATTCTTACTTCGAGCGTCGTGAAATTCTCAAATGTTCGTAAAAGTCTAAAAGGTTGATAACTTTAATAGTACAATATCATACAATATTTTAATTGTACGATATTTTTAATAGTAACCTCTTATTTTGTTAGTTTGTCTTTACCGCTAGGTTCAGAAGTTTAACATTTACAAAATTAAGGTAAAAAAAATTAATAAACAATTTTAAAAATCAAAATTTGGACTCTTCTTGCGCACATAGTTGCAAGCCGTCTTAAAAGTGACGTTGTATAGCAATTCATTTCAATTTGTGTGTATACCGTGCTGTCGGAAACTTCCAGAATATTAATCGGAAGGTATTAATCAGAACGGCTACTACATTTCAACTTTTATGAAGTCACAGTTCTTACTTAGTTTCTCGTCTTATTCTAAAATCTTCCATTAACCTCTTTAGAACAGAGCTTATCCCAAATAATTGCGAATTAAGAATAGTTTCAAACCCTGTATTGTAGTAATGGATAATCACGAAGGTGGATTGGGAAATCCATAACCGATACTAAGAACAACGGAGGACCCTGACTGAGTGACTGGTGAAAGCGTATCATCAGCATACAGCAAGTAGAGTGGCCTTCAGTGGACATCTGCAGCAGCTGTCATTACATACGGATAATATACCTTCCAGCATTACTAGCTCAGGATGACAATATAAGCTGTGACGTCACTTCAATATCAGTGGCGTTACTTTTGCCTGGATTCACACCGCGTAAGGCAGGGTCACACTGGAGAAGCGCATTTCTTGCAACTGGTTTCATGAAATTGGTTTCAAGGAAACTGTTTTCTTTGACATACACACATAGGAAACGGGTTGTCAGTTTCATGATGGATTCAGACGATAATGAAGTGATTTTGTGGTGGTGGCAAGAAGAGAAGAAGGAAGTTTAAGGTTCACCCGTTGATTAGATCGTCAACATGGTACTTAACGTAGCTCGTCAACTTTGCAGTGATCCTGACAAATGGGATTTTTTAGAATATCAAGCCTCTTTTGATAATTTGGTGGATTTAGTTAGTCTACTAACAAGGAAGGACACCAACTGGAGGTTCAGCTTTGAGTGCTAACACTTTAAAACGTTAATTAAATATAGAGTCAAGTAAATACAATAACCACCTGCAACGTGAAACCAAACCAAGATGAAACTGTTTTTGGTTTTGGTTGAAACAAGTTATGAAATGAACGAAACTACGTTTCATGAACGCTGTGTGCACAGCTCATGTGTTAATCTAATCCATCAGTTGCACACAACTTAAGTTCGTTTCATGAAACCAGTTGCAAAACGCGTTTCGAGTGTGCATCTCGCGTAAGTCTCAATTTTAGAAGGTAAAGGGTAACGTTTGTCTGGTTTAACAGTTTAGGGAAGTTTGAATTTACGTGGTCTTTTCTGCAAGTTTTAATACATATCGTGAGGGGAAAACTGAGGTTAAATTTTGTTCAAACTCGATTCGCTGTTATAACGAAAAAATCACTTTTTTGGCCGACATTTTGAAAGACTGGACGGATTTTTATAGTAAATGGTATATTGATGAGTAACATTTAAACAATTTACTTTGTTTTCAAATTTCATCAAAGTCGAATGTAATTTACAGTTTTTAGTTGTAATCTAGTTTATTACCGTTTTTATTGACAAATTCCATCCTTAAAAGGGACTTCCGATTTTGCTGGCTAACGAACTTTAGTTAGATATTTACAAAAGAAACATTTGTACCAAATTTTATGAAAATCTGACAAAAACGGTTGTTTCCAAATAAATTCGAAAAAGGTACAAGGTGGAATAAAAACAAACTTTACGTTTTTATTCCAAGTGCTTTTTTTTAATAACCTCCAGAAGCAACTAAGACAAAAACTCCTGGCTCGCGTTCGGCAAAGAGGCGTGCCTCCCCATCACCAGCACCCGCTCCTCATAAATACCACTTTGCTCATTTACTACGGCGAGTCTGCACGATGCAGTTTTTAATTGCCAGCTACACTACAGCCTTGTTTGTACACGGCACACGCCGGTTCCCGCCTCGTGTGTTCAGGTGTTGACTAAGTTGTGCTGTGTAAGTTTGGCTTCCGAGCTATAGTGTAGGAAAAAACTAATTAACTGTCGAATCCAGATGTCCAAAAAGTCCGAACCCACCTTAACTTTTAAAGGATGAAACCTTTTTGAACTTGTTTTGGCATTTACACGAAGGGTTAACTCGAGTGTTTTTTATATATTGGTGGTTTGCCACCCAGCATAAAATAGAGGTAGTGGATGGTGGCCCTTTGAAATATTTATTTTACCCCATCGTGTGACCTTTCGTTTTAAACGCAAATTCATTAATACCTGTTCAAAATGGCGGCCCAAAATGTGTTTCATTGTTTGAGCAGATAAATATTTGCGGTCGCACGTTTTCCCAATTTTGTAAATATAATCACGGATTCAGTTTGAGAGTATTCAAAGCTTTAAAATAATATAATACAAGATACATGCACACTTTTAAAAGTTGGAGATTTTTTTAACAAAGGGGCAACTTTTAAAAGCGTGCAAAATTTGTCTTGTCCCATATCATTTTAAAACTTTTATCACCCAAAAAATGAATCCGTAATTTTTCCAAAATTTGGAAAACGATAAGAACTGCGTCCATTTATTCTCTCAAACGTTTTGGGTCGCCATTTTCAACAATGACATCGTCAATTTTTTAATATAATCCATGTATTTTTGTTTTATTGCCTTTTAAATGAGGGGTCACATGATGGGGTAAAATAAAATTTCAAAGGGTTAAAGAAATATTTCCCTTTTTGGGATAGGGGGCAACGGAGGGTTCATCGTTGTTTTCCTTTTTTATTAGTATTTTACTATAAGTAGCTCTTTTTAAATAATTTCACCAAATATTCCTGTATAATATTCTGAGCCCATGGAGCCAGCCAGAACGGAGCAACCAATAATCCCAACGAATTTATTTGAATTTAAACAAAATTTAATTGTTTCGAAACTTTTATAAATGAACAATTGAAAAATAATCTGAACGATGCTTTCGACACATTTTGCTCTTATAGCATGGTGAATCATTTAAACAGGAGATTTCCAGTTGAGACATACAGGCACCAATTCCACTTGAAACCATTATCATCTCCATCCAAGATAATCTCACCACAGACGCAGCAGCACCTATGCGACACACTGATAACAACGTGCCGTGTGATTCACAAATGTGACATTCGGGATGTGTATAAAGATAAGGCAAACAACCTGAGAACGCTAATCAGCTGAGGAAACTTGAGCGTGAATTTGCCATTTGAGAGATCCGCAGAGGCAGAATGCACAGGGGTAGCAGGTAGGTGCGACATGCATCCGGCGCCGTGCCGTACACAGCGCTAAGTACCGTTATCAGTTCAATTGTCGCGTGTTAAACAAGCTGCGACAATATTGTCTCTCACCGCGTGTTGATTTCTAATCACCTGAGGAAACTTGAGCGTGAATTTGCCATTTGATCCGCAGATCGCAGTTCAACATTCCGACGCCGTGCTAACACAGCGACAAGTTCTGTCGCGTAAACATGCGACAATGTCTCACCGCGTGTTGATTTCTTTGTCAACGGATGTTAATTTGTTGCTAAGTGGTACACTGGTGTTTGCTTAACGGAACACACGGCAGTTGCAAAGTTTGTGCTATACTCACGTCGTGTTTGGTTAGCGGTCTTGTAATTACGGTTCTGTGTGTAATGTGTGGTGAAAGTTTTTGAATTGGGTAGTTTAAATAGTAATTAATGATTTGATATTAACTGTAAATTTTCTTTTTCGAGGGTGTTGCCTTTGTGGGTTCCTGTCTTGCATGTGAAATGGATTCAAAATTGCAATCATATTTTGATTTTACTCATATTTTTAAGTTACTGCTATTAAAAATTTTAATTGGTGTATAGATTTAAATTCATTGGTTTATACAGGGTGATGTTGTTTTTTGAACACTGTAAGGTCGTAAATTGTATCATTGGTTTGTTCACTTCAATACCTATCAGATTGTATGCTGTATTGTTGCAGTAATATAGTGGTTATGATTTGCTAATTTTATTTTATTGTAAAATAAACGCAATCATGGTTTTCAACAAAAATCAATGAGTGCTTATTTTTGAAGAATACTTAAGAGCGAGATAATATTTTTTTGTCAAAATGTGTTTAAGATCAAGTATCCAGGCGTCAGTAGGCTATCTGCTTTTGTTGTTTCAAAATTTTGAAAGATTGACATCCGCTGTTTCGATATGACGCATGTTGCTATTCAATCCCAATTCAGAATTTCTCTGATGCATATTATGCTGGGAAAGTTTATTTGTTGCAAGTTTATTGTGATGAATTGAGTGTTTCAACTTTTGTGGACATTGTTTCGCGAAGTGAGCTAGTCTAAAGTAATCAGATCATTCACAGAAAACAAACAACAAAGCTATTTAATTACGAAAATCAAACGGCTTCGATGAGAGAAAACTAATGTTTCTTCAAGTATAAAGATTTATTTTTGGAACTAGCGGGCGTGTCGAGAAATAATTTCGTGAGGTCAGCTTATTAGTGCACATCAGCCGAATTCAGAACTGAATCAGTCAAAATACAGACATTAATTTGATTCCTAGTGTTCAGCCCATCTCGCCTACCATCACTCTTGTGAACAGATGTTCAGATTTGGGCTCCAAACCAGTTCCTAGACTCCTAGACTCAAACTGAGTGGATTTATTCTTGGTTCGACGCCGTGGGCGAAGTCATAATCTAATTGCTGGCTTCTACGGTTCAAACCTCATCGGCCGAGTCAACTTTTGAATAAAACATAAATGAACATGGGCTTGAATTAACTAGTGAGTATTTATTTCTTCGTTTTATGAGATCTAGGTGTATAAATGTGTTTTTAGGTTTTATTGGGTGCACTGCTATTCAGATGAGGTTTATGTAGAACATTTTCATCAGCTTGATTGTGTAGAAAAGGTACCGGCGAATGCCTGCTTGCTTCACTTTTAGATTATTATTCTTTACGGAGGTTTTCAGATCAAAACTTGTGGGGCCTACACCGAAAATTCATTAATCATCCCCAAAATTTTCGCCCCTAAAATTTTTCTTCTCAGGCAAGCCCCTCGTACGTCTATATTCGAAAACCAATTACTGAGTGAAATGCGTAAAAGATGAATGTTACCGTGTCAGAGCATTTTTTACAGCTTTCATCGGTTGTTGTGCAACCCAAACTGTAAAAAGACACATTTCGGGTAGTTAAGACAAAAAATACCATAACCTTTTGTAATAGTCGATGATTTGACCCATACGCAAGTACAGTAATTATTTTCTGATAACACGCAATAATAACTAGAGAGGTCTGGCTCAAGGTCATCTGTAGATAAGAGAGTGAAGCGCTGTCCACGGCGTTGGTGATAAGCGCTGATAACAAGAGCTGCTTCTTTGTGTAACTCTTGTACTCTTATCAGAGCACTCTTTCAACACTTTCGGTTTCTGTTTTGAAATCAAAAGTGGTCTTACGCAACGACAGGATGAGTAACTGATATGTGATCTTCTGTAGCATCAGGCACACGTTTCCTAATTTACATATAAATATTGCATCATCTTGTTCTTAAACGGTACCAAAAAAAATAACTAAAGAAGATTATTTCCTGTACTAGAAACATGCACGGTGAGTTTTCAATGCCCCTTGACGTTTGAACAAGGATTTGGAAAAACTCTTTGTGGAATGTTTTAAAGGATCCTAAAGTTTGTGTTGACGTACTTTGTGTCACCCACCTCCCACTCAAAACCTGGAGGGGAAAGCCCCCACAATTCTTTAAACTATAAACCCCCCTACTGGTACCTGAAAAGAAAGGGACTTTTAACACAAATTCAACGACGCAAAGAAACATTTTTTATCTCGACTCGTTTTTTTGTAATCAAGACTACAAGAAATCAGGTTTAAAATTCCACATATCACATACAATTTTTTTACTGACAATTTTTTCTTGAATATACTTTATAAGAATAGCTTGACCATTTTGTTTGGCATTTGGTGGCTGTGTTTGTAATGCAGTTTTCCCCGTATGTGTAGACGATAGCTTACGTAGGCCCCGGTGGTGTAGACCGGTTTGCGTAAAATCTGGCACAAGTGGGATTTGTATTAAAAATTTACCGATGCGATTTACTTCCGTTTTAAGAGAAGAGTTTAACTACAAATTAGCTGACATGGTTGGTCAGAATACAGTTTCGGTAATTTTTCCTATGGAAAATTAAATTCCCTACAACTTTGATTGTTCACTAGACGAAGGGTGATTTCTTTAGCAACATATTTCCTGAACTGGAGTTTACTAGCAGTACGTGATTTGATGTCTTGAGTTGAAGGTGTTTTCTCGATCTGGGACTGGTGGCGTGGTCCTGTAATCCAGCTTCATGGAGGTCAGGTTTTGAAGATGCTATAGGTCTAAAGCGGCTCAGATAGTCTCAGTGATCATCTGATGATACCCGCATCAACTCCCACCATCGTTTAGAAATATCAGACCATCACCTGCGTGGTTCGGAAGTCACGTTAAGCCGTTGGTCCTTGTATTTCCATTGGTCATTGGGTTATTAATTAATGACCCATTCTAAGGAAGAGTCGGCCTTAGTTTGTAACAAGACTACACCTCATAGCTCATCACACTCATTCTAGAGTGGTCGGCAACTCAAATAGTGATTTAGTGATCTTATCTACGTAAATATGTCAATTTGCATGAACATAAGTGCTGATGTTTCCTGTCAACGTTTTGGCCAAATGGAGGTATAAATTCTCTCGTGATGTAACGCTGCATTGTCTGCGTTTCATCATTGTGCAATTATTTTTGTAGCGAATGCCCATAGGAAATGGACTTAGCCATAGAGAAAGATACGTCGTAGAACAAAACGTGAAGCAGTTTGAACTTCCCAACATCTCCTGAGTAAAATGGAAAAATGTTATTTAAACAGGGTGTTCATAAAATGGTGTCACACACTTTGGGGTTAGTTTACTGGGTCACAATAACGCTTTGTTTATCAGATATTCGCCATTTTGTTTTTCACTAATTATTTATTATCTCCCACACCACTTATCAGATTTAGCTTAAACTCATTGAAATGTTTATCTTAGTAATAACCAATGGTGGCTGTTTTATGGTATTTTTTTATAGCACGTGACGTAGAAATTAGCTCCTCTGATTCAATGAAGTTTTAGGTGTCATTATTGACAAACATCTTAAGTTTCATGAACACATTAATCATGTAGCAAAAAAACTGTCATCAGGAATATTTGTACTTAGACGTCTTTCAAATTTTCTGCAACCTCCCACCTTATTAGCAATATATTACGGCCTCATTTTCCTTTTTTAAATTACGCTGTTCCAATTTGGGGAAGTGAATCCACTAGGACAAAATTGTTATCTATACTAACGTTCCATTTTCAATTTAAAACCTCGTTCATCCTGTAATTCACTTTCCTAGAAAATAGAATATTAACATTCCCATGCATTTACATCCTTGAATCCTTGTCATTCCTTATGAAAACCGTAATAATTCCTTTGAAAATCCATCCCCAACTCGACCTAAGAACCGATCAAATTTACCAATACCCCATCATAAGAGCTTTTTTTCAGAAGTCTTTGACGAGTCAAATAGTAAATTTATTCAACACTCTTCCAGTTTCTTTAAAACAAATTCAAAATTGTCAAAAGTTAGTTCATATCTGAATTAAAAAAAATATTGATGGTAAATGGTTTTACTGTGGAGAATTTATCACTAAATCACTATTTGAGATGCCGACCACTCTCTTGAGGGTATTTTAAGGCAAATATGCGGTGAGTATGAGTGTTATGGTGGTAGTAATGAGTTATGAGGTGTAGTATTTATTTACAAACTAAGGGCGACTCTTCCTTAGAACGGGTCATTAATTAGTAGATGACCAATGGAAATGGGACCAACAGCTTAACGTGACTTCCGAATACCACGCAGGTGATGGTCTGAATGAAACGTGGTGAATTGTGCGGGTATCATCAGATGAACACTGAACAATCTGAGCCGCTAGACCTGTATCATCTCAAAGTTTATTTTAAACATGATGTTACACTAGTTAACAATTTTAAGTTGTAATTGTTTATTGAAATGACGAGTGCTCATGTAATGTAAATACAGGTATGTATTTATGGCATAATAAAGATGATTTTGATTTGATTTGAACACCGTATATTTTATATACCTTACATAATTATGTGGTGTTACTCTGTGACCACTGTAACGGACGCAATTTTTGTCTGACTTTCTCGAAATTTGCAATATCGATTCACCGTAAGTGCCCTTTTTTGGAGCCATATCACCCAAAAATGGCGTAACAGGTTTTATCCGCCATCTTGGTTTGAGGGATCGTATTTTGTTGATTCTAGATAAGCGTTAGTTACGGATACATAATTGACATCAAGTTTCATTGAAATACAATTATAAATGCAGTTTTTATACAGTAAACCGTTATTTTAGGGTAACATATCTCTCTCGTTATTGAAATTCGCTAGGATTCACGGTAGCGCGTTGATCGGCTATGATTTTTTATTTTCATTAGCTTGAACCCCCAAAATTAATAAGATGGATTTGGAAATTAATAAAGGCGAGCCTGATAAATATGGTAAAACTGCATTATACGAAGACAAGCCGTAAATGTAATCCTATCGTGTATAATTAGAGATTTCTTTGAAAAAGTTCTAGAAACGGAAGATCAAAAGGTTAAATCACTTTGTTTTTTTCTTTGAGATAATCTATATCCGCAGAGTTCGATGATAACTCTATCAATACTGCGTATTGGTGGTAATTTCTGCAGCTTTACATCTCAGTTGTTTTTTACTGGTTAACAAATTGTTTCTCAAATTTAGGTCTGCTTTAGTTTTCCACCGCTGAAAGTATTATTTTCGCACCTACTTTTGGTTAGTGAATATGTGTACCATTTTTTCATTATATATTTTAAGATTGCGTAGTAGTGGCTGTGACCTTGAATTTCAACTCTTAGAACATTGTAAAAAATGCATTTGATTCCCACCTACAGTTTTCATAGGATTTTTATGAAATAAAATTTGTTTTAAATGCATTAAATGTTTAGTGACTCTGCTGAGCCGAATTTCCATTTTCTCATTTATAAAACCGTGACATGAATCCAATAGATTGATACACTTTGTATTTGAATTTCTTGTGTTTAATGTTAAACTAACGAAATTTTCAAATAAGGGGTTATTGTAGACCCTGCAGTAAATCTTCCGTTTCAACTAATTTCAAAAGATCTGATGGAAATTATGGGCGTGGGAGTCTCAAGAAAATACTTGTTTTTACATTGTTCTTATGTGACAAAAAACAAAATGGCCGACAGACATCTCGTAAACTCGTAACTCCGTTTTAGTAATAGTGTTGCAATCTTACACAGTTCACTCTTCTTCTCACGTATTTGGCAGTACAATATTTCCAATTATGTATCCATTTCTGTCTAAAATCAAACGTAATGTATCACCTTTTCTTGTTTCTTGGTCATTATATCGTCATCTACCCAAGTAGAATACTCAATTTCACCTATAATCTCACACTTATTTTTACAACTGTACGAGTGAAACAGTACCCGTAATCCAACTAATCAAAAGAGACGTACCCGACACCGACCCGTACGTGAAAATTGCCCCCGCACGTACATCATAGGCACCGCCAAAATAGAACACGTCCCGGAAACCGTAGCCCGTCAAGCAAAAGCCTGATCAAATCAAATTTCAAAAATAGCCAGGCCATGGAGTAATCATGCGTGTCGTGCCTACTTGGTCTGTGGCTGTAGGAGTTGTAGTCGTGGTGTCGTTGAGTGGAATCCCACTCGAGATAACCTCACTGTTGTCAAAGATGCGTTTGGATGAATAGTTAAAGACGCTTTTAATAGTAAGCTATACGCCCAACAGTCCCAGGCGGGTCTATTCAAGATAGTCTAAAGGTTTCTGACATTTTTAGTAGAATCGCCACCCTGCTCTATATCTCTAAAAGTCTTTACTCTGGTCAAGGAGTTTGTTCTTACAAATTATAGCTTCCATTGACAAAACAAGATATGCTGTATTTATTTTACGTATTTGTGACCGGGTTAAGGATATGCTCAGTGCCTCGGCGAGCCTCCGATACTTCTCTTTAGGTTAAAAAAAACCCACTGAATTCTTGCAGGCGTTCGTTTTGACACATAGGCTGCATCAGTTGAAAGGAGGCCCGCTGTTTAGCCAGTTGGTATGTGCGCAGTAGAGCGCACTTGTGCGGATGAATTTAGACTTTCTTTGGGTTGTCCTCTGAGCCTGACTTTCAAAGAATAACGAAAAGTGACTACCGAACTGTCGGAACCGCTTGTCCCCGGTGGGTTTATGCGTAGTGACACCGCGCCGGTGCGCGTATCGTGTCCGGTAGTCCGGCCCGGTAGCGAGCAGGCGTGATTACCCCGGGATAGATGGGATTGCTCCCTGACTCAAATTACACGCGCAGGCGCAGTGCCGGAGTAAGCGAGAGAAGCGTGGCGCACGTTGACCTACTACGGTTACAGCTTGGAGAACCTTTCCTGTCGCTGGAGTCTTCCTTACCAGCAGAGTAGGGCGTTCGTCTGAAGCATCGAACTTAGTATGAGCCAAGGCATCATAGGGACCTGGTGGGAGTCACCTCCCAAGCATCATAGATACAATTCAAGGCATGTCAAGGATGACAAGGCATTGGTGGAGCCAGTCTCAAGTTCAGATGATTCTTGTAGGGATTCATCTTCAAAGGATTGCAAGAACATATTGGAAGTCACCTCCTAAGCATCATAGATACTTCAGGCATCTTCAAGGCATCACAAGGCATTGGTGGAGCCAGTCTCAAGTTCCGATGATTCTTGTTGGGATTCATCAAAGGGATTGCAGGATATGGCAAGTCATTTCCCCAACATCATAAGATTCAGAGTCAAGGCATCACAAGACATTGGTGGAGCCAGTCTCTCAGGATCAGATGAATTTGTTTGGGATTCATATTTCAAGGATTACGATACAAGCAAGTCATTTCCCAATCATAGATACTTTAAGGCATCTCAAGGGATTGGGTGGAGCAAGTCTCAAGTTCCAATGATTCTTGTAGGGATTCATCTTCAAAGGATTGCAAGAATATATATTGCAAGTCATTTCCCAAGCATCATAGGCATCATCAAGGCATCACAAGGCATTGGCGGAGCCAGTCTCAAGTTCCGATGATTCTTGTAGGATTCATCTCCAAAGGATTGCAAGGACATTAGAGGTCACCTCCTAAGCATCATAGATACTTCAGGGCATCTTCAAAGCATCACAAGGCATTGGTGGAGCCAGTCTCAAGTTGCGATGATTCTTGTTGGCATTCTTCTTCAAAGAATTGTAGGGACATCCAAGCATCCATAAATAGGTAATTATGAGGGTCATTTTAAAGACACCGCAAAGACTTTGGGGAGCCACCTAATGAGCGTCGTAGATATGTATTGGAAGACATCTTTAAGGTTTCGCAAATACTTGGTAAGAGCCATTTTCAAGTACCGAAGATATTTATCGGAGAGGCATCGTAAACACTTGATAGGAGCGCCTCAGATTTCCAACTAGTTTAGTATAATGTCTTACAAATTAGGTTCCTGACACTTGAAATAATATCAAAATGAGATCAAGAATCTGGTGTCTGAAGTGTACCTTCTGCAATCCAAGGATGTACGAGTATTTTACCTCGCCATTATCTGCAGACTGCACTGGCGCGGTTTCAAAGTGGTTGCACTACACAGCTGAGCCATGAGGCTACTGTCACTAGTTCACACTTAGCTCCTTTGCCTCTGCGCTCTTGGGATTAGTTTTGGTGTTTTGGTTCCCCTCCCCGTCACGTCTCTCG
Source organism: Matsumurasca onukii (assembly GCA_018831715.1). Lineage (NCBI taxonomy): Eukaryota > Metazoa > Arthropoda > Insecta > Hemiptera > Cicadellidae > Matsumurasca > Matsumurasca onukii. The sequence goes on from CM032062.1 coordinate 63,964,189, forward strand.
CCTTCACGCGGTTAAACGACCGTGTCTGTCACCTTACCATCTTCACCCGCCAGTAGTAATTTCGGAGTTTAATTTTCAACTGAAATTACTCAGAGATGTCGAGCCGGTAGTTTCGTCCACGGTATAATTTGAGCGACTTCGTTGTTTTTTTCTTTCGGAACACGGGCGTTCCATTTTCTTTGAATCTGTGTCTGTGGCGACACTCTGTGCCCCCCGGCATACACAAGGAGGCAATTGTTGACACTGTTGCGTGCAGTGAGGGCGATGTGTATGGAGACCGGAAGTGCAGTGTTTGAGCAAACTGCACCGGAAGTTGCAGCTGGTTATCACTTGACACTGGTTAACAATGGATAGTACACACTAGCGCTATCAGTCTCCCTTCCCCTCTTCTAAGATTAACAAGCTACTGGTCTGTGCAGGAATTAGATAAAAACTATCAAGGACGTCGGCGCAGATCGAACACTTTGTATCAGTAAACTAGTGAAATTGCTAGTAATGAGGCCAAATTTGTTTAAAATAAGTTCGACGAAAAGAGCTGTGTTAGAAAATATATGTAGGATCCTAATTTTCCGTCTCATATATAGGTTGTGATGCCAATATTCTAGAAGACAAGAAGTATGATCGGTGTCTCAAATCAACGTATGAACGTAAGATGTCTTGAAAGTTCGGTTTTGCACAGGACTAACATTTTGGCACGAGATCAATAAAATGGGTCACGTTGTTGGTCTCGTAATTTTAACAAGGTTCTCTTAAACTGAAACAGACGATGATTTGAACGGGTAAACATTTATGAAATTTCATGAAACCTCGTACATCGTTAGAATTTAAGTCACTGGTCCTAACAAAGTTAAATTTATATGTATATTATTTATATGTATCTTACTATGCTCTATAATTGAAATCAATTCCAGAGAATTCTTTGCTCGTGCGGAAAAAGATCCACTGACCAACAAATTAGTTAACCCGTGACACACCTGTTTTCCTCAAATATCGAAAACTGTCCTCAAACCCCTCGAGTACAACCAACACTCCAAGAATACCTCAAGGATTGGTACAAGGAAAGACAGCTGACAATAATGATCCCTGTCTGTTCAGTTCTGTTTACTGTTGTTTGCAGAATAATGGCAATGTTTTGTTGAAGGATTCTGTAGGTTTCTCTTGTCCTATTAACCTGATTCCTTGTAAGTTATATGCTGACGTGGTTACGCCACTCTTGTTGCTTTTAATGGCCGCTTGTTTTATAATATTCCGGAACAAGATTTTACGTTGCATTTTTGTCTCGGTTATAAGTCAACTCGTTGTGCGTAACATTGAATTTACAGACGCTTAGCCTAAACTGTGGGAGTTTAGCCCGCACTCTGTCGGCATCGACCAGAAGCTTTTGAAGATTTGGTAAATATAGAACATAGTCTATTGTAATGATGTGCTGTCAAAAGTAACTAATTGGTGCACCTACAAACAGCAATGACGAAGTATGCGAAAATTACAGTTATTATGCGAAGAACTTGATAAGTACAAGTTCTAACACAGCTCAACTTCTATAGGCAAGGGGGTATCTTCCAAGGGGGAGGGGCTAACGTACCGGTGGGTCTGGGGTTTATGGAATGTAAAAAATATAACTTATAAAACACGTTTTGTGCGTTCTGGAAGAGAAATTTACCACATTGCAATTTTCTATCGTAATTTTGCAGAACTAGCTTGTAAATAGTTATAGTAATTCAATATGACACTGTTCCTTGCGATGATGCGACTAAATCAACTTCTGCCAGGGAAGGCAAACGTTCATGAACTACTGTTCTGTGTCTCCCAATCTGGTTGTTGTCCAAGCTTGTAGTTTCATTAGGGAGGCATGTTGTCTTCTGTTACTTTTTTATAAAAAATTCTTAAAAGTGTATAGGCAAGGTAGAGTGTTAATAATTTCAGGTTGTCATATAATCCAGCTTCATGGAGGTCAGGTTTTGAGGATGATATAGGTCTAAAGCGGCTCAGATAGTCTCAGTGATCATCTGATGATACCCGCATCAACTCCCACCATCGTTTAGACATATCAGACCATCACCTGCGTGGTTCGGAAGTCACGTTAAGCCGTTGGTCCTTGTATTTCCATTGGTCATTGGGCTATTAATGACCCATTCAAAGGAAAAGTCGGCCTTAGTTTGTAACAAGACTACACCTCATAACTCATTACTACCACTCATCACACTCATCCTTCACCCCTCATGAGAGTGGTCGGCATCTCAAATAGTGATATAAACATGACGTTTAGGAATTATTGTGAAAATGTTTACATTTGTACAACGATTATCCCCATAAACAACATTTTGTAAAATAATAATTGTTACTGAAATTTGTATTGCATCAACTAGCGGTACCTAGTGTTCATATAGTTTACCTTCGTGAGTTGTCTCTGATGTGTGGGATTTCAGCTAAATCTTTCCTCGTTTCCTTATAAACATTTTATGATGATATCATTATTCTTCAACGAAACTAGCATTACACCGAGATTATCTTCAAGGCGAACTAGTGCCTAGTAGTTAATTCGTCGTTTGATGTCGCAGAATTTGACTCAAAAAGAGTTTGTTTGACAACGGTGGGCTTTAAGCAAGACTGTATGACAGATTTGTACACTTTGAGTTTTAAACGTCCCCCTCACTTCAACTTTGAAACCGGTAATATTTTGAAAACCCCTTAAGGAGGGCCCCTTAAATTTTTTAAATACAAACGTCCCCCTTGTGGCACTTCAAAAGAAGGGGAATTTAAACACAAATTCAACGACGCAAATAAAATATTTTTATCTCGACAAGTTTTTTTGTGATACTTTTTAAATATGACAAGAAATCGTTACTGGTCACATTTTATATATGTACAATTTTTGTATGACAAATTTTTCTTGAAAATCTTTGAGGGAAACATCACAACCCTACAACATAATCCCATAGAGTATTTTGAAGAAACATTTGTTATGTTTCACTAGTAAATTGTATGTGAAATCGTGCGTAATCTTCTAATTAGTACACATAACAAAAAACGAGTCGAGATAAAAAATCTGTCTTGGCTTCGTCGAATTTGTGTTAAAATCCCTTTTTTTAGATGTCACAAGGTTGTATTTCAAAGATTTGGGGCCCTCCCCCCTCGGTTTTGGGGCGCAAAATACGCTAAAACTCACTTAGGATCCTATAAAACATTCCCCAAAGGGTTTTTCTAAATATTTCCTTTTCAAAAGTCAATGTGGGGCGGGGACATATACAAATCGCCCTGTAGCCTATATGTAGCAAAGTTGTGTAATGTTTTCGTGGTTTGCTAAAGATTGAAGGAGGAAATGCAAGAGGTTTCTACGTCGGGCGGTTCTGCGTTCACCTTGGCCGAAGTGATGTCACCTCAGGTATAAATATATCCCCAGGTCCCCGCTCACTACAGTCTGAATATCGCTGGAGTCCTGGAGACGTATCTGAACTCATGTACCTGTTGAGCTTGAGGTCATTCACTGTTTGCATTTTACCAATATGCCTCTAGTCGCTATATTTTTTCCACGTTGACTGACGTGGGGAAAGAAAAGGCCCAAATGGAGCATCTGAGGCTAGTACAAGCTAAATACTGAAGTTAAAAGTTAACGTTCTTTTCTACGAACGACGATTGTCTGGATTTTATACCGACCCGGATATTTTACGAAAGTCAGCTAGCAGAATTTATCTTGGCCTGAAAACATAGGTACATTTCATGGGAATAAATTCCGTCATAGCATTCAAAACAAGTCAAACTGTATACGCCATTAGTTAGTTCATATACCTTTAGTATAAGGTGTCGTTAATTTTTTAATTAGACACACATTTTACAATACCATAAACTAAATCTTAACATCATGAGTATCCTGAAGAATCAATCAAGTCCTGACTTCGACCTGTGGTGTGTGGAAGGGCGTTGTCGTCAAGAACTATTTCCATAGTTTGAACCTGTAATTATAAAGTTATGAATAAGAGTTTAGACACTAAAATATAAAAATCCATACAAAACATCGTATTTGTAGTTTTTGCGATAATCTACGAATTTCGAGAGCTTTTAAAGACCTGGGAAACGAAAAATTGGGAAAAGTCAGTACACTCTAATTAGCAAATCAGGTAGACGGCTACCCGAACTCTTAATTTAACCAGCTCAAGAATTCTCAATAAAAAGGAAAAATTTAGATTTAGGTCGTGCCCAGGCTAATCTGACAAACTCTGCTCTTGGGTTAGAAAAGGAGTAACGAGTGCGAGAGCCCTGTCACTATACTTATAGCTTTTCGGACCTATTCCAATTAAAATCCACCTATAGTATCGAGAATGAGTCAGATGAACCAGCTACTCATGCAAGGAACAGGCCCTCGGGCAAGCTGCAGGTTGTGAAACACCCTCTTCTACACAGACAGGACAGTGTCAGGTGTTCTCCAAGTTCATGTGTTGTGGGTGCGCTGCTGCGCGTGCGTGCGTCGCTCCCCCTTCCCCTGACCCCTCGCACGATGTCGCGCGCCAGATCGACACGCTAGTCGAGAGTCGCGAGAATCACGATACTCGATATGTGCTCGCTGCTCCGTGGCCTTGGAGAGGAGCGTTGTAAATCTGTGGAGGATTTGTTTGCAGCTGATTCTGAAGCTAAAATGTGTAAATTTCAAAATGTCTACCAATTCAAAAATTACGAACCATTTTAATAGTAAGCGTTTTTTTGTTACGGTTTGTTGCATATTTTAAAATACATCTTTTAAGGTGTAAATCCTTTTTTAATACAATTAAAAATTGAACACAAAAGTAACACTCTCATAACTTTTTCAAAATGGAGTACAGTACCTAATATTCAATTTTGTCTTTGAGCCATTACCAAGATTGGGCGAAAATAACGTTACAAATAATCTTTTCATTATTATAAAAACTCATGTAACTGCCCAATTTTTTCTTTTAAACCGGCCAATTTCAGAATTGGTATCCCGTGCACCATGGTGAAGGAGTATTTGAATAATTTTAAATCTACTATTAGATCCTACATAATTATTTTGGGTTTGACCGAGTGTTTTGGCTTGACACTGGGAGTATTTGTCACAACTATCTATAAATTTCGTCTGAATAGTTCACACTATCACATATAATTGATAACTTCTCACTGTACATCCACCACCTTACTCTTGCTGAGAAGAAGCCAACCTTTAAAGGAGCGCTCTACTTCAATAAATTGCCTGGTTACCTCAAAGAAGACAAGGAAAGAAACTTTAAAAATATGCGTAAATGGCTAGAAGATCATTCATTCTACTCTAAAAAGGAATTTTTAATGTAAAAGACCTTTTCATGCTTGTTTTAATGTTAACTTTTAATGTTATTTTTAATATTTTCTGACATGTTTTAATGCCACTTTTAAAGTATTTTAACCTATTTTGTATTTTACGCCATTACCATACTCTATGTTGAGTATGTATGATTAAAGAAGCTTTGTCTTGAATGTTGTCCATATTCATACTTCCTAGTATCGATAGTTTTTCATCTAATTCAATTTGTTCATCAGCAATATCTTATTGTTTAACAATTCCCGAATTTATCAAATACAGCTAAAAAATCATTAGATCATTTCCCACCCAGTTTATATGCAGCGTATCGAGGTACGCGCGTCGACTCGCGCGGCAACCGACTACTCGCGCTCCCGACTATCGACTACTCGACTACTCGCGTGACTCGAGTGTCGAGTTCATTGTCAGTGTCGCGCCAGCAGCAGTCGAGTTATCATGTGAACTGACAGTACTCAGTACACCTGCTAGACATTTCGTGGCTTAGTGTTCTGCTTCGTGTAGATACGTGAGCGAGAGTTGTGTTTAGTGCTTTGTGATCTCAAACTACCAAATATACAGGATACCCGCGCGTTGGATACGTTACCACATATGCTTGTAAGTTTTAGTTTAATTTATTTAGTTGTAGTATGTTGGTTTTTACTAAGAGGTGATTGAAGTCGGTGAAAAGCCCACTGGTACTTTTGAATAATAATCAATTCAAAGAAGTGGACAATTTCAATTTCTTTGGTTTTAATCTAGAAAATTAAATTGGGACTCTCATATCGAGCATGTGTGCGATAAAGTATCAACAGGAATCTTAATGCTCAGAAACCTAGCAGGTTATTGTTCCAGAGATATTTTTAAAATAGCATATCAAGGTATTGTCTATGTGCATAAAAACTATGGATCATGTTTATGGGGAACTGTGCTAAAACAAAAATAAGTAGGATATTTTTTTATACAAATATGCCGTCCGAATCTTAGACAATGTTAATCTAAGATATTCGGGCCGAAATTCGTTCAAACGACTAAACATTCTTAACTTTCCATCAATTTACATTTTCGAAACTACATGTTCAGCCTCAATAAATGCCGTCTTGTACAAGGCAATGAAATTCATAATCATGGTATGCGATCGGTAGACAACTACAGAGTTGAATACCATAGACTGGAATTATTTCAAATGTTATCATAAGAAACAGGGATATTATTGTTTCAAAAACTACCCCTACATATAAAAGTTTTACAACATTCAAAACTATTTAAAACCAGATTGAAAACTACCTTGTATCCAACACTTTTCATAGTGTAGAGTTCTTAGAACACTCGCTTACTACTTAAAGGTGGACAATTCTCATAGTTATATTATAGATTAAATTAAGTTTAAAATTATTAGTATTATAAGGGTAGTGGCTTATATAATTTGATTTATAATGTACCAACACAATTTAATTTTGTTTTGGTATGCTTAAGGGTGCATAGAGCGGGCGGAAAAATGTGACGATGTAAATAATACTCTACCTTTTGAAACACGTAAAATACAGTACTTTTCTGAAAGTTCCATTTTAAAAATTTGGCTCCAATTCAACCAGATAATCTGACAAAAATATGGGTTTGTTTACGTCAGCCAGTAGTCGGAAAAAATGAATTTGAAGAATGGTAACTACATAGTATTACATGATTCGAAAAGATCTCTTCATCGTCAGACACGTACAATCCACCTGAAGGCTTCGTTAGATAATGTTTAACATCACGTAGAATAATTATACTCAGGTACAGAAGCTCATCAGCGAGAACATTGTAGGATTTGAAACCTGACATCGCAAATAAAGGACACTGGTTCAAAGTTGATGCAAAGTTTTGTAGTTTCCAGCTGATAACGAACATACAAACAGACGTTATTTTTTGTCGCCTTTGAGGGTGTAAAAATTAAATAATTTTGGGAGCTAGAATCAGCGTGCGTCAGCTGTGGACACATTTTTAGTGGCTTTACAAAATAGTTGGGTTTCTAGGTTTGCTCTAAGAAAAACAACTCTGTTATTCTGTGATGATGATGATTATCATAATTATAATAAATTAAATATTTAATTCTACCATGATGACTATTACCATAGACTAACGGACTCTATAGTTCTTAAGTCTGTACTATATTACGTATCTTAATTTTACGTGATGACTAAAAGACTACCTAGGGCGTAGATTGGAGCCACATTTTTGATATTCAACATTAAAATGAGGGTTTAGACTTCTAAAAGTACAGCATTTTCTCGTTTTTAAGTGGATGTGCCTAAAAAATACAGTTCAGAAAAATTGAATTCTAAAAGTATTGCCTTAATATTGACTTTTGTTTTAAAGTTTTATCTGCAGGCACTTTTAGGCCACGTCTGTGAATAGGAAACATTGGAAATAGACTAAATATATGTCAATGTATATTTTGTCTTGTCAGTTGAAAATTTTTTAACTTATCAAAATACGTTAATCAAAATATATTGAGTTTAAAATTCCATCAATTTTTATTATTCACAGACGTAGTAGACTAATAATGCCTACAGAATATAATTATAATCTGTCTGTACAAACATTAAAATTTCAATTAGAAGTTGTTTTTTCACCTGGAAAAGGAAATTTTACTTAAGAAACCTGTCATATTTTAACAGACTAAAACTTCCTTCACTTCATTCAAAAGTGCAAACCTCACAGTAACACTACATAAAACTGGGTTTTACTATATTGGCGCTTGGAAGCTTGACAACTAAAATTTATCTAACTCAAACAGACATATAATAAAAAGTTTTGAATATAGAATACAAAATATACCTATACTAACATATTAAGATCAGGACAAAGCCTGATCTTAAATAAACTAATCGTAAATAAACCTGTGTTAATTGATTTTAATTTTGACTTCTGAGCCAATTAATGTTTTAACAACAAAATTTACAAATCAAATGGAATCCCATAGGGATATACCACAAGATATTTTCTAAACATCTTAAAAAGCAGTTATTAAAAAATTGTATAGTACTTTGCTGTACAATTTAATTAGTTTAAATAATTAAACATTTAAGATCTCTGAGTAGGTAACTGGTTTTATTGTTTAATTTTGAACTACCTAACATTCTCAATCGGTTGAAATTGTGTAGAAAAAGTTTTAAGTTAAAAAATTAAATAAATTATAAGGGGGGGAGGGCAATATTGAACTGTAGTAACTGGAATATAGGCTACAAAACAAAAGTAATCTTGGCATTTATTTACTCATAGTAGAATCCATCTGATAACTAACTATTCTGAATGTTGATACTCATGAGGTGTACAATGTATTTTAAACTCATTATGTTGAATTTTTATACTTGTTGTCTTCATCATTGACTGGTATTCAAGATAGATTGCGTCAATTGAAAATTTTCCCTGTATAAGTAATTATTATATTCCAAAGCATTTATAGTAGAACTGTCGAATTTGTATGTATATTAAACGCAAAACCCCAGTCTGAAATTTGTTTGAACCCCCTCTCTCCCTCTCGTCATTTAAACCACAGAAGTTTCTTTAATGGAAAAGAGGACTTATAATCCTACCTTTGCCAAAAAAATTAGGACTTTTTTATTTTATTTATGTGTTGTTAGCCCCTCCCAAACTATAACACCTATTCCCATTAATTTTTAAAAGTGTTTAATAAATTAAAATTAAAATTTTTAATAAATATTTTTAATTTAAGAAATTTTAAATTAATCAAAAATGTATAAAATGTTCAAATGTGCAGTAGGATGAAATTGTAATATTTAATTACACATTCGTTTTTAAGTGGAAGGCGAAGCCAAGATCAGGAATAGTCAAGCTATGCACTGGAAAAGACACTTATGATACCAGTTATAAACGATAGTTTACAGTAAATGTATATTAATTCATCTGTGTATTCTGTAATCAAATCCTTAAACAAACAGAATTGTACGCTAAATTTATTACTAAAGAAATTTGAAGACAAAAATGTTTGGACCGAACCAGGATTTGAACCCGGGTCTCTCACTTGCCAGGCGATTATGCTCACCACTACACCATTCGGCCCAACTATTTATGTCTTCAAATTTAGTACTGAAATCTGAATGTTTATCCGAAACATATGACTGTCATAGTCAATAAGTCATTTGACATAGTATTTAAATTCTGTTTGTAATATTTCCAGCTTGTTGATTTAAAGTCACTATTTGACAGTCACTTGTTTCGGATAAACTATATTTGAAGGCATAAATAGTTGGGTCGGATGGTGTAGTGGTGAGCATAATCGCCCGCGTTTAGAGACCGGCTCAAATTCGGTTTGGTCCAAACTTTTTTGTCTTCAAATTTCTTTAGTAATAAAAACAAAATAATTTGTAATAGTTAATAAATTGTTTAGTACAGTGTATTCAATCAGTTGAGAGTTACAAAGTAAGAAACTCCTATCATGTACAACATAGCTTGCATTATTATATCATTAATACAGTAAAAAGTTGATTTTATATATGTTTATAATTTTTGTTATTGTTAAGTCACCACCAAAAATGTCAAAAAATATATTTTTCTAGACCTGATCGATTGACTGATTATTTAACTTGAAAGTTTAGGATACAACTAATTAAGGAAGGTTTGTCCTCTGACAATCAAGAACAAGCAGTATGACTTTACAACCTTTTTAATAGGAGAGATCATTCTTGGCTAAAAAAAAAATCATTTTCTCCAAAATTGTATTATAAAATAATATCAATCTTTATAGCAGGATTCACTGTCTAAAAACTGACTTATGACATTTGTTGTGACTGTGGCATTTTTCCTGCTATTGTTTTGTATTGTGTAAGAAGATGAAATGTATAGAAAATATCTTTCTTTTACATCAGTCATTTGCTTAAAAGATATTCACTGAAAACAGAAGAGTTATGAGCAAGGACATGAGTTTGGACTTCTAAGAGAAGAACGGGTATTATACAAAGATAAATATAATCCTTACAAAAACAAATTGAACATAAATTAATTTTATTTTATAATTTGAACATTGAAGGGATGTTAAGTGATTAATAATTAGATAGGCAACAAAAAACACCCTTGGTTCAAAACATTTTATAACATTTTTTCTTATATTTAAAAAACTTAAAATCTTGTTTGTACCAAGGGTGTTTTTGTTTCCTAACTATTTATTAATTTTATTACAACAGTTTTCTATTTCAAAGCAAAAAACCTACTTTGTTATAATCGTTCAAAACAATTTTGTCGGAAAAACTGCACAGTTTACGGAAATCAATCCAGAAAATAGGTTTAGGAGACCAAAGTCCCAACTGACAGGTAACTCTGTAACGCAAATTTCTTTAATAAAAAAGGCTAACCTGCGGACTGGTTTGTTGCAGTGATAAACATCGACAGTGACTGAAAGCAGCGAGGATGAATTCGAGTGCTTCTGGCGACGACCCTGAATTGTACGACCGAGCCGAGCGAAACCGCAAGCAGCAGATATCCACAATCAGTACGTACGAGATGAGCCGACGTGAGGCAGAGTATTCGGAGGAGTACCACTCCAGCAACCTTCTGTTCGAGAGCTATGCAGACGACAACGACGAGGTGTTCGAGGAGTACCAGGAGACAAGTTCTGTGACCATTACGCAGGGGCCGCGTACCAGGAGGATATCCGACGTGATTGACTCTATAGGTGCGTAGTTGAGCGATTTGCATGTGACTGAAGTGACAAATTTCCCAACTTGAAACCTTATTTTCTCTACAATGCGTTACTACCCTTGCTAATTTTCTAGAGTGTCCGGCACTACTGAGGGAATTGGGGGTATGGAATGAAAATACCTTTAGTTGACAACAGTAAAAATGACTCAAGCGCTTGCTCACAAGATATCATTTCAATGGATTTTATACATTTATTTTCAAATTGCAGCTTAATAATATTGTAAACTCTTGGTAGCTTACGAAGAAAACCAAGAAATCTGCTTAATTTGGGAAATATAAGTGGTGATTATCTGGAATTAGGTTTTCTCTGAAACTTAAGTACACTAATTTTGCTTCTAGCAACATTTTTAACTTCATTCCCCTTTACTCTCCACCTTATTCAGGGCTATCATTTTTATCGTCCACCGATGGGTTGCAGGGGGCAGCCCGTCCAGCCCGGTGAGCAAGTCAAGTAACAACTTTGACTTCACGGACCGAGCCATCACGGAGACGGAGGAGAGGAGCATTTCTATCGTGCGACGGGACAGTTTCCAGAACAAGTACGGCTACATCGACTTGCAGAACCCGCCTCGGGGCCGCCGGGTCAACAGTGTCACCGACAGCCTGCTCAGTCCTCCCATCACACCCAGCTCTGACCCAGGTAACCATGCTTGCCGGTGGCCATAGCTCAGTGTACAAAGTAAAGTACAGTACAAGCTTTGCACCAAATCAACTCCCAGAGCTGCACGATGGTCATTCCCCATGGTTCAGTGGTCTTTTTATGCTGTTGGGCTGTTAATAATGACCCAATCTGGGGTCAACAGTTGGTTCTAGTTTGTAACAAAACTACATCTCACCATCCATCAAAGCACTCATCATATTCACCATTTCTCCCTTATTCACTTCAAAATACCCTCTAAGAGTAGTCGGTGTCTCAAATTAAATACAAGAATTAGATAAATATTTCATTTATTAGGTTAAATCTAGCCAAATTGTCTTACGGCGGAAACCATTCTCGCTCGCGGCGGCTAACAATAGACGGCTGGCTAGACAATTTTGTTTAATTCAACCTGAGATATAAACTATTTATTGTATTTTTCCTTAGGTTTAACCCTATAAAAATTTTAATTAGAAAAAACACACTTTTCCGGCCACTTCAGGAAGAAAACTACTCCCTACATTTCGGGAAGTTGGGAAACTCCACCCGTTCTCAAGGGCCTACACAAACTTACGCCACATTAGAGATAATACTTATTTCTGAAAAGATTCACGGGGATACTGTAATTATAATTAAAGAAAAGTACATAGTACCCTGTAAAATTGTATTTTGCATGTTTTGAATCCGACTGACAATTAAAAAGAAATCTGACGGTAAACATTTCTACCACTTTTGTTTTGGCTTTGCACTGAGACCAGCCACTAATAACTGAACAGGTATCAGAGTAAATGAAGTTTATTTCTCAAAATATTTACATTTTTATACATTAATGGTAATAAAGAGAAATTGACTGACCACGATTTCTAGTAGTGTGGTCAGTTCAACAAAAAGATTCACTTAAAACAACACAAAAGTTCAGCAAAATTGATATTACCATTTAAATCGAGCTCTCTGCAGCGCTTATAACTAAACAAGTATGTACGCTAGGATACATCTAATAAAACAAAATTGAGCTAATAAATGTATATAATAAATAACTGTATATTCCTCAACAAATAAACAGAACTTAGTTTCTGAAAAAAAATACCATTCCCTAGATAATAAAATACACAGTATAATTATACAGACACGATTTTACTAACTATGAGACCTTAATAACAAACAAAATTTAAATTACAACATTATTTAAAGCAAGTATGTTTTCTTGTATACCGGTAAGTAAGCATTTTGTAATCATTTTACAAAACCTATTGACACTTCTACAGTTTTTAATAATAATGACTATTATGACTACAATAATGACTATTATACTTTGTGTTGTTTCTGTTGAACCCTATTTTAGTTTAAAGGGTTTCTTTTAAGATAGTTCTATTGCAGATGGTGCTGCACTGATATGCAGTAACAGTATATTGCCTTCAAAATAGTACTGCTATCAACAGTACATTGCTGTATTGTAGATTACTCACTGTTATTGAAGACATTCAATAATATGAATTAAAACTAAACAATTGGGGTATAAAATTTGTCATTGAGTTTTAGCAGGTTCACAGAAAAACTAACATCCCTGGCCCTCGTGGGAGGCATTCCTGGCCCTCATTTTTATATGGAAACAGTTCAAACTATGGGTTTCTGTACAAAAGCATGAGTGCTCTCAGTGGCAAATTTTGAAACATCACAACAACTTGAGACAAAAAGGTGATCGCCTCCTCTATCAACCCAAAATCTTATTGTGACTGGTACGAACTACAGTAGACTCCCGTAAGTTCGGTCACCTCAGAACTGGAACCTTGGCCGAACTAACCGATGCCTATGTAAAAATGCCCACTTATTGTTTGTAAGGATCATGTTGTGAATCAACGCTGTAAGTATGAGCATCACGACTGCACAGTATGAATACATGAAGTGAACTGATGAACTTAACCAAAGAATACAATAAACAAGTTGAGACTTGCTTCCGGCTCACGCCGCAAGTGCGTGACTCATGCTCAGAGAGTTGGCCGGACTAAGCGGGGACCGAAATAACTGAGGCCGAACTTATGGGACTCAAACTATGTAACCTACAGTTTTTAGGACTATACGAGGCGTGTTTTTAAGTAAGTACCGTTTTTAAATCAAACAATAACAAGCAGAGATTTCATAATAATTTTTGTTTCACATGAAAGCCTGTACTTTAAACTATTTTTCTACATAATTGCCACCAATATTGAGGCACTTATCATATTGTCCAACAAGCTTTTGAATTCCAATGTCATAGAACTCTGCCGCTTGACTTGACAAAAAATCCAGCCCAGCCATTTTGACTTTTCGTTGTCGCCGTGGCGCACGCCGCCCAGGTGCTTCTTCAATTTAAGGAACATGTGGAAGTCACTAGACGCAAGATCTGGACTGTAGGGAGGGTGTTCAAATCGTTCCTAACCAAATTTTCACATCAAATCTTGGGTTCTGTTTGCGACATGTGGGCGGGCATTGTTGTGAAGCAAAATGACACCTTTAGTCAGCATGCTTCGCCTTTTGTTGCTGGATAGCGGAGTTTGCTCAAAGTGTCACAGTAGGTCTCTGCAAATTGATTGTGTCCCCATGAGGCAAAAACTCCACCAACAACCCCCTTCCTGTCCCAAAACACTGTGCACATGATTTTTCGGGCAGCAATCGTTTGTTTGAACTTGACTTTGCTGGGTGAGGTCGAATGTCGCCATTCCATAGAGTGCTGCTTTGATTCTGGTGTATTGTAGGTGACCCATGTTTCATCGCCTGTCACTATTTGGCTTTAAAAAAATTATCACCTTCTTCATCATACCGAGAAAGGAAAGTCAAAGCACTGCCTAAACGTTTCGTTTTGTGCACTTCAGTCAGCATTTTGGAACCCAGCAAGAAAACAACTTCCGATAGTGCAACCGTTCCGTCACAATGTCGTAAATGACACTTCGAGAAACTTGAGGAAACTGTCAAGTTTGAGGAAACCCCTTGATATTGATGAGATCGAGAAACGTCTGTTCTCTTGAATTTTTTCATCAACATTTTCAATCAACTCGTCAGTAATGAGCGATGGGTGACCATTGCGTTCCTCGTCATGAACATTGGAGCGGTCATCTTTAAACGCCCTAACCCACTTTCTTACCATTCCTTCACTCATAATGTTTTCTCCGTACACTGCACTGCAAATATCGACTGCTTTTAGGCCTTGGACACTAAGAAAACGAATCACAGTTCATGAAGTTCGAAGTTGGCGGGACTTTCGATTGACGGAGGCATTTTAAACGGTCACTGACAAGCTTACGCATCAGCTAAAATGGCCGTACTGGTGTCTGGGCTTGACCAAGAGATGCAGGTACACAACGCACATGCGCGGAACGCCGACCGTAGCGCTGCAACGGCGGAATTGCAAAACGGTACTTACTTAAAAAAGACGCCTCGTATATTGATAAACCCTCATGTTGGGATAGCCAAATTGACCATATTTATGGAAAAACGTCATCTGGTATATTAAGACAGATAAAAGATCTATTCAAATTCATCTTTGGACTATACAGTTAGTTATATACGAGTATTACAAGTAATAAACTCTTCTAATTTATAAAAAGGTCTTGTCACAAGTCATCCTTGCAGTTATTTCTTGAAATACTTTTCTGCAGAGAGTTTCTTTAGATGCGCCTCATGGTCAAATCAGACTCCTACCATTGTGATCTCATATTCAACTGTTAATCACCCACCAAAAGTGAAGCTAGTTCACTTTCTTGATTCAACTTGACTTAAACTACTGCGAAATAACTGAAAAATTGCATAAGCCTAAGTTAATCTTATCAGCAAGTGACTGATACATACATTTTTGGATAACTATATCTTCAAACTTCCTGTATTTCCCCCGAACACTCAGGCGTCTAACTTCATTTCATTAAGTGACTTAACTGACCCAGAAAAACTGTGATAATCGGTGAGTCAAGTTCGATGACACTGCTCTCGAATGAGAACTAGTCACCGAGTGAACTGACGTTCACTTTTGTGTCAGAGTTTGCAGAGAACAGTAAAAGGGGAAGTGAGGTTTGTCTTATCTGTGGTCAGTCAGTGAATGTGATTTATATTAGTCTTATTCCAATTTGCAATTTAATTTTCTTTAAAGCTGTTCCTGTAGAGTGTAGAGTATAGAGTTTGTAGAATTTAAGTTTGCTTGGCTTAGACCTCTTACCATTGGATTGGTTAAGTATAAGTGAAAAGCCATTTTACCAGTTTTGCATATATATATATATATATTTAAAAGCTTACAGCGCATAGCCTCAACTGAGGAAAGTTCTTGCCATTTAGTATCATTAATTCTATAAAAGCACTAGAAGTAAAATGTTGTTATATGTTGTGATTGCTTCAAGTAAACTGCTAGCCAATTTAAAAAAAAAATATTTGAATTTGTTGCCAGTAAAATTTTAGAAAAGTCTGACTCTTAAGATTCAACACAAGAAATATCTTTACCGAAATGGACCTTTCAGTAGATGTTGAAACTGTTGTTCCTCAGGAAAATGAACGTTCACATGAAGAAATACCCAGTTTGAATATTAGAAAAGCTACAAACATGCTGGAGCTAGAAAGCAGAACTAATGAACAGGACGAAAAAATAAAAAAAATGACACAATATTATAACAGAAAGGAAATTGAGTTTCAAGCCAAGCTGAAATTGTTAGAGGATATGTTGTCGATTAAAACTCAACAAACAGTCAAACTTATTTCCCAAGCTGAACATGATAAAAAATACCTTAATTTAGAGCTTGAAAAGTTAAAGAACTATAAATGCATTAATTGTAGTACCTACAAAGATGAAATATCAAGATTGTTGGATTCCATTAAGTCCCTAGAAGCGGCATCTGAGACTTTGCAAAAAGAAAATAAATTGTTACTAGAGCAAACTAGTGGTTTGAAAGCTGCATGTTTTCATTGCTTTCCACAAATAAATAGCAAAACTCACCAGCCTGACAAGCCAATGAATAGTGTCAACACAAATAACAGTACTAGAACCAGAGGAAAGCGTCGCAGTAGTAAAAAACAGAAACAGACTAGTCCTGGAAACGTTGAAAATGTACTGATATTAAAGAGACAAAATGTGTTGAATCCTTCCTCACTGCAAAATGACAGTGCTTCTCGTAGGGAAAAGAGCAGGAAAATTGTGAACGAACAAAATGAAAATAGAAAAACAATGTTACTGTTAACTGATGACCATGGAAGTGGCTTAGCTTGGCATATAAATACAAACTCAAAAACCTTTGGCGCTTTTAGTTTCATTAAACCTGGGGGCTATGCATTTCAAGTCTTGTCTCCAAGTAATACAAGAGCAGCAAAGTTGGAGCCAAATGGCATTATGGTTATTGCATGTGGCTCAAACGATGTGGCTTGCAACAAAGCGGATTCAGCAATCAACGTTATTTCAAGAACTGTGAAAAGTTTACACACCACCACACCAGTTATTTTAGTCGATCTACCACTTAGATACGATCTGCCCACCTTGTCTTTTGTCAACAAAGAGATAAGAAGAACAAATTGCGAACTGACAAGTTTGAGTGAACAGGCCGGCAATGTGACTCTTGTGAAAGTGAGTCGGGCTCACAGAAGTTTACACTCGAGTCATGGCTCGCAGCTAAATTATAGAGGCAAACAGTGGCTGGCAGGCGAGTTATGTAAAGCGGCGAACATCCAAACATCTTTAAAAACCTCAGGTAAAACCAACCAGTAACAACCGCACCTTCTGCTTCCCATATTCAATCTCGTTTGAATCAATCTCTTACCGCATTTCATTTAATATATATTTGTTTACCATTATGCTAGATAGGCCAAAATTAAAGGGAACAATATTGTTTATTTGTTATTTTGTAATCAGATTGTTGATCAGCACAGGCTAGGAAAAATCCAGCTGTCTTTGTTTCATACAAAAGGCAGCGTGTGTGTTGGTGTCCAGCCCAGGAACGCTTGGACGCCTTGGTCCGAGGGGTGACCTCAAAATAATATCAAGATGTGCAATATAAAATAAGTAATTAGTAGTCAAGCTGCTATACAAACTCAATGTCAGTAAAATGTTTGACTTCTGATTTGTATTTGTGGACAGTCTCTTTACGTTGAATGCGGCTCTTGCTTTTTGTACAAGAGTGTTTTGATTACCAACTACAGTACTGTATTAGAAACTTTCTACAATTCATGTTCAACAGTATTTCAACTGTAAATAACAACTAATTTTGAATGGATAATTTCTGAAATATTTTTATTTTGTCGAATACAATTAATAGTTGTGTTGACATAATTATTAAAGTTAAAATAAAGTATAGTAAGCCACTGGTAACAAAATCTTACAGCCAAATGTGTCGTTTTAATCTATATAATATTCTAATTTAATACCAACTAACCTAATTTAATAATTTTAATTTTGGTGCACTGAAACTTTTGGTGCATAAACTCATCAACAGTGTAGTACGCATGTTTTGTCAGAAGCTTTTTTAGATGTTTTTTAAACAGGTTCATGGGTTGAATAGACTTGATCCCTGCAGGCAGTCTATTGAAAAATGTGGTACCTGCTTGTGAAGGCATGCTCTCAAACAGTTTTAGCCTGTGGCTTTTTTGCTGAAACAAATTTTTATGTCTTGTGTCATAGTCATGTATATCAGTGCCTTTAACTAGATGACACCTAGTAAGGCTAGCGATTATGGTTTCAAATATATACAGGCTAGGTAGTGTGATGATCTCTAAATTTTGAAAAATATCTCGGCATGTATCACGAGTATTAGTGTTTGATATAATTTGTAAAGCCTGCTTTTGTAATATAAAAATCCTAGCAAACTTGTATTCGGCACAAGATCCCCATATACTGATCCCGTAAGACAAGTAAGGGTACACGTCCATAATATGATTACAATAGAGTAATAGACTCTCACTTGAATGAACTAATTTGTCGGAAGTGTCGTCTGGATGAGTGCGAGTTTAACCCTCTCCCAACCCTGCCTTCAAATCAACAAAGCGCAGTTTTCTGCGTAGACGCTATGCCTGAAAACTTTTGGCATTTTTAACTCAGATGTGTGAGTTGAGAAATTTCTCTAGCACTTAGAACATTCTACTCACTAGTTAATCCGTGTCAAGCATTACACTGGTGCATTGTTATGACTGGAGGAAACTCCTGTCAGCAACAAGGATTACTTCTTAGGACCTGGATGTACAGTTAAGAGTGTTATAATGTGGAATCTTGAAATCCTAATTGTTTAAGGGCTTTCAATGATTCTGTAACCTTCTTCTGACTTGAGAGAATTCTTAATAACTATAATCTAGTTCTTCCGGTTCACAATGTGTCAAAACATCATAATAATAGGTGACACCGGCCCCGAAAGCCTAAGAGTTAAGTTCTTCATCAGTTCTACCGCCTTTCCACGCTGCAATGCACCAAAGCTTTCAAAATAGTTCATACCTTCATATTTGTTGCTACAACTTGGCTTGTTTTTGCAAAGGTTGCCAAACAATTAACTGTGTTCTCTTCCAGGGTACTGTGGAACGCCGACTACGCCTGCTAACCTGGTGTGTCGGCCGAAGTGGTTCAGATACAGTGCAAGCAGTGAAGCCTCTTCACCTCCCAAGATGGATGCGCTGGACGCACAGGTCATGTGCGCCCCCACAGAGGACAAGTTGATGGAAGCCACTACCACCAGGTTAGTCAGTAGGATCTTTATCCAAAAGGCTACATTTGAAAGTAACAAAAAATAGGGTACCCAAAACTCAAGAAATTCCCCATAAAAATTAAAATCGGGCCGGAATCATAAGATTGTTTCGAGTAGGAGGTATTTTTGAGATTTTGCAAGCAAATAGGGATTTTTATAAGTGGGAGAGATATTTTGGGGAATTTTTGAAGCGGGAGGGATTTTTGAGTGAAAAGGTTAAAGCAAATGTTTAGCAGATCTTGTGGTAATTTAAAGAAATTTCCAAACGATCCATCATTTTTAATGATTTTACTCTGATTACTGATCAGTTTTCTAAGCGAATTCCTATTAAAAACTCCACAAAACCAATCCAAATAAAAATATTTAAATTTTTACATTGTATTTAAGCAGTAAATAAGTTATTATTTCAACCCTTTATGGCATTTTATTGTTAATAAATCCCTGTAATTATTACAAAGTTATATTATATGGTAAGATGATAAATAATAATATCAAATCATAGGACAATGTTCATCATACTGTATCATACATATTTCTTATAAATAAATAAATACCAATAAAACTACCTTTTTTCAAGCAATTATCAGTACAGCACTGTATATCAGTATTAATCATGTCAAATTAAATTTTATGGTACAGAAAATAATAGTTGACATATTTAAATAATAAAATAGACAACTAACAACAACCATACAAAATGAATGGAAGAAAAACATTAGGGTAAATGTACTTTTTTTATTAACTGTAGAAAAAATCCTTTTCAATTGTTTAACCTTTTCGTTTCAACTTGTAATAAACTGAAATTAACTTCTAATCCCGCAAGAAAATTTCTCAAATTCAAGCAAGAAAAAGTGCTTTTTGCCTGATTTGCACCCAAAAGAAAAACCCAGTCCTGTCGAACCCCTAGAAAATAACAAAAATATATTATCCTACTGCTATATTTAAATATTGTATTATCAAATTAAGTCTACAATTAGTCTTTTAGATTTAAAACCACTATTTTATCAACTACTTTAAAATGAAACGCAAACACTCCTCTGATCCACAGCCCGGGTGAAGGCGAAGGCGTAACTCCGCTGTTGTATCCCAAGTGCGAGATGCCAGTGGCTCTGACGAGTTTCGAGTACAACATGGGTCACTCGCGCACCGGACACGCTATCATCTTCAACCACGAGGAGTTCAGTATGGAGAACACTCCGTCGCGCACCGGCAGCAAGCTTGATGCTAACCGACTCTACGACACGCTGGAGGCTCTCGGGTTCAGTGTCACCGTCTACCACGACCTGGACTCGGACAAGATCAAGATGCGCATCAACGAGTGTGAGTAGATTAGTTTTGAAAGAGACATGTCTTTATTTGATTATTGATTTAAAATCTAGCGGTTTTTGTTAAAAAATGGTTTTTTATTTAGTAAAACAACTATTTATAATGCTTGATTGATTACTTTTGTTGCAGTGGCGAGCCAGGACCACACAGATTGTGATTGCGTGTTGGTAGCAGTGCTGAGTCACGGGATGGGCACCAGTTACATCCTGTCTCACATGACTTCCCGTACCCGGTAGACATGCTGTGGACCCCCTTCCTTCCAGACAAGTGCCCCAGCCTTGCAGGAAAACCAAAGTTGTTCCTTATACAGGTAATATATTTGTTTGTTTTCAATGACTATGATTGACTAGTAACAATTTGTTGATTTAAGGGGCCTCAGCAAATATTGTTTTGGCAAGATGGTCATGATAACTGATATTCTTCTTCAGTTATTTGGATACATATTTGAACAGCAAACTACTGGAGTCATTATAGTCACATTAAAGATTAATCGATCCCCGGTAGTGTAAGTCTTAGTGCTAATATTTCACACCACGATGCCTTAAAGAAAAGTTTGTCCATCCAGCATTTTCTTGTTATCAATGATTTGCTATGATCTCTTTGACAAATACCCATCTGTGATGTTCACAGGACAGCTTTTTCATCCATACAGCATATCCACAAGCAGATTATTGGTAATTTTTCAATAGTGTTGATTTTGTTTCTAAATTGTAATATCTTAAGTCCAAATGTTTACAGTTGAAGTTCTTTAATTCTAGGAAAGATTGTATCAGAATTGAGGCTTAGTAAGTTAAAGAACAAGAACTTTCTGTCGGTTGATGTAAAATGTTTTTAAATACTTAGAAATGATTGCACTATTGGTGTTGTGGTGTTGACAGGCTTGCAGAGGAGACAAGTTGGACGGAGGGGTGCACCTGGTGAGGAGGACACAAGTGGACAGTGACGGAGGCATCAACACTTACAAGATACCCGCCATGGCAGACTTCCTGCTGGCCTACAGCACGGCAGAAGGTGAGTGGCTGAATTTCCAGCTGAGATAACTTGAGTGCTAGTTACAATTAGGGTGGTCGCCTGAAAATTTCAGGACCATTTTCAAGCCAGAGGAGCAATTAGAGACTCCTGATCTATTTACTGACAGTGATTTGTCTTGACACTATTTTTGTATGTATTGCACAACATGAAATGAATGTTACTTCTGAAGTAATTTGTAAACTCAACTTCCTTCTGTGAACAGGGTTTTACTCGTGGCGTAACCCACTGCGTGGCACCTGGTTCATCCAGAGCCTCTGTGACATCCTGAAGAAAGAGGCGTTCTCGCATGACCTGCAGACACTGCTGCTGATGGTGGCTCACAAGGTCGCTCTGGAGTACGAGAGCTTCAGCGACCTCTACCCTTGGCAACACCAGCAGAAGCAAGTGCCTCAGACCGTCTCCACACTCATACGCAAGGTGTTCTTCAAAAAGAAGCCTTGACAGAAGCCTCCCACGCTAGATCAGGTATGTAGCTGAAGTTCATTGAGGAAAGGGGTTTTGGTTTCTTTCGGTCACTCTAGTGACTATCAGCTGTAAGGTGACTTTTTCATTGGGTAAATACAGAACATTGGCTCAGTTGAGTCTCAGCTTTCTACTAAGGATGTGCACTCTTTAAGTGGCTCCAATATAACGTAAGGAAAGAATTGACAGACGTGAAGAAGCAATTAATATAGTTAGAAAAAATATATCCATTAAAATTAGGTTGGTAGGAACAAGGCTTACGGCTAAAATATATTGTATAACAAAGAAAAGGAAAATATTCAGCTAGCTTACCTGAGAAAAATAATGTCCAGGGGATAAAAATAGATACACTTAAAGTTTTCACATAAACCACAGCTACCATGTGCTTTGACAAAGCTTGTCACAACCAAGTTTGACATACCGTATAACAAACAATATTCAAAGTCAGCGTCAGCAGGCTAAGTGAACCAATAGGAAGACGGCCTGGGTTAGGAGGAGAGGGAGAAACGTCCAGCTGGACGCTGGGGCACTGGGCGATCAGTGTGTGTGTCGAGAGCGAGGTGAGGAGTCACCACCGGTCTTCTCCAATTTACTTAAGTATCTTAGATTTCATTATGATATAATTATTTTCGTCTAGGGGCTCTGCCCCCTCCCAAACATGTTTTCTTTTAGCTAATTTGTTAATCGCCAAAATGCACAATCTTCCTGTATAAATTTAGGGAATATTCTAATATTTCTTGCAAGTTGCCACAGCCATTTTCCTGTTAAGAAAGTTGTAACGCCAGCACTTTAATTGTTTAATATATATGTCACTGTAGTCTGCAGACAATAAATCAAGCTCTTTAAAGCTGGCTGCGGCGTGGTTTTCTAACTAACGGTCCAAGGGTTCACGCTCGTTTATAATTAATTTGTGTCAACTTTTCATAATGTATGTTTTCCTGTCACCTCCGTTGGCTTAGGGCAAGGAACGGTGCAAGCTCTTAGTAAGGAAAACTTTCTTTCTATCCATTTGTTAGCTTCTTGACATTGTTTTTCTCAGAAAAGCCAGTTGCCTCTTCTCCTTTTTGTTGTTTTGCCATCTAAAATTTCCATTCCTATTTTACAGTCACTAAATTGTGCTTTGCTGAAATAACTTTTTAAACTGGTAATATTTGTCTAATTAAAACAGTCCTCTTTGGGACTTTTCTTTTAATATTCACTGTTCTCAAGTCTTTTAGTTTTCAAGATATAGTTGAGATCTTATTTTATTTATATAGAAGTTGCCCTCAATAATTTTTTCTCTAAATTCCCGCTGAGCTCTGTTAAATCTTTGATAACCTCATCAAACGTCCTCCATTACTGACAAATGAGCTACATTGAATGGAAACGAGTGATCCGATCTTCAATCTGATGAAAAATTGTTAGTGTGGTATGAAATTATCTACAGGTTTATCTCAAACATTTTTTGTATCTCTCTAAGTTTACGAGTTATTGAGCAAAATGTAAAAAACTGGTCACTTGGCCCAGTTTCCCCCGCACCCCACCCCACCATATCAACCCCCTCTTCTATTCAGTTGCTGCCTCTGTGTAGGTAAAATTTCAGATATCGATGTCCTGTTAATCTACTACTAGGCCTTGCAGAATACTTTATTGATTCAACGTTTATTCACACTAAGATACTTACCTGTACGTTGAAACAGATATATTACTGTTCTAGAATGGTTTTAGGTTCGAATTCTTCAATACTGCAACTGTACTGTACTTCAATACGGCAAATTAAGAATTCTAAAGATGTTATCGAATGATTATTGGTGATTTCTACATGCTGAATTAAAAGTATAAGCATGGGTAAAGGATGCTGGTGTCAAATTTTAATAGTCTAATGCTTGAGTGTTTTATAAAATTGTTATAAGATGGCTATTTAAGTAAAACAGTTTTACGGCAGAACGTATTATTTACGAGATACAAGTATTACCTTGCCAGTCAGCTTATTGGCAACAGCAAATTGTTTAAAATTAGTTTTAGTTTTAAGGAAAAAACACTTAAGGGACTGTTAGGAGCTTTAATGCTGCACCACATTGAAGCAAAAACGTTACACTCCCTTGCCAAACAAAATATGTATTACGATTATTCGAGTACAATGTTCTTATGAGGAAAACCAGTTTTAATAAACTTAATTAATAATTTATTGTTTGGCGAAAGTACAATTTTTGACTTTATGTGAAGCAACCTTAATAGCTTAGTGCTTTTGTTGAAACAGATTTTGGATATAAGTACCGGTTAAAAACATCCTTTGCAGTTTTTACTCCATTATAAACAGTGCCCAGAGTGGGTCCCGCGGCCGCTCCATCCGGCGGTCTCTTAGTAAACTACATGGTCACTACATTTGCCAGCCTCCCCGAATGGAGAATGGATAACCAATTTTAGGTACTAAAACCATAAAATGGTGAACTGATAGGCAAACAGTGTAATTTAATTACAAAAATTGTGTTTTTGAATCCCGTAACGTAGCACGGGTACTGTCAGCTAGTATTGTATAAGAGTAAAGTATAGAGAAAGACAAATCCCAAAATGTTCGGGGGTTTCAGAAAATTCTATTGTCTGGCTGGCAAGGTAAGAACAAAATGATTTCTGAATTTTGGGCCAGGAATTGTTTGCTTCCCTAATGGAGTATTAGTCACTCTTGCCAGCAGTTGCAAACACCGAATAATGGTTACGCAAACGCTTAAGAGTCATCACAATCAACAGATTCTTATTCACACAACATTTTAGCTATCATGGAAGCTGTTAAACTGTCGTAAAAATACTTATAAACGTTGTCAGATGCTGACTAATGCCAAAGCACACATTTCATTGAAAAAACTCTCCCATCTCATCCATAAAAGTAGAGTACATAACATTTTCTTGTCTAGCCTGAAATAGAAAAATCTATTCCATCCACTCCAAGTGAACAATAAAATAATTTTCAACCAAAAGAATTTTTTGAAGTTGAATAAAACATAAGACATGTCATGTGTAACATTTGAATTTGTTTGAAACCATCATATTCCCCTGACAATGTAACCATTTCACATTCAAAAGCTCAATCTAAAGTCTCAATTTATCTTTCAGAGCTGTTCTGCAGAAGCTTCAACGAGCAAAGCAACTGACTTCAGTATTCCAGAATCAACCCAGGTTTAGATCCCAAGCTACCGACCCGTTACCGACCTCACCATTCGTACTGATACTGGTTGTACCGATAACGATGTACTGATCACAATGTACCAATCAATATCTGATACCAAAGCACATTCAGCTACGTTTTACATCCGTGAAGCAAAACACTTGACACTGCTTTAATTTTCGTTATGGTTTGCTACCAAAAAAGCCATCCAAACAAACTCGTACTCTGAGAAGTTTCTATGTGAAACATAATTCTTCTTTAAACATTGTGAAACTGCTTAAACCTTTACATTATTCAGATAGACTACTTCATAATTTTGGTGTTTTATAAGGTCCTCCTTTTTACTTTAGTGTTTTCAGAAAACATAGTATTTTAATTAAAGTCCGATATTATAACAGTTCAGTTTTAAATATACTGAGGAAAAGTGTGCGTTGAATTTATAAGAAAATCATTGATACTGCCTAAAACAAGGTCTTTCATGAAATGTGCATTCATAATTTTAGCGTAATTTTGTAATCTGTATTAGTTATTGTGTACATTGGCGTAGTAGTACTTTGAATGTTATGTATTTACTGCCTTTTTAGAATTATTACGTTGTAGACGTCATAACTTTTGCTACTTTTAATAGAAAATGTATAGGTAAGGTTTTGAGTTCTTGTATTTTGTAAATGCTGGAAAAGAGTTGATAGAAATATTTCATAAAGATGTGCTAAACTTTAACAAAGCATTGTGTAGAAGAATTTTGTAATTACTACTTTTGATTGCTTCTTTTGAAGAAAATGTTGTATCGCTTATTTTTGACTTTGAGAATTTTATACATGTATGGTATAATTGACTTTGGTTCAGTTATACCAAACTGAGTTCAGTACAATTTGTCTTGCCTATTCTTATTGTGAATGCTACTGGTGGTGGGGATTTTTCTTCTTTTTTTGGCATGAGAAAAAATTGTTGTAATATTGTTATACCAAGTGGCTAAAATTGTTATCAATCTTACTCAGTGAAGGTGGGAGCACTATGAATGTAAAATAGATTTTTGGGATACATTTTCTTCCAATGAAGTAATCCGAAAAGGGTGCAGATTCAACGTCAGATTTTTCTGAAAAAATCTTGAGAATTTCCGACAGTTATCTGCGTAGGATCGGGGACTCGTTCCTCGCTTGAATTGTAATTAATGTGAATATTGTTGTGTGAAACTTTTGATCTCTTTCGCTAGTGCCAGTTCTGTGATTGATTTGATTTTGTTGTAGACCATTGTTGCTACGGAGAGCTCTAGGATAGTTTCTAGTAAGGAGCATTTAAAAATTGTGCTCGTCAGTAAGATTTTATTAAATCTGCACTGTGAAAGGTACTTTGTGTACATAATGATCGAAATACCTTCTTTACAAATGTCCAGTGTTAAGTAAATATGCCTCTACACCAAAAGATTTACTTGAAAGTTTGTTTCCATTTACTTGAAAATACGTGAAAAATAACGCCTAGAAATCTAATGTGGTTCCGAATGATATGAATTAAATAAACCCAGTAAAAAAAGCTGAATCTTTCAAAAATATTTAAATGCTCCTTAAACAAAGACAACAAAGCCAACTCGAATTCTTGTTTGTTTACTTAAATTTGTTTTATTTGTTTTGGATATTTAGATTTAAGTTGTTTTTATATTATAATCTCTATACTTATAATCATTTGGTATTGTTTTGGCTCAACGTAACCGGACTTGGTTCAAGTAATAAATACAACAGATCAAGAGTCATCAGCAAACATTTTGCTCTTGATGGATAGTGAGCCAAAACATGTCATGTTTTATAATATTAAGATATATCTTTATGATATTTTACCTTTATTGGTCTCATATTTTTAAGTAAATGTATTATAATATATTTCCAAATAAAGTAGTATAATACAAGCATGGAATCTGTGCTGAAATATAGAACATATAGATATTACATAAATGTTCATAGCTTATTCATGGTGCGGGCGTAGATTTCTGGATCTCATTGAATATATGATATCTCTTTGAAGAGGTTTCGTACTATTATAAAATTTGGTTTGAAATATAGGTTAAATAAATATTTTGACTCTAACCAAAAGGAGTATATTTGAGAAGTAAGTAGTTAAAATCTTATTTTTTGGGGTTGTACAGGGGATTTAATACAGTAGAAACTCAAGAGTTTGACTGTTTGTAGTGTCAAGTCTTTAGTTTAATACTGGCTATTAGACTGATAACTCATAAAAAACAGCAAAAGTCATCCACTTATATTTTATTCCAGATAGTTTGAAGAAAGATGAACTGATACTCATGAATGGTTTGAATAATGTTGATGAGCAAAGAGTTAAATAAAGTTGATAAGTTAAATAACTTGATCTATCCATTGTCAAAATGTGAGTTTGTACGATTCCTCTAAAAGTGATATCTCTCAACGTCCGTGGCCGCTTAGACGTACCCGCTCAAGTGCAAACCAATGTCTTTCAGCCGCATTGCCATTTGAGATTTGTGTGAACTGCTTTATTCCTCAATCATCACTGTCCTCTTCACTTGCATTTATTTCCTGATTTGCTCAAATTTTCTCGTTTTGACTGAACTTATGACTGAGAGTTGCTGTTTTCAACTGAAGATTAAACAGGTTGGGAGGTTAAATAAAAATAATTAAGGTTTCGTTGGTGTTTTCATACAGTGATTTTAATATAGTGATGGGTTGAATCTGAAAAATTATTGAATAGAATTCGGATTTGAATTTTGTTTCTTTGAATCTCAAATCCTGAATTCGAAGCCGTATTAAAATGTACTCTATTGTGTGCACAGCCAAATATAAATGCAAGGGGTTTTCTGTCCATAAATAATTAATTTCAAGGCCACAACTTATATTGTGAACTACTTTTTAACGTAGTAAAGGCGAATAGCTA
Organism: Matsumurasca onukii; assembly: GCA_018831715.1. Taxonomy (NCBI): domain Eukaryota; kingdom Metazoa; phylum Arthropoda; class Insecta; order Hemiptera; family Cicadellidae; genus Matsumurasca; species Matsumurasca onukii. Next base: position 63,992,340 of record CM032062.1, read on the forward strand.
TAGCCTATAATGGCTGCAAAACTTGTCGCGATATGACAGCTGCTATCCTAATAAAATTAACTGATTTGATAAACCAAAAACTAGGCCTATTAAAATTAAAGAAATATACTAATCATACTGTATGTAGAATATTCAGAAACGCAAATTAATGTATAATTGTATCCCGTATATTTGAACAAATTCAAATTTAGAAATTCTATATGAACCGACCAAATCTCAAATTTGAAGTTTTACCCAAAATTTGGTATATTTGGGATTTGAGATTTGAATTCGACCCATCACTATTCAAAACCATAATCTCAATCAAGAACAAGGCCATGATTTGCCATTGCGTGAATGCTGTTTTCAGCATAGCGTTTGCATTCTCTTACTTGCTTGAAAATAATTATAAACAAGATAATTTTCCAACCTTTTTAGTTAAACCAGCAGCTCCAGTCCACACTTTGTGTAGTTTTATGGAATTGATCTCTCCGACTAACTCTAACCCTTTTTACTGTATTTTGTACTTTTGTATTGATCAATACTCAATTTTTATCTCAATGTTCGTCAAGAAAGTCAGTCTTCTCTATTTGTCATGTATTAATCATTTACCAAGGACAAATGCATTTTTAGTCAATTCATAAGACTCGGTTTTCTGAATAATGATTGTTTGTATTATTATTTTGTTATTAAGACAATTCTCATGCAATTTCTGTTTTGCGTGTGGATTTTGTTGTATTCATTATGAATATGTAATAAAGATATCAGAGTATATGTGTTTTACTTAGATGTCTTCTTCAACCTGTTTTCCTCCAGTGTCTGTGGGTAAGATTGCTGAGTAAAGCCCAGGTGGTATTATTGTTTGAATTTAGTTTCTGAGGATGGAAGGGAGAATTATAATCGTAGAGTGTAAAAAATTATTGGAAGAATTCCCAATGCTTTGCGTAAGCGAGAGTTTTATGCCATTTCGGCTGTTCTGCAAAAAGTTAAAAAGTAAAAAAAAAATTTTTTATTATTTTGTGGGAGTGTTTAGGTTAACCCCTGACTAGATGTGCCCTAACATAAGGAAAAAAGCTTAAAGAAGTACTTGCCTTGTGGTGTGGCGTACCACGAAATGTATTTCCCTTTCTTAATACTAGCTCCTAAAACTAATTATCACAGCATTATGACTTGAGTTATGACAAGTTGACAGCATTATGATGGCATTAACCCGTTAAGGGGATCAATAGCCCCAAAACGCCAGACTTATTTAAACTTAATATTAAGATATTGAACATGACCCCAACGTATTGCGCCCTAATGACCAGTCCTCAAATTTTTAATTTGGAACCTACATGTTACCCCATACTCCCATCCCCGAGCTAAGGACGCCTGAACAAGCATAATTTGAATATAAAAACTTATTTTCTAAGACTTATCGCCAAAATTCTGAAGGAGCAGTCCCGCGCAGGGTGGACAGGAGAAGTTGCTCAGCTCATGTCTCGGAGAAGAAGAACAAACGTCAGAATGCCACACTACAAGACTTGGCGGTACGCACTACTTCCCCAAAACATAATAATAACATGCCATGAGAAGGACTCTGGGAGAGCAGAAGCCGGATAGTTTTTGTAAACCGATAGTTTTCGTAAACTATTCCGAGAGGTACCTGTTCTCTGACTGTTGTTAGCCCTCACTGCTGGTAACACAGTAACGTGTTCGTAAATACTTTTTCAATAATAAATTACAAAATAAAATAATCAAAAACATCATTATTTTTAGATTGCATACCTATTTATCTTAAACCTTTGAAAACAAGCTGGGCTCTAAATCTTTAGTATCAGTTAATACAATGTTTTAAATTTCAGTTGTCTATCCGAGTTTTTCTTTTATTTGGTTTGGTATTTAAATTGTTCAAATCCTAACTCAGTGTTATTTTTTACAGTGTGAAAGCCCTTCTTAACTAATTTACTGCAATGAGAGACAATAAAGATGACAGCCACACTAATATTGTTGTTATAAAAATGCATGTCTTAAAAGATGCTTGGAGCAAAAACTCAAACTAAACAATACTGTGACATTACTGAAACCACATTTGAGCCAAATGGATTTGAGAAATTTCAGGAAAGACAGAAGAAGTTGTTTATTCAATTAAGTAATGGCAGATTTCCTACAAATGAGCTGCCTGTGACCTTTGGTCCCTGACCTTAGATAACAATGTGCTCAATAGCTTATCGGACTTCTGCCTTGACTTGATTTTGTGGTTTGTTTGGACAGTTTTCTCTGTTAGTAATCGAAATGATCTATTAGTTGGTGTCACATTGATAAAATATGGTTTACATCAAGTTTTCGGTGATCGTTTTGTGCCATTGTGTAGTTTATACTCTCGGGGTAAGTTTTTGATAATTAATTTATGTTGCTGGTTATCTACAGCTAGAAGTCTTCTAGAAATGCTAAGACCAAAATACCTTGAAATAATTTATTTCATTTACAAATGAATTATGACAGTTAAGATAGATGTTCACTTGTTCAGTCACTAATTATATGATTCTTGTTGCTAAAAGTAAACAAATTAAAAAAAAAAAACAAATAAAAATTGAAATGTTGGCTTTGCATTTAGAAATTTATTATTAATATCTTGTATTATGAAATATAGTAAAAATGTAATTGTTTAATATTGTTGGACCTTGTCTAGTTATATAACATAAGAAAAACCATAAGAATATAAAAAAGAAACTTAAAAATTGAACTGGTAAGTTATTGTAATTTTTAATTGATAGTAAAATGTTTTTTGTTAGAAAAGAATTCACAACAGTTGTGATATGATTACTGTGTGAGTGTATGTTGTAAGGTGGGTAAAAATCTAAAACTTAATAGAAATCAAGAAGACTAGATACTGTAGTCTGTAATAGTCAATAATCTTGCAAAGACTAAAGAGCGAAAACCAATTTTCTTAGTTGGTAAAATTATCATAGAACGGTTTTTGAAGAAGTTAAGGAACTGTAAACGCAAGAGTTAGATTTTATGGGGCAACTTAACCTCAAATTTTGGCTATGACATCAATCTAAAGGACTTGTTAGTTGAACCTAAAGTCAGTTTAAAAATTTGCCCAAAACAAATGGGCGGTTTTGAGTTTAAAAACGAGTTGAGATTTTAACCATCCTAACTTCAGTTGGAATAAACCTTTTAAGGTCCGGTTTCGGTGTTTCAATCTTTTTAGAGAGATCTTTAATCTTAATCTAAACTTAACGTTGTCTCTTTCAAAAGCTTTGTCTAAAAAATAACCAGGGGAAAATTTATGTGTAAAATATTTCCTAAAATAGTTTTTGGAAAGGCCTATGTTATAGTTTGGTATCATATTTACAGGTCTTATTAAGTAGGATAAAATTCCCCAAATCTGATCTCAATTGGTTCTCTCTATCCAAAATGGTGCTGTTTCCAAGTTCATACCACTGAAACTTTAAACTGCCACCATTTTGTTATGGATCATCGCTTTAAGCTGAAACTTGTGTCATTCGATTTCACTTACATATCCCTTTAATTTGACGCATCACATGCCTTAGGCTTTTCTTGAAGTCGTCACTTGTAAATTGTAACTTCTTGTAAATTGCACTTGTGAGGTCGAAAGAGTTGGTTCCTACCATAAATGAAAGATGAGTACCAAGTGAGCAGATTTAGGGTGGGAACTAGCCTGTGTCTGTTGTAATATTCTTTGTGATGCTGTCGAGTGGCTCAACTACAATGGCTCTAGCCAGTGATAAATCTGTTAAGAAGACAATATCTTCAGAACACTGATTCAATAACTGAGTTGTAAACATAAGTTCCGAGTACACTAAGATTAATTTGTTCAAAAGTTAAAACAAAAGTAGGGATAAAGAAAATACTCTGGATTCAATGCCTTTGAGTTAGTTTAAAAATTCCATATCTTAATTTAGTTGTTCATATCCTGTTTTATGAACAAACAAGCATTTTAGAACAAACAGGTAATCTATATGTAACGTCACAGATAATAGATCTAGAGGAGCCGACAACCAAACCTCCAAAGCATAGAGAGAACCTGCCGTGGCCCTCCCGTCCCCCGCCTCAGTACAGGCCCCCGCTTGCCTCCGGGGTGAAGTCAAGCCCCGTTCAGAATAACCCCACACCCCCAGGAGCGTCCAGTCAGAGGTTGGAGCAGAGTCCTGGTGCAAGGTTGGTAAACTTTTGGCCATTTTGTAGCAGGAAAATTGTAACTAACTGCTGCCCAAAAGCTATGTGTGCATTTTTAATACAAATAATTCACTATTTTTTAAAATTTACTTCTGTATTTATAAGTTTATATATTTTAAAGTTACCCTGAAACTAAATTATAATACTCGTACTATAAAGCCAGTTGTACAGGTGTGCTGAAGTAAATGTTTATGCACTTCCCAGCATGCTACCCCCTCAACCACATACTCTTTTTGAAGCTCAGTGTAAAACCTTCTTTTACACGCGGGAAAAATCTGAACACATTATTTTTTATTAAGGCTCTGACAAGTCGGTGTCAGAAAATCTGCCCTCATATTTCAAAATAAAGTTTAGTTTTATTTGTTTTGAAATAAGGTAGTTAACTACTTTGCATCATGGCGCAAACCCCCAAAACACGAGGCCGAGTGGGGTTTTGGGAGGCACAGTCCCTCAGCGGGCCAGAAGGGCGAGTTATATCTAAAAGGGCTAAGCTTCAAAGTGTTATAAATTGTAAAAAATGTCATCAAAGTTACAGTTTTAGACTGTAACAATAAACAATGTTTTTTTAAATATGTCTTTAAAACGAACCATTACTTCTCAATTCATGGTGTTATTTTATAATTAGATCACCCCAGTTGTCTGCAGAACGAAGACAAGAATCTCCTCAAGATGTCAGGCCGTTACAGAACCAGTTTCAACCAACAGCTCCTAAACTACCAGTGTTGCTTGTTTCGGTAAGTGTATTAATTTTTTCCTTGCTTAATTTTTTGGAATATGATCAGGTTTAGAACATTAAGCAGTTACACATGTATGCGTCCGTTATGTCACGTGCGGAATTACGCGGTGTTACTTGAAATTGGTTTGAGGTGGCTACTCAAACATGTTCGTTCTCTGACGGCATTGGCGGGACTCTCTGACGGAAGCAGAACAGACTTTGAGTTCTCACGGAAAAGCCCACAGTACACAACATAATTTGAACAAAATTGTATAATCTAAAAGTTTAGGAATCAAATTATTATGAAATTATGCAGCCTTGAACATAAGTACTGGTTTTCTTATAATCTTTTAACCCTACTAAAAGTACATAATTTGCAATTATAAAATGTTTATAGTTATAATATACAGTTTGTAAAAGTAATATATATTTTACTTTAAATTTATGTCTTTTTCGTTTGAATATATTTTGAAATTGTACGTTACAATATGGTTGAATTCTTAAAGACTTAAGAAAAGTAGAAGATTTCAGCCAGACGGAAGGGTCCGTCACTGAACGTAACCCCTGGCTACTTATGTATGTCATACACGCTAGTGGTATGGTCTATGCACCTGTCACTAAAGGAGCGCAACAGAATGAACATGTATAGTGAAATACTATCCATTGAAATATATTAGAGCATACCGTCGGTACCTGGAACAGTTATTTGGACTAAAACAGAGTTTTTTTGAAATGAGAGTACTGGCATGTGAAATATTGCTTAAGCAATATCATACCAACAACTTTGCTCTTCTAACAAATAATTAAAATGATAAGAAACCAATAATTAAATAACACTTTATTTATTTATTTTTTTACCTTGAATGGTTCCAGCTGACTACCTGATCCATTGGAAATACCATCAGTCAACATTGTTTCGTACCCAGTCTCCTCCCCTCACATCAGTTTTAGTATAGTCTAAGTAAATTGCAGTAAACTTGTTAACCAGCATAACTTTTCTAAATGCAAACCAATGTTATATTAAATCAATACAAACATGATGTTTCTCTGTGTCAAATAGAGCAAGCAGCCATTGTGCCCGTACAAAGCGACAGGTCAGTTCCCGTACGCCGCAGACTGCCGCAGGTTTATCAACTGTTTCAAGGGGCGCGGAGTGTTGCAAGTGTGCGCGCCCGGCACACTGTTCAACCCCCTCACTCAAGAGTGTGACTTCCCCTCCAAGGTCACCTGTCTGGACAACAAGGCTGAGTACAGAGTGCAGCCGCAAGCGCAAGCTAGCTCTCACTACTTGCAACAGCTGCCTGCGCCAGGTAACTGTTATCTAACGTTTTGGTTTTTTTGAACATTTTGTCAAACCTTTCCTTGATAATTTTTTGAGGTTTTAAAATAGGTGTGGATTGGTAGAGAAAAGTTGGGAGCTTGAGAAGATAGGCTTATTGAGAGAAGGTGAGTGATTTAATACTGAGAAATCTTAGTTTGTGCATTTGAAAGAAGACTATAGACAATTGCTTTTTGCTACAGTATTTGCAGCAATATCATAATAGCTGTAAGTGCAATGTCTCATTGTATGATATCATCTGCAATTATCTTCGATAACCAGTTTCCGATGGCTATTATTTGGTTTCAGCTAGTGCTAGAATGTCTCAGTTTGTGATTTTGTCATAATACAAGCGGAAAATTCTAAAAATATTTTCAGTAGTTGGAAGTAGAAAAAGTACTACAACACATACATTGTCAAAGCTATTTTTGTTGATCAAAATATTAATAAATTTTTTGCCTTTTGTGTTAATTTTCAAAATTCACTTTTTTACTTGTTAAAATATGGTTTTAGATTCTGATGATCAGTCCCGTCAAGTCAGGCTAAACTCACAACCAGACGACACTTGGAAGCGAGGTTTCAAATCATACAGAGTCACTCCTCCACCCAATCTTCACCCTCATGTGTACAATGGACATGCAGGACCCTACCCTCTTCCTGGCATGCCAAGTCCAATGTTGCAGCCTCCACCTCAACCGCTACCCAGTCCTATGCTTCAACCCCCCAACCCTCCTGACCAAACCTTTAACACTGGACCACCTGCCGGTATCAATATTCCCCCAATGATGTATGGTGGAAGCCCAAATATATCAAGGATCGGACCCATACAAACACCAAATCCTGGATACTATATATTGTACCAAAGACCAGACCAACCTTATGTGTTAACTCCAAACCAACCGGGCTATTCACCTGTTCAGAATTCACCTGGTTACCCTCCTAGCTTTCAAAGCCCACCTCAGGGATATTCTCCGAACTCTCAAAACTCTCCCCAGGGATATTCCCCAAACTCTCAAAACCCTCCCCAGGTATATTCTCCGAACTCTCAAAACCCTCCTCAGGGATATTCTCCGAACTCTCAAAACCCTCCCCAGGGATATTCTCCAAACTCTCAAAACCCTCCTCAGGGATATTCTCCAAACTCTCAAACCCCTCCTCAGGGATACTCTCCGAACTCTCAAAACCCTCCTCAGGGATATTCTCCAAACTCTCAAACCCCTCCTCAAGGATATGCTCCAAGCTCTCAAAACCCTCCCCAGGGATATTCTCCAAACTCTCAACCCTCTCCCCAAGAATATTCTCCAAGCTCTCGAAACTCACCCCAAGGAAATCCTCCAAACTCTCAAAAACCAATCCAAGGATATCCAAACCCAGCAAAAGGTTATTCTCCTGTACCTCAAAAATATCCCCAAGTCCTCAAAATATCTTGCCAGGAAATATTAACTCCCCTCGTGCTTTTACAGGTAGTGAGCCCGGTTACCCTCAATTTCAGTTTCCAACATCTATTCCTTATCCACAGAACAATCCTGGGGCTCAACCAAATTTCTACTCTCCAAACCAACAAAGTGCACAAAGTCCAAACCCTTCTTTCAGTTCGACTCCTGAGTCAGTAAACCAAGGGAACCAAAATCCAACCTATCCATCGGAAAATCCAGTATATGCACCCGTAAATCCAAGTTATTCATTAGGAAATCAAAATTATAATCCAAATCAAGAATCACAATCTAATCCTCTTGGAGTTAACCAAGCAGGGAACCCACAAAACCAACCACCCTACAATACCAAAAATCAACAAACCATCAAATCCAAACTCTCATCCTCCCTCTAGAGGCTATCCACAACAAACACATCTAGTTTTTCCGAGCCCTCAAAATGGCTACCAACCAAATTCACAGTATTATCCTGACCAAAGTCCTCAAGGAACAAACCAAAATTCTCAGAATATCTACGGAAACCCCCAGAGTAGCAATCCTCAGCAGTCTTATCCTGGTCAAACACAGTACAATCCTCAGTCAAATCCAAACAATTTTCAACATGGAAGAGTACCCCCTACTTACCTGCCTCCGTCAGAAAAGCAGCCTCGGCCACAAGGCCCCGTCCATCCTCAAAGTAGAGAACCCCAGATATTCCCCCAAGGAGGCCAACCAGGCTACTTTCTTGTCAACCAAACTGACCCCCCAACGAAAGTGCAACCCCAAGTATAACCCAGCCGATTCGTCCAAACACAATCCTATAAAATGCCCTCCTGGAGCCAGTGGGCTGTTTCCTCACCCTGACTGTTTCAAGTTTCTGCAATGCGACCATGGGAGGACCTTTGTGATGAACTGTGGTCCTGGCACTGCTTTCAACCCAGAGCTCTCTGTGTGTGATTACCCCCAGAACGTGGACTGCGGGAGAACACTGTCAGGCTCAGAACCAGACCCAGATGAAGGCCAAGTGATTGATGCTGTTGGGGAGGAGGAGGCTGGGGAAGACCAACAAGGGAGCAATACTGATAACCAAGATTGGAAACCAGCTCCTACACCTCCAACAGAAACCAGTGAGTTTTAAATTTTGGTAAAGAGCTTTACTATATGTTTTCTACGTGTTTTATATTTTATAATTATTATTTTCATTTTTTCCTGAATATTCCCTTAAATTTGTTTTTCAGCCCCAGCGAGTGATCCTGATTACGAAGACGGAAACCCTTCTGAACTTGTGGAGATGCTTGACCTGCGAAGTAACTTCAGACAGATTCCTGAAACCAGTTCGACCACTACAAGAACCACCACCAAAGCAACCCCCAAACCAACGGTTAAGTCACCCAACAGAGAGCAAAGAGATAAAGGATACAAAAATGAACAAGTACCTGTCCAAACACAACACAACACTCAGAAAATACCTCTTCAAACAGCTCCACCGAGTAAAACGCCAACTGCACCAAACAAGAATCTGAGTTCCAGAAACGAACCACCTCCGATAAGCAAGCAGCTGACTCGTCTCAGAGGAGGACAGAAAGCTAACGAGGGATATCTTGAGATGCGTGGGCTGAAAGAGTGGGGGATGGTTTGTGATAAGACTGGGGAATGGACGATCACTGAAGCACATATCGTCTGCAAACAACTCGGATATGAGAGGTAAGTTGGGACCTAAATGATTCTTGTGAAGGAAGTTATTGACCACTCACATCTCAAGAGTAATTTGTCCAATAAGTCAATTCTAATTTTAATTGTCATGGAATAAAACTAAAACCAAACACATATTTGGTAATTTTCAATACAGCTATCCCACTGGCAAGTGCTCCAAGGAGGTGGTACAAATTTTACCAAATGCATGTTTTTTTTAATTAATCATTTGTTTTTTTAAGGGTTTAAAGTTAGGTTCAATTATAACATAAAGTTTCAGTTCTAAGCTTATTTAAGTTTCTATGCTTACTACTTACGCCAACTCACCTATAGATTATTTAGGTACTTGAAACTTTGCTAGATGTGCTTACCTCTCTTGATATTTCACAATTGGATATTCATTCTTAGTTTTGTTTAGAGGAGCTGAGTTGACTTGGCAAGGTCGCCCGACTGACGGAGATATCAGAAAGAAGCCTTCTGTTGCATTCAGTTCTGTGTGGTGTAAGGGTAATGAAACGAACATATTGGACTGCACAACTAAGAATGGTGAGGTTTATTTTAGTTCTGCCAAAAAATGTTGATTTATTCTAAAGCGAGAATGGTTGACACTTGTGGGTTTGACTCCCAGCGTAGACTCTAAAGGTTTGGACCAATTTCCCTAAAACTGTTAATGACCCAAAATTAGGTTAAGTATTGTAGTCTATAGATTAGGAGTTCTGATTAGTGATGATGGTTTTGATCATGAACAGTTCAAACTTATCACAGCTGAGTAAAGAAGTAGAGAATGCAGATGAAGTGGATCAACCATGATTTCATTATTAATACAAAATAGCCACTAAACCAATCCTTTAGATGTGAGTGAAGAGGTCAGTAATTCGTCAGTTGATTAAAAAAATAAATTCCTGAAAATTTAAAAACTTTTTGGCGTTTAGAATGTAATGCCCAGGTTCCAATCAATTTGTTAAAAAAAAACGTAAGTAACTTTCTTAAAAACATTTTTTGTTTTTAGATATGTTAATGGACTTGTTCGTACTAGAGAAACACTGTATTTTGTCATGAAGTTTTAAAGTCCAAATGACGTGTATTGCAGATGCAAAGTGTGTCCCGGAGAGGGACGCCGTGTGGGTGAAGTGTCACAACAACCCTCAGTCTCAGTGCTCGCCCGGCCAGGCCTCGTACAAGAGCACGTGCTACAGCCTGGTAGTGCCCAGCGAGGCAGCTAAGATCGACAGTATCGGCTTCAGCCAGGGCGAGGCGTTGGCACATTGCCAGTCACAGAAGGGCCATCTGCTAGATATCACTTCTCAGGTATCGTGTTCACTATGGGAGACTTTATTTTTTATATCACTTTGGTGATTTGGTTGGATTGAAGGATATCGTCATCTTGCATGAGTGCCTATGGGAAAGACAGAGTTGTGCGAGACCTTGTAATCCTGAGACAAGATTATTTTTATCATTGAGGTGTATAAATCAAGACAAGAAAGTTTACAAAAATTGGATGGTCTATCTTACTTTAGCAGTCCTTTGTGGAAACAGAAATCGACATTTTGGACTTGTAAGTTTTTCTTGTTGTCTCTTTAGAGTTTATAAGTCTGTCCCCTAAATTCGCATCACTTTCTTCTTGATTCTTTTTTGTTTACATGATATATACTGTAGAATTAATTCATCTCAAAATTTATATTTTCACTTTATTTAAATAGAAAAGAACAGTAGCCGCACACAAATAAATACATAAAATAATTGCTTCTCTGAAAGACCCATAGAAAATACTTGTTTCCGCATTATTGATTTACACCTAGTGCCTATGGCAGATAGTTGACAGAATTTAATAAACTAACGCCTATAAAAGATTATAATGAATTGAATTGAATTACTCATGTGAACAAGATTTGAAGATTCGTAATTAGTGCCTGCAACGGATAATTTATGCAGCAGGTAAATAACAGGGTGTCAATTATTATCTTCACATAAAACCCAGAATGTAAAAGAAAATCCTGATCTAAAACTTCTTTAAAACCAATCGTAAGAGAAACCTTAGTTTTAAGATTCTTAAATTTACGAGTGACTGGTTGTTTTCAGGAAGAGAGTGACTTTGTGTCAGAGTGGCTGGTATCGCAGAACATCAGTAGCAACATCATGACGTCCGGAGTGGGAGTGTCCGTCATGGGAGCATCTATCTGGATCTGGGAGGGATCTCCAGACAGCTTCAAATACACCAATTGGTGGCCAGGTAATACTTTATCATCTGCGAGCTGCTGCTATTTTATTTTGAAAGATAACAGTAGTGTGAAACATTTTTTACCTATCAATATTATAATTATAGGTTTGAAAGGAAGAGCCTTATGGGTAAACTAGGTGAATTTTACAAGGAGAGAGAGGATAGTAGCTAGCTTACCTAAGAAAAACAAGTTTAGGGGCCCAACAAAAAAGGCACACAGAAGAGTCACACACAACATTTACTGATATTTTGCCCTTACTAAGGGCTTTAAATATCAATGAAAATGTAGAAAAATTGTATACCAAATAATGGGTTTTAGGCTTTTAAAAACACTTTCAACTGAAGCCGTAATGTGAAATTAGGCTTTTTATTATAAACCTTATTTAACCTGTTTTGAGATTCAACCGAGACTTGAGTAACGCCACTTTAGGTAACTTCTCTCCCCACAGTCTAGTAAAATACCAAATCATGGGTTTTAGGCTTCTAAAAACACTTAAACTAGTATCAAAAAAAACTTTTGCTGTATATTATAACCTTATTTGTAAGGTTGTAGAAATATTGTAATCAGTGGTCATTATGCATGAAATTATAAATTATTTCCTACTTTTCGACATATAAACAAGTCCCAAAACATATCAATTAGTTAGTAGACCGACTTACGGATACACTGGTCCGGGTCCCTAAGACCGATTCATACACGGTACTAGAGGGCTTGATACGGCAGAGCTCCAGGAATGTTTTGTGTTTAATCACAGAAAAGTGACTAAATAAAATAAATGTTTACTACTCAATCTCAATATAAGTTTATTAATATCATGTGGGCCCCTACGTAATAATGTAAGTTAAAGAAACATTATTTCTGTAATCACTCCTAAAGTCTATTTTAAATAAATGTTCAAATTATAATTTTTGCAATTAGGGGTTGTTTTAAATGTTTCTTAAATCTAAGCTCTTCAAAAAATTTATTTCATGTCTTAAAATTCAAATTTCACCATCTGCAGGATGGGAAAGCAACCATACGACCTTCCCGTCAACAAAGTCCAACCGAGAACTGTGTGTGATATCTCGTAGATACTTCCCTGTCCGGAGACCACAGATAAGTTGACGGCTGAGACGACGTTCTGTGACGCAGAGTACTTCTTCTGGGACGTGGAGGATTGTGCGATCATGAGCAATAAACACCCGTACGTCTGCGAGCGACCAGCTGATGATGTTGGTGAGTTCAACAGCTGTTTGCATAAAGATTGCAGGGTTAAAATTTCAGGTGTGGATACAATTATAATTGTAGTTTGAAATTCAAATATTCATGCAGAAGGGCTACTTGCATAAATAAATTAAATAAAAACATGAGTACTAAGTTACCTGTTGATGTTGGAAGACTTATCTCTGAAACACAAATAGATAAATCTTCTCAATGGGCTTTTCTATTAATTTTATTAAATTAATTGTATATGTAGTTTAAATTTTGCAAACAACGCAAAACCCATCTTGGAGCATGGGTTCACTAATGGATTAGCTCACACTTGAAATTTGCTTGGAGCGCTAGAGACCTATCTTCTTTTTTGTTTGGTTAAATACTCCAATATTATTTTAAAATTCATCAGTATTAATAAAAGCTCGTTTTGTTTTATATTTGTCCCAAATTTTGTGTTGTGACTTTTCCATCAAACTTTATTTGTCATAACTTTCAAGTTATCTGATGTTAACCTTATTAACCAGTCTTGGAAAATAGAAGGAATCAACATCATCATTCCTGAAAATAAAAATTTATACAAATGAAAAGAGGTGCCAAAGCTAAGTATTATTGGCTGCTGAATAAAAATCTTAAAAGGAGTAGAGGCAGCTCTACTACCCCCATCTTCAGCCTATTTCCCAAGTCCTTCAATCATTGTGTCTACAAATTTGAGATTATACATATGTTCTGAATTCTGACAATAAAAGAAAATGATGCTTTATTTTCCTCAATCTACAGAACACAGCATTCACCTTTCCAACAAGTTTCAAAACAACAATTCTTTTCTAAACATTGAATTGATTGATTGCATTGTGCACATTTCTTCACCAGGTTGTATAAATGACAACGGGCGCGACTACAGTGGCAAGGCTAACGTCACCGAGTCGTCGAGCGCTTGCTTGCCGTGGGAGGACGCTAGAGTACTCGCGGCACTTAAGTTCCGAGTCTCGGAGACCACTTTCCGCACCACCCTCGCCGGACACAACCACTGCCGCAACCTAGCCGGCTCAGACACTAGGCCTTGGTGCTACGTTGAGTCCGGACCCACGGTCAAGAAGGAGTCATGTGATATACCCTCGTGTAGAGTTAAAGGTAAAATATGATCAGAGTTTAAACTATTATTGTGACATTTTCCATCGTATGAGCAAGATGAGCAGTAAATATGTAAAAGTAAATTGTAGGAAGTAAATATGATGTTGGACTGAATTTGTTTTGAGGTTTTACCACTTTCACTCTGTCACCACTAAGGGCATTTGGGAATTATCGTGGAAACTAGTTCAGTTTTTATGTTTTAGCATATTGATCGCAATTACTGTGTTAATTTATAAAAGACACCAGTTCAGACTTATTTTAAAACCGCTTTCATAGATTATATTCTGCTGTTTTACAGGTCACCTCTTATAGCCTATGGGTTAAGTTAATATTCAAATAACTTTAAATTAATAGTTCCTTTTGTTGTACTTGGTTTCAGATTATCTGCACAAATAATTGCCAGTCTGATGATGACAAGGAACAAAATTGTTTTTTAAATTGTTCTGCACATTTTACGGTTTTGAAATGAATTAAGTCAGAGTGTGGTGTGGTGTTGCAGAGTTGAAGATAGTCACTGAGAGAAGACAAGACTACAAATGCAGTGGTTACCAGTTCTCTTGCGGCATTGACGAGTGTATCCCCTCCACCTGGGTCTGTGACGGACAGCCAGTAAGTCAGGGGTTATATCCCATTGAATTATTACCATTGCCTAACATAATCTTAGTGGCTTTGAAATTAATAAGTAGTGCACAGTGAACAATATCATTGTCTTCAAATGAATTATACTTGTGTGACCAACTGTTAAGAGCATTTATCCTCAAAATTGCAATCTATTATTTGTAATTATCAATAAGAACCGTAGAGATTATTTTAAGAACCTAAAATATTTAATTATTATTGTATATTTTTGAACTGTCCTGTATTGTGTTTCAAAATGTGATTTATGCAGGGGCAAGATATTATCATGACTGCTTCAAATTCTAGCATTTCACAAGATAGCCAGGTTACAAAATTCATGAAAGATTACCATAGGTTGGTGTGAAATTTAAACAAGCTCCAACAGATTAATGTTATTACCAGAAGTTTGTTAAAAAGAAATTCAAAGAGTATTTGCTGATTAAGGCCTTTTTATTTTCATCCAAAAATGAAACAAAGTAAAATTGTACTTAAAAATAAATGAACATTTAGAACTTACGTTTAGAAAGATAAAACTATTTTGAAATACCATGACAATAGTCTTTAGTCCCTGAATAGCTCTTCCAGTGGCTTAAGTCACATTTACATCTTAACATTGCATCCACCTTGCATTTGCACCAATTCTGTATCATATCCATTTTCATAAAAAGTCACAACACAAAATATTATTTGGGCACTGACTGCCTAAAATAAAATTAAGTTAAATTAAATTAATAATAAACTGACCGAAATCAAGTGAAATATTTTTATTTTGCAAAGAAAGTTTTATTTTGTATAGCTGCAGTACTAATGGCTCTATGCTTGCAGGGAAACTTTCAATATTTTAGTGCATTTACCTACTTAAAACACTGTTATGCAATTTTTTTCATGTTAAACACCCCAATTCTTCATGTTTTTTATCTTGTTACAACCCTGGCTCTGTCCGGCTGTTTTAAAATTAATGGTGCATCTATTCTTACAACTGTAACTCTAAGATTGTTTTTGACTTCCTACGAAAGCTGACTCAGTATGATTATGGTGTGTTTAGAATAAGGGAATTCTGGGAAACCGGGAATAATACAGTAATTTTTGATGTATAGGAAAAAGTTGATAACTATGGGGGAATGTTGTCCCTAAACCACAAATGCTAACAGGAGTCCTAACATGGCATGCTAACATCAATAAAAGTCATGCTTTTACTAAGAGTGCTAACGGTAGATATTGCTGCTGTCTTCCATAAATACATTTTTTACATACTGATCCTGAGTGGGAATAACTTTTTAGACAGCATTTTGACGGTGTTTATAGTTCTAAATGTGAATTCATGCAGAATAGTTTTGACCCTTAAAAGCGGAAAATTGGCATAATGCAAGAAATATACGGGAATGTTATTTCTCTTGGCCGCTGGACACACTTGATAAGGCTCTTTTCACAGATTGAATCTCAAAAAGTTTTCACACATGGTGGTTCCAGGACTGCAAGAATGGGCTGGACGAGGCAAACTGTACAGGAGGTCTGGCCAAGTTTACACACCACGCTGCAGCTAAACTGGCAGAACACGACAAGGAGAAGTGGCTTCACACCAGTGTTGCCAACTGTCACTCGCTGTCTCGAGACCAAGGACTTCACCTGCCGTTCCTTCTCTCACCAGTCAGTACACAGTCATTAACCCTCTGTTGTAGTTTTTCCGTAATCGATAAAAGTGAATGTGATGTAGTTATCACTATGAGTTTCCAGTTGTATGAGGCCGCATGGAAAGATGAAAGATGTGAAAAATAAATTTTGTTGATAGCTTGACTCATTGTGAATCTGATAGTATAGTTTATGTAAATTCCACAAGGAATTTCCAAAAATGTAAAGTTTAAATGTGTTGTCGACAGTGGCAAGGACCAAATTTGTCTATTGAGTGACTCGAACATTGGTCTGTCAGGGAAACTGCTGGCCAACCAATCAGAGTGGGACTTCTACGAGAGTCTCAGTCACAAAATAGACTGCAAAGACAAGTTCCAGTGCTACAACGGGAAGTGCATCAACAAAACTGCGGTAAGTATGTGTCATAACCAAGTAAATTGCTTATTTTAGATTTCCATGTTTTACAGCATTTGAGTCATTTTCAAAAGTCCCAAAAGAAGAATTTAGCGTAAAGCAGCGGTTCCCAACCGGTGGGCCGCAGCTCACAAGCAGCTTGCTACTGGGCCGGATGCTGGGCAAAACTGAAGAAAAAGTATTAAAATAATGCAAAAAAGGTACGGTATAAATAAATTGGTCAGTGTGATGAAATACGAGGGTTATTCAGAAAGTGTAATACGCTGGTTACCCGCAGCTGGCTACGCTGCCATCTTGATATGTGTTGTTCCCCAGTTCAGTCTGCATCTAGCCGATCAAGTCTTAGGTCTGTGTCGTGATTTTTTACGCTACAAGGTCGCTTGAAATGTCTTTGTCAATTGAAAATCCAGCTGAAAAGTGCGCAGTAATAAGGTTTTGGCTATAAAACTGTAAACCGATTGAAATCTATCGGCATATTTGTGAAGTGTATGGGGACAATACCATTACTGAAGGTGAAGTGAGTAAATGGAGCATTCGCTATAAAGATGGCCAAACAAATGTGCAACAATTTAAAAGCGGAGTGGAAGACCCAGAGCTACATCTGGTATTCACACCTATGGTATGACCGGGTTAATCGCCTGAGTTAAAGCAGCAGTTCCTTTTGTCAATTATGGACACATTGCAGCGTACACAGAGAAGCTCTTGCAGTTAAAGGTTCCGACGAGTGTCTGAAAAAGAATTCTTGAAGATTCAGTAAAAATTGTTAATTTTATCAAAGCAAGGCCAAAATAACTCGAGACTTTTTGGTGTTTTGTGCTATGAAATGATCTTCAGGATCTCAAGTTAAGCTTAAGACTCCATCAATTCCTTTTTTGGATAAAAGTGATAAGAGAAAATCCCACAAATTGGCAAAATTGCACAGAGACAGTTGATGGAGTCCCCTCAAACAGTTGAAAGAGTCTTTTCTACTTTCGTTTATTTAAGAAAATAAATACAGAAACAAGTTGAACGTTGAGAGTGATTTGAGGCTGAAATTGTCAAGTTTTATCCCGATATAGATGTTTTAGAGGGGGATAAACAGTGTCAGAAATTTCATTAATTTTTAATGATATGGCATTGAATTTATTAAGTTTGAACAGTTACGTAAATATACATATAAATATATTTTAATTTATATTATATAATTAATTTAATATATTAATCATAATATTATTATTTACTTATTATAATTTACAGTTGAAAAAGGCTATGCCGAGCTTTTATTGAGGATTTTTAAAGTTTTTTGTTTACTATTGTAAGTCAAACGTCAGTTTTTGTTTTCAATATAAATATGTATAATATATGTATATTTAAATATGTAGTGGTGAGCATAATCACCGGCAAGATAGAGACCGGTTCAAACCCGGTTCGTCCAAACTTTTGTCTTCAAATTTCTTTAGTAATTAATTAGCTATTTAGCGTTTAGACAAATTAAGATCTCTAATATATGTATTTTTTTATTTTTGTTATTGTATATACACATATGTAAAATTGGGTTGGGCCTCGAAATTTAAGAACAAATATTACTGGGCCCCCAAGCTAAAGTTGGAAACCGCTGACGTAAAGGATTTGTATACATTCATAGATAGTTTCTGAAAGTTATGTGTCTTTTGTCACTTTTCTAGGCTTGCAACGGCAAGAATGACTGTGGAGACCGTTCGGATGAAAGAAACTGTTCGGCAGCTAACCTCGGCTACGAGATTCGTCTCGGAGGCAGCAATAGCAGTCATGAAGGCAGAGTTGAGATCAAAAGTCAGTTTTATTCATAATTAAAACCAAAAACACACTTCTTTTTCTTAAAATAGTGTCTATCACCTTGACATTTTATCAATGAGGTGAGTTTGTCTCAATGGGAGAGTTGTGGCTTCTGGTGTGGAAGGTGATGGGTTTGATTCGCACAGGTTTGATTACACAAAAAAATTTAAGACTAAATTGAAGTGCCTCTCTGGCAAGGACAGCAAATAAAAAGATCAGTGCATCAAAGATCAGCAATTGCAAGTCAATGTCTCTGTATATACAATTTTGTATCTGTGAAACATTGTAAAATCCATAAAACTAGTGGAAAAATAATTTGCAATAGTTTGAGCAAAATAGCCTTTGAGCATATGTCATTCTGTAATCACTTTCATTTAGTGAAAGAACCTTGCTTTAAAAAGATATGTTTTATATCTTTCTGTCAAGAACAGAGGCATTTTCAATAGACCTTAGTTTTGTAAAAATCATACAAATGCTTTTGGGAAGTGACCCAAGCCCATATGCCTTGGTACCAAAAGGAATTGAGCTTTGAGACCTCCGCACCAAAAGCAATAATGCTACCATCAAGCTGTGATCACAGGGAATGTATTACACAAAGAGTTGAAACTCCAGCCACACGATATTGCAAATTAATCTAAGATAGAGTTGGAATAAGATGAAAGGAATAGTTGCATGCTGTTAATTTATGAACCTTGGTGATTTGCAGTCTTAGGCCAGTGGGGGTATGTGTGTGATGATCAGTTTGACCTGAGAGACGCCGGAGTTGTGTGTCGAGAGCTAGGGTTCACGCTGGGAGCGGCGGAGATACGTCCTCACTCTGCGTTCTTACCACTCCAACACATCCACGCCGCTGTTCCTCGTAGACGATCTGCAGTGTAGAGGCGACGAAGCCAGTCTGAGGGAGTGTGACTTCGGCGGCTGGGGCGTGCACTGACTGCGGCAATGAGGAGGTGAGGAGGTGCAATGTTTTATTTATAATCAAGGGCTCAAAACGTAGACAAGGTTGAGCCCATTGTATAGCCTGTTATTGGTCTGAGTAAAAAAATTACAGTTCAAGACCAGGATGGGCTGTGAGGTCAGGAGTCAGGGACTGGGAAGGGAGAGGGGGAGCAGATGTTAAATGATTTCAAACATGTTAATTTTCTTGTGTAGAAATTCATTACCCAAGCTTTTTGTATTTATTTACATGCTTCAACTGTTACAAAATGTTTATACAATTTCTTTATTATTTGATTTTAAAACTGTTATGATACCATTACCAATTGAATATTTCAAATTTAAATTAAACTTTTAAGACTTCAAAGTCCATACTTTATTTAAACTAACATGTATTACCATGAGAGCGCACAATGTTGAGTTACATGAGATGTCTTCTTGGAGTAGTATAAGTGTACAGGAAACCAAAAAAGGACACACCACAGAGTAACCGTACAGACCAAAGCTGGTTCATTTTAATTAATGAGATGTCCACAATCAATATGTATTCGGTTTCAGTTAGAATAACTGAGGCGCAACGGACTATATTCAATATTGGTTCAGAATACTAAAACTTGAGAAATAATCAGTGCATTTCGGCAAACTAAAATTAACAGTTATTATAATATAAGGAACCTTCAGAATCTATAAGCTGATGCATTGAAGAGCATATAACCTTGCACTAAACATTTAACCATGGAGCACAAAAATAGGTTAGTATAGAAACATCAAACAAAGCAAGAAAAACTCCAAATGCAAAACCAACAGGACACTCCATAGACTAACCGGAACAGCTAAAAAGCATACAAATAACATATCTATTAAATCACTGCATTACTACATTTACAACTTGCGTCTGCCTCCACCTTAAAATCTTGCTCACGCACACCTCTATGCTTAGAAACTATTTGAAGCTGTATGTTGAGACAATTGAAAAACTTACAGTTAAATTTTAGACATCAGTTCAAAAGTATTTCTTTATTAGGTATGAGAAACATAAAATTATTAATAAAATGATTAGTATATAGAGTACTGTGAATACTATGTACGTTGTATTATCAGGTGGGGGATGAGTTTCCGGTAAAGTCAAAAATGTTCCTATCCATTCTTTGTGCTTTATTGTACTGATGTAAGATGTTACTGTTGATTTTGCCGTACAATTGTCTGTAGATGCTGTTGACAAAACTCCATAAATATAACTGTTACAGTACAAGGGCCCTCCTGAGTCCCCTTTGCATGGGTGTATTCCTGTGTAGTAAACATTTATCCAAGAATTGCCTACTAGAAGAATTGTAGCATTTTTTGTTCCAAGCACTATATACTTGTAGGTATCTAGCGATGCGCTCAGATCACCGAAACCTCCAGTGGCACAGTTAGAGGTTGTGGAAGTCAAAGGTACAGTCGGCAGGGAAAGGTTATCCTTTACATTTGTTGAAGGAAAAGTGAGAACAGCAATATCGTACATCGGGTTCGGCCATTGTGGATGAATGTAGAAATTGATAACCTGACGAACTACTCCTGAAAAAAATGTGATCTTGATTTCTCGAACATTGTCTGGGATACAATGAGCTGCTGTCAGCACAACATCTTCTCTTAGAAGACTTCCTGTGCAAGTGTATTTTAGTGAATATCCAGGATGATCTTTGGTATCTTTATATAAGTATATTAATACAATAAATATTAATTTGTTTTGAGCTTTTTCAGCTGCTTCCATCTTTCAGGGTTGACGGTAAATTTATCTTCAAATTCAACAATGGAATTTCTATAACAACCTAAGTTTTATTTGTCTATACAATTAAGTGTGTAACTGCAAGACCAAAATTATTTTATTTCCCTACTAGGTATAATTATTGTGTCAGGGCGATTCGGTTCTGTAAAGTACAAAAAATACTGTCTACACCAAATTTCTAAATTTCGGGAGGAACCATCCACAAATACCTGCAATTGTTGAATTCAATTGCGGTCCATTTAGTCTGCCAAATTTCTTACTGACACACTTACACTACACACTATTTGGGGTGGCGTTGTCGAAATAAATAGTTTAAACAAAAAATACATTTAAACATAGTATAAATGTATTTTTTCATTATTTTGTGTAAACTATTTACCTCGACAACGCCATTTCTTAATAGTGTGTAATGTATATTAAAATAACTGAGCCTGGTTTTCCCGTCAGTAGGAACGTCAACATTGAGAACTCACAACGGTCAAGGCAACATGTAATCACATTCTCTTGCTTCAACATTGAGAAGTAATTTGCTGTGGTGATCGGCCGCAGGTTGCATTTGCGATGTCAAAAACATCCTGAACTCAATAACTGTAGTCAAACCAATAAACGATAGATTAATAACAATATCCGGATATCCACCTAAGTGTGCAAACAAAACTCTACTTTAAAAATTCACAAACGCCAGTAAACAAGTCAGACATTGAGATAGTAAATAAAACGAGAAACCTTAGAAATTACACTCTTAAGAATTCCCTAACACCATGTGAGGATGCAATTTGCCGCTTTCTGGCTGGTTTCGATGTCATGCTCAAAAAGGTTTATTGAAACGCTCAATACATATCTGCTGGAATTCATTAAGTATTTGTAATATTGGTTATTCCAACAGTTTGAGATACAAGTTTAATATAAATTTTGTTTTCATATCCTTAAAAGACGCAACATGTAATTTCCAGCTCATAAAAACTCATTACTCAAAGTTTGTAAACTATTGTTTGTGGAACTTCCAGTATGTTTTGGTTTTGAAACTGACGATGTCTTGTGTTGGCAGATTGTCGGTGTGGTATGCAAAGTGCCAGGACTGATGTGTGCTCACAACTTCTGGCAGTGTGAGAAGAGCGGGGAGTGTGTCCCGGTAGACTTCCTCTGTGATGGTATCCCAGACTGTGAGGACGGGTCGGACGAACTTCCCGGCCGCTGCAAAGTGAGTGATGACCTTCCTCACTACTGATAACGTATTTTAATTTTACTGACTGAACCTTTACTTTTCTTTCTTGGTATAGTCAATACCATAATCATTAATATTTGGTTAGACCTTGAATACAGGAATATAAAATATATGTAATCATTAAAAATTATAACGCTGACAAATTTTGGGAAATGATACCTACATAATTGTCTTTATTAGAAACTAATTATCTGAATCTTGAAATAACTTGTTCTTAAATGTCATAAGCAGTCGTAACAATTTTGTAAAAAAGTCCATGTTCACCTCAATACTTGTTGTGAAGCTTTTTATTTACTCGACATTATGAAAAAATTTTACTTTTGTTGTTTTAAGGCCTTTTCACACTGGCAGCATTGCATATAATACATTGTGTAGTTTATTACAATGTACAACAAGTTTGCCGCCATGTTATCGTATGAGCCAATTCACTCGGCTATGTCACAAAGTCCTTAACAGCTGCTTTAATTTATCTAAAATCACATAGAAACAGGAGAAGACTGGTGCTTTGTCAAGAGCAGGCACAATGGCATGACAAACTCTATGTTTTCCATAATTATGTCTCTATCCAGGTGAGCCTGTTCTCCTTTCTATTTCTTTTTGATAAGCATATCCTGGCCTAGTGCCATATTTCCTAAATTTAACAGCAGCTAGGTTATTTTTCTTAGCACCAGTCTTGGCAATATTATATTTTATTTTCAAAAGTTAAATATGTTCACGAATGTTGTTTAACATTCAATAACAAATATCAAGTTTGAAGGGAAAGATTGACGTGGTAAAATAATTACATCCCGTACGGAAAACAAGTAACGATGACATATCTCGACAGTTTGGCAGAGGACATACTGTTCCTCTGAATGAAGGATGTTACACTTTGTCTCATCCATGTAGCTAGGTGGAAGTGGCTCATTATAAATTTCTAGTTCAAAACATCCAGCGTTGCAACAAGGACCTATGCTATGCTGTGGACGGAAACAGCCTTTAAACTATTCCTTGTATTGTATAAACATTGTTGTAAATATATTGTTGTGTACTAAGTTCTATTTATTGCATATTTGGTTATGTATTCATTAATAGTTTTGTTAGCAGAGTTTGGTTTGTATTGTTATATTTTTTGTTAACATGTTAATTAAAATATTAAAAACCAAATGTGTATCACATTTTTAACACTCCTTTTCATAAATAGACATGGTTTTCAAAAAAGGTGGAGTTTTGAATTCAAATTAGAAAATGTACAAGTATACAAATTCAAGAATATTGAGAAATAATATTATTGTGCTTTGTAAAAATTTAACGATTGTAAAACCTTTTGTCACTTTTCTTATTAGTTGTAACTTAATTAAACAAAGTTTACTCTATAATCATGTTCTCAGTCTTTTGAACGTAGTAGAACATGTCTCTTAAAAAATTTAATAATTGTTAATACATTTTATTCGAACAATTAAAGAGTTTTTTAAATTAAAGATTTGAAAATGAAATTAAAGAAAATTTTGACCTCTGAAGCTTTATAGCAGAAGAATCCGAAGAAAATAGCTGTACAGAATTAGACTTTAGTATTACAGAAATATAAATATGTATAATAATAAAGAGTTATTATTAAATACATCTAAATTGAAAAATGTTTAATGATAATTTTTTATGAATAAACTGTAGATATTCTTTCCATGGTTTAAAGTCATTGCCAATTAACAGAATAAAAATTGCTGTCTGTAAAAGTTCAACTGTTTTAAGTAGCTTCATAGGATCATAAAATAGTAAAAATGTATATTTTGGTCAACTGTGCTGTTTTTATTAAGAAATTATTCAGGAATTTTAAATTTCTTAGGCTGAAAAAACAGTTTTTTTACATCATTATGTCATTTACAACAAATTACATTTTAGAGAAAAAGCTGTACATTGTGAAATTTAGCGACAGTATATAAACAAGTCAGTACAAAGAGTAAAGTAATATTTAGTTTAGACCATTCATAAGTATTATTAAAAAAACAATGGTAAATATGAGTAAAATTTACAAGAAAATATGTTTGTATTGTTCTTTTAGAAATCAGTTGGTTTCACAGAGCCACTGTGTAAAATAAATTACAAGTGTTTCCTAAGCTAGAAAACAAATTTTTGAACACTCAGAAAAATGACATTCTATATTAAATAAACAAACCTTTAGGAAATTCTAAAAATTTAAAGTTAAGTGGTGCAAGGAATTTTGCAGTCTAAACTTTATCTTGGTAATTAAGATTTATTCAACATCAAAACCAATGAATGTGTCATAATTATTGACTCAGTCCCACCCTGTCATCCCCTTGCCTATAAAGACTAGTTGTGTTAGATTGACAGACTCTACCGGGTTGACTGTTGCAGTTGCCGGTGGATGTAAGGCTTGAGAGCAAGGACACTGCCGCCATGGCGGGCCGTGTGGAAGTGCGCAAGTTTGGAGTCTGGGGCACTGTCTGTGACGATGACTTCCGAGACAACGAAGCCGCCGTAGTGTGCAACTCACTGGGCTACAAGGGGCCAGCTAAGGTAAGGGAGGCTTGTGAGCAAGGACACTGCCACCATGGCGGGCCGTGTGGAAGTGCGCAAGTTTGGAGTCTGGGGCACTGTCTGTGACGATGACTTCGAGACAACGGCCGTAGTAAACTCCTACTGGGCTACAAGGGGCCAGCTGGGGGAGGCTGTGTGAGCAGGACATGCCACCACGGGGCCGCGGTGGAAGTGCGCAAGTTTGAGTCTGGGGCACTGTCTGTGACGATGACTCGGAGAATGCATTTGCCGTGAGTGTGCAACCCACTGGGCTACAAGGGGCCAGCTAAGGTAAGGTGGCTTGTGAGCAAGGGATCACCGCCACCATGGCGGCCGTGGAAGCGTTTAAGTTTGGAGCTGGGCACTGTCTGTGACGATGACTTGGAGACCAACGTAGGTACAGGGGCCAGGAGGCTTGTGAGCAAAGGACACTGCCACCATGGCCGGGCTGTGGAAGTGCGCAAGTTTGGAGTCTGGGGCACTGTCTGTGGCGATGACTTAGGAGACGCTGGGTGTGCAACTCACTGGGCTACAAGGGCCAGCTAAGGTAAGGAGGCTTGTGAGCAAGGTTGCCACGCCATGCGGCCGCCGTAAGTGCGCAAGGTTGGAGTCTGGGGCACTGTCTGTGGCGATGACTGAGACAAGGCCGCCGTGAGTGTGCAACTCACTGGGCTACAAGGGGCCAGCTAAGGTAAGTGTGGCTTGTGAGCAAGGACACCCGCCATGGCGGGCCGTGTGGAAGTGCGCAAGTTTGAGTCTGGGGCACTGTCTGTGACGATGACTTGGCAGACAAACGCCGTGAGTGTGCAACTCACTGGGCTACAAGGGGCCAGCTAAGGTAAGGTTTTGTGAGCAAGGACACTGCCGCCATGGCGGGCGTGTGGAAGTGCGCAAGTTTGGGGTCTGGGGCACTGTCTGTGACGATGACTTCGGAGACAACGGCCGTAGTGTGCAACTCACTGGGCTACAAGGGGCCAGCTAAGGTAAGTGTGGCTTGTGAGCAAGGACACTGCCACCATGGCGTGGGTCCGCAGTGGAAGTGCGCATAAGTTTGGAGTCTGGGGTACTGTCTGTGACGCATGACTTCGAGACAACGGGCCGCCGAGTGTGCAACTCACTGGGCTACAAGGGCCAGCTAAGGTAAGTGTGGCTTGTGAGCAGCGACACTGCCAGCCATGGCGGGTCGTGTGGAAGTGCGCGCAAGTTTGGATCTGGGGCACTGTCTGTGACGATGACTTCGGAGACAACGGTGAAACGCCGTAGTGTGCAACTCACTGGGCTACAAGGGGCCAGCTAAGGTAAGTGTGGCTTGTGAGCAAGGACACTGCCACCACCCGGCGGTGTGGAATCGAGTTTGGAGTCTGGGGCACTGTCTGTGGCGCATGACCGGAGACAACGAAGCCGCCGTGAGTGTGCCAAACTCACCACAAAGGGGCCAGCTAAGGTAAGTGTGGTTTAGAGCAAGGACACCGCCGCCTTGGCCAGCTGTGTGAAGTGTTTAATCTGGACATGGTTTTCACGGCCCATGCAAGAGCCTTCAGGAGCATTCACGGCCCCTTTCTTTGAGGCTCTGTCCTGTTGGGACATTGGTAGATTTTAGGTTAAGTGGGTTTTCAGACTTGAAAATTCATAAAAATACACATTCGGACGTGGCTATAATATCAACATTTCTCCCCCTCCACCACTAGCCTAGGAGTTCGGAGGAGTATCACCACTGTTGAACAGCTGTTAAATCTAGAATTTTGCTTAATTCAACAGTGTCAATGTCCCAAAAGCATCAAACAAATTTCTTCCGTCATTTAGATTATTATAACGGTTTGTTAATTTTGGCGACAGTCAAAGAAGGAGGCAGCGTATGGCGAAGGGGAAGGCATCATTTGGCTGGACGGAGTGATGTGCTCTGGCAACGAGACGTCAATAGAACACTGTCTTCACCAACCCTGGGGACAGACGGACTGCAAGCACCAGGAGGATGTGGCTGTCGTCTGCTCTCTTACACCTGCGGTAAGCTAAAACTCTGACAGAAAATGTTCATCTTGATTTGAAAAGTCAGTGAATGTGGACTCTTGTATTTTTCATATAGGGCTTACCAGAAATGTATTGCTATGTTTTGAAAATTAACTTGAATCCTTTAAAATACCTAGTTCTGTTGAATTTTAACATGTTTTGACTTTTGCTTTCCCTAGTTACAAGTTATTGAGTATAGTCTCCAGAGGAATCTTTTAGTCAGAGGCAATTAATTGATAGGACAAAGCTTTCCTTGCAAACTTTTCATACAAGATTGCAATGTGTAACAAAGTCTTTTATAAACATTTCGCTGAAAAGACAAACTCAACAATAAATGTATTTATATACCTACACTATACTGTCACAAGACTAAATCAAATTTCAGGATAGCCGAAGTCTAATAGCAGGCAAGAAGCCAGTTGCTGTTGATCTCGACGTAACTAACAAACTCCCGGAGAGTAACTTTCTGCCGACCGACTGTGGCCGAGTGGACGAAGAGTTGAAATATTCTGTGCCAGACTTCACTCCCAAAGTTGTCAAAGGTCAAGATGTAGATGAGAGGTCCTTGGCAACTGGTTATAAGCTTGTGCAATTAAATTTGTTGTTGGTCTATTTAGTGAATTTTAGTTTATTTGTTGTTGGTCTATTTTGACAGTCAAAGTTACATTGAACAACTTTTTCCATTATTCTTAACTGGCTTATTGTTGCATTATTCTATATAAATTAAATCAATATTTTTTAAAAATAACAGTTTGGCAAACTGGGTGCCTATTCAATTCTGAACAAATGTATTCCCACAGTACTTTCTAGGGTTTTCATAGCTCACAGGACTTATTTCCAAGTGTGAAAAGTGGAATATAGTTGATATTATTCATTAAATTTGGAAATTACAACTGAAACATGAGCTTGTTGCCAGGCCAGCCTACGGGTGCGGACCAGTGTGAAGTCAGTGCACTGGTGTGGCGCAGTCGTCATTTCACCTCTGCATTACTGACGGCAGCCCACTGTCTGCAAGACTACACCAAGTCTGCGTACTTTTATGCGAGTGGGCGACTTTGACACACAGGTTAGATAAGAAATACTTTTGTTAAGCTGATAAACACAAGAGTCACTTGTAATAACAAGGTGTTCACCCAGCCGCAATCTTGAATAAACCTTAAGTTTGATGTGCATTTCACATTCTCTAACGATACAGGTGCCGGAGGGTAGTGAGCAAGAATACGACATTGAGTCCACTTACATCCATGAGGAGTTTGACAAGGGCCGACACCTCAGCAACGACTTAGCTCTGGTCAAGCTGAAGGGAACGGGGATCAAGTTTACGAGTTACGTGAAGGCAGTTTGCCTGCCGTCCTCTCAGACTGTATACGTACCTGGTACAAACTGCACCATCTCTGGCTGGGGCTCTAATGGAGCTGTAGGCGCAGGTGAGTGTACTAGATCTGTTTTATTGTCGTTGATTTGTATCATTCTTTTTATTTTGTTTGTTAGTGCCATAGGCAAGATTTTCCACTAAGGAACTTAAAACTAATGAAAATAATCTTAGGCCCACCCAAGCTCCTGCTAAAGAGGAAAAAATTAAACCAATTATCTAGGTTTTCTTTTGAAAGATCCGCGGTAGTGTATGAACAAAGCTTACACCTCTAAAAATATAACCATATCTAATTCATAAAATAGAATATTATTGTCTGTCTGTAGGCATCCCTACGTGACTTTGAAGATAAAAAATAGTTGTCAACAAACTTTGAAATAGGAAATTTTGGTTTGATTTTCACATATTTCTCAAGAGAAACCACATGTTTTTTACCCCAGATTGGAACTCCTGCAAATATTTGCAACTTTTACATTTTTTGGACAGTGTTTTAATGGATTTTGTTTTGAAATTAAAAAAAATACTACAATTTACTTGACTATGGTGGCAGGATACTCGCGGAAGTTGCGGGCTGCGGCAGTGCCAATCATCTCAGATGTGGAATGCAGAGCTCCTTACGTCTACGGAGAGACACTGACCACTGGCATGTTCTGTGCTGGGGAGCTACAAGGAGGCACAGACTCCTGCCAGGGTGACTCAGGAGGACCCTTCGTCTGTGAGAACAACGGTGAGTTGGATCATGTTGATCATAATGTATTTGGATTGTACAGCTCCCTTTGTCCACGGAAAGACACTGACCACTGGCATTTTCGGTGCCAGGGAGTTCCTGGTAGAGGAAATATTCTTTCAGCAAGGACCAGGTCCTGGGAAAAACGCAATATTGCCACGTAGATCACAGTTGAGCTGGGTTAGTCCAGGGTCTAAGTCATATAGAGTATTCGTAGCTTTGGCGAGTTGTTTAGATCTGTTGTTGCTTTGCTCATAGACAAGTGAAAAAACATGTACAATTTCTACGTTGTTGGATAGCCTGACTCGTTGTGAAACCGAAAATATGCTTGAGGTTTTGTTTTGCCATTTTTATGCTCTCTAAACTTTGAAACAAAATGACCTCTTTGTAATATTTCCGCCTCTAAATAATAGCCCTACTGAGTTGAAAACCCTAATTTTGGCATACATTTTTTGCAAAATTGTTTCTACTGGGTCCGGCAGTCAAACCTGACGGTTTTTAAAATGGAATAAATCAAAAAGTTGTTGAGATATTTTAAAAATTATTTTTTTATTGTAAAGAGGAGAAATGGAAATTTAATATTCATAATAAAAAAAACAAACATAACTTATATAGCAAAAGTTATGTCACTTAAATAATGACCACTATTTTCACTGTACGAGTCTCTTAGAGAAGTTAGTCATGACTCTCTCCAATGTTTGCCACGGGATCGCACGAAGTTCTCGCCGAATTACGGTCTTTGAGTGGGGATAGGTAGTGGTGGGGACGTCTGGTCAGTTGGGGATGGTTGCCATTCTGTTCACCTTGAGGATGTGAAGAACGACAGAGCGACGGGGCTCGTTCAAAATCATGTCGAACAGCTTCAATATTAGCAGGTGTTCTAACCGTTCGAGGTGATCCTCCTCTTCTTGTTGTCCCAAAAGCAGTGTTCTGAAAGTTTGAACCCAAAGGAGAATCGTGTTTAGAGATGGGATGCACCACGAGGAACATTAAACCATATCTGAAAACTCTTTTGTGTTAGAATCACAGAACCATTATTTCTAAAAAAAGTTCTGACTACATCATACGGTGTTACGGTCCAGCGCTCCATCTGGAACTTTTGCTCAAGGTGGACCACTACCTATCCCCACTCAATAACCGTCATCGGCTGAGAGAGAGATCCTGTGCCAAACATGGAGAGAGTCATGACTAACTTCTCCAAGAGACTTGTACAGTGAAAATAGTGGTCATTATTTAAGTGACATAACTTTTGCTATGTAAGTTATTTTTGTGCTTTTTTATTATGAATATTAAATTTCCATTTCTCCTCTTCACAGTAAAAAAATAATTTTTAAAATATCTCAACAACTTTTTGATTTATCCCATTTTTTAAAAACCGTTAGGTTTGACTGCGGACCCTGTAGAACCCTTGTTTTTGCCAATCAAACATATTTGAATTTTGTCTTGAACATCAAAAGTTAGTGTAATCCAGCATTCATTGATCTAAAGCAAGCTAAATAGTTAACTTAGTTCGCTTTTTGCTATGGACACTGGTTACGGAAAGACATGCGATTGCAAGAAAGCTGTTTACTTAGGTTTGATAATTCCTCCAATCTCAGTCGTGAAACCTTACATCAACGAACAGTTGAAATAATAATAAAGTTGAATATAATGTGTTAATTTTAGAACTTTTGAATGGAAATTAATTAAAAACAGCCCTTATATTTCGAAGGAATAAAAATTCTGTGTGCAGACTAAAAGAGGGCAGACACTCACGCTCTCACCATTCCTCGAAACTATTCCAAAGTGGCTACCCTCCAAATTCATTTACCTCTCCTGTTTCCACCACCCACTTACCAATGTTAATCACGAGGGATGCACAACAAAGTGAAGGTGTATCAACACTGTCCTATTCTCAACTAAGGTTCCATGTCTTTTCTCAGGAAGGTCAGTGCTGTACGGAGTGACCAGCTGGGGACTGGGATGTGGCCGGGCGAACAAGCCCGGTGTTTACACCAAAGTCGCATCCTACATCGGCTGGATCAACACTAAAATACACGACTCACTCAATGGTCGTTAGTTAACTCACTCACATAGCTAATATGAGTAATTTCATGTTCCTTGAAGTAGCTTAAGTTGAATTCAACTATTTATTAGAATAGGGTATTTAACTTCAAACAACTGTCTTGAAGCTGCTTTTATTTTAAGATACTTAAATTAATTACTCTTTTGCTAGGTTATGAAACATTTAGTATTACCATTGGTAAGGACTGAAACATATTTTAGTCATAAATGGAGTAAAAGCACCTAGAATATATTATTGAGTTAAACAAATTGTATTTTGTTTTACAAGAAAAAATTAGGGTTTGTAATGCTTTTTAAAAGTATGTTTTCAGTAATTAATACTTTGCCTATAAGGTTCATACAGTTTTTACATGTACATTTGTGCAAAGATCAATTAAAAGTTGTATTGTTG
This sequence comes from Matsumurasca onukii, assembly GCA_018831715.1. Lineage (NCBI taxonomy): Eukaryota > Metazoa > Arthropoda > Insecta > Hemiptera > Cicadellidae > Matsumurasca > Matsumurasca onukii. The sequence goes on from CM032062.1 coordinate 64,023,644, forward strand.
TTTTACTCAATGTTGTACAATCCTTCTACCAATCCTGGTTCCAGTAAAAGTGCTAGCGGCAGGGCACAAGTGACAGAGTATTTTGAGGTTAATCATTGATTGACGGTTTCCAAGAAGAAACAGCTGATTGCTCAGCAATTATTTGAAAACAGCGGTGACTGCTTTACGACAAAATTTTGGTTTACAATGTAATCACATGATAGTGTTTTCCTAGAGATCCGTTGGCGTTCTATTACGATTGCTTGAAAAATTCTCCGTAATATTATGGCCATAAAAAAACTGACACAGCTTTTCTAGGAAACCATAGCAAGACCTTGAAGTAGTAGCACAGTTTTATGTGACACTTCTACTTATTCTGTTTGACTCTGAGGCTATAATGTGCGAGCGAGGCTTTTAAGTTTAAGTTTTTTACTTTTCTGGTTAAATTTCAAAATGTAGCATGTTACACTTAACCAGCTATTACGCAACACTAGCCCTGCAGCAAAAACAACAAATCAAAACAATCAACATGAAAACAACACTTTAAAAGGAAGAAGAAAGGAGAAAAAATAAGTATAACCATTAAATATTGAAACTTTTATTTATACAACAATATATGTCTGTCAGAGTTTAAAATAAGGCAATGTATAAGAAAACGACAAATGAACATAGAATTTTTCTTAAAGCAAATAAACCACTCATTATGAAATAGTATAAATTAGGTAGTCATGTTAAATTGACCTTCCTTTGTATTAATAAAACCATACAATAACATAGATGTGTTTAATACATTGTGTTGAAAAGTATACTGCTAGTAAACCCCTGAATTGTTAAATGAGTCATACTTCAAATTCTATTATGGTGAATCATTTGAACTAGTTTCAGAATAGGTAATAATCCTCACAATAATAATGGGAAAAAATTGCATTACAACATTGAACACTTACTTATAGAATTTTTTATTCAATTCAAGAGCTGCCTTTGAGCTTAGGCAAGTCACACGAGCCAGTAAAAATAAACCGTAAGGTTTAATCATGGGGATCAATGAAAGGTTTCAAGTTGCAGCCAACTTATGTTTTCATTACTCTTACTGTTACTATTATGTGATGTAAATTATGTTTTGTCTTATCTGCTAATATACCAACTACACACCGAAAACTTAACACGTTCACTGCAACGAACGCGTTTCAACATGAACATTTGTATGATTCAATGTTATAACTGTGGCATGGTTCGATGTTAAGATACTTTTGCGCTTACATATAATTGATTGTTGAAATTAGTTTTTATTTTATTTGATTGGCTTGATAGAAGTCTTATTCAATTTGTTTATAGACAATTTTGAATAGACATCTTTCATTTTTTTATTTAACAGTGTAAGTTATAAATTCTAGGTTACATTTTTGTCTTTACACAAAGGTGTAAAACGTTCTATTCGTGCAATATAGAGGGAATCAAACAGGTGACACTCAATGGTTTAGTTTTGCAAAGCTCCGCTAAAGCACATGATAGGCAGCCCCGGAATTAAAAGTCGTACACATTAAACTACAGGCCTAGTAGAAAACAAAACACATTTCATTAGCACATACATATACCACATTGAGAATTCTTATAATTTAGTTCTTAAACGAAAGTAGCTCTTTATTTTAAATCAAACCATTAATTTCTACGGAAACCACTAACAAGAGTGACATCGACACATAAGGTCGACTTTTGGTTAACATTTATAAGTAACATAAACACATCAATTTTACATATTATGTTGGAAATGGGTGAAACTTTAGAAAAATTATTATTCATGTCCATGATAATTGTAGAAGATTGAAAAGAATCAGTAATATTAAGTTAAGCAGAGCTGGCAAGCAAACACTTAGAAACGGCTTTGGAAGAAATCCTTGTTTATTTGTTAAATTTAGGTTAAAAAATCTTAGCCTCTCTTGGACGGTGGCTTAAAAATTGTTTACATTCATCATTCTCAAATAGGCCACAAGTTTGTATTCTGTTAAATAGTATAAGAGAAATTATATACAATTAATAACAAAAAAGTCAAAAATATCAATATGTTAAAATTACATTTGGAATGAATCTGCCTTTTTCTTGACAAATAAATATCAACCACTTCAGACAACAATTTGGAATGACTATAGGCCTACTCTTCTATCATATTCTGAAAGCATAGTCCTCAAATTTAATCATGGAGTGAGCTACTTCAACGCACTAGATTGTATAAGTGGGAAATCTGACTTTGAATATGTAAATTTTGACTGCATCGGAAGTTTACAGCAAGGAATGTCCACAACTTGGAGCCCATAGTGTTAGATACTTGAATTGTGACAGAAAGTATTTAGCGAGATGTTAATAACTGGTTGCTGACGTACTCGCACTTATCTTTATATTGATAATTCAACCATAGGCTCTGGGAAGCTGTACTAACAAGAGTTACTTAATAGAAACAACTTTTAACAAATAGGGTCAAACTATTACACAAAATAAGTTTGTTAAAAGTAATTTTAAACGTAACGTAAAATATTGTAGGAAAATGTAAAGGAGAAAAACTAAACTAATGATAGACTTACTCTAAGAGAAACGAGTCAAATAATATGTAAAATACTTAAACCACATGAAGTCTGTTCAATTGTCAGTAATGAACAACTGGAAGGAGGGGAGTTCTCAGTCATGTTTGATGGCAGAAGTAGAATTCTTGTGAAATAATCTTCTTAGGACTCGGGAACATCACTTCATTCTGGAGTAGTTTCTGTGGACAGACAAGGAAAATAATCTTCCCAATAATTGAAATGAAATATGACTTTAGTTGTGGCAAAAGCCTTTCTTCCCCTTACCCAAAGTATAAATAAATAAATACATATTTTATTGAATTGACTAGTTTACAAGCATGTAAACTCCAGCTTTGTTTGTTTATGAAGCAATCGTTTTCGTAAAATTCCAAAATCTTTTAAGAAGCCATCTGCACTGCTACAATACTAGAAATAGAGGAAACAATTCATCACAACACCATAGCCTCAAGCTAGTTGAATGCAACCAGAATATATTGGACAGAAATTGTATCTGCGTTGCACAATTAAAGGTAATTAATAATTTCAACCAATTTAAATCAAAACTAAAATAATTTTAACTGAATTAGCTTTATATGGCCTTCCTGATCCCAACAGTCCTTAACCCTCTCATCCCCTTGAAAGCGGCGGGACTTAGGAAGATCTTAGGACAGGCTGCAAGCCCAGGAGTGGGTCCATGGCCAATATGTAAGTGAATAAGTAAGTGTATTTCAACTGTCCATTATTTGATATAAAATTTTGCATTCATCCACATATAGATCCCTTTCAAACAAACATACATAACTTACATTCGTACTATTCCCATTCACTCGCTTTTCCCCAGTCTACCCTGTGAGTCTGTTTCCCCAGTCTCCTAATTGTGTGCCAAAAAACATGTTTAAACTGTAAAATGCTTCTGCAACCAAAACTGATTTTAGACGAGCTTTGAAAGGTTATTATCAGGTAAGGTGCTATCGCTTGCGGTTCTGACTCACACAGGGCAAACAAATGTAAATTTGCATCTGAAATGTGCAGGAAATGTAATAAACAAGGACATATAGCAAAGGTGTGTATGAGCTCAAGAAATACAAATGTCCATCTGATAGATTTGGACAGTTAAGAAAACAAAACATATAAGTTTATTATTATGGATGTCAGTAATTTAGAGGGGAGACCTGTTATATATAATAATACATTTATATGTTTTGTTTTCTTAACGGTCCAAATCTATCAGATGACATTTTCAATATTGACTTTTGTAAATAAGTTAGTTTATGTTAACACTTCATTCAGTAAACATTACGAAACAATTCAAGTTGACTATTAATTTACAATAGCCAAAAAAACGTTGCCAACATATTCCCAAAACTTGATTTTTGATTACACTAAATAAGTTAAGACTTAACCAACCGCATTTCACCTGAAGAGCATATGTGAGTATAAACCCAAAACTTAAGTAATATGATGTGGAATAAAATCTGTTGTTTATTTAAAACTAACGGACCCGACAGACTTCGTCCTGTCAAAAAGATTTGTAATGTGGCAGTTTGTTTTATTTTCTACCATACATATGTTTTATAAAAATAGGGATATCAGCTGACAACGAATAGCAATAAAGCTCAAATTGTTTACGTTTTAGTCAGAAAACGTTTGTATGGGAAAAAGAAAAGAGCTGTTTTAAGGGGGTTTCCGGCAATTATTAAAATTTTTTGGCCGTAAAAACCATCCTTGAACTCAATGAACACTTTTAAAAAGATTTGGCCAAATTGGTCCAGGCGTATTTGAGTTATGCGCTTAGCAACACATTTTGCGATTCATTTTTATATTATAGATAGATAATAATAGTTTACTTGCTACAGACAATAACAAAACTGAGTAGGTTCTAACCAAAGACTGCCTCTGTATCACTATATCACTATTTGAGATGCCGACCACTCTCATGAGGGTATTTTAAGGCAAATATGTGGTGAAGGATGAGTGTGATGAGGGGTAGTAATGAGTTATGCAAGGTGTAGTCTTGTTATAAACTAAGGCCGACTCTTCCTTAGAATGGGTCAATAATTAATAGCCCAATGACCAATGGACATACAAGGATCAACGGCTTAACGAGACTTCCGAACCACACAGGTGATGGTCTGATGTGTAAACGATGGTGGGAGCTGATGCGGGTATCATCAGAATGATGGTCACTGAGACTTTCTGAGCAGCTTTAGAGCTATATCATCCTCAAAACCTGACCTCCATGAAGCTGGATTACAGGACCACGCCACGAGTCCCAGTCAAAATGTCTGTGCCTGCATCTGTGGGTGGGTAGAGTTACAGCTTGCAATGTATGAAGTCGCACGTTCGATTCTTGGCGCAGGCACATGAGTTTGGATCACTAAATCCCAAAACGTGTTTTGTGATGCCCACAAACTCTAGGCTAAGTAAGCAACTAAAAACACCATTAGCGTAGACAGTATACAAGAAAACACACAAATTAAGTAACTTAGATAAATAATTAAAAATTTTCTTTACAAAACAATTAATTATCCGTAGTTTTGATTATCCGGATGGGGTCCAGTCCAAATTGATCAGGATAATTTGAGTTCTACTGTACATCTTAAATATAAGATAGCATATTATTAGTAATGATTGTTGTAGGAAACTTACCAATGAATATATTTACAAGATCTCTTGGAGGCCTAAACCTTCAAAGTACTGTAAGTTCTTAAGCCGGTAACGTGCTGGTAGTATTATCTGACTCTTCTTGTTCTTCTGTTGATTCTTCTTTGTTAACTGACTGCTTTTCCACAGGATCTTTTGTTAGCTGAAACACTGTCACTGCATTCATCCCCTTTACTGTTTCATTGAACACTTTTACTTCTTCAGCGAAAAATTCCAAGAAAGACTCTCCGGAAGGTACCATGAATAGAGACTTTAATTTGTTATGCAACGTTTCAGCTTTAGCTCTTATCTTAGCAGCTTTGCTAGCAAAAGCCTCAGCTTTTTCTTCTGAGATTTCCCAACCACTTGTGTTCCCAACATACTTCCTCAACTTCTTGACAGTGTCTACAAGTTCAGGATGTTTTTTAAGCATAAGAGGTGTAATATTATTAACCTTCTGAAAATCATCCATGTACTTTAAAGCCGACTCAGGATCGGCCTGTTTCAAATTCAAGCTACTTTTGATTTGTACGTCTAAATCAAGAAGCCTTGCTTCGGTTTTCAAAACTTCAAGAGTTTCTTTCTTGTCGTCAAGGCCCATCTTTGTCTCTATTTCAATCAGCTTATCCTGATATTTCTCATGTATTTCTTTTTTAACATTTTCTGGAAGTATTGCTCCGGATTCTATTTTTTCTCTGATTTCTCTTGCTCTTTCTAAAAGAGTAGCTTCCCACTCAATTTTGGCCTTTTCACTCTTGATAGAATCTGGTTTTTTAAGATTAAGTTTCAACCTAACCTCTTCTCCTTTAGGTGTAAATGCTACCAATGTCCCATCTTTAAGAAACTCTGCATCCAACTGCAATTGGGATTTTGACAAAGCTTGGTTGGATTTGGCTGAATGGCTGGGAGTTTTCAATCCTTGTTTATTTTTTGGAGTTGTGTTTTCTTCTTTCTCCTCATCTGATCCATCCAAAAACCTTTTGGGTTTAATTTTACGCCCAGATTTTGAGACCATCCTAGATTCAGAAGGTGTTGTTTCTTGTTCTTGGCTACCTTCTCCCATATCTTGGTAAGCTAACGAGGATCTTTTCCTTTGTTTCGAGGCTGGTTGTTCGAGTCAGAACTGTCAGTTTTCCTTCGTACACCTTTAGTTTTCACTGTTACGGGTGTATTATTAGCACTAGACTGGGATTTGTTCTTAGAGTTGTTATCCGCAACATAACTATTTTCCAGCTCACTTTCTGTATCATTGCTTGGAGTTTGAGGTGGATGAACTGCAGGACTTAGGCCTAATTCAGCATCAAGCTGAGTGAGAGCTTCATTGAACCCTTTTTTCTTCATAGGTTTTCCATATTTGGCTCTATTTTCAACATATGGACATAATTCCTCTTGTTTACAGATAGCAGTTTCATTAGTACCATAAAAATATACATGATACTTCACCTTGTTAGGGGTTTCATCTGCAACACCCTCAATACTAGCCGGCCAGGGAGGATAACCGCGCACTTTTGCAAAGATCTTGTCACCAAGCCCGTATTTTGGGGCCGACATAACTTTACCGGAGTATTTACACTGGGAAAGTTTACACGAATTTGTAAAACCAAACTGACGTCTACAATATCTAAAACTAAAGAAGAACAACTTTTTAAGCAAAATGTGATTATTATTTGGATGAATGCAAAACAACGAAACCAACGATCCGCTGGCGCTAACTTCGCTTACCAATCTTAAGAAATTAGACTCCATAAAACAGAAAAATACAGCCAACAGCAATCATCGTAGCGGGTTTACCAACATGATTAAAACTTCAAAAGATAATTTTTCACTTGGTCACTATCTTAAGGTTAAGTTTCTACTTTTTTGTTATAAAACCAATAAAAATAAAATATCGGAACACTATAATGATTTATGGAGGAGACATTGACATACTACACTATATATGTTTGTTCTTAAATATTGATATTTTAATTAAGGTGGCCGGACAGAGTCCGGACGGCGTTTTAAAGTGAGAGGAATTTTAACATGAGGAAATTTTGCAAACTATGTTCAAGTAGGTTGATGTTTTAAGACGTGGACAGTTTTTCTCTAAAAGCATCGATATTTCCTATAACCTACGAAATAGTGCTGAGGCGAATGAGGAATTTATTATGCTGAGCAAAAAGAATGACTGCTTCCCACTACTGACATTACAGATGTACAACCATCTGGCGTCTACTGCGTTTTTGAACCGGTCGAGAATATGGTTGGCAGCTAACTCCACCGTCAATCCGTGCCACCTCTTGTATATAGTGTATATATTAGTTTTAAATATATTGACGACTTCTATCCAGCATGACTGGTTATCGAAGAAGTCATCAGATATCAGTGTCTAGATAGGTGTCCTGACTATAGTGCTGTTGCATGTAATAGCAAACATGTTAAGTTTCGTTTCAAAATAAAATATTTATTGAAAATATTAAAGTGAAAAAGTGAAAACTAAGTACCTTTGAATAAAATTATTTTATTCACACTACCGGTTTCAGAGATTACTCCATCTTCGGGTGTGTACAAATAATATGAAGCCTTAAAATATTTGTCAACAAAAACTATAAATCAAATTATTAGTAAAATTATTGAAAGTAATCTATATCTATGTTCTTATGGAACAATGGTATTTTAAAAGTTAAAATACAAGTTCATTTGTTAATAAATATACAAATTTTGTTTACATTTAGCCCCATTGATAGATTCATAAAATATCAAAAACTAAAGAGAAATGATTTTACATTTAAGTGCATTAACTAGCTTAACACGTCATTTGCAGGATTTACTCCATGTTATAAGCGGGAACCAGAGTTGGACCCGCGTTCGATCTATCCGGCCGCCTCTTCGTCTACTTGTATTTAATAATGTGCGAATATAGCATCAGTAGATGAAACACACGCCTTTGAACTGCACCAAATTATTTACCAAACACATTATTTTGTAAAAATCCACCTGTGTCTCGTATACAGTAGACGTTATTTTGTTTTTCCAAACAATTTCAGGCTAATTATGTTTGACGCGGTGTGAACCAGAAGAACTAGATTATAGTTGTATAATGTATTTTGATTAACCATCCATGGGCCCGAGAACGTGTATTCATTTTTGTTCATTGTATTAAATATAACACTCAACTAATTTTCATCCTGACTTTACTGACTAACAAAACTTAAGTTAAGCTCTACTTCTTGAACATACCTAAAATCGGCATGTTGGCTGTCAAATGTGAATGTTTGTTGATGAGTGATTACCCACCATTACGTTCGAGCTCGGGTCTCACTTGGCGAATAATCGCAGCAAATCACAGAGTACTAATGTCTACCGCTCCTATTTATGCTGACCTTTGCTGCCAATCAAATCTGTGATTCGCTGCGACCATCCGCTTTCCGTCAAGATAGACCCGAGCTTAAACCCAGTTCGAACGTGCTATAAACTGCTTGTTTAACTGACGTCAAACCTTCAATTCACGCCAAGTTGTAAAAATACAGCTATTATTGAAAACATAATGATATGTATCGCGTGTACCATATTTTGATTTGTAATATGTGGGATCGACGTATTGTGGAACGCAGTTTAAGGAGCAAGTTTGGACGAGTAAAAGAACTTTCAGATTTTCCAGAACCCAGCTTTAGAAAACATTTATAGCGCGGTGAACGGTACTTGCACTACCTGCGGACGAAAAGGTGGTCAAAGTGGAAGCCAATACAGTATATGACTCGGCCAAGAAGAGTATGGAATTTACTTGCTCCAAAACATGATCCGATGGGCGGGTGGGTTCTAACTCCCTTGCCAAAAAGTAAAAGTGATAGGGCATTCCAACTCCTCCACCGCGTAGAGAGAGACACAATTTGACAATGTGTTTATTTTACCTGCCTTGGATAGGACCAATGGTCCTCTCTGCCCCCAAGACAGGTACAAAATTGAACATAACATTTGTCTTTACAGAGTTGAGGATTTGAACTTATAATTATTTTTACATTTTCTATTCTAAAACACTTAACTAATTTTATTTCTAAAATTACACTTTTAAGGTGGGTTGACATCTAAAATCTATATTTATAGGAAGGACAACTAACACATATGTTTAATAAAGGCGCTTGTTGATTTTCTAACGAATCTCCATCATGTGAAGTCAAATGGTACAACTTTACTAAAAATAAACTTGATACAATTTCGGTACAAAAACTTATCATTACTAATTTTAAAATTGTGTTTTTGTTAATACGTATTACCTGTTACCTCATATAACTAGGATTTAATTCAAACTTAAGACTCATATCTTTTTAACAAAAACTCTTTTAACATTTTTACAAATACTTCATATTTATCTACACTCTTTATAGACCGTTCTAGACAGTTCATAAGTCTAACAGACATAACATGAAATGATTTGGTGTATGTCACAGTTCTATGTACAGGGAACCTAAAAATCTCTTCTCCGAATCTCGTATTTCTTAAATGTACATTACTTAGATACACATAATTTTCACACAGATATTCTGGCTTTTTATACTTTACTACTTTATACATCAAAGATAGTACACTTAACTCTCTCCTTTCTTTTATCTTGAGCCATTTTAAAGATCTATAGTATCGTGTAACATGTTCGTCAAGTCTAAGATTAAAAATAGGCCTATACCTTATACAAGCATTTTGAGCTTTCTGTAATTTATGTGTCAACTCATCATTTAGATCACAGTATGCAGCATTTGCATAGTCGAAATAAGGAAATATTAAAGATACTACTAGGTGTTTCTTTACATTAACTGGAGGTTTAAAACATAGCCTTTTAAATTGATACAAACATTGATATACCTTTTTGTGTACATAATTGACCTGATCAACCCAAGATAAATTAGTATTCATTCTAAGTCCTAAATTAGTAACAGATTTTTCATATTTCAAGAATTTTCCATCTATAACAGTTGATGGAGTATTGTTTAAGTTTATATTCTGCAAAATTCTAGATGTTGCTATCAACATGGGTTTACACTTGGAAGCATTTAAATTTAAGCCATGATCCTTACACCACATACATAAACTTGATAAATCATCATTCATCAACGATACAGTGTCATTTAACTTATCAATATCACATTTTAAGTATAATTGCATGTCATCTGCATATAATATTGATTTACTATGTCTAATGCAATTATTTATTCTATTAATATACAAGGAAAATAGCAAAGCTGATAATGTCGACCCCTGTGGAACACCTAATGCGTTATGCATCCATTCAGATTCAAAGCCACCAACTGTTCTGATTCGTTGAAGCCTATTTGTCAGATAGGAACTAAACCACTTTACTACATTCAAACTTAAATTGTAAGACTTAAGAATAGCAATTAACAAAGTATGGTTAACACAATCAAATGTACGGCTGAAATCTAACAACATTAACAACGTTACACATCTTTCGTCCATTGCCAATCTGATATCATCAGTTATTCTTACGAGTGCAGTTTGGGTTGAAAACATGAATCGATAACCAGATTGATACTTGTACAATTTGTTGTTTTCTTCAATAAACCTACTTATTTGCAAATAAACTAACTTATCTAACATTTTAGCTAAAACACATTATATATTTATTGGTCTGTAATGTTTGCACTCAGTTGGTTCGGGTATCTTAGGCAAAGGTAGTATTACAGATTTTTCCAGCGATCATTTTTTACAATATTTATGGGGAATGCTCCTTTATACTTATGTGTATCTTTCCCTCTATGTCATTCTTATAACATACAGTTCATAGTTAACTACAGTTTTCAAGAGAACTTTTGATATTTGGCTTTTTAATTATACATATACCATTTTTGATAGAACTAACACTCAAGTCTACAGTTGAAAGTTTGTGATCGCTAACTATCACCAGTGTTTTTCTGCTATGTGAATACAACATAAACTCAACCCAAGATAAATATACATTTAAGTCCCAAATCAATCGTGAAGAAGTTTAAGCGAACTGCCCACGGAGAAACAGAACTATCATTGTCGGTTGAGGAAATTTGGTTGACTATTTGGAGTGATGCCTTATCCTGTCTTGGACATCTTTTGAAAAGGACTGTGTAACTACAAACCCATGTGAGTCCTTCCATGCTCACTTCGCTGAAGCTCTTAGGCTACAGTTTTTCAAGAGAACTTTTGAATACTCAAACATTTGTGTATGTGAAAATAAACTCAATCAACGAACTCCCAAGAAACCCCGGAGGAAAAGCTCAAAAACAAGCTCTTAACGAACTCAGTGCCGCGAAAAGCGATTACATGTCTGGAACAATTACTCAAAAAGAATATGTAGAAAAAGTCAGCAAACGTTCTTTGAAATAATTAGGGCCTATGAATTAATGTTTTACAACATTTGACGGTATGTAAATAAAATACTATAAACTACTAAGTTTGTTGTTTCAATTTCCTTTGTTTATACATAGGGGTTAAAAACCATACAAATATCAAGACATGGTGGAAAGTATTTAGGTACTTTAATAGTTTTATGTTAGTTGTTCAAAATTACGGCCGATGCACTCACTTCCCTTCCACCCTTTGCGATAACTTTGAGGGATGTGTGTCAACTGGTGTGCCCAAGCGTTCTTAATTATTTACTCTTTCTCTCTCTCTACGGTGGATGAGTTGGAATGCCCTATCACTTCCACTTTTTCGTGGAGGAGTTGAAACTCACCCCCGATAGGCATACCTGTCATAAAGCTGGCTCGCATGTGGGCTCGTCGAACCTAACGGGTGGTCAGAAGAAGAAAGAAGACTTCTTCAACACAGAACACGGCCATAGAAAGTATATAGTGTGCCTATACGACCTCAAGGGCTTGAAGAGGAAGGAGGACGTTACCGCAGCGGATCTGCCAGGTCCTCGACACCTAGAGATATTACTGATCTGGATTCTGGGACAGGCATTAGGTTCAGCAAGAATCCTTTTGGAGGGCAGGACAATGGCTCGGTCCAATATAACTTAAAAACTAATTTGAAAACTAGAAACGGGTTGATAGGTGTTGTACATAATATAAAACATTTGGCATGCATCCTCACTGAAGAAGCCGATTTTTAACTCCTAAACGCACAACTAAACAAAGGAAACACCAATACAGGGCCAATGTTGATCCTTTGATCCATAGCGCGTTTTGAATTTGACTAATCTGTGTATAGTGTTGTCCTTCAGTTACAAGCGGTTTCTGAAAGAACAGTGTTGTTAGTTATTCCCTTATCGTTCAACAGAACGGGTAAACAGGTCTAGGTTAGGCCTCTCTTATCACTCCTCGTGAGCTTCGGGTGTTCTTATCAGTGGGTAATTGAGTTAGTGCAATCGTAGCCTCATTTGGTGCCACCAATAAAGCAGGTGATACGGCCAAGCCGCCACAAATTGCGGCAGTTATCCAATATGTTACTGATAAACTGGATAAGGCAGGTGCTGTGCTGGTCGAACTACGGACTTTGTTCGTCTGTATGTGTCAGAAAATGTGCATAATAACTTGAGTAAAGAATCAATTGAAACTTTGCATTAATACTTTTCATGCTTATCCACTACTGGTATTGAATAAATAAAGAAAATCGGCACGATTCTTCAATTGCAGGTCTTGTAAAGCAATTAAGGCTAATAAAACTAATTTATAAATTGTCAGTTGTTAATTTTTTTGTTAATAGCTTTGCTAGAGTGAGACAAATGGTGTATTCGAATGTTTTAAGACTTATATTGAGCAAGATATAGCACGTTGAAGTGATTTTGGAGCTGTCGTTTGCTGTCCTACTTGAAAACGGATGGAAAAATAAGCCAGACCAATAACCGGGAAACACCCCTCTCTGAACTGAAATCTTTCAATTTCCGCACTTTTTATAAATAAAATAAACACATTTTTATAGAATAACTGCATGTTAACCTTTTAATTTATTGTAAATAAAAATAATTCTGATTATAGATACAGGTCTGTAGAGTTAAAAAAATTCGCCCCACAGATTTAGGATAGGTCGCCTCACAGCCTTTCGAAAAATATGTTTTTATACAAGCTGTGCCGGACCAATAGTACGTTTAATCTTAAAATTAGGGACATTTAATGAACCTCATTTAAGAGTGCGCAGTAGTGACCGTGAACTTGAATTTCGTCCCATAAGAGCAATGTAAAAATATGCATTTTCTTGGGACACCTCACGCCTACAGTTTTCATTGGGTTTTAATGAAATTAACCTTGGTTACTTTGATACTTTTATTTGAGACACCGACCACTCCTAGAGGGTATTTTAAGGTGAATATGGGATGAAGGGTGAGCGTGTTGAGTGTTTTTGATGGACGATGAGGTGTAATCTTGTTACAAACTAGGGCCGACTTTTCCCCAGATTGGGTCATTAATTAATAGCCTAACGAACAATGGAATGGACCAACGGCTTAACGTGACTTCCGAACCACGGGGAGTGGCCATCGTGAAAAGTTATCACTGCGCCCGGGAATCGAACCTGGACTGATTTGGCGCGAAGCACGCACTATACCACTCAGCTTAAAGTGCATTGAATGTTTTAGAATTTACATTTCCTCATCCATCAAATTGTGACATAAATCCAAAAAATAAATAAACGTTGAAGAAATTTGAATTTCTTGTTTTTACGTTTAAACAAATACAAATGTCTAAAACGTGGTTAGCGGAGACACTGCAATACATTATCATCTGTCAAATAAAACTTACGTATTTCAAAAAGATTTGACGAAAATTGTGGGCATGAAGTGTCTCAAGAAAATGCTTGTTTTTACATTGTTCTTATGAGACATAAAAACAAAATGGCCGACAGGTACTGTGCACTCTTAAGACGTTCTACAACTTTCTTTTTTCGTAGGGCTTTTAGCGGTGTAACGTATTTGTCTAAAGATACTAATCCTACTTAATTACATTATACAGTAGAATATCTCACATTCGATGATTTAGATAATTTACGTGAAATAGTTAATGACTAGTATGAAATAAATTACCCCAAAATATTACTTGAGCGTACCCCAAGTACACGACGTATACAGAAATAATTGAAAGAGTTAGCACCTGAACTATACGACCTGTTGTAACAATAACAGTCATGTCTTGTGCGTAGCGAACCGAAATGCGCAGGCGCTACAGTTAACACTGCGTAACAACATTAGATAATTATTCGGCTTAGGTGATTGGTCCAGGAACCCGTCAGAGTTTCTTCAGACTACAACGAGGATTGATCACCGATGTTATAGATTATCGTTTGTCTTTAGACAATAAGTTTATTTAAGTATAAAGACATGTTGTTATGAAAGAATTGTTGTGTAATTAAAACAAATACATTTTGAATTATTAACGAACTTGTCCAGACCGTTCTTTTTATTCATTTTGTTAAATAGTTAGACCGTCCGTTTATATTTTATCTTTCCCCTCCTGGGCAAGTATGGCGACTTTGGTAAGGGGACGACAGTAGGTTGCAGCTGCAGTCTTGACGTCGACCACCCTCTTCACTTGGTTGTCCCGGGCTGGATGGATTGCCACAACCCCAGAAAAAGTTGCTCCAAACATGCTCTCGTAGTCCCCCGTTTAGGACGATATTTTTTGGCGTAGAGATTAGAAAAGTTGTGTTGCATGTTCTCAAAAGTTTTCTCTAGGTTTGTATAACCTGGTGCTTTAAAAGTCTTACGCCAAAACTAGCAAAAAAAGTTAAACTTTGCCAAAAATGGAATATTTTAAAAGTGTAAAATGGTGTAGTTTTAGAATTTTTCGTGTATGGGGACTACCCTATCATATAAACCCGCATTTGTACGTGTCGGTTCATAAACGGCGTCGAAAACAGGGGACAACGAAACCATGTTTTGCAACCTTTTGAGCGAGCGGAGCAATTTGGAATATCGCTACTACTAGAAATGCATTTATCATGACTGGACTGATGAATTTAAAACATCTGAGCCAGAGAAGACCACCCTACTAGAGCCGATGTTTTGGACACAGAAGATAAACCTGGATTTCTACCTACCCCTCGTCCACCGGAGAGAAACAATCAGTACTCCACTATTTCAGTGGTAAACATAGGTTCTTGTTTGGTTGACTAATCCATATCGGACCCACGACCCGTAACTTGAAGGCAAAGCTCTAATCGGTAAGACCACGCGGCACGTCTTTCTTGGTCCATAGGAGAATAAAAACAGATTATCCTTTTCTATGATTGGTACTGTGCCAGTTGCTCACCTTTAGTAGTTTAATCTTATTGATTATTTAAATTATCTAATTAATCAACACATGAGTTGCCTACTGTACGATGCTATCGAAATCTAGTTCATGCCACACAGGATAGTATCTAATTTCAATTATTGTTTCGATAGTTTCACGGGCATAGTTCAGCCGATTCAATTGGTTTAGTTTCCTTCGATTCAACGTTTTTCGACTAAACAGTCCTCCCTCGTCAAAGCACGAATAAAAATACAGCTAGTTTCCTAGCATATATCAATTACTGAAAATAGTAATTTCAATATATCCAAATGAGAGTATGACTATCATAACTACCAACAACCTGTTTAAAAGCTAAACGCTAAGATTATTTATGATTTAACAAGGTAAACTGCTCGATTGGAAAAACCACTTTTAAACAATGTTCTAATGAAATTCCAAAGTGCCCTCAAGAGGGTTTCTTCAAGCTTTCCCGATTGGTTTTCCCTTCGGAAATATCTTCATGACCAAAACCTCAAACAGGTGTTTAGGAGCTGATTATCATCTTTTAATTAACGTTTTAGCAAGGTATTCGATATCTTCTAGAGCATTACAAGTTTATATTAAGCTCTCAGTGAAGAATTCTTATTAAATATTTAAGATATTTATTGCTTGCGCGGAAAGAAGATATTTTATGATAAGGTGCGTTTTAATAAGCGATTTAAAAGACTGACAAGTTAATCGGATTTTTGAGGTGGTTCATTTTTACTGTCTCGGAACGCAAACTATAGAATACTTAAAATGTGAGCAGTTTCATGGGTGTACCACTAAAAATTAAAACAAGATGTTCTTTGTCAGAACTATAGCAGACATCTTCAGTTTAATTTTAAAAATTGTAGAAAAAAATGTGTATAAAGAGGTTAAAAAGTATAAAGGTACACATAAACATGTGTATAAAATACACATAAACAACCTATTTTCCAGGTGGATTTTGATTAACTTAATCAGATAACTGTTTTCATAGTTTCGAATAGAGGTGTCCAAGATTGTGAAAGTTTATATGAGTTTTCCTTGTGGTTTGAATTGTTTAATGGACTCTCTCACAATCCTGGCTAAAAGTGGTTTTCTTTAGCCAGTTGTTTTGTGTCTGAAATTGCCCCTTTTCGACCCTTAACGGAAGGTGCCAAATCTTTCTTTTGAAGACCTAGTCTCCAATAGTTTTTGCTGGAAATAACTCTCAATCCATAGTATAGTTTTAAGGGTTTATGTGTTACAATTTCCTGTGTATGTGTACAAGTTCCCCAATTTCCAAACCATACGATTCCCTCCAAAACACCTACTCCGTCTACAAAAGCTGTCGCACTCCTACCCTTCCCATACAAAGGCTGATATGATATTCAACTGAACTGTTCATCTACTGTATTACTCACCAACAGTAGATTCTGCCAACAATATCAATAGGACAAGACCACGGCACGGTCATACGCATTGCCTATGCAGATGATGCGATGATGTATACATTTTCATCGCCGAAGGTTGGTAACTGTTGATTTACAAGTCAAATAGATGCAGTCAGCTAGCTGAGCCATGGTCGTGTTATCTGTGACAAAACAACGTGTGAACAATCGGTCAGATTCTTGTGTGAGTGCGAGGAAATTGATGCCTCTGAGTTCCTGGCTAGTTATATGATCGAAGCGTCTATATATATTACGCAGTAAACTTCTATTTTACAAATAAATGACCTTGTTGTTTATGCCATATATACACCTTTAGCCATTCCTCAAGTTACTTTCTAAAATATTTTGTTTGTCTTTACAATTCTAAACTTGATCTGAAATATAAACTTTATTTTCAAACCCACCAACGGAGTCTTTAGACTGTGAACCAGGAAGCCTTGTGCGACTACCTCTACTATTTACTACTAATAACATTTCCTACGAGTTAAGTCTCGAAAAAATAGTGACAATTACGGACCAATAAAACTGCCTCCAGGAAGGTTCAGTGACCTCGGAGATGAAAACTCTTTGTTCCACAAAGTTCCTCTAATCCGGCTGTCCGAGTCCGAGGCAGAAGAGGATTTCGAGGGCAATAAACTCAGATAAAATATCTGGCTGGTTGCGAGCGCGCGGGGCATGCGACTGGCGACGCCACGCATAAATCGCGCGCCACAAAGGGGCCGCTCAACACAAAATTTCTTGTGCAGAACTGGTCGGGTAGGTCAGTGTGTGTGAGCGGCGAGCCGCGCCGTTTCGGCCGCAAAAACTAGAGCCCGCCTCTGCCGCTGCCGACTATAAAGGAGTCAATGGCTTTGCCAAACAATGCGGTTCGAAAACATCGGTCAGCGCGGCGAGCAGAGTGCGTGCCCGTGCGCGTACGTGTGCCGCACGCATAGGCCGGCCCTCGGAGCAGTCTTCGTCAGTAATCTGTACTCACCAAATGTTATATTTCATCTACAAAATAATATATATAAAACACACCATAAACCGTTTCGGTATACATATAGATCAAGGCCAAACATGGACCGATCATACATGTACGAGTTATACATGTTTTGGAATTTACGCCTTGCGCTTTCTTTATAATTCATGCTCTTAGGCTAACTTTAGTAGATGAGTTTGAGGTCGGTTGGCAGTTTGCTTTCTTTACGTTTTTGTGCATGTTGTATTGGTCCTAGGCTAGTTTTTAGGATTTCATTTGAAGACGTGATCAGATTGCAAGTCCCGAAATGTCGTGTGTTTCCTGTTCACTAACGATGGTAATCGTCCGTAATAATATTTCAAACTCAAAAACTCTTCCATCGTAAACAGAAAAATATGTAGACAACAGTTTAACGAAACTGATAGACTGCAATACAAAACAAAAACCCCTAAAAACGGAATTTTATTGACAACTTAGCGTATTTTCTAGCTAATCACCAGAGCCTTTCTGTTTCTTTGATTCGAACAAAAACTGCTTCTTGAAAAGAGCTGATTAGTCAAAATCAGCCTCAATTACGGATCTAGGTCGGCCCATTGAATCAGCCCCACAGTGAAGACTCATTGATGCCAACCCTTGGATGGATTGTTTGGTTTTGCAATCTGTGTGTAATCCTCCCCCCTCGCCATGGGTTGCGTGTTCACCCAGGCGGCTAAAGGAAGTGCGTGTAGGGTGTAGGGCCTGACCTAGGGCAAGGGACTGGCAGTTGTGCATTGATTCACCCTTCTCTCTGAGGTCAGTGACCCCGGCTAGTTTTTAGCAAGGTTTTTGCATCTGGGGTGCCATGCTCTCTCTACCTCCGGCAGCTGTTGGTTGATAGCAGGCCGGCTGTACACTCATTCATATACAGACTTGTGTTGGTGTTGTTCTTATGAAGTGGGGAAACGATGAATGAGGAATATGTATGTTGTTTGTGGACGAGAAGTGTTAAAAAGCAAATTGAACCACGGTTGCGCTGAAAAATTAAATGTTTCTTGAAAACTATACCCAGGGTTAAAGTTTTTTAGTTTATGAAAATCACTACACATTTTTTAAGTGTTCAGAAATAATTTTATTTTAAGTCAACCTTTGACGGCTAAGACAAACTCAGGAATAAATTGCTGCATTTCTGATGACGCCTCTGCTATGATGCGGTGAATGTCAACTGAATAAAATTATTGTTATAACATTTCAGAAATGTTCTGGATGACTGAACAACTAAGTTTCAAAAAGTATTTCCCCTTGAAAATTTTCCTTATTTTTAAAACTAAAATCACGTTAGTTTTAAATCACAAAATATACTGTTGTAATCATTATTGTGCTACATTTGAAAGTTTTAAGTGTGGCAGTAAACTAACATTG
Source organism: Matsumurasca onukii (assembly GCA_018831715.1). Classification (NCBI taxonomy): domain Eukaryota; kingdom Metazoa; phylum Arthropoda; class Insecta; order Hemiptera; family Cicadellidae; genus Matsumurasca; species Matsumurasca onukii. The sequence goes on from CM032062.1 coordinate 64,042,803, forward strand.
AAAAGTAAACCACAAACAAAGCTTTATTTTATTTAATATCCTCAAATAAACAAACGTATCATTTACATTTTTAAATATAGCATTACATACGAGTTAACATACAACAAACTATTGCATTTCAAAGCTTTAAAAATGTATGTGCAGCATTAACTGGGTGTAAAAAGTAGCATCCTGAGGTTGGTCGGTAAATCTCTTTATGAAATAAGAAAAAAACCATATCAGAAAATAAGGTAGGCCTAATCCAATAAAATCTTGCAATGTAACGTTAGTTTACATTACAGAATCGAAGGAGTTGAATTAAACTAATTGCAGCAATTGTTAATTCAACAAATCATAGACAATAATCATGGACTTCCCTATTGAAAACATGGATGGAAAAAAGTAGAATAGTTTTTGGAGTGTGTAGAAAATTGCAGGACATTTCAAAACGTGTTCACCAAGGGGATACAATATAGACATAATGCGAATTTCCAACGCCATCAAAATCTTCGAAACATTGACTTCGAAACTGGTCTTTTGAAAGAACTCTTCATGTGATCTGCCGCCCTGTGACAGGCTTGTAGTTCACACGTCAGGTGCGCTGGCGCAGTCTGGTGGACGCGCTGGTAACCAGAGACTCTTGAAGTGCCGAGCATAGAGGAAGAAGCGATCAACAAGAAACACATAGAGTAAGCGGGTCAACGACCTGCAGATGCAATACTACCCCTTGTTGTGAAACCCTACACTCTCTGTGCCGCATTCAGGACCGGTAGCCTAGTCACTAGACCCTCATCTAGGACCGCCACTTTTTATGAGGGTTTTTGCAACGGTTGGCACAGCCGTGAGAGGTTTTGTGTCGATTTTGCTGTTTGGAGTCAATGCCCTTGAGGATGTGTGGTGCGAGAAATAAGGAGTTATCAATGATAAAAGAACCTTGATACCGAAAGAATAGATATTAGAAGACTCAAACGAGCCGCCTAGAAACCACTGACGAGTCGCCTAGAAGACTGATGAGCGACCTACAAGAGTCGCATAGAGGACTCTGACGAGCCACCTAAAACCACTAGTCGCCTAGAAGACTAACGAGCCGCCTAGAAGATTCTGACTAGTCGCCTAGAAGTCTATAAGGCTCTGACGAGCCGCCTAGAAGACTGACGAGTCACCTAAAACCACTGGAGACTCTGACGAGTCGCCTAGAAGTCTATAAGGCTCAGACGAGCCGCCTAGAAGACTGACGAGTCACCTAGGAGACTCTGACGAGTAGCCTAGAAGTCCATAAGGCTCTGACGAGCCGCCTAGAAGACTGACGAGTCACCTAGGAGACTCTGACGAGTAGCCTAGAAGTCCATAAGGCTCTGACGAGCCACCTAGAAGACTGACGAGTCACCTAGAAGACTGACGAGTCACCTAGAAGACTGACGAGCCACCTAGAAGACTGACGAGTCACCTAGGAGACTCTGACGAGTAGCCTAGAAGTTTATAAGGCTCTGACGTGCCACCTAGAAGACTGACGAGTCACCTAGGAGACTCTGACGAGTCGCCTAGACTCTGACGAGCCACCTAGCTCTGACGAGCCACCTAGAAGACTGACGAGTCACCTAGGAGACTCTGACGAGCCGCCTAGAAGCGAGACTACCTAGCTCTGACGAGCCGCCTAGAAGACTGACGAGTCACCTAGAGACTCTGACGAGTCGCCTAGAAGTCTATAAGGCTCTGACGAGCCGCCTAGAAAACTGACGAGTCACCTAGGAGACTCTGACGAGCCACTAGAAGGCCTAGAAGACTGACGAGTCACCTAGGAGACTCTGACGAGCCGCCTAGAAGACGAGTCTATAAGGCTCTGACGAGCCACCTAGAAGACTGACGAGTCACCTAGGAGACTCTGACGAGTCGCCTAGAAGACTCTGATGAGCCGCCTAGAAACCACTGACGAGCCAACGAAGAACTTTTTTTATCGTTGGATATACTTTAGGTGTTGTAAAGGGCTAATAATCAACTCCAAATCTAAGGAATATTGCATAACAATTGGAGGCACTCAAGACAATCTTTCACACGGAAAGAAACATCGACTCAAGTTACATCGATGTATCGTCACCTCGCTATGAAAATGAGATGATATTTTCACGTGTCACGGAGTGAGATTTGATCTCGACTGAGTTAAAGCCGGCAAGATTCCAAACTGCTTTCGTGACGTTGATAAGGATCCCTTGCGATCGAAATTTACCCCGCACGAACCCGGAATTCCCCGCTAAATACCCCACTTTCAACACGGGAAGTGAAGGTGATACGCTGTGAGGGAGAGGGTAGGTGGTGAGTGGGTTATTTCAACGTGGCGTGAAGAGAAAATACTTTCCTATCAGAAATGATAGAATTTTCTAAAAAGATTTGTGATGGCAAAGGATATTGGAAAGGTCATATGTACACTCGGTTATTATTGTAAAGCGAAAAAGCTTAACATAATAAAATCCAATATTTAAAATTAGTAAAGAAATACAAACAAACTTAAATCAAACTAAGTTAATATGGATGGAAGTTGTGACTAAGTGTACAACTAAGTGGAAGAGACTAAGTTCTTGACAAGTGCAGAGAAAGGTAAAATGCTATGAAGGTAAATAAATACTTAATTAAAAATCTGAAAAGCATAAATGTGCAAGATATCATGAAAATAAGGGACAATATGTTATAATTGACAACATCAGCTAAGAACGAAAATCAAATACCTCCAAACTCCAAAGATAAGGTCACTATTGAAGGAATATTTTCATATAAGTAAACAGCGACGGGCGATATGTACATGATTTAGAATTTATTCAAAATAATTAATTAATTAAAATTACTATTAGATCCTTTTTATTTATAAAATAATATTTTTTGTAAACAAAATATGCATTACATGTTAAGGTCTATGTTTTTAGGGAAGATCAAGTTTTAAATTTCGAAATAAAATTCATTGTTTAACGAAAGTATAAGTTGTCCCAATGGAGATGAAAAATAGCAAAGGTGAAAAGGTAAAGAAAAGAAAGATAGATAAGAAAGATAAGATACTAAACAATGATATACTGACCACGAAGTACATTTAAATACACAAAATGAACTCGAGTGTGGTATTTTAATGCACACGAAACCAGTAAACAAATTACCAAGCAACAAATCAATCAAGCACATGTTTTTGGTCCGGTCTGTAGGGGCACTTTGTTTTGGGCGCCTCCGATTGGCCGAGCGGGCTCGAGACGCTCGGAAAGGTCAGTGTTCTAGGATTTGCTGGAAGCTTTACGAGTCAATTATAGACAACCACGACCACTATTTTTGAGCACAGGCTCAATTGGGCTATTTTCAACAACAGTTTTACCGGCCGCGTCCGTTGCCCCGTTTGGGAACTCACTGGAGTCGAACCGCAGTCGTGCAAATATTGTTTCTCCGGAAAACATGGCGGGAGTACTATCGGCCTGTAGTTTTCAGCAGATTTGGAATAACTATAGCTAGGACTTATATTGGTGGGATGGCAAATTTGTATAGCATTGCATAACTTTGCCTACGTACGTTCGTTGAATGGTAGGGAGCGAGTTCATTGTATTTGCATCGGACATGATTGCAAGTGTTGCAAAGTTTAAACTTCCATGGATACCTCTAAGGTCTACATATCTAAGGTCCTTTTCAAACAGTAGCGTATGCAATCTTGGTATTTTGTTGGCGCAAAGTGAAATAACAGTTTTATCAAAAGTTTACTTGTTCATACCTGATAGTTAGCTATACTAGTTAGAGTTTGTTAATAAGGAAAGACTCATTTAAAGAATTTTGACACCATTTTATCTCAAATCAAAAGAAAACTGAATTTTCAGTGTTGAATGGTTTGTTAACAAAATTAATATTCGTACTAATTCTGTTGCTTGATATGGTATCTTAAAACCACAGCAAATAATGCAATATCTCAAAATAAAGTTTTATTCACATGGTGTTTTAAATTTAAAGTTTTTTCACATTGAAACAACCCGGGGTTATGTTATTTTAACATAATAACAGTTTTAAACTTATTTTATATTGAAGTTATATTAATCGCCAAATCTGTATCGACAATCAGTTACGAATAAAATTGATGATTTGTCCTAAGATGTTATTTATTTGTAATATTTATGTTTATCACCATTGGAACTGAGAGAACGTAGGCTTCATAAACAGAAAAAAACACAACAAAATAAAGATAAGTTGACGACAGGTTTTAAATTCATTTCCTAGAAGGTTTTGACGCTAATATGTTCTATGTGAATTTATTAACATCACCTTCACCGTTGATGCCGTTGGAATCTTGTAGAACATTTTTAAAACATTGTAAAGTGTGTCTTTTTAACACCTGAACTTAATAAATAAAAAAGAGTTCTATATTTTGAAAGAGTTGGGAAAAACAACTTTTGCTCAGGTTTGAACCTTTATCGATTTCTCTTGGTAAAAAAAACAAACTGTAGATTTGTTTTGAAATTTCGGTGTAAGAATCAAAACAGTACTTTAATACAGTTTCCTATATGCCGACAGTTATTGATTATGGATTATCATTAAGATAGGAATAACTGTCAGAAAACCGCACACCGCATAGAACCTCTGTGTCCGAGCTTTACCACGGAGTTCAATCTGTTTTATCGAGTGGAACAGTTATACAAAACCAAAGATTGAATGATTTGCGAGAAGTTGTTTTATAATTACTGAGCTCTACGTGTAACCTCTTTGGTGATCTACAAGCTGATGGGCTAAATTTGTTAGCGAAATTCCTTTTGTACGCTTGACTAGATAGTTTTTTGTTGACGATGGTGGAATGTCCGACTTTCAAATATAATTTCCGACATATTCCATCGTTAAGGGAATAAGAAGAACACGACGGTTCGGGATCTAGTTCTGATCCCGTTTTCAAGTGAAAGTAACGTACCACAAAACATTAGAAAATGAGCTAGACTAAAGTGATCAGCGTTGGCAAACATGTGGTGTGTGTGTGTTTTTGTATTTTTTTGTTGGCGGGGGTTTCTTCAGAAACAAATGCAATTTAAAACCAGGCCGACACGCAGCTAAGGGCTAAAGCGCCGCTGGAATGAGTGAATCGAATTTCCTTTGTAATTTGTTACTCTAATTCGCTACGCTCACAGCCTCGCTTCGGACTTCAGCCTCAGATCACGGGTTTTTATTGAAAGTTATACTACATATCATGAAAGGAAATCACATTTTAAATTTAAATAATATCGGAATACTCATTCCGCTGTTATACCAAAAAACACATTTTTGGAAACCGTTTTGAAACGACTAGACGGATTTTCAAAATGTTTGGTATATTGATGTATAACAACAAAATACATATTTATTTTTAAAAATAATCAAAATAAGACGAAATTTACTGTTTTAAGGTACGAGTATTTAAGACCTATTTTTTGGTGAAAATATGACAAAAATGCGATATATCATTTTTGTAATGAAATTGGACAACTAGTCGAAGTCAAAGTCAATGAATAGATACAAGTTTTTTTTACAAGTATATCTCACTCGTCAACAAAACAATACGTACACGACAAGTTAACAAAAACATTGTATAACTAAACATATCCCCGGCTGTAGACAGCTGACCACCGACACGGAGGTTCACCTGAAGACGGGATCAGATCCCAAAACGTCCCGTTTTTCTTCTTCAGTAACGATGTAAAACATACGACCTAATATTTAAAATAAAACTCAGTGACTAGATAGATTACGAGGTTAAGTTAATGGGTTGGAGCAATAAGTCAAATAGGACATTTATATCTTAAAACATTAATGCTTTATTAAAATTATTACTTTTTATTCAAATAAACTAAAATAGTGTTAATGTCGAATAATTTATTGGGCACAAGATTCGAAAGTCCTTATTCAAATGGTTTGGTTAACGAGTGATGTTTTGTTTTTCACTCTGCCAAACTTGTATTGAATATTTACATTTAGTGCATTTATAAGGAAATAATGGGGCTCGTCTAAGCAAATTGCGATGTTAAGGAATCGACGGCGCGGAAAATCCGTCGTCCACGGTCCAAGATTGTTCCGCTTAGGAAAACAATTCAACAAGAACGGAACACAATCAACTTCTGGACTTTATTAATGTTACTACAACCAAAATCATTGCTGAGAAAATGGTCAAAATTAGTGGAAAAATAAGGCTCTTGAGACAAGTAGGCATTATATAGTTCATACTATTATAATGTAGAAAATTCAAAACTTAGTTTTACCCTGATAATATACCTAAATCGTATTAGGTACACATCAACCTTTCTTTTTAATTTTAAGGATGGTAGGCTTTATACTGATTTATACAACAACAAACTTTGTCCTTAATCAGTTATCCATTATGTCAAGACATTATTATACGGGTCAATTTGTAAAAGAAATAAATGTTAAACAAAAATACTTTCATTATTCCGATGTACAGTTTATTTATTTATAGTTAGAACCAAACTTAAAGTTTTAAAACTTAAGCTTTTTGTATGTATAGTTAGAAATATTTTGATTTAATTCCTTCTTGTCCACCTTTAAACCCTTTAATATGCATAGTGAATATAATTATGTTTGTGCTATCTCAAAACTCAATAACTTAACTTTAAAAGTTAATACTTAATTTTTAAAATGTACATGCTATTTTAAAGTTTAAACTACCTACTAATGAAAAGAACGGATATCCTCCAGAAGAAGATTTAAAACATCGAACCAAACGGTTCTATACAATGCAGCCAAACATGCAGTATGCAGTAAACAATTTGAAAGTAATTTAGTCATTCATCATGGTGGAATTCAATATCCACCATGCTTCATATAACTTTACTCGAGGTCGTTGGGTCCAACATGAACTCCCAGCATTAAAGAGTTCTCTGGTTGGATACGTACACTGCAGTTATGCCGATGCTTCTCTCATGACACTGATGATGATTCTGATGACTATGATGATGACGGTGCCCCCACCTAACCTACCCCAAGCCACGACTCACTGACCTAGGTAAAGGGCTGCCTTCACCTACCCTTGTGCAGGCTTTGATCTTTTCCAGCCAGTCTCTTTGTTTTTCCTCAAAACTCCGTAAACGTTTAGAAATACGGGTCTATTCATGGTGAACTACTTTAGTTTGAATCCGCAAAGGTTTGTGCAACAAGTTACACGTTGTTTCTGTTGATGATGTTTCCTGTGTTCTTCTATGGAGATGTATTTGGCCAATAACAAACCCGCAATGTGTTTCACTTCAAGGTTTGAGTTCTAAGAGACTGACCGATCCTTTATTACCAAAATTATAAAGCTTTTTAAAGAAGCAATTGAGTTGCAGCAGAAACGCTAGCTAAATAAAGAATCAAACTTCATCAGGATTTTTTAAGTAAAAATTAACAAAAAATGAAATAACCTAAGTGTTAACGATTTTATTTGTGTAACTTAATTGTTTATCAATATAGAGTTTCACAGTTTTTTCTCTTCCCATCGAATAATTAATGTATTGTTCCTGGGACTAAATGCAGCCAGAGAATTGTAACTATTTCATCAACAGCCTATTCATCTCACGTTTTATTTTTAAAGACGACGTATGAAATTGTGCATACATCTTTATATTTACTTGACAAACTAATGAAAAATATCTAACAAATAAATCAAAATAATTACCGTTTAAGCTTTTCAAACTGATAGCGCTCAAAAACGGCATATACCACAGAAATTATGAAAGTATACATTTTTAAGCAACTTGATAACAAAACACATTGACACCATGTTTGCCAAAATACCAGCACAAGGGGAGCGCAATAAGTCCTAAGGGCTAACGTACATCAGGATCAGACCGCCCCTTCTCAATGTAATGAAATGTAATGTTGCCAAAGTTTGTTCTAGAATAATGCAAAATGCGGACAATTGTGACGCAATATTATATTTTTGCACATATAATTATTTGTTTTTTATTTTATTTATTTAAATCAGCAAAAATTGGAAAGAACGTATCTTTTGTAATAATCACGACCTTTTAGGAACCATGGAAGTACTTAGCAAGAAAAAAGAGAACCAATATAAAAACGTATTTTCTTTCCTCGCACTAAATCCAAAGTTGCATTAAAACCTTCACCCAAAGCATCCCTTCCTTAAACTATTTCGCGTCGTCTCTCCCCTCTTTTAATTATCGAGTCGAGTAGGCCCGGTATTAACCTACCCCAAGCTTGGTTTTCATCAATGGGTTTGGTTTTCCAGTCCCCAGTTTGCATTTTTCCACCCCAAAGGAACCCCAAATGAACTCCACTGCACCGCGACCTCTTCATCATAAAATGAACCTCCATCCCTTTATAACAGTGCGCAGCAACGTTTGATCTTTTTCAGCAAAACTCCCCTTCACAGCAAACTCCTTCAGCCCCCTTGATAATTTTCTGAAGTAGTGTAATAATATAAGTACGCTGGGTGCGTGGCTTTTTACATGAACTCCGATGGTTGGATTAATTTTTGCAAGATATTCAATCCAGAAGGAAAATTGAACTTGATACGTTGCCCCGAACTCGATTCTCGGCCAAATCAATAAATCGACCAAAACTTGCCAAAACTGCATTGAACACAAATTGTACTATTCAAAAATTAATACAGCATACGAAAAATCATAGCCGTGTTCAAAAAATTTGATTTGTTTCTTGTTAATAATTTTGCTCGGGTCGTGAATGGTTAACTTTTTCTTTTTTATTTGTATATCATCTTTCATTTTGTAAACAATGCTTTTAAGTGTACAAAAGTGTCATTCTTTGATACTGTAATTATTGAAGAATGTTATTAATATTAAGTAGACCTCAAACTACAAGTTTTATTTTTAACCAAACACGATATTAAAACGCGGTTCAAACCTAACTTCTAATCAGACAAAATTTGACTATGGAAACCTAGATTAATTGTGTGTCTCCTGTAGCTTACGTAAATAGCAACTTAATAGTAATGTAATAAAAGTTGGCTCACAAATTAAAATATCTTTAGCCAAGTTTTGCCTGATTTGAGGCAGGTATTTACTATATTGTTTACCATGAAATGAGTACAGCTGTAATGTACTACTGTAGCGTAATGGATAAATTATTGTATGTTCGCATAAAACATCAGAAACCCATTTTTTATTAATGTAGCATGTAAAGCAATACAGAATTGCATAACCAAATTATTTCAAACTGTTTAGATTATTTTACTGTAGGTTTGTTTTTGAAGTTGGTTCAATTTTTTTGTGCGAAGTGGTGGTGGCTGTGACTTTGAATTTCGTCTCACAAGAATCATGTAAAAACATTCATTTTCTTGAGACATCTCACGCCTACGTTTTCATCAGACCTTTTTGAAAACAGTTATTTTTGAAAGATGGCAATGTCAAAAATAACTTATTTCAAAAAAGGGTCTGATGAAAACGTAGGCGTGTAATGTTTCAAGAAGATACTTGTTTTTAAATTGTTCTCATGGGACAAATACCAAAAGGCCGACTAATACTGGACACGCTTAAGCAAAGTTTTAAGGATCTTTAGCGCAATAGGTGTTTAAAACTCGATATAACAAATCCAATCAGTTCGATCAAAAGCCATTTGAGAAAAAGTTGTTGGTATTAAGGAATTTTACAGTTAAGTACGCAAAAAAAGGATTTAATAAAGGTAGTAATAGTTTTGAAAATATGAAAATAGTTTTCCAGAGGAGAGCCTCAGAACTACTTTAGCTGACGACTACCTTACAACCTTTACCGACGGTAACGTAGTACCCCCAAAGAGCAAGACGCTCTATGATGAATATCATTCCCAACTAAAACGCCAGTACGTTTAATTCCCCTCTGAAATCAATTTCACACATATCTTCTGAATCTCAAGATTTGCTGCAAGTGTAGTATAGGCCTGCTAATTCAGCTGTCTAGCGGCAATGATTGCACCAGCTAGAGCTAGACAATCAGCCAGACACGGCTGCAGTAAGTAATCTGTCTGTTAGTTCCCAGTGGGGTTTCCTCTAATATACCAGTCACTGTCACTGTCACTAGATATGGGGAGAATAATCAACATCGCCACCGCCAGTCACGTGGTGTTAGTGGTTAAGTTGTTCGTGGCTGGGAAATCGTTTAGGGTATTCTTTCGAGAGCATGTTCAGCGGTGATATATGTTTAGAAGGGTTCAGGACTTTTCCTGGATATTGCAATTTATTCGAATTTAAGGAGGGTGGTTCTGACTTTTCTTTCTGACCTAATTATGAAGTTTGACGCGGTGTGAACTGGAAGAATTAGATTATAGTTGTGACACTTTTTATGCTTCGATGACGCTTTCTCACGTAATTGGTTTCCATACCTTACGAGAGGTATATTTTGCTTACTTTCAGTCACATATCTCGAGTGGTATAACTTTTTGGGGAAACTCATCTGATGATTTTAAAGTCTTTCCAGTACAAAAATGATAAGACTCCTGACGAAATCACCATCAGGGAACCCTGTAGAGCTCTTTTCAAGCAGTTAGAAATACTCCCCCTTCCTTGTATGTATATTTTCAAATGCCTTCTCTTGGTTTACACACACCCAGAAAGGTTTAATGCTAGACACCACATAAATCATCATTTTACTCGAAACTCCACTCTTCTGCAATAGCCCGGTCATCCAAAAAAAAAAAACAAAAACACCGTGATAATCCTGCACAAGTACCTCTTTAGTAAACTACCAAACCACCTGAAAAACAAGACCTCTCCTAAATCCTTCAAAGTATCTTTAATTCTTCTTAATCACTGCTTTTATAGTGTTCCAGAGTACCTCGCTTGGTCATCGGTACAGTCCACATAAAAAGAGCTCAGGGTTTGCAAAAACCTTTTTTGATTCTTTCTAGCCTACACAATGTGTATTCTGTCTTATAACTTATTTAACTTTAGTTGTTTTGTTAAGATTCTACACAGTTGTATGTTTTATCTTTTAATGGTCTTTTATGCAAAATATTTAATTTAAGTATTGTAATTCGACAATATCAAAACAATGTACATTGATGTAAATGACTATGACATTGGCCGCGAGTTACGTATCTAAGTTAGTTTAGAACAAAATATTTCCGAATCGACGGCCAATTACCCCTTAAATATTGACCCTGTTAACGATTTAAATCCCTGCGTCCAAGGGCTGGCTTAGCGACGCGGAAGCGATTCCGCTGCGGAAACCAAGTTTTCCGCGCTACCGGGTTCTTACCATTGGAAGTCTCAATTACACGCGCACTGCCATTATACTTATACCTCTCATACTGTACCGCGCTGTAATCTACCTGTGCACCGAATATTCCTAAGCTGCATAATTTATATTGTAATTCATGTAATTGTGGATACCGTTAACACTTGATTAATGGGTTTAAGGGTCCGCCTCAGCTGCTCGGGAGAGTGTCGTTGCAGAGGGTTGCGGGAAATAAAATGGAGACTTTAGTATTAATTCTATTTTGACGAAACGACTCTTGAATGAAAGATAAACATATTGCCTGTAGTTCATTTTTGAAATGTCTTTTAGTTTTTATACTTTAAACGGTTACAGTTAGAAGATATAGAGTGTTTTTAAGACCTTATTTAAGAAGCTAAAAAATAGGATTATCAAAAATCTAATCACAGGCAAACACATATAAACTCTTTCTCTTTCCATACAAATTAATATATCCGAACAAACCTTATCAGATAATAAATCCGAATTATACCTTTTGATAAGAGCACTATCTACTTTCTACAAAACCCTTGCAAGCGGAGGGTTTGACAGTTGACAGAAAGCCCGTTGTTTTGTGTTCCTTGGTCGGACGAATTCAGCCTTTCTCTGCGGAGGCGGACCCTTAAATACTCTTAGTATAAATGTTTACCGACAAGAGAGTAATAGAGTAAACAAAAATTAGGGAATCATAGGAGTACGTGCTGTGAAATTTGCTTTCTCAATTTATTTTATTGGTTAAGCTCAATTTTTATTAAATTGAGCATATTGATAGGAATTAAAATTTACGCATGTTTTTAAGAAAAATAAATTACTTAAAATTAAATACAGGGTGATTATATAGGGTTTAGTATAGAGGGGATATTTTTGAAAATAGCATAGCTTGGTTAATTTTTTATATAATTACTTTATATTGGTCATAAATTAAAGACAAATAGGGGGGTTTTATCTTTACTTTATAAGATACTTCATACAAAAGATTAACCGAGGTATAATTCTTTTCAAACACATCAAAGTTTACTGGATGATCCTGAAAAGACTTAATTTTAATATTGTCTCTCATAATCATTACCAAAGGTATTATTCGCTGGTTAATCTTTCACGAAAGAAAGACATAATTCTTATTTTATTTTGACTTGTCAAGTGATGTTGCTGTTGGAACTTATACTATACAAATATATAATATATTATATTTCTTTAATTTTAATCAATTCATTGTAGTGCTTTTTTCAAACGTTGAAGTTTTATCCATGTATTTAACGGATGATTAAAATATAACTGAAATAAATTCAATAAAAAGTGGAAAACTGAACATTAGTTTTTAGGTTAATAACTCAATACATTTTAAACTTTTTCTCAATTTTAAACAAATTTCTTCATATATCCTTTTAGTCTTCTATGTACTCAATTCGTCCCTCAAAACAGAAAAAACGCAACAAACATGGAAATTGAAAAATATAGTGCGGTTGTGCACACTTTCAACATAAATCTAAAATGATTATTTTTCCACGATATCAAACCATTAGTGTATTTCCCTCCTCTCACTAATTACATTCAACGTGTCCCTACCTAATTACGCACTTAGCCAATCTAATTACAGTTTTATAATTATTTATCAATCAAAAACTCAATCAAACCAAACCTGAATTATCGGAAATAATTTAAAAGTAGCGCCTAAGGGGGCTCGTCCTGTTGGTCTCATTAATTACATATTACCTCATCTGCGCTGGAGAAGTATCTTTCAATATTGGCTTGTATTTATGGTGTTCAATTTAATTACTGTATCGGTGTTTACGTTTTTATGAAGCTAAAGGAGGTTAAAGTTTAACTAGTTACCTTTTTGTTTTCAATATTCTCAGGGATTGTTTACAAACTTTGATTCCCAAAAGGGCATAACTAATGATGTAAGTATATTAGTGTCATTTAAAAATTAAATTAAATTATTACAAGTGAAGATTGTCAAAATTTAAATCTGTATTCCACTTTTTCAATACCTAAAGACAATGAATGTAACAAAGTCTATGTATCGATTATGAATGGAAAAATGGAAGAAACGTATTTACCTTTTACAACAAATCATAAATCTGGTATAATTTTAAAATGAAATTAAATTTATTTTAAATGTAGACATCGAAAACCCCTCGTGTTTTGTACACTCGGGGTTGATATAAGGCTATGATTTAGGTTCAGTAAAAGTTAACATAAACAGTAATAGAGATCAGGCTGGTAATTTTCTTCCAAAGATGGTCTTATTTTTATACTAATTTATATTAAGTTTGAGCCGAATTCGAAGTGGTGTGGAAGATAATCAATAATTAGTGAAAAACAAAATATGCGGGTATCTGGTAAATAAAGCGTTTTTTAACGTATTTCTGGTTTTTAACGAACATTCTGTACATACATACGTATATAAAGTGTGAAACATTCTCAAAACGTGTTCTGGGGGTCATGGTCAATGCTTATTTAATGGTCCCGAATCTGGTTCTTAACTTGCTGACGGCATGCATATCTAACTTTTCCAAAGCAAATTCGATAATAAGGGAAGATGCCCTTAAGGGTGAACAGTCAACGTTGTCAAACGTTGAATTTTAAGTTTGAAAGTCAATGTAAAAACGTGTTTGGAAGCTGATTTTGTACTTCGTAGTGTATAAAAAATATCGTTGAAAAGCATAATTCACAGGAAAAATTGGCTTCTAACCACATATTTGGGACATATTGACAATTCATTTAAGACCTTCAAACTAAAAATTTAACATTCTACAACGTCGCCGTTTTGAAAACTGCAACCTCTTCATCACCACATTTTCCCACCTATACTACTGTATAGTATTGTGTAGTTCTAATATAAGTAATAAAGTAACGTGAGGAATAAGGTAAAAGTTAAATAGTGCATTTATATGTTTAATTGACCAATGTTATAAGTGTATAGCAAGAATTTATTTTTCAGTACCGCAAGCACCGGTAGAAAAACACAAAACCAGTACCGGTATTCTATTTAATAAAATATACTTAAGTAAATTCTTTAGTAAATATGCAATTTTTAATATTTAACAGATAACAACATAACAAATCAAATAAGTCGTTAACCCATAACATTAATAATGGTATCGGTTGAAATCAAACAACACATGATATCATTGAAACATTAAATTAAACACAATAAATTAAAAATCCAATCCAATTCGTGGTTTAGTAAAACCAATCAAACACTTTCTACGAGAAGCCAATAATTGATTGCAATTGTCTGAATTGTAATCAAGATTGATTAGCAACAATATGACACAAATGTTGGTCAATTTGTTGATATGATTTGATTGTAATTTGGACCCTTGAGCAAAATGTAAATACTTCATCAGCTAATGATTTTGAAATTTACTATCTCGATCAAAATAATTACAATTTGTGAGAACCAAAACACATGTCTAGTTGGTAGTCATTTGAATCTTAAATAATTATAAAAATTACGTTTGATGAAATACAATGTGTATAATATTTAACAACTTATTCATTTTGGCTATTGTGTGGTATTTGCATAAAACTGCGTTTTTACGTCATGCGCATTTGTTTTTTTAAACTAATTATGATATGTGGTACTACTTAAGGATTCTTATGAGTTACATCAATTTTAAGTACAGCAACTAAACGTACTACATACATGTTTTTTTAATAATATCTATAAACCAGGAATCTTTAAGGGTATTTTTGTCGAACATGCTACCAAGAAGTATATATTTATTTATATTTAAAACTTAGAAAAAGATATTTATTTGGTCTAGAGACATTATTAATTTCAGATGAACGAAATTTAGTTTTAAATAAAGCTACAAAGTATACACTTATAAAAGATACACAAGTTCACGTAAACGAAAAGTTTTTAGACAAGTAAAATGGAACCTTGTTTACTATTTTAGATGCAATAAAGATATTATTTTTGTTTTAAAAAACGTCTAGTTTTTAATTCAATTGCCAGTTTCTAGAATTCAATAAGGAACATCGGTGTAATACTACCATATTTGAATTATTTTTCACTAACACATTTTCTGGCGTCCAACGCATACAGCACCGTAGCACCGAGACAACTGCTATACTCCTACGCCGCCACGCCTAAAGCCAAACCGAAAGTAAAAGCACCTCGTCACTCGTCACAACCAAGGCTAGTTGTACTACTAGACAAGTTACAAGTGTGAGTGAGTCGTTTGTAAACAAATCCATGCCGGTAATGACGATGAATGAGCCAGATGAATAGGATAAGCGAGTCATGCAGACGATGTTTTCGGCACGGCCAGTACACACGCCAGACTTACATGGAGGGGGAGACGAATTGGCGGGCTTTGGCAGGAAGAGGACAGGTGGGGGAGGGGGAAGGGTAGGCCATTGAACTCTCAAAAGAGCGGGTACACCGCGCGAGACTTGCAAAAACACGTCCCAATAGAGATTGGGTTGAGAGGGTCAGTGTTTGTGTGTCAGGCTGCGCGCAGTGTGGTCTGCGTGTTGTGGGATTGTAAACATGGTGAAATAATTAACACAACGAAAAGGTGGAATTAAAAGAGTTCATCAATTTAAGTACCTGGGAAAGTTATCCAAAGAGCACGACTTGAAAATTTTGCAAAAGAAATACGTTGTCAAAAGATGACAGCAGCGTTTAGATGAACTCTGAACGTTTATAATGAGAAAAGAGAAATTCAGTCAATACGACACTGTAATCAAATCAGAATGCCTTTATGCAGTAGAAACCTTAGTTCTCAAGAGACTGATTAAGATCAAATCCAAAAAGAGAAAGGGAAATTGATAAAACAATATTAGGTTCAATCAGTTGAACTAAAACATACAGACTTCGTAGTAATAAATAGAGAAATGCACCGGCACACATTTAGACATTAAGAAGATGGAGTAAATGGAGAAGATATCAACAAAATAATATTTGTGCCAAGCTCATTTTTAGGAAAAACGTGTTTGATTGGAAAGTTGCCAGTTGGTCAGAAGGAAGTCACTAAAAGAGGAGGAGTAGCTCTCCTTAAGAATAATGAAAGAAAAACTCATGCCAAAAGGATGAAGCAGGTTAGGGCTAAAGAAAACCAAGTTGAATTTCTAGAAGGTTTTTATTTGTTTGACTGAATTTTGTTCGTTCAGTAAACGGGCAAGGTAATTCTGATGAACAATACTTTCTAAAAAAGCGGCATTTTTAACATCGACGTGCTTTTTCGAAAGTTAAAATACTATTTTTTAGAGGGGTTTTAGCTTCATACGTCAAACCGAACATCAATTTTACTAATACAATAGAAATTATAAAATGTATAAAACTGTCCTAATAAAAACTTAGATAACAACACGATTTGTTCAACAATGATTGGAGATAAACAAAAATTACACACGAAAAAGTTGTTGAACATTTGATTTAATCACAAAGAATTTTCAATCATATTTTTGATCTGACCACTCGCTCACTTGCTACAATCTAAAAGCACATTCTCGCTGTCTCATTGTCGTTGTTTACTTTGTCTTCAGCAATCACTTTACTCGTATGTCAATACCTTTTAAGTAGTCACGCACATAAAATTTGAAAACTCAAAATTAGTTATGTGCTTACTCTGTACCAAATTTGAGGTTTCTATATCAACCCCTCATGTCGTTCAGACATGGCGAAAGTTATCATGTGAATCCCTATGACCAGAGATATACAGAATGTCCACAACAAAACTTTATGATTTCAATCCTGATTCCTTAACTTATATTAATAAATATAGGATATTCATGTTAGCTGTATTTGATATGTTGACTTAGAAAGTGTTAGGATGTGGATGTGAAATCTTTGTGAAATAAAAAACATTTTAACTGCATTTAAAACACTTACAAACTAATACAACCATAAAATGGCACAAGTTAAATAATGCAAAAACCAATACACAAATTCGCACAAGCAGTAAAGACGACACATGAACACACACACACGCACACAAACAGAACTCTACAAGGCTTACCAGGTCGCCCACGCCAGCCCGTAAAGCCATCTGGTGCCCACCAATACAACCATTTACACAACCATCCACCATCCTACCACAACCATACAACAAACACTTGACTCCTTCACCGCCTGGCTGGTTCTACAACTTATGGCAAACGTAAATCTTATGGGTTTTATCTTCTAGCATGCATCGATATGCCAAAATGGTGTTGCTTTGAAATAAACTATAATGGTATTTGGTGGGTCAATATAGTATATTTGGATGCAAGCTTCTTTAAACATGGAAAATGGAAATGTTTCTTTAATGGCACATTCCATTTATTATCAAGAAATGTTTGGGGAGAAAAACGATAACACCTTATAAGATTTCGTATAAATCTTGCTGATAACCACCTAACGTTTTCAATATGTTCCATAATTCTTTTTGAGTTTATGGTCAATATAGTGAAGCTGGTGACTATTGTCAAAAAAGAAATTATGATAAAAGGTATTAAGGGATACATATGGAAGGTATAAATGGTATTGCACATTTATAGTAATTGTGTTGTGCAGCATGAAAAAGCCACTTAAAAGCTAGAAGAATAACAATTTTTAAATAAAACGAATGGTACAAAATATGAATTAATTCGATGTGCCTTGACTACAAACGGTTCCTCTTAACAATTTTTATTGTATGAAAAAAGACAAAATACAAAAACATACTAGTAGACACTTACCTTCAAAATCCAAATTATATTTTCCTCCATATAAAGCTTCCCAACACGAAAACCCTTCGTTCTTTCATAGTAAAAGCTAAACTCATTACTAATCGCACATCATCAGCATATAATTGAACAAAATAAAATAATTGAAAGAGTTAAATCCTTATTTGCACACTTGAGCTGAACACTGTGGAGTAGACCTACAGTGTGAATAGACTCAGACACTCATGTCACTTACAATGCTGCAGGGGACTGGTGTGAAAGGTTCTAGTGTTATTCAGACTATAGTCTGGTCTAATGAGTACCGTGGTCCTAGAATGGCCGTATAATTGGCGCGATTATAGTGAATGCAATATGTACTGTAAATAATAATTAAGTTTTTGTGGTAGGAAAACGGAATTATCCCATAGGAACTCACTGAACATCTAAATTTGGTTAGACGAAAAGAATCTTTGAACATGTACTTCATTTCAC
Source organism: Matsumurasca onukii (assembly GCA_018831715.1). Classification (NCBI taxonomy): domain Eukaryota; kingdom Metazoa; phylum Arthropoda; class Insecta; order Hemiptera; family Cicadellidae; genus Matsumurasca; species Matsumurasca onukii. Next base: position 64,061,090 of record CM032062.1, read on the forward strand.
TTGTCAGGCATTTTCAGTTCAGAGGAGTATAATGAAATAACTTTTAGGTTATACCCTAAAGTCTAAGGCATTTTAAAATATTCACTACTTATATCAAAGTCGATACAGATTGTTTCAGTAAGCTATTGTATTTATCAGGTAATTGTGGCAGCGACTAGTTTTAGTTACTCGTCCAATGTCCTAGACAGCGCCACGATCTCCCGTAGAACTCAGGTCTAGAGACTTCGGGTTGTGTTACAGTTTTCATACGTGCAAACGTTCATAAACTACCGTTCTGTGTCTCCAAGTTTGATAGTTGCCTCTGCCTCTATCTATGTGAGTGCTCTATAAAATCTTGCAAACTAAAAAAATCGTTTGAACAACAAGATAACTTTGAAGTAATTTATTAAAGGATTCTTAAAATACTTTGCATTTTCTTAGGAAGTGTTTAAAATAATGTAATTCCAGCCAGAGACGGTAATTGTTTAAATGATTCTAGTATATGATAATCGATTCTATAACTAGTTAAAGAGCTAGTAAGAACATCACTGCCTTGTACTAAACTGCATGTATTAAGGCAAAATAAAACGGAACCATAAATGTCATGAATAAGGAAAGGTTAGAATGTCTAATTGTTTAAAATGATTGCGAGACTCAATAGGTTCAGACTCTTGAAATGGTCTGCACGATTCTTCTCTCTTATGAAGCCTCAAATTACGTACATTAGGTGAATAGTCTTTATACATATATTTTTTCTTCTTCACTCTTATACTCTTCAAACGAATAATGCCCTTTTTTGATATTACAATAACAGGATGGTATTATTTTAAAGAAACACGATGATATTGCAATTTTCTTGCAACCCTCGAATATCGTGTTGTAGGCCTATAAGCGCAGTAAAATATGAGAGTGACGAACGACAGTGGCGCCTCGTGTGGTGTGGTGGTCGTAATAACAACTAATCAACAAGAAAAGCATACTTCCGCTTCCGGAGGCGGCAAAGTTAACCGAATTATGACGTCAACGTCTGAACCAGGCACAGAAGGCAAGTCTGCAAGTGTTTGTCTTCTACCAAAATGCACTATCCATGGTGCAATTTTGGCATCTTCTTCTATTTTAAATTTTCATACGGCTAGACATTTTAATGTTGAAACTATAAAAAGATTGTGTATGGACGATTGACCAGTGTTTGAATAATCTGTGTGGAAGCACGAGATATTTTGTGTAAAGCCACTCACGAAAGTCCTAATTCCTAAGAAGGTCTTAAGAAATCCGGGTTTGAAAGGTCGTGCTTAAAAGTCTCCAAGAGCCGATTTCAAAATTCATCATGCGCGGGACGGGACGTTGTAGATCTTGGCATTGTAACTAACTATAAATAAATAAATTGTAACTAACAACGGTGATTATTCAACTGTGTGAACTCTAAGATCATATAGTTAAACAGCTAAACAGTTAACTGGTTCATAATTATCTAACTATTTTAGTTAAATTGTTGTTGGTCCATAAAATTATGTCGTTTGAACATTTTGGGAATGCGTTTTGATAAATTAGCAGGTTGCTGTGCTTTCTGCTTTTGAATCCTTCTGAGATTTAATATACAAAGTTAAAACCGAAACTCCTGTGTAGGATGGCAAGAGTTTAGCTACGAGACCGTCTGCACTTGTTAAAACATAGTGGCCTTAAGTAGATACAGTCAAAGGAGAGTGAGCATCCCAAGTCGACAAATAGCTCTATAACTTTAGAATTTCTATCTTTCTGATTACTCTTTTTTGAGTAATCCCCCCATGAAAATATTCTGTAAGTTCTATGTGGTTAGATTCGCACGTACAATTCAATTTGAAAACTTGTGTCAACAACTTCGAATTCAATTCAACTTTGAAAATTGAAAGTATGCAACCCTTTTCAGAACGAACAGATCTTTAGTGTTTGGTGGATGATCACCGGAGATGTCCAGTTCCCAGACTACTGACGATGATGGTGGTTAGGACTCTCAGTTCACGTAGGGTCCATCCTGTGTGCGTGTCTTGAGTTACAGTCACCAACACACACACACACACACACACACACATACACAGACTGACAGGGTTATCGCACTTTGTCTAGACTATCCTGGTACACAGACAACACTGGGTTACTGTAAGATTATTTCACTATGCACAAATCTCGGTCACCTCTTTGAAAAACTCACAAATTCCATTTGAATAGTGAAAAATATTTTCTTGGTGGGTATTTATTCTCTAAAAAGAAAGGTTCTTACCAAAACTTAGAGTTTATTTATCGGATAGTTTGGGCTATGAAAAAACTATGAGGGGGTGTTTCGGATGAGTAAATGAATGGATCAATGCTAAGAGGTAATTTGTATAAAGATGATTTCGATCTATACATACGACCTAATAAGGAGTCTGATCTTCAATCAGACTTACATAAAAGGCGATTGTAATGAGTTACATGACATCCCTTCCAATATAATTAATTCGTTTTCAAAACTAACTTTTCAATAAAAGAAGTTCTCATTCGTTACCAAATCACGTATGCACGTATGATATTTGGCTCAAACTTAATGTAAATTTGTATCTAAGTAAACAGATTTAGTTTAGTTAGATCATGCAGGTTATTCTTTCCGAAGGTTGCCTTGCTTGGGTACAAATTTATAGTTTGAACCAAATCCAATTTGTGGTGTGCGAGATAATAGATAGTGAAAAAGCAAAATGACGTATATCTGGTAAACGAAGCGATTAAAAAAACGTTATTTGTTATGTAATCTTTATTTTGACTCAAGAAACTTATTCCCAAAGTTCGTGACATCCTTTTGTAAACACCTTGTATAATTGGACAAATTGGATACTTTAATTAGGACACTCTTGAACCCCATATTTTATACCCATCCCACAATTCACAACAACGTTATTGTAGCTTAATGAACTAATTAATTCCATCGACGATGCTGAAATTTCAAAAATGGGCGAACAAACTACGATTTCTTTTAATACGTGTAATTAGAAACCTTGCCAATGCTGTACCAATGATACTGAATGATTTGTCCAGACAACCCTCCTGAGGCAAGATCATCACTCAACCTCCTGCACAGCCTCCATCATTTGTCTGCAGAAGCACTGCACTCCTCCATCAGTCTTGTGCAGGAGTTGATGGCTGAAGAAGAGATCACTCTTCAGTGTCGATACAAAGTGCCTGCCGGCTCCATCACTTGTGCTGTGTCCACTGGGAACATCTGATGGCTTAGTCAGCGTGATTATACTCTGTAGAGGTCTGGTTGAGTTCTGGGCCCAGGAGGCTACTGGAGGCACTCTATTGGAGGGCTGTTAGCTTTGAAGAACCACGAAAGAATAGATTCCGGTAGATGCCCTGCAGATTATTTGGGAAAATGAATAATTGTTATGAGGAGAAGGGCACATCTTTTACATGTTGACATAGCTTTTAATATTGATTTGGCATGTTTAAAGTAACGTAGGATCTAATGCTGATATTGTTGAAACCAAACAAATCAAACACTAGTTGATTTGCGCACTTGATGTTTGTATCGGTGGTCTGGGAAAATAAGACTGTAATACAACTGACGAAAATGGTAGCTAGGGGTAGAAAATATAGTCTATGTTTATCGTAGATTTATTATTGAAGAATACTTCTAAGGTTGGATTTTTATTGGACATTTTACCATAGCCATCCCTGGCTAATGGGGGGTTTAATTTTGTATAAACCCCTGTTTATTCGCTACTAATTACTTACACGAATAGGTAAAGTCAGTTAAGGGACACCAAATCGTGAGTTTAAGAAATCACGGTGCTGATAAATAGTTTTAATTGTGTAATAAATATCCAATTACTTACGCAACTTTAATTCGAATAATGCGTTACTCACCACTAGTTACATATTGTTAATTTAGATTTATGCAACATATCTATCATAACTATATAGGCTATTCATTCCTGCCAATCACAAAAACTGACAAATTAACTGTCTCATTTGGTAATTGTTAACGAAATTCAGTTCACATACGCACTTTTAACTACAACCCCTAATTACCAGAGCAAGCGTGACGAGGTCTCCCCTGGGTAAACCAACTCGGAACCGGAAATGCAGTTTTTCCTGACGATTGGTTAGTTAACGGGCCTGCCGCACGGAGCGCTACGGTCATCAATCAGCCCCATACGTTACATTGTTTATACCTTATGCACACGAAAACTGCATAAACTGTCAGGAGAGGGGGAAGGGGAACTGCATTGAGAACGCACAGTGTGAAACGGCCCAAGTTGCATGTAGGGGGGTCGTATGTAACCCACCCCACGCGCCACGCCATCGCCCTAATTTTTAATTGCCCTTCTTTCATCGTAGGGGGAGAGTGATAAAAATGCAGGTGTAATTCCGAAATGCACGAAGGTTGGCTATAAGATATGGTATGGGTTTTACTTTTTTGAGTTACATTTAACTGGTGGAGGGACGAGGTTTGATGTGAATAAATATTATGGAACAATTACTCAAATAGCCCGTACAACATGATCTTTAGCCTCTTTTTCTCAAATTCTTTGGTACATATTTGCTTGGTCATGTTTTTCTTTGGACCTTTTCTTCAGGAATATTAGAAGACTATCATAGAGCACTGCAATTCGAAATGTATGTTATAGAACCACGACTAAATGGTAAATGGTTACCACCTCTTCGCAACCAAAACTATTACTTTCGACCTTAAGTGCACAGTACCTGTCGGCCATTTTGTTTTTCGTCCCATTAGAACAATGTAAAACATGCATTTTCTTGAGACACTTCACGTCTAAAACTTTCATCAGATCTTTTTGAAATAAGTTTTATTTGACATTTGACCACATTTTTGAACATTTTGTTAGTTTACGAGTAAAAACAAAAGGTTCAAATACAAAGTTTCTTCAATTTTTGGATTGATGTCACGATAGTCGATAAATGAGAAAATGGAAATTCGGCTCAGCGGAGGCACAAACACAATTAATGCAGTTTAAAACAAAGTTTATTTAATAAAAATCGGATGAAAACTGTAGGTGTGAAGTGTTTCAAGAAAATGCGTATTTTTACATTGCTCTTATGGGACGAAATTCAAGGTCACAGCCACTACTGCGCAGCCGCAATGTCTGTAGGTGCTTAGTTTGTTTATTTTTGGCAGGTTTTCATTTTACTATGTTTTCTAACTTTCAAAACCGTTGTGTATGATACCGACAGAGTGCTGGCAAATCTCACTGAACATCACTCCCATTGCAGTTACCCCTTTTTAATGTTGAAAATTAGAAAATGAAATGGTTATTACTTTACTGAGGAGTTATTGAACCTCTTGCGTACATTAACGTTACGTCTAAACCGGTTAACTAACCAAGAGGCAACATTAAAAACCAACCAAGCTTGAAAACTTCAAACTATCTGTTGTAATTCTTTGTTTGAGTTTTTTTACAATTGAAGAATGTCTATATTTGAAGTATTATTCCGGACGTTTTCCACTGTTATAGAGAACAAGAACACAACGTTTCGAGATCTGTAATTTTGAGCCCTTCTTCAGGTAACATAAAACAAAACACTAAACATGAGAAAATGAACTAGCCTAAAGAAATCAGCGAAAATAATCACTAGCAGAACGAAGACCCCAACACTTTGTGTTCTTCTTACTCACGAACGATGAAAGACGTCTGCAATAATATTTAAAACTCAGGAATCGTAGTGAAATTAAAAATTTAAAAACGACAAATACATAGAAACTAACTCGTACATTCAAGTCTCAAGTGCAGAATCAGTTTACAAAATATAAAGACCAGAAGAGCGATGAACAGAAAAGCAGAAAAGCTTGAATGTTTCCTTTTTCAGTGACAGCTAAATGCACCAATTACACTCTCACACTTGTATATTCATTTCCCGGACCTACTATAGGTTACTCATTAGTCCATTCATTCTTCAATCTGTTCACACTGGACTCTTTCACTCCAAGTGTCTCATTCTGTTTACATTTGTGTCATTTCATTACAAAAGTGGCTCTTGGTTGGGTTTTGTTTCAGTTTCAACAGTGTTGTTTTTGGAATTTTCCCAATTAATTAAGGGAGGTTTTAATGAACGAGTAATTTTGTTAAGTGTTGGGTTGTGTGCGTTTTGAAAAGAGGAAATTGCGGTTTGTTAATTTTAATTGGGAATTATGTTTTGTAACGCTTTGGTGGTAGTCTTTCAGAAAGGTTTGTAATAATACTCAGAGGTTAGTTCTTAAGGTTTATTATATTGCGATACATTTCGACGTTTTAAACATTTTTTATTGTCACAATACAAAATTATTTGCGTTGACAAAACAACAAAACTATTAACAAAAACAACAACAAAACTAATCTACTGTAGTAAAGCCAATGTTAACAAATCAGGGCCTAATTGTTACTGTGTAAACTTAGTTAAAAGCGCCGGAAGAATTTAGGAAGTCGTCTATAGTACGAGCCTGTTTTAACTAGAAATTCTTTTAAAACGTTTTTAAAATTTGAATTAGATTTTTAGCTTTAAATTTCCAGGAAGATTGTTAAACTACTTTATTCCCATGTACCGAGGAAGATTTTCAAAAATTTTGACTCTGTGATATTCATTTCTAAATTGATAATTTTGCCTTGTATGATAGCAGTGAATGTCAGCTCCTGACATCTTATCAAATTTATTTAAACAAAATAAAATGGTTTCATAAATATAAACACTGGGTAATGTCATTATTTTTACATGTTTGAATATATCTTGGCAGGACTCACGAAATTTTGCTTTTGCTACTATTCTAATGGCTTTCTTTTACAAAATTAAGAGCCGCATTAATCTAAATTCAGAGCAAGCTCCCCAAAGTGTAATAACATATGACAAATGACATTGAATCAAGCCATAATACGCTATTTTCAGTACATCAGTACTACAATAGATCGATAAGTGTCTGATAAGGTAGATTCCAGTGGAAACTTTCTTACAGACGTAATCAATATGCTCATCCCAAGATAGTCTACTGTCAACATAGAGTCCAAGAAATTTGGTGCTTTTGACTTCTTCAAGTAGTATATGTCTTCAATTAACACCGACGGTTGATATTATTGTATTCAACTGAAAGTTAAAAACGCAAGTTCAAAAGTTTGTATGTAAATTTGTTTTGGCAATACAAAACATGCTTGTTGAAAGCTTTTAAATTCTAACTCATCAACATTTTTGCTGAGACCGTTAGAGTTGTATCATAAGCGTATAATATAACTTTTTCGGGTTTAACCGCTTGATTAACATAAAACCGTTGTAAAAATCTTGCCGAAACCTCTTTGTATAATGTCATTCTTCGTTTGAGCTTAGTTTTAGTCTAGAATACAATTCTAGCTTTCAGAGTGAGCAATATTTAAATTTTACTTTATAGTCCGTCTCAGTAACCTCAGAGAAGGCTGAATTCTGGCCTTTTCAACTGATGCTTTCAAACCATAATTTACGGCGGCTTGTTTTCGCCTTTCAAAATAATTTTTAGATAATTAAACATAAAATATTTGGAAACTAGTTTTCCGACTACTTTTCATAGTTTCACAAATAAACTTTGAAATTTCCAAGTTTCAGAGTTTCTTAACTCCATGTTGTATTCTTAAAACGCACAAAAATCACTGTTAAAAATCTCTAGAAGTTAAATATATCGTGTTTATTCATGGAAATTCACTTTGAAAAGTGTAAAGCTGCCCACCGTAAAACCTTGCATTGAAGCTTCGCCACGCAGCTGAGGCGGACCCTTAAAGTTCATTTTTCTTTAGTAAAGTTTACTTTAACTTTTCATTTAGCTTGTTTGGGCTTCACTAGTGATTACGTTTTCGAAGAAAGAACGTTTACGGATGAAAGAATCGTGTCTGGTACGTATATAGGGTAATTAGCCCATATTAGGTGTTTAAACTAGCACAAATGCTACAAATTCGTTCTAATTTGCGGAAAATTGATTTAGCTAAAATGAAATTTACCTTCCGAATGCAATGATATTTTGAACACATTGATCTCTCACTTGAAATATATGTTCGTAACAAAGCTGGACTGTTGAAACAATAAAGACATTACTCTGGCTAGGTGGAGAGCGATGTTATCATGATGATGATGATGTGACTTCGTACAATAAATCATCTGTACAAGACACGGAACAGTGCTACCAACTTCTGGCCTGTTTGTTTACATCAACAGCTGTTTCACCTTAGACGAAACAATCAAGTCATCTGCATAACATGTCAGTGTCAGAGATTCTGGTTATTAATGACAATTCTAGAGGATATGAATCTGTCTAATCATATTTTCGGTCTTTGCAGAATGCTGCTGAATATTGTATGATAACTTCTAACTAGCTTCTACAACGTAATTAAAATTTTCGTCTGATACTAATAAAGATGTTTAAGAATAAAAGTGCTGTTTTAAAGTTTAGTCCTCAATATGTAAAGCACGTTGTAAGACACTCGTTAGTTCAGTTGGGGATCGAACCTGTGAACTTCAAATTCGCAGTTTCATGTTCACCAGCAATTAACTTAGTTATTCTCTAAAAAATATATTTCGGTTTACTTCAAGGTTAAAAAATATTCGACTAAGTAGTGCTTAGGTTGACCTCTAGACCTCAAAGTTTCGACAATTAACGACATATATAAGCTAAAAGGTAAATAAATAGAACCTGACGGCTGAAACAATTCTGTACAGTATACTTCACAACTTTCCTCACAAAAATCCCAGTGCATTGTAGAATTCACTTAGACGACCTGTTGCAGAAAGTAAAGTCCTGTTACTTCAGGATTATTCACATTTCTCGGTGATTGTAGGGGTCAGGAAGAGTTGGAGGTCGAATCAATTACATGACCCCATACTTGTGGACATTTGTGCATAGACTATCTTTAACTGTGAGATTTCTCCGCACTAAAATATTGTTTTAGTATTACAGCATAACGACCGCCAAATGATTGTTTGGCGTATGGTTAAAAAGCTTGAATTTGGTCGAATAGATGTACTGACGATGAGTATATGCCTATGACAATGACGCTAAAGATAATCAGAGTTGTTTGATAAACATGAAAGTTTAGTTTGATAACTTTTTGCAACACAGATAAACTCTTTCTCTTTCCATAAAAATGAATATATCTGAATTTAACCTTCATTAAGTGCGCTATCTACTTTTACAAAACCCTTACAAGTAAAAAGTGCAAAGAACTGCACTCAAAAAAAACAAACACTGCAGTACGAATATGTTAAATTTTGCGTTTAAAAATGCACTACGACATTAACTTTCTACCTAGGACTATGGACAAAAGCTTCCTTTAAACGCAGTAATAGTTTTTTCTTATGGGTAATAATTAACTTTTAGTACTATTTATTCTCTTGTCCTGCACGTTTTCTCTTGTTTGTTTACTCCTGTTCCTCTCCTGGTTTACTCTACTGAACCACCACATCCACCGGCGCCAGCAGCCCATCTCACCGGTACCTCCGGTCATCTACAGATCGGCTCTCCGGTAACGGGCACATTACTGGCTATAGTTACTGCGGCCCGGGGACGTTACTGCACCTAATTAGACCCATCTCTCATGTGCGCACTGCGCACTGCGCACTGCATGCCATGTGCATGCGTGGAGTTCAGCCATGCGTGAATTGATGAACTCGGACACTAGCGCCATCTCGGAGAAACTGCGCTCACTGATGGAGTTGACATTTTTACGGAGAAACCCGGCTGGAATTGATGGCTTTTGTTGTGTGTGTTTGCGAGAAGTAGCGGTACACGTATGGTTGACAATGTTGCGGGCTTCTGAAATATTCATTGTACTCCAGGATCATGGCGGTTTTGTTTCATTGATGATTTCCCTTCGGTGCGGCTGGGTTGAATCTTCATGAGAGGTGCTCCTGTAAAGTAAACATATGTATTATTGTGTTAGCGTTCTATTCCGTACTAAATTACTTTTGCTACGTAGAAAAGACTATTCCCCGCAAGCACAGTTTCAATAAGAACATAAATTGTACACTTTCCTAAGGGAAAGCCCAACTTTGATCTTTAAAAATATCGGAATACTTCTTCAATTAAAACTAGAAAAACGCTTTAAATCTATATGCATAATACTTTAACTTTCGGTATGGAATACCCTCCAGAAACAGGAGCGACCGGGGCTCTTCCCCGGAAAAAAATTAGAACATATAACCTATGAAACACGTTTTTGAACGTTCTGGAAGAAAGATTTACCATTCTTAAAGATTCCAACTTTATATCGTAATTTTTTAGAACTAGCTTGAAAATAAGGTTAATTTAATTTTTTTGCGATTGTGCTTCTTTTATCTTGAAATTTACATTTGCCACAATATTTAAATACAAAAGGTTTAAATACAAAATTCCAAAGTCTTATGAATAGCTCTGTGTAACACAGTATTAGTACCACTTGCATTCAACCACCCCGTTCCAAAGAGAGTGAAAAAAATGCTTTTACTTGGAATTCAGATAACAAATACTACAATTACTAATATTTTGTTCCAAAACATACTTTTTTTAAATTTGGCTTATTATTAAACATTAAAATAATATTTCCTAAGAACCAGGGTGGGGCCTTGGCCCCCTGCTCTCGAGTACGGGAGCCAATGAACTGAACCATTATCCCAAATAATATAATCCATGGTAAGGCCTACTATGCTAAAATAAGAAGCAACTAAATCGTCATAGGGTTGAACAACGTTTGAACATATAAAAGAAAACCCGGTTTCATGTAAGCTTAACAAGTCAGTTGAATAAATAAAGTTTATAACAAAACCGTCAAACTATTATCAAAACATGTACCTGCACAATAAGAAATTAGGATAGTTACTTAAGTCGCTGAGTGTGTTAAATACTCAGACTAACTGAGCCGGAACGGGTGTATTTCGCTGACAAAAGCCCGTCTAGAGGTCCGCGTGTGTCTGTGCGTATTTTTACCATCAAAAGCGCCCATAAAGACGGCTGACGACGGGCCCAGCAGAATGCCAAGTATTTCGGACTCGTTTTTCGGTATGTGAGGGCCAGTGCAGACAGCCTTGGCGCAGGTCATGAATCTTTGTCCAGACGCATTTTGGTTCCCGACCCCCAACGCAGTCTGCACCTAAAAAGAGAATACGATCTTGTTGGTCTGGACCCAAAAAACTGGTCGAAGCTCCGCTAAAAGCCATTACAGCTGCACAGAAGAGAAGACGATTGCATTGTTTTACAACACTCTGCTAAGAGATGTTTTGTTATTGGAGGGTTTTGTCGGAAATTAAGTTTCTGTCCCTTTTTAACGGTATTTTAATATCATTGTAACGTTCAATTTGAATTGACACATGATAACAATGTTTTAAAAATCACAGTATCCATGGACTTATGAAAGTTATATTGCTCAATTTGGAATTCATCAAACTTAAACTTTCCGGTGGCAAAATATTTGAATTTCAATTATAAATGTTCTTAATTATTGTACAAAGACGGTTCAGAAATGGGCATACAGTACTAATTTCCCAAGCTTTAAACTTACGTCCTACATCTTGTGTTATATGGTTAAAAAATCCCAATAATTTAGCCATTCACGATTATAGTCTTGTTGTATAATGTATATGTTATTAAAACAATCCCCAAATTCTACTTACACCATACTCGCTAATTACTCCAACGTTCAACCATTATTCAAAACGCAAGTTCCGTATCTATTTGCTAATTAGGTAATTGCCAGGTTATTGCTAATCAATGTAGATAGTCAAACTTTTGGAGGCTAGAATAGATTAGGATATATAAAGGCAGGTTAGACAAAGTGTTACGCCAGTTAAACGTGATATCTACGAAAAACAGTTCTCCCTGTAAACATGTACGACTGTAAGTATATTTTACTTTAAATGATATTTATTTGTTCTAGAGTGTACAAAAATGTCCAGTTTATAAATTTGGCGTTTGAATGTTTCAAACTAAAAATATCCAGACCGTGCCTTTTACCATAGTTTGAAACACACTCTTTACATTATGTAAAATACGTATTTTAGGTCCATCTTTATGATTTTACATAAGTTACGAAGAGAATCGTATGCAAAAATTGGAAGAACACCCTAAATTCTAGAGTATAACGTACCTCGACACCATGGCTGTAATAAAAAAATTAAAAACAACATCTAAATTAAAAACAAAACTTTCATAGCAACAGTTGAGCTTCGAAGAAAGATTTTTCCAAAATTTAAATTGTCATTAGTGTTACTAAAAATACAATACAGGCAAGGAAAGTGTATATTGTAAAACATTTTGTCCGTTAGATGCACTCTTAAAACCGTGACATATGTATAAATTAGCTAACTTTCCTAGGAAATAGTGCGATTTATTCATTTAAAACACCACAGAGAACAAAACGTCGTAGGTTTTTAGTTTTGAGCGTCCCAACACCTCCTAAACTGGGAGATATTATTGTTTCAAAAACTACCCTTACATATAAACATTCTTCAACATTCAAAATTATTTAAAACAAAATTAAAAAACCTTGTATCCAACTTTTTATAGTATAGAAGAGTTCTTAGAGCACTCGCTTACTACTTAAAAGTCTGGACAATTTTCATAGTTATTTTATAATCAAATTAAGTTTTAAAATTATTGGTATTATGAGGCTAGTGGCTCATATATAGTTATATTTTCTTGTTATCATAATGTACCAATACAATTTATATTGTTCGGTAATTAATACTGTTAAATACAAGTGGCAGAACTTTAAATAATATGTGTGTTTGCGAGACCACTCCACAGATAATTCTTTTTTGGTAAGACTTCCAAGAAATTTAGTTTAAATTTTTAATAACTAGGTTAAGGGTCCGCCTCAGCTGATCGGGAGAGCGACGTTGCAGAGGTTTGCGGGAAATAAAATGGAGACTTTAGTATTAATGCTAGTTTGACGAAACAATTCTTAAATGAAAGATAAACACATTATCTAGGGTTTGCCTGTAGTTAACTTTTCAAAATGTCTTTTAGTTTTATGCTATTTACGGTTCAAGTTAGGAAATATAGTGTTTTTAAACACCTTATTTAAGAAGCTAAAAATAGGTTTATCGAAAATCCAATTACAGCAAAACACATATAAACTTGTTCTCTTTCCATAAAAATTAATATATCAGAGTTTAACCTTCATATAAGAGCGCTATCTGCTTTCTACGAAACCCTTGCAAGCGGAGGGTTTGACAGTTAGGCCGCATCAGTTGAAAGAAAGCCCGTTGTTTAGTGTTGTTACGTGCGCGGTGCCATGTGTTCTTTGGTGGAGCCTTTCTCTGCGGTGACCACGGAGGTGGACCCTTAAGTTTGTTAACTAGCAAAATGAGTTGTGGCGTATTTCTGACAGTTATTTGTATTGGTTTGATCTTCATTTAGGTTTGAGTGGCATTATAACTTTTCTTATTCATTTGCTAAAAAATGCGTTTTTTTTTTAGATTTCAACGTTTTTTATCGGTATGATGCTGATTGGATGTTCATGCCAAGCTGAGTCCAAGAGTTTAGCCAGAGGGGCTAGAAGATTCGCCAGATCCGCTGAATACATAACTGCAAACATGGAAACAACCACAGGAGGAATGGAAACAACCACAGGAGGAATGGAAACAACTACAGGAGGAATGGAAACAACCACAGGAGGAATGGAAACAACCACAGGAGGAATGGAAACAACCACAGGAGGAATGGAAACAACTACAGGAGGAATGGAAACAACTACAGGAGGAATGGAAACAACTACAGGAGGAATGGAAACAACTACAGGAGGAATGGAAACAACTACAGGAGGAATGGAAACAACTACAGGAGGAATGGAAACAACTACAGGAGGAATGGAAACAACTACAGGAGGAATGGAAACAACTACAGGAGGAATGGAAACAACTACAGGAGGAATGGAAACAACTACAGGAGGAATGGAAACAACCACAGGAGAAATGGAAGCAAATACAGGAGAGAAAATGGAAACAACCACAGGAGGAATGGAAACAACTACCATGGGAATGGAAACAACTACAGGAGACATGGAAGCAACGACAGCAGAAACTGAAATAATTCCTTATCCAATGAATGATTTTATGTGAAGTGGTGCAAGTTTTAAATGTTATATTTCATGCTCATGCTGTGTATAAGATACTCGACTAGTGATGCAGCTGGACGCAAGGTTCATTGCTTTCATTCTAGCTGTGGTAATGTGTACCAGAAATATAGGGTTTTAAGAAATACAACTTAACAATCATCGATTGATTTTAATGGTCTGGATTTGTTTACTCCTTGTTTTTAATCTCAGTTGTTCAAAGTTGAGTTTTTATCATGTAGAAACAATTATTCCGTCGTAAGAACATTATTGCGCGTGGGATTAAGGGTTCGGTCGTTAATTTGAAGCTTTTGGGCCAAATTACATTCAATAAACGTATTCTTGTAAGATCGTTGGTATATTCTTGATTTTTTTAGAAACGTAAGCCATCACCATTTTTCAGAGATTTCTTTGAATATTGTTGTGTTATTTTAAAACTTGATCCATCGTAAGTACGTACTACTAAACATACATGGGAAACCCTGACTAATCCAGAGGTTTTGGCTTAGAAGAATATTCCCGCTGAACTATGTACAGTAATTCTAACGAAAGTAACATCATCCTTTGTTTAAAACGCTAGCCAAAACCTATCAAACTGTACTGAGCAGCAAGCAGCTTCGATGTAAAGTTATCCATTCTTCATTATCAAATTTAAGTCTAATAAGCAAATCATGATATTTCATACCGCCGCGCGGCAGTGCTATCAGCGTGATTCACATCAAATTAGCCTAGTTGAGGCGGATATTAATTAAAATGCAATAAATAATTGGCTCGAAGCCGCAAGCGTCAGAAAGAGCGGGAGGGGTGTTGATGTTTTCATAGCTGTACACTGTGCACTTTTATACATATTCATTCGACAATTATATCACGCGAGGGCGACGGTAATTGGGCAGATCTAGATGGCGGAGGAGCGATGCTAGCGCGGCGAGTGGTCGGCGGAAGAACCGACTATTAACACGCACATTCACAATGAGAAAAGCGTTGGGAAAGGGATGGGTTGTGACGAAAGCCGCGCCTGTTTGACTATTCATGATCGACTAGTCATTAGTCGATATTTTCATTCGGTTATGCCTATCAAGGTTTTTGAACAACAAAAGTATATTTATATACGCACATATTTTGCTATTGCAAAAGTTCAAGAACTAATAGGATTCTAAAATTAGGGAACTCACTTCACTGATTGCGTCCTAAAATCAATTTTACTTGACGATAGTGAGTTACATAGTATTTGCACATATTGTCACGAAAACAACAAACACGCATGTTCTAAACCAATCCCCTTTACGTAAATGAGTTCATTTGTATTTTCTCAAAGTCGGCATGGTCTACAATAAAGCTAAGAGAAGATGGTTTGACCCTTTATGCTACAGCCATATTTAGTCTCAGAAACAAAAGGTTTATTTTGATAAACTAAAGCTCTTGCTGTAGAGAGTTGAAATAGTATGCACAACACACCTATTTAAAGAACACAAGATAAACCATCAGTAGTTGCTCAAGAACCGATAAACAAAGCAACAATTAATTCACACCCACGACGAAAAACGTTGGGCCAGGTCTTTCCTTCCCGAGGGCGTTGTACTTTTTGGTCCGCTGCTTTCGGCCAATTAAAATTAATGTCGGGCCCCAACTTGTTATGCAGCAATTTCATAATCATGATGTGTTTCGGAGCTGCTCATTTTTTGCACGCTCTATTGTCTCGACTTGCAGCATTCATTAACCTCACGCCACTTTTTGAGGATGGGAAATGTGCCGCAGATCGCTGAAGAGATTGGCAGCCCTGCCTGCCTGCTATTGACCGAGGAACAGTAATAATCTTGCTGAGGAGGAAAGATGGAGTTGAAACTGAGGAATTCAATTTATAGGTTTTAAATGTGGTGATTGTGTGAAAAGATTTTCTAACAGTGAGAATTTAAAAGTTTACATCAATCAGAACTAGATTTCGTAAAGTCTAAAATATACGCTGACAATACCGCCATGCATATGCCAAAATGCCCTTTTTTACTCTTAAGGACACAATTTTAAAACTATAATTAATTTTAAATAACCATTTTTATTATTTGGTATTGAGCTCAACGAATGACTCATAGTTCCGAAACTCTTTGATCTATTTACATTGGCCATTGAGGAAAAAGCAAAACATACCTTACCCATTTAAATCACTCCCAACTAAAATGGAAATATGATATTCTCTTTCAAAGTGCAAAACGTGACCATTGATGTGTTTCTAATTCCAGTAGATGCACGAACTAAAATGACCCATTAGAAATATTGCGTTGAAAACTCAGTTTGTTTTTACTTTCTGGCGTTCACTAAACAAAATTACTCAACAGACACGGAACAACAAGTACACTAATGAAAGTGCTTTCGTCAATAACGAAAAATTACGTTTTTCTGTTGGCCACATCATCATGTTGGTTAGTGTCTAGCTTTGTTACAAAAGCTAAAAACATCAGAGTTAATTAATTCCCCTACGAAAGTTTCAAACTGTCACTAACCTACCTGCTTGAGATCAAACTCCAAGAATAGTTTGTTAAATTCTAAGCTTAGGTTGAGATTAGCTAGACACTAGTTAATTTGCTTACGATCTGCAATGTGAACGTTTTCTCACAACTGTCAATAATATTTGATAGCATACTGAGGGCTATTAACAGAAAATGTCTGTTCTCTTTCCGTTATTCATTTTATTTAATATTCACTAAAATGACTAACATAATAAAAAACTAGTTACAACAAAGTTTTACAAAAAGATTTTAAAATCAAAACAAACTTAGTAAAATTTGACCTCTACATATTCTGTATGTCTACTGGCTAATAGAATTACATGAAAAACGTCTCTGTTGGTTACACTTCTAATTAACCACAAGGCTAAGAGTTCAGTGACTCCAGATAAAACATGAATTGAAACCCAAATGGCCCAAAATGCATTATTTTATTTTGACACTTTGATACCCAAAAATCATAAAGTGACTTGTAAAATTGAAAGTAATTGAACTGTCGCAATTTTACTTACTTACTTAAGCATAAATTATTTGGTGAATCATCCAAAAGGCAGTACGTTTAAAGCTACAATGTAACGTTTGCTTGGAGTAGGACGTAGGCGATGTGAAAGTGTACGAGGGAGGCTGCACGTCGCACTTGAAGATGGCCATAGCAGCACGTCAGAAAGGTCGCACAAACACTATTGTTAACTCGGTTATCTGTTTTATGGCTGCAAATAGAAGGGTGTGAGTAGTTTGCACTTTGTACCGACACTTTCTTCTCAAAGAGACTTGTTGGGAATTTGCGCTATTTTAGTGAATAGAGAGAGATTGCTTAACAATTTATGGGAATAGTTGTATTCATCATCATAACTGTTCAAGTTATTAAGATGAATGAGGCGAAAGATGGGGAAAATACAAGTAACGGCAGTTCTATTGGTAAAAATGTTTAAGGGGTTTAGTCACACATATTTAAAAGAAACGTCAAGCACCTAAGTCTTAAAACTGCAAGATCCACTAAAGAAATTTAATCCTTAAAGTATCAAACAGATGACAATGCATCAAAATGTCAAAAGCTTTCTTGAAACAAAGGAGGCCAGGCAAAATTGTGATGTCCTTCAGACAGCAGTCCCCTTAGTCCCCCCAAAAGTAGCCCCTGCCCCCTTCTCCACCCTGCCTACCATGATCAAGGAGTCATTGATTTCTCTTGAGGAAGGTCAGTTCCTAAATGCTCATTTGCAATTACATCTGCCGGGTTCTCCGCACGGCATTTCATTTTGCACAGTCTCGTTACGTCTAATCCCGTAGCACTGAATCACATAAGATTTTCGCAAGGATTTCTTGACTTTCTATAAAGAAGTTAGTAAGTTACAATGCTTTGATTGCAGTTTCGGTTCGTACATTAGATCAACAACGTTGCTTTTAAAGTAGCATAAACGCTCTGGTTTCCACGTAATGGATACTTTGTTTGAAGGTTGTTGTTGACGACGGGAGAATTTCTATGCTTGAAATATTATAACGGCTATTTCCCATCGTTAGGTACAGAACACGACGTTTTGGGATATGGAATCTGATCTTGTTTTCAGGCAAAAAGCAACCTCAAACATAATACGGAATATGATGGTTGTGAGCTAAAATATTAAAATAACATTGGCTATATGAAGTTTTTAAATTTATAATACGGAACATTAGAAAATAAGTTAGCCTTAAGTCATCAGTCATTTTAGTCAATAATATTTTGTGAGTTGTTTTAGGTTACTTAACAACTTGGTACTTGGTAACTTGGTAAATTATATACTCGTATTTCAAAACGTCGTGTTTTCTTGTTCACTTTCGATGGAAAACTTTAGGGATTAATGAATACGTCATTAGGTACATCATACACAAACATGAGAACGTTTCCAAGCAAGCATATAAGAAATGGCTGTGCATGGTTGTGAAATATGAGGCCAATCCATTAGTTCTATAGTTTTAGCAGGCGTATATCAAACAATTGTATACAAAATAAGTGTTGTATAGTATTATCTTAAATAAATTGATATATTTGCATTGTTAGTTTTATTGCAAAGGGTTTCATTTACTTAGCTTTGAGTATAACCAAGACAAATTGGTGCAGAAAATTGGTCCATCACGCTATATTTTAGATATATTGACAATGTGACATAAAACACCCCTTATCCACTTATCTTTCATAAGTTACAACTTTTATTTTGCTGAAAAACCTAAATCACCTTGACCCCACGCTTAAAAAATGTAAAAGTGATCAAAACCGTTAGCATTTTCTACAAAAATCAGGTGTAAATATCGCAGCGTTCAATAAAATATTTCAACATTTTCCCTACTCCTCAAAGTTGCCCGTGTGAATAGTTCGCTACTTAACAGTTAAATAGCAAAGTTAAACACCGAACCGCGGTGAGAACTGCGCGTATGGAAGTTCAGTGAACGGCCGATGGGAAATTTATTTCCAGACGATAAAATCCCCTTATTAGCATGAGAAAACTATGAAATTCAAGCCCGCCGTGGACCCCGCTCTGCTGAGCCGCCGGTAACACCTGTTATTAGTTTTATTTCTCGTTGTTGTCGGCGTCTAACGACTTCATTTCAACGTCTAATTGATATCTGGGGTTTGCCAACAGGATTTGTGGGAAGCCACTTTATTAGGAACATGGAAATGCTGCTCGAGGGGCTCTTTCGGGTTGCGTTGTTTACTTCCTTCTGGAGTGGGGAAGATTCAATATTGCTTTTATAAAGAACATTCATTTTTATTCCATCGTAATGATTGGTTCAAGGCGGGTATTTGGTGGACGTTTGCCGTCTCTATTTTGTAGCTTGTAAAACAGATTTGTGACGGTGTTATTAGTAAAAACCCACTACATAAACTTTGAACATAAACGTTCTTTATGGTTTAGGAAGATTCGTGTCTCAATGAAAATTGTATGTTTTCGGCGATCCATATTGCAAATTATTTTGAAGTTTCTAGGTTAACGAAAGGAGGACTTGTGCATTGTTTGTTATGATCTCAAAACGCACAAAAATAAACAAAAAGGTGTCTTAAAACCCGGATGTAAATTTTTAATATACTTGTACAGAGGTTTTTTTTTTTTATGAGTTGGAGCATTTAATACCGTTCAAATAGCAGAGAAAAAATATGTCCTTATAAAAGCCTCTAAGTCACGGCGAGACAGTAGTTGCCTTTCCAAATAGCCCATCCCATCCAGTCTTACAACAGGTACGAGGGTCACAATTGTTCAGTATGTTGTTACTTGTTAGGACCTCTCTTGTAGTAAAATTCAAATTTGCTATGCTCGCTGCGCTAGGCCCAAGCAACGCTAAAATTTGCATTATTCCCAAAAACTACACTCTACATGTAGTCACAAGTACTACAATGTACACATTCCAAAATATACAAAATTATCAAGAACAAGAATTTAAGCCCACGACCAGTTCTCTATCTTCAGAACTTTTCGAGGCACAGATATTTCCGTTTTTAGTGTATAAATATAAATTAACCATGTACATAAATAACCGTGCAGGAGGCAAATAGTCTAGAATGTTGGCCAAGTATGTTAGCACCGTATAACCGGGGCTGTCCAACTCGCCAGTCATCTAGTGCACAATGGTCACCATTACATTAGCATTGTAGACATGAATGAAGCGCGTACTACGCGAGTACTACAACAGATCACGATCTTGGAATGAAATCTATTCATAAACTCATCTCTCAGCCACTGACAAGTCACTGGAGATGATGACCCGAGTCATTCATGGAGGAGGAGGAGGTGGAGGTGGAGGTCGTGGAGAAGTCATTTGAGCCAGAGAAGGTAGAGGTGCACTACTAAAGTAGTGACTTTAATGATTGCAGAGTTGGGCGTTTTTGAAAAACTGCTTTTGGTTTGAATATTTTGGTGAAATCTCTCTTCAAAAGCTATGTGTACCAACAGTTTTTGGTTTTAGATTAGGATGGGCTCTGTGGTATCACGTGCCAAAAGGACATCGAATGACGTCTTCACACAAAGGTTACCAATTGAAGAGAGCTTGACCCACAAATCTTGGGATCCAATCTAAAGAAAGAAGACACATTCGGGGTGCATTTTCTAGCGTTTAGGTTTCGTATTGACCAACTAAAGAAGAGCTGAATCAGGAAAACTTGGGCTCTAATACTAAAGGAAGAAGAAACCTTCCGGATGAATTTTCTGCCGTTTAGGTTTCATATTGACAAATTTCAGACGATTTCGGTCTTTAAAACCGAAACTCAACAAGCTGGTTAAATATCAAACAAACCCTAGGCCTAATACTGAAATCGAGCGTCCAGGAGCCAGAACGGACTTGCCAAGGGTGTTGCTCTACTGTTCCATGAGCGAAACCTCTGGAGGTTTTACGTCCCTTACCATCGACTTCTACGTATGCTCACCTCAATTTAGAAACATGTTACACATACCCATTTGAATATTATCCCACTATAAAGGCCAGAATGGACTTGCCAAAGGTGATACTCTACTGGTCTATGAGCGGAACCTCCGGAGGTTTTACGTTCCTTACCATCGACATCTACGTATTTAGAAACATGTTCCACTAACCCATTTGAATATTCTTCCATTCGATACTCTCAGAGGTTCTACGAATGTTCCGGCGACGGTGCTTGCAGTTTTCTTCTCCGCGTTTTCTTCCAGCTGGGCACGCGATGCGCGAGGTCCGTGGACTCGGCTCCGCCCTCCAATCTTCATAATGAGACTCGTGTGCATGCATAACCGGGCCACTCACCGCCTCACATTGTTGTGCGCAGCGTGGGCGTCAGCACAGGGAAAGGTCGGACCGTTTAGCGAATCAAATTAGGAACTATCAATGGAAAGTTTGCCTTGACCTCATATAGGAAGAGGAGTCAGTATAAATTGTTGTGGGTTGGTGAAAAGTGAGCATAGGATTGGTTTTGGAGTCACAGTTGGAAGTTTGAGACTTAATCAACTAACAACTCAACTAACAGCTAAAGCGCGGCTGGTATGAATAAATGGAACTTCCTTTGCAATTTGTTACCGCAATTTCTTCCTCCAACTCGCTACGCTCAAAGCCTCGCTCCGGCCTTCGGCCTCAGCTTGGCCTCCTGTGTGACCACGGGCGTTACGAGGCTGTTAGCTCCACTCACAGCCTCGCTTCGGCCTTCGGCCTTAGACGTAAGTGGTCCATTGTCACGCTTTGGTCTTCGGCCTCCACTTTAAAACGACTCAATGGATTGTCAGTATTTTTAATATATTTATAGATATGGTTAAAAGACATATTTTTAAAAATCATCAAAATTGGATGAAACTTACTGTAACTAAAGCATTAAAATCATCCTTTTTAGAAAACTCCCCCTTCCCGGAAGGGAGCTTGGAGTAGTTCGATTTTTCTGTGTAACGAACTTGACTAAGATACTTACAAAAGGAACATTTGTACCAAACTTCATGAAAATCGAACAAAAAGGCGACCTGTAGGGAGTGCACTCACATATACATTTGTATATAGTGTAAAAATGCCGAAAACGTGTTCTGGGGGTCAGGATCGGTGCTCGTTTCATGGTCCCGGGTCTGGGTCTTAATTGCCACGCTGACGGCGTGGTATATGAAAGGAGTTCGATAATAATAACTTTTCTCACAAACTACCAAGTTGGATACAGATACGTCTGGACCTATTTAATCAAGAATTTGATGTTGTACAGTACTTTACAATAATGCCTTTCAAATCCCGTCGGTTAGCTGCAAAAACTGTCACGGTCGATAGTTGCCCCGGTTACGTTTTTCTGGACTAGGTTAGATCATGGATGAAGAATTTAACCGTGCGATGCTTCTTCACGGAATTCACGGCATTTTTCAATTTGGCAATCTTTCACGGTCAACAAAGTGTCTGCAACAATGTCTGGGGAGGCTATAGTGAGCTCGTTCTCGGATGATGCTTCGGAACACTGTAGATATTGAGGACTTGGAATCATAGTTGTACACTCACTTTTTGTTGCCTCTTATTATTGTTACTTCTAATTAGTTGTGCCTTTTGGAATGTTTGAACTTTTTCTTTTGTAGTTGATTAAAAAAAGAAATCATCTAAACACTTTTATATCTACGGTTAAGTCGTTTAAGATAATGTACCTACAGACTAAACCATCAACTTTTTAAACAGTTGCCTTTTGTATTGTTGGTAGACAATAAAAAATTCAATACAACGTACTTATACTTCAAGTTTATGTTGTGATCTGTATGTGACAACATTGTTCATGAAACTCCTGACCGACTGTGTTAGGTTGTATTGAATTGTTTTGTGTTTCTTTTTTCCAAACAACTGAAGGAGCTCTCCTAGATACGGTTCTTTATTCAGTTAGACCCATCATGTAGGCTCTTGAGCCTCAACTTTTGTATTTTTACCGCAGCCGCAAGTTCTGGACCTAGGACAACCAGTTGTTCCGCAGCAACTAGTGGTGTGGTTGATGTTTTCAGAACGCGTAGTAGCGGTGCGCGGTTTGGGGCCCGAATCTGGCGCGTCTTGACCTTGGTCAAGGGCTCGGTTGTTGACCGGCTCGTTGTAAATTCGGGCGACCATGACCTTGACTCTGCAATCGTCTGTGGTCTGGCCACTGAACTGAGCCCCAGGCCCCTCTCGCCCCACACGCACTCTCATGCAAAGCGACCTGCAGGAGAGGGTTTTAGCAGATGTTCTTCGTCGTTTTAAACTTGGAAAATGTTCACGGTAAGTTATTATGGTTAATGTTTTCTATGATAAGTCAGAGACTAGATTGCTACAGGGTTCTAATAGAGCCCATGCAATTTAAGCTACCAGCACCATTGTGGAATTTCCATTAGGCTACTCAACATTTAGTATAAAACAACGTACCGTATTGATTTTAAATAATAAATTACGAAGAAAAGGTTCATTACGAGAAAAAGTTCTTCCAATAATTAAGAACACTAGTGGAGACCACTATGGTGTGATAGTTTCAGTACAGTTATTCTCTTTAAAAAACTCTCATCTACTTTGGTTTACAAAAAGGGTTTCTTCAATAAATATTTCCGAACTATAAAAGTATAACAACTAAATTCAAATGTAGGAAATAAAAATCAAGTTAAATACGGTTTTGCTCGAAAGATATCAATTAGTCAGTAATCAATTTCAAATCCAACGAAATTTTTTCGAAATACTTGTTAGAAGTTTTCTTTAAAAAGTATCACATTCTCAGTATTAATTAATTTTCACATTCTCAGAAATTAATTTTGTGAAATCCTCATTATATTACAGCTGCTAAACTTCGCCTTCTTGTAGCGAAGCAATAAAAAACAAGTTTTCCAACAAAGGTTCTTAATAAAATAGTTTCAAAGAACTTACTTATATCTTAGAACTGTTTGTAGGAGACGGCGAAGTGACAACTTACTCACAGCGGTGTACTGCGGGAATAGTATCAACGCCGTGTTCACTAAATCACTATTTGAGATGCCGACCACTCTCATGAGGGTATTTTAAGGCAAATATGTGGTGAAGGATGAGTGTGATGAGTTATGAGGTGTAGTCTGTTACAAACTAAGCCGACTCTTCCTTAGAATTGATCATCATTAATAGCCCAATGCCAATGGAAATACAAGGACCAACGGTTTAACGTGACTTCCGAACCACAGGTGATGGTCTGATGCTAAACGATGGTGGGAGTTGATGCGTTCATCAGATCTGAGACTATCTGAGCCGCTTTAAATAATACATCTGAGAAACTGTACGCAGCTATATGTGACGTGATTGATGCAACCGTTATTCTGCAAAAATAATACAATGTGTCAACCGTGGAACAATAAACAAGCCTTGTTAACTTTAAGAGATTCTATAACATTACAAATTAAATTTGTTTGTGGACAACATTTTAGTGGTAAAATTATTGTTGAAATGTGTTGTTTTTCCGTACTTAAATAATTCATTAATCACTTTTAAATTTTAAAAGTATTTACGAGGGAACAGTTATATTTATATATAGTTTTACAGTACGTCCAAAAATAAGTTATATCTGTTAAAATTGATCATATACAAATTAGTGTTATATTATCTTCTCGTAACTTTTAATAATTAGACTAATTGTATTAATACATATATTTGTGTTTTACATAAATATGTTGCTATTTAATGTAGTGTAATACTTCAACACATTAAATTATATATGTTTCATTACCTTACTTTATTCGTACACGCATTTAATACCTCTTGTAAACTTATTTGTAATGGTTAATAAATTGTTAAATTGTTACGTAAATCGCTTAGAGAATCGTCAAAGTAATTTCTTCGGGTTGGAAAGATCGAGACTCCTTTAAAGGTAAAGAGTACTTTAAGTTTCGCCAAGTACTTAATTGAGTTTGGAAAATGTAGTATTATTCTCGTATCTCAAATCTGTTCGCTCCTCTCACAGCCTCGCTTCGGCCTTCGGCCTTAGACTTACATGTTCTTTTACTGCAAGTTTTATTACATATCGTAAAGGGAAAAAGTATTCCAAATGTTTTTGAAATCAGGCTACCCAATAGGCAGTTATAGGAGAAAATCAATTTCCCCCCGCCATTTTGAAACGAATCAATGGATTTATATAACTCTTGGTACATCGGTAGATATTATTAAAATATATATATTTTTCGAATTTGATTTAAATCGGATGAAATTTACTGTTTTTTAGATGGTTAAAACATCTTTTTTTGACCAAAACTCCCCTTCCCCAAAAGGGTTCTGCCGGTAGCCTCATTTTGCTGGCTAAAGAACTTGACCGAAATATTTACAAAAAGAAAATTTGTACCAAACTTCATGAAAATAGTACAAAATTCGACCCTTAGAGAGTAGCTACACACACAAACATATATGAAAAAATACATATTAAATAAAATTTAAACACTAAGTAGCTTGGACATTTTGTTGTTTCACGGCCGGTTTTGATCTGACCTCATCTTCGAGTGGTTCTAGCAAAAGACCTCTAAAAATAAATTAATAAAAAGTAAACATACTCGTATTTATAAAAAAATAAACAAAGCCAACAGACTGTCACATAATAAGTAAATAAAATGCTCAACACGTGTTCGGGGCGTCAGGATCGTTGCTCATATCATGGTCTCGGGTCTGGGACGGCATGAATATATCACTTTTCAAAGGAAATTCGATATATTGCCATCATTAAGTGAGAAGACATCGGTAAAAAATGAAAATTCACTCAAAAGTAAGTCAAATTATTTACCAAAAGGAGAACAAATTACGCTACTGAGGTGTAAGTGGCCAACCAGTTGCCTATTTGATAGGGCAGGTTGGAATGTAGGTGCTTTTTATAAGGTAGAGAATAGAATCTCTTTCGACACCTAGCAGCTCCGGTCCTCCCAACATTGCGCCGCGGAGCTGCAGTATATAAGCGCTCACTGTACGCAGACTTACCACCGAGAACTACACTTTTAGTCCTCTAAACAAATGTGTTGCGTAGTTAGAATATTAGATTTTGAATCGATTTTTATTTTTCTAACATACAACCTTAGGCTCAGTTAAAAAATGGGCGTTATTACTGTTTAAATTGAATTTTTAAATTGTACCACATTTTCAAGATGCGACTGAAAATAACGCCTTCAATAAATAGTCTTGCCGATCCATACCTGAAAGAGTCACGATTCATTGATGAAAACGGAGTGGTTGAATGTAAGAATTCGTTATATTTAAGGAAATGAATTATTTGTTGAAAATGGACAGCATTTTTTTTAGAGTTTTAACAAACCTGCGGTCTGAACTGCTACTGAACGGATTTTAAGAGGATTAGTCAACCGAGCAAGATCCCATGTTTAACACTGAAATAGATTTTCCGGAGTATTGATTATTTCTTTCCGGTGGACGAGTGGTAGGGGGAAATCCAAGTGTATCTTCTGTTACAAAAACATCGGCTCTATTAGGGTTGTCTTGTACGGCTCATGCAGTTCTTTGAAGAGTCGCGCGTGCCGCTGACCTTGCCAGTCAAGAGAAATTGTAGTAGCGATATTCCAACTTTGCTCCGCCCACTCAAAAATGGTTTATAAACGGCGTCGGAGTCCCCTGTTTCCGATGCCATTTATGAACCGAAACGTACAAATGCGGGTTTATACGCAGGGTAGGAGTGTAAAAAGCGTATACTCAAAAAGGCAAAAACTGCTTGTGAAAAAATTTTAGTACACTTTTAAAATAACCTAATTTTTATCAACTTTAACCTTTTTTGCTAATTTTGGCGTAAGATTATAAAAACTATATTATAAAAGCCTAAATCTCTATACCAAAAATAGCGTCTTAAACGGGGGGGGACTACGAGACCATGTTTGAAGCAACTATTTCTGGGGTGAGCAATCCTCTTAACTCACGACCTCTTGTTCTATTTCACTCGTTGTCCCACGTTTGCTCGTGTTTAAACGTCTTATGAGACGTTTAATTCTAAGTATTTGAGATCTTATAAATAAAAAATTAAATTAAGCTGATAGTTTATATCAATAAACCATATGCTTATTTTGACATTTTGTAGCCTACATTTTACTCCTGCCATACGCTCTTGCCAAAATCCTTATACTTGTTTACAACATAATTTTTAAATAGTTTGAGGTTAAGAACTTTGATTATGCTATATACCAATGTAGAAGAGTTGGCCTACAATTCCACAAACCGGAAGTCTACAAACCACATTTCGACATAGGTTAACCATATCCGAACTGGCCGAAGATTCTCGGTAAAGTTTAACTTTTGAACACCGATTTTCGGCCTTCTAATCTATAGGTAGCTAAGACCTATCATTTGACAAATAACTAAATTTATTCCATCCAAACAACTTGTCCTCCAATGTTTGTTTGAAATTTTCTGTGTTATAATGGACTAAATCGAATTGTTATATCCGAGGAAAGACCTTGATAGATTACAATGCCGCGCCTTCTTAAAGCGCGTTCATGAAATCACTTAATTATTAAATTGCATCGTTTTAACATTTAAAACTCTAAATACTTGCACTGACACGATTTTGGTCAAACTATTGACTTCCGGTTTGCGGTGACATGCACATACGTATTCTAACATAGGTAACGTATTTTAACATAGGTAACGTATTCTAACACATAGGTAACGTATTCTGACACATAGGTAACGTATTTTAACATAGGTAACGTAGTCTAACATAGGTAACGTATTTAACATTATTTTAACATAATAATCACATTGTTGTGTAATAATAATTCATAGCAGGAAAAGTTTCTGCAGAAAGATGTAAATTGTATTGTTTCCCAATGCCTTATAAAAAGTATATCTTTAGTTAGGCCTAAGCTTAGATCTTAACTTATCTCCTTCAAATTAGTTCAAAAACATTTATTTATTTTTAAAATTTCAAGAAAAACCTTCGGTTTTATATAGAACCCAGGTATTACCCAGCAAAACATTTAAAGAATAAAAAACGTGGATTCCAGAAAATTCTTTACGGAATAAATAATAAAATATGGTAATACATTGGAGGGGTTATTTTCAGAACCACCATATTTGTAAAAAACATGAATTTTACAACCAAAACGCCTAATCTCAAGGCAAACCCTGAGGCTATATGTGTGCAATATAAAATCGATGCTAAATATAACATTTGAACACCATAACACCTTTATTAAGAGTGACTAAAAGTGTAGTTCTCGGTGGTAAGTCTGCGTACAGTGAGCGGTTATATACTGCAGCTCCACGGCGCAATGTTGGGAGGACCGGAGCTGCTAGGTGTCGAAAGAGATTCTATTTCTCTACCTTCTATAAACGCGACTCATTCCAACCTGCCCTATCAAATAGGCAACTGGTTGGCCACTTACACCTCAGTAGCGAAATTTGTTCTCCTTTTATCGCTGTTACACAAGAATATGTACTGTATTTTCTTTTTAATGATAAAAACAAATGGATTCGTTTTGGCTAAAAATACAAAGAGCTAACACTTAAATTTACCTTTAACACTGACCTTAAACTTCTGATGTTGCACAGCCACGCAACTAAATTAGAAAGAGAACAACTTCCGGAGAAAAGTGAAGGAAAACTGAAAACTGGCCTAAAACAAAAATAAATTGTTCATCGTGTCATTTTTTGTTGAAATGGACTTAACTAATGAATATAATATACTGTATTAACATGCAGGGATAAAGATTAACACTTTAAAGGCCCTGTTACACATTGCGACTTAGTAGCTGCTACTAAACATGTGTGGGAAAACTCGGCAAGTCAACACTGGTTACCATTGACAATATCAGCTGATTCAATGTTGACATGCAGAAAACTTCACACACACATGGCTAGTTGCAGCTACTAAGTCACACTGTGTGACAGGGCCTTTAAAGTTTACTTGATAATCTGTTCGGTGGTTCGGTGGTGCCATAACACTACTACTAAGTTCAGTGGATTGGGGCGTTAAACCTGGGAATTTAGTGCTATAAATTCCCAGGTTTAACGCCTGTCTTAAACTACAGTAAGTAAATAATTGTGCAAAAAATCAAGATTTAATTCTAAGTGATCGAGAAATATAAGTACTTCTGTTATTGATGTGTTAACTCCGAGATATTTCAGAGATCATTAACTTTCTTTTGCTCCCTAGAAAATACCAATAACTGCTGACGAATCTGAAAGACATACAAAGCTTGTAGCCTTGTAGGTTCAAAAGTACGATATTTCATAGAGATGAACAAATCTCGATGTTACATTTTCATTTCTCAACTTTCAGTATCTAATGCATTTCTCACGCCTTCATGTCGGTTTACAACGCACCGGTATTTATAGAGCCAGATGTATATTATTTCGTTGCTGATTCGCTTTGGTCGGTGTAAAAGCAGCTGTCCACACTAAGGATCATTCACCCTAAGCTGAACAGATGAGTGTTTAGTCTAGTACTTGTCTACGCGTAACCGTGAGAGACCGATTCTGCTGGACATTGTAGTGTGCAGTTCTTGACAACATAGATGTAAGGAGAAGTGGGCTCAAAAGTTTCTTATATTTTTTTACAAAATAATAGTTTAGGGTTAAGAACTATGATTATGCTATGCCAAGTGAAGGAGAGCTGGCCTACAAAGCCTCAAACCGGAAGTCCACAAACCACATTTCGGCATAGGTTAACCATATCTGAACTGGCCGCAGTTTGAAGATTCTCGTTAAAGTTATACTTTTGAGCTTCGGTTTACGGCCTTGTAAAAGTAGCAAAGATCTAGCAAAGATCATTTGACAGATAACTCAATTTATTCCATCCAAACAACTTGTCCTCCAATTTTCTGTTTGCAATTTTCTGTGTTGGAATGGACTAAATCGAGTTGTTATATCCAAGGAAAGACCTTGCTAGATTACAAAGTCGCGTTTAACACAGCTTAAAGCCCTATTACGTACATTAAATCATTCAATAATAACGATGGAAAATGTCCGCAATAATAGTTTAAACTTTAAAATCGAGAACTTATTCGTATAACTTGCGTTAAATTCGAACTAGGGTATTTTAGTGGCTTTGTAAGAGTTTGCATTCCAACAAACTCTGTTCCCATGTGATAACCTCTGTGAGTATTCCAAATTTTACATGATGTCAAACAGCTTAACTGGGGGAGAATGGAGCCAAGTGTTTGGAATATCACTTTAAAATTGATCTTTGAGATCTTTAAAAGTTTGAGTTTCTAATATTATTGCGCACGTTTTTCATCGTTAGTGAACAAGAACACAACGTTTCGGGCTGCAATAATAATAATAAAAATACTTTATTGCAAATGTTACAAAATACTTTGTATCGTAATCAAAAAGGAAAAGTTGGCAATGGTCACTGCATTCGACGTACGGTATAAATGACCAAGATCCACTTTTATAAGTCCATTTTCAGTTTTCTACAAGCGAAAAGGCTCAAACCCACTCAGTTCACCCCATCCCACTTAACACACTGGAAGCTTTTTGTGACCTGTCACACGGAGTAATTACCCCCATTACTTGCCTAAGTACGTATAACGGACGTGATGGCGGAAACTAGTCTGTTGGTTCCACTCCCGTACTTTGATGTCCGTTACTTCCACTTGTGGTACTTGGTACTTGAGTTAGGTACTTGGTACTTGGATCAGGGTGGTCACCTCTCTTGAGCGGTCAGCCGTGGTTCCCTGAAGGACAACGCCCTACACGCCTTTGCTGACGATACGGCGCTTGTTTGGGACACAGTTAGAATGGGTCATGGAAGTGGGTGATGGAACGGATTACAATAGTAAATAGTGAGTTTGCGAATTTTATTTTAAGTTTTGATTCGGCACTAAATATTTGTGAAAGTTTTGGGACCGGATTGAAATAAGAAGGGTTTCTCCTTGTACTGCTGCGTTCTTTTATAAAAACTAATTTAAGAAATCCTCTGAGATATTCTTATTGCGAAACTATCTGTTCACTGCAGTGCAGATGTTTTGAGAATGGTTTATTTCGGTCTCATCTATCCCCACATATTATATGGTATTATGTTTTGGGGAAATATGCGAGGACACAAAGATTTCTAGGCTGTTAGTTCTCCAAAAATCGGCTGTAAGAATAACTGCAAAACTAAAACATAAAGAATCCTGTAGAAATACTTTCAAATCAACCGGAATATTGACATTCACGTCACGTACTTTATTACTCTGTTTTTCAAAATTTCAAACCCAATTATTTTATTGCATATTGAAAAAAGCTTGCTTTCTATCTTTTTTGTGCCATCCATTTGTCATCATAAAATCTTTAAAGTGCTGTACTTCTTCTACGTTTAGCTCAAATTTTTACTTTTGACAAGCGTCTTGGGATTTAGCTTCATTTGAATTCGGTTTCCTGCAGGGACGTTGCAAGTGTGCTATCTTCACTTTCACTCTGCTGTTTATTACATGTATTGGGGAGGAGATCATTTTTATTATAAATTCATTATCTGGCAAAACCTTTGTAAGTATTCATGACACCTTTTCGTGGATTCTCACAAATGAAATTCTTAAATAAGCCAGAAATAAGCAATACTTCTTTTAAGAAAGGAGTATGGCCAAATGCGTTTAACACATTTTTTCTTGATTCAATATTATGACCGTGGTACGGTGTTCTGGGCTACTAGAAGTTAATGTGCTAAACGGGCAATTCAGTTCCAATTTTCCAGAGTGGAAATATTTCAGTTGTGATATTCGGTGCTGATTTTACCTGTTTTAATATGTTAGCTTGTAAACGAAAATAACAATATGTACGAGTATTGAATGTTACTTGTACATCTTAATTGAGCACCACAATTCTTTGTACACTGTTCATAAATACCAAGTAACTTACTTTAAATATCATAATAACAATCCAGAGGATTGACCTCAGAAAAAAAATGCTCATTTGTCTTTGATCGGTACTCGAAATATTATTGTCTCAAATCTGTATAACGTTTTACTGTATAACTATTTACAACCAGGTACCAGATTCATCAGTAGAACTTTTATAACAGTAGTTATCGGTGTTTAAATTCCTCCTGAACGCCGGGCCGCAAGCACGTCTCCTACGTGCCTGTCTGTACTCGCCGGGGAACAACGCCCGCCTATTCTCGTGTTTTAGCATCGGTCCGGCATTGAGAGGCGGTTTAGAGGTCTTTGGCTCCTTGTGTATGGCAATTAGCTTTGTAGGTCCGTGACTACCGCATACACAAGCCATGCCCACAGCTGGACTCTGTGATTGTTTGTGTAGTCTACAGTCAGCTGGCGGCGAGAACAACTTGGCGTGGGAAGTGAAGGATTCGGAAACATGTGGTGGATGTGATGCTAAAATGTGGTGACTCTCGATGATGACTTAGATGTCATGATGATGACTCAAGTGTATCTGTCTCGAAACGTGTATCTGATCTGGAAAACGAGTCAAGCTACTACTAATTTAAAGATGAGAGAAAGTACAATTTTGCCTACTAAACAACTAAGCCTCATCAAATACATCTGATACTAGTGTATACATTAGAGTAATTTAATGTACTATTTGATACGTCTTGCTGTTGAGATCTTAGATTTTTGAATAGAAATGGTCAATCCAATCCATCTTTTTTACCATTATTATAAATTCAACGGATTTATTTAAACTCGACACATAGTTGTATACCATTAACCCAAAGACCCCTACTATTTTGGATTATTTTTGGTGGGGGGTTACTATTTACTTTTATTTTAGAACTGCTATTATTTTGGAACTTCTGTCCAAATGCTGAAATAAACCTTTCACAATTTTGCAAAGACAATTTGATGAAATCTTAACATTTTGAATTTTATTTCGTAATTCAGCTTTGTTAAATCAACACATAACTTATAATGTTGTGAACCATATGATGTATTTAAAGTATATTCATCTTCGAAAGGGATTTTTAAACATCTGTTTCAGAGTGCATATTTGAACCAGTTATTAAGCCAAGTCACACATTTTTCTATGAACAGCCCTCTCTCCTAATAAAACAATACTTTACTTACTTTGATACTTTTCTTTGAGACACCGACCACCCTTAAAGGATATTTTCAGGTGAATACCAACGGATCCAAATACCTCTCACACCCATTCATTGGCTGACCATTCATAGCCTGGCCCCAACTAGCACTTAATCAGTTCATTTTCCATTTTAGACTAATATTAACGCGTTTTATTTCTGCAAAACAACTCCCAAAGCCCACTTCTCCTTACATCTATGTTGTCAAGAACTGCACACTACAATGTCCAGCAGAATCGGTCTCTCACGGTTACGCGTAGACAAGTACTAGACTAAACACTCATCTGTTCAGCTTAGGGTGAATGATCCTTAGTGTGGACAGCTGCTTTTACAACGACCAAAGCGAATCAGCAACGAAATAATATACATCTGGCTCTATAAATACCGGTGCGTTGTAAACCGACATGAAGGCGGGAGAAATGCATTAGATACTGAAAGTTGAGAAATGAAAATGTAACATCGAGGAATTTGTTAATCTCTATGAAATATCGTACTTTTGATGGCACACAGCGTTTGTTCCTTTCAGGTTCTTCAGCAATGATTAGAATTTTTCTTGGGAGGAAAAGAAAGCTAATGGTCTCTGAAATATCGGGGAGTTAACGCATCGATAACAGAAGTAGGCTACTTATTTTTGTCTTTGTTTCTATTTATTTACATACTATAGTTTAAGACAGACGTTAAACCTGGGAAATTAACTAATCCACATGATTTTGTAGTAGTGTTAGGACATCACCGAACTACAAATACATTATCAAGTAAACTTTTAAAGTGTTTTTCTTTATCCTTCCCAATAAATTATATGTTTCAAAAGTGAAGCCATTTTAGCGAAAGTGGTCAGGATTCACTAGAACATATTTTTGTTTAGAGCTGAAACCAGTTTTTCTTCACTCCTCTCCAAAAGTTGCCTCTTTCTAAGTTAAAGATCGGTGTAAAAGCTCTTTCCATTTTAAGACAAAACAAATTTATTTGTTTTTATCATAAAAAGAAAAAAAGGAGAACAAATTACGCTACTGAGGTGTAAGTGGCCAACCAGTTGCCTATTTGATAGGGCAGGTTGGAATGAGGTCGCGTTTATTGAAGGTAGAGAAATAGAATCTCTTTCGACACCTAGCAGCTCCGGTCCTCCCAACACTGCGCCGCGGAGCTGCAGTATATAAGCGCTCACTGTACGCAGACTTACCACCGAGAACTACACTTTTAGTCACTCTTAATAAAGGTGTTATGGTGTTCAAATGTTATATTTTGCATCGGTTTTATATTGACTACATATAGCCTCAAGTTTGGCCATGAGATTAAACGTTTTGGTTGTAATATGCATATTTTCCAAATACCACGTTTACAGAGTGGGTCTGAAAATAACGCTTTCAATGTTTTACCATATTTTATTATTTATGTGCTAAAGAATTCTCAGGGACCCATGTTTCTCTACTTCTTAGGTCTTTTAGTTAATATCTAGTCTACATCAAACTAAAGGTCCTTCTTGAAAAGTTTAGAAATTGATTAGTTTTCTTTGACCTAATTTGTAGGAGACAAGATACGCTTTTACAGCTATCAAAGGAAATACTTTTTATAAAGCGTTCGGAAAAACATAACCGACACGTAGCTACAAGCACTACGGTGAACATTAATAAATTTCCAATTAAACCGAAAAAGTGTTAATTTATCTAAAACATAACACAGAATATTAGAACATGAACTAGCCTAAACTAACGATGGAAAATGTCCACGATTATAGTTTAAACTCCGAAATTCTCCCATCGTCAACAACAAACTTTAAACAAAGAAGTTATCGATGTAAGTACGAATGAGGGACAACATTTTACCTTTCACAATAAAATTAAAAATTCAATGCAATTGTCTGTTGTTTATGAAATAAAACGGTAATTTATTTATTAGGTTTTGTAGTTGCTAGCCACCACCTTCTTTCACACACTTTTGACACTTGTTTTGGCTTGAGATAAATATTTGACGATAGATATTGATCACCGGTCCCACAAAAGTTGCTCAAAACATGTTCTCGTAGTCAAAACATGCTGCACGCTATTTTTGTGTAGACTGTAGAAACGATGTTTTCCATGTTCTCAAAAGGTTGTCTCTAGGTTTGTATATCCTGTGGTTTGAAAAGAAATTACGCAAATAAGCGTAAAAAATGTTAAAATTGGTCAAAAAGGCTATTTTAGAAGTAAAATTTTTCAAGCAGTGTTTGCTTTTTTGTGAACAAGGAACATAGAACCACTCCTATCATATAAACTCGCATTTGTACGTTTCGGTTCATAAACGGCGTCAGAAAAAGGGACTACGAAACCATGTTTTGTCACTTTTTGAGTGAGCGTTTGAATATCGCTACTACCATTTCTCTTGACTGGCAAGGTCGACGGCACGAGAACTGAGCCAGACAAGACAACCCTATACTAGAGCCGATGTTTTTGAAACAGAAGATAAACTTGAATTCCACCTACTCCTCGTCCACAGGAAAGAAATAATCAATACTTGGTCAATGGTAAACATGGGTTCTCGCTTGGTTAACTAATTCTCTTAATCTTTCTATTGTCTAAAGAAAAATTGCGCAAAGGCATCAAACAACGTCTCGTCCTGGAGGATCAAACCTGACCAAGGGACAGGGGGGGGAGCGCAAGGCCATACCTCAAAAATATTATCCAGGGGTTGACTTATTCTTTTTAAACATTTGGCAACGTGATAGTTAATAATGGTAGTTTTTAGCATCTTAGATGTTGCACAAAACCAGTTTTATATTTTATAATTTTGAACACTCTGCGAGCTCTGACTTGGCCTTGTGAGAGGTATCTATCATGATTGCATCGACACTTGCGTTTGATGGAGTCGGTGAAAGCTGCGCGGGATTCAGAGCGTGTTGCAGTGAGCCCGGGCCACAAGAATCCACTTTCCCACAAATCCACAACACGCAAATCCACCCAGGCAATCCACCGGTCCACGTGAGTGTCTTGTAGTTCACGTGGATCGAGAAGACAACGATTCTTCAATATGTGGGATGTACTAATAGTATGTATTTTCTGAGGTTGAAATATTATTACGGACGTTCCATGTTTTTGAGAGAACACGACGTTTCAGGATCTAGAATCGGACCCTTTTTCAGGTGAAAAGAAACCTAAACGGTAACACAAAACATTAGGAAATAAGCTAGCCGAAAAGTGATCAGTGCAAGCTGACCAGTCACCCACCATGACATTATTTTTTGTTTTCCTTAAATTTATAGGATTTGATAACAACTAGCCTAGACAACAATACAACATGCACAAAGAACTTTAAAAATAGAGGAATTAGAGAAATCAAGTACGTCCACGGCCAGTGAAGCTGTCAGTGACCGGCTACCTGGCCAGCCACATTGGCTGGCTTGGAGCAGTGGACGACCAATCACATCCGTGAATCATACTGACCAACGGCCAGTGACAGCTGCTCACTGACTGCCTGCTTAGCCAGCCGCCAGACAGTCGCATTATCCGAATTGGAGCAGCGGACTGCCAATCACAGCTGTGAATCCGCAGTCGTTTTAGGCTAGCTCATTTCCTAATGTTTTGTGTTCTATTTTAGGTTACATTTCACCTGAAGACGGGGTCAGATTCCAGATTCTGAAACGTTGTGTACTTTTTGTTCCCTTAATTTGTACCATCGTCAACAACAATCTTCAAACAAAGAATACACTTACTAGAGTATAACTGTTGTGCAAAACTCAGATTTTAACGAAAACCACCATACAAATCATTAATCTAGAAGATAAATGTTCTCAACTAAAATTTAAAGAGATATTTGATAAGGTTATGTTTTATTACTGTTCGAGTAATATTTGAACATTTTAGAAAAAACTGGCCTGCATTTTGTACGGGTATTTTGTATGTGTTTATCATTTACGACGACATACGTGTACCTTGTTATTATTATGAGTAATTTATGACATAATTAACTTGCATAATTAGACCAGACGGGAAGTACTTGAATGATAATTGATAGTGTTATCAACATGGAAGCAACTCCTCTGCAAATTTAATCAAGGTCAAAGATAAGACCTTTATCTGCGCAGTGATTATCAGACGAAAATTGTCCTTGGCGAAATTAATTTATGTAATTTCCAAAGTATCGTTAGGAGATGTAATAATGGCTTTAAATATTGGATTAAATAACATTTTAGTTTTTAAGATTGACGTAAAACAAATAAATCTTACAGTTTGATAACGATTTTCCTCAAAGTCAAATAGTTTATTGTTATTCGTCACATAAATCCTTGGGCAAAAGCCAATACCATATACAATTTACGAACATAAGTGTTCGCAAATCAATACTGTTTCTGATACCAAAACTATACCATCGATGTTCAAAAGAGTCCCTGTACTGTAAAAGGGAGTCTTCGTATAATTATTTTCAATTTCAGACTTGAAAAAAGAAACTATTAACTCTGTATACCAACAGGTAAAGCGTTGAAAATCCAAATTCAACAAGTGGGAATTTCCTATCAAAAATAGTAATGTCTCAATATACAGTATATTGACGTTAAGTCAAAATCTTTGTCTGCTGTTCTTAAAAATTTCTTTGCAAGATGCCTCGAACTCAATTTAAACACATTAATTTCTTTTGTGGTTATTGAAGCATTTATTTTTAGATATTTAGCTGTAATTACTTGCAAATACTTGAAAAAGGCGTTAAACTCACAACTTTTCCATCCTCAATTTGTCTATACACCTAATGCCATGGCATACAGTACAGAAGAAGACACTTCTATCTCTCAGTGCTGAATGCATACTCAGTTCTGCATATTGCCGCTATGTTACTAGTCACTGTATTCACGGCTAGGTAGCGCTAGTTGTACTCTACAAGTGTTTCTGCAGAGGAAGGCCACTTCTAGCTTCTACTTCACACTACTGACCTACTAGCTCAAGGCCAATCCCCTCCACCCGTCTCCCCCTCTGTCCCCCTATCCAGTGCGCTAGGGAGCGCTTTGTTTGGCAACCTACGCAACATCGATACACGATGGTCGATTGTTGTTCGATTAATTTATGTGAGAAGTTTTCCAACAGTCGAGCTGCTTGGCGGACCCAAGGCTAGACTTTTACTTTGGTCATAATTATTTAGGAAATGCAACTTTTGCGTGGGGCATGTAACAGACATACCGGGGCCTGTGTGAAACATTGCGTTTCATTTACTTTTACGGAGGACCTTTTATGTAGCCTGCAGTTGCACTTCCGGGGGGGGGGGAATTGAAATTCAAGAAATTCCTCAATGTTAAACCATTTTACGTTTTGTTGATTAGGGGATTTAAAAAGAATTGGGTGCCTGGGGAAGATTGCTTCACTTGCCTCTCCTCTCTCTCCCAACAAATTGTGGTGGTCCTTTCGAATTGCACTGAGTCAAAATCTTTAAATTACCTTAGTGTTCAGCTGGACGGATGTTTAAACACATTGAAACCTACAGTTGTAGTTTTAGTAACCATTCTTTAGTAAACCATTTTGAAATGAAAGGTGAATTTGTGACGAAAGTGTACTCACTCGTTGTAGTGTTTATAAGCGGCATCTTCAATAACTCTATTCTTCCAGAGACTATCTTGAACTATAACTGGATTAGCTATTTGTCTTAATTGGTGATGGGAACTGATTTCCATTATGTTTGTTCTATAGCGTTTCGTTTTATACGGCAATAGCCATGAATAGCTCAATAGCTCTACAGTATTTCCTATAAAAACTAAAAAAAACGATTTAATCAATTTAAACATATCTACTTCCAGTCGAAAGATTGAAAGTATCGAATGGTGTCTCGCCTAAATGGTTCAAGGTTGTGGCAATATTGGTTGGCAGAAAGCTAGACCCACTCAAACCTTTGTTAGCCATGAGTCGACAAACAGCTGTGTTGAACAGGCGTTATTGTTTGGACTTTCACACAAAACAATCCACACAGATGAATCCTTGGAGGAACCTATTTGTGAAACTTGTTTTATGTACAGTGTTTGCTTGAAATTTATGCACATTTGGGCTACAGCGAATTTTTATAAAGTTGGACACTATTTTGGAGATATGATTTGGATAGATCGATTGGTAATGTCGAGGACGTAGTCCATCTTTTGAGCCCTAATAAGTAATATTTTCTGCTGGGTACAGCAAACAATTTTAAGCGCACAAAATCTGGACAAACTTTGCCTCTTTATAATCCAAGCCGAAAAATGCTCACGAAAATGTAAGGGTCGTTAAACTACGTCTTTTTCTTGAACCACTGTTAGCAGAATAATTGGAAAGACGTACTAATGTACCATACACTATTTTTATTATAAAACTCCTAACAGGTGTTCCTGTAAGATCATGTTACCGCGAACTTCACCCGAACTGACAGAAAACTTTCTTTCTAGACAAAGTTGTCTGAGCAGTAAAACTTGTAAATAAACTTAAACTAACTGTTCCGTGCACCAGGGCTTGCAAGGTGTCTTAGGTAATGACATTTAAACTCACTGAAATGAAATATTCACCTGTAATTGTTTGCATATAAAACAAACTGTAGTCTGCTGTTAATAAAACTACAGGTACTTTATATTGTAGTAAGATGAAAAGTACCACCCAATACTCCTTGACGGAATTGAATTCATTTATTTATTTATAAACGGTATACACCTTTTTCAAAAAACTTACATGCTTGATAAACAAATTACAGTATTTATATTATTGATATAAAGGTCTATTTCGGAATATTGTGGTATATTATTTTGTACATCTTATTCTTTTTCGTGAGTTTAATGTTCGGGGTGGTTATGGGTAGCAACAAGGGACTAAATTACACACACAGTTTGACAATGAAGAGTTGGATTTAGACAGATGGTGATAATAAATAGTGTAGAAAAATTAGTACATAGTGATAGTAATGGTAATAATTTGTACAGTATTTGAGACAAAAAAATAAAACATGATTTAAAGTCCCTGGGGTAAAATATACGTGTATTTAATACTTTAAAAATAATACTTTTCATTTTAGAAACAGTATCACGATTTCCCTTGGCTACACTAGAGTTTTTTCAATTGCAAAATGAGCATTCCTACAACTTAGATTTAGGAAATAGGGCACTAGGCCAGTATAGGCTATCAAAAAGGAATAAAAAGGAAGGCTGAGGGCAGACTCACCTGGATAAATTAGAAACACATAAAATAACACAAATTTTCAAATTTTCAGCCCTACTAGGGTCTGTGTCAAGACAAACAGAGATAACTTAAAAGAGTAAGTAAACTAAACAAGCTAAGAAAGGTGGAAGCAGTGTTACCAACAGTAAAGTAAAAAATATAATAAAAATAACAAATAAAACAGAAATGAAAGAAAAAAGTAACAATTCCGCAGGATGGAACTAGCCCGTCAATGGTTACCAAATCCTGTCTCCCACCCAACCTCAACCTTTAGATAGCTTATACCTTTACTCAAGTAGATTCTCCAGTTTTTATACTATGAATAATTGTTTATTTGTATTATTTTGACTTTCCCACAAATTAGCTCAAAATAAGCGTCCGTGACAAGTCACTTCGACTCTAAACCCTCTTGTCATGAAACTCTAGCGAGACGTGCTAGTATATGAGTTAGTCTGGCTCCGGCCTTGCTGTCCAGATTTAGGCGGTGCAGTCTGTCAAGAGTTGAGTGGTAACGGTCCTAGCGTAGACCAAGGTCGGTACCATAACTGTAGGAGTGTCCAAGGAGAGTAGACTCTAGATCTAGACAAACTCCCCCCGTCCCCCACCCATCTACTCCATCCACTACACTCCACAGCTGAGTGTATACATGGACTAAGTGGGAAGATTTTAACGGAAATAAAATTGGATGTGCTCTCGGTTTGGTTTACTGACCTATATAGTTTGGCGAGTGCTTATGAGTAAATAAACAAGCCCACACGCAGCTCATTTCTTTTTTTTTATTTAGTTTGAAACTATAACTATAAAATCTTTGCCTTAAACTATGAAATCCTTCCGTGGTCAAAGTTGCTTGCCTTCGGACGGTTTTCAAACGCCTCTGGCGCTGGGACAATTTTAATCAAAAATGGTAATCAGTTTGCAAATTGAACTTCTATCTGAGAGAACAAACGTTTCTGAACGTTCTTTGTCTACCAGCTTGGTAGTTCTCCCTGCCTCCCGTGTGGTAAGAGTAGATCACACACCTTCCTATGGACTTGCTTAACTTTGACTAGAACAATTTAAGATTCCAAAATGTAGGGATAGGGCAACGTCAAAGTTGCAACAACTTTGAATTAGAAACTCAAGTTGGATAAAGGATGAGAATTTATGTAGTAAACATTATTTTTTAACCAGCCAAAAACCCTTGACGACGACATGAGCAACCATAAATTTTCGAAACGTCATTTTTCCTTCCCACATTCCTCGGTGGTCTGTCCACTTCTATAAACGGCCTACAATAGGTTTTGTCTCTGTGAATTATGTGCCAAGTCGGTTCTTTCCCTTCCAGGCGGCTGCGGAGCCTAGACCACTTCTGGCACATTGCCAATGCATGGGTTTAGCACTCAAAACACACCATTCGTGCACATGATGGAATAATTTATAGCGGCGTGAAACTCCGCAGAATTCATAGTTGACGAAAGAATGTCTGAGAATTTAAAATACAATTGCTTTGTTAAGAGCGGCTGCAATCTAAAGCTATTTCCAAGCTAAACGAGTGAATTTGGGGTTTTGTGGGTGGAAATAACTAGTTGATAAATTTTGGCCACATTAATGACTATTCTCCAAATAATATATCATTTTAAAAGAATACAACACGTGAAAAAGTAGTAATTTGGTTTGATTTCACAGAAGAAGTCAGATCATTCGAATAATTACTTAAATTTGAACTTTGAAAGTTTTAAATAAATTCAGCGAATATCTTTCGTCATTCCAACAATCTAGTAAACTTTGAATATTACCAAAACACACAAAAACTCTTAAAGATAAGTGAATTATTAGTCTCTCTCGAAATCGCACGACTTTGACCTCAACCTTTTCGCCTTCAGAATTTAGTAAAAATAGTTTATCTCTGTTAGCTGAATTTTTCCTGAATTGTGAAAACAGTTTTTTGGTAAGATTATCACAAAGGCCACTTCAAGGTCCTCTTGTAGATGAATTATTCTGTTTTATGTTTTGTCGGCTTGTTATAATTATTGATTTACAACGCAATCATCGTGTTTTGAATCTTTGCCATAAGTTTCAAATGTAACAACAAAATTCATATTAAATACCGTACTCTTTCTCAACATAATCTGATAGAGCATGCTCTACGAAAGGAATACAGTAGATATTCAATGGATAACTCATTACAAGGCATATTTTCTTTTACACTTTATGAATTTTATATATGGTAGAACCTAAGATAAAATTAAATAAAAAATGTCTTTATTTTGTAGTGAAGTTAGGAATAAATGTATTGCATACACATATATTTTGGAATCGACTTTATTTTTAACTTTTCCTAGAACAAGTACCGATGATGGATCACGGTCATTTGGAAATTGAAAGAACTTAAATGGTGATCAAATACACTAACAGTTCCAATGCGTAATAAACAGTTATTTCCGCACGCCAAGTGAGATCTCATCGTTAGAAGTACAAATCCCAGACATCTAGGCGGAGTGTCAATGCAAGTTGACAATTCAGTCTATGGAAGCTCAGTTGATACTGTCAGCTTATCACTGAGAATTCCACCTTAAAGACTTTCACCACACCCAGTTGACAAAAGATGGAAAATCAAGTAAACTGGATTTGATTATCATGTTTCTAAGAAGAGAGGTACGTGGTTGTGGTGCTGGTTCGCGTGGACCGGCGGGTGCGCCGCTCATCTCTCTGGATAGTATACAGGGCGTGTGGCAAACCATTGCCCATTGGCCATCTGTAATGAGAGGTCAGTGACCCAGGGTCGAGCACATTTGGGACACGCGAGCCCGTCCGACAGCTGTCGTGGGGCCCTTGTAGGGCCGAGCCACTCGGGGCCATGGTGCGGCTTACTTAGGCTCTTTGAACACGCTGGTTACTGGTTAGGTTCAGAGGAGAATCAAGTTTGTGCGAGGAAAACGTATCTGAAGGGCTTTGTAGATATTAATGACTGGAATCGTGTGGGCCCTTTAATATCGGCGTACAAGCTTGCAAGATTTCCGAGAGGGAATCTCTTGCAAAAGAGTCATTCCAAGATTTCAGGGAGGGGTGAGGCTTGAATTTTTATTGAAGTACATACAATTAATGATCTCACAACCTGAAATGATGTGCAACCTATATGTTTTCAAAACGTTTGTTTGTGTAAAAGAGGTACGGCTCTCAAGTTTCAAACCTGTCGAATTTGTAATCTATTTTGCAAATACGATTGCAGAATGCAACTCGGCTTGCACCACATTCTTTCCTCTTGCAGGAAGTCCTGTACTGAAAGTAAAGCAGCCTGTTATTTGTTTTTCAAACCTTCACGACTTTTAGTGCAGATTACTGTTTAGTCCAAACAAAGAAAAGAGGAAGCAAATTTAAAACAGTATTTCGCGGTAAAGTGCGGGTCGTTGGTCGAGGTCAGTGTCAAGATAAGGGGTCCACTGGGTCGGAAACATGCGGGTAATTTGAGCAAAAACTCGCTTTGGGAAGCAGAAGACATCGGGGCGATATCAGAGCTGATAACGTTATCACTTCCCGCAGTGCGGCGTGTAGTGGGCTAGGTCAGCGCCGCTGCGGCTGTGCAGCCAGCCGGCCAATCTGCGGTCCTCTGCGGCATCCCAAATCAATAAATATTGAACTGAAACAAATGTTACATGACGTATCTCATTCGTAAATTTTCCATTTTAAGCTAGAAAATAGAGGAAGGTTCGTCCAGTGAAAATAGCAGGGCATTATCTAGTGCGGTGGAGTCTTTAGGTAAAATTGTGAAAATACCAAAGAAACCCTCGATATCCTATACCATCTATCGCGTGATGTGGTTTTTAAAATAGTTTTAACCTGGTTTTAATATTTTTACACAAATGGTCACGGTTAGTTTTGTTTAATCACACATTTGGCTCGACGACAAGAACCAACTATTAATTAATTCAATCTCACAAAGGTTCAAGTTTCGCTTCTTGTTTATTCGTTTAACAGACTTCGTAAGTCTTAAATTCAAGAAAAGAGTTTGATTAGGTTGTTTGAAAATGTCGAGTGGTTTCGACTTCGATTTTTCTTATGTGATTTTTAGAATTTAATTTTAATCAAGAACCAAAGAGATGTTTTGCGAACTGATTTTAAATCGGCAATTTTTCATTAATGCACGTATCGTCTACCAAGGTCACCATTATCCGAAGGAATCAAGAAAAAATGAGCAGAAAGTCGATCAAAATTCATGGAGCGAGCACATCGCCATTACATCGGCCTGATATTTACTATCTGCTCAGTTCATCTATCCAGGTGACCAGTTCCCAATTACGCACTCGGGTGTCAGGCTTAATTTCCCAACCAGTCCATAACTAAGTCCTTAGACACGGGAGATCAGATCTCTGCCCTGTCCTGGGCCACGCCCGCGATTATCTACGGGTTTTAGACTAGTTTAGTCCCTGTAATAACAGGGGCCCGGGCCCCATATAGTAGCGGCTAGCGGTACTGGGCCCCGTGCTCGCCGCGGGCCCTCGCCGTGCCGGGGTCTACAAGGCTCGTCAAGCATCGCTCTCTTCAGTGTCTTTATTTCTTTTTGTCTTTGGTGTGGTTGGTATTTACGAATTGATATTTCCCCCTACCGGGAAAAATTTGCCACCATAGTTCGTTTCT
Organism: Matsumurasca onukii; assembly: GCA_018831715.1. NCBI lineage: Eukaryota > Metazoa > Arthropoda > Insecta > Hemiptera > Cicadellidae > Matsumurasca > Matsumurasca onukii. Next base: position 64,105,770 of record CM032062.1, read on the forward strand.
TGAAATGTGATCTTGAATAGATCCAAAATTTTCACAGATTGACTGGCGTCTAAATGTCCTTCATCAGCTACAATCCTTTCTGTGTCAAGATTGCTTTGAAGCTTGAAGTATCAAAGAAGAAAGGATACATAATTATAAATGGCTGCATATAATGTAAAATTTGTCTTTCATATTTTTACAGGACCAAATAGACCTCCATGGACCAATCAGAGAATTATTAAAAGAAAAAAGGAGAGGCCTTCGTGTAAGTCCACACGAAAGTGCTTCAGAAAACACATCTAGAAATGGAACTTCGCAGACTCCACACTGATAATCTGGGGCTCATAGTAATCTCGAAAATTTTCAAATGATCTTGAAGACGTGGTTTCATAAATTTGTTTTCTCAAAGCTGTTCTTCGATTCTCAATGATGTCCGTGAGACCTCTGGAAGGTATCCAGTACAGCAGTGAGAAGTGGAAGAGTATAATGTAAAATTCCGAACCTTGAATCAAATAAATAATAACTTAAAGGCGAATTCAAAATTCGAAAAAGAAAGGTAAGTTTGCGCACATTTTGTGTTAAGGATTTAGAATCCCTAGAAACTCTCAGACTCTGGGAGGAGCTTGAGATCCACAGCACAGAAGCGGGAAGTGGAAGAGGTCAAAGAACCAAACTTTGATAGGATCTTGATCTCCCAATTCCTCGGTCGTGACCCCCCGGCAGCTCTGCGGAAAGCAGCGTATCCCTTCCTTGCCAGTCATCCATTACTGTGATCTTATCACTGACTCCTGACTGCCGTCTGTCCCCTGGCCCTGGGCCCCTCACCGGGTGGCCGAGGCTGCCCCGCAATCATCTTACTCTTCATTACCTCTATTCATTCCGCATTTCATCCTCTCCAGCAGGTTGGGAAACAGGTGAAGCTTGGCCAAGGTCGTGATGCAAGTGTGCAGGAATCTTTGGGAACTGTGTGATGTAATGATTAGACTGCGAAATGCATGCATGTTCAGTTATGATGATGTTTCTGTTGTGTTTGTAAAACAAGTTGTAATGTTTCTTACACACGTTACATCATAGAGTGGTGGTTTCTTTGAGGGTTGTTTGAAGCCAAAATTTAGCAATGGACTAAAACCTTACAGTTTTGAATACTAGAGTATAGGATTAGTTGTGTTAATTTGTGTCCAAACTTCATATGTTTTAATGCCGAGTTTCTGCCTAAAAAGTATTGTTTTACATTCTAAACTATCGCAACTTTGTAACTTTTAAGGACCAAATACTTTTGATTTGAAAGGGTAAACTAATTTTGAAATTAAAACCAAAACAAAATTAGAAAAATAATAGCGAAACAAGAAAACAACCTTTGACTTCGAATACTCTTAACATTCTGGCATTGGCGAACCATAAAAAATGGAAGATCTAAAATTAAAACTTTAATTATACCTCAAGATATTATCATTTAATTTTAACATCAGTGAATAGTCCAAACATTAAGAAGTAACTGTTATTATAAATAATAATTATTATTATGTTATATCTAGAAAAGCTATATTACAGTGATGTTTTCACACTGATTGTATAGTGTTTTGTTATGTTAATAACATTATAAATAGCATTTTTCGAAGTTGTAACGGTTAGTTAACGTGAAAAAAGTCATGCCAAATATGTCGTCGATAGGTTGGCCTGCACAGCAAATACAACCCTGCTGCAACAATAAAGCCAAGAAGTAGCACCGACTATATTTAACCGAGTCCTAATACCGTGTTGTTTTCCAAAGTAATTTCAAAAGCAAGCAGCTTTCAACAAAACCGACGCATTTATCCACTTGCACTAAACACCGTGTTTAAGATAATCCAACCAATCAGGGAGATGAGTGCTTGCAAAAGAATCCCCTCCACGGAGGAAGATCGTGGCAAATTAAATTATTGATGCAAGGCGGGCGCGGGGAAACAATAGTAATCAGTGTTTTCAATATGCGTTCCCATAGTCTGCGCGTATGGGACGGGACGGGGTCAATAGTAGTATTTGTGGAAAGCACATGGTGGTTTAGACCCGTTAAACTGTGACCCTGGCGTGTGACCCCTTGGGACCCATCCGACCCGAGTCTCAGACCTGCCTCGAGATTTGGCTGTCGTGGTGGGTTTGCAGAAAAAGTGCAGTTTTGGGAATGTTAGTGTCATTGCTACTTGGTTAAGTAGATTTGCAGGAGGAAGCTTTAATATGAAGAGGTATAAAAGTCCAACAACAGTGTTTTTCGTCAATAGTTTCGTCTAAAAAGAAAAGAGAAATGAGAAATAATTATTTATTCAAACAATAAATTACACATAACGTTCCATTTTTGTGTGACTTCCACAAAACATGTTTGCTATTGCACTTAAAAAATGAAGGAGTGAAGGCCACTCAGAAAGAGTGAAATTTCGCTCTTTTAGGTGTTGGAATCCAACCACTCTCGTTAAAGAGTGGCTCGATTTTCACTCTTTTGGGAGTGGTTTTCACTCTTTCATATTTAGAGTGTGTGTTTCTTGTTTATATAAGACCTCTTTTGGAGTTCAAACAAACTTCTCTGCAACTGAATTAGCACCGGGGCTGCTCGGTCAATGGCTGGTTTTCAAATGTATACATTTTAATGCTCCGTCATCCAAACTTTTACTCAGTCAAAACTACTTTTTTATATTTGCAACGCTTCAATAACCTTATCCTTTTAAAATTAAAATTACCCAAGCGTTTTTACAGAAGATCCTTGTTGTGTGGTAAAAAATTAAATACTTGACGACACCTTCAAGTTAAAAATTCTGACACTTATCCACAATGCGAACCCAAAAACGACAAAGCACTTTTCTTTCCGCAAGTGAATTCTAGAAACCGTCTAACTATCAACATTGAGACACGGATACCTGACGACTCCACTACCAGTTACAAGCGTCAGGCTGCTTTCTTGAAATGCAGGTCAGGTTTTGGTCAACAGGTTAATTCAATCCAACGACCGAAACCCGGTGGAGAAACTCAATATTTGCGGTCACTGGGCGACCACAGTGAGCGGGCCCCTTCACTTACAGTGGGGCCCTGGGCCCTGCCCATCACTGCAGGGGTCAAGCGAGGTTAGCTTAGTCGAATTAGAGGTTCGTGTGGTGTCTTCTTATAGCAGGACATTTTAGTAGAAACACGTAAATTAAAAATCAAATGCTGATATCTTCTGATAAATAAAAAATGAACTGTGATAAGTGTTTCCGTTTTTTTTTCTTTTAAGGTTAATGTATTTATTCCTCTGAGGGCAAGTATTAAGAAGATGTATCTAAAATACAGAAGCATGAAGAACGTTCTGATATACAGTAATTTTTATAGGTAATTTTTACTCGATCGAAACTTTTTACTTTTATTTTTAATTGTTATGATTCTATATTAGGTAACAAAAGCTTGACGTAAATCTACACAAATCTCTGCAGGCTTGTCTATTGAAATTAAGATCAATACAAAATATATATGTTATACTCATTTTGTGTGGTCAACTGTAATTTATGTACGTGTACAGTCATGGAGATCAAATACATATAACGTGTTTTTAAATTGCTACTGTAATACAAAATAAGGTATTTCACCATATATTCAATTTTATATTTACTATCTGTATATCTACCCAATTTTCACGTAACATTTAACATTTTATTTGTGAAAATACAAAATTCAATGTAGGTGGACAAAGCACAATGAGAAAAACTATTTTTAGAAATGTGTTCAGTATAAACACAAATTACATACAAATTAACACCAGTAGATATACACATACAGACTTCCATAATATTAAATGAATTTCATATCAAAGCGGTTTTCAACTCATTTCAAAAGTTTGAATTTTTATTCGCTTGTCTGGTAATTGGTTAAACGATTAACCAGCATTTATCGGTAGTTTATCACACATTTCCAAATATTTACAGCTATGGCTGACCGAATTCACGTACCACACTATAAACTAACAACAATAACACCAATGATTTGAGAGTTAGCTAGCCCACTAGTCCAAAGTATGAAACAGAATAACAAGTTTTATTATCCTGACACTGTTTGCATTGATTGAGATTCAAGCCTACATTGTCTATAATTTACACACCAGTTTTCCTACCCATCACCAAACTGTTATTTAAATTAACACATTAACTTCCAACACCCTTTTTCTACTAAATATTGCATTCCGTCAAGCCCGCGGATCGCCTGGAGCCTGTGGATAACGTCTTGTAGATGGCCCTAATTAAGATCGGAGAGTTTTGTTTTGCATTAAATTAGCATTTGGAGCTGCGCCCACCAAGACCGGCCCAGGTGCAATTTCAATAGCAAATGAATCTAAATTAGACCTTCAGACAGTTGCAAATTGAAACTAAACGTATGAATCAACCGCTTCTGAAGGATTTATCAAATGTAATTGCACTGTTTAGTGAGATGCTCACGCCGCCCGAGAGACTTTCTATTTTGATAATTTCCGGGTCGTTGTTTTGTATTTTAATAACTTGAACGTCACGAAAACACCTCGGACAGCCTGATGAGAGGCTTTCAACGTGTGAGTAAAGGTTAATTTATTTTGGCCTACTGAATGATGGGTGGATAACATTCCATGTAAGTTAAGTTGAACTGTGCCCAACTGGTAACTTTGTTTGGGCAAACTCTAGTCGATTCAAAAGCTTAAAATTTTGAAAATTGAAAGTTTTTGCTTGATACATTTACAGGATTTTAACGTGATAGTCCGTCCCTTATAATCCCCTTCCAATGCATCTGGATTAATAGGTATTTTTGTATTTCCATGTTTCAGTTGGTCAGTCTGATACACATCTGTGATTGGTAGTCCGTTGCTCCCAGCCAGCCAGTCATTCAGTAGACAGCTGTCACTGGTCGTGGACGTGTTTATTTCCTCTAATCTTTTTGTTTCTCAAAGTGCATGTTGTATTGTTTTCCAGGCTAGTTGTTTTAAAATTTAACTTGTAAAAACCACGTACACGCCCTTTGGTGGTAGGTGACTGGTAAGCTTACGCTGATTACCGTAAGCTAGCTTGTTTTTAGTGTTTCGTGTTATGTTTTAGGTTTCTTTTTCACCTGAAGAAGATTCCAGATCCCGAAAAGTCGGATTTAATTCTTTGAGAAAATAAATTTGAAACTTTTAAAACTTGGTCTTGTAGTAAATATGCATTTGTTATTTTTTTCGTCGAACAAAATCCTACAGAACTGTTGTCTTTAAGTCTAACTACGGTTATAATCAACAAAATTTGAGCAGAAAAACATTTGGATTTTAATTTTTTCTCAATTTCAACCATGGTAGTAAAATTTCAAACTGTTACTCTATATCATGTTTACCTTAACCTTCTTGCAAAATGTAATTCCTCTGAAACCATTTCAGATTTCCCTCCCCAACACTCCTCAGGCACAGAGAGAGGGCAGGACAACACGAGAGGTGTCTCTGGAGGTATAAACCAGCGAGTGGATGGAGCGCCTCGGTACGTCCCATGGACGGGTCAGATAGAGTACGTCCCTCAGGCACCCACACTCCTGGGACAGATCACTATCACCACGCCTGCGTACAACAACCCACACCTCCACAGGAAGTCCGCACAAGGTGTTTAAATCCAACAGTCGAACACACCAAGTGCAGTGGGACGAGAGAGGGTCTTTGTGGATCTGTGATTGGGATAGAAGTGGAGGAACCAAGTATACTCGTACTTACTTTGTATTTTTGTTGAATGATAAATCTTTGGACAAGAATTCAAGTAGGCCAAAGAAAATATCAATTTTGCCAAATTTGTTTTACTTAAGGCGACTATGTTGTCTTCTTTAAACACCACATTCCTTTGGAAGGAACCTTTGCGAAACCTGTTTTATTCAATAATATGATGCAAGACTACTCACTGAATAGGTAAAATATTATGAGGAAATCACCAATTTTTGATGAAATTGAATATGTTGTTCTATATTGAATTAAGATGTGTCTAAACAACTTGAATTGCAGTAGCGAAATGCTGTTACTATCAAAACTATTATAGCTAGGCCAGAATTTCGATTTTCATGGCCTTTCAAACGTTTCGTTCTACTGCTTTTTCCAATTCCGTCACTGCAGATGCTTAACTGGCGAGCTTTTGAATTTGTAACTGACTCTGTGTGCAACCAACTGCAATCTGCTGCTTCTTCCTTGTGGTTAAGTTGAAGAGAAGACCTAAAGTCCTAACTTTGTCTCTAGCAAAGAAAGACGTTTTCATTACATTTCCATTTCTTCTAGCGAAGTTGGAAGTCCAAATTCAATGGGGCGAGAAGAAAGCGGAAACTCCCTCTCAGACTAACATGACTTCACACACCTCACGCTTGCGGCAAGTCCCCCACAATATCCCAAAGCTGACGACGCCCACCGCGAGATTTCCGTGAGTTGAAGTAAACAACAGAGCCGGACAGCTGTAAGTACAGATGAGAAGATGCTATTGTCTAGAGGTGTGGGCGGCCTGCACATCACGAAGAGAAAGTAGCCACACCTTCGACCCAACATGCGAGGCCGTGACTTCATATATTCCGGCAAAAACATTGTTTACCCAACAGCCGCCAGATTGGGTTACCAGCAGGGCCTGCATTCCTGGCTGGGAGACTAGCGTGGGTACGGCAGAGATGCTGGACTGAATAACATAGAATCTGGGACAAGAACAGTTGACTTTAGAAGAAGATCAACTGTAAACTGATAAAGTGTTATTGAAAATATTTCTGAACGAATTGGATTACCAATAACTGGTACTGGTAGCAATTTGTTGTGAAATCCATAGAATTTGCAGACATTTGTGAACCTAGTAAGTCTGGCGGTTAGCCCACATCGTAGGTGAAATAAAACAAACAAATGAACAGAGGACGTAAAACAAACGTAAAAGTAGTTTATACAATCAATTCACTTGACTACTACTCCAATATATCTCTATATTGTCAAAAGAAACTATTGCTAAGCAAATCTGTATAAAGTGTCAGCGATAATCTTTGATACACTGGAATAATTTTGTCGTTGTTGACACTCAACCTCAAACAACCTCAAAATCCTAAAACTCCTAATGATAGGGACCTTACGTTCGGTTTTATTTATTTTTGTTTTAATTCAAAATCTTATTAGCCTACTTTTTAGCACTTTTATGGTATCATGCAAAATGGAAAAAATCACGCCCATAACTAAACAGTAAACTCATAGCTTACTCAAAATATCTATTCACTTCCGTTGATTGTCACAAATATAATGAGATTCCTACTAAATTTAGAACTCGCAAGTGTATTGTAGGTAATCAATCTTCTTATCTATGCATTATTCTGTTGTCAGCTATTGGTCAAGGTCAGGTTGATTCATTGTCATGCCATGATCCGCAATTTGTCCTGCGAGTCCTTTCCTCGTCCCGGTCACATAGATAGACCAAATGTGATTTAGCAAATATTTATAAACCTTTAAAAACATCCGCCAGGGTTGACTGTACATGGAAAGTAAAATTCCTAGCATGCTAAACACAAGACAAATCGCACTCGATAAAATAGAAATGTCTTAACTATTACATACACAAGTAAACTGACTGAATTACAATTTCCCTTTCGTAAAACAACTTCGTAACAGGGAAATAAATACAATAACTGCAAGTACTAGTGAAGTAAGGGAGTGGGACGACACTACCACTATGTGCAGTGGGAGCTGGCAACGAGCCCAATAGTTCCAGCGTTCCAGTGTCTGGTTCACTGTTTCACTGTTCCTCTCCGTGTAGTTCACTGTTTTACTGTTCCTTGTGTCATGTCAGCTTCCCTTTCTATACGCAATATACTGGCAGTTTATAACTTAACCATTGGAGTTAACAGCTAGTATTTGAAGTTCCAGCGTTCCAGTGTCTGGTTCACTGTTTCACTGTTCCTCTCCGTGTAGTTCACTGTTTTACTGTTCCTTGTGTCATGTCAGCTTCCCTTTCTATACGCAATATACTGGCAGTTTATAACTTAACCATTGGAGTTAACAGCTAGTATTTGAAGTTCCAGCGTTCCAGTGTCTGGTTCACTGTTTCACTCTCCGTGTTGTTCACTGTTTCATTGTTCCTTGTGTCACTTCAGCTCCCTTTTCAGTACATCCACGCCTTTTGCTTAGCCACTAGGCTTATCACTAATATCAATATTAGTAGTACCACCGTTCCAGCATGTGGTTCTATAGTTTGCTGTTTCCTTGTAGTTCACAGGTTCCTCATTCCATATCCAATTCCATTATGTTCACAGCTTAGCAAGTTTCAACGTTTCAGTGACTGGTATACTGTGCCTCTCCGTGCAGTTCACTGTTTTACTTTCCCTTCTGCCATCCCAGCATATTGAGCATAATACTCAAAAAATCATTAACTAGTGGAATAGTTAGGGGTTGATACCTAATCCATTAGGAATCGGTTCTACCTTTCCAATATCTGGTTCACTGTTTCAGTGTTCCTTTGAACCATTATGGGCCTCTTGCGTTAGTAGTTCATGGCCCTGAAAATAATCATCCCAGCAGAAAATGTAAACATTTTCAATTCAGAAATCACAGTACACAAAATTAGTATTACAGTTTACAGTTTAGTATGGTGTCATCAGCAAAGATGCACTTTTGCAGTCTGGCTCATGACTGATTCATTTCCGGTGTTAGAGGAACTGCGTTGGCTTATCAGGACCTTGACAATTGGGTTGATAAGAAGGCCTGCATTGGGCGTCATACAACTCCCACAACGCGAATGTTTAGATTTTAGCTACTAATTTATGCTTAAACTCTAAGAAATTGTGTTTTCTGTCGTTGTAAATATTTTCAATGGTTCTGTATACTACAGTAGTAGAATAATTGAGAAATTTTCCAATATAGCCTTTTTATAGCCTAACTAACATTTTTCTGGAAAGTGACAGCCTGTCAAGTTACCAGTCTTAAAATTTTATCGTAAAGTATTTTATTCCATAGTCAATCATTTTCAAATGGCATTTTCGAATAGTATCTAAATATAGGGTACGAAAAATGCCAGGAAGTACGATAAATCAGTTTTAGGGGAGCTACTTTTACCTCAATAATGTAAATAGTCTATGTTATGGTATTTTCGAATTACCTGTATAAAAGCTAAACTGTTATTATCGGACTGAATGTAAACACGCCTGGACTAAACCTCTCAATAAAAAAATTTATCATTTAAACAAGTCAAGATTTTCACATACACTGAACTACTAACATACCAACTATGGACCCAATAACAAGCAATAGAAACATGAGAGGAAAATGAGGAGGAAAATTAAAGGAAAATGCGTTACAGATCATTGCAAAACCAAAATACTTAACAAAAAATAACAGCATGCAGTAAACTGAGAGCGAATTTCCCACGCGAGTTACGAAATATGGAGATTGTGTGTATAAACAGGAGCCAGTTAGATGGCGGAGTGGATAGTAACCTAGACTCACATACTACTAGTAGGTAACCTTGAACACTACTAGTAGGGATTGTTCACTAACTCGCATAGTTTATGTGTTTCGGAATCCTCAACGTGCTCATATGTTCGTTAGGGTGAGGTGTGGCCAGTAGTCGATAGTTGAATATGTCGACGATATTGTTTGCTGATTTGGTCGATACTCGAACTTAAGACAAGTAATCTCTCTCCAACAGTGAAAGGACCCTTGTCAAAACCAAAAGGTTGATTCGGCAACCCTTTAATAGTTTATATACTACCCTGGACTGTAAACATTGGACGTGACAAGTATAAAATAAGAATTATTCTAAACTGTTTGATACGGTTGTTTGGATCAAGACGAGTGATTAGTTCGCTGTGAACCCGACACCGTTTTGATTCCAGTATTCGTTACAATGATGCGCTACTATTCGGAAGTCACGTTAAGCCGTTGGTCCATTCCATTGGTCGTTGGGCTATTGATTAATGTCCCAATCTGGGGAACGGTCCGTCCAAGTTTGTAACAAGACTACAGCTCATAATCCATCAAAAACACTCAACATCCCATATTCACCTTAAAATACCCTCTAAGAGTGGTCGGTGTCTCAAATCAATCAAAATACTAGGCGTAGCTATTCACTTGCCTTACGCAGCTCAGTGGACTGCGAGTGTACATACAAGAGGTGCAACGACCAAATTGGGATTTCAGAAACCGCAACCTAGCTCAACCTCCGGAGCCCAGTGGCACGTACTTCCCAGGTGCTCCGGCAATGAGGTGCCCGAGTGATGTGTTCCGCAGTGACACAGCCACTGAGACTCAATTTATTGGCGTTTTTAAATCACTGTGAAATTGATTTGTCTATTACCAACCGAGGGGATTACCCCTATGATTGAATAAGGTTACCCCGAAGTAACCAACAAATCTTTCCCGATAATTCCTGGCATGAAACAAAATATTGTTAACACCAAACACCATTTATCGACCTAACACTGTCGACCACAACCGACTATCGATACTCTCGATTACGCCGGTGAGCGTATAGTTGTCTAGTCCAAGGTCAGCCCGCCCTATCCCAACTTCTCGCCTAGGAAGATCGACTCCTCGGGACAGAGTGACCTCGAATATTTTATCCCAGCTATTCATAGATTCGTCATCAGGCCTTGCGCAACCAGTTTCCATTGGCTAGTCCATGTTTATTGAGGCCTTTTGTCTTCTCGGGCCGTGGGCAGCACAACGGTCACCTCCACACTGGTCTAGGACTAGGCAGCTTTGTCTATGTGAGAGCTTTGTTCGGCTTTATTGCCTCTAGGAGCGAATCCATTCTGATTAATCACAAGCTGATGTAAGCGGTTAGAGAGGGGGGAGGGTAGCGTATGAATAGTTATGATTGAAAGAAATAAGTGAATGTGTGAGAGTGGCTCAGGTTTTGTCTGAACATTGGGAGAGCATATGAACACTACGTGGATCAAAACTAAAACCTATCTACCAAGAAATTTGAACAATTTCAGACATATTGTATTAACAAACCAAACATATTGGTTTTGTGGCTCGTCTTGACTGATTATAAACAGAAAAAGGTAGTTAAAAAACAACACTGTAATGCACACTAGTTGTCAAAGGATTTTCTAAGTCTCAAATTTTATTTCTACGAGTCTTTTGCAAATCAAATGTGCCCTGAAGAAAGATGCGTTATATAAAGTTAAAAAAAGATCTAACGTTAACTTAAAACTATTATCCCTTGTCATGTAAACCCTATGACACGATTTCGTGCAAGTAAAAAAAGATAACCTTATCAACACTGTCCACACATCGTAGATTAAACAGACTCATCTTCGCTTCTAAATATTAAAAAGCTCACAATAGTAAATGGCTTATGAAGGCAGTATTTTCTCTGTATAAAAATGTTAGGTTGTTCTTCATTAACGAAATATTTGGAGAATGACCTGACAATGCCCTCTTACAGCTGTACGATTTAATAGTCACCAAGGCTCTAACCTTTTTCGTGCTTTCATTGGTCACACACCTGCTACTTTATACTTTGACTTGGGACACCGACCACTCCTAGAGGGAATTTTAAGGTGAATATGGGATGAAAGGTGAATGTGGAGAGTGTTCTGATGGATGATGAGGTGTTGTATTGTTACAAACTATGACAGGCCTGCGTCCGTGGCTCAGTGGGTAGAGTCACGGCTTGCAAAACGCAAGGTCGCGGGTTCAATTCCCGGCGCAGGCACAAGGGTTTGGACCGCTTTCTCTAAAAGCGTTTTCGTGATGCCCACAAACCCTAACTTAAAAACTCAAAAAAATGCCAGTGACGTAGACAATAACAAAAAAGAAAAAAAAGATCGACTGTTTCCCAGATTGGTCATCAATTAATAGCCCAACGACCAATGGAATGAATCACAGCCAAACAACAATTTTTACCTATTACACGTAACGTTAACTTGGCACCTTCTCTTCCAATCACAGCAGTGAGTCAACAGCCACGTGGCATTTAGCAGATGAAGACAAGTGCCAAATATCTTGAGCAACCAGTTACAAGAGTCAATTGTCTGAAACCGTATCCGCGTGGAACTGGTTGTGTTCAAGCCCAGCCGGAGTGTATGATGTGATCTGTGACCCACTCTGATGAAACCGTCACTCCTCCAGATTGTGTAGAGATTCACTCGTTGCTGAGCAATTAAACCATCAAGCGAATGGTGCTAATTCATGAGTGTTGGTTGAGACTGGAACTGTGAAACTCTGGAATTTCAGTTAGGAGTTTCCAACAGGTTCAAAAGTGCGCTCCAGAATTCTACGTTTCGGGAGGCAAGGAGGACTCCTCTCGTCTCCAGGGGAGTGATTTGTAGAAACCTAACAAAACTGAGTAGCTTACAGTACTCTAAACCCAAACACCCTGGGCTAAACTTACTTATCCTACATTTGTAGAGCAGGTTATAGAAACATTTTATAAAAAGTGGAACTCAATGAAAGAACTCTTATACAATTTATCCCAACCCAAGAAGTCAAAAGTTGGAGGGTTGAGAAACCAAAGTAAACGCCATTTAATATAGGACTCATTTGGAGAAACCTTTCGCATTTTCCTAGATTTCTAATCAATTTAGTGATATTTCTATGGAGCCATCGGGTGGTTTTAGACTAATGTGTGGTTAAAAGGTTTTAACTTCATAGTTTATTTATTTATTCGCAACAAACTATGGGTTTAGAATGGGTTAGAACGTAACGTATAGTGAACATTGGAGTAAATGAAAATAAGTAAAGGAAAGAACGGACTTTTTCTAAAACTACTCTAACGTTGGGTAGTTAAAACCACTCTTGCAATTACTAATCATAGTTTTAAACTATAAAACAGTCTTGGTAAGAGTTATTGCTGATACAACGGTAGTCAGCCTAATATCTAAATACTTTGTTTGGCTTCTTTAAAAAATATGATATATTTAACTCGAGTTATAAAACTCGAAGCGGATTTTATTATTATGATTCATTTGCACATTATGGTGAACTCGGACTACATTAGAGGTAACTAGTAGAATTCAAATTATTGTTCCTCCTTTGACAGAAATTTCTTAAAATAATATTAACATTGTTAGAAATTTATTATACATTACACGCTATTTAAATCAAGGAACATCCACAGAGTAGTAAACTGTGTCAGCAGGTGATATTAATAAAATACTGCAACTTTGTGGGGACACGAATTCAGATTCCGGCGACCGCAGTGCGCCCGAGTTGGGTAACAATGAGAAACTGTCCGAAGTAGTGAGAATAATCACCCAAACTTTCGGTTTAATGCATCAACCTTTTGGTGTAGTTTTAGTTAACTTTGTAGTTTTAACTAGTCCACCCTGCTGAGCAGTTAGTTGTACCTGTAGTTCAACTTTTTGAGATTGAAACATTATTGCGGAGGTTTTCCAGTGGTTTTTAGTGAACAGATTCCCAACCCCACCAGTTTCACCTGCGTCTTCGGAGTCACGTTAAGCCGTTGGTCCTTGTATTTCCATTGGTCATTTAATCATTCTAAGGAAGAGTTTGTAACAAGACTACACCTCATAATTCATTACTCCACTATCACACTCATCCTTCACCACATATTTGCCTTAAAATACCCTCAAGAGAGTGGTCAGCATCTCAAATAGTGATTTAGTGATTTAGTGAACCCTCTGGATCTGATATCGTCTTCAGGGGAAAAGTAACCCTGTTTCCTCCCCTAATGTTGTGTCAAAGTGCCGCTGCAAGGAGTACGCGGATTACATCCTGATTTATGATGACAGAAAACTGACTATAAGTGTCAACATTCCAGTTCCCCATTTTTGCACGTCAAGATTATGAACATGATCTTCCAAAATCCTATTTTAGATCTTCCAAATTAAAGGCTTACTAGGTGTACACTAACGTCTAGACACAGAAAATGTCTAAAATAGAAAGTATTACAGTACTTAAAAATAAAATTTGAAACCAATATAAAACATGTTAAGGACATGTTGGATTCTTTTGTTGATTCTATACAGATACCGGTTTTCACACCAAGCCCAACTGTTGGCGTAATTAAACAAAATCTGATTGACATTTCCTGATGATAATTTAATTTGAATTTAAACAAGTCTAAATCCCCTACCAAGGACACAGTTGTTAACATTTCCTTGTCATCCAATATAGATGGAGTATCATATTGTCACTGTCTGTGATCAATATCGTGGGAACCTGTTTTACGAAATTGTAGATCAAGTAATTAATTCAAAAACTTATTATTGGTTAAAATACATAATGTTTACTAGTTTTAATATATTAAGGCCTTGTTATTTTCTAATACTTTGAAATAAAATTTAGAATAAGTTGGAGTATGATGATGATATTAAAACTAGATTATACTCTGTACAGATCTGATTGAGTTGAAACCTGGGGACTTTATTGAATCCTCAAGACTTTGCTGACAGTTTCTCCGATCTGACAATACAGAGTGTTTTTTCTTCAGTGTGTTTGTTTATTAATTGGTCTTGGTAAAAACAAAAACATGGTAATAAATCGGACATGTTTAAACTGTTTACAATATTTTAATTTAAAGAGCTGGCTTTCGTCGGCTAAGGCGTAGCTCATTAATACATAGCGAGCCAGTAGTCCTTGGGTTCAGTTTAGGGTTGTAATATCACTTTTTCAAATAACAAATTGAAATAACTGCATCTCTACTACTAGTTGTAGTTGGTCTGGAGGTGCTTCTTTGGTAGGTAAGGCCCTCTACACCATAGCCGCTAAGTTTGCATCTGGCCTTCTCAAGATTATAGTAAAAATACTTTGACAGTTTACTTTTGAGACACCGACCTCTGTTGCAGGGTATTTTAAGGTGAATATGGAATGATGGTGAGTGTGATGAGATGTTAAACTAGGGTTCTCTAGATTGGGTCATTAATTAATAGTCCAACGACCAATGGAATGGACCAACGGCTTAAGTGTTAGAATAATTTTAAACTCAAAATGTTGTGCACTGCGGATCTTCCCTCAGGTGACTCATCTAAACCGGAAACGATCTTGAACACGGCGAGCTAAACACCGGGCTGACTTGAACTACCTTGTACTGGGATTTTCAACAATAATGTTTTGCAAAAGTTAACATTAAATATGTTTTAAGAACTTGGTGAATAAAATTAATTGTTTTATGTCGTCTATGTCAAAAACGGTCTAATCGGCCTGCTTCTAATAGCTGCAGTAACAAATAAATACTTAATTGTGTTTAACATGCAACATGCATTGCAATCGACAACCATTTTAGCCCTCCGATGTCAGTTTGCCCGTCACGCGTTTTCCCAGACGTGTGCCATATACAGCTCTTCTCCACAGTAAAATGCATTGTAAGGCTTTTAAACACTTTTACGTTTGGCACCTTTAATTCAGTTTTGTAATCTGTTGACGAATTAAACTCCTGCCTAAGAGGGCAAACGTTCATGGTTGACCGTTCTGTGTCTCCCCGTTCGGTAGTTCTCCGACGAGCCTCTCGTGTCGTAAGAGTGGATGTCACACCATTTATGAGATCAGGCTTCCCATCTTTTCTGAATATTCGCTGTTACCTTCCATATAATTTCATGAGGAATAACAGAAGCAATCTCTTCTCGTATAGACTGTTTGAATTCGGGGATGGTTCAGGCTTTGAAACAAACACTTTGCCTTTTAGATAACCCTAACGATCGTCTTACAGCAGAGGACTTTGCAGCACTCTTCGCGCAACAGTTTCGATGTTTTCCGGTGTACGAACTGAACGAGCCATCCACTTGATTTGATCTTCATAGCAAAAGCTGTATTTAGAAGTAAGTCAAAATTGTGTTTTGAGAAGGAATCACCATTACGGCCGACGTCGAAATGAACGCGAAACAGTCCTTGAATTAGAATAGTAGACTCGTTGTTTTGAAAAAGGTTTCAACGACAACGATTCAAAAGTTTCAAAAGAACGACTAAGCGCCAACCACTGGTGATCCATGTTTGTTAGTTTATCCAAACCTAAAAATGACATAACAAAAACAATCGTTTACTGCAACAAGTCTCTAAGCTAGCATATCACTTTATCACTATATCACTATTTGAGATGCCGACCACTCTCATGAGGGTATTTTAAGGCAAATATGCGGTGAAGGATGAGTATGATGAGTGGTAGTAATGAGTTATGAGGTGTAGTCTTGTTACAAACTAAGGCCGACTCTTTCTTAGAAAGGGTCATTAATTAATAGCCCAATAACCAATGGAAATACAAGGACCAACGTGACTTCCGATCCACGCAGGTGATGGTCTGATATGTCTAAACGATGGTGGGAGTTGATGCGGGTATCATCAGATAATCACTGAGACTATCTGAGCCGCTTTAGACCTATATCATCCTCAAAACCTGACCTCCATGAAGCTGGATTACAGGACCACGCCACGAGTCCCAGTCACATAACAGCTAACTTATTGGCGCACCCATTATTACTTTAAGCATTGAACCCAGGATGGCTCGAGCGCGATGTTGCCAAGTTGAACAAATCCCAGATGCAAAGTTATAGCTTCTATGGTGTAGAGTGGAATATTTCGTTAAGTTCATTAGCGCATAGCTTGCCCTCAGCCGAGCGTGCTTATCAGGTTGGCACTCTGCTCTGATTCGTGAACACCGGACCCATCACTGAGTTGCATGCCATTGCCCGGATATTGGCAACATTGTCTGCTAGCAAGATGTGAGAGAAATGGTATATATTGTGGAGGATCGGTAGGTATCATCAGTCACATCTTCCACAGCCATCATGTACACTCAGGTAAGCATTGGTAACAAACGTGGAAATTAGGAACAAGTCATGATATATTAAAGGTAGAAGGTGCTCAATATTTATAATCATAATATATTAGGTTTAGAGAGACTGTCTCTGTACTTGTATCTAAAATCGATGTTGTCTTTTTAACAGGTAAAGGATTCAGTATAATTTGAAATGAAACATTTATTTTCAAGATTACAAAAATTCATTCAGGGTAAAATTTCAAATTTCGCACATAATTTTTGTTCAAAATTAGACTTCCACCCTTTTGTTTCCTTGACGTGGTTGTAGTCGTTGGGATACTCTCAAGTCACAGAGGACCGACTCATATTGGACTCTTCATCTCTCACTGAGAATTTCGCCCATTATTTGTCAAAATCAACTCTACAATCTTTAAAAACTAGGTTAATAGATAATATTTTCGTTTGGGCGTCTAACTGTAAATTCAATTGTATAAAAGGTAAAAGTAAAATAAAGTTTTCCTTGTTTAACGAGGTGAAGTTAGGACTAAAAGTCCTGTCTATAACACTCAACCTCGACCTTTACCTAGCGTTACCACCAAGACACTTTACAAATTGTTAGTGGTGACTGTGGAGATAGAACCCGCACCAGCGGAGTGCGAGCTCCCAGATACCAATCTGCCACGGGTCCGCTTGTGCAGTGCATCAATGGAATCTATGACATTTAAAACATATTAAGACACCAATATTTTGATGCTACCTACTTACAATTTTAATGGATGTTGAACAACGTTTTTACTAGGAGGATAAAAGGGTTCAAAATAGAGCACAATAGTACCAGCTAAAACTCCAAGATGAAGTCCAAGTGAGCAGAAAAAAGCATTCACAATTTCTAATCGGTTTACAATAAATTCCTATTTGCCCACAGGTATTGCTCACCCTCGCTGTCCTCTACACTGTAAGTGTACACAGCAGTGTTCACCACGGTCCTCTGGCCCTGCCCGTGGTGTTGCACAATGGCTTCTTGGCGGACACCCCTGAGGTAGCCGCGGCCAAGAGTGCGCATCTGGGGGCTCTCTCCGGCTCACACAACTATCACGGATACTCTGCTCACGGGGATGTTCACGCACACCATGGCGACTACAGGTACTGGGGAATACAAGCTGAGTGATTTGAGGGGATTTGGCAGGTCATAAACCAGGTCATGAGGGTCCTTCCTGGTATATACTGACTTTTAATTTATAACAAACCAATACGTTATATATAATACATGTAAAAAAGAGAGAACAGGAAAATAAGGGAATATATTTAGCAAACTTTCGTAATGAAAATATTTTTCAGGCTAAAGAAGAGGAGTTAACAATATTTCAAACGAATCTTGAAAAAAACACCATATATATACTATGTTTTCTCAAAACAAATACTGTGAAAGGTTCAACCACCTAAAATCTAAGCCGATAGGAGTTCTTGATTTTAAAACCAATTCATATGCCGATTTTGAATTTCGTAAAGTTGGTTAAAAGCTGTCAGACTTTAGCCGTCAGATTATAACAATTTTTGAAATTTGTACTATGCCGAGCAACGGGTTTTGTGTAATTTTCGTGGTCTACACTGGAACGATGGCCAGTCATTCTGACCCGTAATGAATTTGAGGTTTGGCAAATATGATATTTAGGACATTGTTTACAGGAAAGTTGGTAGATCACATTGCTGCATTCGCAGATTTTTAGGCCTACTGTTTAATTCAGTGTTCATCAAAACGCCTATAAATTAGAAAAATCCTCCAAATTGCTTTAGAAATGTTCTTGTCTTCCTTTTCAACTTTCCGTATTCCCAAACCAGTCCTATCCTATCCCTTTTCAACCTGTCTATCATTACAATAACCTTCTCTTCAGAGTCATAACCTTTTACCCTCCGACAGGTACCACGGACCTATTGCCATCCCTCACGTCCTGCACGACGGGCACATCGCAGACACTCATGAGGTAGCCGCTGCCAAAGCTGAACATTTCGCTGCCGTGGCCAAGGCCCAGGCTCATGGACATAGCCACGGTGGACACTATGAGGAACATGATCACAGTGGACACTACGCTGGGGAACATGACCATAGTGCACACTACGACCACCATGTCGCCGCTTACCACGGCCCCTCGCCAAGCCCGTGGTCCTCCCCTCAGGCTACTTGGCTGATACTCACGAAGTCGCAGCTGCCAAGCAGCAACACATCCATCTTCTGCACTCTAGTCACGGTCATCACTCTCATTACTGAGATCTATTGTTTGTAAATGAACAAAGTGTATATTTTTGTAACAAAACTGTATAAATAAAAGCTGTATTTGTCTTAAAAAAATCTTATTTCTGAACTTATTTAATAACACCAGTTTAGGTCGCATACCTTATGTTTTGAGTACAGTTTAAGGTGCAGTAGGCCTATCATATGGTTAAAATGCTACATAATCAAAAGAAGTTTGTAGCATTTTGTTTTCCTGCAGCACTAGACAAATGAAAATTATTATCAAGTTAAGAGCTATGGAGTTCCTTGCAATGTTTTGTCAGTTTCTTATGGCCTTTAAAAATCACCATCAGGTTATTTTCTTATAGATAATAACTTTTCCTTTTAAAGTTTAAGATGATAGTATGTAGGCTAAATATGCCTTAAAACCCCATGATATAGAGGGCCTCTAGGTCAGAGCAAGTGAAATAACATTCGTATAACTAAAGTTTCTTTTCTTGAGTTCAAAACATGGTTTCTTCTTCTTTCTACGTTCAAATTTTGTAACGGTTTTATTGAACGTAGCGAAATCTTGTTTGAAGTTACCTCAGTATTTTGTGAGTTTTGAATTTTCGATTGCAGGTTCCAAAACGTCGTGGTCTTTTTATCTCTAACGATGCAAAACGCCCGCTATAATATTTAAAACTCAGAAATTCTGCCGGTATTTTGGGTTTTAGGTGTTATCCCCTTGTTATTTCCAAACAGTTTGTATGTAAACAAGCTAAATAACTATTTTATAAATACAAGAGTAACCCTAAACACATTCATTTCAATTTAGATCAACTATGAAAGAACTAGGATTAGCAAGGTTTTAGCTTTTGTAAATATTTCTGCCTCAAATGGTAATGGCAGGAAAGTAGCCAGATTTTCACTAACTTTTGGCAGGATGTGTAAGCTGCTTGGCAAGATTTCTGAGTGAATGATGATGACTCATACATTCCTCATGGAAAACACTGTCAAGTTTCTTGGAAAATGCGATTACATCTTGATCCGGCAATGATGTGGTTTCTTTGAATTGTGGATACGTTGGTGTTTGAAATTTGGGCTTAGTCAAGTTTGTCTAACTTTGCTCTTTTAATCCATGTATTTCTTTAAAAAATAATTTTTAAAGCCAAAACTATTATTAATACACTTTAGCAATACAATAATTAATATAATCTTTATTGGTTGGTTATCAAAAATAAGTAAGTAAATTACAAGATAAAACTGGACCACATAACTTGACATGACAAAACATGTTTGTTGTAACTAAGTAATATGATATGAACCTCACCATTTAGCTATTTAAAGCTATTTAAACATAACATTTTTAACAGTATTTCTTAGTTGAAACAGGACAATTTAAGACTTAATCTATCCTTAAATTAATAGATTGTAAATTAAGTAAATTAATAGATTGATTAGTTCTATCAAGTTTTTACCAACTACTTAAACAGATTAAATCATTCGTAGCCAAATCAAAGGCGAAATTTTGGAACACTGAAGGATTTGCTGAAATGAGGTAAGATATATTTTTTGCCACATAAAACCTCCTAGCTTTTTTCTAGAGATCCAAAACTCGTCCATATGTAGAATTCGTGTTCTCATTGAACATGTTGTCAGGCTTATGAAAGTGTTAATGAATCTTAATTTCTTCAGGTAACAGATTGAATTTGAACCAAACTATTTGAACTTGAACATTTGAACAAAACTATAAATTACTGTTTTTATAAAATGACGTTTTGTAATTTGCTAATGTTTTTTGTTCTAAAAAAATGTCCTTATTCTTGAAAACTACAGCAGACCATAATATATCGAACCAGTGTTGAAGATTATGCAACATTATATTTCACGGGTAAATTGGAGAAAAATATATTAGGATTTGTATCTCTGCAGGTAAGTACTAAATTAATACTTAATTTCAACCCGTATAAACCCAGACATGCTGATGGAGGGCACTGTCCAGCTTACTTAGTCCATATGGCAACTCCCCATTTAATGACGGCGAGAAAACTTTTGAATCATCAGCATATACAAATTAGCCAACTTCAAAAGAAACTCGAATTATAGCTTCCACAAACCTTACCGTAAAATAACTCTCCATGTTGTGCGCACCTGAAATTGAATCGACAGTAAAGTTTACAAAACTATAACCCAATGGCGTGATAGGAGTGGCGGCCCGACCACCATGAAGTTAGCCCGCCAGTGATGAAGTTAAGTTGGCACAAACTATCCCAGCGACCTTGGTCTCGAGTGAAACCGATAGTTTGGCGGTGGTAACTAATACCTAACCGACCTTCGGGATAATTCGACGACCAGCTCTAGCTCTAGCTCTAGGAGACCTTGAAATTCACGGCGGACAAAGAAACCCACTGCAAAAAGCGACCCAACTATCGAATAGTTGAATGGATTATCGACTGAAGGCCAGCTGCAGTCCGGGGGGCTTGGGAGGGGGCTTCAAGGCGAAACCGAGCTAAAATGCATTTCCTGGTTCCCCTTCCCAACCTAGACCTAGACCAGCTGCTCTATAACGTACCATTACACTGCTCTTTGTTCCTTGGCTAGCAACTAGTCTGTGCGTGGGCAAATGCAGGCAAATCAGATTTGGTTCTGCAAAATATAAATGTTTGAACGGATTTGAGCGAGTGAGTCCGATAAATATAAAATTATGAGCAAATTTAAAGTCTGCAGACTCATACCACCTACAAGTATATAAGCATTGTGACCAGTCTTTTGAATTTTTGAAAATTATGTTTTTAAAGGGAAGGACATTCATTTATTTTATTATTAGGTACCAAAACAAAGGCCAAATAAATACGTTTAAGGCCCGTATCATACTAGGCCTTTTCGCAGAATTTCCTAGTGTACGGAACCGAAATCCTGCGATCAACCACTGACACAACATTTGAGCACTGCACCATAGGCAGGGGTGGCTAAGCTACCCAGAGAGTCACAAAGTTCAAGTAGTATCGACAAACTCATTGGCTGTCTTTGCAATGGTCTCAGCGCGTCTAAGTATAATACAAACCTAACCCATCTTTTGTAGGAAAACCACTCCAAAAAGTGGTGTAATTTTTCAAGTGTCATTTCACCCCAATATAGGAAATTCACAGGATTGGTAGGGACGCTTGTCGCTACGCATCAAATATGTTTTATTTTTGCTATTTGTGTCATAAATGTCTAATTCGCTGACTTAAAAGCATAGATTTTAGTTTCTGTATCGAGACAAGTCTAACGTTTAGGTGCGTGTGACCGCAAGATCTAGCTAGCCTGTGCGCGTACCCCTGTGCTGTGGGATGCACCACTGCACGTCCCCCTAGAAGTGCAGCTGCACTAGTTCCACAACTAGGCTTTGTTCTATTCCCTAGCCTCGTCGCACAAAGCGCCGGTAGACCTCATGCTAACACTTGGCACTTTGTGCCGGTATTAGCTAAGAGAAAAGGTCGGTTTCACAATCAACCTGACACACTGGCGGAATAGATCAAAGTTGAAGATGAAGTTAAGTAGCCTTTAAATCTTATACCTATGAAGAGGAATTAACTGTTCTTTTATACATTGTATCATCGCAGCTTTTGATTTCGGACTACGCTAAACATCCGTTCGGTGAGCCACGAGTGTTTACTTATTCTTTACACAAGATTAATGCGCTTGAAATGTGTTTTGCGCCACATTTTCTCCTATACTTAGATTATTTCTGAACGGACTACAATAATTGTGCTGTTAATCTATGAACAGAGTTTTAAAAATTGTTCGTAAAAGTACATTTGCAAAAGGCAGCCTATGTCAACTCCAAACGGTGGTTGTACAATAAAAAAACTTGAAATGAAAGAGTATTATTTTTTGGCTTCATTTCGTTCTTTAAAATACACGGCTGGAGTTGTAAGGCACCATTTAAACATTCCAGTGTCACACACAGCAGTTATCTGATATCAATATGAAGTTTGCCGCATTCCTGCAGACTTCGAATGGCAAACTTCACGCTCCTGTCGAAACAGCTGAGCACGTGACAATTCCTGTCCCACGTGGATGTTTCGCACCGCTCCACAGAAACGTGGACTTTGCCGAGTTCCCAATCCATGAATCCACTATATCGAATTAAAATTTCACGCTTTTCTAGAGTAGCGGCGAGCTCAATCAGAACTGTTAGACATTTTTAAAAGAATGTCTAAACACCAAAACCCAGAGAGTAGCACAACGTTTAGATATGAATCTGCGGAGTGAGACACAGAGACCACAGATTCTCCCAGAGCTGACAACAGTGAACAGCTGATTGGGCGAAGTGAAGGGAAGGATCCTTTCCCTGTCATCGGAGACACAGCTGACTGTGGATGTAATAGATATACAATTACCGGCTGTCTACGTCTGAGCTACTGTACGTCGTGATATCGGAGCAGACTGAGTCACGAGTGTCTGTTCCAGTTCAAATCTAAAACATTTCATAGCTTCCTGCGGAACTTAGGCTATTCTCTTAGGGATTGAACAGTTTTATTCTACAAGGTGTCTGTTAAGAGTGCACAGTACCTGTCGGCCATTTTGTTTTTCGCCCCATAAGAACAATGTAAACACAGGTATTTTCTTGAGACACTACACGCCTACAATTTCCGTCAGACATTTTTGAAATAAGTGTTTTTGAAAGATGAAAATTTAATGCAATGACTCTGCTGACCACATTTGCGACATTTTATTAGTTTACAAGTAAAAACAAGAAATCCGGATACAGTTTCTTCAATTTTTGGATTTATGTCAGGGTTTTATAAAAGATAAAATGGAAATTCGGTGTCTCTAAACGTTTAATGCACTTTAGAACAAAGTTTATTTCATAAAAATCGGATGAAAACTGTGAAGAGTCCCAAGAAAATGCATGTTTTTACATTGCTCTTATGGGACGAAATTCACAGCCACTACTGCGCACTCTTAAGTTAGTTACTTTAAATCTTTATTTCAACGCTAGGTATTCTTATTTACTAATGTACGGTTGACGCAGTAGTGGCTGTGGTTTTGAATTTCGTCTCATAAGAGCAATATTAAACATGCATTTTCTTGAAACACTTTACAGTTTTTATCGGGTTTTATAAGTGTATAATATATTTTAGTGGCTCCGCTGAGCCAAATTTGCATTTTCTTACTTATAAAACCGTGACATAAATAACAAAATTGAAGACATTTTGTATTTGTATATGTCTTGCTTTTACTATGTAAGTAGTAGATTTTCGAAAATATGGTGAGTGGAGTCACTGCAGTACATTGTCAACTTTCAAATAAAACTTATTTAAAAAAGAACTGATAAAGATTGTAGGCGTTAGGTGTCTCAAGAAAAGACTTGCTTTAACATTGTTCTTATGGGACAACACGCAAACTGGCCGACAGGTACTGTGAAATCTTAAACTAAAAGGCAATTTACTACAGTTTTCGGGGAAAACATGCACATTTCAATGTGAGCTCTAATATTGAATGGTACAAGGGGTTTTGTAGTGACAAAATATTTTTGAACTACAAAAGGGTCATTTCACCGCAAACTACTTCTGTTGAGATTGTAGAAAATACTGATATAAGATTTATAAAAGACACTGCAATAGCCAGTATGAGCAGTACACATTTAGAAATAAAACTCTGTGGACTTATTCAATACGTTAATTTGTATAAAGTTTGATGTGAACATTGGTACAGAAAAACTACTACGTTCATTTATGTACACTGATTATATTTCATCCAATAACCCCTTCCAGTGCATCTACATAGTGTGGTAGGTAATTTGTGACTTTTTATTTGTATGATAAAATAATTGATTTTGAGTACAACAGGACGTTTACAACATGATACTTAACACGTAGAAGAACGAAATAAGCTAAGATGCAGCTGGAGAGAAATGGGTTTCAAGCGAAAGAAAGTTGCTTGCGACGCACTTTAAAGGCTTTAAGGTACCATTCAAAATATGAGAGCATCGAGTGATATTGGCACATAAAACCGAAGGGTTGTCGATAAACCCCTTTGTTCCTGTACTTGCCACGTGTAAAAGCTATTCCTATTTCAAAATGGCCTCCCGGGGTGGGTGGAGCTAGTTCACATCCCGCCCCGAAAAACTTTTGAGTGCCCGCAGCCCCTTGCTTGCAGCCCCTCCCTGCTGAGATAATGATGCAATTTGCATCTACAAATGACGAAATACATTCATGTACGCTTGTTTCCAAGTAGTACGTTCCATAGGGTTGTCTCCTTAATAAAAAACTTAAATTTGTATAAGTTAGTTTTTAACGTAAAGTTTTGATTATTGATTAAATATAAAGTGCAATCAACTTAAAAACTGTATATTTCGTAAATCCGAATTTGGGTGAAAATTCACTTAAGATTTTTATTTTGTACTTCATGTGCAATATAAATACGTTTTGGGGTGTCAAATGATGAATAAATGATTTTTTCAGCAATAGATACACAATTTTACTATAAATGAAAAAACTCTGGAAATAACACTAACCGCTTATCGAGTATTGCAGCCAGCGATAACAAAACAAAAATTAACTATTTCACTTGTAGAGTCCAGTCTTATCACTGTACTGACTGTTGAGCCACACTCTGCGATGTCTGCGTATCACTAGAAGCTACTTACTTTAAATTTTAACAAAAGTCAAAAGGTTACTTACTATTAGCTATATTTACATCTATAGCCAACATTCATATAAAATCTCATATAATCTCCATAATGACTGAAAAACTATTCGAACGCCAAGAAATTGTTCCGAGCTCACCCTCCGGACCCAAGCGTTACTGGGCTGGACGCCAACACAGACACTGCCTTTATATAAACAAAGGCAGCCGGCTTTTCGCCAGCCCGTACTGATCATGACTAACCTAGGGCCGGAGAAGCGAGCTCAAAGGAAACGCGAATAGCAAATCCCAAACCTACATAATTATTTGCGATAATTTAATTTAGAAAAGAAACATCGTCGTAAGAAAGTAACCAGTTTTTTATTTGTTTTAAAAAGTTTAGCCATGCTGTACTTTTATACTTCTAAACCCAGCTTGAAATTTTGAAAAGGAAACGTTTTCTATACTGAAAGGTTTATTCTGAAAATCTAATACGATTGACATACAAATTGTATTTGAACTGATGAAGAAGATATGTTATAGAAGAAAAATCAACTTATTATTTCAACACAGCATTGGGTCGTATTTGGTTATATAATTATTTCAAAATGGAAAATTATATAAAAAACATTAATTTTCAACACACACTATGAAAGTTACTATTAAGTATGGTTGGATCTATCCTAGGTTATAATTTTAAATTTGAAATTTCAAAAGCTAACTTTTTTATTCCGGCAAAAAAGAAACAAATATTTTAAAATGTTGATCAACTAATCGAACTGTTTTACGAACGTTCCACCCACGTCCAAGGCCTTTCAAAACCATAAAACGCAAACCTCTTAAAATTCAGCCCAAAAGGAAAGCATTCCTCCTCAACACATATGTAATTGCTAAGACAAGATCTACAATGTTTTATCCAAGAGAAATCACAAGTCTCAAGTGTTGAACACATCGATGATTTCCCCAGGTGTAGAATTACCCAGCACACTCACTGATAACTGATAAGCCTGTCAAGCTGTAACACAAGCAGCTATTGATTGTACTACATGAACTGGTCTTGAGTAATCAATATAATGCAGTGTCAACTATAAAACATCGGTAATTATTGTGTGAGAGAATTTGCTAAGTGTTTTCAGCGCGGGGTTTTCTCATTCCATCCGGCTTTTTAACCTACAACCATATGAAATACTTTTATAGAACACATTAAAACTAATAAATAAGATTACAAGTTTTAAAACTTTCCTAGAAATTCAGAAATAAAACAACAAAATGTGGCTAGCACACCAGTGGACTGGCAGAGATGTTCGTGGCATTTGCCAACATACCGGTCCTTATGGGTGAGGTCTCTCTAATTTTTGTCA
This sequence comes from Matsumurasca onukii, assembly GCA_018831715.1. Lineage (NCBI taxonomy): Eukaryota > Metazoa > Arthropoda > Insecta > Hemiptera > Cicadellidae > Matsumurasca > Matsumurasca onukii. The sequence continues at coordinate 64,132,580 of CM032062.1, forward strand.
TCAGTACAGACATTCCCAAAGATCTCAAAGTCAAAACGCTTATGTTTACTCAATACTTATTGACAAAGGACTAATTTGACTCTCTCTCTCTCGTGTATGAAATAAACAACTTATATTGGATACTGAATTTCAAAGCTATTTCGACTTTTAACTCAAATTCTTTCACGTTTGTTTTTTTTAAGTCGTGAGTTTTTTCTAATTTGGCCGTGAGAACTTTAATTCTGTAGGCTAAAGCTTGTTCAACCCTTATTACTTCTATATTTCGATTTTGTTAAAAGTTAATATGTTATTTTGTATTGTGTTTGCTAACAAAATAGGTTTATATATTTTCTTTCTTAATAATACTGCACAACTTATTTTTCTAATCGGCTGTTTTGAAAAAAAAAATGAATCTAAACATTGTTTTGTGTTGTTGTCATCAAGATTCATTCCTGTATCTATCATGTTTGTTCGGTTTAAATCTTTCAAGTAATAAATTAAGATTATCGAAGAAAATTGGACAGTAAATAACCAACCTATCTGCCATCATTTAGATTTAACATTTAAATTATCACTAGCCATTCAACAGTACTTAATATTTATTACATTACTCAAAGTTGTGTAATAAATGCTATTCTATTTAAAAAAATTAAATATCTTTTATCTACATTATCTTCTATCAATCAACCCATCGAACAGGTTTTAATTATGACTTTACGTAAAACTGTTAACCATCATAGTTTGTCAACAGGACTAAAACGACCTCATAATCCTAACAGTTAAATAAAATATTTCTTAAAATAAGGAAAAGTATTTGAGTTAAAATTCAAGAGCAACTAATTAAAGACACACACAGTGAGGTGCTGGGCATTCATTATTTTTATTAGTCGTTTAACTGTCTCTGTCTCTAATTTTTCTGTAAATAGTTGCTCAAAAAGAATTATTTGACATTGACTCATCAAGTATCAAATTAGATTAAGTATTGCATGGTTAGCAACAAAAGGATTTTGTGTTGAATCAAAAGATTGAAGAAAGTATTTAGCTAGACATCTAAGTTACAATGCATTTTGCTGAACAGAATTTGGTTTGTTTCGAGTTATTTGGAAGATAAGACTTTAGTAATAATAAAAACGTTTCACCATGATTGAACAAATTTATCAATCTGGAAATACAAAAATATGCTTAATGTCTTTGTTGGAGCATCAAATGCAAATCAAACGTAATATACTAGCTTGTTAACCAACAAACATAAGACAACCATAAAAGATAACACTACTCCAGACAAAGCCGTTTGAGACAAACCACCAAATTAAGTTCACATGAATTTTATTTGATTATATCTTATATACAATTAAATAGTGATAGTCAAGTTAAAGAGTCTTTCAAAAAACAATGACATCTTAATAAATAGGTTTAATAAAAGGTGTCAAGGCTGTTTTAAAGATTAAATTGACAACATTTTAGTGACAACACTTTATTACAAGAATTTTAATAAAGATACTGTATTCAAGTTGAAATTTTATTTATAATGACCCCGTATTTTCAAGCAACCATCAAACGCTCTTCTTCGGTATATGATTATATGTTATTTGGAGAATAAAGACATGACAGAAAAGTACACGCCAAACGTTATTGAAATGTTAGTAAGCTTATTTCTTCCATGTCACATAACCAGATTATCAAGTTCTCCATAATAAACTACCAAATTAAATCAGCAAAATTGCACAATTTTGCGACAGCCTATCTCTGATTAGGCCTAGGCTTAAACACAACAATTTGGCGAGCTTATCTCGCATAGATGTGAGTCCGCATGCGATAGATGTGAAGATAGCGGTGCTATTGGCGGTCAGCAAATGACAAGCTAAGGCTCAGGGGTCACACCATATCACCATACACTGTGGGAACTAGACATGAGTCACCAAGGAGTCGATTCTCAGGAGGATTTAGGGGCTTTTGTTGAAAGCGACCATTTTGGAAAACCCTTTCATTTTGTCTTATCCTCTTAGGTTAAGGTTAGGCTAAGTACATCTACAATGTAGTTTAGGTTAGGCACCTGAGAACGGGTGGAGTTTTCCAACTGCCCGAAACGTAGGGAGGTTTTCCTCTGTAGTGGCCGGAAAAGTATGTTTTTCTAATTAAAATGGTTTAGATCTTAAGAAATGTAAATCATTTCCATTTGTATTTAGAGAATCAGTGCGGCCAAAACCAACTGGAGTAAGATGACAAAGTTATTGCAGCCTAATTTTAGAAAAGCTTCCCAAATACCTACATTTAAATGCAACTTGGCGAGGACTGTATTCATCTACTATCACTAAAATTTACACAGTCCTTGCATATTTTACAATCATCAAGATTAAAAATAAGTCACATCACCTTGCCAGGTGAAGAACTCCACCACCTCTGTCGGCCAACCCCTTCTCTTCAAGCTACATCACCTGCATATGAAATTTTTGGACTGCACACCGTTTCCTGATCCATGTCAACCTCCAGCCTAAACCATGCCTAACCCTCTTTGATCCCCTCGCATTTTTCCTGGTTTCACAACGATGACACACATTTGCAACATCTTGTTAACACCTAGAGCCGGGCCCTGTCTCAAACACACCGGCCCATCCATAAAACATAGCACTGTTCTATGAATCAGGCATCGTGCTCACTGCTCGTGGTTTTTGCCAGCCCGGCGAGTAGGAAGGCCTGTACACACGAGTGCGCCGTATACGGCCGCTAATTGAACTGCAAAAACTGCGGCGCACTGCAAACGACGCGGCGACGCTATCGCCATGAATCAATAGATGTGGAAACCTCCGCAAGGAGAGGATCGGACGACGAAGGAGAGACGGCATTCCGAGGCATGTGTTGCACAACCGAATACCGAATATCGTCCTGTGCCTGACCCCACGTGAGCGCTAACGGCACTTCTGACTTCTTCGTGTGTGTCGGGGTTTTTCACCAGCGGTCGTGCGTGTGGGAAGCGGTCGTTTTGAGGAAATTTACAAAGAGATAATAGAAAATTGATGGAAATCAGCGGACATTCAGCATGTTTTTTATAAAAAAAAGAAAACGCATGTTTGGTGATAGGTTACAGCGTCTCTGAGACACCTACTACCCAAATATACGAACTAACGGTTCCATTGGCTGGAAAACTATTATTTTGCGAGATATTGTAGCTTCATAGCAAAAAATAAACTGTTGGCAGGAAAACTAGTGGGAGACAGAACGGCAGTCGACAATTACTAGCTCTTGACAGTTGGCCACCCGGCACTTGCTGGGTCAAGCCTAAAGATTTCGGCCTCTATTTTTCCAAACACCAGTTTGATGGCGTTCCTCATGAGGTAAAACCTATCAGCGTGTCTCCGCAAAACCTACCTACCGTTACGACCTCTACTTACCAAATCCAAAAGCTTGTTTCCCAACGCCGGGTTCGTGCCTGGGCGATGTTTACTGCGCTCCTGTAACTCGCCGAGGAGCACGCACATGTTCTACCAACTCCCTTTCACTCTCACGACACCAATAAAGCAATTAGCACAGGTGTTAATACATCTTGGCTTCTGATATGCGTCCGTAGCGCGTCCTGGGTTTATTGGGGTGCGCAAGTTGTATGAACGTGAGGAGATTAACCGTTCGAATGGTATGTCAACCAGGCTCCAGCACCAAAGAGATGAACTTAGATGAACAAAGGGGATTTGTGGGGATCCATGATGGGTTAGTATCGCACGAGACTCCGGAGCTCATCACTCCGCTGGCGCGGGTTCGACCCCGCAGTCACCACAAGCATTTTGTTACGTGACTTTGCAGTATCGCTAGGTAAAGGTCGAGGTTGGGTAGAGAGGACTTCACATCGCTTTGCCAAAAAAGACAAGGCCACAGAAGACAAACGTTTGTTTAGGCAAATTGTACAACAAATTGTATTGTTGTATTAACTTATACCAAGGTAACTTATATTTATGAAAGGTTGGCTAATTTTGTCGTATGATGTCACTACTTCGTCTGGGTATAGAGTTTGGCTGTTGTTTTGAAGGATTTCTTGATATTCCAGGAGATTCATTTTTCTCCTTTGAAGGAGAAGAAGCTTCTCAGAACCCAAACATGGAGGGCAAATTATCAAGTTAGTTTTGTTTATGGTAGTGCTATTTTCAAAAAAACTTAGCATTGTCGTACCATCTTGTTGAAACATCTGACACCTCAAACAATTTAAGTCATTTTACACTTCACTTTAGCCGAATACTAAAACGTGAGCTCAATAAAAACGTGAGCGCCAATTTGAAACCCAGGTACTCTTTAAACCAGGACCACATATTCCGTCCTCAAACACCGCCAGTCAGAAGATTCCTTTCACTCCGACAGCTTCACAGAGGCAATAAAGCTATCAGGAGGCCATCTCCTCTCGCAATATCTACCGGTGAAGATGCTTAAGATTATTGCCTCCAGAAGTGCTACCAACCTGGCAAAACTAATTAAGCATTCTCTCACGTGATGGACCAAGTGCATAGCTCTGTTGAAAGCCGTGGATGAAGTCTTTGACCCGGCCAGTGATTTTAGTTTATAGCCTCTTTGCAGAGAGGCGCCGCGATGCGCGGCCGCAGTTAGTGTTTTATTAGGCTATTCCCCTGTTGACTTTCAAGACCCTAATAAAGGTGACTGTCGACGGCGTTGCTAAATTAGTGAGGGTTTTTGCGTTATGGTTATTTTTCATGGGCTGTGATTTCCTCTTATTTTTGCTGGAGCGTAGAAACTATTTCCATCATGTAAGCGAACATTGGATAGCGAACCTTACGACGCTTGTTTCATTAGAGGTCAAGTACACCTATCTTGAAGAAAAGCTGTTAAAAGATTTTGTAGATAAATTAACAATATTTTGTAAATCCATAGAATCATGGCTAGCGAGTTCTCTCTAAACGTTTCCAACCCAGATTTCTCGTTTTCCGTACTTGGTTGACAAGTACTGTAATCCCATATGTTCTTGAAATATCTTAACTGCACTGGGATACTCATGTATTTATCAATCGACTCACCAGAGCCCCCTTCCCTACTGAATCATTTAAGCGACGCCAAATTATAAACAAAACACACATTATCATTCAAAACATTGCTGTGTCATCGTATGCGGTATTTTGATATGTAATCTGTGGGTTCAAGTTTAGTCGATTTTGCTTGAACCCCACAAAATGGGTAATACTGAGCAATGTAAAAGATTGTATGATAACTTATAGCATTGCAGAGTTTAAACTATTATTGCGGACATTTTCCATCGTTTATAGTGAGCAAGGTGATCATGCCGTTCAGGATCAGCAATCTGATCCCGTCTTCAGGTGAAAAGTAACCTAAAACATAACACAGAACATTAGAAAACGAACTAGCGTTTAATGTTCTGTGTTATGTTCTAGGTTACTTTTCACTTGCAGATGCGGGATAAGATTGCAGATCCTGAAACGGCATGATCACCTTGCTCACTAACGATGTAAAATGTCTGGAATAATAGTTTAAACTCTGAAATCGTCCCATTGTCAACAACAAACTTTAAACAATGAATTATGGCATTGATTCAAACCCCATTGCGCTTATGGGGTTTTGGCTCATGGTTCAACGCACCGAATTTTTACGAACGAATTTGAAGCCGATTGAATGTTAATACAACCCCGGAGTTTTGCTGATTACAAACCGGTAAGGAATTAAAACACTTAAGATCCTGATAACATTGATCATCAGAACTTCAGCTGTGATCATACTGGTGTCATCTTCAGAGTCTGATGTACCAGTCCGGACAAGTTCAAGGTGTGCTAAAAGAAGCTGGATAAGCAGTAGCAAGGTGAGAATGTAGGAGTTAGGGTCTGATTGTCATCCAGTCCTAGGTCAGCTGTTCTCAGATGACATATCCCACCCAGAGTAGTGACACTGACCCTGTGTAACAATGTAGCGGAAATGATAAACATAACCGACCGCAGAGTTGCCGAAGAGAACTGCATCTGCGAACATTGTCCTTTGTTTTGTGAAATGTACCCATTTTTATTCGAGTGAAAAATACAAAAATCAGCTCAGGTGCTCTATGTTCTACGGTGAAATGAAAATCTTCTAAAAGCCTGCAGTGTGAAAAACTTACAAACTTTTTGTACCGGAAAATCAAAACACGAAATTTAAGCTAATGAAAATGCAAGCACACTGGTCAAATTTGCACTATTTTACTGTAAATATAGACTATTGTCTCTTCTGATAGAGGATGATCTATAAAGATATAAAAGCCTTGGATACTCATTTATTTCGAAAAAGACTATTTGGCTATACGAGCAAAATACCGTTTTCTTTGTTTAAAGCATTTAATTCTTCGTTTGAAGTTTGTTGTTGATGATGGGAGAATGTCTGCGTTTCACCTGAAGACTGTATCAGAACGTAGCTCCCGAAATGTCGTGTTGTTCTTGTCCACTATTGAAGGAAACTATTTGCAATACTATTTCAAACTCAGTAAGGCAGTTGATCCTACTGTTGAGAAGGTTTCACCTGAATCCGACTCAATGAAAGTAGTACTTAAGAAAGTAAGTAATACATTTTGTACTTTGTTCATTAGTGCCTCCACCAATAATTTGTCTTTAGGCATTGTACTGGGAGGTGACTGGGACTCGTGGCGTGGTCCTGTAATCCAGCTTCATGGAGGTCAGGTTTTGAGGATGATATAGGCCTAAAGCGGCTCAGATAGTCTCAGTGGTCATCTGATGATACCCGCATCAACTCCCACCATCGCTTAGACATATCAGACCATCACCTGCGTGGTTCAGAAGTCACGTTAAGGCCGTTGGTCCTTGTATTTCCATTGGTCATTGGGCTATTAATTAATGACCCATTCTAAGGAAGAGTCGACCTTAGCTTGTAACAAGACTACACCTCATAACTCATTAGTATTACTCATCACACTCATCCTTCACCTCACATTTGCCTTAAAATACCCTCATGAGAGTGGTCGGCACCTCAAATAGTGATTAAGTGTAAAACTAAGTAGCTCATTTGAACTTACAATAAGTGAGTATTTGTGATGAATCGGGCCAGCTGTGGCTCCACCACTATCACCAGCAACATTGTGCCTACTTCTCGTTTCATACTTTCATAAAAGCATCATCGCGGTTCCTTTGACGGTGACGGGCGGACGAGCACCTGCCGTGAGCGGCTCCTTTGGCGAATCAGTTATTAAATTCACGAAAGGGAAATGGATAACTCTGATTTACAATCTCGGGATCACGGACGAAGTTTATAACAACAGTTAAACCAACTATAAATAGTCGGTTAAAGTAGTGGGCTGAGTTTACAACATAGACCTTGAATCAAACGTGGACTCTGTGATTTAAACCCATGTCCAGTAAAATTGTGACTTATATTTTTATAGCCATTTAGTGTTATGAGCCTAGCCTTGGACTGTGGCGAAATGAAGAGATGACTTAGTAAGATGCAGTAAATTCCTGGTTAATGTGAGTTACGATGTTGAGAACGATATTGTGTGATGAAAAGTGAATGTAGATCTTGAATTGTAATGCTTACGTAAATGGAGAGTGTGATGGAGTAAGCCATTGTTGAGTCCCTCAAGGTTCAATTCTAGGACCGCTGTTCTTTTTAAACTTACTTTATATTTGTTTAACGAGTTTTACTCGCGGGTTTTCTTAAAATTCTTTTTAAATTTGTATACAGTTATAAAATAAAGTCATTTTTCCAAAGAGCCTAACGTTTCATCTTAACCCCATCTTACACAACTATATCTGGAACAAAACGTACAAAGAGGTGTTGGCTTAAATTAATAGCCAGGTCTGATCAATGGTCAAGTTTCCTTGTAGGTTCACTCATAGACAGCAACTCCATTCTTGGAGACTTATCGAAAAGTAACGCCAAAGGTTAAAGTGATAATATAAAGTAGACAGCCTAGAGTGAACCTGGCCAAGGCCAGAAGCGTCTGAGCAGTATGGTCCTTCGACACTTCTTCTAGTCTTTCTTTCTGATTAACTGTTCATTATGTCTAATCTAGAAAACATAGCCGACGTGAAGCCACTAATGCAAGCGTGAATCCTAGCTAATTTTCTATGATGGGGTATAATTTCCACCGAAAGTACTCTTTTGGGGAGAGCGTTTCCCCCAAAATCGTGTTTTATGTTGAAAATGTGTATTCATGGTCCGATTTAGATTTGGATTTTTTCTACCATTTGCCAATAATTTCCGCTTCCAGAATTCAATTTAGATTTACCAAAAAAGTTCGTGTTGCCGTACAGGTTTGACAAAATGGATTTTAATGGATTTAATACAAATACGGTGCTGTATACTACGTTTGATTGAAATAGGACAATCAATGCAGTTTTTGTAGCATAACAACCCATTTTTGGAGAGGAACGCCTACTCCTCCTCCCAGTTGGCCAGTTCCGAAATCTCGTTCAGGTATATTGGAATAGTACTGTAACTTCAGCCAACTACACTAAGAAATTGCTTTTCTCTTGGTGTAAACACAAGTGGTTTGCCTGACGATAACCGTATTATGATCACAGATAAACAGTGTGGAAGAGAGAAAACATATTTAAATTCTGTTTAGTGTTCCAATTTTTGTGCATTTCTTGTATAATTCAATCTTATTTGAAAGAAAATAAAGAAAATCCCAGGAACAGGAAGAACAATAATGATTTTTAGACAAAAACACAATTTTGTCAGTAGTTGTCCGATTTGGAATCACATTTTAAGGTACTCAAATATGAAAGTCAAAAAGTGAAAATGGCATCTGAATACTTCTTCTTGACGAATATCCAAACCATTAAAAAACCATAACAACAAATTTAAATACAGAAATCAATCAGTTAAGTCCCTCAAACAACAAAAAATAACACCGCAAAGTAATTGAAACATTGAGTATGAAATTACCGACAAAACCGTGCAATTACCATAAACAACTCATCCGTATGGTTGAAACAATTACAAGAGTGGCCGAGGGGGACAGCTGACCGAGGAACACCGGTCATACATCAAGGAGAGCCGAGAGGAGAGCATAGAGTGCAAGGAGGTAGAGAGGAACAGCGCACTCCCCCCGGGCATGGAGTAAGTGACAGGAGATATTCAACTGGAAGTGGTGAAGATTGGGGTTCAAGGAAGGAAATGTTCAAAATGTTATTTAGCCTGGATTTACTTGTGCCTAGGGAGGAACTCAGATTGGTTGAATGAGTGTTTGGTGTGCCTGTTGAAAATAATTGTTGGTGTGCCAGTTGAATCAAACAGATTACGAAAGGAGTGGATTACCAATTCCAAATCAACGGAAAAATTATATTTATAACAATTTTAGGTCAATAAAAAATAAATAATTTAACACTAATCTTAAATATGTTGTATAAAATATAAGAAAATAGTAATTAATAATAGTTTTTAATCCTATGATCGGTTTTGACCATATACAGATAGTCATTTGATAACCTAAATAATTTGATGACTTTCGAGGACCAGAATACATCAAGCTGACTAGCTGGATTCTGTGGATCAAATGGTCTTGTTCAACATAATCAAATAACTGGTAACATCTTTTTAATCTTGAGACCTGTACATTCTACACCTAGATTCATCCCTAATCCCTACTATTGTCAGTAACCATCTTTAGTTTTATGTAATTACAGTTCTTTGCAGTCACATAATTATAACTTACATTTCTGACAACTTAAAAGTTGTTTATTCACACAATTAAAATTTTTGTATTTGTTCAAAAACCTTTTTTTTAGGTATAGAAATGAAAAATATTGACAAAAGACCTCATAACAACAGTTTTAACATTTTAAAATGTCTAAGTTGTAAAAACATTCGTTAAATCAACCAGTTTCTCAATTTGTTTTCAAAATAAATTTGGTCTTCAAATGCCAAATCTTGAATTTGTTTTGGAAGTGTATTAAAAGGTTTTCTCCCCATGAACACGGGGGTTTTCCAAGTATTAAAAATTGTGTAATTGTGACATTGTAATCTTGTGTTATATTTATAATTAGATGTCACAACTATTAAATTTTGCTTTATAGAGAACTGTTTCATAAATATATAAACTTGGCACTGTGTAGTACTCTGTATGATTTGAAAATTTCTCTGCACGGTTGTTTATTATTTTTAGGCTCAATATACTTCATAGCTCTTTTTTGTAACAAGAAAATGTTGAGAAGGTGTTTAGCTGATGAGGATCCCCACAGTATGATCGAGTAAATTATATGTGAATGAAAGTAGCTGAACTATTTACTAAAGAAATTTGAATACAAAAATATTTGGACCGAACCGGTATAAAAATTAAATATAAATATTAAATATAATATCCCGGTTCGGTACAAATATTTTTTCTTCAAATTTCTTTAATAATAAATTAGCAATTTAGCGTTTACACAAATTAAGATCAAAAGGTAGCTGTAGTAACGTTGTTGTGACAGTTCTTTGAAACCTAAATTTGAAATGGTTTTAATATTTAATTTTTAACGTTAAATTATCAACGTGCGCCCATTCCAACTAACTTAAGTTTAGTTTAAACTTTTCTAACTTTCAATAAGAACCTAATGTCTACTTTTAAAACTTATTTCACGCTGTAATACACATTAAGACCCGTGAATTAAAAGGCAAGCACGTTTTCCAAACAGTTCAGGAGCTGATTTATGACTTATGGTGAAGAATTATGAAGGGAGGCGGTGTGAAATTGGTGGAAGTGGCGACCATCTTTCTTCAAGGAGAGACAGGCGCAACATTTACATATACTGAGGTATACAAATGACTCGCGAGTCCAGAACCCATTTGTCCGGCCTGGCCCGAGGCATGAGCATCAAACAGGTGGTTCTACTTAAGCAGTGCATCTGTCTAAATATGCATAATGAGTTCGGTAGGGTAATGATGAGCTCGGGGAGAGGTAGGCTAATTGTGACAGATTTGTTTGGCAAAAAGAGTGTCTGTTTTTATCGTCACATCTTTTCTCAAAAGTAGAACATCTACATAGGGTGGTGACAATGTCTAACCTTTGACAAGAGGTAGGGTTAACACTGTATATTGCTGATATAGTAAATTTTGATTCAACCACAATTTTTATAGTACAGTAGCTTACTCCTTCCTAGAAGGCCTGGAAAGTAAACACTAACATTTGAAGTTTAAATACCCATCTATAAGTTTGAAAGTTAAAGCTATCAACGAAGGATTTTTGACAAAACAGGCAATAAAAACATCGAGGCAAAGGTTCAGTTCTTCAACAGATTTCAAAATTCGATCAAAAGTGTCCTAGTGCAAAAGGCGTTTAGAGCCAGTCTAAAACTTTTTGATATATTAATTATTAAACTATAAAGCTTAAGTTAATACATTCAACACTTCTCTCTCAATTAGCTGTGCTAGGGTGTTTGTAGTAGTTAAAATAAACTGTATGAAAATCTTCACAATTTCTAAATAAAGATATTTAAATGTTGAAAATCAGCGCTGACTTCTTTTACAACTCAAACGAGTTTATGGTGCACTCTTGGAAGGCTAGGGGAAGGTAGACTGACTGTGGTAGGCTAAAATTTAGGAAGATTCGAAATAATAAGGATAGTACGAATGTAAGTAATGTATGTTCGAAAGCAAATTATGTGAGTGAATGCAAAATTTGAGATCAAATTGACGTTTGGAATACATTCTGGTTAACATGTTCATTCAATAAAATCTGTACTCAAATTTGGTAAATGTCAAAACTGAAGTTTAGAAAACATTTAAGTCAACCATTGAGGATGGCAGTCATTTCGAAACGGCTGATGAGTTTTAACCATAGATACCTATGTTGTATCCTACTTATGTCCCTAAAGTCAATGAATCAATATGATTGTTTGGACTTTAGCAGATGGTGAATTTAAAGAAGCCCTGAAAATGGCAACCACCCCTAAATGAAACGTCCATTTCTTTCAATAACAATATCCGGCAAGAGTTTACGTGAGGGGTAAAAAACCATTGTAAAACGTTAGAACCAAATCGGTCAAGTATTTGTTTTTGTGTCAGCCTAAAAATACTCACTTTAACAAAAAGATCACACTCATCCAAATAAATTAATCTCAATACCTTCTCCTGTACAGATGAAACAAAGTAGGTAACTGATGTAGGTAAATAAACATTACTAACCACTTTTCCCAATTATATGTATAGTGAATTCTCGCAGTAATCTGCAGAATAATGACTGTTCAAGTGGAAGAAAGTCCGGAGTAGGCCAGAGGTCAGTTGGCGGCGCAGCAAAGTGCAGCAGTTATCATGATAATCAGAGGTCGCAGGTTCGATTCTGCTCCAGGCCCACAATCTAACTCCACACGCGTGCTCGGCACCGAATTGTTTCTAAGGAGAAAGGAGTTTGAGACTTTCTGTTTTCCTGATTTCAATTCGACCGGGTGTTTTAAATCGGGTGTTTTTAAGTTGTGGAGCTATAAGTGACCATATGCGATGCTGACGGGTGTAATATACCCTAGACAGAGGAAGACTAAGGTATCTGGAAACTGGTTGTTTAAACGTTGTGAAATATTATTAACTAAAATTACGCCAAGTGACCTGTAGTCACTGAGAAATGGTAAAATTCAGATCTGTAACGCTACAATGATTTATGTTGGCTTGTTTTTCCAATAAGTGGAGCCTTGTTGTAATATATCCACGTCAAAAATTAAAAACATTGTACCCTTCATGTGTACGGTACATATTTTCATTGAAGGAAGAAATGTGGTCAAATAATACTTAGGTCTACAGATAATAAAACTAATGTTCATAATCACGGAGATTTTACTTTATGTGCTTTTCATTAAGTATTGTTTATTAAACTGGGTTTTGAGTTTTTATGATACATTGGCAATTAATTTTAAAAGCTTTTCCTTTATGAGCGCCATTTCTGTAGTACTCTTAACGTAGGTATGAATCAGAAAATATTTAAACCTGAGGGCAACACAAAGATTTTCAATAATTAAGGTTCTCACAAATCAAACATGTTGAATTGTTAAGGACTTCTTCGTTTCTCCAAGTAATAAAATGTGAACGTGGGTTGTTTATTAAATTTGTCTATTACGATTCACCGCACAATGCACAGACCACAACGTATTTTCTGATCACTTTCCTAAGAGAAATTTAATTTGTTTAAAAAATTACCAATTACTGCGTTAATTTCTTCTCTCTAAATATGAAATGAGCGTATAAAATTCAGCAAACGATTCCTTTTCACCGTTTCAACTATAAAGCCTACTAAGTCTCAAATATTAAAAGGTTCGACAGTCGTCATTCAGTACCGTACAATGGCAGAACAAAAGACAATGCCGGGCACAATCAAAGGTGCTATCGGCTCAAGAGTTCCTGAAGATATAAAAATGGCCAACAATGCTGGCAGGATGTTTGTAGATCATCTAGGCTCGTCTAGTTCTAGCTCACCCCCCTGATCACCCCTCAGCCGCCATTTTGAGTCCGTTCAATAGATACGCCCCTCTGCGATCAGGCTCCACCTCTTTTTGCAAATTGGCAAAAGTTCGCCCCGATGATGATGACGATGATGATTTAGCCCCAGTTGGGAGAGAGCGCGACCGAGCGTCTGACGTGGCGTTTTCTGAGCTCATTTCAATATCTGAATCATCTGCAAAGATCTTCTTGGGTAAAGGATCATCTTGCAAAGTTCTTCGCTAAAGTTGATGGTAGGTGGTCCAACTTGCCGAACCCTGTAGTCGGCCCTTCCCAAGCTTAAGCATGCGTTGTGTAGAGGTAGAATCTTCGTTTGATTGACGAGACTTACTCGGATGATGGTGGACTTTAACAGGAAGAGTGGATAGGCCTACATATGAGATATTTAGAAAATACTGTGTCATTTCAAACTGTTCAAAATTATGTAAGAGCATAAGGAAGTAAAACCATTTGTGGGCCAATCATATAAACTTATGAAGGTGTGGAAATCATTCATTTTTTGACTAGGCGACATTGCATTTAAGAAGCAACAATAAATTCAAGAATTATAACCTCGTATAAGTAATAAAACAGTACGAGAAAATAGTAATTGTCAATATGAAAACATGGCTGATTTTATCATAATATAGACTAGATGAAACGAATGTTCACATTGTACTAATTTGTTGGTTGCAAAATTACTCTGCTGTTAAAAAGTTACGATTTTCCGTATGTACAGATTGCCTAGGGTTGATAGAGTCACATTTTTGAAACTCCACTTTTAAATGTGATTTCTATACATCTAAAACTACTGCATTTCCACTAATTTCAAAATAAAATGTTCTCGAAATAAAGATAAAATTTAGAAATCGGTTTCTTATAGGTTCTAAATAAAATTATTGACCTTTCATTTACATTATATTTATAACGGTAGCGTCTGTTGCACTGTAACCCTCTTCTTCGTCACTTTTTCCGCTTGTACTGGGAGGATTAGTCAAACAAACAAGAACCCATGATTATCTTTGAAATAGCGGAGTTTTGATTATTTCTCTTCAGTGGACGAGGGGTAGGTGGAAATCCAAGTTTATCTTCTGTTTCAAAACATCGGCTCTAGTAGAGTTGACTGGCTCAGTTCTTTGAAGAGTCGCGCGTGCCGCCGACCTTGCCAGTCAAGAGAAATGGAAGTAGCGATATTCCAACTTTGCTCTGTTCACTCAAAAATTGGCAACTACTTGTCTCGTAGTTCCCTATCTCCGACGCCTTTAGGACTGAAACGTACAATTGCGGGTTTATAAGATAGGGAAGGAGTGGTTCTATGTTCCTTATACAAAAAAAGCCCAAACTGCTTGTGAAAAATATAATATACTTTTAAAATAGCCTATTTTTGGCCAACTTTAACATTTTCTTTATAACTTTGGCGTAAGGTTTTGTAATAACCAAGGTCATACAAACCTAGAGACAACCTTTGAGAACATGGAAAACAACCTTTCTTATCTCTACACAAAAAAGATAGCGTCCCAAATATATTTAGGCAACTTTTCTGGGTGATCAATCCTTAAAACCCACATCTCGTATGTAAATAAAAACGTTCAGTGCCTCGTTTTTTTACAGCTCGCAAATAAAAAGCCTGCAGTTTCCCGTAAGCGCGTGCGATGAAGCGATAGTTTATCCCGGGAGGTGCGACTTGATGGTGTATTGTCAGGGAGAAAGCGCCGGTAATGTTTGAGCACCTCTGACACATTGGCTACTTTGGCGCGATTTAGTGGTCTTTGACTCATTCGCTAGATTTAGAGGTGCTTGTCTCCTAGCCGCTAGAGTGGGTGGCCTGGTTGAGTTATTAGCCTCTTAGTAGGCCTGGTACGTGAAAATGTGTCCTTGAATTATGCTAAGAGTGGTGTTTCTTGTGCAGGAGTTTGGCCATTCCTTGACGATTTTAGGGGGTGTCTAAACGATTTCAAATGTTACTTTTTAAAGTTATCCTAAACGACTCCTCATAGTAGGAGAGTTTTCATTGGCTTTTTCCAATATTCGTTCCAGGAACTGAAAAAAAGATGAAATAACTCAATCAATCAGATAATTTACTATGTAGATTGTAGAAACATAAACATGGCAGTTGTCAAAAAGAAAAAGCCAAAATGTTGAATTTATCCCGTACATCTAAATCCTGTTCAAACATACAAAATTTTGAAATATAACAAAGTGAATTTTACAAAATGCAATGAATTTATTTTATAGAGCCTACAAAGTTACATTTATTCAAAAATTCTCAGCAGTCATTCCAAATCATTTCACTTTTGCCCTAGTGTTAATGAGGTATCTTAAGTGTGAGCTAGAAACTCGTTTGTACTGTAAAACACCCCTGAAACCAACGTAGATTTTAAATGCCTTGAGCATTGAGGAATTTTTGTTCGAATTTGGTAGCCTGTTCACAAAATTGAATCCTGTCTGAGATGTGTCTCCAAGTTCGGTAGTTTTCAAATGTAGTCCCCACATACTCGTACAAAAGAAAAACACTCTATTTTCCGCAATTCTATTCCCCTAGCTAGGAACTCTTTACACCACATGAGTCTGAAATTGCCTCCAATTCAATGCACATTTACTCAAGCGTATGTGACGAAACCTAACATAAAATCACCACATATGATTTGAAACGCGCACAGAAAAAGCAGCTGAGCTGTCAGACTGACACGGGGAGCAGGTGTCCATCACTGACAGCCTGGAAACCAGTGTACCAGGAGAAGAAGTGACTTTCTCCCGCAGTTTAGCAGGAGAGTGTGAATAATCTGGGTTTGGATACTGGACTCTGCTGCCGCTTTTTGTGCCTCTGAAAGCGTCCACACTAGAGTGTACACTGATTTGCATACGGGTTTCAGCGGTTTTTGTCGCTTCAAAAAGTATTTCAAAATGGTGGCATTAGGTCTTGTAATTGTTGGCTAAAGGCTGCGAGTGTTATCGCATTACATAGAATTTTTTTTCGTCAGAAATTTGTACCGCCATAGAGAACGAAACGTCGTATAACAAAACTGAAAGCAATTGATCTTCTTAACATTGATCTTATGTGATCTTGTTTACGAGGCGAAGTTAGGACTAACATATTCCGAGTTAGATGGAAAAATCTGGATGTAGTTTACGTCAAATGTTAGCGAGGCTTAGTACGAATGTACCTTTTAAAAATATCTACAGGTTTGGGGTAGGAGAGGGGCGTCTCCCCCGAAAATGGGGGTTTATAGTATAAAAACGTATTTGTGATATGAGATAGATGAAGAATTATACATTTTTACAATAATGTTACTAATGTGTATACAGTACTAAAAATCAACAAAATCCTTTCAGCCAGTTTTAGATGGCGGTCAAAACTACGAGTATTCGCCAACCAGTACCACCTTGTTTTAGCTGGTCGGAATTTGAAGATATATGATACTAATTTGATCGAAATCAGGTTATAAATGCACTTTATTAGGTAAAATATTCCCCAATATATGTGGACATTTATTAGGATTCTCGCTAGTGCTTATTGCTTCGCGTCGGCTAGGTTTATACTTTTGTGTAGAATCCTTCTTTCGCTTTGCTTTCAATTCAACTGGACGTATCCTAAAGGTGTTAAGAGTGGGTGTAGGTGTTTGAGCCACCCATCAGTCAGGATTATTACAGTTTACTGAGTTGAACAAATCAACAACGCATTATCAGTGCATGAAAATCCCTTATTTAGTTCAAACACCTTTACCAACTCCACACACCACCTCAATGGCAACGTGTTGAAAGCGATTACCTCTCACACATCATGCAGCAGTAGCTCGGTCATTCACTCACTTATTTCGCTCACCAACCGCAATCGTCATAACATAAAGATAAACTGGACAGAAACAATGACCAGTTCCTGTCGTTATTGTTAATTAGGCGAGCATGCGCATAAATGTGAATTCATTTTGAATTAATGTTGCTGAACCGCGGCTATGCGCTACACTTTCTTGCCTAATTAATGCGATCAAAGAATGGTCTGATTCGCTTGAGAGTGCTGCCGCTTCCCAGAAATATTCATTGCTTGGATCCGTTATTGTTTGTGAATGTTGTTGCGGTTCATGGAACTTTCGTGTGATGCGTTTTAGATACAGTGTCAAAGAGTTTAGCTAGAACGGCTTAAAATTATCGGTTTGATATCGAATTTTTAATTTTTATGTTTAGCGCTTTGAAAAACCGTGATTTTACAGGGTTTTAATAAGATTAAAAAGTATTTAAGAGTTATAAACCTAAACAACCACTACTGTATTTACTCGTAATTGCAACGTTTTACGGATTACAACCTTCCGCATCACAATAAAACTGTTCATCCGTACTGCGCATTAAAACCCATTTGTTGCTAAAACTCTACATTTACTGAAAAATAAATTGTATGTAAGAAAACTAAGATTTTCAAAACACATGATTCAATAGTCGTATCTAGGCCAATAAGCATAAAATATACTTCTATTGCGTCTCAGTGACTTCGGATTTCAGACTTATCTAAGTAAACACTCAAAATGTATCATAGCACAGTTTTTGATCAACATCAACAACGCCCTAAATAGGCTAAAAAACACTTTCCTTTTAAATATTTAAAATAAATTAAAGAAGTTTGAAAATTATGCTGAATCTTAAGGAAATTCGTAGGGTTGCAGTCCATCGAACGCCACCGTTAATATGAGTTTCAAACCATTAATGAAAGGCCAATACATTCTTTAAAGCTAATTGGAAGCAGATTTTCCAAACTGTATTTTAATTTGAGAGATATCTAAAGGTAAAACACAGTATGTTTCAGAGCTCTGATTGTATGAGTCTTAGATATTCTGTTTGACATAATGTACAAAACTTTAATGGAAACCCCTTTAAAGCGATTAAAAACACTTGTTGAAAGTTGACGTGCGGTTTCGAAGTTTCTGTCTACTCCAAAACCTATAATTATTTTACGCCTGTAGACTACAGTCATCGTTTAGACTTTATCGTCATTTTTCTCCTGTACTGCGCCACCTGTGATCGCTACAATGATGCAGAACCCGCGCTGACAGCTCATGCTCCGTAGAGCGGGTTTAACTCAGTGTTATCACCAGTATCAGTCACCTGAGACCAGTTGAGCTTATCTGTGGAGATCTCAGGAGATCACGACCGACACGCCCTCTACCGCCTCCGAGCTGTGGGTGACAAATCACACATTCGCTCATCCTGAGCCTCGTGTCTACCGGGCGCTGTGTCTGCAGTCGGCGAGTAGATGAACAAATACGGCTGATAACTAAGAGTGACTACCATGGGGCTTCTGAGACTATGTGGACTTAAGGTCAATTTTTGAGAGTAAACGCTATAGAGAGACGACCGAATGAAGAAACCGAACGATGTAACAGAATAGCATCTTTGACTGATAGTCAAACGTATACTGAATGCTGTTTGGATATGAGGTTCACTTGTCTAAAAAGCATGTAAGCCATTGAATTTGAGCGAAACTGAACATTTTTCACGTTTCTCATTTACTTCAATCAATATCTCACAGTTATAAAAAAAACATTAAGTGATAACCAGAAAAGTAGTAAAAGATTTCATCAAAAGAGCCTATATCTGCCAGACTGCTCAGGGGTTCATATCAACCATATAATTTTCCACCTTTAATGTCAAACCATGAAAAACTAGTTTTTATACAAATATATACACTTTGCTGCCAAAGCAATATTCTTAATTTAAATTTAAAATGTTACCTATTTGTGCATCACCCTGTATCTACTAAAGAACACTTTGCTCACTTTTTTAAAGTCGATGTTGGAACCACGTAAGATTTCTTAATAAATTATAAATGATTTAGTATTAATTTGAAGAGATTAAGGTACCCTGAAATATAGGGACGCCAAGCACGGCCCAGGTGCTTGCAAATTATGGTAACGGCCCCGACTGGACAAATCCAACAAGAGGTCACCCGGAATAAAATCTGGAGTATTTATACCGCTTCGAGAACAGTCGAACTTGCAACAAAAACTCGCAGTCAACGAACTCTGAACTTAACTCATTGTACGTATTATTTAAACATTCTTCTAGCAGGCATAAAACCAAAATAGCTCGAACAGTTCCACGCAAACCAACGGCTCGCAACTCGACGGACGTGCCACCACATTAATTTCCAAAGGCGGCTCGGCTCCACTCTCCTCGCGTTAGTTTAGGTCAGGTCGTCAACAGAACGGGTCAAAGCCCTTGTAAACCCTAGAAATAGAATAACTAATGCAGCGTAAAAACTGCCACCACTTCCATCGCTACTTTGAATTTCAAACGGACGCGAAGAATGGCGGAATTAGCGCTGGAACAACGGCACGAATATGAAACAACAATCGGACCTTTCGCTAAAGTTGGTTGCTCGGCGCGTCCGCAGGACCGGTTTCGGCGCGGTTGGGACATCGTCTCACACTACACGGTCATGCCCGCAATAATGGCAGGGAATTGCAACTGTGAGTTTTCTAACCGGGACCTGTTTCAAGAACTTGTTATAGGTAATCTGTCTAGTTCCGTTTTCAAAACTAGAATTGTAAATATAACCTACTTTCAGCGTTTGTTGGAGTGGAGTGGAGTTGAAATGTAATGAGTTTTTGTAGTTAAAGAAGTTTAGTGTGAAAGAGGAATACTTTGGGGGACTGTAACCACGTTGCCCGACATACATGTTATTAAAGCAAATAGTAGAAAACTTCGTGCATTGATTCAAATAAACTGAAATACAAACTAAATTAACTGGTTGGATCCGAAATATAACTTTCACGAAATATAAATCTATTTACCGTACCAAAAATTGCATTGCCTTACAATATTACTGAATAATACCACTTTTAATTGGTAAAGCTTCTTTAGCCTTATGCCTATACAAACATAACTGAACCATCAAGGCTAAGGTGAATTCCAGCAAATTTCTTGTAAAAGGGCATGATTTACACTGAAATTTCCCTTTTCGTAGGGATTTCTGATTCTGTTCTGACGACATTATCAGTTCACTTTGGCGATGACCTCTCATGGAAAAACTCTTTTGTGGCATGGGCATCATCAGCTGGTACAACGAGTTTGTTTTGAATATTAACACTGACTTACAGTAAATCAATGTAACAGCTGTTTCTTCAATAATAATCAGCTGCTGAGTTAAAAAATTTACTAAATTAATTTTTTATATTAAAACCTTTATTGACATTTATGTATCACTACTATTTCTATTATGACAAAAAGTATCTTTAATTGGGCCAAAATACCCTCGGTCATTAACGAACTTTTTATAGTGATGAAATATACTATTTATACCAGAGAACTGCATTTATGATCCAGTTTCCGTGAAATTCGGTATAAACATGTATTTAACAATACCTAAAATATCAGAAATAAAAAATCTAATCAACCAGTGGCGGTGGATTTCGATTCGTCGACGTACGTTGTGTTATTTTCTAATTTAGATCTTAATAAAACTAAAACTTTTTGCCATTTTTTGTTTATAGTTTAATACAATCATGTTGTGCTCCATACATTTTTTATTTTAGAATTCAATGCAGATTTCTTGCACAAACCACTCCGAGTTCATAGTTCATTATATTTATTTTTAGTGAATCTTAGTTTGGCCAAATTTAAAGTGTGCACCTTTGAAGATCATCATCATTTAACTCTTCCAAAGTACACAACGTTTGTGGAAATTGGTAAATATCAATTAACCAGATACTTTTTCGTCAGCTCTCGTTTCTGTTACAACCAGACGAGGCAATTACCGAGCCGTGAGTGTGTTTGAAGTATGAAGCAAGCTCGGTGCGTGAGGCAGAAGTACTTTCTCTCGGCCCAGGAGTTCGCACGCTCTCAGATGCGATCACAGCCTAAAAACCCGCCACCACTTCCCTCCACAACTCCCCAACAGTTCCATTCCACTGCCGTAAATATCCTCCGTCGTGTCTTCTGCGATTGTGTAACCACGGCGTTCACACACGAGGAGATTGTGCAGGTATCGCCTCCTGGGGGATCGGTGGTGCCTTTGGGTGTTTGAAAGGATTCTGCAGGTTGTCAAGTGAATCTGCGTTGTTGGTGAATTTCCTAAGGAACTATAGCTATTCTTAATAGATTTCTAATTGATATGGAAGAAGGTACATCCATTTTGAAATAGAGCTATTTATTTTTATCGCCATCAAAATATATATACGTTAATTTTGCCATTTGACTGAGGAGGTGTTGGGAACCTCAACATTGCACATCGTTCTTTTTTTTCCGACGGTACAGTCACATACTCGTTAAGTTCATTAATCAGCAAAATCAGAATACCGAAAACGACCTTTAGGGGCGCTTCTCGATTCTTCTTCGATTTATATTAAACTTGATATAAAACATTTATGGCACTTCCTAACATGGGTACCAAAAATTAACAAGATCCTTTCAGATAGACCAAAATGACGGTGGAAAGTCGTTTTTGCCCTCATCTTGGTCTAGCTGATTGATCTTATTAATTTTAGGACACATTTTAAACACTCCTACAAAACAGCACTTAAAATGTAATTTATCTTCCGTTACAAGAATTTTGCTAGAAATCACGGTAGCGCTTGAGGCTACCCGTTAATGTGTTATATTAAAACAGTTGGATACAAATGTATTAAAACGGAAATGTCCTGATCTTCAAAAGTAATCCTGAAGCTTCTTGGCAAACTGAACTCTCAGTGTCTGTACAAAGAAATAACCTTTGTGTTCAGTTATTGGTCATAAGAGATAATAGGCTATGTCAATTTTGTGCTGTAGAAAGGGGAGTTTCCTTAAATTGAGTTACTCAATTTTGGCTGAAAGACTTGAGAAGGAAACGTATCTGATTTCCTAAAAGTAGTCATACTATTGCGGGTTCTCAAAAAATGTTACCCTAGGGATTGTGGGGCTTAAAGAATTCCTAGACGAATAATATTTTTAATCAACTGGTGACTAGTCACTAATTGACTAATCAACTTTGCAAACCCTTTCCTACAATAGAAAAGCCCATAAAAATACATTTACTTCAAACAAATATCCTTTTATATCATTCTGCAATCTTGTCAACACTCTGCAGATCCCAATTAGTTCTAGTCAGGAAACCAGCTCTATTCCAACTTTCAGGAGCGCGTTTCATAACACTTTAAGGTCACATAAAATGAGCAATTACTGCTAGAAGTAGCAGAAAAACTGGTGCTAGAGCCACGCAGAGGTCACTGGTTGGCGGGATTGTGGGCTATCTCAAGGATAAAACATGTAAATAGCCTAGATAATTCATCCCAATTATAAAAACCAGCGGCCAGAACGAAATAGAAATTTGAATTACGGCGGAATCCACTGCTCGGTCTATTTATCAAAACCAGAGGACTGGTTGAACTTGAATTGTGGGAAAATACTGATAGGATCAAAATAAGATAATTATGTTTGTGACTTTTTGATATTTTATCGTGGCTGGAACGACTAAAATAAAACAAGCAAACTTTAAGTAACAAATAAAGTAGAACAATTGGATTTTTGTTCTTTTGAGTGAAGATAACTTTGTGAAAGCATTTCGGGGTGGAGCCCGAAATGACCTTTTCGCACTTAAAAAAAGAATTGATAACCATTTAGAAAAGATGTAAAAATGTACACGGTTTTGAGATATTCCATTTGAACACATCGATCAATGTCCTTTCTTCCTTTTTGTAGCAGGCCTAGTGACGAATAGCCTACAACCTGCCAAAGTGTCTAACACCTCTTTTAAATAACATGTAACATATAAATTTAGAGTTGACATATTCTTTTCAGTAAAAAAATAATTTGCCTGATGCCTTTCATCTACAAAGGCTGATCAGAGGTTCCAGAAATGAAAGAAAAGTCAGGTTGACAATCCAAGAAAAGTCAGCGATAAAAATTCACCAACTTTATCCTAACAACGTGCACTAGTCTCTATATTTATATAAGGAAGGGGCTATAAACATCACATTATCAAGGTTGGTTCTGATTGGATGAACTGTCTGATTTATTCCCTCCCCCCTCTCCACCGTCAGTAGCCTAGAGCAGCCTAGATTTCAATCTGGCGAAGGCTAGCCTAGACTCTCATACTCTGTGTTGTCAATTAACAGACGACCTTGATTCAACCAATCACCTGCCAGCTGAACAATTCATCAACAGCTGGTCGCAAACATGTCCACTACTTGTAGTGATTACTGATCAATGATTACTGATTACCGATCCTCATCTCAAGATGTCTGGTAACACAAGTCTAGACTGTAAATGTTTGATTGTGATTTGTCTTTGTTAGGTTGGTTTTGTTGTGGTTAATTAATTGAGCTTACGATTTGTTTGTTGGTTTGTGAAAGCTTGATTAATGTTTGAACTGGGATAGTCTTCCGTTCTTCCAACAGACGGAGAGCAGGTCTTTATTTAAACAGCTGAAGTTTTAATACAATTTTATCTGACGTATTTAACTCAACTGAAGTTTGTGGAAATCTAAACACCTGAATCCTTTGTATGGTTTGGTGCTAAGTATTGTAGTTATTATCGAATTTCCTTTGGAAAATGAGATATTCATGCCGTTATCATGGTAAGACCCAGACCCAGGACCATGAAAAGACCTGACCGCTAGATTACGTGTTGAGAATTTTGTCAAAACTTTATATACACTTGTAGTGTATGTGTATCATCTCTACAAGTCACTTGTTTCCGATTTTTACCAAATTTGGTACAAATGTTCCTTTTCTTAATATCTTGGTGGAGTTCTTCAACCAGCAAAATCGGACACTCGGAACGCCCATTTGGGGAGCTTTTCACCAAACAGGGGTTTTAATTACCCAAAAACGGTCAAATCGGTCTGATTTTGATGGTTATTAAAATAAATATGTATTTTGTGACTATACATCGATATACCAAACATTATACGAATTCATCTAGTCGTTTCAACATAGCGGACAAAACAGTGATTTTTCGCTTCTAACAGCGAAATGAATAGTCCGATTTTGTTTGTCGAAATTAAAACGTGTTTTCGTTTCATTCGATGTGGTATAATCTCCAGTAAAAACCATCGTTTGAGGCTGTGAGCGTAGAAAAGAAAATTCTATTCACTCATGCTAGCCGCGCTTAAGCGCTTAGCTACGTCTCGGTCTGGTTTAAAATGAAAAGCACTGAGCATTTTGAACTTTGATGTACATAATTTATCTTTGATTATATAAATCTCTTTAGTTGTACCACGTATGAGGGTTTGTATTATAAAAATATGGACATGTATAATCAGCCTACAATAAGGGGGTTGTATAGTTAAGCATCAAACAGTTAAAGTTCAACTCAAAAGTTTTAGTGATTATTTAGAATGTCGATAGCTATATCTGTATATTTAATATTATATTCAATCTGCTTAAAAGTATGTTAAAATGCGGCTGAAAGTAGGTATGCCTTTATGTCCTAAATTATTTAGACTTTATTAGTTCGAGGTGTTGATTTCATTGGTCAAGCTAAAATATAATCGTGTTTTCCACCATTTATAATACCAACATGCATGACTTAAACCCCGTTTCTATTTCAAGATGAAAATTATTCTCACTATTAACAAATTTAAGTGCGGCAGGTGAGTTTGAATGGATTTTTCAGTTAGCCTACCTCCTTTTCAGTCTGACGAAGCTGACATATTGTGTCTGAAAGAGGTTCCTTTGCTTTGAGACATCGACCGCTCTTTTTGGGGGGAGTTTAAGGTGAATATGGTATGATTGTGAGTGTATAATGAGTACTTTTGGTGGATGATGAGATTTAGTCTTGTTACAAACTAGAGCCGACTTTTCCCCAGATTGGGTCATTGGGCCCAACGACCGATGGAATGGATCAAAGGCAAAACCACAGGAGTGGCCATAGTGAAAAGTTATCACTGCGCCCGGGAATCGAACCCGGGCTGATTTGGTGCGAAACACTTACTAATACCACTGAACTATGGCCATACCCTATAAGCCTAATTTACTGCAGTTTTTCATTCTTCCTTACTCAAATACACCGATAACACTACTTTAACCGACTCGGGCACACTCGTGAACGCACTAGATCTCACAGATAATGCGGCTGCATGTTTTGTGCATAAATTAATTCAGCAGTGCAACTGTGGATGGAAAAGCGTGAAATTAGACGCCTGCCGTGGAACAGCCGCTGATTTTCCTCATTGTTAATTGAGCCTAATTGTGTTGGGCTCTCACTCAATTTCATACTTATAATTGGCCTGCTTCAACTTGTACATGCTTTTTACACACGCTCACAACGGCTCCAACTTTGTGTTGTGAGACTATCTTGCTTTGTAGGAACATTGGAGGTTTCAGAACGGATGGACTTTAGTTAGAGACAGTGAAACACTTGTTGAATGATTTTTTAGGTTGTGTGGAGATTATGTTGGATATCTCTAAACTAGTGATTGTAAAGTGGTACACGTTTAAAAATAGTATGAACTACTCAATAATAATTACATTATAAATTTTTTGATTTGATTCTAATGCACGGTTTTACATAATTGATTTTTTCACTAAAAGATTAGTTATGAAACAAATCAAGTTTTTAAATATCTAACAGTTGTATTTTTGGGTGACGTCTTTCAGAAATTCTATCTTCAGACTCCAACTCCAACTAAAAACCCAGAAAATTGACATTTTCATTTACTTGTTTGTTTTACAACTGGAATATTTTTAAGCTCCAGCTGTTGTTTACAGATAATAGTTATGCTATCTTATGTTTACCTCTAGGTTTCAATTCCAACACTACCGGAAATTTCTTCTAGCCTAAATTCACTCTGGAAGTTAAAACTGCTCTTAACCGAAACCAATCATTACTATATACACTTCACACTATTTTTGTTATAACAACTGGACTTTTAGACCATAAAAAGTATGAGCTATTTATTGAAAGTTTACTACTTATTTGTATATATAAAAGGTTCAAAAAATAAATAAGTAGAAAGAAAAGCTGTAAAAACACTTTACGGAAGCATTGTGAACTCATAAGTTATTCCCAACGTTAATGTTATACTAATAAATCTCAACACATCTTCATATATGTAAATTTATACCAGTATTTTCAAAAACATTAATCCATTTTGGATCGCATCGGTTTAGAAGATCGATTAGTCAAACAAAGTTATAAACGCGCCATCATTAATTCCAGCGACGCGCGGAAGTGCCGCTGCGGATTGTTCTGAATACTAAACAGAAGCAGTTATAAATAGACAGGGAAAGGTGAGGCGGATTTACGAGGAAGCAGAGGAGAAGGAATTATGCAGAATAATCAATCACATGAAGAGAGTGTAAAGCCGTGACCCACAACCTGACTGAAATATATTGTAAAAATAAAGACAACCGGCAGAGAAATTGTTTATATTTATGAAACAATTTACGTAGTAAATCAAAATTTAATAGTCGTACGACACCTCCATTCAAGTGAACAACACAATTTGAAGCGATTTGAAAACCCTGTGTTCACTGTTTAATACACTTCCAAAACCAATTCATAGCACGAGGAAGGGTATTGTTTTTATCTGTTGTCAGAGGAGAAGGTTATGGTGAGGAGGAGCTCGGTTTACGTCTTCATCTACATCTCCAGTAGCCAGTCATCGTTGTCTTCTAGGTACTCACGAGGAAGCAGAGGCGAAGGAATTATGCAGAATAATCAATCACATGAAGAGAGTGTGCCGTGACCCACAACCTGACTGGTGGGTTGTGTGGTTCAACTTGCACCTGAGGAGGAGCTACGTCTTCATCTCATCTCCAGTAGCCAGTCATAGTCATCTTCTAGGTACTCACGAGGAAGCAGAGGAGAAGGAATTATGCAGAATCACCATGACCCACAACCTGACTGGTGGTTGTGTGGTTCAACTTGCACCTGAGGAGGAGCTGCAGTAGCCAGTCATAGTCGTGGAGGCGTCTTCTAGGTATTCACGAGGAAGCAGAGGAGAAGGAATTGCATGCAGAATAATCAATCACATGCCAGACCCACAACCTGACTGGTGGGTTGTGTGGTTCAACTTGCACCTGAGGAGGTGGTCTTCAATCTCCAGTAGCCAGTCAGTCGTGGAGTCTTCTAGGTAAGAGGAAGCAGAGGAGAAGGAATTATGCAGAATAATCAATCACATGAAGAGAGTGTAAAGCCATGACCCACAACCTGACTGGTGGGTTGTGTGGTTCAACTTGCACCTGAGGAGGAGCTACGTCTTCATCTACATCTCCAGTAGCCAGTCATAGTCGTGGAGGTGTCTCTAGGTATTCACGAGGAAGCAGAGGAGAAGGAATTATGCAGAATAATCAATCACATGAAGAGAGTGTAAAGCCATGACCCACAACCTGACTGGTGGGTTGTGTGGTTCAACTTGCACCTGAGGAGAGCAGAGGAGAAGGACCCACAACCTACGTGGGTTGTGTGGTTCTTCATCTACGTCTTCATCTCCAGTAGCCAGTCATAGTCGTGGAGGTGTCTTCTAGGTATTCACGAGGAAGCAGAGGAGAAGAATTATGCAGAATAATCAATCACATGAAGAGAGTGTAAAGCCATGACCCACAACCTGACTGGTGGGTTGTGTGGTTCAACTTGCACCTGAGGAGGAGCTACGTCTTCATCTACATCTCCAGTAGCCAGTCATAGTCGT
Organism: Matsumurasca onukii; assembly: GCA_018831715.1. Lineage (NCBI taxonomy): Eukaryota > Metazoa > Arthropoda > Insecta > Hemiptera > Cicadellidae > Matsumurasca > Matsumurasca onukii. Next base: position 64,160,535 of record CM032062.1, read on the forward strand.
GGAGGTGTCTTCTAGGTACTCACGAGGAAGCAGAGGAGAAGGAATTATGCAGAATAATCAATCACATGAAGAGAGTGTAAAGCCATGACCCACAACCTGACTGGTGGGTTGTGTGGTTCAACTTGCACCTGAGGAGGAGCTACGTCTTCATCTACATCTCCAGTAGCCAGTCATAGTCGTGGAGGTGTCTTCTAGGTACTCACGAGGAAGCAGAGGAGAAGGAATTATGCAGAATAATCAATCACATGAAGAGAGTGTAAAGCCATGACCCACAACCTGACTGGTGGGTTGTGTGGTTCAACTTGCACCTGAGGAGGAGCTACGTCTTCATCTACATCTCCAGTAGCCAGTCATAGTCGTGGAGGTGTCTTCTAGGTACTCACGAGGAAGCAGAGGAGAAGGAATTATGCAGAATAATCAATCACATGAAGAGTGTAAAGCCATGACCCACAACCTGACTGGTGGGTTGTGTGGTTCACCTGAGGAGGTCTTCATCTACATCTCCAGTAGCCTGTATCTTCTAGACTCACGAGGAAGCAGAGGAGAAGGAATTATGCAGAATAATCAATCACATGTCTTCATCTACAGAGTGTAGCCATGACCCACAACCTGACTGGTGGCTTGTGTGGTTCAACTTGTCACCTAGAGGAGGTGCTACGTCTTCATCTACATCTTGTACAGTCAGTCGTGGAGGTGTCACCATCCACTCTAAGCATTTCGGATATTCACGAGGAAGCAGAGGAGAAGAATTAAGAAATTATGTCTGATAATCAATCACATGAAGAGAGTGTAAGCCATGACCCACAACCTAAACAACTACACCTGACGCCGTCGCTATGTTACCGCAGTGCCAATCACATCCTGGAGGTCTTCTACATTCTCATATATGGCGGAGAGGTGAAAAATTATGTCTAATAGCGTGACTGGAAAAGCGATGTGTGTGAGCTGATATTGTGTGTGAGTCGGCTCTGCTGAAGTGAATAATCAAGCCATCACGGAATGAACAGCGCATTCACTTATGTGGTACCGATGATTCGTGAATCACTGCTCACTCCACGTGGATCTCATCATCGGTGTCCCAGGTGTGTCCTTAGAGTCTGACTGGCTTTGATAGGGAGAGTTATTGTTATATTCAATCTGAATGTTTCTTTGTGTGAACATAGTTCCGACACCCTTTTAAAACAAACATAGTTGACACGTAGCTAAACTTGCCTTTGTTCTGTAACCGGGGATGATTTTTACTGGAAGAACACTTTAGGTAGGACGTTTCTCCTTTGTGATATGAAAGTTGTACGTATGAACCTAATTTGATGAAACTTAGTATAAATCATGTATTTTACCGTACCCAAAATGTGTATCACAAAATCAAGACCTATCCCTTCAGTTACAATAAGTACCCCATTTTCCGCCACTATCTTAGGTCTTGGTAAGGGACCTTGTGGATTTTTGTTACACAATTAAAGCATTAACCCAATTTTTTGGGGAAGACAAAAAGGTCCAAAAGGTCTCCTTTAGTGGACCGATTTTGCTGGTCAACGAACTTTACCTAATGATTTACTTAAAGGAAAACTTTTACCTTTTCGTTGTAGGTTTCGTGAAAATGGCCAGAACATGTGACCTCTACAATACTCACACTCATTTATAGCTTACGTGCATATATCTTAATTTGTATGAATGCAAATTTGTTACTAAAGAAACTAGGAGAACAAATTTTGATAGATAATTGACTTTTTCTCTTATAATGTTATGCAACTTTACTCCTGGAACCTGGGAACTGCAAACAGTTTTCCTCTCTGACGTGCCAATGGAAATAAATAGTTCTTTCCAACGTAAATTCGCGTAAAAGTAACACACGTACAAACGCTCACACTTCTTATTTTTACGCTATCGGGAACGTTTTCTGACGTTGATTTCCCCAATAAATCCTCCAGAGGGTCAATTAATCAGTTTTCCAGTTTCAACTTTCTCAGCTCCTCCGCGCTCTTCAGCGGCTGCGTAATGCGCATGCGCGCAATTCCTTCTTGTCAACTGCGCATACTAATCGGCAATAAATAAAGGAAACGGCCCAAAACTCTCTTCTAACTCACAATCAGGCGGCAACAAGATTCTGAATAATTCACTCGTCCATCAAACCCCCCGGCGTGGCGGTAGGGAAAGTTGGGAGAGATGAAAATTAACAGCACAAGGCGAGTGAGTAGAGTGTCAAACTTCACAAGTGAGATTCATATGTACAACAATTAAAACTGTGTCTATTTAACATTATACTGCGGCTGGCGCCGTTGTGTTCTTTCACTAATCATAACTTAACTTTCACATCTCTTAAGGGATTTGGTTTTAACTAAATATAATTTTTGAATAGACCAGAGTTAAAAGGTTACCCGCATGATGTGACTTGTAATTTCAAAATGGCGGCTGTTTGATGGTATTCTGTTGAAAGGTTTACCAGTGGGAAGCTGCGAGAGATGACACAGATCTTGAAAATCAGTTAAAAAATAACAGAGTTAAAGGCAAACCATTGCAAAAAATAACGTGTTTGTTGGGCTTTTTCATTTAATGAAAAAATTTGCTTCAGTCTACAATGTGAACTTTTGTGGGAATAAAATTAATTGAGTAGGAAAACTACTTAAATATTGGGTTTCCATTGTTTGAACATTCAAAATCGTATAATTTCTTATTACATCCAAACTCTGTTCGGATTAGGTCAAATTCTGAATCAGCGAGGTTCAGGTAAACTACTATACTACCTATGGACCTAAAAGTTAAGTAAAACGGTTGGTCATGCATCTTACTTCGCAAAAGATCAACAATAGTGCTAAATAACTACACTTATTTTAGAATAGTTATGTCATGGAAGTAACTAGCACCACAAAACTAGCGCGTAACTTGAAGACGCGAATAACAAATTGACTTGTGCTTGTGCGTTATTTCAAGATGAACCTATTCCACAACTATTCATGCTGTAGTGCCCATGCTGATAATTGTGGGGGAGTGCTGAGTCTAAATGGATGTAATGACCAGTCTTCTAGTGTCCCGTGGCACTGAGACCTATCCTTGCCTCTTCCATACCTTGCCTGTATATACCAGCTGTAAGTTATAGAATATCTCAGTTGACTATTCCCCTTTTCACAACTATTCAAAATACTCGTATCACACATAAAAAATGAAGCAACATTTAAGTTTGCAATGAGTACGTACGGAACACTTTTGAGGTGTTATTTTTCATCTGGCTGTTGGCTTCGCCCTATGAAGTTTAGCTTCCTTAGGAAGCTAAGGACACAGTCACTTCTTTAGCTTCGTAGGAAGATGTTCCTAGGAATGTCTCTCGGTCAAGTTAACGAAAAGTTGCTAGCAGCTGTAAAATGCGTGTAGGATCTGATAGAAGGAGAGAAATTCTGAGGACTCCAAAGAGCATCTTTGGATAGAACTCGTTTCTGTAATAACGCCAAGTGCTCCGAAGCATTTTGAAATGGTCTAAGGTGGAGGAGACGACGAAGAGGCAGGACAGGAGGAGACGAATACTAAAATGCTTTCAATACCCATTAATAGTTAAACATGGTGAGCTTAAGCGTAGATTGTGGAATGCACTTAAACTAAAGACGTTTCATGTTTTCCTAGAGCATGTTTGATTACGTGGACTATTTGGAGTGGCAATAGGTGACGACTATTGTCCTGGGGGTGGTCATAGCTCAGTGGTATAGTGTGTGCTTCGCATCAAATTAGCCCGGGTTCGATTTCCGGGCGCAGTGATAACTTTTCACGATGGCCACTCCCCGTGGTTCGGAAGTCACGCTAAGCCGTTGGTCCATTCCATTGGTCGTTGGGCTATTAATTAATGACCCAACCTGAGGAACAGTCGGCCCTAGTTTGTAACAAGACTACATCTCATCATCCATCAAAAACACTCATCGCACTCACCCTTCATTCCATATTCACCTTAAAATACCATTTAAGAGTGGTCGGTGTCTCAAAGCAAAAGTATCAAAAGTACTAGGTCTGATTCTGAATGAGGCTGCTGAGGATTTAAACTTTTCTAGAGTATACAAAATTAAGTACAAAGAACAAAGAATTTATCGGTCAAATCATGTCTAGTGATTGTATAGCAGTTTTAAGAGTGGAATATACGTAAAACCCCTTTCACTTCTTTTGGAATGAGAGCAGCCGTTCTTTGGATGGGTCAAGAATTAAACGATACTAATAGTCGATATGCTTCTTAAAGAGCTAGGAAGGTAATGCCAGAGTTTTTAGAATAACCCGAATTTTAATTGACCTAGATGGATATTTTTTTATAATTTTCTATAACTGAACGTCTTCCCTATACATCGACAAAAGAATATTGCTTGGATGATAACAGTTTTAAGGACAAACAATGAAGCAGTAGGTGCTTTTCAATTACTTTCTTACAATAGTGTTGACAGTCAAAACAGGAGACAGTATACTGTCCAGTAATGCAGAGAGACTTTTGACACGGTCAAATTGTATCACTGTCCATTTAGCATATAGTTTTGCCACGATGAACCTTGACATTGTTATCATAAGATGGTCAACTTGCGACGAGTAATGCCTAGCACTAGCAGTTGAAAGTGTCTAGGTCTAGGAGGAGACAGCACGCCCACGATGGCAAGGATTATGTGTATCATAAGATGGTCAACTTGCGACGAGTAATGCCTAGCACTAGCAGTTTGAAAGTGTCTAGGTCTAGGAGGAGACAAAGGCTAGAGTAGAGGAGACCCGGAGGTGCACGGTCATGATTGGTGGCTGTCCTTGGGCATAGTTTTTGCCTAGGTTAACCTTGACATTAGACCTAGGAGTTAGTTAGACCCGGCGTTGCTACATTGTTTATGCCTCTACAGTCACCATGACTAGACTGTACACTGTACTTAGCATCTGCTTCGTGTCACTTTCATTAACGTAACACCCTGTGACAGTGTTGCCATTGTTGTTGAGATGGGCAGTGCGTTAATGGTATGATCGTTAATGGTAATGGTAAAGTTATTGTCATTTATTTTCAAATTTCTATATAAAGGTCAATTTATTTCTATCGTCACACAGAACGAAACGGCAGAGGACAAAACCGTTTACTGTTTAAAACTTTCTCCCAGAGGCAAATGACATCACCTTACATTTATAATAGTCTTTTCACCGCCATCTTGGTCTGGCTGATTTGATTTTCTTGATTTTTGTATAATAAAAAAACTTTGTCTTGTTTAACGAGGCGAGGTTAGGACTACAAAGTCCTCTCTACCACTCAACCTCGAGCGCAAACATGATACAGATGTTAGCGACAGTGTAATAAATGTATATGCCAAGTTAAATTGAGATCGGATCTTAACACTGTTTTAAAGCATAACCCCCATTTTAGGGGCACGATATCCCCCCCAAATGGTTCTTTCTCTATAAATTATACGCCTTCATAGAAAACTCGCTATAATTCACGGTAGTGCTTGTGGTTACATGTCGGCTATGTTGCAAAATATGAAAGATCAAATCGGTCTCAGATATTTCTGGGAAAGCTCTTTCTACTAGGATATTTTCCCATTAAATGTATGTTTAATGCTGCATTGATTTTTTATATGTCAAGATTATTTTGATCGGTCAACTGACAGCTGTAGAATTTCAGGTGAGCTTACGGGATATGTTCTTGTTTAAGGATTTATATTTTAATAAATATTGAAGCCAAAATGTTTCTAGAGCCATGTTTTCATCTCGAACAAATCCCAAATGTCACCTCTACTGCAGTATAGTAAATCCATTGGATTCAGATAGTTAAACCGTTATTGTATTGAACGTTCAACTGAGCGGAGAAGCCAAAGTTCAGTAAGACAGAAAGCACTGGCAGACTGCCCCTGCCTCTCGCGCCGGCGGCCAGGCCGATTACAGTGGTTTGCTTATCCACTATCTCCGGTAGCCGAACTGCAGTCGACTCCGTTCTGCGGTTTTTTGCGCCGATAAAGGAATTTTAGAAAGTTGACTCTTCCCTAGACCCGGCAGTAGAGGTAGAATCCGGTCCGGGCCGATTTCACCAGTCAAACTACAAACTGCAATCTGAGCAAGTGAGCATCCTAGGCACTTGCCCTGTGTGAACACTGCTTTCTTCTGCAGAACTGTTTGTATGGAGGGTTTCGTGGTGGCTGAAACAACGGTTGAGTTTTAGTTTACAAAGACGTTGTAAAGGTTGAGAAGAGTATTCCTTTGAAATACTACCAAAGTATCCATTTATTTATAGGCACAAAACTGTATGTCTAAAAATAAACTAAAATAGACACGCGATAGTTTGACTATTTTTAGACCGAAGGGGTGTCGAACTATTGAAATTTTGGACTATCCTGTATGTATGGGGTTTTTATACAAATAGGTATTGAAATGCCACTATAAACTGTGTATTCAATGAGTAAAGAGTTACAAAGTAAGAAACCTTCCATTTTAATGTATAACAGAGCCCGCATACATCATTAATACAGTACGAAATAGGTTTAAATCTTTATTTGTTTTCTTTTTCAAGTTACCTCAGAAGGGATTTAACTATAGGATTGCCGAAGTATCGAGTTTCTACTGTTACCAGAAATTTTGAAATACTCCCTTTCCGGGCGCGAGTAAATGAAATATTTTCAAGATTTCGCACTCAAGATCAAATTGTAGCAAGTTTAAATAGGCATTTTCTATTAAAGTTTTAATGAAAATTATTATTTCCCGTTTTGTATAACAGTGGTAGGGGTTATCTTCGGAAATGGTGAACATACTTTTTCAGAATGAAACCTCAAACTTCATTTTCATGTTAAAAAAGCAATATATTTTTTAAAGCATTAAAAATGTAAGTGATTATAGTTGAAATAAAACCAATATACGGTATACAAGTTACGGCATGCAAGTTTCCTTTTACAAATCCATGTGCTAAGCACACGTTTTTCATGTGATTCAGGACTACTAACCGTACGGTAATAGTGAATTTTATGTAAAGAATGTACAAGAGTTGCAAGAAATGAAGTTGTCTCAATGAAACCTCGAGTAGATCGATAGAAGAGCGTGGTTCCTGGCCGTGACCTAGGCTAGGCCTACGTCATAGGAATATGATATAGGCTTGCCTACATAGATGCAATTCCTGCTGAAATACATACTTGCCCGCATACAGAAATAGCTTTCAATCGATGTGTTCAGTCACATAACTATACATTTTAGTCTAATGTGTGTATATTTGACATGTGAGTAATAATTATATCCAAGTTCATCTAACTTTGCATCTAGCCTTGTCAAGGTATAAGGGACAACTGTTCATACATGCTAGGATTTAGACAACATTCTAAGTCTGGAATTAATAAAACATAAACACGAGAGCAGTTAGCAAAGGCATGAAAATATATTCCGATTTGGCGAGCTTCAACTTCAATTTATCAGGTTTAGTAACAATCATGGAGTTGTGTAAAGATCTGAAACCAAAGCTTTCTGAATCCAAAGAAATAGCCGAGCTGATTAGGAACTCCATCATGGTGAACCTGGAGGGCGGTGAAGAGCTAAAGGGAGGAAACTACCCCTTAGTAGTGACGGCTTCATTCCAAGGATTCTGAAGGCGAGATCGAGGCAGCATTTTTCAACGAAAAAGGAAATCCACAATACAAATATTTCTCCTCTGATGCAGAGATTATAGCCTCCATGATGAAAAAGTGATAAATTAAATAGCAGTCAAACCCAAAAATATTAAAATTTAGCCTACTTAAAATATTAAGGATGACTTCCATTTGAAGATTTTGCAAATATTTGTGAATAGGCTTTTAGAATTAAACATGACAAGACATTTTGATTCCTAGCAAGCTTATGTGAGAGTCTCTTCTGTGGTTATCATTAACTTTGTAATAGTGTTCTACAATACGTTCTGGAGCTATCATAATCTAGGTAGTTCACTATACTAACTGGATACAAGTTGCTGCCAATCTCTTACTCTCGTTGTGAAATGACAATATTCACGTTTCGCAGCCTACTGTTCAGAATCCAAAATTAAAAGTAAAATTTTCCAACTGATTGTGACAATCGTTGAACAATTTATGGGTTTCTCAGAAGGACCGACTGTGAGACACAATTTAATGACCAAGCAGAGTCTGTATGACACAGTTTCTCATGGCTTAGATCATGTTTTTGAGCATAAAATCTTTGAACACATGCTGGCCGCTTGGGAAGAGTCAACTTCATGATTCTCAGCTTTACATGTTGTTCTTCACTGGCAGGTTTCACACACTTCGCAAAGAACAAAATAAAATGTGTTTCAGAAGTTAAGCTGTCTCTACGCTTTGTTTCTTGTTAACTAAGATTAAACCTTACAAACAACAAATTTTATTATAATAAGAACCTAATAGGGCTAAAATCCAACTGATCGTTTTGTAGTTTTTTATAAATTTGATTTGAAATCAAAGAGGGACTCTTGAAATCAATTGTATTGTTGATTTCGTATTGAAAAACATGTCAAAAAATATCGGTTCTACAAGTAAATTTATAGTTTTTAGCTACTTTAATGATATATTGTCAGATAGCAGAAAAATCCATCGACCTTTATTACTTTCCTAGAGTTTATTTTAAACCTACCTTGTACTTTTGAATTTTAAATTCATATTTTTACGTAAGGACCCCCACATGTATTCTGAGAAGAACTGGTAACTTTCAATTTTCCTTTAAAATGGTTTGAAATATGGTCTTTTGATTGATATTATTCTCCAAATGTGTAGATTACCATAGAATCTATATTGTAAAAGTATTAACTAGTTGAGTAGCATGGCAGCCCCCTTCTCCAGTCGTCTACGGCGGCGGTTCCCAACCGATGGGCCGCAGGCAGCTTGCTACTGGACGTGGATGCTGGGCAAAACTAAGAAAGATATTAAAATAGTGCAATATAAGTACGGTATAAATAAATCGGTCGTCGTGAAATATTAGTTCAAGCATTATCTTTACTAGTGTAAAAGAATCAATTTAAAAATCAAATAAACCAATGTTGAAATTTTTAATATTTATCTCTTATTTATATTGTAAGTTTATTCAGTCAAAGTGCGTAGTTTTGACAACTGATGGGGCAAGAGCTTTGTCTGGTATTCATACCGGGTTAATTGCCAGAGTTAGGGCAGTAGTTCCCTTTGTCAAATGGACACATTGCAGCATTCACAGAGAAGCTCTTGCAGTTATAGGTTTGGACGCGTGTCTGAAAAAGACTCTTAAAATTCAGTAAAAAGTGTTATTTTACCAAAGCAAGGCCAAACAACTCGAGACTGTTCAGTGTTTTGTACGATGAAATGATCTTCAGGATCTCAAGTTAAGCTCTAAAACGACTCCATCGATACCTTTTTCGAATACAAGTGTGAAGAGAATATCCCACAGTTGGCGAAATTGCACTGAGGCAGTTGATGGGATTTTCAAAAACCTGTTAGAAAGAGTCTTTTCTACTTTAGTTGATTAAACAGTACAGAAACAAAATGAACGTTGAGAGCGACTAAGGCTGTAATTGTCAAGTTTCGATCCCGATATAGATAAACAGTGTCATAAATCTCATTAAGTTTGAACAGTAATGTAAATATAAATAGAATTAGTAGAGTTATATTTTATACTACGAGTATTTATACAACTTTTGATACCATTTAAATTTTATATATACATATTATTATTTTTCTATTAAATATAAAATTTAAAGGGATGGTAGAGCAATACAAATTAATATTACAGCAGGTAAAACAGTTCATACTAATTCAATAACTTGACCTTCTAATTACAGTATTCCAATTAACATACTTTACTAAAAGAAGGGAAGCTATACTAAGACTGGGACTCGTGGCGTGGTCCTGTAATCCAGCTTCATGGAGGTCAGGTTTTGAGGATGATATAGGTCTAACGCGGCTCAGATAGTCTCAGTGATCATCTGATGATACCCGCATCAACTCCCACCATCGTTTAGACATATCAGACCATCACCTGCATGGTTCGGAAGTCACGTTAAGCCGTTGTTCCTTGTATTTCCATTGGTCATTGGGCTATTAATTAATGACCCATTCTAAGGAAGAGTCGGCCTTAGTTTGTTACAAGACTACACCCCATAACTCATTACTACCACTCATCACACTCATCCTTCACCACATATTTGCCTTAAAATACCCTCATGAGAGTGGTCGGCATCTCATATAGTGATTTAGTGATTTATTATATGTAAAATTATGCGGATACTTAACTTATAATATATGCCTGGGCCTAAGAGTACTATAATTTGGGGTTTTTACATGTTTTGTGTTTGATCTGGTTTAGTTTCTTTCGTGATGGTCTTCATCACCCCTTTAAGAGATCATGGATTTAACTTGAAGCCGCCACCGCCAAAAAGGTTTCACAACCTGACATCCATAACTTTATTCATAACGAAACAGTGACATTCATTTTTTGTAAATGTTGTTTTTGGGTGAAATTAGCATTAACAAATCCTGCGAGGCCAGCATATTTTCCACGATCTCCAACCTGCCATCAAATCCTTCTCACACTCTGACTGACAGTTGACACCACGGCTGTGGGAACCCCCTGTCTGTCTGTCTGTCTGTCTGTTGGTCAACATCCTCTCCACAGCACGCGTGTGTGACGACCATGGACGTGTGTTGGTTCCCAAACCTCTGCTTCTCAAGAATCAGTCAGCACTTTCCTGACAGAGATGAGATGTCTAGACTGGGCGACTGATTTCTCGGATTTCAGGAGGAGGCGACACGTGGCGACTTGGAAATTCGGACAAAGTATGACCATCACAAAACAGCCGTCCGTGACTCGCACAAATGTACTAGCTTGAAAAATGGTTTTGGAGTAGCCTACACGGAATAAAAATGCGTAAATTAAGTTAACAGGCTTGTAAAATGTGTGATGCGTTTATGCCCTATGTATTTTTTGAAATTAGACTAAGCTCCATTAAAGGTGGTAAAGTTGTTTTTAATTTTTACGTATGATAAATTTTCAATTTGGAGTGAAAGTATCCCAACAAATTTCCAATTAAAGCCATTTTAAGAATGGCTTACTGTAAGAAAAACAGCGCATTGCACGTATTTAAAAAATTTTTGCATCGTTAAAATTGTATTAAAATTCCATTTCTAACACCCGTTTTTTTTGTAGATTGCTAGAAATCAGCTTTGAAATACCACATTTTAGAATCTTATAAAAACATTCCCCAAAGGATTTTAAAACCTTTTTTTTCAAAAGTTGGTGGGGACATTTAAAACTCACCCCGTATATTTGACTGTGTAATCTACTGCAGTATTTAAAGTAGATGTGTAAAAAATAACTTAAAGTACCCTAATCATTCTAAGACTACTGTCTATAGATCAAAACGAATCAGCTTGAGTTCGTTCTAACTAAAGTTTCTTTATTTTGATTTATTGTTACTTAATTTGATGGCCTTCCTTTTAAACAAAAGTGTTGTGAATAAAAAATACCAACTTACATTGTTCGTCTAAGAATCGAATGGGTTATTAAAATTTTTTAGGATGACTGAACTTAAAACCATTTCTTCTCTGCTTCTATTAAAAAAAATTAATCGTTTAAACGTTTCAACGCAATGACCGAACATTCAAAACCATGACAAATACGTAAGCTTGTACATCCCTAAGCTTTGTTAAACATCCACTTAAAAGACAAGCTAAAATTGAGAAATAAGTGGTGCTTGGAAGAAGTGCTTGAGATGCTTGACAGTTGAATAGCCTTCTCACTCAGCGATAGAATGGAACAGATGAAATATTCAGCCATGTTGAATGGCAGGATAGAGCTAGGATAGTAGGCCGGCCCTGCGTACCCTAACTAATATATGAATTTTAGATCCGCGCAAGACACTATTCTATAGTTTATTCTTGGAAAGATGCTTCTTGGTAAGAATTTTTGCGCTTGAAAGTTGAGTTACTTACGGTTTTCTATAATCTGTACGCATTATTAGGCTACGTCCGTAAACAAAAATAGGAAATTTTAAACTCAAATTTTTCTGATACCTTCAAAATTCTGGTATATTTGTCAGTTAAAAGTAACAATAATACATAATAATAATAAGAAAATGCCTATTTTTATTCACAGACAGCCTAATAATCCCAACAAATAACTAGCCTAGAAAACAATGCAACATGCACAAAAGCGTTAAGAAATTAAAAAATTGATGAGAGAAATCAAACACGTCAGTGACTGATTGGCTGGCTGCCTTGGAGCAGCAGACGACCAATCACAGACGCCAACTGTATCAGACTAGCCAACTGTAACGGAGAACACAAAAAAGGTTTAGGCCAGCCAATGGAAGGGAATGCATTCTTTAGTTTTGATGAATAAGTCATTTTTTCTAATAAAGGAGTTAAAAGTTGAAATTACTAAAAATCGACTTGAGAAAATTTTTACACGGTGAATAACGATAATTGTGTAAAAATTACCACGTTCTTTCACACTTTTATGTAAAATCACCGCTGGTCATTTTATCTCTTTATGTTATTTTAGCTTAACCATTCTTATTGTATATTATCTTATTGTATCATCACAATCATTCATTAACTTATATTCAACCTCAATGTATAAATGGTGTAATCCATTGGAATGAATAAATAAATAAATCATAGGTGTAACAGAACGTTTGGTTATGCTTTTTTCGGAAACGCATAGATGAGTACAGTTTTAGTTTTAGAAGAAGCGTTTACACTCAAGAGGACCGGATCAGATTCCAGGTCGCGAAAAGTCGTGTTTTTCTAACATACGAGTAATACCAATTTACCAGCTCACAATTATTAAAAATACATGCACACCACCCCTACCAAACCTACTTAATACAGTAGTCGAAAAAACTCAATACATTCAACCAAACCTATTAAAACCGATCAAAATAACAATAAACAAATACACAACTGCCAAACAAGAAGAGAATAAATGGCATCGTGTAATCAGCAGCATTAGCGACTGAATGGAGTGAAATAGCTTCGCTCAAGACATGGATAGAGAACAACCCGCCATTAGCGCGTCACTCGGTACAAATGGGCGAATAAAGGGCCATTCTAGAGCATCTGTCAGCGGAGTACGCTGATGATAGTGTCATAACACCGGGCTGAGGATGACTTGCTGAATCTGTGGAGTGGATATGCCTCTCTGCTCTCTGTTCAAGTGGATTTCTTCTTTCTAGGAGGTGTTGGGGTGTACCGGTGTGGCTGTACTTGGGTTAAATGATCATTAGTTGTTGCTACGAGCGGTTGTTTTTGGATACATGATCAAGAATAACCTTGAAGGTGTAGTTCTTACTATGGACTTTTGTGATAAAGGTTTTTGTTGACGAGTTGTTTTGAAAAAGGTAAACGTTACAAACTCAGTTCGGTAGTTCTATATGATAAACTAGTATTAATTCTCAATGCCAAAGTAAAATTCCGTTAACATTTTGAAGATTTTGCCGTTCCTTTTAGTTTAATTATTATTCATTTTAAAGTTTTAAAATTTAATTTCAAGAGCGCTAATTTTGTTGTAATGATATGCGTATCAAGACGTAATAAAGTAAAAGTCCGAACGAGACGAAGTTAAAACTACGAAGTCTAACAAAAGGCCTGGTATCAACTTACAATTATGGATGAACAGTTATTTGAGTTCTAAGCGCATTTGATTTAAATCTAAATCAACGTCTCTTCATAAAATTTTCTGGCTTTAAAAAACTCTTTCCCGTGATCACGAAGTTAATATTGATTTATGGAATAAACGTGAAATTCACGAGGACTCATGAACTGACTGGCTTTGAAATTGAACATTCATTTGTTGGTAATTAAAAGGAATATACTTCTCATTATATGTAAACAAACTTTGAACGTACAGACGAATAAAAGTAGGACATTTTTTTAATAAACCTGTGGTCAGCTTCTTTCTAAATGTCTCCAACCAACTCAAAAGTAATAAATAGAACAATCAGTCTAGCACTGTTTTCACGATGGAGTAAGGACATAATTTTGATCGAATTTAATGGCGAGGGAACTTACTTGAGAAGGTAACGTTCATGAACTGCCGTCGTCTCCCAGTTAATCATATTTATAGAACTTTTTTCTTCACAATATTGCTAACTTGTATGTAGGTCAATGTAAAAATCAATGTCGAACGCTGAAAAATGGCCTTAAATGATGCTCAAATCCAGGCAGCGCAGTAAGGAGAAAAGGATTTACTTTACGAATCTGCATGGTTCAATATAGCTGATTAAATAAACTGATTAAATCCAAGATATCACAAATTTTATAAAACAGATAGTCAAGATGTTCTTTCATCTTTGAACTTACTCGACATGATTTAAACCGGGAGAGAAAACAGTATTAATAAGGAGAAGAAAGTGGATTTGTAAATGCACTCTTTGAACACCTACGCCGAAAGGTCAGTTAATTCAAACTGGTTCCAGTCTATAAACCAAACTTAACCAAACCGTTTCATCATGGCCAATTAGTCATCAGCATTGCCAACTGAACGACACTGAATCATTAGCAGTTAGTACCAACAGCCGATAACTCTTCCAGTTTCCCGAAATGGATTCTAGAGTGGATTGATAATGTATAGGCTAATGATAGGGCGGTTGAATAATATGATGTTAACTTGGCTCTTTATTTTGATTGGTGCTATGCCTTGATCTACTTGTCTGAAAAGAGGACTTCTTACATACTCTTGGATTAATATGGGGTACTTCTGTAAGTTTCAGGTAGGATATTTATTGGATTGGATTCGAAGTTTTGATTAGAATGGTACTTAAAGCGTTTGTTGTCCGCATTTAACTAGCTCATCAGTACTTTGATACTTTGCTTTGAGACACCGACCGCTCTTAGAGGGTATTTTAAGGTGAATATGGAATGATTGTGAGTCTGATGAGTGTTTTTTGATGGATGATGAGGTGTAGTCTTGTTACAAACTAGGGCCGTCTGTTCCCCAGATTGGGTAATTAAATAATAGCCCAACGACCAATGGAGTGACCAACGGCTTAAGGTAGCTTCCGAACCACGGGGAGTGGCCATCGTGAAAAGTTGTCACTGCGCCCGGGAATCGAACCCGGGCTGTTTTGGTGCAAAGCACACACTATACCACTGAGCTATGACTACCCCCTATCCGCAGGATATGTCTTATGCCAGTAGCTGGCCATGTTATGAAAATGCAGATAACAACTTTAGAGTATATAGGCTACGTTTTTCACATCTTCCTGATAGGGCTACATGACTCTAAAAGTTCATTGTATAAACGTCATAACTAAAGTGATAATTTCTGATTTTGCATTTAAGTAATATGAGGTTGTATCATCAAATTATGCCTTTTTAGCTTGAACTCGTATATGTAACATACTTTGAATAACCACTTACCCGAGCATACTTTCGAGGACGGTTTACCATTTTAATTATAAGTTCATTTAAACTTTAACATAACTGAAAAAGATTACTTCAAGTTACAAAACAATTACAGCAAGCAGAAAACAACAAGTACAATTTATCATTTATAACCTTGGTGTTTCCTTATGGTCCATTTCATGAGTTCTCGAAGTTGGTGAAAAAGTGGACAGGTGCCCACAGACTCCAGAAGGACCTTGAGTTCTGCAGATGTCCGCCCGGAGCGCCACCTGCCACCAGCCCGTCCAGCTGACCAATCTTCTTCTTCTGCTCACCCACTTCCTGTACCCACCGGCCGCCATATTGTCAAATTGCTGAACCTCGAGTGTGCTGTTTCCTGAAAGCGTATACTATCACAGGAAACATAGGTGTCTAAAGTGCACACCCTGAGTCTATCTATTCGGTCTACTGGCAGATATCTCAAACTTGCACCGTAGCTCGTGCAATATACATATATAATTTGTTGGGAGATTTAAACTTTGTGACGTGATTTCCGAATCGCCCTATCCAGAGAGGTATGCTATTTCTTTGCGGGCCAAAGGATATTTAACACCTTGGGAGTTTTGTCAATTCTACATAAGTAAAAACGTTATTTCCAAACCTACAGCTTAAATAACAAGTACAGTTTTAATTTGTTTTTGAATTGATCAAAATCTCTTACATGTCTTACTCTGATACTTTGATTTGAGACACCGACCACTCCTAGAGGGTATTTTAAGGTGAATATGGGATGAAGGGTGAGTGTGATGAGTGTTTTTGATGGATGATGAGTCTTGTTACAAACTAGGGCCGACTATTGCAACCTTTCATTGCACCTGGTTGATCTGTGGGCTTGGATACTACCCGACTCACTCTCTTGTGGTCTGAAGTCATTGCAAATTTCGTCTCCTGGTGCCCGATTCATCCCTAAGTCTGTTAAGTGTAATTCAACCTCCAGCAACTTTAAAACAAGCAAATGAAGTAAACACGAACAATAGTTCCACCAAACTCCTATTCTATCCCCAAACATTTTACGCAATAAGATTGTTCTAGATTCCCACTTAATAATAATGGCATAGGGCGTGGCCTTCTTCTAGACCTTTAGTATGATCAAGCAGGCATGGTCTCGTATTTTAGCTCTCAGTATAGATAACATAACACCACTGTTAGGCTAATCTGTGTGTTGGGTGGTGCAACCAAGTGTGCGGGTTTGGCAATGTGACCAACCAAGCGGCAATTGTCACCTGGCTAACCTTGGTTGTTGCCACATCTGGAGAGATTCGAAGGTGATGCTGGGGTAGGGTATGGTTGTGAAGATTTCATGTATTTCTGTGTTTCTCTCCTGTGATAACATCTGTGTAGTTGTCGGAAAATGTTTTGTGAGCTTTACCTGGAATTGTAACTGTAACTTTGTTCCTTTGCGAGGTTTTTGTGCTGTAGGACGGATTTGGAACTACGTCTGTTGGAAATGTTCGCGGTTGATTAAGTTTAGTGTTTCTGGTTCTTTAATTCTACAAAATGTCCAGTATCATGTTTGATACTTTGATTTGAGACACCGACCACTCCTAGAGGATATTTTAAGGTGAATATGGGATGAAGGGTGAGTGTGTTGAGTGTTTTTGATGGTTGATGAGATCTAGTCTTGTTACAAACTAGAGCCGGCTGTTCCCCAGGTTGGGTCATTAATTAATAGCCCAACGACCAATGGAATGGACTAACTGCTTAGCGTGACTTCCGAACCACGTGGAGTGACCATCGTGAAAGTTATCACTGCCCCGGAATCGAACCCGGGCTGATTTGGTGCGAGGCACGCACTGTACCACTGAGCTATGGCCACCCCCAACTGACTCATCGAACCCAAAACTTAAGTCAGAACGAGCAAGTTTACTATCGAAAACTGTTCATGTTTGAAAACATATCTTTATGTTTGAAACTAGTGGCCATTTTATCATTTACCATAGACATTACCACGTTAAGTTTTCACAATATCACAGCAAAGCCAAGGGAGTTTTGAAAAATTTCAAATTTGGTACAGAACTTAGACAATAACTTTTTTCAAAGTCAGATTTTTCATTATAACTAAAAAAGGAATGACCAAAAATGTCACCAATTAGGTGCAACAGCAACAAACTGCGTGCACTTGGTTGTTAATTCAGTTGAACTGGTATGTACGAATGTATTTTTAAGCTATAGAATAAAAAATAATAATGGTTCTTCTGTTTTGCATCATACTTTAATCTTAAAGGAAGGACATTAATTTTTAAATAGAATACAGTCTTCTTCATAAAACTCTACAAAAAGAAATTGATTGTCTTATTGTAAAATCAAAATGGTAATAGTAATCACGAAAAGACAATCAAGAGTATTAAAACCTTCAGGAAATTATAACGATAACCGGAAAGTTCAAAGACTTTCAAGATGCAACAAGAGTCATAACTCTGAAAATCTAACGTAACATCAGTTTCATCTTATAGCTTACACCAACATAAACTTGTAAGTCGAACTCTCACTTTCTCTCGAATGTCAATTACATCGAAACTAACACCGAATCAAACCATATCGCAATGACTCTTGCTTGAACAGCCACGGCCTCGCCAATGATGACTCATTTGAAATATCATTCTGCAGTAGGTACTAGAGGCCTGCAAGCCTTCAAGCATGGCTAGCAGTGAGTAAAACCGCTGTAGACATTAGGCAAGATGGGAGTAGACTTTCAACTCCATGCTTCATTGGTAACCGTTGACAGACGTGTTCAAGGGTAGTAAGAAATTTTGTGAAAACGGTGTTGTTGATAAAGTTGCATTTTCTTTTGGCCAAGTTGCTTAAATATTTCTCAGACTATTCAAAACACGAGGTAAAATAATTTATTTTATCATCAATTGATGATGGTTTTGATCTAGAAGCTTATTTTGTAGGATTTTTGGTGTTACATATTGACTATCTACATACATATTTATATAGACATCATTTAATTTCCTTATGTGGATGTTTGTTTTTATTCAATCAACTTTGATGAAACCTAAATCAATTTTACACCTTAGATAAGCAAACCTATACTGTTAAACATCTGTTTTACTCTGGCAAAAGGAATCAAGCTTATAATATCACATAGACGCTGTGCAGATCTGAGTTCCTTTATTAAATAGAGGGTCTTATATGTATGCATTATCTATATTTTAGTAGTATTCAAAGCAATCAGTAAAGTTAATGTTTACGAATATGCATTAGACGCTTTATCCGTTAGTTGTATCAATAAGAAGTAAATATTTGAAATTGGCTAGTATAATCCGACAAATACTTAATTAATAAATTCTGTTTGATGGTGGTATTATTCCCAAACCAAATATTTATGCTTGATTAGCAAATTAACGATTTCATCAATACAGTCTGATTGCCTAAATTTGACCACCCTGATTGATTACAAGTGGTAATATTGGCCTTCTGAAAGTTGATACGCTTCAATTACCTTCTTTCACTGAGTACTCTCTATACGATACCCACTTTTAATCTCTCAACAGGTGATTAGCGAATAATTAATCAACTCAAGTCAACTGATTAGTGATTACTGATTAGTTAGGTACTGAGTCAGTCACTTCACATACTGACTGACTGATTGATTGATATAAGCAATGATTTATTATCTAGAAATTCATTTGTGAGTGCAATTTGAAAAAAGAAGACATTCTCCCAAGAGCAGTGAAGTCCCTTTTCAGTACTGTTTTAGTAAACGACGTAATTTTATTTTCAGTTTATTAAGAGCGCTTCAGTGACTAAAAAGGTATCTAAGACATTTTTATAAGCCTTTAAAAGTTGAGCTTTTTAAGGGTTCAAGTGAAAATGTATGGATATTAGGGATTTCAGTTTTGAATCGCTCAAGGAATGGTACACAATCTGAATATTCTCTTTTTTTAATGTCAAGTAAATCAACAAAATTCACGGTTCCAAGCTGTAACGAATACTCCAACACAATTGTTAGAAAATTTAAAGTTCACTTACGGTGATTCATTTAAAATTTGGAAAACCGAATCAAACAATGACTATTCTTTTAAAAATAAAATTTTTAGGACAAATACACTTGAATGCTCAGTTAATTTTGACTCTAACTGCCCCAAAAGCAAAATGTTCCAAAACTTCTAGTTAGTCTGATGCTCGTTTTGAAACTTTTTTGGTTGCATACTTTTGGTCATTTGAACACCCCTATAATAAACCCAGAAGCTGAAGCACGTACTAAAATATAACTGTAAACAGTTCGATGAAAAACCAAACCCTAAAAGACTTTTGAAGAGGATCCCTGGACGTAAAAAGTAGGCTACAGACTGATGCATCTGAAAATACGTAAACGTAACACTAAGCATCAAACAAAGTATCACACGTTTTGCAAAAACACTTAAACCTTAAACAACTATTCCCAGACGAAAGCAACAACAAAGTGTGACGATTTTCCCTGACAATGGAAATCAGGTGGTGTCGCGTAATAAATCAGGTGTGGAAATCAAGGACTACATCTTCGAAAACACATCACAAATTCAACACAAGATGCAAATTGGGCAGTACTTGTCCTGTCGGCCACCGGAGGCGGGTCGAGCGCCCAAACAGTTCAACGGCCTGACCTACCCCAACCCAAACGCACCAAGGTCGCCCCCTTCCCCCCGCAGTGGGAATGCCAGCTGCAGACTGCATTTTTGGTTTTTGCACTGCACTCCAGACCGGCTGGTCCTCATTTTTGTTTCGCGAGTCGCACCACTACTAGCCGAGCTGAAAACATCGCGCGGAAACGAGTTCGAGTATTCCCCAGGGTTGAGTAGTCGGTTTGTGGGTTCGGGTACAATGGAAGGGACCCCCTTCACTCCCCTACCCCCAGCCCTCGCTCTAAGCCTAGCTCTTTTCTATGTTTGATCGATTATGTGCTTCGTCTAGTAGGGTTTCAGAGCCATTCAGGATTGCGTCATCGGTTTTGCCGCGATGATCAGTCTTGTTTGAGCTCCACGTTGGGTGGTTTAGGGGTAGTTTTTCACCGAGCGCAGAATACTTTAGGCGTAGATACTTCAATGTAGAACAATTGTTGTAGTGTTCTGTAATTATAACGGGTAGGATTACTGTCACCCGAATAGAAACTTCATCCTTGAAATTAATTTACGATAACCTCATCCGACAATACAAACCCTTGTGTTTTCATAAATGCATAATGCAATGAGAATATCGACCGAAGCATCTAAAGCAAGGCAATCAAGATGCATGATGGTTTGAACAAGAAATGATTGAAATTAATTGTGGAATTGCGTGTTGGAGTTGTAATTGAATCCCAATCAGGAGATTGTGCGCTGAGCAACTAGTACATTAACATTACCGCCGGTGTTAGCAGTGTTAACGTGCTTTTAAACATTCAACCTACAACCATCAACTGCGCTTGCTGTCTCTGGGATCAGCTGCAGCAGAGTCGTCAAGAGAATGTTGAAAATGGACAATTTAGTGGCAGTATTTCTTGAAAAAGTAATTAGGACAGGGTGTTTTAATCCCAAAAAAGACCACGCCAGTTTATTAGGACCCGCATTTTTTATTCCGGAGGTGTTTCTTAAGTTTTTTATAAATCCCAAAGGGAATTAATTCAATACTTCATTAATTCAATATCGTATAATTTTATTGGTGAAGATAGAATCCGACTTGGAGAAAACTTTAAGTTATTAGAAGGAAGACAGAAAACCTCCTTGCATTATAGTAAATTAAATTAATCCTTAAATACTTTTGTTACTTTTCTTTCCATAATATATTTTAGTTTAATCTTTGCTCTCAAAAGCGTGTTCGGGAAAAATTGAGTATTTTTAATTTGAACTAAAGTTGAATATGGGGTATATGGTAGTGTTATGTAGCAGTTGGAAAACTGAATTAATTTTAACGCTTATACGGCATTGGCGCAGATGTATAACATTTATGGACTAATATTCAATTAGTATCTTGTAATTTATAACTTATATCTACGACTTAATAATGTTCACAATTGCATGCAAATTGAACTTGTCAACTACAATGGCAGTAGAACCTCCTTGGCATTCTGAGATAGTTGAGGTCCCTCAAGGTTCTGCTCTGGGGTCTTTTCTATTTCCCATCTCACTCAGCACACACAGACTCACTCGTCTATTGTACGAGTGACTGCTGTTGCGGTGATGTAAGTAGGCGAGTAGAGTAGCCAGTCAGTAGCGTAGTGAGTGCGATGCGACCTGCGGCAGAATCTGCGGCTGCGGCAGTGCGGCCAGCCAACTGAAGTGATGGCCTGTGATCGAAAACTGGCTCTCGCTGCGGCGGGGCCGGGCCACTTCGGGTCAAAAACCTCCGCCAATCTTGTCCAAACTGGTTTTTGTTGTTTGTCTCCTTCTCTCTCTCCGCGGCGTTCAGCTGCGGCTCCAGCTAATGCACTTTTGTCCGCCGAACCTGGAGAAGTGGTCCGCAGCATCTCTGGTCCAGACAGACCACCACGCACCGCTCCGTGCACCGTGCGCTGGCAAGGTTCAATCCTACGCACTTTCTGGCGGTGACTCAATCAACTTGTGCGGGATTCACTGAATAAAGAGGGTTTCTTTACAAACTCAGCAACTCTTAATGTTTCTACAAATGTATAAGTCGTAAAAAATAGCAAACGTTTTGCAATACCTTCTCGAAAGCAAAACTAACGTTCAGCCAATAATATTTCTAGCTTGAATATTTTGAAATAATTAGCAAACTGTAGCATTGTACAAGAAATACCGTATGAATGAAATGTATGCACTTTTCACATTTAAAAACATAACACTAACCTTTTTCACTTGGATGCCAAACTTTCAAACTTATTTCAATTTTTCAAACAATGTGTTTTATTTTGTAAGTTTACATTTGTACTAAAAACATGATGGTACAGTCAAGTGAAACAATAATTTTGTCCTGAAAATTTATATTTTCTATACTATACTATATTTATTTATAGTTTGTTATTAATAACTACCCGAATCATTTGTCTCACGTGAAATGATTTTTCAAGAGTCACTTTTTGCCCTAGAAAATTGCTCTCTTCAAAAAACAATCTTCCATCCTTAAGTTGCTTGTCAAGGTTTCATGATTATTTGCAGTATCTTTTCATTCTCCTTTAACTTACTGAATTTTATTTATTGTGTTAGTCACTCGGCCATTCCTAACTTCATCATAATCTCTTCAAAAACGTTAAAACTATTGATTTTCTCCAACCAATATATTATACTAGCCAGATTTTGTACTTGTGACCTCTTGATACAACACAATCCAACGTTTATAATTTTGACAATTTCAAATAGTTGGTTGAGTGTCAGCGAACATTTTTAATGTGAATGAATGTTAGTTTTCTGATTACATGTTGCCCGTGGTCGTGGTACTTAGCTTCTTCGTTCCTTGCCTCTAATTCTGGTCATAAATCATTATGTAGACTAATGATATCGTCCACAAGTCTACTCTGATTTCACTTGTCGACACCTACAAAGTATCCAGATGATACACTTTACTGGGTAGTTTCCTCCTAAATACTGCTTTGCAGTAGATATATTCCCACTGGTAGTAATTTTAGTTGAAGAATTACGTCAGTTGTTTGTAGGAACAACACAATGTTTAGATATTGCATTGTTTTTGAGGATGATATCCTAAAGCGGCTCAGGACATCTGTTACAATACAACAGGGGGCACATTTCATTTTGGAGTATTTTGACAACAATGTTTTCGATATTTCATTATTGTAATTATATTTGTCATCGCTAAAAGATTATGCCAAAGATACTTATCTTAAGCGTTTCTCGTTATGTCCAACACGCATTGACATATTTACCCGTGGTTCGGAAGTCACGTTAAGCCGTTGGTCCATTCCATTAGTCGTTAGGCTATTAATTAATCTTGGGAACAGTTGGCCCTAGTTTGTAACAAGACTACACCTCACTCAAAACACTCACCTTTAATCCCATATTCACCTTAAAATACCCTCTAGGAGTGGTCGGTGTCTTAAATCTAAGTATCAAAGTAAGTCAAAGGCTCAGATAGAAAAATTATACTTCTGTTTATGAGGCAATATTAGCATGCAATTCCCATTCGACAAACCTAAAATACACGCACAGTTGGCCAAAATATACTATAAGAAGTATATCTTAATATGGTAGTGTGAAACTTCTCAAATAAGATGTTTTAAAAACTCTTTTTATTTTTCTCTTCTTAAAAGTTTCACGTTGACTTTCGGATTATATTTTGAATAATAATAAAAGAAACTATGTGTGAATCCTTCTTATCTTCTTAAAATAACAGGGTTTTCACTCGCTTAAATTCCCATCGTTGGCATTTTCGTCTATCCCGCTTCGCGGAGACTCGCCCAACGTTGGCCTGGACTCGCCGCCTCGTGTAGCCCCGGCTTGCCGCTCGGTTTGTGTGTCTGTGGACATAAATAAACGAGTCCACTCTGCTCGGTATATCTCCAATTGCGAACGCTATTAATCAAGGTATCGCGGGCGCCATCTTGCGGCTTAGATGTCCTCTCCCTGGCGAAGCGAGTGACCTTTCGGTGCCGCGGATGACCTCCTTCCTCAGGTCACAGTTTCGCGTGCTCGGCTGGGCCGAAGAAGAGTCGGTCCAGTTAGCGGCTAGTTGACTAGAATTGGCAGTAGAACGTAGTTTCTTTCCTGGGATTTTGTTGGAAGTTCATGGTCAACAAAATGTGTGCGTTTGGAGTTTGCTATCAACAATAGAATGTCTTCTATATTTTTCGTAGTTAACTAGGCCTATTACGTTTAGTGCTTAGAAATATAAAGTGGCTAGGCCCAAAATTGAGCCTTGAGGAATCTTGATGGGATAGCATGTTTCGTGATATATACTAATACACTATATTTCAGAACAGATTCACTGAGGATACTGTAATTATAATGATATAAAGAAATACATAGTACCGGTAAATTTTAATCATGGACCGGTTTCTTTTAGGTCATCTTCGCATTAAGTACATTCTAATACACTGTTAATATTTCGATGATTTCGTGTATCTGTTAGGTATTGCTGTACTGATGTTTGTAGTGGTAGGATAGTTCTTTTATCATAATACAAATTTTCTTGCTTTTATCCTTAGAGTCATTTTCTTCACCGATAATTTTCACTGACGAACACATAACGCATAAAAGCATTTTATGTAATTCGTCCTAATTATAGCGTTTTTTGTCAATATTGAATTGTTTAAATATCCCTTATTATTGTTAAGATACCATTTGCTCTTCTATGTAATCGATATTGTTAAAAGCGAGGGAAAACAATGTGCTCCAAACTCATATGTTTCTTTGTTTCCGCTTTCTTCCGTTTCAAATGCACCACAGTATTGAATACTCTTATGTCTTTTAAACCAATTTAGTTGTGATGATAATTGAAAGATTTTAATGCTACTCTAGACTTTTAAAAATCAGCAAAACCACTGAACAGCGGCAACACAGAGCGCACAATGGTTTCCAAGTGATCAAGGATATGATTCTCCAGTTGCAAATCCATCAGTAAATCAAACAAAATTGCACGAGAAGATAGAAATGTGATTTGTGCAATCTAGCCGGCAACTTGTTAGCCGAAAATTGAATCCGATTGCAAGTTGTGATTATTGCAGTTGGTACTACTGTTTCCCGCGCTTGTGTTCTGCGAGGTTGGTAGCAGTAGCAGTATTTGATTAGCTAATCAGGCTGCCACTGTGCAATCACAGAAACTTCGGGAACATCGGCCAATCATTGGTCTCATTCAAACCATGGATGATTTCAAGATGATGTTGCTTTCTGAGTTCTGATGTATGAGCTTATTGCAAATTTGATTAAACTTTCAATAACTGAAAGGAATTTTCCCACCGATTTGTTTGAAGTTTTTTTTTTCAGGTTATTGAAACAACATAGTACTTTTTTCCTTGAAATATTTTCATTGGTTTGTGATGTTTATTTTTGTGAATTGAATGACCCAGTACTAAAATACAATAGTAGGCCACTGCACTAAGTTATGTTGTGAATTGAAAACTAAAACCTCATTTAAAAGTCTTTAAATAAAAGTTCAAACTGCAATAGGACAGTTTAATAATTTTGTTCAAGGACGGGAGTTTTGTGACTTTTCTGAAATGACCTTACCTGGTAAAGAGATATCCAAATTAATCCAATCATACGATTTTAAACGAAAGGCACAAACTACACCACAAAAACACAAAGTAAAACTAAATTTATTCACAACTTCTCTTCCTACTTGGTTGGTATAATTTAGTTGCACTTTATTTTCTATTGATATAATTATTGAACCAAACTACTAGTCATACCGCCGGTAATAAAAAGTAATGTTCTATACTTTGGAAATATTTAACGCAATTGAGTCGGGTCAAAAATAAAATGTGGTAATTAAATTACTGAAACACAGACACAACTTCGTTAACGCCTTATTAGATTAATTTGCTTCGGTAACACCTAGATTAAAATAATCCTAAAACATAATTCTTAACTAAAAACCAACACGAAATATTAAATCGACAATAAATTTCCAAAGCCGTGGAGAGAAGTGTTGAAGGACCGGCCCGGGCCACTGCCGAAACTCGAATGTGGGCCCGTGACTCGAGAGAGAGCCGCCAGGACCCCCGAATTGTGGGTCAACTCGGCTTATCTTGAGGCAGGTCAGTTTTGGGCAACCGGTTGCAGGCCTACCAATCCACTACCTGCGCGCAGCCGAAATACTGCCTTGCCCGGCCCGTTGTAGCCTACTACAGTGCTTTTAAGCACTTCGTGGTTTTTTATTTGGTTTAGTTTTCAAAGGACGCAAATCGTGAAACCAGTGGTATTTAGTACGTTAATGGAATTAGCCATAACATAAACCCATTATTTTTTAGTAATTTACTGTTTGATATGGGTAATTCTGATGAAAGTAGTTCATATGAAGTAGCAAATTAAACTGTAGGGTGGATGTGTCTTGATTTGAAAAAAATTAGACCTACAAAACTCAATTTTAATACTTTATAAGCCATTTTTACAACGAACCCATTTCGATTTCTATAAAAATATGTAACATTAATTTTGCCTATCGCGAAATATGAGTAGATAATTCATAGAATCTGGTCATAATTCAACGTCACAAAAATTAAGATCAATAATCAACTAAAATATATTATGGTACATGATACATCGTGAAAAATCTTAAACCCAGAACACGACCGGCACAAAAATTACGAGTCAACGATATTATCTATGGTCACTATCAACATTTGTTTTTCTTGTCACGACAAATGAAGATATAGTAAGTTTTGTTCAGCTAAAACTCCTCTTTAGACACCAAAAAGGTAATTTCAAGTAAGTTATAGTAATATTTTGTTTACAAAACCAATTACTTTTTAGGAATTATATAAAATTCTTCAATTTTCGAAGCAATAATAAACCCAAATTGTAGCTAAATAACTAATCAAAACAGTTTAGGACTTTAACTAGATTTAAAATCTGAGTTAAATGGATGTGTAAAATATTCTGTACCCGCTAATATTTAGCATTTTTTACTCTTATATGACCAAAGTATACTTTTATTTCGTAAGAATTAAACTCCTTAAGAAATGTATGACTTTAAATAAAAAATACATAAAAAGGAAAAGGGAGACGGTCTAGACATTTTCGTTGTATTAAAACGTTTCCAACTAAACTTAAAAGGGAACGAAAATAAAAATAATAAACTATATTTATAAATTGATTTTTGTAATGCATGTTTTCGGGCGTGGTCAGCCTATCCTAGGCCAAGGACGTTGAATATTCGACTCATTCAGCTATTTCGCTAATGTGTCTGATAACACTGACGAATGTGACAGGACGGTGTCAATTAAGATAAATCACTGATAACAAAGAACAGAACACAATCATAACAACAATTAATTAGGCAGGAAATTGCTGTTGTGGGTTGGCTGGATTTCCACAACAATACACTTGTAGATATTCGTCTATGAAGTGTAGCAACCGCAACCTTGAGGAAAGTAGAACACTGTAATAACAAACATTATTTAAATTTGATTTTCACAGTGCGTTTTTGCTAGGTTTGTAAATGCCTAGTTTTGCCTAATGTTCAGCTAACAAATTATTTACATTTTTAGTTAAAAAATAATGTTTTTTTGTTAATATTCAACCAATTATCTGATTTCATACCAAATGTTTTGACAATCGGTTTTTTAATACAATAAAGCAGGATGCAATCTAGTTTTAGAGGAAGTTTAAGATGAAATGGGTTTGTAAAATGCTCAGCCATCTTTAATAACAAACAGGTCGACTTTTCTGCTTGAATCATAAATTGCCACAAAAGTAACAAATGTTTGCAAATTTCTAATGTTTTAGATTTATTAGGAAGTTAATAGTTCATTAGATTGATTTCCCATCATTCATTTTAAACTTATCACTGCTTCATTTGATATATTTTTAAAAGCTCAATCATTTGTCAATCACGTAGTATAATAATTGTATAAAATTATATTGTTTTGTATTAAAAAAGGAACAAATAAAGACATTTAAAATTGAATTGGAATTAATGTTTAGTTTTTTAAATATTTTATTGGTTTTTCTACAGTAATAATTTAATTACCTCACAATTTAAATTATGAAATTCAAAACAAATCAGTGGTGGATTCGTGAAACATTTTGTCAAACAAAATAATTACAGTATATTTGTTTGTTGACAACTAATTGACGAATGTAAACAAATTCTATACAATAAATGTTGTGCGGTATTCTTTTGAGTTGGGCACCAAAAAGGTATTATAACGTTCGCAATGTCTTAAGGTGATGTTTCCAATTCTAATAAAATTTGCTGCGAATTTGAATTATTATTGTGCTTATTACAGACTGTTATTAGTTTAATTATCAAGTTTACTTTTAACAGTCAGAGAAAGATTGTTGACTGTTGACTGATGGGCGAATGACGTGATAACATGAGTAGGCTGTCAGCTGATGGCGGGCCAACACAGCGAGTATTGAGGCAGGTCAGTGCCCTCGGGTTTGGGCAAGTCACGTGACCAAGTGCTAATCAGCTGATACTGCACTCAGTCATACCAACTGTCAACACGACACAACTGAACATAGCCTACACGTACTGTAGCAGACGCGGATTTACCATTATGCCGCCCTTTTGCGTCTATTATATATATGTTAGCAGATTTTAGTGAAATTTAGTTGAACACAATAATAATTAATTGCGTTTTGACAGGCACAAAATAAGTTAGCCTGCTCACAGATCATGTTCATATATTTCTTGTTCCCACTATTGGTTAATTACAAATAAGAACTGTTAGTCATTGGTTTTCGCTCATCTTGGAGACAATCGCTAAAACAATACATTTCCCCTCTCCATATTGGTTGTATAAGGAAAGATTGCTATAAATTAAACTGAATATATTATGTTAAATAAGCTAGTTCTGGTCCTAAGATTGCTGCCATAAATAAAAAGTTGTATACATTTTCTACGGTTTTAAACAATGTTCCAGTGAAAAAGGGTTTTATGGGTCTAAGGTGTAAGTGTGCTTACCCTTAAAATTTTACAAACACGGCATTTTCACACAAAATATGGTAGTTCAGTTAAAGCAACCCATATTATTCTATTAGAACTATTATTGTAATATCTTCTGTTATAATAAAAATGCAATCCATGCTAAAATGTTTGACAATGTGTGCGTAACAACGTCCAACAGCAAAGCAATTGCGTAGTAAAAGAAAATGAATCCATTACAACGCATATTTGTATATACATCTATAGTTTTCTCTGTGGGAAACGTACGAGTATTTGGTTCCGCGCGGGTTTCGGTTGGCAGTGCTGGTTCCGTCGCGCCAGGTGGCCAATCAGTTTGATATTGAGCAGGTCAGGACCTTGTTTTCGGCGGAGAACTGTGTACACTCCGTTCCGCTGTCGGCTGCGGTACACTCGCCGCCGCCACAACTAGACCTCGCGCTTGCCAATGTTGTTTCTTATCAACGGCGAGACATTCGGGTCAAACTCGTAGTTTGTCTTTATCAGTCGTTCCGTGCGATTAACTAAGCTACGGTTATGTTGTGAGTGTCGCCTGCACGATATACAGGGTGTAGCTTTCCACACCCACTGAACGTCACGAAATGGAACGGAAAATTGCTCAACTTAAAGCGTGGAGACGGGCTGATCGTTTTGTAAAACAGAAGTATTAGCGAGTTTGAAATATTATTGCGGACAGATTCCGTTGTTGGTGTTATTGC
Source organism: Matsumurasca onukii (assembly GCA_018831715.1). NCBI lineage: Eukaryota > Metazoa > Arthropoda > Insecta > Hemiptera > Cicadellidae > Matsumurasca > Matsumurasca onukii. The sequence goes on from CM032062.1 coordinate 64,190,077, forward strand.
GAACAAGAAGGAACACGACGTTTTGGGTAGTAACCTCAAAGATGATGCATGTATCAAATTGCCTTTGATAACCTAAAACATGACAGTCGTTTGGTAGCTGTCCCGACCGTGGGCCTGTTTACTGTAGCTTCTTTGGTTGATGTTTGTTTCTTTGATTTGTTGTGCTTGTTCTTTTGTTTTCTTGGGAGAGTTTATTTGTATTGACCGGTCGTCGACTTACCCTGATTACTTGAAGCCAGCTCAATAAATAATGTTTTGTGTTATGTTTTAGGTTTGTTTTCACCTGAAGATTTCCGATCTCGAAACGTAGTCTTCTTCTTGTTTGCTTACGCAGAAAAATGTCCGCAATATTATTTCGATCTCAGAAATTCGCACATCGTGCACAACAACAACAAAAATATTTGCAGCGAATACACTATGGGTTTTAAGTTTGGTGGTTTAAGATTTAGAGAATCAACGAAAATTGCCTTATAGAGAATAGAATAAAAGTATAAATAAATAAATATTTTATTTCGTTAACAAAGTACTTTGTTTGAGTCAGGTTTTAATAATTTAAAAGCTAAAAATTTGTCATCATCCTTACATTGATCAGAACTCATTCACATAAAATTTTTTACAGCCGGCTCATTCATAGTCCGAAGGCCGGTAGATTCCTCACCAGGTAAAGACGTCTGAACTATAAAAGTAGTTGCTTTCAGACGAGACAGCGGAACAGGTGTACACAGTTCTCCGCCGAAAACAAGGTACCTTCAGATTGGCTGGCGCGACGGAACCAGCACTGCCAACCGAAACCCGCGCGGAACCAAATACTACGTTTCCCAGAGAAAAACTATATGTTTACTAATATGCGTTGTAATGGATTCTTTTTCTTTGCTCCTGCCTGAAATCGTAAACCACCGTTCTGTGCCGCCCAGTCCGGTAGTAGTTTCATAAGAGTATGTCTACACCTCTTATGGGATCCATTTGACAAAGAGAGACAGGGAAGTGGATTGAGACTGGAACGCTGGTCTTATTGAATTTTTGCAATGAGTTTTTTTTAGAATAGCTTGATATAGCTTATCATATATTAGACTACTAATATATTTATCATTGAAATAACCAAACAAATAGGCCGACAAAAGTGGTTTGTGTTTTTCAAAGCATTGTTATCAAATTCTAAATATTTTATTACACGTCTTTGCACCTTTCTTAAACGTACTTTGGATCTGTTAAGTAGTTGATCTGTTCGAAATAAACCCACAAGTCAACTGAAAGATAGTGAGGCTATCCCGAAACTTGAAAACCCTTCCGACTGCCAAATCCTTCGCGGATGCAGAAACACCGCTAATTTTGAAAATGCCAGTGATTCGGCCACGTTGAAGACCTGTTTGGCGAAATTCGAGTCATGTCCGAGGGAGAGGGGGTCCATAAAGCGGTCGTTGCAGCCATCAGCGCTTGGCTAGATAATGGCAGCTGTAAAATAATCCGAGATTAGGATCTTGGCGCTATCTGACGGACAATTCGTGCGTGAAAGATTGGTGCAGAGGCCGGGGCCAGGCTGTGCTGAGTGCTGAGTGAGACTCTACACTGTGCAGCATATCTACGTCATCAGCCATCAGCACAGGACAGCTCGCTCTGACTGAAAACCATACAGAAAATATGTAATCAACATTTAAATTATGAAAACTTTAAGGAAATGTGATCTTGGTGAGCCTTGTACTACTTCTGCATCATGATAAAAAGTGCTCTTTTGTACATGTTTTCAAATTTGAGTCTACATTAACTTTAAAAATGATGTCTGGTATAGCCACAAAAGTGTCTTTAGTAGATTTAAGTATACCTAATCTAAAATATGTTTTTACGTTTCACTGCAGATTCTATTGAATTATCAATACCTCAATTCCACAGCACAGTGGTATTTTAATAGTGTAAGCTCGAATATTTTAATGTTTCCTTGTCAATTTCTAATTAATTAATTATTGTAGGTACTCACAATACCACGAGAACGTAATAAACTAACAAAACAATCCAAATTAACATAAATTGATTTCCTATCTCGTGTCCTATAAACCTAATTCTAGATGAATCGAAGTTTTGCACATAGAAATGTTTACCATCCTTTTAAACTAAACATTACAATTAGGCCTAATTAAAAACATAGTTTTCGCTAAACTCTTCTTGAAATCCCAATATTAATTTATATGTACAGCAAAAACATACCCTTTTGACGATAAATGCATCTATATAGGCTACAATATAAACTTATCTTTATCACATCGTCGTTGGGAATAAATCAATACTACAAAAGTTAAAGTACAGTTTTATTTTCTACATTCTACAAATTAAGTTTTCATTTGTCGATCGATGACAAGAGAACAGGGTGTGAATGTGTCCTACTGGTACGTTAGGGTTGGCGGCGCCCGCCACCGTTTCCGTAGTGTAGTGGTTATCACGTGCGCCTCACACGCGCAAGGTCCCCGGTTCGATCCCGGGCGGAAACATTAACATTTTGTCGTAATTAATTTTTAGTTGTTGATTGTAAGATTATTCCTACACATTGGTTATACTCGTTAAATGGGTTTGGTTGTAAAAAATGAATATTTTTCAATGATGACACCGTATACAAACATGAACAGAAATGTAACTAAACAAATTCTTCAGTTTCTCCGCATTCTTGGATTTTGTTTACTTTAGTTCACATTTGAATACAGAGACATAACTATTTTTGCTTCATCGAATTCGGATCATAAATACAGTTTTTATAGCATAATGGGGTCCATTTAGACCAAAATCACTCTCCCTCCCCAAAAAGGCACTTCAGGTGTAAATTTATCCTTCTCTCTGTACAGGGAATTCACTAGGCTTCACGGTAGCGCTTGTGGCTACTTACCAACCATATTTTCTCTAAATAAAATAAAATGACAATAGAAACACTTGCTGCAATATTTCAAACCTAACCGAAATACAGCAGTGTACCATGAAATAAAATACTCACAGTTCTGCACGAAAGCTACCATCTGATCTCTGCATGAGTCCACGAGTGTCAGCACACACTCAGCAGTGAATGACCCGTGCTGACCCCGAGCTGACACAGCAGCGCTGAGCCGTGCTGACGACCTCTGGAGCCCCCAACCCGAGCCCCGGGCTCCATTTTGGATCCTGGTAGACACAAACATCTTGGGTTTCGTCTCTTGATGACCTCTCACAATTCGAACCCTAAATATTCCACTGCGCTTCTAACTGTGGGAACGGGTTTAATTAATCGCTTTCCATTCCGCAACTTGATATACAAAGAATGCTCGCTGGCATTTTTTCCTCCATGTGAAATTCTACCTGCGTTTATCTACAGGAAGTGTTTTTGTTAACTGGAGTTCGTTCCTTGATGTGGAGAAGTGGATACGCATGACCGACGCGTAGCCACACACGCTACCGTGAATCCTAGCGAATTTCAAATAACGGGGCGATATAATTAACCCCAATAATAAGGCCATAAAACTCAATTTAAGATCAGATTTCAATGACACTTGATACGAAAATTTATGGCACCACTACCAACACGTGCATTAAAACCAACAAAATGCGTTCAACCAAACCAAGATGGCGGAAAACACTACTTTCTGCTGCCATCTTGATCTGCTAAACGGATTTCGTTGATTTTAGGTATTCATGTTGGTTATGGTAGTATAAACCTTTTTTGACAGTTTTATTTAAATCTCACCATAAACCCCTATTTTAGAGGGAAATTCCCCCAAGGGGAACTTAACCGATTTTGCTGGTTAGTCAACTTAACCCATAACTAAATTAGAAAATACATGTACAGTATACAAGGTGAGTTTTAACGTCTACCCCCCTTATAACTTTTGAAAGAGGAAATATTTTGAAAACTCCTTTGGGGAATGTTTTTGTAGGATCCTAAAGTTTGTTTTGACGTAATTGGCTTCAACCACCCCCACCCAAAACCGGTGGGGGAAGAGGGCAAATTCTTTAAATACAACCCCTTGTGGCACCTCCAAAGAAAGGGAGTTTTAACACAAACTCAACGACGCAAGGAAAATCTTTTATTTCGAATAGTTTTTGTGATACCTATTTAAAGATTACAAGAAATCAGGTTTGAAATGATTAATTTCGCAACAATATATTTTGACAAATTTTTCTGACATTTCTAGTTGACATGTCTGGTTGCGACATTTCTTGCAAAAAACTGTAATAAGTGACTTCAGTATGATCTATTGGTGCGTTATATCACAAAATAGCCAGGAGATAATCTGTGGTTATATTTTCATTGCTGCAACATTAACCTTGAACCGTTAAGTTGAGCAGTCGTCAGTTCTGTCCATCGACCACTAAGAAATCTATATATAAGCTGTACTTTTAAGCTGTATAAAGATAAACAGTATAAATATGCCATACCAGAACAGGAATATACTCTAATTTCACCAACCTTTACTATTATTTCCGAAATTGTTATTTAAAACTACCGGAGTCGGTAACGTGTTGAATATTTGTCCGGTTTTTAATAAATAATTTACTTTTCACAAACCACTCTCAAATTAATTCACGAGTTACATTTATTACATTGAATTTAAATACATAAATTTAATCCGCCAGTACCAAGAAACAGAACGTACAGTGTGTCCAACACATGGACATGTCCCAGGCAACGTGTGAAGTGAGATTTATTCCGTCTCAAAGACCGAAGGCGTATTGCGTAGTTTTCGCAATTCTGATGGAATCAGACCACAAACCACAAAAAGTGAACCACACGACCACAGAATTCATTTTGTGAGGCCCACGGCGCACCTAACCTAACCTATCCTCGAAACCGTTCTTTCCTGCCACGTACACACTACACAACTGGCGAACTCGACTCTACAATAGACTTGGAAGAGAAATGACTTGACAAATTTCAAAACTAGAAAATTCTAGGACATTACACTATGGCCGCTAAAACATCTGGGATTTGTTCGACATGGCAACATCGGTTTGCTTCAATATTTAAAATAATACAACTTCTTTGGTAATATAGTTTTCCGCAACTTCTACATTCATTTCTTCAGCTATCAGTTAACCGACCAATCTTATTTTTGGATAGAAAAATCAGAAACATTCAGTCAATTATTCAAATACTTTTAACGTATTTTGTGTTAACGTTTGTAAAATACTTACTGTTGATAAAACGTCACAGTACAAGAGTCTTCCAAGACTTCTGGTCTAGATGTGAGTCACCTACTGGGGCAGTTTCTGCAGTAAACAAATTTTTTTTTAAACATAGACTTTCAAAACGTTTAAAATACCTATCGGGTTTGTGAGTATCTTTATGAAAAATAATGTTTATCGGCCTTCTAATAGCTTGGCAAATTGATGTTGAAGGTGACCAAATTTGAACAAATGTTTTAATATTATTCCAGAGATAGAAGATTGTTGAACAGTGTTGCCATTTTCACTTATAGCTTGAGAAGGCTTATATTTATATGTGTGTGACCATTCTACAGGTCAGAATGTTTTGTCCGCTTTTCAGAAAGTTACGTACCGTACAACTGTTCATTTTGCACAAGTTCGTTCACCAGCCAAATCAGATCGTAAAACAGATTTTCGCCGTCATGTTGGTTTGGGAGATCGTATTTTGTTGATTTGTGATGTGCTTATTGTTTACCGTCATATTATCATAAATACTGTGTTTTACTGTGGCTACACCCATTTATGGTAAATTACCCTCCCCCACGCGTTGTTGGCAATAGGAAGATTCACGGTTTGGCGTTGGCTATGTTTTTCAGTTTTAATGTTGTTGAGGAATCTCAGTTGAAATAATTATCTCCTAAGCTAAATACGGTTCACTTCCATTATGTCCAATGGTTGATAAAGAAAGATATCGCAATTTTACACGTATTTGAAATTGTATCTGTATTGCATTCAAATTCGATATGTTATGATCTTTGTACGAGCGCGCTAAAAAATATAGTTTGAAGACCGAACGAAATTAATATAAAATTCTACAACGCAGCGAGGTGAGTGCGTTTAAATTGAAAGACTGAAGTTCCAACTTCCACTAAGACTATGTGAAGCTAGTTGGTAATTTTCAATTCCCATTTTTTGTTGGGCTTATTTATTTATTTATTCATGCTACAATATAGATATAACATCCAATTACATCGTAGCATTTTGTATATAGATATAAGTAAACAAGTGTCCAGTTTATATTGGGTTGCCAAAGGTTTTAGTAGAGAAATCGAAATTCAAAGTGAACATTTCCAAACAAAATGATTGGTCAACTATATGCTGATTACTAGCTCATAAGTGTAATGTAGCTTTGCACTTATACAAACAATATCAAATAGAAGATTCCAAAACGTCGTGTTCTTAATAATATTTCAAACTGTGAAATCCTCCCATCTTCAACAACAAAGTTTAAACAAACAACTCAACCAAAAGATAGAAAACTGTTTACTTTTCATTTGACCCTTTTCCATTCAGGTGTATTTTCAGGACCAACTTATTTGTACTCTTCGTCTTCACATATTCAACACTTCGTGTGAGATATATTTGTTCAAAACAAGCAATTGTACATGGATTTCAAACATATAGAAGTAATCAAGCCTCTGGACACAACTTGTCAAACAGTTCTCTAATCTAGAGTTCAGGAAGTGTTGGGAATAAACAAACACACTGCTTGGAACCTTGCATGTAAACAGATCGAAGGAAGCCATTGTTTGTGAGATTCGATTAATCTATAGTTGGTTCTTGTGTTCGAGCCAAATGTACGAAAAACAACCAAACGTGACGATTGCGTAACTGAGATACAGGAGTTTTGTCCCATAAGATCAATGTTTTTCTTGAGACACTTCATGCCTACAATTTTCATCAGATCTTTTCATTAAATGTACTGCAGGGGCTCCGCTGACCACTTTTTTGATAATTGTATCAGTTTATTAGGAAAAAAAGGAAATTAAAATACAAAGTTTGTCCATATTTTGGATTTATTTCGTGGTCTTATAAATAAGAAAATGGAAATTCGGCTCAGCAGAGGCACTAATACATGTAATTCACTTTAAAACAAAGTTTGTTTCATTAAAATCCGATGAAAACTGAAGTGTCCCAAGAAAATGCATGTTTTTACATTGCTCTTATGGGACGAAATTCAAGGTCGGCTAGTACCCGAAAATAATGGTTTACACAAGTTTGAAACCCAATGAACAACCGAATTTTCACGGACTTTATGAAAGTACCGTTGGGAACGTCCATTGGTCCATTGGAAGTCACGTTAAGCCGTTGTTATCGGTCGTTATATTAATTATCCAATCCGGAAAACAGTCGGCCCTAATTTGTAAGAAGACTGAACCTCATCATTCATCGTACTCACCACGCACTCTTAAAAGTGAAAATTGTGTGTGAACAACGTGTCCACATTGAAACTGAATTCCACTGTTACTAGTTTAGGCGCCATTTATTTTCCATTTTATGTTCATGTTGTTTTTGTTCTTGGAAAAGGCTTGAAATTCGCATACCCTTCTATACTAAACCAGGCCTGCGTGTCGACTAAAGCGCCGCTGGCATGAGTGAATCGAATTTACTTTGCGATTTGTTACTCTAATCCGCTGCGCTCACAACCTCGCTTCGGCCTTCAGCCTCAGACTTACGGCGTTCTTTTCTAGACATATCATAAAAGGAAAGCACATTCTAAATTTTAATAAAATTGGACAACTCATTCCGCTGTTATATAGCGAAAATAAACTTTTGGCCTTATTTTGAATATACGAAATGTACCTTTTTCAGACAGTTAAAACCCCTTTTTTGGTGAAAGTCGTGGTAACCTAATTCAACCTAAAAGGGGGTTCCTGTAGACTGATATTGCTGGTTAATGAACTCGACTGAGATATGTTACAGAAGAAACATTTGTACCAAATTTGGTGAAAATCGGACATAAATGCGACCTGATCTACATATGCATATAAAGTTTTGAAAAATGCTCAAAACGTGTTCTTGGCGTCAGGATTTGTGCTCATATCATGGTCCAGGGCCTGGATCTTACCATGCTAATGGCTTGAATATCTCATTTTTCCTAAGGAAATTCAATAATAAACCAAGAAGGACAAAATTCGCTAACAAATTTCAACCTCTAAAATCAAAATGGCGGCCTTTTAAAATCTTTGAACGGCGCGATAGCTCGTCAATAGTGCACTTTGCAAAAACTACTCCATCAGTAAACTCAATGCGAAATCTATCCACTACACGTCAGTTAAAATCCGTCTATAAAAACAAAGATTTATGAGGTAGTGTGGCAACAGTACCTAAAAATAATCTTTAAATGTTAGTACGATTTGTATAACTATAGTGCCACAATTTCTCTTGGCACAAAGACACACCCAATCACACCTAACATTTACTTCAGCACTTTGCGTTTGCACAATGATTGAAACTACCTGAGCACCGCTTGCAACCGGTTCGTTATGCCGAATCTGCAAGTGCTGAAGTGCTAGTTTTGAAGAATTATGCAGCGTAATGGGCAATGGTACAAGGCACGTTTACACGGGGACAGGTTCGTTAACTTGACGCACCAAAGTTATAATAACCCTAACAAGAGCGCAGCACAGGTGACACTTATAACTGGCCTCATCTTTGTACATAAAGGCGTTAGTTAGTCGGTGCTAACGATTCACAAGTCACTTCTAACTTACGCTACCAGACTTTCCAGCTCAGTTTCATTTGCTTCAATTTCGGCGCTGCTCTTTGAATTTTCGTAGATAGGATTAAATTTTAATTTTTCGTCTGGTCGAGTTTCCACCGAAAACTTCAGGTCTTGTGCAATAAAAAACAAGACTAGTGATGAAACCGACACGCAGCTAAGCACCAAAGCGCCGCTGAATTGAGAAGAATAGAACAGAATATTGCTCAAATGTCAAAATATATATCTCACAATTGACCTTAAAATAAGTTCACCAGGACAGGCGACATTGTTTTGGCAGACTGAAAACTACTTAGTATTAGCAAACCGCCAGTAAATTTTAGAAAATAACATATAAAAACTTTTTGATTTTTTGTAAAACTTGTATAAACCTAATTGTTGCCTAATTCAAAGTATGACTTATCAAATTTCAAAATAGCGGCCTTTCAAAAGTTTGAAATATAAATTCAAATACAGTACTTAATAATGAGAGTGGTGTGAGCGAGGTTCCTTTTCAAACACTAATTCGTTAGTTGTAGCTCTAATTTGGTACGCTTACAGATTACCTTCGGCCTCAGATTTGTGTGCTTTACTTAATCCAAGTGTAATACATATTACAGCGCTCGCAACCTCACTTCAGATTTCGGAGCCTCAGGCTTGAATGCTCTTTTCCTGCACATTTTCATACACGTCATGACATGAAAACTCATTTCAAGTTTCATTAAAATCGGACTGATGAACAACCCGCTTGATAATCTGCTACAAGCTGATGAATGTTATTATTTCATGGTCCTGAACCTAGGGTCTTACTATGCTGACAGCATGAATAATAATCTTCTTTCAAAGGAAAATTCGTTAAAAACAAACTGTGGGTAAAATTCTCTCAGTTGAAATTTCGTTGGGCAACTGGGGAGAATTGAACGGCGCGCCGAGCTAACTTGCTACATTGGTGTATTGCGGGCGGTATCAGGCGCCTTGCTACCTGAAACCCCTATAGCCACTACAGAAAACAACTGCCGTGGCAACGCTAGAAAGAGGCCAAAATACGCTGAGATCAGGATGGAATATTTACAATAGTTTTAAAGCTAAGAAAGCTATCTATACACATGTATATATAGCGCTTTCCATGGAGCTTTGCCTACTGAGTAATATAAATTTCTGGGGTCAAACCTTGACGATTTGTACAAGTAGTAGGCTATAATACGTATCTGAAATCAGGCACTAGAGAAGATAATTTCTCCCAAATTTCTGTTTTAGTTTAAATTATTTTTTTTAAGTAAACAAGTCAACCCTTACCGTGGAACAGCCGACCCTAGTTAGTAACAAGGCTACATCTCATCATCCATCAAAAGCACTCATCATCATTCCATATTCACCTTAAAACACCCTCTAAGGGTGGTCGGTATCTTAAAGCAAAGTACCAAAGCACTCGTTCTGTTGCGGCATGTTCAGTTAAGTAAGGCCCAATGTTTAGGAAGTTTTTACGTGCACAGTGTCGTGTGGACATTTTTAAACATCAGAAAAACGTTCAGCCTGTAGAGAGGTCAAAACTTAAAAAAAATGCTTTAATTCCACCATGTGTGTTCTGGGATCCAGACCGGTACTCTTTTCATGGTTCTAGGTCTTACCCATGCTGACGGCTTTCCTCATTTTTCCAAAATAAATTCGTTAAAACCAATCACACTTTTGGTAGCCTGAGGTCGTACAGTGGGTAAACTTGATCCCTAGCCACACGTGAGTCCGTTACGAGCGCATTGTGGGGCTGTAGGCTACTGCAGACAAAAACTCTGACATACGACCGGTGCACTGCGCGACATGGACATGAGGGTTCTGAGAACTCAACTGGCTTGCGGTACTGCACTGCCGCCAGGTGGCTCCAGCTGTGCCTGCGTGCTACCTAGAGGACAATACGTCTTAGGAAAAGAGTTTTTTTAAACTTAATCACACCTTTTGCTTTTAGAACTAAATTTGGTTTTGAAATAGGTTGAAAACGTAAAATTGCGCAATAGAAAGGGATCTCTTAGGATTTGTTTACGTTTACAAAGAATGCTCTAAAAATAGTACATTTGTTTCCAAAGTAAAATCATTAAAATCGTTAATTATTCAGTTTTAAGCAAAAACTGCGTAGTGGAAAACCTCTTGGGTTTCTTCCTTAGGTGAAAGTGGGTCTCTTAGGATTTTTTGTGTTTACGAAGAGTGCTCTAAAAGTAGTACACTAATTGTTTTCAAAGTAAATTCGTTTTTACCGCCATCTTTTTCTGGCTGAACGGATGTTTTTGTACACATGTTGAGTATGATGACACATAAATACAGTTTTAGAGCATTAAAAACCCTGTTTTGAAAAAAGCACTCTTCCCCAAGGGCTCCGGTGAAAATCACCTCCCTATCACTGGAAACTCACTATAAAGTTCACGTTTGTGACAACGCATCGACTAGGTTTTAGTTTTGTATACACGAATTTCCCGATAGCACTATACATTTTAAGACACGCTGATTTTCTGTTTGGTTTCACCACCTGTATAAAGTACGACAGATAAAGTTTAAAGTATACTAGAAGATACTTAAACGGATTTCATAGTTATACAGTATGGGGTGGCCATAGCTCAGTGGTACAGTGCGTGCTTCGCACCAAATCAGCCCAGGTTCGATTCCCGGGCGCAGTGATAACTTTTCACGATGGCCACTCCTCGTGGTTCAGAAGTCACGTTAAGCCATTGGTCCGTTCCATGTGTCGTTGAGCAATTAATTAATGACCCAATCTTGAGAACATTCGGATCTAGTTTGTAACAGGACTACACCTCAGCATCCATCAAAACCCTCAACACACTCACCCTGCATCCCATATTCACCTTAAAATACCCTCTGAGAGTGGTCGGTGTCTCAAATCAAAGTATCAAACATGATACTGGACATTTTATAGAATTAAAGAACCAGAAACACTAAACTTAATCAACAGCGAACATTTCCAACAGACGTAGTTCAAAATTCGTCCTACAGCACCAAAAACCTCGCAAAGGAACAAACAAACCATTAGATCCCCTCTACCACCAATCCAGTCGTCGATTCAACACAAACTACCGACCACTGAAGAGTGAAAGATGATTGAAGATGTTTCTAACAGAGTCTGAAGATGAAGACAGTTGTTGAAGATGGGTTATTAAGTGCCGAGAGTGCGCGTGGCTATTCTAGACGACATGATTAATGTTAGCGCATCCTCTACAGTCTGAAGACACTGAGGAGGTCATCAACAGTAGTGTACGAGAGCTGGGTCTTGTCGTGGAACAGTGACAGCGAGATGCGCTTGACATGGTGTGGATTACACTGGAGTACTTGTAATGGAAGTGATTATGAATTTGCGACATTTTTGGTTAAAAAGAACTGAGTATTTAGAAAATAAGGGCTATTTTTTCTGTAGTCATCTTTGTGGGTCTATTCTTAATATTATAGTTGATAATATATGATCATTTATCAAACATAAGACTTCAGAAATTATAATTATAATACTGTAAAGCCGATTGTACAGGTGACTGACTGGTGACTGAACGAGTAAATGTTTAAGCACTTCTCGGCATGCTACCCCTCAACCACATACTCTCTTTTGAAGCTCTTGGTGTGAAACCTTCGGGAAAAAACATTGAAACATTCTTTTATGGGCTCTGACGAGTTAGCGTCCAAAAAGATGGCGTCTGAAAATCTGCTCTTATATTTCAATATAAACAAACAACAGCTGTTACATAGTATTTGTTTTGAAATAAGAAAGTTAACTATTTTGCACCATAGCGGCAAAACAGTTGCGAATTACCCTAAAATACGAGGCCGCAGGCCGAGCGGGGGTCTGGGGCACATCCCTCCAGCATGCCCCAAGGGCGAGTCTCTTGTAAAAACTTTGGGAACGTCTTTGAGGCAACTTATTTTGCAATACATTATCATAAGCAATCCTCTACTCTTTATGACCCAAAAATATTTTTCCACACAACACGCATGTTTTAATCTATATCAACCAAAGTAGATGAGTGTACTGCGAATAGTTATAAATCCAAAAATCTTATAGGAAGATTCTGCCAAAATGAATACGGAACAAAGACTAATGAAGGGCGTCAATGTACAACAGTTGTCAGTTTTCCATTGAGCTTTGGTTTTACTAAATCTCTACTTACATATTTTTACATTCTCACAACATTAAGTCGAGTTGATCAACAACTGTCTTCAACGGGCTAATTACATCTTCTCCCGGTCGTGTGACATAAACTTGTTTGCACTAAAACAAGTTCTACGATAAAAGCTTTATTTAACTGCCTTGGGCGTCGTAGTACAGTACTCGTTAATCAAGCTTAAGTCTATTGAAAAATCGATCTCTTTATAAGGGGACAAACCTTCATGAACCTTCGTTCTGTGTCTCTCAGTTCGGTAGTTTTGTTTGACACTAGTTTCATAGATAAAATATCACTTCGGCTTATGATATAAACATTTAAAAGACAATTGTCTTTTCCCAAATCTTAAAAGGTAGCTTTAATAGTTTCAACTTTTGGAGTTCTGGTCTGCACGGTGTTCCTACGTAGTCAGCGGGAGGGGCATGTAGATAGGTCAATTGATCTTTAAGAGTTCTTAAACAATATTTTCTCTTGTATGCATTGAACTGGAAATCTATAATCTGTTGGCCAAAAGCAATATTTTCAATAAATAAAATGCATAATATTGTTCAACTACAGAAAATGTACAAGAGGATGTCTTGTTCAATCAATAAAAGTTTAGTAATTGTATTTTATAACAAATATCTAAAACCAATACGTTCTACACACAATGCAATGCACCTAAAGAACCATATTCATATTTTAAATATTTTCCAGGGCCCCTGTGCTTGTTAGGGTACCCAATGCTTCTTTGGCTGGATCTTCCCTAGGTCCTCCGACAGTGCCTCTCCGAGCTAAACTCCTGGATCCACCCTTTACGCAGTTTCCAATTCCTCAGTCGAGAGAAGGTTCGGATAAGCAAGTGCGGCGAAGCTAGCCACGTCGGGCTTTGTTAGAGCGCGTGGGGGATCTTAATCCTCAACTATTATCGGCTAGAACAGTCGACTCCCAGGATGTGCGGGGCGAGCTCCACTGGGCGCAGGAGGTCCAAGGACATCCACTTCGGATAAGGAAGACCTCCCCCTCCGCCTTTCCCACCATAGGCGGCGATAGATAACCTAGGAACTAGTTTTAATGGGACCGATATTCCTCAAGGTCTGACCACCTCTTTCGCAACCAGGAAATCGAACTAGCTTTTCACCTGCATTTGATTTACAGAATCTTGTTCAGATTGGAGACCTTGACGGAGGACAAGTTAGCCTATATTTGCTGTGATGTGGGGTAGCCTGTGTTTAGTGGGAAGTACATCTTCTGAGCAACTTATGACAAACATACCCACTGCATGAAACTGTATTTAACTGGTCTATCTATGAGGATTGATCTGCCCAGAAAAAGATGCTCAAAAGGTGCTCTCGTAGTCCCCCGTAGCTATTTCTTGGTGTAGAGATTAGAAAGGTTGTGTTCCATGTTCTCAAAGGTTGTCTCTAGGTTTGTATAACCTGTTTTTACTGTATGCCAATATTAGCAAACAAATGTTAAAATTGGCCAAAAATAGGCTATTTTAAAAGTGTATTACTGTATATTTGTTAACAAGCAGTTTTTGTCTTTTTTGTATAAGGGACATTGAACCACTCCTACCTTATCATATAAACCCGCATTTGTACGTTTCGGTTTATAAATGGCGTTGAAACCTACGAAACCTTGTTTTGCCACTTTTTGAGTGAGCGAAGCACAAATGGAATATCGCTGCTACCATTTCTCTTGACTGGTAAGGTCGGCGGCACTTCAAATCGCGAATCTTCAAAGAACTAAGGTAGACAAGACAACCCTACCAGAGCCGTTTTTGAAACAGAAGATAAACTTGAATTTCTACCCCTCGTCCACCGGAGAGAAATAATCAATACTCAGCTACTTCGGTAGTAAATTAAGGGTGCGCAGTAGTGTCTGCGACCTTGAATTTCGTCGCAATAAGAGCAATGTAAAAACACGCATTTTCTTGGGACACTTCATGCCTACAGTTTTAACCGATTTTTATGAAATCAACTTTGTTTTAAAGTGCATTAATTGTTTTAGTGACTCCAATGAGTCGAATGTCCATTTTATCTTTTATAAAAGACCCAGACATAAATCCAAAAATTGAAGAAACTTTGTTTTTGAATTTCTTGTTTTACTCGTAAACTTAACAACATTTTCAAAAATATGGTCAGCGGAGTCATTGCATTACATTGTCATCTTTCAAATAAAACTAATTTCAAAAGTGTCTGATCAAAATTGTATCTCAAGAAAATGCCTGTTTTTACATTGTTCTCACGGGGCTTAAAACAAAATGGCCGACAGGTACTCTCCTAATTGACTAATCCTCTTAAAGGTTTTGGGTTCTGTGTGTTAACATTACGTTGTAAACCCTTTAGACTGAGTTACCTCAAACCAAGGGCAAGAGAAAGTATATAAGATTAGCCATTTGTTTAAATCTCGATAGGTTTACGTTTATATTATGCAAAGGCAAATCATGGTTCTGTCATAATACAAGAAACAGTTTAAACCCTAATAATGTAAAGCTCTCTAACCTCTCAGTCTGGTCCACCAAGAATACTCAATTCCTCTAAGATAAATCCATCTTATGTCCCATTGTCCAGACCACAAATCTGAAAAGTAAACCATAAGAATCCCCTTCTAAAGCTTGATCTGTTGCTTTGCTGCGCTGCACGATATAAAATATTAATAAATTGCCACATCTTTAACCAACCCATTAGTAAAAAATCCTCCGATAACACCAAACGCCCACGTAATCGATCAATCTCGGTCGATTAAACTCCAATATTTCTACCGGCCTAGCGGCAATTACACCTAACACGAAATCTAAGCCGCACGCCTACCAATTATCTAGGCCGCAGAAAGATGCATACAAACACACGGTAATTGGCGAGATTATTGCCAACAACATAATTAAATCCTACTTATTTCCGCCGATCACAATTAAGATTCTAGGTCGCAACCGGCAATCTCGCAACTAATAAGCCATTTATTGGAGTAGACGCCAACCCATTGAGCAGCGCGCACGCCCCGACACGTAGATACTATATAGAGGCGCACGGCGAGAAGAACAAACGTAGCTAGCAATAGCGAGGAAAGTGGGGAACAGAAGAGGATGAGTAAAAGAGGATGGGAAAATGTACGGAAACTTATTCGGAAAAGTGGAGCCATCAGAGTCCTTCATGATGTACAACCAGAGCGACCTGCAGAGGTTGTCCGGAACTGAAGACCCTCACCGTTATCGATATGTAGCGATAATCCTGTAGCATCATCTTGGACGCGATACCTGTCCAAATGAAGAACAAGAAATCTGGAATAAGCAACATAGTTTTTAGACAACAATTCACGTATAAACAAATTGAAAAATAAACAATAGTTCGGAAATAAGAAAAGGAGACACTTATACAGAAGAAAAATAAAACGAACAAACGCCCCGTTTGTTTTTTGAGAAAAGCGAAAATCCTGGTAGTTCTTAGTTGTAGACTTTTCAACGACATTGGGTCAGGAATAGTAAAATGAAACTGAAAAATAACTAAAGCTAATGGACTAAACAATTTACATCACAAAACTACATAACGTCATCGTACAACTGAAAAGCTGTTGGTCCATTCGGTTGGTCGTTAGGCTCTTAATAAATAACCCAAACTGGGGAACAGTCGGCCCTAGTTTGTAACAAGACTACATCTCATCATCCATCAAAACACTCACACACTCGCCACCATTCCATATTCACCTTAAGAGTGGTCGGTGTCTCAAAGCAAAGCAAAATAACTTTTTTTTAAATGTTGAATAAACACTGAATCTGCAGTAGTACATACATAATGCCTTAACGACGTTAAAATTTAATTTTTAACTATGTATAAGGAAAATATCCATTTGAATACAAAACTACGTTGATTGGTAAACAGTTGCCAATATTTCCAATTATCTAAATAAAACTACCTTACAGGAACGTACAGAATGATAAAGAACGTAATAATAATAATTTCACCAAAGAAGAAACTTTCAAGAAGCTGGCAACCAGTCCTGAAGAAGTCTTTTCAATAGTGTCACAGCCAATGAAAACATCGACAGTTGGCATCCCTGCTCCATTGGACGGTTGGCAGCCACCAAACAGAACAGCGAGCACGTAGCTCAGTTTCAGCCAATCAGTGACTGAAGACGGTACTCCACAGCGAGGCCGAAATATCTCAACCTAATTATAAAGTTTGGACGCAGTGTGAACCGGAAGAACTAGATTATAGTTGATAAAGAACGTGTTGACAACAGGATTTTCACAGTTTTCAGTTGAGTGAACATGCTTACAAAGCCTTGTTGGATACCGTGCTACAGTACGTACAAGTAAATTACTGACAATAACCAGATGCTACAGTTACACGGTCCCGAGTATACAGCTCTTGAGTGAGGCTAACTTCACGCATCTTCACGCGCTTTCCTTTGCGAATATAATAACACCATTCACTCATCTCACGGAGATTATGCTTTCCAATGCTCTTCTTCAATATATTGTACGCGTACATGCATTTCTGCTGTCTGGGTCTGGGCTACGTGCAGAGGAAAACTTAGAGGGTTGTTTTGACAGAGGGCAGCACTGTGGGGGTGTACGTGGAATTTTTCATTATCTCTTCCACCCACTTATGATTTAATCTTCAATGAAACTGTTTTCCTCCATTTTCACTTATATGATGGTGTATTACATTGTTTGTGCATTTTTTGTATGATATTATTCGAAAAAATAGAAGGTTGAACAAGCCAAACACCTAAAATAGTTACAGCTAGAAAAGTAAACGTACAGAACTATATAACATCTTTATGATAAAAACTAGTATTTAAGAAACTTCCTACAGAAAACACTCTAAGGAAAAACAAAAAATCTCCCAAGAGCATTGTACACAAGTTTTAACTTCAGGAACTGCGAATGCTACAACAACTGCCAGCTGTTCACACAAAATATTAGCACAACTTTAAATACATGTTAAAGTTATATTATTGCACTTATAAAGCTCTGGTTGGGCTCCTTGTACTGATCATATGATACTGTTTTTTATTGTCCATTGTGGTTTAGTTTGTTTATCAACATTGTTGGTATAACCTAAAAAGCAAATATGCTGTCTGATCAAGAGAAGGCAGCTGTGGTGGACCTATACAATAGTCACTGTTCTTCTGACATCCAAGCCTTATGATTTTTAAGGGTTTAAAAAGAAAATTGTTGTGAAACAAAAGTGCGTTTGGTTCAAGCTCAGAGAAAGAATAAATGCAGCCTTCCTCGAAGTCACAAATCAGATGTTGGAAAACACATGGATGGAACTGATCACCGGCTGGGTGTTGTCTGAACCACCAATGGAGGTCATTTGGAAACCTGCTAAACTGCTAAACAAAACTTTAGAGTTATAACCTTATGATTTCACAAACAAGTTTATATGGTTTTGAATTAAATGTGTGTTAGCAGCAAAGTACTATACCTACAACGCAAACATACCAATAAGTCATCGACTATCACTAAACCTAAGATTTTTTCATTAAATACTCCTTGGAAATTTGAACACCGATGTGTTTTACGAGACAAAAATAGTTTTCTGAATAGCTCAAGTTGCGTAATCTTTATGTAACCGGCAGTCTTAAAGCCAAACTGCATTTTCGCGAGGTTTTGGCTAAGTTCCAAGTCCGTCACGGCGAAGTCTAGGCCAAGGTCAGGCAAGGATGAAAAACTCGTCAGTGACGAAATGAATTGATGGTTGGAGTCAGAGTTAGTCAGCGATTTGGCGATCCCACTACACTGTATATGACGTGATTCACCAGTTTCCGTACACAGTGTGACTGGCTGGTCTCAGTTTGTTGTCATTATGTTTCTATTTTAGTACTACATTGCTAGAGGTTGACTGTAAATTGAAATGAAGAAGAAATTGCGTCTTTTTAGTGGTGGACGCACAAAGCAACGATAGATGGAATTAATTAGGTATGGTTTCTTTTCTGAGTGATTTGGGTCAGCTCTATAAGAATATCACTTTTAGGTTAACAAATACATAGGTAAAATATACTGTATAGATTTTTATTTTGGGTCCCCACCTTTTAACACAATGTTGACCCTAAAATTCTTCTCGAGCAAAGACCACTTATAAGTTTGTAAATTCTTTGACCGTAGCGTAGTAGTTTTTCTAATGACATTATTACCACTGTATAGGGCTCATTGACTTCTTAAAACATATTAGTTGAATACGAAGTCCATTTTTTTAATATTATAGCTAACCTAAATTCTTAACAAACCTTTTGATCCGAGTCATCCAAGAACAATTAAGACATGTTGTGTAAATACAATTTTAATAGGTTGAAACATCGTAAAATAAAGAGAATAAATGGTGAAACATGTGTAACAAATTATATTATACAGTACTTGAAATTCTAAGTTTTAGCTGCATTAGGTTAGGTGGGGAAACCTTTATCACAAAATAGTGATACATAGTCCCTTAACTGCCTCGGTTGGTCAAACCAACATGTAAAAGTTAAGGGTGTCTTGCACAAAACTAACGTTTAAACTGTTAATTGTTATCGTTTCTTTATCGAAATCGACCAGAATTTGAACCTGAGTTTTGATTGGACCTGGATAATCGTGCCCTAATTAATCAAGTTACGTACCATCTAAAATATACACACGACTAGGGGCCAACCAATTTCTCACGAAGTTCAAGGAAAATAAATGAAACCGTGTCGAACGAGAAAACCACACCGATGAACCCTCTGAGAGGAGGGCCTGCTTTGAAAGATTTTCCATCAGAAGGGTTAAACAGAATCAAAATACTGCGTCATTTTTCCCCGCTGATCGGTCTCGTCTCGTAGCCTACATTCGCCTCATCTGATCGCGCGCTCACAGCTCACTTGAATCCGCACTCAAAGCAAAGACACACTCGTATCTTGTGAACAATATCATCACAGACACTTGACAAAGAAGCGGGCTGGGTCCTTGCGCGCTTATTCGAACCTTTTCATTCCTTTTTCATGTTTATTTCAAGCCGCGCTCAGGTCTCGCAGAGGTCGGTCTGGTGGAAGAGTGAGCCCGTGCGCGGCGCGCTCACTCAGCTGACCAGTGCGAATGGACGCGGAGGAAACATTTGCACGTGGAGGTAATTGGGGGAAATAATTGCTGTGTAATTTATACGTGAGGTTTAAAAGAATTTTGTTCCTCTCGAGTGAGCTGATTGAGTTAAAAAATTAATACTTTCAGGAATTTGATGGGCAAAAGTAAATAAATAAGTATTTTATTGCATGAACATTTTTTATATTAAGTGACGGTAATCGTCATTTGCATAAAATTTTTTCATACTACCATCGAAATCTCATACAATACAAAATCATTCACTCTCTCCCATTCATTCGAATAATACAACTCTAGGCCCTAGTCAGTCACCCAATATATACGGTCTCCCAATTATATGCCATGAACTCGTATGTTTTAGAACGCTTGAGTCATGAGAACTTTTTTCAGAAGTTTTGAAAGACACAACAGCGTTTTTGATCGAATTTGGACATCTGTTGACGAAATGAACTCCTATGAGAAGGCAAATGCTCACGAACTACCGTTCTGTGTCTCCCAGTTCGGAAGTTTTCCCCTGCCTCTAGTATCATAAGAGTGTATGCCACTACCTCTCATGATATTGCTTTTTGAATTAAAAAGAGGCACGTCTCCAAAATGTTGAGACCGGATACGTCAACGTGAAGGCATAAAGAAATTCCGATGTATTTTGAAACATAATAGAAAAACTATGACTCTCGATTTAGCTTAAACTAAACAGGTTTAAATCTGCTGGAAATTTTATATAAGAAGGCCAATACTTGGAGAACATTTTTTATTTCACAAGCGCTTTTGACGTTCAAGACGGATTCGTCAGGTTTGCTTCATAAGTTTTAAAACTTATATACCCTAATATATAAATTAGTGTGTTTGTGCCACAGACTCTAATTCTAGCAATTTTTGATCTGACCCTAAAATTGATATGTTATGAACGTTTATTCGCAATTGTTATAGGATATTGAGTTCTTAATTTCTACCACCACATACAATAAAACGTCGTTTAACAAAATGGTAAGCAGGTTTGGGCTTCCCTTCCCGCTGTAAATATCTAATAATTTGGCTGAATCACAAACTTGTCTTTTTTTCCATTTGATTACAAGATATACAAGGTATTTGGACCGGATGGTGTAGTGGTCGGTATAATCACCCGGCAAGTGAGAGACCCGGGTTCAAATCCCGGTTAGATCCAAACATTTCGTATTCAAATTTCTTTAATAATACATACGGGTTAGTAATTCTTTTCATATACCCTCTTACACATGTTTTCTGAGATTTAATGAACCTATAAATTGAACTACTATGTCAACCACAAACTCCTATTTCCTGAACAACATTGCTAACCCATCTAGTCCGAAATAGGAAGACTCAGCTAGGTCAGCAGACATCTGAATATTCAGCATTTCAATCACCGCAAGTTCCACTTCCAATAACAAATCTATTATCTAGGGCCTCACCGCGAAACCAAGAGTCAACGGCCTCACCGGGGCCAGAGAGGGGGTAGCGGGGGCCGTAAAAATAATCGAACGTCTTCGTGCGTGCTAAATGAAACGTACGGCGGTGATGATGATTTAAACGCATCCTGGTCGTAGCGCGCGGCGTACAGAAATAATTTAGTGAGCTCTGATGAAACAATCGGGCCGGTGGTCAACGAACCTGGCGGCAGATCGGGCAGATTTTATGTAATAGATAATAATTTCGTTGCTATCGGTAATGATCAGGGGTGCAGTTTTGAGAAAATATTGGTGGACGAGGACGATTACGCGAGGCGTGCTGCAGCGTCGCAAACAAAGTTCCTCACGACCGGATAGGTTATGTTATTGCCGGGGAATACCGCAAGCGTTTCGGAGCCGGGTAGTGCACGGAGCTATGCAGGTGAGGACGAGGCAGGGTAACCAGAAGGTGAACAAGTTATCTGTCAACTTTTTGGGTGATTTTACAACAGAAATTTCCGAAATTCGCTTCCGAGATAAAGGATTTTAATTAAATTGAAGACTATTTAATTAAAGACACACATTTAGGAAGAAATACATCCTAAACATGATTTATATTCCCAGTTGTAGGACCTTCTTAGAAAATGATTCTTACCTTTCGGTTTTGGCCTGTAGATCCTAAACAACTGCATAGTGGAAATACATCCATTTCTTTTTAAATCTCAGCACCTTAATTTCCTTTTAAATTGTACTTAGTAGATAATTGATAATGATAACAGGAAAACAATTTTATTCGCGCAATCTGAAGAGGCCCATAAGAAAGAAGGTGTCAGACAACAAAAATATGCTGATGAAATTCGCGGTCAACTTACATTAGTTATTTTAGGCTAGGTCATGTTTTATGTTGTGTTTTAGTTTACCTGAAGACGAGATCAGATTGCATCCAGACACTTCGTGTTCTACTTCTACTTGAGCATTAACGATAAAAATCGTCCGCAATATTATTTCAAACTATCAAACCTCAAACAAAGAACCACAGTAGAGCTTTTTATTGGACGAAAGTAGCTCTATTTTGGAACAGTACTATTACTGCAAGTGTAAATCAGTTTTCACTCACACACTTTTCACATGACAGCCATGAAAATGTTCGTTGTAGTGTACAAGAGATTGTGAAATACGTTCGCTGCCAGTTTCCATTTTTCACGTAGTTTGGCCGTTTGCGCCACCTCAAACACTTCTGGGATTGGTGCCGACAGAATGTGGGCAAAACTCAACAAGAAGGATCTCATTTGAGTTAAATATTCATAAAATATATTCTCAATCTCGACAGTCGGCAAACCGATATTGCAGCTATAATACGCTTCCTTGTTAAACCTCTAAATCATAAAATCCACCCAATTTACACCGTGCTTGCAAAACGCCCAGATCTGAACGCGAAGACGAAGATCTCTAGTTTAGCGATGATGAAGACAACAGCACAACTGCTAGCTAGTAGTGTTTAGATTATGTCATGAGCAAAGTTGAAGAGCCCATACAGAGTGTGCTCTAGATTTGTGACAATACAGAGCTCACTGCATACAAGCCGTGGAGAGAATAACAATGGAGAGAAACCATCAGAGTGAGTCAACCGACAACAGATCTACTCTTGAGTAAGGTCAGTTTTCAGCAGCCGGCAGCAGGCTTGCCAAGTGTACCAGCGGTGGTGGCGAGTGGACGATACATTGAATAGTGTTTGTGCGTAGCCCACACTGGCTTGGGATGTAAATAGATAAGATTTTATCGTGCAATCATCAATGATATTTGACTGAAAGAAAGTAGTTTATTTATGCAACACGCCGAGATCACGTTCAAGACAGCAAGCATAATATGTCTGGTTTATTGTCAGTTTATATTAAAGTGCGCAAAAATGGCACTGTGTTTGACGAGTGACTGTAGTCTATTAAAGACAGTGCTTTTAGTTACATGAATCTCCATACCCACAATACTAGGCACGCCAATCAACTAAGAAATAGCTATCATAGCTATACATATATGATCAACTTCTGTGTAGCTGGAGTTAGACTGTACAATAAATTACCTCTAAATATTAAATCAAAACTGAAAAGATTTTAAAAAAAGCTAAAACAATTGTTACTGAACAAAGCATTTTATAGCGTGGGTGAGGTTATTGGCAGTTCAAATTGAATATTCATTATCAAGATAAGGCTTCACTACTTTACTTTCAGGACAACTTTTACTAGATAAATATAATTTTTACAACAATAATTTGGTCAAACCGGGATTTTATCATTTTAAAATTTAGTATGTGTCAAAATTAGCTATAATTATTGTATTTTGAAGTGTCAACACAATCTATTGTAAAATGACCTCAATAAATGTTTAAATGTTAAAAGTTGCTAGAAAATACGAACCTCGTTTTAACTGTGTAAGTTTTCCAATTTAAATAGTTTTCAGGGCGCCTAAAGTATTGTACTTTCAGGGTTTTCAAAGAATTTTCCTTTAAATGAAATTAAAAAAATAAAGGAAAACCGCCTTCTGCCTAAAAATGTTGATCTTACATTTAAACGTTCTAAACTCGCAGTAACACTCTTTATATGCTTAATGCGTAGCCAAAGAAATTATGCGACATCTACTTCCACTATTTTGGAGCTAAAGAATAGCTAGTACAGCTAAAGAACACCACTTTAAAAAGAAGAGATACACTTAAAACCTCATAAACATACATAGTTTTCTCTTGACCTTGAGTTTTGTCAAAGTACATTTTCACCACATTTTAGATAAATAAATCAATTTATTCTTATAAAGTTGCGTTGCGAATACATACAAAGTTCCCTAAGACAAATCTAAACCCGGCCAACTAAAACTCACAGAATTGTTTGTAAATGACAAATATTTCTTGAGTACTAAGTACTTAAATAAACTCACTTTACTACCCAATAGGAACGTGTTAACCACTCACCTCACCTTCAACGAGCTAGCAGGAGTGAAACACAATCTGAAACAAGAAGAATCACCCATAAGTAATATAACCAGGGAATAAACAAGGTAGTCAAGCACCTGTGAGAGGGTGGTGGCCGTAGCAAAGCTCGGTCTTTGGTTTGGCACCGCGCCAGGCGCACCGCGTTCATCAATTCCACTTGCATCTCAAGTCGCATCACCCACCGCCCACGGTGACAGTAGTAAAACACCTGTCACTCACACATCGACTTAGCACCTAAATTGCTGGTTTATCTTTGAGAACAACTTAACACAGAGATAGGGAGTTTTAAGCCTCCGGATTTTATAAAAGAAGAATAAATATTACGTATTAGGTTTTAGCCCTTGCTGTCTGAAACCCGAAATAGTTGTTGGATCATAGTGGTTTTGTGCGTTGTCATCTCTTTAAACATATTTATAGTTTTACACGCACACGTGAAAGACAGGACAATGTAAATTGTTTTAAGAGGGTTAGAGCGTCCTAGCGCCTATACTAGGCAGTATCTGTCAAG
Source organism: Matsumurasca onukii (assembly GCA_018831715.1). NCBI lineage: Eukaryota > Metazoa > Arthropoda > Insecta > Hemiptera > Cicadellidae > Matsumurasca > Matsumurasca onukii. Next base: position 64,214,802 of record CM032062.1, read on the forward strand.
CTCAAAAAGGTGTTTTAACGAAAGATGGAGTAAATAAAAAGTTCTAAGGACGGCGAGAATAACTTTATACCAAAAAGGGGTTTTAAAAGGTTTAGATCAATTTAACAAAAGTAAAGTAGTCTTATACAGAATTAAAAGACGTTATTTGTGCCTTGAATATTTTGAAACATAAAAACGTTATGGACCTTTAATTAAACAAAATACCTAAATAAAACCAGCAACGCAACTTAAATATCACGTAGCTTTGGCAATGAATGAGACACGCCACGAGGCAGCAGCCTACTGTCATCTACAACTACTTATTCACAAAAGCTCCAAATATATCGGCATATTAGCCCATAAATATGTGCGCAGCTGGCAACGCCTCCACGGAGCGCGCACCGAGGGCATCTCTCAGCCGGACAAAGCAAACAGAAACCCGTTCTCGCCAGGGGGCAGCTCGCAAAAACACGCAGTCCGAGTAAATCCGGCGTAAGATATATAGCAGGACAGCGATAAGACGAAAAACGGGTTTGGCTCGGCGCTGGCCGGGGACAAAAAAGAGAGAAGCTCCGGGGGAAAATAATATTGGGAATGTAGAAGGTCGGGATCGGTCCTAACCTAGCCCACGCTGGTAGGTCGTCGACCCGCTCCCCACCCCCCGCCCGTCACTATGATTAATGGCGGATTAGTTTACCGGAGAAGTTGGTAATGCTGGTTTGGTTCCTCTCCGCGGGTTGGTACTACTGGTTCCGAACTGGAAATTGCTAATCTCGCCTGCCTACCTCTCGACGGTTAAGTGGGTTAGAAGCTCCTCCCATGGTTCCGTTTGTAGCGAGTCTGATATGATTTCGCCGGTTGGATGGATGTACTGTAATCGTGTTTTAGCGTTTAGAAGTAATCGTTCAATTACTATACTCGTATGTGCACCTTATAATTGATTGTAGAGGGAAATCTCCAACCATAATAATTTTTGACATTTGGATTCAACGTAGGCCTGTTCTTCATTGTCCTAGCCCTCAATTTAGATAATTTGTAATGTAAAATGTATTGTAGCCAGGGGTAAATTACTATAAAAGAATATCGTATTATCTACAAGAGCGTATGATGATTCAATCAAGGAAGGTTGGTAGTTCTGCTGCTAAAGACTGACCTCTCTTAACCTAAACTAAGTTGACTGCCGAATACAATGCTCTAAGTCTCTAACAATGTCTCATGTATCTTTAATTGCAATTGTGGTGACACGAGAGACTGCCATTGGTGCGATAATTTAAACGGAGAAGGTTGTTGGAACTGTTGCCAAAACTATCCCTCCTCAAACCAAATCTTGTTCACTGGCTGATTGAATAAAGCAGATACTACTGTCTCACGTTGGCACGGTGAGAGATGTCTCATTGTGGTATCTCCCAGAGCGTACGATAATTTAAGCGAAGAAGGTTGGTAGTTCTGCTGCCAGAGACTGCTGATCTTCCTCAACCTAAACCATGTTGACTGCTTGAACAGAGGCTCTACCAGTGTCTCACTTATGATGGTATTATAATTCAACCGCTGCCAATGATTTCCTCAACCTAAACCATGTTGAACTCTACCAGAGAGAATGGTATTATAATTCAATCGAAGAAGGTTGGTAGTTCTGCTGCTGAAGACTGACCTCTCTCAACCGTGTTGACTTCCTACGTAGACCACTCTGCCAATGTATTAGGTAAAATTAACAGGGATGATGTTAACTACAAGAGATTGATATTATAATTCAATCGAAGAAGGTTGGTAGTTCTGCTTTCTGTCAAATACCACCACAGACCGGAAGCCAGGGTAGCCAGAGAGAGTTTCTGACCGAAGAAGGTTGGTAGTTCTGCTGCTGCTGAAACCTAAGTTGAAGTGTTAGCTTCCTGCCTGATCTTCCTCAACCTAAACCATGCTCGAATCTACCAGGTCTTTCTTACGTATCCTTGCATCTTTAAAAGATACGACAACTCAAGGGAGAAGCTAGTTCTGCTGCCAAAAACTTGCCTTTCTCCATTTACAGGCATCTTCATAAACTATAGAAGTAACGAGTACAAGTGAGTAACGAATTATATCCTAGGGATTGAGAGTCTGACATTTGATCCAAACATTTGTCATCCAGATATATCTTCCAGCAGTTCAGAAGAATACATTTATCGGGTATAGTTGACTCTGGTATAGTTTCGAAAAAATACGGAATACTGAATAAACTGTTACAAAAACAAAAAGTCTTTTCGGGAATAGGGGAAACCCCATGAACCGAAGCCGATTTAAATATGTAACTTTTTGCTCAACTTGTATTACGGTTGTGCGAAAAACACCTTAGATATCTTTAGGATGCAAATACAGTAAAAGGAAAATATTATTGTTGTTCTTGGGGTACGCACTAAAAATTACATTTAGCAAGAACTATTTATCCGTCACCAAAACCCGCCACCAAGCTAGAGCTACCCAGAATGGAAAACATTGAACGTTCTTTCCCCACATCTTCACCGCGCACCATAATACGAGACGCGTACGATAATTCGCGCGCGCGAGGTTGGCAGCAATGCTGCCGAAAACTGACCTTCCCCAAACCGTGCGCTGTTGTCCTACCCACTCTCTATATCCCCCTCGTCTAATCATCTACTCACCGCACTGCCGACTCACCGTGTTGCCCAACAGTTGCTTTGTCATCAAGTACTTTACAGCCCGTTAATAACGTTGTGGAAAACAGAAGTACTTCCTGCGTATTCTGTATTCTCTATTCTGTTTGGGTTTTTAGTGATGAGAGCGTTAAAACATTGTTCATTATCTATTTCGTTAGTAACATATAGACTTCCTCGATTTAGCTTACGTGTTTGTCGCTCATTAAAGTTTACCCACAATGAACAGCGTCAGCGTGTATGTGGGCTTGAATGACACTAACGATCTATAACCTAGAGCCTACGGCCAATAGCGTGGTTCTGCTAGTGAGACAGGTATCGGCTTCAAGGGAAAAATGATTTACTGCAACTAAAGTGGTGGATGGATTTAGTTTGTATTTAAACAAAGTAATATACCATGACTTTCGCTTAAATGTTTTAAAGGTAAAGTAAGTCTTGTTTAACGAGGCAAAGTTAGGACTACAAAGTCCTCTCTACCACTCAACCTCGACCTTTACCTAGCGTCACCGTATTACAAATTGTAAGTGGTGACTGCGGGGATCGAACCCGCGCCACCGGAGTGATGAGCTCCGGAGTCGCGCGCGATACCAATCCGCCACGGATCCGCAAAACTATGTATACGGCCTATGATATCAATCCATGGACAATATTTTTCCTTTTAGCATTTAAAATATGTAAAACCATATTGTATAAACGTTCTCTTGTTCTATTGAGCTTTACGGTGTTAAATACGATGTATTCTATATGACCATATTCAATATAGTTAGGTCTCAACTATATTCTTTGTTAAAACTAAAACGATAATATCAATCAATCAAATCCTTTATTGTAAGAGACAACTTTTACAATTGTATTACAATCGTCATTTTTTTAATTAATTACATACCAGTGAAAAATAAAACATGATTTGTTTATAATATATACAGTTATAAATAAATTATAATTAATATTTATACAGTTGGTACTTATGGTTGGATGTCAAAATTAGGTACTTACCAACCGAGTAAAAAGCTCCGTTCGTAAGGAAACGTTTTAGTAACAATTTTAAATTTGTTACAATTATTGTCCTCGCGTTTTATTTTATCATGTAGTTTGTTGAATAGTTTTGGTCCTAAATCAACAATGAATTCAATAATAATCATTATTATTGTAGCTATTTTTGAAAGAGCGTTACAAAGAGAAGAAGGAGGATGAAGAAGAAAAGGTGGAGGAAAATACAGCGTGAGTTTGATAGAGGGAAAGAGACAGAAACCAATCTAAATTCAATAGAAGAAGGAGATAACTCATTCGAACGAGGAAATTTAGATGATTATTAAAGGAAGATCTGAAATCTAAAGACTTGGTTTGGAGGTAGCGTTTGAAAAATGAACTTAAGGAGATGCAAATGAAGATAAGAAAGTAGACGAATTTGGTCGTCATAAATAATGGAGAGGAAAATCGTGCGTCGTAGATTTAGTTTTGGAAACCAACTTTACAGCCGGAAGTAGAAACCCAAGAAAATATAAAGGAAGACAAGAAAAGCCTACCGGCTCGCGAGCTGCTCGAAGGAGGTCCACGAAAGAAGAGGATGAGAAGAATTTGATAACCATAATGAAGATAACATCTTCGAGATCCACATTGAAATCCTTTCTTCAACCAAAAGAAGACACCGATCATCTTAGACCAAAGGTCACCTTGAGTCCAGATAGGCAAATCGTGGCCAACTATCACTGGAGTAAAGACGAGCCTCTCTCTTCGGCCTCATTAGTTAGGCTGGGGGGTCGGCCTCGGTGTGCGTCCTCGGTTGTATACTGTGCGTGTATACTCTCACTAGCTCGACCCACGCCCATGACTCAACAGCAGTTAACTATCGGTCTGTTTCCGGCACTGCTTCTGTAATGTACAGCGTACAGCGCAGACGGTGCGTTTGATGTCAGTCAACACTGTCTGTGCAGACCCGCGTCGAGGCGAGCGTTGAAGCATCTGGTCTAGGTCTTGACGAATCAGCACCGTTTCATTATCTTGATCAAGAACTGATTTTTAGCGAATTTCCTTTGGAAAATGATATATTCATGCCGTCCTCATGGTAAGACCCAGACCCGGGACCATGAAATGTGCACCGATCCTGAGCCCCAGAACACGTATGAGCATATTTTCCAAACTTCATATGCATATGTATATATACGAGGGTACTCTCTACAGGTCACATTTTTTGCCCGGTTTTCATGAAATTTGGTACAAATGTTTCTTTTGATAATTAATTTGGTAAATTTCGTTAGCCAGCAAAATCGGACTAACAAAAATACACTTTTAGAGGACATTTTGATAAAAGAAAAGTGGTTTTAATTACCTACAAACAGTAAACTTCATCAGATGTTGATGGAAAATCGAAATAAATATGTATTTTTATTGTATTATCAATATACCAAAAGGTATATAGATATTATGAAAATCCATCAAGTCGTTTCAAAATAACAGCCAAAAAGGCTACGTAGGTCTGATTCGCTTAACTCATGCCAGCGGCGCTTTAGCGTTTAAGCTGCGTGTCGGCCTGCAGAACGTAAGCAAATTATTCAATTATAGGAATTAAAAATTGCAAACAAAAAATCCTTGTTATTGTAGACATTTTTGCTTTTACTTTAACTTGTCTAATAAAAACCATCCGTTTAAAAAAACCTTTGAAAATCCCAAAGGTTTCCTTAAAAGTTACAAAAATGGAATTAAATACTCTTTACTTCATTTCTTAATAAAAAGGTTATATTTTACGATGTTTAAGGTGTCAAGTATAAATAAATTATTCCCATTGTTTTGTATTGTTTTGCCGTAACTTGAAATTGGTAGAATTTTTTATGTTTTAATGGGGTTTATTAGTAAAATAGTTGTGTAGTACAATTTGGTTTTGAGGCCACGTTTATGGCCATTTTACAGTTTTTATAATTTATTTAGATATTTCTCAGTCACTTATAAGCAGTACCGAGGTTCGCAGGTTCGAATCCCGTCAAGCAGGCTACACATAGCGGTGGACAGGAAAGTGTTTTCGTGCACAGAATGATCAGTATGCAGCGCGGTGACAGAATATTCATGGGTCTTGCTCAGAGGTCAGTGCCTGTCTGTCTTGGCCACGGACAATATACAGGGCTCACTGAAAATGCATACAATACAGTTGAGTACTGGCTAACCGGTGTTTAATATACACCTAACCTAACTTATTAACTATTACCACGCATCTTAATCAGGCCAAAGTGCTGCTAGCGTAAGTGAAGCAATGTGTAACCGAAAACAATTACACGTCTGCCTTCTGCTTCGGTTTTCGTGCTATGTAATCATGGACATTACAAGGATGTTTGCTACGCTCACAGGCTCGCTTTGGCCTCAGACTTACATAGTCTGATTACACTGATCCTGTGAGTTACGAGGCTGTGCGCCTTCTGCCACAGGGTTTTCGTGATCTATTACTGCAAGATGATGGGAACCTCTTTTATTATTACTATATTCTAGGCTTCCGGTATCATGCCGCGTCATAAAATTAAATTAAATCATACCCTCCGTCTCGATTATTATCATGAAGGGAACATTCAAAATTAAATTCGTTCCGCTGTTAAAGCAAAACTCTGCAGACATTGGCCACCATTTTGGTTGAAATGGATTTTTATAGTTGTTGGTACACTGATTAATAGCACTTAAATACAAGTAATTTTTATTTCGTAAAATCTAATGAAAATGTGTTATTTTTAGATGCGTAAAACCACTTTTTGGGCAAAGTTTCCTTTCGAAAGGGAAGCTAAAAGAAACATTTATACAACATTTTGTAAACGTTCGCCGGTATTATTAAAAACCTTATTTTAGTCAGAACTACTGGAGTTTTGTTGGATCTTAAAATCAAATTGATGTTGAGCAGTAGGTGTCGAGATTTTGATGTATGTTCCTATCACCCTGATCTTGGTTGTATTAACGCTACAAAACATGCAATTTCTATAAACACCCTAACTTTCACAATTTTCATAAAATTTAAGATGTACCTAAAAATCGTTATTTTTTAAGTTAGTAAACTATTTTTAAGTTTTTAGCGTCTTCACTCAATCAAATTTTATGGAAAGTTCAAATTTAAACAAATATCTGATTAATTTGGCTTTATATTACCTGTTTTCCTTATACTCTTGGTTTTGCGTTGTATCAGTGTGAAGTATAAATATCTAGACCCTGCAATATCTAGACTTCTTGGAACTTTCCATACCTCGCACCCTGATGACACTCTCCGTGTAAACAAGTGCACGAGGTGTAAAATTTCATCTGAGTGCTTTTCAGCTGTTCGGTTATTGTTTTGAATATTGAAGAAGGGCGTGATAGTTACTGTATTTAACAGCTGTTAAATAGTTAGAAAGTAGTTTGAAAGCCTTTCGAAATGTAATGTTTATAATGTCGAAATGTATAACGTTTACAAACACCTTACATATTTGAAACAATGAGAATTCATCAAGTAAATTAAAATTTAGACTAAACTATTTCTTCATAATTACTGACTGAATTTACACCTTTAAAATGAAAGAGTGAAGGCCACTCAGAAAGAGTGAAATTTTGCTCTTTTTTGGGTGTTGAAACCCAACCACTCTCATTAAAGAGTGGCTAGATTTTCACTCGTTTGGGAGAGGTTTTTACTCTTTCATATCCTGACTTTGTCCTGACTGATTGACTACCTTACTGACTAACTCATCATCGCTGAGTCAAAACCATGAAAATTCCTTTCAAAGTATAGGCACCCAATAAGAAAAGATTTTGAACATTCAAAACTAACTATTTATTGATAATTAAAATCTATATTTAAAGACCTGAAGTCATTAATGATCAAAGTGCCATTTTACAGATTATTTAGCTCTGACCGAAATATTGATATCGAACGAGATATCGTATTGCTAGGGTAAACGAGAGATCCGCATCTGATGTAAATTTGTTTTGCGGAATGACATTTCCTTACACCTACCTCACGGATCCAGTACAAGAATCTCGCCGTCTGTTCGAAAAATATAGCTCAAAAATGTTCTGGACAAAAGTTGTGAAAATTTTATTCTGCACTAACAATGTTCTATTAGGTTCAAAATTGGATCGCTCCTTTATCCGCTAAAACCACATTCTAAAGCGTGAGCAGGTAGTTTTTCCTAATAATTTAACCCCCAAAACCTCTCAACTAAGTTGTTGAATTAAAAAATCTTTTCTTAGTGAATTCCTGCACTCTAAAATATAGGTTCATGCAACATTTCGAGTTTCTAAGCCTTGTAGATTTGGCTCAGCGATGACGAGTGAGTCACTTAGGACAGAGCCTTTAGTAAATATAGATTGTAAATAAATAGTGAATAAACAAAGACCGACATCTACTATAACTATTTACACCCCGCGTACAAGCAGTAGTGTTGAAATTACGACAGGCAATCTTGTGTCTAGACGTTGAGGAGACGGAGTGTTGAAGATAACAAATAACCATGATTACATTAGGTACAGCTGATAACAAGTGTCAGTCTGCTGATAACAGCTCAGTAATTGTTTACTTCGGTTACTTTAACAGTCAGCAAGGCTTCCTCCAAGACGCGTCGAATGGACTATTAGGTACCGTACCTTGACAACATTGTTGTTGTCTTTTAATTTATGAGTTTTTTAATGTATTTTATACATATGACTCGAACGGTTCTTCCAAATAAAATTACTAAGTTATTTACAAGTATATTGATCGTCAGTCTGTCTTCAAGTTCTTCAGCAATGTCGAGTTGCATTTAAAACGAACTTTCAAAGTACTGTACTGTTTTCCTTCGACTGCAACGCGTCAATTTGAAGAATTTGAAAATTAAAGGGTGTTAAATAAATAGATAAACACTACCAAAACACCCTTGAAAAATACTTTTTATGAAACCATTTGGGTGACATGATTCGGCATATTAGGCCATGATAACACTTTGTGATCATGGCTTCAGAAGCCAAAAAATGTCACCCAAATTATTTCACAAAATATTTTTCAAAAGGGGTTTGTTAATGCACTGAAATTTAATAACTGCAATATACACAATTATTATAGTTAATAACTCAATGACTACAAACTATTAGGCCCTGTACAGTTCCTTAGTTCACTGTTCACACTTTATTCAATTCACAACCCGGCTTGTTCTTCTGGTGGCCCTCTCCGGTCGGTTGTCCCACGATGCGAAGCGACATCTGACGATCCAGCCGAAGATGACTGAAGAAGATGATTGAAGATTTCCACCGCAGGCTTAATAAAGTTCACTGTTATAAACAAAATGGCCGACAGGTACTGTGTTCTCTTAAACTAATAATTGCATATCTATAAAAATGCATAAACTACTAGCTAAACAGTAGCTCTTCGAACTTTCCCCCCTTCACCCCTCAACAACCTATGTCAACTACTGGCCCAGTTCGATACGACCCTTGCAGTGACCATTGGCCCAGTTCGCCGTTTTAACAGAGTCTTTTCTTACCGCTGGCACAGTTCGACAACCCCTCACCACCGAAACTCCCAAAATTCGCACAAGGATGTGACCCTTTACGTTCATCGTACTATTCATTCGCAAGGGACGTGGCCTTGACTTGCTCAGATTTTGGAAGCTATTTGTATGCTGAAATCATTGAATTATCAAAAGCAGTTTATGCATCTCTGAGATTATTTATACTTAATACGAAACGCCCATAAACAAAATTCTGTACCGATGGGCAGTATTGGGACATATTTTTACAAAACAGAATATTCCAGATGTTTTCGGTTTCGGGGTTTTGCAGAACTGAGTCTCGCTGCAGCTACTGAGGATGACTGTCCACAGCTAGTTCGAAACGTTTAGCAGTACTTATATTTCAACTGTGACACGGTGTAAACCGGAAGCCTGAGATCTTAGTGATGACACAGCCACGAAAGCTTAAGAGTTAAGACATACCAAAATTGTCTGCATAGACGCTCTCAGCTAGTTTTTGGAAAACTACAGCATCCGTTGTTAAACAACAAAATAATAAGAAACGACGGTTGAAAGTTCACTACACCGCAACAGAATGGTTCGTTACGTTTAACAGGAAAACAAAGCAATTTATAGTGATTAGAAAACAACAAACTGACAGCAACAACATTGCAGCTACTTGGCTATAATAATGGCGTTCCTTGCCCTCGTCTCCGCAATTATTGCATTGTGAATTATGACTAGTCTAATACGTACATAATGTTCAGTCACTAAATTCACTATACGGAATTACTGTTTTATTAAAAATATGGAAACAACTGAATGTACAATTATGATGTAAAATAATACAGTAACTGAAACATACGAAATTGTTCCAAAAATTAGAAATACGTTATAGAATGAATTAGTAAACTAAAGGATTGTGCATTTTTGTCAGGCAGAACGATGGCGAAGATACAACTCAAAGAATAATTTTCGAATTTAGACTGACAACAATATTATGAATCTTATTCACTGTTTGAACAGTTCCAAGGAAGTGCATATCTGTATAAATGAATTTGGGTGGAAATCTATGAAAGCTCTAGAGGATAATTTTGTCAAAGGCCTTCTACATGAGCCATAACTTGATCTTCGCAACAGGGGTCGGCTTCTCAGTCCTTTAGAAAACTTTCGCCAAATTATACGGGTGAGTTTTAAATGTCCCCTTAACTAAAATATTTTTAAAAAATTGGTCATACAAAAATCTTTTTATTTGAAATTTAGAATTTTAAAACTGATTTCTTGTAATCTTTTTAAATGGGTATTACAAAAAAGCGAGTCGAGATAAACATTTTACTTTGCGTCGTTGAGTTTGTATTAAAATTCCTTTTAGGTACCCCAAGAGGGTTTGTATTTAAAGAGTTTGGGTGGCCCTCCCCCCGGGTTTTGGGTGAGGAGTGGGTGGCGCGAAGTACGTCAAAATAAACTTCAGGATCCAATAAAAACATTACTCAAAGGGCTTTAAACAATTTTTTTTCAAAAGTTAAGATGGGGCGGGGGACATTTAAAACTCACCCTGTGTAAAAACTACACATCTTGCATTTTAATTGACACAATATAAATCCTTATCCGTACTACACATTTTAAATGGTTGGTTTACTTTTAGTGTTTGATGACTTTAATTGTATGCTATTTTACATTTGATTGTGAATAACTAAAATGAGTAACTAATATTTAAGAACTTTGCACGAGCGAGCACATAGGTGTTTCCACCAAGTCGTAACACGTGCGTGCGTAAGTTTCTGATGCAGTGGTAAAATTGGAATAAATGGAAGTCAATGTCAGAATGAAAGGCAAATTGTAGTAACAAGTCACTGACGATTGCTTTAAATGAATTGCAAAATGTTCAATCAATAAAATACTTATTTATTTATTTTTGTACTACACACAAGGCCACAGTGGCGATATATGAGGTGATGTATCGGTGACGATGTTTATATTTGGTTGGCGAGCGGGCCAAGTTTATTGCATGACCAAACACCTTTGGTTACCGACCTACACCAATGTCGCTGTCATTGTTGTTTGGCTGTTAACCTCACGTGATTCATCGATCATCAACCTCATTACAGTTTATCATTCGCTCAATGTATAAATTGTCATCAAACCTAACCAATATTAGCTACATTTAACAACACTGTTTATTATTTTTTAACAACATACAAGTATTTCTTAATTTGTATTTTTAAGTAGAAATTTTTAACTGCTGATCTTGATGATGTCTAGAGTAATTTAGACGAAATACATTATCAAATTTAAACAACTATTGTTTTAAGTGTGTTTGGAGGACTTTTGTGAGTTACTTAAAAGTTGTCCTAAATGTTAACTTTTTCCGCAAACTATCTCGAAAATGGTCTCGTTCATACCGACTAGTTCGTTCCTTCAAAATGAATTTGCAACGAGTCTCAATAGACCCAAATTTACCCGAAGTGTAATGTTTACTGCGTCCTAGAGAATTTTCAATAATAGTATCAATTATCAAATCGAGCTGTCAACCAGTTACCCGTGCCAATGTCGGTATGTTGGTAGTTAGGTGTCCACTAGATAAAGTGTCAACCAGTTACCCGTGCCAATGTCGGTATGTTGGTAGTTAGGTGTCCACTAGATAAAGTGTCAACCAGTTACCCGTGCCAATGTCGGTATGTTGGTAGTTAGGTGTCCACTAGATAAAGTGTCAACCAGTGTTGTCGGTATGTTGGTAGTTAGGTGTCCACTAGATAAAGTGTCAACCAGTTACCCATGTCAGTTAGGTGTCAACACGAACACACGTCAACTAATCAAGCAAATATTGATCAAATGTGCAGTTCATTTAGTGCTGAACATGTTTGGTGAATGCAAAGTCATTTTCTCAAATCAAAGCTGGTGACAGATTTTTGTGAGGACAGCATTTGAAGGAGCTTTTCGACGAAACTCAAACCAGAAGAAGGGTTTTGAACTTTGAAACGAATTTTTCTTCGTTCTTTTGCCAAACGCACTTGTTTGAGCAATGAAGATTTGTTCTTCGACCACTCCTGTCTTAGGGTAGCTTTTGCAGCTAAAGTTTCATGCTTTACTGACATTTTAGCTGATGAGGCGAATCTAAGTGGAAATAACCCACTAGGACCTACCTAGTAAAATGGGAGTGGATGAAGAACAATCTTCGTTGCTCGAACGAGTGCGTTTGGCAAAACAACAAAAACACGCATCGTTTCAAAGTTTAAACGCCTTTTCGTACTTTTAAATTTAACGTAAAGTTCCTTTTTAAATAATTAGATCAAAGTTTTGACTAATGCTTTTGGGAAATTCACTATCCAAAGTATTTGTTCTAGCAGCTTCTGAGAACTTTAAAAGTACTTTTTCTCTTATTAACAACCTTAAAAGGTGAACTAGACAATCTTACGATTAAGGAGGGTGATAAGAGTTTTCTTGCAAAGTTGATTATAGATATTTTCCCTGGTACTTTTCAACTAAAACTACCAATGATCTCAGATGAATCAAAGACTTGCTTCTTATCTACAAAATCTGTGTAATCAGACCGATACGGCGGTGAAAATCTTGTTTTACGCGAATACACATTCAGCTTAGGCCTTTGTAAATGTAACCAAACGCCAGGAATAAAGATTAGTTTTACGGCACTTGGAATATTATGAAATGAACCGTTACAGGGATGATTAATCTGAAGCAGAAATGACTTATGATGAATCATGTCTGAGGCAATGTGAGTAGAAACTTCCTTGGTAGGGATGATAAGGATAAGGAGTTACTAAGGGGAAACTGAGGGAGACTCAGGAGAATATGGAAGGACATGAATAAGCTGTCGACGAGGGTGGCAACAATGATAGTTGATGATTTAGGATCGGGAAACTATTTCCAAGATCACCTATAGAATTTCGCTTTAGTACAACGACGAAAAAATTAACTTATCTTACATCATTGAGTAAATCTAGGACCCAGTTAACATTTCCTTCGGCAAATTATTTCAAATAGTTAAACATTTAGGATAAAAATTATGTTATCTAATATACTTGGCCAAGGAAACCATAGTAAAATCAACTCCTAAAATCCGGACTAGAAATCACAATCATATCCATGTTGATTACAAGTTCACTAACAACGCAATTCTTCCCCCTCCATCATCACAGTAACAAAGGGACTAGTTTCATCTAGTCGCTAAATGAATCCCACTACTCTATATTGCACGTCGGCTAAATGCTAAATGAAATACGTATTGATTATTTAATGAGTAGGGACCGAGCTCGCTATGGTGGAGGGGTGGAGGGAGTAGAAGTCGTCAATATAAAAGCCCCTCGCGAAGACAGGGATTTTTAAAATTTCATCGTCAACTTTGTTGAGATTTTATAAAGTTCCATAAAGGTCAGCCGACACTGGTTTAAAATTAGTCTGTTTACCTGAATGTAATGTAACGATTTAAAAGAAGAGTTAAATTGCTGAAATAAGAAGTATCACCCTTTGGAATTGGCAGTGTAAAACATTGGATTAATGAGTATGGATTTAAAGATTTCTAGTAATGATTTTCAATTTTCCAATTTAACTTCGTCTTTTGTCTAAATTTAATATTAAAACTAGTTTGCAATGCATTAGTGACATTTCTCTGGAAACACAGATTTATTTTACTACCTTGAACTTAGTAAATGCGATTCATTCAAAACCAGCATCATAAAACGTTTCCCAATAAAAGTGACAGACGAAATCAAAGATGAACCTACTGTATCTCAACTAATTAAAAGTTCACAGAAACTCCATTTTAAACAACAACCTCGTATCAAAACTCCTTCAAAGGGTTTACACTGAACAAAAAAATCACAACTCGAATTTACCCTAACCTTATGGTGAATGTCACAAAGTTTGACACTTCTCTGCTGCACCGGAAACAAAGCGGCCAAGGAGGATCACTTCCGGTGAGGATTTATCCGGATCAAAGGATATTTATGGAAGACGCTGAGACAGCTGGCAAAACATGGCCGCCTGTTTACAAGATCTGGAGAAATATCGACCTGGTCAGGATGTATATTTTCCAACCATTGTTGATCTGAACCAAAGAGGTAAGCTTGGAGATGTGGAAGTTTGGAAATAATGTTCGAAAATACGATGAGACCACCTACTACAACCGAATGAAGAAGTCTGATCTAGGCATTAAGAACAAACTTTGGACTTTCCTCTGGACACAAATTAAAGTCCATAGTTCTAAGTTAATTTATTTGAAATATACACTCGAGTGAGTTCTAAATTCCCCCAACCTTAACTTTTAATATAAAGAAAAAAAAAGAAAGAAAAGTATTGTTGAAAACCCCTTTAGAGAATGTTTTTATAACATTCTAAAGTTTGTTTTGACGTACTTTGCGTCACCCCTCCCCGACCCAGGGGCAAAAGTTTTGAATACAAACTCAACCTTCTGTTAAGGCACCTCAAAAGAAAGAATATTTTAATGCAAAATCAACGACGCAAAGAAGGATTTTTATCTCGACTAGATTTTTTAAATACCCATGCTTAAAATACTAAATTTCATATAAAGTTTGTTAATCACAATTTTTGTTCAAACTACTTTATGGGATTATATAGTAGTAATGTATCCTTCAGAGGATTTTCATAAAACAATTGTAATCGTAAAAAATTGTATGTGAAATTTGGCATTTTATAGAAAGTTACTACCTGTTCTTTAATGAGTTATTAGAAGTTTTAACTAATGTAAATTAGCACATTTTTCGTAACCACGTGTTACCACATAGTTATAAAAAGCTAAAGTTTTGCAATAAGTTAGGATAAAAGAGAATGCACGTAATAAATGTTCGGTGGGTTTACAATTCCCAAACTTTAACAAAAACTTGCGACCCAGATAAAGTTTCTTGCTAACCACATTACTGAATTGAACATCTTTCTTTAGTCGGATACACATTTCATAGTTGTTTCACTAATACTCAATTCAGACGGACTTATATTTCTATATAAGTATAGTATACTAAAGTGAAAAAAATTAAAAATTGTAAAGTATTATTAGAAAATGTAATACTGATTACTATATTTAAAGAATGCACTTGGCGTCGTAGAAAGCTTGATAGTACTTTTTCAATAAACACTGTAGGTATCAATTTGTCACTAGTATTAATTAACAATCTAATAGTTGAGAACAAATACGTTGATATTATGCCATAGATAAACAAAATCAACCCGATTTAACAACGTGTCGATCTAAAATCACCTGAAGTCACGTTTATTTTCACAGTTTGTAAGCTTTAGTTAAATAATAGTAATTGTTTAAAGCTTATTTGTTGTGACAAACGTTTAGTTTTGAAATTAAACAGTAAAACAAGCCGATATGACCCGAAGCCAGATTTACCCCTCCCCTATCTGTTTATACCCCTTAGTGTTAATATCTGGTGATGAAAAACCCTATGGTTAAATTATGACCATGATTAAAACTAGCAGTATACTTCATCCCATTCGTGATTACTGTGTATTCTAATCTCACACAATTTTACCGTACATATGTATTTTCACCTTTCAAACGTAATAAGTTGGATTTTAATTGTATTACGTTGGACTTAATTCCAATGAAACGATGTTAAAGTGTAATGGATTAATTCTCTATTTAGCTGTTTTCACTCATTGTGGATTAGTTTTCAATAATTGTTATTAAATTAAAAAAATAAAAGCCAAGCGTATGCGCCAAGTGAGATTTATTAATGTTATATTAATGTAGTCATATTTCCACCACGCTAAATCGAGCTCATCACATTGGAAATATCATGATATACTTGATAAAATGTTATTTGCCACTGAAAATCACCGCCAAAGACCAACTAATACTGTACTTACTTCGTTTATCTTTTTAATACAGGTGGTATATTATTTTATGTTCCATTTTAATTGGTTTCACCATTCGTTAAAAACATTTAATTCAAATGCTGAACATGTACTAAGAACTTGAAATAATCGCACTTTCTTATTTATTTAGGTGTAAGAAATAGTTAAAGATGTAGCTTGTGTAACGTTGCCAAACAGAAAAAACCGTTTTCATTAGAGATAGAAAATTTATGATGAAATTTGAGGAAATTGATGAAACCTATTAAAGATTACGGACTTTACTGCCACATCTGGAGAAAAACTACTCCTAAGTTTCGGGCAGTTAAAAACTCCACCCGTCTTCAGAGGACTACACTAATCTAGGAACTACATTTAACTTTATATCTTAACCTAAGATCTAACCTAAAGGTACAATTCCTAAGCGACGACTAAAGCGACTCTAGGCGTACTGCTGTAGCCGACAGGTACATCTTCCAACGAGCGACTAGAGCAGTTTAGTCATGGATGTCTTGTCGGATCAAAATCAACATCATCATAATATTAACATTCACACATGTTTAAAAGCTTAAAAACACATGGAAGAACAAATATTTAATTCCATAGATAAAAAACAGATATACAAAAAAATGTAAACACGGCCGTCGCGACTGTTACGACTGAACTGCTCATGCTAGCAGTCTAGCCAGTAGCCGTACAGCCGCCTCACTAGTCGCGTCATAGGAATGGTTTTCGTTCACTTACATGCGAAGCAGTATGAGTCATAGTCGCGCGTCTACAGCAGTACTGCTGGAGTCGTTTCAGTCGTCGCTTAGGAGTTGTACTTTAAGAATTTACCAAACAATATATAAAATTACGCTACATCCTATGAATTGTATAGCCTGTCAAAACACAAATTAGAAAGAAAAACAAGTCTTTCTATGGCCTTCAATATGACTTGAGGTCAGGACATCCTATTGAAAGATGAAAACTACTACCAAAGCACCTGGTTTATGTAGGCACAATTTTAACGCACCCTCCTGAAATAAAACTCACTCCTCAGTTGAAGAATAATCACACAGCTCGCTTGTGTGACGAGACTCCACGTACAAAGCGGGATTAATTTACAAAAATCAATTTCGCAAACGCAGCAACCCTCCACGTGCGTCTGAAACAGATGTAGATCCCTCAAAAACACGCCGCGTCGTTATTTTCTTTCGCGAAACGTCCGGCAGAATTACACAAATAAAGAGGTAGGGGAGTCGCGAACGAAACGAAAATTCAACCCTTTGTATCGATGTAAATATTTAACACCCCTTGGCCGGGGTAATAAAAGTGGCCAAGAGCGAGCAGGGGAGGTAGCGGAGGGGAGGATTTTTCAACCCAACACACTCGCGTTCAACGGACGTCTCAAAGAGTTTGTAATATTCGCCATGAATCGATCGGGTGGTTCCGGCGAGAATCGGTTTGGATGGAAATCGCTCACGGGGCAGGTTGAATTTGAGGAAGATGGTTTTAAAAATGTGGATAAGTTTAAGTGAAGTTTTTGGCGATGGGAGAATCTTAGAGTTTGAAATATTATTGTGGGCATTTTCCATCGTTAGTGAACAAGAACACGGCGTTTTGGTATCTACAGTCTTATCCCGTTTTCAGGTGGAAAGTATTGGTCTAAAGTGGCTAGTCTAATGTCATCAGCATAAACTGACCAGTCAAACGAAACCAAACCTTTTTTCAATAAAAATAACCATAAAACTAGTCTAGAAAACATTACTACGTTGCACAATAGCTTAAAGAAACCAGCAACCAAGGGAACTAAACACGTCCATTGTCGGTGACATCTACTAATCGAATGATTGGCTGGCTGGAAGCAGCGAAAGACCAATCACAGTTGTGTATCAGAGTGATCAAATCCCGCCAAAGAACCTCCAAAGTGTTAAAGTAGACATTTCAATCAACATACACGTAGTTGCATCAAACACAGCGAAGTAGGTCATCATTTTACCAAAATAAAGCTGAAACCTAAAGGCTAGGCCTAGTATCGAATGTGTATTCTACTGCAGAAAGACGATTGCGATACATTTATTGTGAATGTCTATATGCAATAAAATATTTATTTATTATTTAAGGAGGGTTTCCCCACAGGAAGCTAGACTTACTAAAATCGCGCTACTGCTGTCACTTCTTTAATAACGCAATCGTGACTAGAGGCTAAAGGGTTTAGAAGTAAGCGTGCTAAATCCATTTGGTGACTTTCCAGTGTAGGCTCAATAAACCTTAAACCGTATTCATTCAATTACTTATTCAGGGGGTTCGGTAGTGACGATATACTCGCACTCTAAACAAGAAAAAACTCCAATACGCGCATATCCGAAACCACTTTATCTACCCACCATGACATGTCGTTGTTTATACGAAATAATTATTATCTTGGAAACGGATTGAGAAGTGCCCAAAAAATCCCTAAAAGTGATGTTAAATCGATTCAATGTGCTATCAGTTAAATGCCAATTCGACCAGACACTAACTCTTTACCCCAACCTAAAAAAATGGACTGGTCTCTAAGATTCTCATAAAATGTTATCCAGCGCTCCTCAACCGCCAACTCGCCTGGCACAGGGTATAGAGTCGTTACCAAACACCCTGTATAGTTGACACAAGACCTACTGCATTGCCTCAAGGAGGACTACCCCAACTTTGTCTAGGGTCTGCAAGGCAGCTGAACGCTACTTGATTAAACCCACCCTCTTCCTAAGGGTTGAAGTATTTGCACCACTAGCACTAGCTCTAGCGTAGGGGAACGTAATGACTACCCCCTCACCCCCTCTGCACCAGCACACCGTACAGTTTAATAGTTCCACAGACACGCTGTGATATGACCCCTTATCATAGTTTTAGTGCGTGTACTCTATACTGCTCCTAGGATAGCGATTGTCTATTGATTCGTGCCAAGGGGTGCAAATTTGCTAGGGGAAAGTGACGTGGATGAGTTATTATTAGCTGGAGTATAACAGAGTGGGGGTTAAGTGGGAATTTTTTGAGGGGGAAGAAGTTGGGTATTTTGTGACGCAAAGGTTGAGTAGTGAGAAGCACTTTTGGCCGCTTTGTCTGAATGACACTGAATTTAACTTTGGTATATGTTGCAGGAATATCATTCTGTTAGGCATTATTTTAGTGGAAGAAAATAATTATACAGCTTCATTTGTATCTGGAAAGAATAATTAACATATACCACATATATGAAGACTGGGTTAAAAGTCATTCATTACTTCAACACGGTATGTTGAACAAACCACAGTAATTAAGTGCTTGAAAAATCGTTTTGGAAGAAAACGTTAAAGATTCGGAAAGAGGGGCTTAAGGGGCGGTTAGTTGGTTTGGAAGGTATTTGTTGGCTAATAATTTGGACAACTAGGCGTAATGTTTCTCCAGATCATTCAAAAGGTTTCAAATTCAACAAAAACCAGGCCGACACGCAGCTAAGCGCTAAAGCGCCATTTGCATGAAATCAAAATTTCGTTCTTTCAGACATCTTTTTTCACAACAGCCCTCGCTTTGGCATTGCCACGGGCGTTACGAGGCTCTTTGCTACGCTCACAGCCTCAGCTTTCCTTCCTGTGTGACAAAAAAATCAATTTTTGGCCACCATTTTGAAACAACTTATTTTGTAATGTTAAGTGCATTAATGGATACTATTTATTACTTATTTATTTCAATTTTCATAAAATCTGGATGAAATTTACTGTTTTTAGATCATTAAAACCGCCTTTCTTTTACCAAAACTCCCCTCAAAAGGCTACTTCTGGTAGCTCGATTTTGCTGGTATTTGAACTTGACCGAGGTATTTACAAAAGAAACATTTGTACCAAATTTCATGAAAAAGTCGGACAACAAAGGTGACCTGTAGAGAGTACACTCATACATAGGTATATAAAGTGTGAAAAAACGCTCAAAACGTGCTCCGGGAATCAGGATCGGTGCTCATTTCACGGTCCCGTGCCATAGTCTTATACCATGCTGACGGCATGAATATCTTATTTTCCAAAGAAAATTCGATAACAAGGCTACAAACGTCCACCTGTGTCGGTTTAGTCGATGTTTGATTGAATGTCAAGCCATGATAGTCAGTGCTTACCGCTTTATGCTGGTTAGCACGCTATATGCCGATCTAAACATGTTATCCGGCCCAGTTTCACTTGCCACAATGAGTCACTGGATAACTATAATTAACTTTATACCAGTGGAATTGTGCATTGTGTTGTTTCGTTGTGTCAAATTGTGCGATAAACAAGTTTGGTTTTGGCGTCTAAATTGTGGTTACAGTCTGTTTTGGTCTGATGATAGTGACTGTACTAATCATGGTAGAATCTTTCAATTTTATTTTGATGGAATATTTAAGAGTGTCCAGTACCCGTCGGCTATTTTGTTTTTGTCCCTTAAGACAATGTAAAAATCAGGCCGGCGCGCAGCTAAGCGCTAAAACGTTTTCCTTTGCAATTTGTTACTCAACTCACTCCGCCTCGCTTTGGCCTTCGGCCTCAGACTTACAGATATCTTTGGCTGAAAGTTATACTACATTTTAAAAAGGGAAAGGAATTTTAAACTACCCTGTGGATTTCCATAAGTTTTGGTGTTTTGATGTATAACATTACAATACTTGTTTATTTCAAATTTCATAAAGTCGGACGAAACATACCGGTTTTAAATCATAAAACCCCTTTTTTTGGTGAAAGGTCTAACACCCCTTCCCCAAAGGAGGTTCCGTTAGTCCGGCTTTGCTGATTAACGAACTTTACCGATATATCTACAAAAGGAACATTTTTACCACATTTGGTGAAAATAGGAAAAATGCGACCTTTAGAGATGATACACATACATGCAAAAGTATATAAAGTGTTGAAAAGTGCTAAAAACGGGCTCTGAGGGTAAGCCCTCTTCATGCATGAAAGACCCAGGGCCGGGCTCATGAAATGAGCACCGTTCCTTGCCCTCAGAGCCCGTTTTGAGCATTTTCAACACTTTATATAGTTTTGCATGTATGTGTATCATCTCTTAAGGTAGCAATTTTTCAAAGAAAATTCTATAGTGACACTGTCACTGCTACATCGTATGCCTATCCAGAAACAAAGAATAAACTCTTGAAAGCTAAATAGAGAAACCGCTTACATAGTTAAAAAGGAAATATCTCACCCGAGGCGACATTTTCAGAACACCTTTCACCACCACGCACTAAAATTGTAACAGAACCCACCCTCTTTAATTAATTAATTCATAGGAACAACACCTGATAGTTTAGTGTCTCGCTTACATATTAAGGTCGTCTTTACGTAAGCTAGAATTCTATACAGTAAACTCGTCAAAAGCTCTCCTTGAAAGCTGCTTGTTGAAGAAATTCCTTATCGTAAAGAGAGAATACATAGAAACAAATGTATGTGGTTTTGTGGAAAAACAATTATTTACTGCGTTAAGTTCTAGTCGTTCAGAAAGGATTATGATGTACAGAGCGTTCTGAATATTATATATAGAGTCCTTTATTTTACTACTATTTTTAAGTATTAATTATTACTTGGTAAAGATGTTCACTATGTACTGAAAAGTTTTGAATTTGATTTTTCCATGTTAAATCCATGCCTTATTTAACAGTCGGCGACCATCTAAAATGTAATAATATAGTTTATGACTTTATGGATCCACTCGCAAAAATACAAGGCAAGCAGCACAAAGAACTTTTATTAGTTGACAAAATCCTGAAAATCTAACTTTTACTCTATGTTTAGTTTTGTTATCAAGATCTACAAACATCAAAGCCCTCAACAACCCCAGCACTTAAGCCCTGAGCCTGCAATAAGCCACAATAAAGGTGCCATGGTGATTTGGAAGTCACGTCAGCGCTGATTGCCCGTTTCTTTATGGTTATGTCGTGATCTTTACAGACCCTTGCTCTTTATTTATCGTCTGGCGACAGATCAATCGAAGATTTGAGGTAATTGCTTGTAGCACGAAACGTGGAAAATATAACTTGATTCTTGGAAAAAACTAATGCCTGGCGCGGAAAGTATTTCTTTACTCTTTTCTTGTAAATTTATATTTATTGTCCAATAGATTTTTTCAAGATGCTTGATGAAGCTCTTCATTTTTCACTATAGTTGAAAGTATAAATAAAATATAGTACTTCATTTTGGCTCATTTTCACGAAGATGTGTTTTCTAATATGTCAACATCTACGCAGAAACAGACAACATCTACAAACTTGTAAAACGTCTTGAACTTTCTTTCTAGATGTCCCAAAATACCTTTGTCAAGGTTGATTTATTTGAAGAACTGTCATTTAAAGGGGACTTTTCCTATTTAAGAAGATGAAACTTTTTTTAATACGTCAAGGCTGAGAAGTAATATGACTGGGAAAATATGTTTCATCGATCTACACTAAGAACTGTGTCTTACGAGTACAAATAATTAGTTCAAAGACAGTTGTCGCTGGTAATTTTCTCAAGTGTTCAGAAAATATGAAAACAATTGTGGAGAAATATAAATCAGTCTCTTATTCCGTGCTGCCAGTGCTAGTATTTTTGTTATGAAGAAACTGTTCACAAAATACA
This sequence comes from Matsumurasca onukii, assembly GCA_018831715.1. Lineage (NCBI taxonomy): Eukaryota > Metazoa > Arthropoda > Insecta > Hemiptera > Cicadellidae > Matsumurasca > Matsumurasca onukii. The sequence goes on from CM032062.1 coordinate 64,237,263, forward strand.
AGAGTGAGTTTTGTTTATAAAATCATAAATATAAAAAAAAACAAAATCTAGGGAATATTAACTTTTAATTTTAAAACACAGTTTGTATCTACTATTTTAGAGTACTATGCAAGTTGAGTTTTAAATGCCTCCACCTTAACTTTTGAAAAAGGAATTATTTTGAAAACCCCTTTGAAGATTATTTTATAAGATCCTAAAGTTTGTTTTGACGTATTTTGCGTCACCCACCCCACCAAAAACCAGGGGAGGATGGCCCTCCCTAATGTTTTAAATAGAAACCCCTCCTTTGTGGCCCCTCAAAAGAAAGGAAATTTCAACACAAATTCAACGATGCAAAGAACAACTTTTTATCGTCAAAACAAACTCCAGGATCCTACAAAAACATTCACCAAACGGTTTTAAAAATATGTTTTTTTTCAAGTAATGGGGAAGGGACATTTAAATCTCATGCACCTTGTACAAGTAGAGCACTATCAAAAACATTGCTAGAATAATTTGTGTAATCTTGTACTTTGATGAAAAGTATTGTTCATAACAAAAAATTCATGTACTAGGCATCGCCTCATACGATCGATAACAAGATGTGACTTTAGTTTTAAGATTTAGTTTATGTAAGAACACTAAGAAACACGTTTAATTGATTTTAAGTGGTATATAATATCCGAAAGTAACTGAACTAAATAAATTATTTATGTCACATGTGCACAAAGAGCTGAGGAGATCCCTCACGTTGTCTTCCGCGGGGAAAATTCCAAAATGAGCCTGTTCCGTTGTAGCGCGCTGCGCGCACCCTGCCTAACGGTATACCACCCACCCGCTATGACTATGTGCGGTTTTCATATATTTTAATTAATTATTAGATATGCGTGCTTGTGTAGTGTTCACTGTATGTAGGTGTAGTGGTATAAGTAGGTCGTGAGGCTGGAGGGAACATAACTCTAGTGCGGCTCAATGTCATCCAGTAGATACAGTTGCGACATCCTAGACTCTAGCCTCCTAGCTAGACTATAGTGTGCGCGATCTAGCTGTGCAGTGTGCACTCCTTGTCTGGGTCTGGTGTATTCGTGCATTACAATTCAACGGAATCATTTCAGCTTGAAATTCGGTGCGTTCTTTCTGTATTCTGATCCGTACTCGTAACTTTAGTTGGGTAAAGACAAACCAATTTATAACGGTTGAACTACACTTTGATACTTTGATTTGAGACACCGACCACTCCTAGAGGGTATTTTAAGGTGAATATGGGATGAAGGGTGAGTGTGTTGAGTGTTTTGATGGATGATGAGGTGTAGTCTTGTTACAAACTAGGGCTGACTGTTCCCTAGATTGAGTCATTAATTTAGCCCAACGACCAATGAAATGGACCAACGGCTTAACGTGACTTCCGAACCACGGTAGAGCCGTTATAACTTTGCACCTGGCTTTCTCAAGATATGAGTGAACAAGGCAACATTGTTTGACAATCTTCTACCTCCGGAATAACTAAAAGATCAGACGTAAAATGTTACCAAAGGGGAAAATTTATTCAAATTAGGTCAACTTCAAAAATAATTTGCGAAGCTATTAGAAGGCGCACAAAATTATTTTTAACTGCAATACTGAAAAAATTTACAAACCCGATAAATATTTTAAAAATTTTCCGAAAAATGTATTAATTGCAGAAATTGCTCCAGTATGTGACTGAAATCTAAACCGGAAACGATCCTGAAAGTGGCGAGCTCGCCACTGAGCATTCTTGAAAGAACCTTGTACTGGGACTTTTTTACCAGTAAACATTTTGCAAATGTTAACATAAAGTACTTGAATAATTAAGTGAACTTTCCCATCTCAAAATAAGGCGGGTAGCTGCAGATGTGAAGATTAAAGCTGGCGATAAGTTGTCTGATTGAAGAAGACGTATTAGTTAAAATATTGAAGCCAAGATGGGTCAAACGCGATGTTGCCATGTCGAACAAATCCTAGATGCAAAGCTAGAGCTGCTATGGTGTAGTTTTTTTTGTAACGTGAATATGTAAAATTGTGTCACTAGTATTTTTAATAAAAATTATATTTGCGTTAAAATTATATAAGACGGATATTCTTACTAGTGACCGTAATCAACCCAAACAAAAGAAAGTTATCTCAATCACGTGATTGAATTTATGCAACAGCTAAAAATATTTGTCCCACTTCCGTTTCTAGAGCGCAAACACAAAGTTTTCCATGATGTAAGAAACAGCCAGCCTCCGTATTTAAAAATACTTGCCCCTTATCCACAATTACTTTCGCGAAAATAACGCTTACACAACCCGTCTCACAAAGGGGATCACCCCTCTCTCCCCGCCACCCACCTCCTCCCCATCCCTACCTGTGGATCCATACAAATCATGTTATATAATTTCGCGTATTTTTGGGAGCGGCGCGAGCGCCCTGAGGGGGGAAGAGGGGCGCCGAGACGTCCATGGGGGAAGGGGTGGCGGGGGAGGATTGTTACTCCGATCTATAAAAACCGAAAAGGTCATTAGAGCGAGCGAGAGAGGCGCCTAATGTATAACAGAGATGGAATATTTTTAAGGGGAAGGGTGGACGCTCCACGCCGGGCCGCGTTTCCATTTTCTTTCTTCTGACGATAATTTGGCAGTATTTTTTAGTCGGCTCGAGAGTTTAAACCGACCCGCCCCGCGTGTGCTGTGCTTCACTTTACAATATTGTTTGAGTGAGTTCTGCCTTGTGTTGTCGTGTTCAAGGAGTGTGTTGGGATATGTTGATGATTTCGGGATACGTATTTTAGTACGTTTCGTGTAGGCTTCATGCGTTTCGTATATAACCTGATCACTCTACTTCCGGGATTCTTCGGAATTTTCAACTTTTTTTATATCGCACCTTTTTTGTCAGGTCCAAATACATTTTAAACTGACCTAATGACCGAGTTAGCATAGATTAATATTTTATATAGTCTTTTCATGGGTAGAAAAATTAATCCACTTAAGTCTTTCGCAAACGGATAACGCTTATAAACACAATCAATGTTTTAGTATTTGTTTAGAATCCAATTCGATACCAAAAATTTAACGTGGTTTCAACACAACTATTTCCACACCTGTGTTACATACAGACATATCAACCCTTACAAATAACGCAAAATCATCAATCGTAAAACGGATGAAATCTACAATTAGTTTCCACCAAACATGAACAGTAATATCATCAGCAAAACTTTCAAACTTTTGTCTTCTGCGAGTTTCTGCTTCTAAATCACGTGATTTCTTTGTCTGAAGGAACCCGGAAGAGTGTGTTTAAGCGATAAAGGGGTTGGTTTACAAGAGCGCCTGTTGCATGACGGTGTGTGTGCGTGTGTGAGTGCGCGGATTGCGCATGCGCGAATCTCTGCTCCTCTGTCGCGCTTTCCCCATGTGCACGTGGCCCATAGGTGTTGTTTGTATGTGGATATTGTTTAATATGTGTTTGTTGTCAAATGGTTAAGTAGAAATAATTAAAATGGTATTGTATTTTAATCGATTTTATTGATGGAACCGATCAAAGAATGTGTACAAGAGTGTAGTTTTGAAACCTAAATTATCTTAATACTTCCACCAAATTATCTAGGCCCTTAAAAAATTAAATGAAGTTTTGTCAATTGAAATTAGTTAATGGTTTTAAATTAAAAAGTTTGACGTATTGTAGTAGTTAAATTAAACTATGTATACAACGAGAATATGTTAAGATTGTATTATTGGTTGTAAAATTTGCTACAGGCATCTCGAGTAATTTTTTAGCTACCTTTTTAGAAACTCCTATTGTATATTTTACTATCAGTATCATTAAATATGTAACTTCCCAATACCATATTTATCCTTGAGCAAGCTTTTCAACTGTTCAAATAATTAACAGTTTTTTATAAACCTTTCAGCTACTATAAAATTTTACCAAAACCCCCCTACGAACACAAATCTAAAAAACTATCCAAACTATTTATCGAACCACGAATGCGAGGGAGCCGTCTGGCGTGCACAAGGCCTAGTATAACGGTAGCGCTCAGACTAATAGAATTAACACCATAAGTTTGGCTTGGAGCAAACCAGTTTGAACCAGTTCTAGGCCTAGACAATGGCCCTCAGTGTGAAATAGACGACCAAGTGGCTTGCGGAATGTACAGGCTGAGCTTTACTGACCTCTATAACGTTACTGAGCGTCGCGTCCATGTAAGAATATGTGTTGTTAAACAAAGGCAAAAGAGCGTTACCACATTGGCATTGTTCAGGTCTATATGTTTTGGTATTTCTCAACGATTATAAGCCTGATTACTTCAATTTGAATAATCTAGACACACTTCGATTGGGAAAACGCAAAAATCATTATTGTAATAAGGCAAATGAGCAATAACAGCTGTTATAACCAGACAAGTCTTCGACCGACATTGCTTTTACTTAAACCACTTTAAGGCTGTTAGTGTCAATGAAATTATATAAAAATTGAGTTTAGTAGACGAAAATACTCACGTTTAGGAAAAAAGAGTAAGATTTTTAATCTACAATCCAAAGAAAACTTGCAATTGTATTATTTTGGTTGTCAACAAGCAACATCAAATATGTACATATATAAATAAATGAAAATTGCCAACAGTTCAAAAAATGTGTATTTTAAAAGTTGAATTAAATTACTGCGAACCTCGCAAGTTTGTTGTGACTGTAATAAAACAGTACAGTATATAATAAAAAAACAAAGCTAAATTTAACTTACTATTTTGTTTGACTTTAAAAAAACATTATTAGGAAAATACAGTTTTAATAATGTATTTATCATGAAATTACCGTCCAAGAAAACGATATGAACAAATATCAAGTAGAATTTGACAAAATTGTATACATTATTCTTTGTAGAAGATAACAGCAAAATAACACTATATGATGCATTCCATTTTTCACTATTGTTATGACTTTATTAAAGAAGAGCTACAACACCAAACGCATCAATAAATCCAGCTAAACAGTCTCATGTCGCGAGAAGAGGCTGCGGGACGGCGCGGTTCCCGAAATTTCGGCAGGTGGGCCAACTGCGCCGGCGCAGCAGGCAATCATGGGGCAGACGTGTACTGCGGGAATAGTATCAGCGCCTTCGTCCTCCCTGGCTAAATAAACACTCATATCGACACGTAGCCACAAGCGCTACAACAGAAACAGAAACATTCGCACCAAATGTCACAAATTCTGACAAAAATAGGACCTAAGTACGAGTGTACTAATGATCAAGGAATTGTATCATTGTACGAGTATCAGTATACATCTAAATTGCAAATCCTTTTGTTCTACGACGTTCTGTTCTATATGACGATAGAAATCAACAGATCTATTCCCTATGAAATATAAACATATTATAAAGATCATTAAAAAACAAACAGTATTCACTCAACATTTACTACTTTTCATACTATTCGATGTATATAACTAATTTATAAGTATATTTAGGCACGATTTTCTATTCGGAAGCCTCCTTTGTTTCGCAAGCTATCGAACCATTGTCTATTGCACAACAAAGCACAGTGGTTAACAAAGTGCAAAGACTGTAGAAGGCCTGGTATCAATTTCACAGCCCGGTCTAGCCAAGGATTAGTCCTAGATTAATTGTTTCTTGGCAAATAGTCGCGCACCAGATACTACGCTGATACGGGGATTTAGAGGGCAATACATTTCTTATAGTGGGTCACCTGAAGTCATATATCCTGCTATCTGACCGGCGAGGGTGGCAATACTGGCACCCATAAACAATTTCACAAAGGAAAAATGTGTTCTGTACAATGTACAAGCGTTTTGTTGCTCCTTCCGAAATGTCATATTTATTGTTAATATTGTTGTGGGTTCCTGCTTACAATTATTTTAGTTGATCTTTTAAATAATGGAATAGTTTTCTTAGAAAAGGGACGAGACGGAACAAATCTTGACAAAGAGATGCGGAGTCCTTCTATTGCAAACGCACAAAAGGTTCCAACCGCCTTTGAAGATTAAAGGTTTTCCTCTTGAACTTGTTTAACTCTCTTTAAGCACTTTGTCCGAACCGGAAGTGTCCAGGTGACCAGATGGTGAGGTGGGCCGGAAGTACCGAGGGAGGGGCGGGCGTGGCGGGTGCAAGTGTACGCTATTGATTATCTTTTCTTTTTTCGTTCGTTGCTAAGTGATTATAGAATTTTTTCGGCTCGCAGGGAGGGGTGGAGACTGCCTTGGAAGTAGAGGGTGAGTGGGTGGCCAGACTGAGCCACCCTAGCTCGGCGCTGAGAGCGTAGCGCGGGAAGTGCGGGGGGAGCGAGTGAGAGGGGACGAGATGCAACTATTGCGTCACCGACCGTGACGTCACAAAGTGCACGCTGCAGCTGGCGCACTCTATGTCAGATGGGAAAACAAGGAAACATAACGTCGCGCGGCGAACATCATGGCCGATGCTGTGCTGCATTCGCGGTGTGTGTCGGACAAACGTGCGATCCGTAGGCAGCTGCAGTCGTGGGCGAAAACCATGGTGCACATTGTAGGTGAGTGTAACTGTTCACACTTTGATCAGGTGAAAATTCGGATAACCTAACCTCAAGGTAAGTGGGATCATTGTAGTTATCGGATCAGGAAGTGCGATTGTGTTGTTGTTGTCAAGGCCACTATCAGTACGAGTGTTATCACTGACCTACCTAAATGATAAGACTGTAGAGTAAGAGCCACCTGAGTGAGACACTGTGACTGTGAGACCTTGACGAATATTTAGGCGGATCAGCTGATGAGTGTTGATGTTGTGGTGTTGAGGTTAGGTTAGGTTCGCGCGTTGTTGGGGCCCCTCGCGCGCTGCTCCCCCCTCCACCGCGACTCACTCTTGCACTTCCCCTCCTGACCTACCTCACTGTGCACGCACTGCACTTGGCTCGCGCGGCGGCGCGCCCCCCTTCCCCTCTGCCGCCCTGGCACCGCTCTCTGCCTATCCTCGGCCCAATTATGCCGCTGTTTTAACCCATAACGCTGCGCTCCACTTCCTTACGCGCGATTCCACGGAGCATTCCGAAACTCAAGTTGAACTGTGCGTGTGTTGCTTGCTCTTTTTTTCCCTTTGGGCTTGTATTATAAAAACTTGATTAAGTTATAAAATAGTTGTTGCATTTTCTTACTTTATATTATTTACTCTTTCCATACAAACTCTTCAATACAAAAATCAAAACTTTTTCTATTTCATACTGTTAAGTACTAAAACTCAGCAAACATTGTTAAACAATAGTATTAAATAAAACACCCGATTTCTACTGATCTACGTTATGATATTTTTACTGACATTGTATTTATAAATTAAAATATAAAAATGAAAACACCAATATTGTTTTCAAATATCTTTATTGAATAAAGTACACATGAGAACACCTCAAACGTCAAAATTAAAGTATTTGAAAATCTGATAAAAGCAACCTTTTATAAGACCATTCCACAGTTATTTTTTTCAGTAGACTGTGCATATTACTACAATATTTTGACGGACATAATTATAAAATTGTAACATAATAGTTACGGTATTATTTTTTGTAAATCGTTCTAAATAACTTGCAGCAATCTGCCTGTTATTTTTCCGATGAATAAAACCATTAAAATTAAATCAGGAATTGACGTAGTTAAAAACTGTATAAAGTTGTTGTCTATCTCTATTATTGATTTAGATTTTATAAATAAAACACTTATTTTATCAAATCCATTTGTTTGAACCAATTTTAAATATTCCTGTTGGTGAACCTGCTTCATAATAACAATTTTCAACGAGACATGTTTTCTAGGACTCCAACTCATGAGTTTGATTCATACTTTCAACATTTTGATTACTTTTTCCAAGTTACTTCTAAATTTCTGTATGTAAAGTTAGTACTCTGAGAGGAAAAAGGACTTATTTCTGCGAATGTTTGTGATTGGTGACAAGTCTGGTTCGGTTTATGGACAATTAATGAACTGAATCGTCAGGAACTTGCAGGTGGGTGGAATGTTTGGTGTTTGGTGTTAGACTAATTGGTTAGAAATATTCAAAAGTACATTTTATCTCTACGTTGTGAAATTAAATCGTCCATCCCTACACATGCTACTTTGATATGGTTATGTTTCATTTGAAATTTTAAAATCTTTATATTTTGTACCCAACCTTTCGAGGTTGAGTGGTAGAGAGGACGTTGTAGTCCTAACTTCGCCTCGTTAAACAAGACAAACTTTACCTTTTACCCAGATACTATTTTAGTGAGCATTAATACCCTCAAATTTGGATTACATAACAAACTTACCTACTCTACAATGTAACTATGTACAACCGTACAAGTATTCATCTAATCCGACATGTTAAACTTTCGTTTCGTAACCTATCTCAGATTTTGGAAGCATTCCACAAGATTTAATTATTAATCTAACATACTATCAGCCAGTCGACTAAACTTGAAAATACAGGAACTTATCGGTTATAACACATTAAACAGCTCGTACGTAATAGACAGTATGTACCCACCACAGCAAGTGTTGTGTTATCAAAGATGGTCTTGTGATAAGAAGGAGTGGGGGCAAGAGAGGGGGGATATTGTGTCGATATTGCACAGTCGGGTATATGAGATATTGACCAAGAGGTAGTGTCGAGGAACCAACACCTTTTCAATTCATCCGGCCAAAAATTTCAGTTTGCAAAAGACCATTCGATTCATCTCAGTTCGTCATGAATTTAGTAATTCATATTTTGGATTATTTACTATAGCTTAAGTTAGTTGGATTATTACCGTCTGTGTATGGGGAAAACTGTAGACACAATTTGACTCCTTTTTTTCAAAACTTAAGTACTTTAAAGACGAAAACTATTCTGTCAGCCTACTAAGTATATGTAGTTAGGCATAATCTACGCGCAAGACTTTCAATCGAACCATACTTTATACGTCAATTAAATTTGTAATTATCGAATTTCCTTTAGAAAAATATTCATGCCCTCAGCATGGTAAGACCCAGACTCGGGACCATGGAATAAGCACCGACCTTGACCCCCAGAACACGTTTTGAGCATGTTATATATATATATAGCTTTTGCACAGTTTTCAATTTTGCTCTCGTTAAAAATACAAAATATACGTGTTTGCTCTCTGTCGCACTATTTGTCGGATTTTCATGAAATTTGGTACAAGTGTTCCTTTTGTAATTTTCTCGGTGACATTCGTTAGCCAGCAAAATCGGGCCACCAAAAGTACTCTTATGGGGAGTTTTGTTGAAAAGAAGTGGTTTTAATTATGTAAAATGAGTTAGTTTCATCCCATTTTATGAAAGTAAAAATAAATTCGTATTTTAATAATATTTATCATGTACTAAAAAGTATGAAAATCCATCGATTTGATTCAAAATGGCGGCCAAAAAAGTGAAATTTCGCTTTAACAACCTTATGAGTACAGTAGTCTGATTTTAAAGAAATTTAAAATTAACGTAAATTGACGTTTTCCCTTCACGATACGTAAAAATAAAACAAGTAAAGGAACACGTGGTAATAGAACGCCGAATGCCAGAGCGTGCTGTGGACGGAACAAGGAGTAACAAAATTGCTAAAGAAATTCGATTTCCTCGTGCAAGCGGCGCTTTAGCAGCTTAGCTGCGCTTCGGCCTGGTTTAGAAATAATCTCGTATTATCAAAAACTCCCCGCTGTCATTTTCGCTGAGTGTAAATATTAGTAAATAAATAATTTATTGCGTTAGCATGTTTCCTACTGCAAGACAATCCTGCAAGGCATCAGGGCACTTTTATGTCATTTGGAATTTTGTTGTACCGTTCTGTGCCTCCCAGTTGGGTATAGTTCCCTTCCCTCTAGTTTTATAAGAGTGATAGTCAATTCCCTCTATCCGATCATATATTGACTTTAAAAGAAGATGAGGAAAAGAGATTTGTTCAAAGATAAAGACTAGTAGAAGGGCCATCACCTGTTTCAGATTTTGGAATGATAGCCTGAATTGTCTCTCCCATGCTGTTTTTACATTGTTCTCGTTGCTTCTTTTAGGAAATCTAAATTCTGGAACAGTTTATGTTCGAGCCCAGGGTTGAGGTGAAGGCTTCATAGTAATGATCTTTTCCTTTTGATATTACTTTTGGATGTTACTTTGTTCACGCGGAAGATTTGAAATGTCCATACACGCAGAAAACCCTCTTATAATCTCAAATCACAACATTTTACCTTCTTACCGTCAATATGTATCTTGATAAATCAAACCACCACAGTACGTGGTTATTATTAACGAGAGTTATATCGATTCTCAAGAGTGTGCGTGATAGATTGATGACTGAGATAAGGATTGCTGCATGATCCGATGACAGAACTCGGCCTGGTCTGGAGTCTGGCCAAGAATGAGACAGGCAAGAGAGCAAGAGAGACACGAGCAACAGATTGTTAGAAGAGGGGGTTGTTTACAGGCTGGACAATATACAAGGGAGGAAATAAAAGACTGGACACCGCAAAAGGTGTAGATTTGGACATAGTTTTGATTTTGTAAGTGTGAGTGTTAAGAAGAAATGCTCATGTTAACAACGATTTGAAGTTATTTGCTCAGTTTTGATGAACGGTTTTAACGTTACTCAAGTTGTTTGAGTGTGAGTAAATTTGTGCATATGTTCAAATCAAATGGTATTCATAGAAACTAGCCTTCGGCCAGCTGGGGGTGAAGCCCCAGACCGCCACTTCGGCCTGCGGCCTCAGTTCCGTTCGCTTCGCTCACGGTTCTGCTATACATTTCAGTTAAGGTATTTCCTTGACAGTTGAAACTTATAAACTGTTATTGTTATTATTTGTTGATGTTTACATTTACAGCAGCTAGGCATTTTTAATACTTTTCCCATATGTTTTATTTATTTACATGCTTAAATCAAAAACAATGTTATTGCATGTGTCAACATTCACTAAATATTTTGAAACAAATAAAGCCGAATTGATATTTTTATTATTATGGATATGAAATGACATGATAATGGAATGAATACAGCTGGTCATGAATAATGGAATGAATGGGTATGATACAAATTTTAAAAAGGCAATCAAATAAAAACTTAATACGACATCAGAACTTAAGACATGTTTTATATTGTGAAATATGTTTATATATTTTATTAATTGTAGGCTCCTACACATACTCTTCTATCTTCTTCCCAACAGCCTGATAAGAACTCCTCAATCGAATAAAATTGTTTCACCATAAAAAACTCTTTAATTGTTGTTTAAACTTTGAATACTATCTATGGTTTTTATATTTGTTGGGAGTTTGTTGATAATTTTGACGCCAAATTGCATTGGCAAATGTTCAAAGACAAGAGATAATATCTCAAGCAAATTTAAATTCTTAACATTGTCAAAAAAGTAGTTTGTCCACGCATAACTCCTCTTAGATATAAATACGTCGATTGATATCTCTAATGAAAGAGCATGATTCACTGAGTGTTCTTAGACCAAAACGAACAATTTATCTCAGAACCTGAGATATGACAGGACAAAGCTAAGAAAACATTGGAAAAAGCCTTTTGAGTATAATATAGGTCTAAAGCGGCTCAGATAGTCTCAGTGATCATCTGATGATACCCGCATCAACTCCCACCATCGTTTAGACATATCAGACCATCACCTGCGTGGTTCGGAAGTCGTTAAGCCGTTGGTCCTTGTATTTCCATTGGTCATTGGGCTATTAATTAATGACCCATTCTAAGGAAGAATCGGCCTTAGTTTGTAACAAGACTACACCTCATAACTCATTACTACCACTCATCACACTCATCCTTCACCACATATTTGCCAAAATACCCTCATGATGGTCGGCATCTCAAATAGTGATAGTGATGAGAAGGGCGAAAGTTAAATAGATTAGATGTTCATCAATTGTTTTAATACATAGATATGTGATAAAGGTTAACTGAAAGAATAATATGGTAATGATTTTGACAACAAAGATACATTCCAAGTAGGATAGATGCATGCCACACATGTTTTATTTCGCCCGTTGAGTTGACGCTGCTTGAATGAGGCTACGAGGAACAAGGAAAGCTATCTTGTTATTGCTATTAGAAAATGGTGCTTTGCTGTAAAGTTCAAAATGTTTGTGGTGTGTAGCTTTGTTTGCTGTGTTTTGTAATCCTAATATTTTCTAAAAAATGTATTGTTCATTCAAAAATATATAATAGGAGGTATAATTACCTCAGTCCCTAACTGAACTGAGAAGAAACTTGACCCCTGGCCAAAAGCCCATACTCGAAGCACTAAAGTTCTATCAGTTAAAGTTGAAAATTACTTGGAATTATATACTGCAGTATTTTGTTTAATTTTTAACAATGTTGTGAAGTCAAAAAAATGCTGCAGGTTTAAAAGTTTATGGCGCACGGTTTTCCATTGTTAATGATCAATAATGCGATGAAAACCTTTAAAATAAAACAAAGAAATTCGCCGATCAACTACAAACTTCAAATAAATAATTACTGTGGGACTTAATTAAGCAACAAAACCAGACAGTACTGCCACGACAGTGTTCCAAAAATATCTTAGCTCAATGTTAAATCAATGATATAATCCTATTACTCCTCAATATTAAGTACTCAGCGCTACCATTTCATTCCTTCTCCCTCTTAAGAGTGCACAGTACCTGTCGGCCATTTTTTGTCTGATAAGAACGATGTAAAAACAGGTATTTTCTTGAGACACTTGACGCTTACAACTTTCATCAGATCATTTTTGAAATAAATTTTATTTGAAAGTTGACAATCACAAGTGTTTTATGCAATAAAAATTTCAAAAATAAGAAATTCAAATACAAATTTTCTTTAATTTTTGGATTTATGTCACGGTTTTATAAAAGAAAAATGGAAACCCGGCTCAGCGGAGGCACTAAAACAACTAATGCACTTTAAAACAAAGTTTTATTTCATAAAAATCGGATTAAAACTGTAGGCGTGAAGTGTCTTAAGAAAATGCTAGTTTTTATTCATTGCTCTTATGGGAAGAAATTCAAGGTCACAGCCACTACTGCGCAGCCTTAAAAAATCAGTAAAACTCTTAACTTTCCTACTTCAAATCCATAACACGAACAAAGAGCTCTATCAATTACGATTTCCGCGAAGCAATTTCCACAGCACAAAACGCTAGATTATCTTCGCGAAATTCAACCAGCCAATTATAAATCGTCCATTAATCTGATGTATGGCGGACAGGTCTAGTTCCTCCATTCCTAACGAATAGTGTTCACACCGTCCCAGTTCCAGGAAGCGACACATCTGATCTCGTGGACGAGGAACGGCGGAACGGACCGCGCGCATTACAGGGCAATTTAAATGCGATCGTTATTAAATCATGAGGTGACAGTAACAACAATGATGGATACTGATACCCAGGTGGGAAAACATATCTGACGTTCGCTGACGATGTTGCAGTGTTTTATGAGGTTTCTTGGTAAGGGTAGTTTTGCGGATTTGCTGCTGTGATTTGTGCAACTACTTTTGCGAAAACCATTAAGATCAAATTCTTTTAGGTTGAGGATCTAAAACTATTCCGTGTGTTGCACGTTAAATAAAGGTTACATTCTAAAAATGAAGGAGGGAAGGCCACTCAGAAAATGTGGCTTGATTTTCACTCTTTTGGGAATGGTTTTCACTCATTCATATTTAGTGTGTATTGCAACGCCTTTTACCTAGCTTAAATTCACACATGAAATTAAAATGAGTTATTTTGTCCCTACGGAGGCGTGAAAATAATTAAACATAAATCCTCTTAAGACAAAAAATATTTTCCTGTTTGCACTTATGCAAACCGAACACTTGACATGTACGATGGCACGTCGCCAAACGCCCGACTAACCTTTCCTTGTCTACTCACCGGAGGCCCACCCATGGGCGGACCCTCTAGCAGCTGAGCATAGACGTCCATCCATACATAGTTCATAGTGCAGGGTATTGGCTAACATTGTCCTGTAGCCAACATTGTCGCTAGGTAGTAACAAAGCTAATTCACATTAGGGGAGACGAAAGTGTGTTAATACAAGCGCTGTCGTGAATAGTAGCGAATTTTCTGTAAACGGTGGTTATGGTTAAGGGTGGTAAAGGTGGTTAAGGTGGTTTACACCGCAGGTGCTCTTTTAGGGGGAGTTTCCCACAAAAATAGAGTTTTAGGCTACAGCAGTTGTTTGGGGGGAAACTTTTCCCCGAAGAGGCACTTCCGCTGAACCGATTTTTTTCGTTACTGATTTTAACCTAAAAATTTACAACAGGAACATTTGTATTACATTTTGTGCAAATAAGACAAAAAAGCTACTTGTCGAGTGGGCACAGACACATAAATATACAAGAATATAAAGTGTTACTGATGTGTAATTTAGGTATAAAGTTACAATTTGTCTCACAGTAGGTGCGAACAGTTTTGTCCACGACGTTTTGTTCTACATCGCATACAGGGTGATTCACAAAAACAATCTATAAACATTCCTAAAATTCTTAGTTACTCCGGTAGCCGCCATTTTGTATTTTTTACTTATATCTCCAGAACGGTTTGACCGATTGCATTCAAACCTGGTAGGGTGTTTATGTGTCCCAAGGGCAATTTAAGAAAAATAATTATGTCTTCAAACCATACAGAAACAAAATGGCGGCTGTTTAGCATTTGGTAAATGTACGTAAAAATCTTTATGTAAAATTATAAAATACAACTTTTTTACTCTAGTAAGTTTTTGTATTATTCGCCATTTTCATGGTATTCAATTGAAAAATTTAAATAGCCGCCATTTTGTTTCTGTGGGTTTTATGAAATAATCTTTTTTTTTATTTACCTTATGACACATAAACACCCTACCAAGTTTGAATGCAATCGGTCAAAAGCGTTCTGGAGATATAAATTTTAAGTAAAAAAAATGGCGGCTATAACGAATTTTAGAACCCATGTTTATAGGAACTTTTTTCATTGCATTTTTGAATCACCTATTTTCTATGGAAATTTGCTAATAAGGCAGCGTACGAGTATGTGGTGGTTTCAAGGTTCTTGGATGCGATGACACGTCGATTTCTAGCAGGTTAGATTTCAGGTTACAGACTTGGTCGTGTGAATCAATCCCTTCGCACACATATCTTGCATACAATTACGTAACATGCAGGAAAAGAAGAAGATGCACTGAAATGGTTCGTGTATTTTATAATTATTAATACAGTATATTGCAAAGAAATATCTCATCAAAAAATATCGTGAAACCAAATCGACAAATTGAGGAACGAAAAGGAATAGCCGCAATTTTGGTGCTTTGCGTAAAATAAATTCCTATTGTCTGGTCAAGTGTATTTTAAAAATCATATCCATGATGGAACAGCTGTTTTACAACGCTATCTGCTGAAAAATGCCAATGAAAAAACTATACAGTAAAGCCCAATCATTTATAAAATTTATGTTGATTTAAGAAAACTCATTTCTTCTATGAGTTATTCCAGTTTGTGAAGAAAATACGGAAGCCACTGGAAATTTGAAAAGTTTTCAGTCTGTAGGAAACGAGTTGTTAGCGCCAGAAACGAAAAAAATAAATAACACGAAGGAAGTTCATCAGCAGGTTTGTAAAGTATTTCAGAAGAGGGATTTTCACGTTAATAAGATAATTTCCTCTTTGTTCCATTCTTTTCCTGTACTGCAAGACCATTTAAGACTTCATCCAGTTCTTGATTGCCTTTGAAGCGTAGTTGAAGAGGAGTGGAGCCTATATCTTTACAATATTGTAGAGATGCCATGGAACTGGGGATACAAAGTACAAGTAGGACCTTATGAAAGGGCCAGAATTAGCTATTAAATAGAAAAGAAATCAGTTACGTAACAAGATCAAAAGATTAGAGTTTAATGTAACTTTTTCTTTGTTTTCAATTATTGTTGCATTTGCTAATGAAATAGCAGTTCAAGTTAATTAAACTCTTTACATTACAATTTCTTATCAGTTCTATTTAGTGTCCTCTGCTTATTTCTAAATTGCAAATTGTGAGCAATACGTCCAACTTTACAATTGAGGAGGTTAACCAATTCAAAGTAATAAATAAATCAATAATATACATGTAAAATTTACGAAATTCTTTTGCGAAATATATTGGCGAGCTTAGCAACGTTGCAAAATAATTTAAAGGTTAACGGGTCAAGACCTTTTTGTCGAATATTCCTTTTCCAAAATATTATTTGACTCTTTTAGTCAAATATGATATATCATATGTTTGGTGATATTCCTAAATTTTGGAGAACACCCAACTAAAGACACTATTTCCACCAACAGTAATCCCTAGATTACATATGCCAAACCTGACATTGACTCAGCACTGATGTCTCATGAATGAGCGAGAATGTCATGAATGGACTGACCACTAGACGCATGGTCTGAGGCAGTCTAGTAGCGGCGGAGGCGATACATACAGTATGAAGAGGTGTCAAGAGGGGGTTGAGGGGAGTGTTTACCCCAAACAATCAATGTCCGGCGCCCCCAGGACCCCCCAAACACCAAACACCACAACACTGCCAAACTTTCACACTCTTGAGTCCTGACCACTCTTTCTCTTCCTCAACAAGTTCTTTGTAAGGGAATGTGGTGGAGTAGTTTTTTGTTTTGGTCGGTTGTGTTGTAAAGAAGTGGCTATTGAAATGCAATCTTAGCAAATTTCTTACGTGTCTACTACAATTCTCGTCGAAATTTCGTCAAAAAAGTTCAAAGTCTATTGCTGATATTTTCACACTTAAGTCCTGTTTAACCGAAAATATATACTTGGGCCACATTGTAAAGTGTGTACAATATAATATCTCTTCTTTTGTGGTCACCTTGAGAATGGTTTACCACTGAAAAGTATAGTAGTTAAATTTTAATGATTCTTTAAGTTTTATAAACAGTAAGTCACTTGTTTAAAAGTTCAATAGTAAAACCTGGATTCGTCTCGAAAAAATTACAACCTTCTAAAAATTCTGAGCTCATTAAAACTTAAAATCCTACACTCAACAACAATGTGTTAAATTTCCCAATTAACGAAATACCTCACTTATGTGATACAGGGTGAGTATTTTGAAACATCGATCTCAAGACACTACGACACAGTAATCAAACCAAAATGCAGCAGAAAGGAGAACTAAAAAAAGCTCGTTCTGAAAGGATGGAAGGACAAAAAACAACTTCTGATTAGTCAACGCCAAATATATGTCCAATAATAATAAAACACCATAAAGTCAACGAAAAGCTTTTCCAACAAGACAACAGACTCAACTCCAATTACTTACTCCACCGTAATTACTCTCGGAAGAAAATCTCTCATAAGCGTTAACGATTTCAGTGCCTCAACACTACAGTTTACAGCTTGGCAGTAGGCTATTCACAGCTACAATGCGAGTGGGCTAGGGCAGCTGTAGCACTATTGCTAGTTATGTGCTAGTCCCAAGGTCCCCATTATCACGCTTTGCTGTCGCTGTTTTTCTCCTTCTTCCTTTCTTGCCACTTCCTTATTACCCACAATGCCCGGTTCCAAGATGGCGGCCAAGTTGCCCAATAACCGATGCTTACACTGCGCACGACTTTGTTCATGGTTTAATTTATGTTTGGCTGGTGGGTTTTACCTCAGGAAGGTGGGTTTGAGTTGTTTATCCTTTGTGAGATGGTGTTTTTATGTAAGATTATTTATCGCCGATAATTTTTTTTAAGTTGCCTCCTGTGTGTAAAAATGAGTTATTAGCCTGATACATTAAAGATATCTTCGTGCTAGACTATGAAAGAAGGATATTCTAGTTTCAAACATAGCCAAACTGCTACCGTGAATCCTAGCGAATTTTCTGTAACGAGGAGATGGTATATACAGGGTCATCGAAAAAGGTGTACGGGATTTGAAAGTGAAATAAAAATGTTAATATAATTTGTAGAATTTTTATTTTTACATCAAAAGACACAGCAAATCTTAAATTTTTTTATGTAATTAAAAAAGTTTCAATGTGAGCTTTGAACGCTTTGTAATGGGGGCTGTTGCACGACACACATCTAGCCGATAGTCAACCTCCCGCCAGGTGTTTTGGAGCATTTCAGGAGTCACCGTTGAAATGGCTACGTTGATTCTTCTTCTTCTCTTATCTCTTCCCTCAAGTTGAAGAAATTGAAAGGGGAAAAGGCATTAATGTCATTTTCCAGCAGAATGGAGCTCCATGTCACTACAGTCTAATCGTCCAAGAAGTTCTCAACAACAGATTTCCTGATCGTTGGATTGGGAGGAATGGTCCTGTTTTGAGGCCACCTAGGAGTCTTGATTTGACGCCTTTAGATTTATTCTGTTGGGGTTACATTTAAAACTTAGTTTTTGCTGAGAAAATACGTTATCTTCAGCACCTGAGAAGAAGAATCAACGTAGCCATTTCAACAGTGACTCCTGAAATGCTCCAAAACACCTGGCAAAGATTTGACTATCGGCTAGATGTCTCTCGTGCAATGGGGGGAGCTCACATTGAAAAGTTTTTAAATACATTAAAAATTTAAGACTTTTTGTGTCTTTTGATGTAAAAATCAAAACTCTACCAATTATATTAACGTTTTTATTTCACTTTCAAATCCCGTACACCTTTTTCGATGACCCTGTACACCGGAAATGTCCTTATGGGATTGGGGTCGTTTCCCTTTAAAAATGGGTTTTATTTATAAGAGCTGCGTTTATGATCCAATGTTGATGAAACTTAGTGCTAATGTAACCAACACGTCTACCAAAAATCAGCAACAAAATCCATTCAACCAAACCAAGATGGCGGTAAAAACAATGTTCTGCCGCCGTCATGGCCTTTGTAGATTTATGTTGGGTTCGTGTACATAAATGCCAAGTTTCATTGAAATAATAGTTTTTTTATTCCTATACAACTCAGCAACTCTGGTTTGTGAGCCCTAGAGTTTCGAGGATGGGTTGGTTAGGCTAGGTCAGACTACGTCAGCGCTCGTAGCGGATACATCTGTTATCACTTGTGTAACTCTCATCTGTGACAGCTGCATTGTCTGTCTGTCTGACCGTCTCAACAGCTGATACGTAATCACACCGCACCACAGATTACGGCCAATCACATAAACACCTTGCTAATTCACCTCGCGTAATTTCAGCCTCTTTGTTTGTACATGACAGTTTAAATGTGTAAACAATATGTTATTTATCAAAACTCTCACAATTACTGAAAATTACACTCCAATGGTTGTCTTATTGTTAATTGGTAGATAATAAAATATACTAAAAAGTAAGATTTGAGGCTTTTTGCTTGTCAACTATATTTCGAAAAAGTACTAATCCGGGCGGATCCGTGGCGGATTGGTATCGCGCGCGACTCCGGAGCTCATCACTCCGGTGGCGCGGGTTCGATCCCCGCGCACTATTTGTAATGTGACTAATTCGGTGACGCTAGGTAAAGGTCGAGGTTGAGTGGTAGAGAGGACTTTGCAGTCCTAATTTCCCCTCGTTTAACAAGACAAACTTTACCTTTTTTACTAATATTACTAAAGTCTAGGCAACATATTTTGGTGTTTGTGTACAGAGGAGACCTTCGACTATACAAAATGTAATGCAATACTTATCTATCTATGCCAGTATGATTACAAATATTCTAAAATGTAAAACCTTAGCATTGCCTTTCTTGTCTGCAGTTTGAGGTGTACATCGACTATTGGTATCGACAATTTGTGTGTGTATCTTATTTCAAACAAGAAACGGTTGCTTTGGATTAAAAATGCTTGAAGAGTCTACTTTAATCTTTTAAATAAGATGTAAGTTAAATTTGCTTCCATAAACTCTGCTTCCTCTAAGTGTTTAAATGTAAACTTTACGGTGATATATTTTAATTGAGTACAAAATACCATCTCATTTAAAATATTTTAAGATTAATTCAGCCACAAAAGTATTTTCACTGGGAGTTTCAATAACGTATCTAGTGCTCCATAGTCAATCTATGACTCTAGTCTTGATTTTAATTTCAAATAAACTAGATTCTGCGGTCAGGGTTTCTAAAGAAAAATCCTACACGTGTTAATGAATATTCACACATTATTGTCTTACCGAGTGACTTCCTTAATCCATATTGCAAAGGGAAATTCCATCCCACAATTTAGTAAGTGTATTAGACGCGTTCCCGCGAAAACTAACACTCGCGACTGAAAATCGCGCGTTTAACCAACGCCAGAGCAATAACCTAACCTAACCTAACCTAACCTAACCTAACCTAACCGAACCTAACCGAACCTAACCTAACCTAACCTAACCTAACCATGGGTCGCACAGGCAAGCGGATACGGTTTCCGTGTTCAGCGGGTAGTTTTACATAAGTTAATATTCGGGGTGGCCCCAAAAACTCGTTCTTTTATGGTATTTTTTTACTATTTTGTTTATTAGCTATACAAAACTGACTTTATCTTAAAACTAAGTGCTTGACCTTATTTTTGCCATTCAGTATGACACATTTCATATGTCTTAGTATGTTTGCAACCATTCCTCAACATTCTCTAGGAGTGCAATCCATTAGAACCGATGTTATGTTTTGCTTCAGATTTTGAATACTTTGAGCTGTAGCCGGAAACTAGTGTCTCGTTCAACTGACCTCTCATACCCAACAAGAAGTCTTGATCTTTCACTTTGTAATGCTTTGTTCTGGGAAACACTGAAAAAAAGAGTTTCAGGCCACCACCTTTAAATATTCAAAATCTGAAACAAAACATATGATCAGTGCTAATGGATTGCACTCCTCGAGAGTGTTCAGGAAACAACAGTTGAGACATGCGGTATGTCGTACTGGAATTGCGGAAATCAGATAAAGAATTTCGTTTTAAGATAAAGCCAGTTTTGTATAGCTAATAAAAGAAACATATACCATAAAATGACAAGTGCCTTTTTTTGGGCCACCCTTTACGTTTCCGGGAAAAGTTTGCCACGACTATACTTGGGCAAAATTAACAATTTACCGAGGACAATTTTGACGCAGATCTTTTTACACATTCGCTGTTTTTGATTCAGTGGAAAATAAATACATTTCACATTAATATCATTAATTTAACGAATGCAGTTATCATGTTACATAATAAATAATTATTTGTTGCTCTTTTAACGGCTAAAAGTCATCTTCACTCAGATATTAAATCCGTGAAACAACACGACATAAATTTTCAAATCCTCCAATAACATTGTCCCACAAACGAACACACACCAGCCCTTATACAGTAGTTTGGCCCAGATATTCTGATACAACTATAATCCATAACGGTGCCATATCTCACGCTGTCCCTGTGTTTAACGCATACATCACTGGTTATTGCGTCTGCCACCAGGATGAGTTAGTGTCGCCACAACACAGATTATTGTCTTATAAATGGATCTTTTCATCACTGGTGAAATGTACTGTAAATAGTGTACTTTCAGTGTGTTTGTGAACGTTTTACCCGCGTATGTTATGTTGAGGCTGCGAGCGGGCGTCAGCATAGAGGAGGCAAATCTGATGAGGAAGGCTGAAGCCGTAGGTCTTTAGTGTGGTGAATTTGAGTAACAAGTAGCAAATTAGAGTATCAATTTCCAGAAGAAATCCGCTTTATTCACGGTAGCAGTGCTTTAGCACCTGGCTTGGGTTGAATTTTAAATACAGTATAACTATATTCTAGTTGTCTAGCTCTTTCGGTTAATACTTCACAATATAAATATGAGTTCGTCCTGTTATTTGCAAACATCCGCTACTGTCGTTTAAAAGACTTAAATTGTAATTTTCTTCGAAGTTTATAATAATTTTTTCGGTAGGATTCTAAAAAATCATGCTAGTATATTTATGACTATATTTACAGTCGTTGAAATAAAATGTGTATTTTCCTCAACACATTGATTACAACCATGATTAAACCATGACTTCTTTGTTAAATCCCAAATATTCTTTGTTCATTCTTATCTATAAACTGCTCGAGATAAAACTGACTACTTCGATGCACTTTTATTATGATATCAATAAATCCGCAAAGATAACGGCTTTAAAAAAATCAAGGTCAATATTATTTTTTAGTTGATACGGAAGTTTGTTTATCCCGCAGATAATGTTTCTGGGGTTGAATTGCTGTGAACGTTTTGTTAGATTTAGTGTTTACTACTTTTGTTTTGAAAATTAAAACATACCAAATTCTAAACGTTTAAGTTCTGATGCGTAGTCGTCTATATGGCACTATACAATATTCGAAATAAACTAATATTAACTCTTGTGTACAGTGTTTGTGTTAAACATTTTTAAAATTAAGCAACACTACCTTATTACGATGTAGCAAATATAAGTAGTGCGAATTAATAAAATACTCTAAATATAAGCCTACATTTACCTAATCAATCTTTTTTCCGTGTTAATAGAGTATGAAACGCTGAGCCCAAAGGCTGAGGTGAGGTTATGAGTGGAGCGAACTAGAGTTAAACTATTGGATTAAAGTAACAAATTGCAAAGGAAATTCACTTTACTCACGTCAGCGGTACTTTATCACTTAGCTGCGTGTCAGCCTAGTTATGAACTAAAACTATAAAATGGTGAAGTGGTGAAGACAGGCAACCAGTATAATTTACCGAACAATAAGAACATTAATTTGTTTAGAAACATTTGGGGAAAAATTCAATTTTAAACCCTGTAGCGTAGCACGGGTACTGTCAGCTAGTTCAACAATAAATTTTCTGTGTATGAAACAAAATTTATGAGCT
This sequence comes from Matsumurasca onukii, assembly GCA_018831715.1. NCBI lineage: Eukaryota > Metazoa > Arthropoda > Insecta > Hemiptera > Cicadellidae > Matsumurasca > Matsumurasca onukii. Next base: position 64,259,937 of record CM032062.1, read on the forward strand.
AATTGTATTCCAAAACTAATTTTAAAATCTTCTCTTTGTACAGTCTAAAATTAGGCTACTATTTTTACCTCTGAAATTTTCAGGTGGATAAATCTGTAAATCAGTATGACATCAGAAAGACATTAAATGGGGGTAAACCAAACATATGTAAACACCAGCGCTATCTAGGACATAATAAGTCAAGTAATGTTTATCATTACAAATAGACACGGTTAACTGCTTATTTCGCGCTATTTGATGGTCCAAAGAGCAAATTTATCTGTTTGTTTTTACACATTTTCTACCTCTGTGGCAATTATCAAGCTTACCAAACTGTTAAATAGTTCTGGAAATGCAACCTTTTATTTGTTATTGTACGCTTAATTGCTTGTTTTGTTATCTATATTATGTAATGTGATTTACTATCTAGATTTAGGTAATTGCGTTAATCTTATTTTCTTAGTTATTTAAGAACATTTATTTTATGGGTTTCATATGAATTTAAAGTCTAAGTAAATTGATCCTTTTTCTATCAATGTTTTAAACCCTTTTATTATATTCTGTTTTATTTCATGTTAGTAGGTTTTGGGATAAAAATACAGTCAGAGAGGGGCCACAAAGGCCTCCGATCCACATTTGTAAATAAAAACCGGTTCTTTCAAATGATCAAATTTTTATTTTGAAACCGATTTTTTGTGGGGCAGGACCACCCTACCCCTTTCTCAGTAAGTCTCACTCCTGTAATCTAGTTCTTCCGGTTCACACGCGTCAAAACATCATAATCAGCTTAAGATATTTCGGTCTCCCTCTGGAGTACCATCTTCAGTCGTCACTGATTAGCTGAAACTGTTGAATGAAACTGTGACTGAAGATGATACTCCACAGCGAGACCGGAATATCTCAAGCTAATTATGATGTTTGACGCGGTGTGAACAGCAAGAACTAGATTCTAGTTGTGACACCGGCCGCGAAGCCTAAGAGTTAAGTCACATTTCCTTCTAAAAATTCTTTCTGGCTCATAATCAACTTGAGATGTATCCCTCGGGAGTACCATCTTCATCTAGTCACTGATTGGCTGAAGCTGTTTGACTGAAGAAAGTACTCCACATCAAGTCCGAAATATCTCAAGCTAATTGTGATGTGTTGACGTGGTGTGAACCGGAAGAACTAGATTATATTTGTGACACCGGCCGCGAAAACCTAAGAGTTAAGTCTCATTTCCTTCCAAAAATTCGTTCTGCCTCATAATCAGCTTGAGATATTTCGGTCTCCCTCTGGAGTGCCATCTTCAGTCACTGAATCGCTGAAGCTGTTTGACTGAAGATGGTACTCCATAACGAGACCGTAATATTTAAAGCTAATTATGAAGTTTGGACGTGGTGATGTGAACCGGAAAACTAGATTACAGCTGTGACACCGGCCACGAAAGGCAAGATTTAAGTCTCACCCCTTCTAAAAATTCTGTCTGGGTAAGTCCTTTGTGTAGGCTCTCTATTAATACTGGTTTTAATACAGGAGGTTCACATTTCTACTCCAACAGATACATTTTATAAGTTCACGGCTACAACAAAAACTACTTTCAAGTTAATATTTGTGCAGTGTAAAACCTAAGCCTGCACTCCGCAATGGCGCAGCGGTATAGGCTACCTTCTGCCCTTATTTTTCATTAGCTATTATCTCAACACAAAACTCAATCTAACCCTCCCCCTCCCACCCCGCCTCATCTTACACTGTTAACCCCCTTGTTCCACGTTAACACTTCAGCCATCTTGGAAGAAAAGAAGGAGTAAAATTCGATATTACTTTTGGGAACGGAACGCCGATTTAGTCCCCCGGCAATCGCGTTAATCAGCACGATTGCCGCTACCGCCGTAATGGCGCTAATTTTAATGAAATCGCGAACCGGGGCAAAGTAGCGACTCGGAAATTGGGGAAATATCGATTGGCAACGTCTTAAGACAGTGGATGCACTCCGCGCTCCGAGGGGAGGTGCAAGGGACCAGTGCGAGTATCGATGGTCGAGTTACCGCTATACATCGAGTCGAATGACACTCGATTTTTACATGCGAAGAATTTGCGTTGATAATTGATTTAGTCTACTTGATTTTTCCTTAAACCTTACCAACAGTTTTTGAATTTAGGAGAACCTAATATAAAATAAAAAAACAAAATATTACAACAATATTAATACAAAAAAATAACTAGGTTTCTTCCAAGTTTTTCCCCGAATTTATTGACAAAATAATTATTAAAAACTGAATTTAACGATAGACTATAATTAAGATTCATCCACTCAACAATAACGAAATTCTCACAGCCTGCACGTTAAAAAATTAGATATTGTTTTTAATTTTTTAAACGCTTTGAAACTGTATTGTTTTTAAATTTTATATTTTTAACAATAAACTCTATATCATAATTATGTCCATATATTACTGTCAAACTGTTTATGCCATACAATTTTAAATAATCAATGCATAGATGAAAATTGGAGTTTGATAACTCTAACGTTAAACCACTATTTGTCATCATTCTATTACCAGTTATATTGTTTACGTTTAAACACTCACTGAACCAACTCGTGGCTGCGTTTGAATTTACCCTTTTATTACATATGTTTAATCATGGGCAAAATTGACTGTGTATCCAAGAAAATAATTAAAAAAGCTTTATCAGCATTCTGATGTTAGACCCTATCTTGTACGTATTTTTTTCTCTCAACTTCATTAATGAAATAAACTAATCAATAGTTTATAATATGGATTCGATGGTATATTGCATATAAATTGTACTCATAAATATTAACTATTTTACAGCTCCGTTATAATTTTCACCATGTCAACAAATCATTTGGTGGTTTTTTTCGTGTCAACGTCTATCCGTACAAAATCCTCCCCCAGAGGATGGTATTTCATAACATTGTTATTAATTTCCGAGTTGCTGACGTTATCTTTTTAAGTTCAATTCTTAATATACGTTATGTTTGTTTCTACTTGTATGTCGCGTTTACTACATTGTCTACTACATATTTTCAGTCGACTCTCGAGTCGATACTCGACACTGGACAAGTGTGATTGCGCCGCGGGAGGGGGCACAGAGCGAGGGGGAGGGGGCCCGAGCATTGCCGAAGTGCAGCGAACTGCACCGACTGCACGGCCAGCAGCTGCATGGCCGCGACTGCAATATTCGCGAGTGCACGCTGTGCATTTTGGTGCATTCCAAGGTTACAGTATATTCTAGCGGACCTCTCCGACTAGTCTTGCAGTCGATTCGTGCGTAGCCGGTCTCCTGCCGCCCGCTCGCTCGCCGTCACCGCTCTCCGCCCTGCGCCCTCTACCCCCGATATTAACCTACAATTTCAACATTTTAGGATGTTTTGTGTTTACTTCTGTGGTGTTTTTTTGAGTGTTTGTGTTTTCTGAAGATGTTTGGAGTCTCCTCGCGTCTGCTAGTTGCTGTAAGTGTTAGTTTCACTGTTTTATTTACATTAATTAGTGAACGGATACTGGTCTCCTAACCTCACTCCGGAGCGCACTTTGTTTACGGCAACCTTGCTCCAGTTCCGCGGTATAAATACTTCATCTCGCCTGACATTTTTCCAACTTATCGCCGCTATTCTTCTTCCGTGCTGACCTATTTTATTCAAACCGTTCTTATCGGATCAGCCGTGCCTTTAAAACTCACTTTAATGTATGAAATGTAAACTTTTTATTTGTAACTTGAACTTATTGTTATAAAAACATTTTGAAACACGTAAGGTATTTTATACATCAGAGTTTTATTACGCGGGTTACAATTTACGTTTCAAGAGTAACTACATTTCAGAGTAACTATTTAAATAAATTATTTCCCTGAAACGTCAAACATTAAAAATAAGGGTTATAAAAGAACTTATAACATATTGATATACATACAATTCATTCATAACTAACTCAAATAATCCGCCTTGAAATTTTAAATAAGATACTGGTTATTAAATCAGAAACTATTGTTTTTAATAATACAAATTGAATACATCGAGTTACAAAATAGTCTATACACAAAGAGCAAACACAGAGAAAGCAGCGAAACTACAAGAAAGTAGACTATTTGAATCATTTATCAAGACATTTAAATACTTCTAGAACTTTATACTCCACAGTTTTATGAAAAGGGGGTTAAAGTGAAATAAATCAAATAAATAGATGAAATGTGTAAATAATATAAGTACGAGATGACAACTTACAACGATACTCGTATGGCGAAGTAAATTTTAATGTATACACATAAATTAAATAGTTCTCAAATCGTTCTGAGAGTCTTTGACGATGAAAGCTACAAATGCATTTGAAAGGCCTCAGAATTAAACTATTTATTTATTAGACAGTTTGATGTTTTCGCATTTCTAAATCATCTAATAAGATCCAGCTTTTCAAGATATGTAAGCTCTCAAACTGTAAAATTAATATTAAATTTAATTCGTTATAGTTTTAGACACAATCAGATTAAACTGTTCTTTTCAAACTTTGAAAATATTCACCTCTTGTGGTTGACAACATCCCTGTGGAAGTGCTAAACATAACTAAATACACCATTGATGTACTTTAAAATATAAGGATACATTGGTCCAGAAAACGTGGGCTCCAGTCCCCAAAAATAATTACATTTTCCATCCATGCATTAAAAAAAATTAATTAAACTGATAAACATTTTCAGTGAAGCTCTAAACCTCCATCTAGTTCACACAAAACAACTTATCCGAAATTTATCTGTATTAGCAACTAATTGTATTTAATCTTATCTGTATAACAATTTTAAATAAGCTATTTATCAAACTAACTTCAATTAAAACACAAACAAACCACTACCTACAAAAAAACAACACGCTAACAATCAATAACCGAAAGTAAAAGATTATAAATCAAAACAATAACTAAATTAATCGACGAAGGTTGAAACAGTGTTATATGTTTGATTAATGCCCAAGCATAGTTGAAACTGCAACGCCAAACTAGCTATGTGCGACAGTAGGCTACACTAGCTAGCTAGGGACTTTGCTATGCTAATTTGATTTGACGCTTTGGCCTAGTTCTTTTTCACCCATTATCATAAGGTTTCGCCGCAATTTCAAACTGTTTCATGTCAAGGTGTGATTTAACTAAAAATTAAACAAGCAAACTGCACAACATGGAGTTAGGACATTTAAATTTGACAGTCATAAAACTAACTAGATAAATGGTAGATTTTATACGTAATGAGTCGAGCATAATTACAATTACCTTGGGATATTAAATTAACACGTTTATGGCTATTCGCTTTTGCTATGTTTTTTAACTTACTTTAGGTTTCAATAATATTGTCGCTTTTTATAAGTTTTGTTTTGGTTCGTTTGGTACTTTATTGTAGGACTAGTGTTTTCCGAATTAATTCTGACTATTTTAATAGTGCCCTTCTTATGAAAAATTTACAAAAGTATCAGGAGTTATGATTAAACTTTATAAGATTTGAAATAAGTCCAACAAAGCAGTCAAACATTGTATTATTAGAATATTGGGTAAACAATGTTTATTATTAGATTTATCTATGAACTCTGCTAGAAGTAAGAAATAATATCCAATATCTGATATAATGTAGAGAAATTATAAATAATGTTAAAAAACATAAAATACAGTATATTAGTCCAGTTTTAAATTCCTCCGTTTGATTTTCAATTAAACTTTAACGGCAAAATTAGTTCTTCATTTTCAATTAATCATCTGTTATGGTTTTTTGTACTTATCATGTAGAAAATGCTTACAAAACTCATATATTTTTTGTTTGTTTTACACGATTGTTCGCATTATTTATTAACTTTTGATCGACAAATAACTAAGATAAATGTTTTCGAATAGGTTAAGATACAGATTACACTCATTTGTATAGAATAAAATAATAAAACGCCTGAATGTTCCACATTACGAAACCCTTCCTAGGGTTAAAACCTGTACATTATTATTACATTTATATAATACCAATTTCAACGACAATATCTTCCAATCCTTAATAGTGAAACGGAAATTAAAAGGTGAACTTTTGTGACTCGAAAAAAACTGTTACAATTTATCAGGCACTGACCCATTTTTCCGATATACGAGATTTCACAGTACCTTTTAAATGTATCTTTAAGATATCTATGTTTGTTGACATAAAATCTTTGTTCATTTTGATTTCGACGTTTCTCTAGAACACTGAACACCAGGTCTAAATAGTAAATAGTCTGATACGACACGAAAACACTTGTAACTTGGTAGTGTTGCATTTTGAGAATATAAATATTTAACAATAAGGAAAAGATGTAGAAAATGATTAATCTACCGTAAGTAAATTGGTTTTATAAAGTGCTCCATTGCGTCGATTTTATAAATACATGTATTATATTCCTTTTTCTAGATTTCAGAGAGTATATAAGAAATTTTATATGAATGAACTTTCACTTGCTCTACTTAAGACGTTTAAAAAGATTTCCTCGCAGCGCTATCTGGGCTCGTGCTTCCGCAGCTGTTGGTTTTGCCGCCTAAACCATTCAGCATTTATGCGCCATCTACCTATTATAAACAATCTTTGGTAGTATTGAAAGGTTTTCTGAACTATCGTCCTGAATGAGATCTTCACCCTTTAATATCTAAGGGTTTGCTCCATTCAAAGTTTAAGAGTTTATTCTATGTTTTACAGGATAGACATACGATGTAGCTGTGGCATAATATTTACCATGTTCCTTAGGCTTTGTTTTAGGTGTAGTGTTTGTTACAATGTATTGTAAGGTTAGATATACTCTGGAAAACTGTTAAAGTTTAGGAGCTTTTCCTCCAGTAGTGACAGGTAAATTCCGAGTTATAATATTGGAAACTGATCTCGGCCACTATTATGAACTTTAAATCTAACAATATTTATGGGGTACAAAAACAATAAAGACAAAAGCTTTACCGTTGCTTTTAAATTTGTCTTAATAAAAACCAGTACAAATTTAATGTTTCCGAAGAGTTTGCTGATAGCCATATTTAGCCACAGCTCTCATATTGTACTTCCTCAACCGTGAAACGATAATTGTACATCGGCTATACTGTAGTTGGTCTAACTTCTATCGGACCTTTTATTATGGTCAGTTGGATTCAAAACCTTCATGTGTTTTCAAATTCAAGAGTAAAATCAGAGATATCGTGAGATAAACCTCACATTTTTTTACAGTTTGTCAGAACGCTGAACTTTGAACTTGTGTGGAACCAAAATAAAAGTATGCGCGTATTCCATTTTAACCAAACTTTCTACACTTACTTGCTTAAACGTATCTTGACTCTCAGGACAAACACAGTAATAAGTATAAAACCGGAGTGATATACATTTTAATGTGATTATGTTATCTCCACAAATGTTCTCATTCAATGAAATTTATTTGAAAAAATTCTATAAGTATTTTTCCCTCAGATTTAATTCTGCCAAATCGTCTTACGGTGGAAACCCTCACAGCTCGTAGGTTTTATCCGTTAGGCAATTTAGTTTGGTTGGACATAGAAAATAAAATACTCATCGAATTTGTGTATTCAAATCATGTAGTTATCTTTCATTGCTACAATTTCCAACACATTTCATTTCCAACTCATTCCTAGTTTGGGAGACAACATAATTAATTCAATTATGTTAATTACTCCTTCATTAACTGTTACTTTGTTCAAAAGTTCAGGTCAGTAAGTAGATAATCTATGTGGGGATATAAGGAAATCGTATTAATTTTGTTCGGTTTCCGTATAAGTTTAACATTGAGCGATATGTTAAATTGTAAAAAAGTGTTCTTTTTAGCTTCCCAGCCGTCTAAAAATTAGATTTTATATATGTATTTTTAACTCGCCAGTCACCATGTGCGGGGACCTTGCGGCAACGAATATCTACCGACCGTTGGCTGAGGCGGGGCTTGAACCTGTGAACTTCGTACCACAGTCTTTCCCGCTACCGACCCAGCCACCATGCCGGAAATCAACTGATGACAAACACAAACTACTACATCAACGCATCTCACAGAAAAACAGGGAGGACGACAATATGAATTTGGACTTTATTTCCCGATTTGCGTTCACAGCAGCGTTTTATATCCGACTGACTATGATAGACCGAGAGGAGAGGAGGCCAAGATGAATTGCACATTGTATAGTGTTGTGAGTGATTATCAATGCCAAGATGCACCGCCGCAACTGCACATAGGTCAAGGCGAAGCTAGAATAATGTCACTATTCACTGACTGCTAGCAAGTAGCAAGAAACAACCTTCCGACCAAATTATGTATTGTCGCTGATAAACTTTCACCAAGAAAACCGCACATTTTGCAAAAATATACAACATGTGTTGCAATAAACCGGTTTAATCCCGTTAAGCTAAAACTGTTAAAACTATGATTTTCTTCTGGATAATACAAGGCTGTTTGTTAGAATTTAGGACGATTTAAGTAAAACCTAGTGTGGCTTAGCTAAACACAAATTGCGTCCAATTATAAAATCTCCGAAAATCAAAATTAAGCGAGCTCAAAGTTTTGGAAAATTTGAGTTGCAATGCGCACAGAGTTTTTATTAAGCGGGGCCAATTTTCATTCTTCCTATAAAGCGATCCAGTCAGCAGTTCAATTTAAACTATAAATACTAGTAATAACTATTCAAACAGTTTAAATATACTATATACGTACTAGTATAGTATACTATAAATTATGAACTAATAGTAGGCCTGTATTCAGTTTAGAATATAAATTAAACATCAGGATTGGATACATAAAAGAATTATGAGTAAATGTTTACAATTTATATTCACTTTAGTAACAAAAATACTTTTAATAAAAAGTCGTATCCTTTTCAATCAAAACTCTTGATTACCATTAGTTTTTAAATAGAGCAAACAGCTTTTAAAATTACACTACACAACATTGTATTGCAAAAACATAAGCAATCTGTTTCGAGAGAAAAAAATCTGCGTTATTTTTTAAACAACAAAGATTACCTATAAATAGAAATAGTCCGGTTTGTTTATAAACCTATTTATTGCAGTGGAAATGGCTTCCCTAAATACACCAAGGTAGCCCTACCGGTTTCTACGAAACAAGACCAAATAATTCAGCGGGAAGCTGTACAAAGGGAGTTTTATGTAATACCTTGTCCCTAACCGGCTTATACAAGAAAACATACAGTATACAAACAGTTAAAATAATACAATATTCTTAATCACGTTATTGACTTAGTGATTGGATTTTTAAATGAATTTTTCTTTTGCTTTTTTCTGTTTTCATATAAGCTTTCTACAACCCTTCAGTTGAAGGCGTAATAACTCAAGTTGTTTTAAGCTGTAGCGTAAATGTGCAATTAGACATTTTTAAGTTAATGCAATATTTAAATTACTGCATTCAACTTCAAAACATTAAACCATAAAATTGACTTTTAGGAGCCCAACTCAAATGAGGTTTTTTCGCTGAGTTTTGCTTTTGAGGATTTGTTAATTATAGAACATAGAGTTGCAGATATCTTTCTTCGTTAGTAAATAAAATACAATTTTTCGGTATCCGAAAGCTGATAAGGCATTTTCAAGCGTCTAATGGTTACTTTTCACCTGAAGACGGGATCAGATTGCAGATCTCGAAACGTCGTATTCTTCTTGTTTACTGACTATAGAAAAATCCACAATAATATTTCAATCTCTGGAATTCTACCATTTTCAGTAACAAACTTCAAACAAAGAGAACATAGTCTATTAAGAGTACACAGTACCTGTCGGCCATTTTTTTGTTCCATAAGAACAATGTAAAAACAAGCATTTTCTTGAGACACCTCACGCCCACAGTTTTTATCAGATCTTTTTTAAATAGCCTACGTTTTATTTGAAAGATAACCGATGTACTGCAGTGAAACCACCTTTTGAAAATTTTATTAGTTCAATAGTGAAACCAAGAAATTCAAATAAAACGTGTCTTCAATTTTTGGTTTATGTCACGGCTTTATAAAAGATAAAATGGAAATTCGGCTTAGCGGAGCCACTAAAATATTTAATGCACTTTAAAACAAAGTTTACTTCATAAAAATGCGATAAAAATTGTAGGCGTGAAGAGTCCCAAGAAAATGCATGTTTTACATTGCTCTTATGGGACAAAATTCAAGGTCATGGTCACTACTGCACACTCTTAATGACCAGCTGTCCAAAATAAACAAGTAGCGCACCTACAGGCATCAATCCCGAACTACACGGAAACTGAAAGTTGGCTGCGAACAAGTATTAGTATTCACTTGGGTTTCTATAGTTAAATTCAATGATTACACACACATAACATATTACACAATTTACAAACCTTTACCTAGCATAATACAAATTCTGAAAGTTTTCTATGTCATACTATGATTCACAACCAAAATGTTGATTTGTGTTTCTACAAACTTCATCCTAAAATCTATAGACCCTATCAAATATCAGGTGAAATGTGTCATCACCAGGTTATCTAAGAACACTCCTCTAAACCATATTGAATGATATTTCGGCTTTAGCCACTATAATATACACTGTAAACAGATATTATCTTTGAGAGTGTCAGTGAACTCTAATTTGTTTTGTTTTATAGTACAATATTGCACATTAATCAAATGCGATGTATTTTTGCAAGTGAACAAAACATCACCATTTGAATAGTGTAGATAATTTTAGTAAGTGTTAGTTTAGTCAAACAGATCAGGGTTAATTATAGCCCCATTTGAGAAATTTTATTTTTGAATTTGATTTTCAGAGCTCTATATAGAGGGTGTCCAGTAATTACGGGATCAAACTTCACCAGGTGATTTATCAAGTCAAAATAAACAAAAAGCTTCCAATAACACATAGTCCTATCTCGCCTAATGTTTTCCGTCTGTCTGTGTTTTTCACTCAATAATTTTTATCTCCTAGGTCAATTAAGTTATAAACTAAAACCTTTGCACACTTGTTAATATAATTAAAACCAATATTTAAAATAAATTTGACTAATTTTCACTTCTGGTTTAAAAATGGTAGCCATTTTAATTGTTTTAAGCTTAATAACTCAAAACCTTTAGTCTTTATGGTAAATACACAAGAATAACAATACGTGCCAAATGCATTTACAAATATTTTAATACCAAGTTTGTTGTCCTGTGATAAATAGTAACGGAGAAATATGAGTTTTCCTGTGCGCACTCCTTTGTTAACATTTAAGAAACATGTATAAATACAGGAGTGCGCTCAGAAAAACTTAAATTTCTCCGTTAATAACGGTCTCAGAACAATAAACTTGGTCTTAAAATGTGTGTAAATACATTTTACACATATTGTTATTCTTGTGTATCTACTATAAAGATTAAGGGTTTTGAGTTATTAAGCTTAAAAAATTTAATATGGCCACCATTTTAAACCAAAACTGAAAATTAGTCAAATTTATTTTTAAATATTGGTTTTAATTATACTAACAAGAGTGCGAAGTGTATAGTTTATAATGACCTCGGAGATAAAAACTATTTAACGAAAAACACAGATAGACAGACAGACGGAAAACTAAGCGAGATAGGACTATGAAATAGGAGATTTTTAAAATTATGAACTGATAAACCACCTGGTGAAATTTGATCCCCTAATTACTGGACACCCTGTACACTTATATTAAAACAGTATTAATGAATAATGTACAAAACAATATATTGTCGTTTCGTTTATAAGTTTGAAACTTGGACGACAATTCTCTGCATGGTATTATTGTAAAAATCAGGGTCAATGTCTAAACGAAATAAAGTAGGTATCTTAATTTTCGAAATTGCTTCAAACCATTGCACATGAAGTTTTAGTACGATTATAATAAATTTATCCTGGGGTTTCTCTATCAGGAATATTAACTTTTCACTTTGTGCGTTTGTAAAACAAATTTTAAAACTGCCCACCAAAATCAGAGATATATTGTTGTAGGCTAGATCAGTAAGCTATTTTATTCAAAATTATTTTGAAATGCATAGTTGTACAATGAACAGTAAGTGCTAGTGCTTTGTTCTAAAGTAATGATGAAAAACTGTAAAACTTTTACTATCAATAAAAACACTCTTATCTGGTGGTAAACACTCAATAATAATCTTGATTATGGTTTTGCCAAACACGTTTATTACTTTCACTTAATTGTTCAGCTCAATTTGGCTCGATCTCTCTCGCTTGCAGTGGTGCTGAATGCTTGGGCGAACTACATTAGTTGAATCATGCTTATTTAAAATACAATTTTAGGATTAAATCAAGGTTAAATTATTGTAGCTACTATTTCCTTAAGTTGTTGTTTGCGAATTTCTATAAGAAATAGAGCGAATCATTTCTACCGCCTTATGAAACGAAACGTCGTAGAAAAAACGAACAATTTAAATTATTTTTTTAAATTCGTCAATAAAAAATACAATACTGTGTTGACAAAAAAAGTTGAAAATGATACAAGAAATGGTGAAATGAATGAATAAGTACCATTTTTGTGAATAATGTACCGCTGATAAGGAAATGAGAGGGGTTGTCTTAATTTAAATAATGTTATAAAAATTAATAATATATGAATGAAATTAAATCTCCTTCAACGAATTTCACTACAGAGTAAAGAGCCATAGCCAGCAAGTGTTTTAGGTTTTTACTGAATCAATGACAAACCGTTTGAATTTATGTTTGTGTGTAATCACTTTTCGGTTTGAAATGTGTGTCCGTTTTCACGAAATTTGTATAAATGTTTCTTATATGTATAAGTATTCCTCTAGGTTAAGTTTGATTAAAGTTTAAACCATATTTATAATTTGAACCATCATAATGGTGGTGTTTATTAAAGAAAATCAGAAAAATCCATTCACCAAAACCAAGACGGCGGCAGAAAGGATTTTGGTTTTCATAATACTGATTTGGTTGATTGAATTTTGGTACGCACAATTTCTACGGAGACAAATATTTTCATATCAAGTTTCATAGGAAATCTGATCTTAAATGTTTTTTTTATAATTAAACCACACTAATTATCTGTTGATTCACTAGGACTCACAGTAGCGCTTCTGACGACACGCTTCTGGGTTTCAAAGCAACAAGCAAAGTCCAAGTGAAGTTATCCAGTTAGTGTTTGCACTCAGGTTGTAGATATTCAATCAATCTGGCTTTATACTACGTTAATAGGCTGCAAAGTGCGAGTAATCGACTAATTATTCGAAAATTAATCTATGCAAATAAGTTTATATCTACGTTGTACGCGATTGTTTGTGCATAAAGCATTGGTAATAAGAAGGTTTTATTTGATTGGTCAATTATTTGCTGAGGTTTATGCTAAAATATTTGGTCGTGTTCATCCTATTTTCAAAACTGTTCGTAGCGTAAATCTGTAATACATACTTAAAATGCTACTCTTAAATACATACAAATGAGTCCTAACTACTTGAACTAAATTTATCATTGAATTTCGATATAAATAGTACACTACGGAGTATTTTTAGCCGAACCAAGATGGCAACGGAAAGTCGTTTTTGTCATTGTCCTCTGAAAACAGGGGCTTTAGTGTAATGTTTTGAGTTAGTAAGGGTAAGTTTTTTTACACCTAGATAAATAAAGTATTGTTCTGCTGATCTTTTTGTGGCATGGGCATGAGCTGGTTCAACGAGTTTGTTTTAATTATTTTGAATTTTAACACTCACTTATAGTAAATCAGTATAACAGCCGTTTCTTCAAAACATTATGATTCAGACTGCTGAGTTCAAAACCATGTTTAATTAATAGTTTCTTTATAATATTAAAACATTTATTGGCATTTTTCTTATTATTATTATTTGCATTATAACGAAAGGTATCGTTCATCACTCGGCCCGAAAGTGTCTTTTTGACCCCAGGTCATTAACTTCAACTCGTGTCAAAAAGTGTCACTTTAGGATCCTAGTAACGAAATGTACCATTCTTCGGCGTTATCGTGGTCTGGCTAACTTGATTTAGATTATTTCACGTACAATTGATAATTTTCTATCGCTATACGTGTTTCTACCTAAGTTCCGATCATAAATACAACTTGTTTACCATAATCCCCCATTTCTGGGCGAAAACACCCTACCTCTCTAGCAATGTCGGTACAAATTATATCCCATTACAGCAAGTTCGCTTACTATGTGTGATGCCGTTTTTTCTTCCCCAGAACTTTGGCTTACAAAGCCGTGTTGTTCTGTAGGAAGATTCTCTAGAGTCAAGAAGAACTCTTCTCTGCGGCTCTGGTCTAGGATTTGCAGGGTTTCCACGCTTCATCTTACCGCAACTTGACTCCGCTCATGTAACATCAACATCAAGGGCTCAAGGTTGTCTCGCGATGTTTCTTCTTCTCCAACTGCAAACACGTCACTCTGCGTACGTGAGTACGTGCGTTGTCTCCAAGAAAGGACGTTGACCGACCTCCACCATGCGTCGACCCCAGACTCCACTGATAACCGGACCCTGGAAGTGTTAGTGAACTGTGTTCGATAGTGTACTCATTTTCCAGGTTCATGGGTTGTAAGCATGATCCTGAACGTCAAGAAATTATGGTAATCTTTGTACGCTTGGGTTGTGCCATTACAAAGGTTTGTAATAGGTAAAACGAGGCTTTGCGTATACATTAGTATTTTTACGGATTGGGGAAGAATTTGTTTAAGGCGGCATGGCGTCGTATGTTTGATATTATATGACATACACAGGCACACAGCCAAGAGAATTTTCTCCTAAATTGAAACATTGGCTATCACACCACGCAAAACCTAAATTAGCAATATTAGTTTTGCAGTTTTTAAGGACGGCAACCCTCTGCGTCGTTCAGTTTCAACACCCGTGCTAAGCAGCCACAAATATTAGCGATTCAAAAGACGATCAAAGTTGCGATTCAAAATCGAATTGAATGTTGATGTGTTTAAGACACAAGACTCAAAACGAGAATAGTTCAAAACCATTACCTATATAGTTACGGCTGATAAAACAATTATTGTTGATTGTTTAATCAAGCCTATACTTTGCAAATCATATTTTCTTTGAAAATTGGAACCGCCTGAAAGGTTTTGGTAAACGGAAATTGTATTTGCCAGGTTTACAATCAGCGTTCAATGTTGTTACTTTGTAAAACGAAACCTACTTTTAACTAACTGCTACGTTTATCAAACTAAGAAATAGGAATAATGTTAAGATTAGGCTGTACGCTATCAAAGCTTTCCACCAATTAAGATAAACCACACAAGTTAACTATTTAACATAACTAGGTAAATGGTGTTGCTATAAGCATAAACCGAGTAAATAAGGAAGAATACACTCAAAAATGCATACAATGCAATTGTTTCACTGTAAGAATCACTCAGTTGATGATGAATTCGATCTAGGTCATGGTTTTAGCTCATTAAAGGGGTTAAACAATGCAAATTTATGTAATGGCTTAAACCATCGTTAAAATATTTTGCATGCAAACCGTTTTTCTAAGGTCATTGCATCAATGCCTTCAGAGCAGGTGAGACTATTTAATGCAATCTTGTTTGAAGTATAAGTATTTAACTTAGTTGTGTAATATACTTTAGCGTGAATATTATTAGTTAAGTGTATCTTCACACACGAAATTATGTCCCCATTTATAAACATTGTCGTGATGAATAATTTTGTCTGGTATTTCCATGAAACTAGTAGGCAACAGCATAGGTGTGACGCTTTTTAACCGTGATGTAACAACTAGATGTACTGTATATTTGTATACACTTGATAATGGGCTCAAGTCCTGAATAGTATTAAAATTTGATTGGGTTTCATTGTTAACTTCTTTAATAGTATATATTTAGTTAAGTGTATCTTCACACACGAAATTATGTCCCCATTTATAAACATTGTCGTGACTGGTATTTCCACAACAGCTAAACATGTGACGCTTTAAACGCAAACGTGAAATGACTACACAAATTTAGTCATGAAAATAAAATTCTGCAACGTAATAATCTAGATGACTTATTTATGTGTCAAGGCTGCATGCATAGTATAACCAATTATATTTATCCTGAGGAAATTGATAACACTAATCTTGTAATTTATGCTCACTAATATTTATTTGTAAGGGTGACAAACGCACGCTGAGTCAACCGTTACACAATCACAACGGTTTAAAAAGTATTATTGAATCATTTTAGTACATTCTGAAATAAAGAACTTTTTTAATTTCCTCAATTAGTTGCTTTTAGGGCTACCCTAGTGTTTTAACAATACAGAGTATCCCATGATAGTAAAGTGCTAAGTTTAGAAAACTACTCCATAGGTCAAAATAAAAATAAAAAATTCAATTCTTTGAAAAACGCTTTGTTTATTCGCTTTAACAAACTATTTTTTATCTGTTGTTTTCACTCAACCGGTTCTCTTAAACTTGGTAAGCTTTTTTATTTATTATAAGATTTTAACAATGAAAAATTACTAAATATCAGCTTACAAATCCTATTTATCAATCTGATTGTTGTGTTGTATTTATTTTTATAAAACATATATATTTTATACGTCAAATGTGTCCATTCATTCGATTTAAAAATGTACACTACAAGCATTTCATCGTAGCTGTAGAATTTTGAAACTATGTGCGCAGTAGTGACTGTGACCTTGAATTTCGTCCCATAAGAGCAATGTAAAAACATGCATTTTCTTGGGACGCTTCACGTCTACAGTTTTCATCGGACTTTTATGACATAAACTTTGTTTTAAAGTGTATTAAATGTTGCATTTATAAAGCCGTGGCATAAATCCGACATATGAAGAAGCTTTGTATTGAGTTTCCTGTTTTTACAAGTAAACTAATTATATTTTCAAAAAGTGGTCAGCGGAGCCACTTTTACATTGTTATATTTCAAATAAAACTTATTTCAAAAATATCTGATGAAAATTGTAGACGTGATGTGTCTCAAGAAAATGCTTGTTTTACATTGATCTTGTGAGCCAAAAACAAAATGGCCGCCAGGTACTGTGCACTCTATTCTAAAAGCGAGACACTTGAGACCTCTAAATTGAAACGTGTGAGTCAAGCAAGTAATAATTGAAATAAACCCGTGGAAGGTACGTGCACGGCGGCATGCAATAAGGCCGGAAATGCACTGCCCGGCCAGCACAACACAACTCACAGCTTCAGCGTTTTCACTGCTCCTAGCCGGGACCCAGCTTTTCCAAGCTAATTAATTCATTTCTCGTTTCATTCAATCAAACACATGGTGAAAACATCAGTTTTAAAAATGTTTTCGATTTTTTTGTAGGTTTCGAATAAGAGATAAAAGCGAATACTTTTTAGTTTTTAACACTTAGGCTTTCGCGGCCGGTGTGTCACAACTATTATCTAGTTCTTCCGGTTCACACCGCGTCAAACATCATAATAATTAGCTTTAGATTTTTCGGTCCCGCTTTGGAGTACCATCTTCACAGCGAGACCGAAATATCTCAAGCTAATTATTATGATGTTTTAACGTGGCGTGAACGAAGCACTAGTTTTTAGTTTTTGTCACCTCTTAAAGCCATCATTGATGAATACAAAAAGCTACAGTAAAATTATTACTGCACATTTAAGAACGCAGTTTGTGTTGTTTAAGTCTTGTAATCAATAAGCGTCAGTATTTTAATTTCAAATCGTGATTTCACAACCAACTTTGGCCCCGACACTAATTGCGTCTTAATTTTAAGAACTACGTATACATCCTAATTTCTAAACCATTATCAAAGAAAAAAAAGTTTGAAAGGTGCTTTATTTTTTAATACATAGTAGATACTCCTCGCACTTTTAAAAGCACGAACGAAATTTTTACTTTATGGTGTTTTTATTATTGCCAAAACCGTTATAAGGCGTCTTCCATTACAGTATAGACCCATACGCTGATGACATGAGGTGACAACAATAGTTATTGACTAACTTGAAAGATATAATTGTGTTTAACGTACACATTTCGTGCTCTTGTATGATTTTTCTTTCCACGCCAGTGTCTTTTCAAATTGGTACATATTCGAAGTTGTGTGGGATCACAGAAAACGCTATTTTGAACAAATGGTCCAAGTTCATGAGCCTGCGCCGGGAATCGAACCCGTGTCTATCCGCACCGTAGGCCGCAATCTCTCACGGATCATCGATGAGGTGTTTCCCCTCGGTCATGAAAAACTGTGCAGTGCGAAGTGATAAGTCATCAAGAACGCGTTGTTTACATCAACGAAACCTCCAGCTTTGATTTAGACCGCGGGTTTCTTCGTAAACTCGACAACCATTCAAGTTCGTCAGCAGCGGCACAGTGGCCCTGTTGTTCTTCTGCGTCAGCGCACATAAATATGCTCGGGCTCAAAGCACTCAGCACTGCGTGGTTTGTTTACGAGTACATCCGGTCGGCTCCTAAACATCCATTGCTATTGATAAGAGGAATTTCGTTCTAATCAGCGATGGCGGCTCCATGGCTAGGATTCTTGGCTTTGCTGAACTTGCTGAAACTAGAGCACTCCCTCACCAACTCTTTCTCTCTCAGTTGAAGTTGTGTGTTGATACTGGACAGGTGTGCGAAGCTGATCAATTGGTGAGTTTATTTTCACGATTATTTCTTTGAAGGGTTTTCAAAGACCGCACTACTTCTAGCTCAATTAAGATGTATTTCTTTGTTAATAAGTATTACAGATTGCACTAGAGCTATAAGGAAACCATATGCATTTCGTCTCGTACGGTGCAAGATATATAAAGTACTAAGCCCTTCGTTCAAAATATTTTTATATCTGTCTAAACTGTATACTTTCAACGACCTATCCGTGTAGCGCATAACTCTATAGCGTGGCCCTGTAATCCAGCTTCATGGAGGTCAGGTTTTGAGGATGATATAGGTCTAAAGCGGCTCAGATAGTCTCAGTGATCATCTGATGATACCCGCATCAACTCCCACCATCGTTTAGACATATCAGACCATCACCTGCGTGGTTCGGAAGTCACGTTAAGCCGTTGGTCTTTGTATTTCCATTGGTCATTGGGCTGTTAATTAATGACCCATTCTAAGGAAGAGTCGGCCTTAGTTTGTAACAAGACTACACCTCATAACTCATTACTACCACTCATCACACTAATCCCTCACCACATATTTGCCTTAAAATACCCTCATGAGAGTGGTCGGCATCTCAAATGGTGATTTAGTGATTTCTACTGACTCGCTCTACGTACATTTATTATATTTCATACTATATTTGTGGCGGGTCAGTACCACGTACGTCACCGGAGCTCATCATTCAGGGCCGGACCCCACTGTTGGTTTCTACTGGATGCTAGGTAGAGGTCGAGGTTGTGTAGTACAGAGGTGTCCGTAGTTCTAACTCCCCAGGTACAACAAGACAAACTTTACTCAAACATCACGTTTTGCTACTCGCCTGGATAATTAGGTATTTAGATTTGATCTTGTCCTTACTGCCAGGTTTATGCCAGGATGTGTGTGAAACCAGAGGGTATCACATGCCAATGCCAATGCCAGTGTCGACGGGCACAGTGGTTCGCAAAGCACGTCACTATGCAGGTGGTGCAGCGTGCATGGGATTAGCGCGCCTTTTCACTGGCTTCTATTCACACTTCCCTCCCCTTCCCTCCACCCCACCACTCACACCCTTAAGCTCATTTTACTGCACTAATCACCAGTGTGATCGGTCATCAACGAGAGGTTTCTTGATTTAATTACTGATGAGTCTTCTGCGTATCGAGTGTCTTGGCCAGGTTCGTGGAGTTTGAAAGCCGCCACTCCATCGAACTTTTCACGATCATGACCCCGAACCGAGCAGGGACAGGGAGATGTAAGGGCGCTTGTCTTGTGTGTGTGGGGTCCGGATCGGACTTCAGCGCGAGCAGGGAGACGAGCGCTCTCAAAACTGTCTTTTGACGAAAGATCAAAGTGCTTTTTTCCTTACTGGGTCCGATGTCTTGATCTTGTGTGTCTTGCCTGTGTGTAGCATCTTCCAAAGCCCGACACTCTGAGGGAGTTCACAATTTTTTCTATCGTATTAAAATTGGTTATCTATATTTTTACCAATAATCCACATCGTAGTGTCAAATTAAGTATGAAAGGTTAGGAGGACCCAAAGACAGAAAGATAACTTAACATTGATAAATGCAGGTGCCCTACAAGGAAAATTATAGTTTATAATACCACACTTGAAACTGTAACGAAACACACTGAATAAGATACAAAAAGCACCGAGTTGATAAATACATCATTTAAAAATAAAAAGCAAACTTGATAAATAAATCTGACAGCAGTTGAAATATTCGAAACATGGACAGAAATAAGCGCAATCCGACACAAAACTTGTGTTAATTGCGAATAAATCAGTTTAGAGCCCAGTAGCCCGGAGGCTGACATCAAGTATTTGTAGATCCACCTCTCCACAACCAGGGGACGCATTTATATTGCAAATTAGTGGTCTAAAACAACGACCACCATAATTTTCAACTTTCTTTCACAGTTAAAACTAATATGTTTAATAATTATTGTTGCTAAAACGTTGAGTGGATAGTTGAAAACATGCTCTATACATTTGAGTTGTTTCGTACTTTTTTGTTTATTAAGAGACCTGAATGCTTGTTATGTTTCTGGTATTCAACTTTTTATGGTGGAGCTGTACACTAATATTTAAAAAAATATAAAATATAGTGGCTGGTTTTTTTATCAAAGGAAATCAAGCAATTACAAAGAACTACTAGCGTTGAACAAAAACTTTCATTTGATGTTCTTCGAAAATAACCACCAATTATATCGAACAACAAACCAAAAAGTGTAACTCGTTCCCATTAATCCCTAATAGTGTTGCTATTAAAAGCCAATTCTAAATGGCATCTAAAACTAATAGCCTGAGAATCACCTTGCAGGTTCGGTAAAAGCAATGGTAAAGTGAAACCAGTCGTGTAAAAGCATAAAACTAAGTGATCAAGAGTCAGGGATAGGTAAACCGGTCGAGTGACTCATGAAGCTATTCTATGTAGATGGATGGAATATTGCCTATCCATGAGGAAACTACTGAACTTGAGACTCGCGGTATGCAGAATGCTGTATGAGGCCGGTAGTAGAGATTCTGTACTGAGCTTCCATTTCGGCACATAATTTGTGTTGGAGTAACAGTTCGAATATGTTGAGGCTGCGGGGAAAAGTGATAATGTAGAGGGTTGTAGTCCGACGAATGCCGCCGTTATAAACTGTGAGGTTTCAACTTAAGGGTCCGCCTCAGTGGTCACCGCAGAGAAAGGCTGAATTCGTCCGCCCAAGGAACACATGACACCGCGCACGTAACAACGGGCTAAACAACAGCTTTCTTTCAACTGATGCGGCCTAACTGTCAAACCCTCCGCTTGCAAGGGTTTTGTAGAAGTAGATAGAGCTCTTATATGAAGGTTAAATTCAAATATGTAAATTTTGTGGAAATAAAAAGAGTTTATCTGTGTTTGCCTGTGCTCAGATTTGTGATAAACCTGTTTTTAGCTTCTTAAATAATTCTTAAAACCACTCTATATTTTCTATCTTTAACCGTTAATAGCATAAAAACTTAACATTTTGAAAAATGAACTACATGCAAACCTAGACAATAAGTTTTTTATCTTTCATTTAAGCGTTGTTTCGTCGAAATAGCATTAACACTAAAGTCGCCATATTATTTCCCACAAACCTCTGCATAGACGCTCTCCCGAGCAGCTGAGTCGGACCCTTAAGCCAATTTCCAGAATTTGTTTTTAATTTGAGAACAATCCACTACAGTACTACAAATGCAGTACTTTTAAAGCTCTGAACACCTTATTTACAATCGATATTTAAAAAAAGTGGCTTTAATCCACTCTAGATAATCTGTTAGACGTCGTGTAAAAATTACTTTACGTATACCAGGGGGGCATAACGTTAGAGCAATTGTTGTTGTTATCTGTAGGCTTTATTAAAATTACGTCTATGAATAATACAAATTTGGAATGTTTAAACTCAATATATTTTGATACCCGTCAAAATTCTGGTATCTTCATCAGTGTTTGTTGGATTGAAAGGCGACTGTTCAAAGTTGACGGGAGGTTTCGTATTATCTAGCCGCTCACAAACTTATAGTTTCTACACCCGTTAGACTATAGTCGTCGGTCAGACAACATCGACATTAAGCGTTCTCGAACTGCGCCGGCTGTAGAGTTTTACTTTTGGTAACTTGCCGATTTTGCAAATATCTTTGATCTTTCAAAAGGCTGAGAAGTGATATTTCGGTGACCATGAGGTTAAGATAATTTCTCAAAAGAACTATTAAACTTCGACAAGGTTCATAACCTCATAGCGGCACTATAAATAATGCGATATAATACGATAATTAGTATAACGTTCCTCCACAATCAAATTCATAACTTATACTACTCGTACTAATAAGAAGGGTTTCATTTAAAATAACTCATGTAACTTTTAAACAGGAATTTCCTTATTTTCGAGGAAAACCTACCTGTTGTCCAGACCAGTTTTCAGGAAAACCCAACCTTCGATGACTCAGACGTTTACGTTTAACTAAAATATCCAGTTTTTTTGTTAATTCTCCGTATTGGGAAGATGATTAGATTGGTTTCAAGCTGTTGAACAGGATATCAATGATTACGTCTAACCACAGACCGATCTAAACTTCCTTGTGAGGGGACAAACCAAGACGTTAGGGAAATGAAAGAACGAGGAATCTATACCGGTTTAAAAATACTACATTTAGCCGCACAATTAAACTTTGAACACTTGTCACGACAACACAAAATATAATATTACTCATGTAGGCTATTTCCTTTGATCATAACGTAAAAGCAGTTTATCTTCTTGGCTAATGCTATTGTACTTATTAGATTCCCAAAGTTATGCGTACTGGAATCTATTATTAAGAACATCCTAACCGTACATTGGTTGTTTATATCTATATCAGTTATGCATTGAGGAAATTATTTCCATTGCATTCTTTTAGGCTATCGAAAGCATATATACACTCACTATCGTTTATTATTATAGTTATAATCCTATCGCGGTTAGATTTAAAATTCAATGTCAGGTATTTTCGGCTGTGAACTAATCATGCTTTCAAAACAGTCTCCGCAATGACTAAACGCCAGTAGTTTATACAATATTTAAGAAACTTCATTCAGACATTCACTATAGAAAGACAAATTTAGACGAAAAAAGTATTAGGACAATAATCAGTCCAATCAACACTAAACCACTGACATATCGTACACATACTTAATAGTAGTAAGCAAATAGAGGAATTAAATTAGAAACCCGACTTAATGGAAAAATGTGTCTTGTCCTCTTAGGTTAAGTATTTATAATGTAGCGTAAGTTAAGGTTCCCTTGAGAACGGGTTGAGTTTCCCAACAGCCCGAAACGCAGGGAGAAGTTTTCTTCCTAAAGTGGCCAAAACAGTCCGGCTTCTAATTAAATTGATCTCCGCCACTATTATGGATTTTAAATCTAAAATAGAGGAAGATCCTGACATACATTCAGACATTAAGAAATGAAGATTGAAAATCTACAGCCATAAAAAAGTGCAACCTTCTCTAGACTAACAAAAACTTTTAGAAATCTATGAATCTCGAAGCAAGGCGAAAGTAAAAACAATTTAATGGATCGTAGTAAAAGAATTTTAAAGCGGGAGATACCACACAAATAAACCTTTATGATAGAACAACATTTAGAAAGTTGTTCAGGAGGAAGTACTTGATACAAACTAGGGCTGACTGTTCCACAGAATGGGCCATTAATTAATAGCCCAACTACCAATGGACCAACGGCATAACGTGACTTCCGAACCACGGGGAGTGGCCATCGTGAAACGTTATCACTGCGCCCGGGAATCGAGCCCGGACTGTTCTGGTGCGAGGCACACGCACTATACCACTGAGCTATAGTTTGTTTGGGTCAGATTATCAGCGAGCTGTTGGTTCAATCCGACAAATGATAGTCCCAATATTATGAGTGCAAAAAAGTATCAAACCGCCCACGGCAGCCCGTGTAACAAGCCAAATCAGCTGTAGCTGTCAAAGCTATGACGTCGCCAATATCAAATAGGGCTCAAGCCTGTCGAACAATTGTTGCCAACTGTACGGCGTGTTTTTATAGAACTCGACAAACGCGCGTGTCGTACAGTTGGCGAAATGTAGTTGTTATTAATATCTCTTTGAGAGTATTTAATATGACGAGTCTGTGGTTATTTAGACAATTACTCTCGCTAGAGGCGTAGTTTGTGTTTGTTATTTGAAGTTTATTGGGAGATAGAAGAGAACTGACATTGCGTTTTACTAAAATCGCATTTAATACAGTTAGTTTTTTATAAAGCGGACCCGTGGCGGGTTGGAATTGTGCGCGGCTCCGGAGCTGATCACTCCGCTGGCGCGAGTTCGATCCTCCGCAGTCACCACTTACATTTGTAATGTGACTATACGGTAACGGTTGGTAAAGGTCGAGGTTGAGTAGTAGAGAGGACTTTGTAGTCCTAACTCGCCTCGTTAAACTAGACAAACTTTACCTTTTACCTTTAAAGCTGCTGAAGAGATTAAATATTCGTTTTCCAAATATTTTAATTTTCTTCGTTACTAGATGACGTAACGTTTTAAATGGTTCATCAATCTTTAAAACTTTTCTAGTGTCGTCATGTACAGTTTCTATTAACTCAAAGCCATTACGCTTTGTTATAAATGGCTGTCTGACTCATTGTTCTAAAGAATACTCAACAATAGTCATTGAGAACCTTTTAAGCGTCATCAAACACCGATTGCTCAAATGTGCTTTTTATAGTATGAATCAAATTTATGTAGTTATGTTGTCTTAATGAATAGCTTGAAAGGAAAACACTTTACTTCACTTTAAAGAACCGGAAAGTTCTACCCATATTTTATTTGCAGATTGTTCTGGAGATTCATATGTACAGGAGATTAAGTATGTCAGCAACCCAACTTAACTTGGGATAGTATTTGTTTGAACTGTTTGTCTTGGTATGATACATCCCTTTCTTCTACAGAGCGACACGTTTTAATCCAAGTAATCATTGCAAATATAAGTTTTGAAACAAAATATTATTCATTCTACTTATAGCAATAAATATTGTTTTGGACTCAAGGGTCTCAAACAAGTTTCGAATCCTCATAAGACTACGCAGTATGATCGGACAAATGCGACACCGTTATAAATAGTCTTACTTTGTGTATTTAAATAATGTTTATTGCAGATAAATAAATTTTAAGGGTGGATTGGATTTCCCTAATTCAAATTTTATTTTAGAAAAGACTATTTTAAAACTCGTAAAAATAAGGTACTTTTAAAGATTTGAACATTTGATTTATAAGTGGAATTCCAAAAATGCGCCCTGTTTGGCACGACTGTTTAAATCATCAAATGGGAACAGCGTTCGTTAGATTGCAAATCCTGGTAAATCCAATAAAACGCGTCTTTAAAGTTGAAGAAAGTTTTGTATTTTTAGCCGCTAGCAATAATATATTTCATCACTAGGTCAAAAGACACTTTTGGGGCGAGTGATGAAAGCTACTTTTTGTCATGATGCAAATAATAATGGGAAATAAATGTCAATACATGTTTTAATATTATTAAGAATTTATTAAGTAAACATTGTTTTGAATTCAGCAGTCTGAATTATAATGTTTTGAAGAAACAGATTTACTACAAGTCATTGTTAAAATTCAAAACAATCAAAACAAAGTCGTTGAACCAGCTGATGTCCATGCCACAACATTATGATATTTTTCTCCCTTGGGAGATAACATCATCATCAAAAAAATACTTTATTTACCTGGGTATAAAAGGGCACTTAAGTACTGTCAATACATGTGTCTAAAGCAGCTGTTTTCAGATCAGAGTGACAAAACATTATTTTTATAATTAGATATAAAGAAAAAGTACAAAGTACTCTGGTAAAATTGTATTTTAACATGGACCGGTTTCAACCTTTAGGTCATCTTCCCGCATCACCTAAAGGTTTAAACCGGTCCATGTTAAAATACAATTTTACCAGGGTACTTTGTACTTTTTCTTTATATCTAATTATAACTACAGTATCCCTCAGTGAATCTGTTCTAAAATATGAAATATTATTTTTATAATTTATCGGACTAAATCGTAATTTTTGACGCCCATTGAGAGTACCGACTCACCAAACTTCTACAGGAAAGCCTACTTATTACACTCTAACATCGCGGTAGGTTTAGGGGTTGTTGCAGTTTACTGGGTCGAGGTCGCCGGTACAGTTTCCGTGTGCACAAACCCTCACGCGACAACAGCCAGCTGTTTAATGTTAACGCGATATTTTATAATCATAATTGATCATTCAACTCAACTCGCCTTTCAGCGACCGTTTGACAATTATTTCTAAGTATTATCATAGTTGCATTAATGAAACAAAATAAAGTAATCAAAGATGAGGTTAAAAACTGTAGACCAATTTCGTGTTGTCCATTTTTTTTTTAATAATTGAAAACTAATAAGGATTGTTTTATTTCAACGTTTTGTAATGTTAGTCTGTGACTTTTGTAATTCTGATTTCATTGTTGAAGCCAAAAAGAAACATTGAGCACATTGAGATGGGGTTGAACATTACAGACCAACTGCATTGCATTGAGAAGGGGCGGTCTGATCCTGATGCTCGTCGCCCCTTAGGACTTAGGCTAGTTTACGTACCGTTCTTTTGTGTCCAAATATTTTTAAAGTTGATAAAAAGTGTGTGTCCAGCAACATAGTTTTACTTCAGTGACTCAACTACGAATAAGGGGTTCGAAAATGTTTTGTTATAACACAAACTACCCTTTCCAATTCAATTGTGGTGTAAAACCCACTGAACTCATGTTTTTCATTGCCCAACGGGAGCTAGAAGCACAATGCAATCATTGTCTTCTGTTCGGGCAGATCCATAAGTTACCATTACTTCCATTTTGAAATTGTTGAAGAGTTTTGAATAAAATTTCAAAATCTGCACTACTTAATTTAGATTTGAAAGGTTCTTCCGAATAGTTTAAATGTTAAAAGAACGTACATTATCAGAAGTGTAGAACTAATAACAAAATTACTTTATTTGTATCCAAATATTTAAGTATTTTAAAAGTGTCTCAATTCAAAAATATGCAACGGCTTTGATTAGTTTAAACTCTCTAAAGCTCCAACCAAACAGTAAAATTGTTTTTCTTGATCCCTTTAACATAATATTTACAAAAACAGAAATAAAACTATTTGTGTTGAAATTTCGCTGTATAACAAGTGAACTCGCTATATAACATAATCCCCGTTTCGCAAAGAATTAGAGCATCTTCTAGTTACGGTTCTTCTATTCCAGCACCCTACATGTGTGTACAGGCACAATGGAAATTAGCTCTGCCCCTCTGTCTACCCACAATGCACCAGCAGCTTGTCCTAGGTCGTGGATCGATCATAATGCATACAGACAAAGGGGCCTGGTGCTTATTGTTTTAATTATTGCAAGCCTACAGTCCATTCCAAGACAGATTGGCGGAGGTGAAATGTGTAGTTCAACTTCGCAAGAGTTGACTGTCAGCCTTGAGTTTCGTAAAGGGCTTGAAATATTGGTATTTGAATAATGATTGTGAAAAGCACCTAGTTATTATTGTGTTTCAAATTTTGGTAAACGATTCAACATACGTTTTAAATCGATGGGATGATTATTTTAAACTCTTTTGGTCAATTACTTGTTGTCCATTGTTGAAGACATGAGCTAAATTTCAATGTCAGCTGGAAGTGGGAAATAAATAGACAGACTTGCTCATAATATAATTTTTGTCGTTATACCTGATGTTTTAATTTTTAAAGCAAGAAGACTATGTAGGCAAATTAACGTAAATTACGATTTTATCAAACGTCGATTTTCATGGTGTTCTTCAAAATACTATTTTGAGGATGATATAGGTCTAAAGCGGCTCAGATAGTCTCAGTGATCATCTGATGATACCCGCATCAACTCCCACCATCGTTTAGACATATCAGACCATCACCTGCGTAGTTCGGAAGTCACGTTAAGCCGTTGGTCCTTGTATTTCCATTGGTCATTGGGCTATTAATTAATGACCCATTCTAAGGAAGAGTCGGCCTTAGTTTGTAACAAGACTACACCTCATAACTCATTACTACCACTCATCACACTCATCCTTCACCACATATTTGCCTTAAAATACCCTCATGAGAGTGGTCGGCATCTCAAATAGTGATATAGTGATAGTGTTCAGTAAACAACTTTTCAAAATTTACGTTAGCTTTTGTACCTTTTTTGATGTTAGTTTAACCAATATCTATTGGGTCATACGCAAGATTCGTCCTCTGTAATTCAAGCTACAATTTATATTTCCGCGAAGATTAATTATATTATTGAAACTGTAACTTAAAGTTAGATAACATGAAGTTTTAGTTTTGGTTCTAAACATTCCCAAAACTGTATGGAAAAGGTAACATCCGGCAACCCAACTCCTTAGATAATCACCTACGATCATTTTTCAAAACTGGATAGTTAACATTTTAAAATTACAGTAAAAAGTTCAATGTTAAAAAAGTAATAACTGGGTAAATAGGGGAACAACCTTGCCGCAGATATTATATACGACCTTTCTTTATCTTATCTACAAACCAATATTAGGCTTCTGAATAAGGCTGCATTTGCACTGTTCAAATAGTTAAATTAAATTTTATCAATTATTTACCCAACTGCATTTCTCGATTTCACCGCAGCCGAGCTCATTCTCTTCTTACTCTTTTCTTGTAATTTGTTCATTTCTGAATTTGGCAAAGTTTTCTGTATTTTTCTTACACTTACTTAGTTTCTTGACTACTTATTGTTGTTTGCTGATTATGGCTGCGATCATGGTGAGTGAGTCTTACATTTAAAGTAGTTAAAGTATTTCGATCCTTACACTATATGACATTTAAAAATGCCAGCTGGATTAAATTCGAAAGTGTCTGTTTGTGATTGAGAGTTTGGGTGTTGACTTAGCTTTTTAGGTTATTTTACTACTCAAGAAATGTTAGGCTCTTTTTAAGGGATTCGAGCTTGACTGTCGGTTTGGTTCTCAATGTCGTCTTCTCTAGTAATTTGTCTAGCCTCTAAGCATTTACACACATTAATAAACAGTTGTATATCCATTGAATTAGCCAGTTTGGGAGCCTCGTCATCAAGACCATAACATATAGTTTGTTATTTCACACTCGTAATGAAAGAGGTATGACAATCAAAGAGTTTTGTCCAATATTTATAATTCCAAGGATGGGTTCTGATATTAAACCAAATATTTAAGTAACACTATATTTTCTCACAAAGCTTTATGTTCACACTTTTGTTAATGCACTAGCTTTTTTACATTTATAAGACTCTACAATAAGAATGAAAGGGAAAGCGTTATTGCGTTATTTTGCACTGTTTTGATACGTTATCTTCGGTCCATTTTCCAGTTCCGGAATCTTCTTATCGTCTAGATAGACACGAGTCAAGCCTTGGCCGGAAACATGTGACGAATTTCTGTTCACATTTGATTAAAAGACAAGGGTTTATCGGACTGTCACAAGCAGATGATTAAAAGGATTTGTTATGGCGTTATTGTCTATTGTAGCTAGCAAGCTTAGTTCTAGATTCTAGTTAATTTTTAAATTTCTCCCCTAGTTATTTGCACCAGTAAATATTTCCTGTAGTATTTTCAATATCAACTCGTTCCCTGTCCATATTTTTTGCTCAACCCACATGAACTTTGGAAACGAATTATTTCCAACGTCGTATATTAAAAATAAAAAAACGTACGCTGTCACAGTTGTACTTAAGTCAAACTTTAGAGAAACAAAGTATTTGTCATAACTGGATGGATTGAGAAGTAAAAATAGTTAATCCTCTAATTACAAGTTACACAGGTATTGTAGCTGATCCAACATTTTGTAACCTTCCCCTTTTTAGTGGATTGTATAAGTTTTTTCAGATAGCAAAGAGTTTGAACAATTGAAATAACTAAAGAAAGTACCTATATTGAGCTATCTTAAAAAGTGAATTCCTTCCAGGAATGGACTAAAAATTAAACTTTTAACAATCTTTCTATGTTTCAAACTTACTTTCAACTGAAAATATTTCGAAAAATGTGCCTCTTAGCAGTTTAATACAGCAATATTGAAATGGCTGTTGATGTGATGTGTTGAATTTCTAATTTAAAACTCTATGGCTACGTTTTTTTTCTGTTTAAGACAGTTGCTCTATTTGCACGGTGCATATTCCACTCATGGGCCAGCAAGTTGCAATCATGCAGTGGTCCAATGCCAACCAC
Organism: Matsumurasca onukii; assembly: GCA_018831715.1. Lineage (NCBI taxonomy): Eukaryota > Metazoa > Arthropoda > Insecta > Hemiptera > Cicadellidae > Matsumurasca > Matsumurasca onukii. The sequence continues at coordinate 64,290,208 of CM032062.1, forward strand.
CAGTGCTCCCAATCAGATGAGGCACATTTGGTCAATTGTTGCCAATCTAGGAAGTACCGCGTGTGTCCGCCGTACAGCGCTGGTGTTGCACTACCATCTATCTCCTCATAGGGTATAAATAGCGTAGTTCAAATAGCGCGAATTGCTTTGAGTCACAAACGTCGAATTTCGAAGAGAACCGAGTAGATTTCACCAAGCTCGAAATCAATCGATTGACACAGCTGAATTGTTCATAGCCATTTAAATATAAAAAAGGTAATGTGTATCTTGTGTAACGAGGAGAAGTTAGGATTACGTCACTCTCTACAATTCAGCCACGACCTTTACCTAGCGTTACCACGGAGTCACTTAACAAATTAACAGTGGTGACAGAGGGAATCGAACGCGCGACACCAGGGGACGAGATATGGAATCGCGCGCGACACCCGCCACGGGATTCGTTAAAGATCGTTTATACAGTATTCATCTTACGAATATTTTGTTTACAATTATCGGTCTAGTAGTAATCTGGATCGATATAATAATGGTTTGTTTTATGAACAAAAAGTATCAAAATTATATGTAATTATATATCTTGTAACTAGCGAATAAGATAAAAAGGCTAAAAAAGAAAGGCGCGTAATCAGATCAAAGATGGTAAACCAACCAACAAACAAATCATTAAGGAGAAATTTAAGAAAAAACTACATCAGTTCGACGTCAACGTCCTAGGCAAAAGCATAGAAAATGAAAGGAAAATTACAATAAGTGCAACAAAACGACAAAGCATGCCGACAATACGTAGTTAGCTGCCATTCAGAGACGAACAGGATTGAGATAACTTGAAGAAAGTAAGTTAGGTGGTTAGAGAGGGGGTCTGCGCGCAGGAGGGGGGCATGTAATGTACATGACCTGAGTCAACATGGTTTGTCACAACTAACCAAGTACAGTGAGAGTTTCGGCAAGGTCATGACGAAGATGAAGATGATTGTACACTTCTCCCAACACGTCTGTGAGTTGCACAACTTGGGCGGCATGTAATCATCATGACCTGAGTCAAATAGGTTTGTCGATACCTAGACAAGGACACGGCTAGAAGCTGTCTATGATGAGGATGAGACTGTACACTCGTCCCGAAACGTCTGTGAGTTGCGTATTGTTTGTGATCATGCTGACTATACGTTTCTGGTAGACGATCCGGCAGTGGATACATCTAATTCACGTGGCGGTCCTTCGTCCAACTTTGCGTTACTGAGAATTGCATACACAGTTCTTTATATTCTTTCCAACAATGCTTTTTTACATTATCCATTACTTGGAAAATTGCCACCCGGTTTTTGTACCTAAGAAAAAGTTGTACACGGTTCTTGAATTTCATCAAATGAAGTCAAACGGTCCAAAGATGGAATGCATTGGCTTAAAATAGATTGAACTGACCTCATGAATAATAAAATCCATTTTAGCCAGAGGAAACACGTCAAGCATTGTTGTCTGGGAGTATCTGTTCAAAACAAGTATCGTCTAAACAGTTCCATGATATTCGCATTTTGTTACTAGAGTGTGTGTTCCAAGGTGAGTTGTTTAGTTAGATTAGCCGCACTTGCACGCGTTTGCAAACATCTTATTATGATGTCTATATTAGATGCTTCTAGTCGCATGCGGCCGCATCACGGAGAGGCTACCCCTGAACCCCCGCAGCCTCCTACTCCCTCTTCAATGTTCCACTCGTCAGCGAGGATGCGGCTAGTAAAGAAGGGTACATTTTATTAGACAGCGAACGTTTCCCATGACGCATCCGATGCTTAAGGGTTGTGAATTCAAAAATAAAAGTTAATATATAGGCCTATGAACGTAGGGCAGTACAAGAAACGCAATAATAATACAAATAAATTACATATAATGATTGTGTATATAAATTTGGTTCTGATTTCAAACTAAACTTCCAGAAATCTTGAAGCAAGAAAAGTCGTAGATTTTCCGTACCGTATCAAAATTAAAAAGTACTTCTTGAAGAAGGCCTTCTACTCCACACACGAATACAGGATAGAAGAAATACTCGTATGTGAAGATTAGCTTTGTTTTATTTGGTATTTTCATTATTTATTTATTTGTTGTTGTTTTTATTTCGTTGTTTCTCTATGCAACTGTTACGCCACGGATTATATATTTCTTAGTTTCAAAAGAGACGATTTTTGATGAAGTTTTGACGATTTTTGTAAAACAAGACAGAATCGTTTTCAACTTTCATCAGCAAATACCATTATTGGTTTCATAATCTTTAATATAAACCCAACCCCAATAAAATCTTGTGGAAACTAAAGAAAATAAGACTGTAAACCAGAGCAATACACGCCATAAAACCGCATGAGCAAAATCCCAAAATCTCCTAAGACCCTGAAGAGGGCCCGAGTACAAGTGGCGCGGCTCTGACGGCACAGTTTGGCTCTACCGGCGATCGCTCGATGTTAATGTGCTCCATTAGTTTCTCCGTGTGAAAAAGTCTGATTTTTCCCGTCAATTCATTACGCTCCATCTGAGTTTTAATACCTAGGTTGGATTGCTGAAGGTTGCACAGGAGTTGTTGAATAGTTTTATTGGTAACTTATCGTTTTTAGCTGAGGCACTTCCTTACTAAAGTGACCTTTTTATACGTTAAATTTGAATATTTATGACCTGTTCTGATAAGCAAATGAAAATTGATCAAGATAGACAAAGGCGTTTGTCTGAATGTGAAAACATGATAAATTTCTGTCAGGTTTTCCTGTAGGCGGCATTTCATGCGTCAAAACGAAATACAGGCTCAGCATTCGCAGTACAGTATATGAGCGTCAAAGATGACGATGTAGTCCGACCCAAGGTGGAATTAAATATTCATTCCACCATTATTTAATTATATTTGTATATGGTGGAAATATTTAATTCCACCATCGTCCGACCGACGTCTTCGAAGGTTAAAAAAACTATATTATATTTTCTAGCGGCTGGCAACTACGAATTCTCGCGTCAATATTGAATCACCTTCTTTTCGTGGCTTTGCAATCCAACAAACGCAGTTCTCATGTAAAGGCTTTTGTAAATATCTTAAATTTTACATAATTTCAAACAGATTACTTACACAATTTTAAAGGCAAAGTTTTGAAATTCCATTTATAAATGGTGGCTTCAGAACTCTAAAAATACTGTGTGTTTTATGTGATTCAAAGTGAATTGTTCTGGAAATAAATTTGTAAAAAATTTGCTTCTAATCCGTCAAAAAATATTGACCTTTTATTTAAAAGTTTAAAGCTCCCTGGAACATTATATTTAACTTATTACATTACTTATAACATTATTTCGAACTGCAACCCTCCGAAATAATGTTATAAATAATGAAAAATATAAACTAGGTATTATCTTTTTTTCGTTTATACTGTGCAGCCTAGATCACGAAATGTTTATGACGACTATTTTATGTTTCTGAATTGTATTTCATTGTTTACTATTTTCCTTGATATAGAACAACTTTTTGCTACGTTGAGGGCGGATTCGTTATTAGGGATGTTTATATTTGTTAACTACAAAACCTTTCATTCCACTCTAATTACAGTAAACTATTAAACTCCCCAAAAGCGTGCAGCATTTACAATTCTCTTTCACTAGTTTCGTCACTACTCAAACCCACTATTCGCTAAAACAACCCTCAACCAAAAAGTTCTTTCCACCTGAAACAAACTGCCTATCGCGCACACAGCAATAAAACCAAACACTGCGGCGTTCGGCGAGAGCGGGACAAATAATTAATTAGTTATAATGGGCACCATTGTATGGCTATGGAGAGCACTATCTACAATGATTAGTAAGCCGATGTTTGTCACCGTGCTATTTGCTAGCCTAGTTTAGCTACTGTGTGAATTCGCTATGAGTGGTCGCGAAAAATGCTATTTGCTATTGTGAAGCGAGTTTTTCGGCCGGGCGTTCCTGTGTGAATAGTTGATTTGTTCAAATAGTGTTGGCGGTGTAGGAGTTTTTCTGGGCGGGTTGTTTGATTATTTATCCTGCGCTTTGTGCTAGGTTTGTTTTCTTTTAGCTTGTCAATGGTTAGTTAGAGGGTTATAGTTTTTTTAGTTGGTTGATTTTGGCGTAGTTTTGGTTTTCAAAATTGTCCAATCGTAACTACAGCAATTATTTATTGTGGATGCTGCATTAGCTGAAAAATTTTACATTCTTTCTTACTGGGTTGATACATTTTACCGTTTTAGTTAAAAATTGTTTACTATAGCCTACCTACCCTACTAAGGGTACGCCTCAGTTGCGCGGCGACTCTTCAAGCGAAGGTTTACGGCGGCCCGTTTTTCACCTTTCAAAATAGTATTTAATTTTCATAAATATTCCAAGTTTCATTGCTTTCCAACTCCATTATGTATAGTAAATAAATTTACAATCGTATAAACCAAAATTTAAAATTTATATGACTTTTGACTAGCAAATCTGTTTTCCAAATAACATAAAGATTCAAAATTTTAAATGTTGATGTGATTTTAAATGTTCTTACTTTTTCTTCAAGATCCATTTTGTACATTTAAAACGCATTATTTCGACAAAAACGCTCTTTACGCGATTACGTGTGTTGTAAAGCTCTCTATTTTCCAAATGTATTATGTTTACTAGTGTAAAAATTATTTTGAAAGGTGGAAAACATCGATTTCGAAGCTCGCTCTCGCTCATGCGATAGGATATTAAAACCAGGCCGAAATCTAGCTGAGCGCTAAAGCGCCGCTGGCGTGAGTGAAGCGAATTTTCTCTGCACTTTGTTACTCTAATTCTCTATACGCTCACAGTCTAGCGTCGGCCTTAGGCTTGTGCTTGCCACCTGTATGACCACGGGCGGGGTGTGTACGAATAACAGGTATTTTAAATTTTGCGTTACGTTCATAACTTTAAAGAAGGACAATTTATAGAGTTTTTGAAAAGACGTCTTCTAGTATAGTCACAGAATCCAATTCAGTGCCAACAAATAGGCACTTACGACACATTTATAACTTTATAAATACACAAGTCTTTTGTTTGGAGACACGTTGTGTCAATTAATTTTCAAAACACACTGTATAAACATCCGTGCTGGAACCTTTAACCCATATCAGTACTGAGATTGAGTATAAAAAGAACAATAGCTTTTGTCCGCTTGTTATTGACGTAATCAACTGCCAATAATAATCCGACACCGAATTTACGTATTTCTAATTTTGCAAGGTTTCTTTTTGATTGTCAACAACTCTTTGCAATTAGCATAAGCTACTCATTAGCATTGAATTCACAAACTGAATCGATTATTTGTACAGTACCTGACTTGACCGACCACCGGGCAGGTTGCTCTGAGTGGAATCTCACCTAATCTCATATTTGAGTATGTTTATCCTGTTGAACTTTACCCAGAACCAAAAGTGTTACACTTTGTGAGTTTTTGGTATACCGTGTGAATCTTTTACAAGAAAAGTGTTTGAATGGTAGTTTTCATGAGTAACATTTGTGTAAGTATAATTGTGTGGGATTTTGTCTGTTTTGCATAATTGTGTGAGTATTTAATGTACCCTTCTATATGTTATTTAGCTATACGACACCCGTTTTTGTGTGGGGCAAGGTGATATCGCGGGACAGAAATATTAAAAGTTATCAGCGTCAAAAAAGATCGATGATTGTAAAAAGTACCTACATGTTGGCAGCCGGCTAGAAAATACGAAACCTCCCGTCAAATTTGAACAAGTTTCTTTTAGTGTCTTTACAAGAGCTTCGAATCTAACAAACGCTGTTCTCATGCGGCAATTTTCTTTCTTTAAAATAATCTTTACATTATTTCAAACAAATTATTTAGGATGGAATTAAGCAGCATTTTTAAAATTGCACCTTTAAATGAGGATTTCAGAGCTCGAAAAGTTCTCTACATTGGCGTGTTTCAAAGTGGATTTTTTCGAAACGAAAATAAAAGCAGGAAATTTTGCTGACGGAAATGTACTAAACACTCTAGTAGTTAAATTATAAATTGGTTTATTTTACCACAGTTGAAAAGTCTGCCTAAAGTCGGCAGTTTAAAGATTTTATTTTCAAAATGAGAGCCAATGTCAATATTGTTTTGAAAATTTGTTAAGGCAAAATATCGGCCACGCTCAGTTGACTTAATTTTGAAAGCCTTATCACGTTTTAATGTAGGCTATAGGTAGGGTAGAAAAACTGTCTTATCATATATACTTTTAACTCAAATTCCAAGGACAATTCTTTAAAAAGATTAATGCGATATTATGTGTTATTTAGAGGTTATTCATCATAAAATTTGGGCTACATAAGTTGACAGATTCAATAACTTCCGTGACAGATTTCATAAAAGTCCTCGTAAACATGATTACACACTAACACAATGCTGAAATCAAAATGCAGCTGTACTCATACAAGTGTTAGTATTTGTTTAGAACTACGTACTTGAAATTAGGAACTATTGTCAAAACCCATGTGCACTACTACAAAACAATTATTGCTTTAGTTAATTGGAATAACAAATTGACCTGAATCTCAGTTTAAGAAAAAACTTGCCTCACTCAGATTGACTTTGTAGTTGAGATTATGTGAGACAATGTAGCCTATAATCTACATATTTACATACAAGAGTTTCCGTTTGAAATTGACTCATCAACACCTTCAAAACAAACTCTTCCTAAATTATTGAAAGCTAATTGGCTTCACACCTTCTTTTTCAATTAAAATAAAACTATGTTCTCCCTAAATGTTCACTAATTTTACCCAAAGTTTGTACAACAAAGAAAGAGTCATGTGAATCAAAACTTGAAATTTTATCGCACTCACATCCTGTTAAGTTAAGTACCTCAAATGCACGTAAAAACAGTTCAAAATTAACCAAACACGAAGGTATATTAAAAAACTAGCAGAGAATTTTAATGTTTCATCAAAATAATGAAAATTGGACGCAACATGATCCTTAGAGTATTGTTATAGTTTTAAAATTAAGTCACGTTTACAAATTAGCACATAAAAGAGCGCAATAACAAAAACTATAAACCAGATTGGAGCTTGTACTAAACCTTGGGGTATACCGGAGATCCAGTGATTTCATCAAATTAGCCCATATGAGACCGCTGTAATAAAAACTAGGAACAAGATTGGCCCCAATACTGAACCATGAGGAACTCTGGAACTATCCTGCGGATTATCTACTGCGCATGCGCAGTGCACGGCCATGGCAGGAAGTGAGTTCCGGTGGGTTAGCCCTGTGCCTGAACCATTCATTACAGCCGGCGATGTGAGGTGGGTCCTGTTATGCCAATCTGCGAGTTCCTAACCTGCCTCAACCCGAGCTGGGTTGACCCTACCACCAGCTCGCCGCACCGGCTTGACGCGCAGCCATGTAATCAACTACATCCTGGGCCTTGAACCAAGGTTCGCGCATACCGCATACGCACTTCAAATTCAACGTATTCCGTGTTGCGAATTCATTACGTCGACCGCATTTGGTTGATTAGGGGGAGATTAGCCAATCAAAATCAAGCGATTTCGCGATGTCGAGGCTGTCAACAATCGAAATTGACGGTTCAAGGTGTCATTGAACTACTATTAGGCAAACAAAGATTTAAAATGCCTTCAAACGCGTGACCCACCACATTTGCTTTTTGTTCCTCGCAGTTACAGCACGAATACGTTGCCAAGCAATTAATTCATTAGTGCAACTGTTTCCAAAACTAACCAATTACATTACAGTAAATCTGATCGGATTCAGAGTACTAAGTTACACTGTGTGTCAACTAATTTACTAATGGCGTAGTTTAACTGAAGAGGGTCAAAAACCGAGTTGTTACATTATATGTAGACACAACTTGGGGTTTATTTTCAAAATGTGTTCAAGCAAGGTTACATGAGTTTTCATTGTTCACTAGATGGTTATGGACTTACTTTATGAAATATAACAACACGATGTTGAACCAGGCATCGCAGATATTGCCTAAAAAGGCCATTAACCTATTTCTCACTGCACTTGGCAGTTAGCCTTATCTTTCAGTAGAGCAGTGGGGCACGCCCTTTTATTGATTTACATTTACTTACTGCTCAGAAGTATTCTCCGTTCTCTCGTCACTATGTCGTTTCAAAAGGTGTCAAATGTGATATTATAACCAAGCTCGGATAGCAATACAATAGTTTTTAAAACTGAAAATACCTAGATAGTATTACAATGTGACGCTAATGCAGTAAAGAGTTTTGTGTTTATATAAAATGTATTAGGAAGAATGAGGAAAACTACGTGTTATTTGAGACTAATAGTTGGTTGTACTTAACTCACAAGTTATTAGTTATTACTTCCTGCACATATTATTAGTCGAGAGAACCAGTTGTATTTGCAAATCAAATCTTATAATTCAGAACAACTTTTGAAGTTGTCTTTTATAGCGACTATTAGAGAGCTGACACACCATGCATATGTGTGTGAAATAAAAAACTCAAAACGTGTTATTTTCATGGTCTTACCTTGCTGACGACCTGAATATCTCACTTTTCCTAAGGAAATTTGCTAACAGATACGATTAGGTCTCCTGGAGCCCTACATTTACTTGAATGTTTCCAAGGTCATAATATTCAAATTTAAAAGCAACACTATCTACGCTAATTCTCAAAGGCGCTATCTCAGTTCTTTTTTTCTTGCCTACACCAATGGCATTTTTATTTGTTCTTATCCTAAGGGTTTGTGGGCATCACAAGACGTGTTTAGGGAAAGCGGTCCAAACCCTTGTGCCTGCGCCGGGAATCGAACCCGCGACCTTGCGCTTTGCAAGCCGTGACTCTATCCACTGAGCCACGGACGCAGGCAAAAGTTTAAAAGTTAAATGAATTAAAACTTCAAAACATCGAAAACGTAACATAAATCTTCAACTCATTGGTCACACTTCAACATAGCAAAGCTAAAATTTCTCACGCAATCCTTATCAGCAGAGTTAATCTGTGACCGCAAAGACCTGCCTTATCTCCACTCGAAACACACAGTGCAAGGTTTATTTCCTCTCCTCGCATGCATCCCTGATCGGCGACAATCGCGTTAATCGTCCCTGGTGAGGGGAGACGTGCACTTTATACAGTACTCCTGATAGTTTCACCACCGCAGGTGCGCTTTTGATAGTCGATACTCTTTGTTTGGCTTGCACAATGGGCCACGCACTGAATGTCGTCAATTTATAAATTGCATTCGCAATTCGGGGTGTATTCTCGGTGGATTAACTTTGACGATGATAATGGTTGATTTTATCCCGATTTGACTATGGGGTGTTTGTTCAAGTAGAATATTTTAGGGTTTAATGCTAAGTTTGACCATGAGGCTATTAATATCCATAATTTTGGGTTCAGGCAGTCTTTTTTGTCGAGCACTTAATAGCGAAAGAGTTTAGTCCATTTAATAGTCCAAATAGTCCAGCTTTTGTTCAGTAAAAATTCAAATATGTTTAGTTTTTTAGTGCTGTAATAATTATAATACACTACAAACCGTTGCTAAAATGCAGTGGAGAGAGTTGTGCAAACTATCCTGTTTCTATATTTTGGGAATCGGGGTTTTCTATGGAAATATGCAATATCGTAAGAGGTATAACTTAGATGTAGTTAGTTTATAACGAAACTAATAGACACCAAACGGTAGTTTATGAACGTTTATCATCTCAGACAAGACCGGTCCGAAACCAGAAAAAAAGTGCTTTGTAATATTCAATGATTTACGCAATCCATTCAAGTTTTCTTCTACGACTAATTTTGATTACAATAGAGCAAACGCGGATTGTTCTAAACCGTACGAGGTAATTATTTAATCACTACTTCCCATCTTATTCAAAGAGTTATCAAGAACTCTTGGGTTTTACTTGGTTTAATGTTGGTTCATAAATCCTTCCTCTTCAGCGATTATAAGTTTCGCCGTCTCCTTCACTTCGTAGTTTCTATGCCAAGAGTACTTGTGTATTTAACAACAAGTTGACCTTCCGGTTCTTGGTTCCAGGCCTGGAAAGAGTCGCCGAAGAGTTGATGGGCAGGAGGCGATGGCGGCAGTACCAAAAGCTGGTCCTCAGTCAAGAAGACGATCTCTCGATGGAGGCCAAGGACTGGGATCCAGCGGACAAGTGTAACCTCTGTGTGGAGCCGCATGACACCGCCCTTCCCGTCCAGCCGCCGGTAAGGAAGTCGTACTTGTCACACCCTGTAGAATGGCATTTTTGCATGGTCCAGAATTTTTGAAAGGTTGTTTCCAAAGTTTTGGACGCCTTTTTTGTAAATATCTTAGTAAAGTAGAGCCCTAATCCAGTTTTGTTTTGACGAAGGACAGAAAACTTGTCTATTTAGTCCCATATAGTTCGATGTTCCTCGGAATTTTACTTTAGACACTCTTAAGACTTGGAGAGGACAACCGTAGCTGTAAACACCTTGAGGGAAACATTTTGAAAGGCTAGACTTTGAAAACGCACATTTACAACTGAACACAAGAGTATAATTGAATGGGCATTACAAATTGTATTTAGAATCAAGCAGTAAAGAGAGCGTTACAGCAAAAAGAATATTTTCTCAAATTTACACATAACAAACTTACGTAATCATGGCATTTCTGGAACTCCTTAACTCTTTTTCTTGTCCACGGACACTAAAAGAACTCTTACACATTCTAGCTCCCATTTGAATGTAATAAATCAACACGGTACGATTAATTTACGTAGTTAATTCTTCGCAGTCCTTCTTTGAAATGTACCCTTATAACTTTCATATCAAGTCAAACCTTAATAACTTTTAAACTGACTACCACCACCGACAAAAACTCCACGCGCCTTACTTAACATTTAACCGAGCGATATTTCGCAAAGCGGTCGACGTGTACAATTAAGTCCACTGTTGCTTGCATTATGTATGTGCAATATGCAATGCAAGTGTCTTGAGCCCCCGTCAGCCCTTGTGCATATTGGATAAGGGTAACTGTGTCTTCGGAATGAATAATAGCTACATGCATGATGGCAAAGACGATACGGTCTACATGATCGTGCTACGCTTCAGTCCTCTGTCTTTACAGTGGCTATTTAACCGGGACTTTAAATAAGTAAATGGTTTATTGCGTGAAAATTTCACATGTTATGCAATCATCATCCACACGTTCTAACATCGTCATCCCACTCGGACATACATTTTGACATTCACTCTTTCTCTCCCTCATTCATTCGAATTTTGTCACCCTAGTCCCGTAGTCAGTCAGTGTGTTCCGCTTTTCTTCAGCCTTGTGCCAAAAAATTGGTCTGTAGTTTAAAACAAGTCTGCGGGCAAACCCTTTTTCAAAATACTTATAACACTTCTACTGTATTAGCTCAATAAACGAAACTAATCCGAATTGTTGATTAGAAGATGCTTTGAAACAGAGAGTTGTGTTATATGCGTACTGGACAAGCTGTCCGTTCTGCGCCGATGAACCAACGTTGACATAAATCAGAAATAGAAGTGGGCTGATTATGGAGCCTTGTGGGACCCCATAGTTCAGCCCTTCCCCCGGATCTAACGTCAAAAGTTCCTACAAATTATGATCTATTACTGAGTTATGATTCAAGCCACTTGAGTGGCACTCCACGTAACCTGTAATATTCGAGTTTTTTAACCAAGATGACATAGTCGAACCAATCAAAAGTCTTTGATAAGTCGAAAATACACTGCATTAGTTGTTCGTATAATACCGACGCTTGGCTACAAGCTCTAACGTGAATTTCCTGTGACAGGGGATAATTTATACAGGAACGCGTTTTTGGTAGAGAGGGCTCTTCTCAAGTAAAACTGGGGTTTATGCTATAACACTGTGTTTACGGTCAGATTCCGATGAAATTTTTATAAACAGTTCCTATTAAGAGGGGGCCGGATAGAGTCCGAACGAAGTTCAAAGGGGATAGGAATTTAACATGGGAAAATTTGAAAACTTTGTTTTACGTAGGTTAATGATCTAAAACGTGGAAAGTTTATCTCAGGAAGCATAGAGTCATTAGTGCTGCTGCATATAAAAAAGGAAAAATGAGTTCGATTATAAAATAGAATTTTAATTACTGAATTTCGAGTGCTATGTTCTTATGGAAAAATCCAGTTTTAACTACAGAACTAATATGAAGACGAAAGTAAGAGTTTAGTGTTTATATAAAGCAGCATCAATAGATCTATGCTTCCCGAGATAACATTTTCACATTTAAGTAAATTAACTTGCCTAAAACGTAGTTTGCAGTTTTTATCCCATGATATAAGCGGTACTCTGAGTTGGACCTGCGGCCGCTCTATCCGGCCCCCTCTTAATAAAACTTTAGTTTGAAAAGGTTAGTTTCCTAATGATGGTCGTCTGACGGACCTACCACGTGGAAGTTGAAACGCCCGGGTACTGTACCGGAACCCACGCCATACTGGGGTTGGGCGCCATTGTGAGGCCGCCATCTTGGATTAGCTAGGGTCTCGTAGTTCAATACTTTCCTAGGCTAGGCTCTTCTATGCCGAGTCTATCCACCAACCTGTGTTGTGTTTCCTTATTTTACGTTGCCAAACTCCAACCAAACATGTCATGTTTTACGAACGACTTTTCAATGTGTCAAATGTATTAAATGTTTTGTCAGTGACAGTTTGTATCTCGTTTCAGATGTTCTAGTTTAAAATGTTATTTTTATTTATATTGATTTGTAAACTACTCTATTTTGCTTGCTTATAAAATATCAATTACCCCTTCGGGAACCTTAATTTTTACTTTGAGATGTTGGTGTTTATTAAACTGGATCGGATCGAAACAAATAACTAAAATAGACTGTGTTTATATTGGCGCTTGGTTTAATTTCCAATAAAGCACAATTCTATGCTCAGCAACAAGAAGTGAAAATATGACAAATTTGGTATATTTTAATATTTATATATTTATCTTTGTACGGTTCTTAACTATTATTAGGCATTTCACCTACCACTATTTTTATTAAGTTATATACCAAGTATACACGTTTTTGAAGGGTGTAAAACTGTTTAGGTTTGTTGAGTTGTTCCCGTAATAGCAAAAGGAGGCAGAGAGAAAAATTATTACGCGTTAAACCATGTATTTTTCGTAATAGATAATTCAACCCTAAATGAAGGTTAAAATGGGAAAACACTCAGATGCGAACGGGATGGTTATTTCTAAACCCCAAAACTACACAGGTATAGCTGCGTTTGGCCAACAAACACAAGCTATTATCTATAGCGCCGATGTCCTTTAGGCGGTGCATTTTCATTAACATAAATTATGCATATTAAACACAGCGCCTATACTGGCTAATGCATATGCCAAAATGTTTCCTCTTTTGTCATTAGGAAGGCTGGTATAATATTTTTCGGGAAAATTTTATGTATGTATTTATAAAGTCCAAATACCCACTCATTTTCTTTAGGTGAGTGTTTTAAAATATAATAAAAGTACGATAAAATACATGGAAAGTTAACTATAATACTCACAGTGAAGAAAAGGTTTTGTATGAGGTACGTCATAAGATGATTGGTTATATACATTTTGTAGATTGTCAATGAGGCGTGACTGAAGAGCTTTGAGCTATTAATAATGCTTTAGGTACACGAAAGTAACAATAAATTTGTATCCCACGAAAGAAAACTCTGGAATGGCAAACGCTTTGTAGTTGTTTCTATCATAGAAGTCCATTTGTGTGATGATGATACTTGCAGCTTTTAAATATTTTAATTGCTTCGAGTTTCACAAATTCCAAAACTTACTTCGTTGGGTTGTATTATTTTACGTGGCCGAAGAATTTTAATCTTCGTTTCTTATGTCTGAATGTATATCAAAGTATTCCTCCGTTTTATTATAAATACGTCTGTTTGTTATTCGGTGTTGGGTTTTTAATGTTAAGATACAACCAGGCCGACACGCAGCTAAGCGCTAAAGCGCCGCTGGCATGAGTAAATCGAATATCCTTTGAAGCTTGTTACTCTAATTCGCTACGCTCTTGGGGTCAGGATCGGTGCACATTTCTTGGTCCCGGGTCTGGGTCTTACCATGAAAATTCGATAAAAAGTGCGCCCTCTCTCAAAAGTTTCACCTCCAGAAAATTACCCTACAAATTTCCCCTGAAACTTTCCTAATTATCACTCAATCTCTACGTCACTGGTGACATTTCATAGTGGAAATTTGATTGAAACTCTGCGACAACTTAAATTTGGTTAACATCGACTATTTTGCCTTTGTACATTTCACCTTGATGGATGTGTGATTTTCTAGACCCGGAAAACTGTTTGATCTAAATTTCACCTTTCACTGTTTGAGAAGTTTTGCAAACAAGGACATTGCGAAAACTAAACTGTGTTGACACGCGCTTTTGTAATTGGTTCAGAGTTTGGTTAGAATTCGAATTATTTATTTTTGGTATATATAACAACGACTCTTGAAACTGCACAAAGTTAAAATACGGCAAAAAATTAAAAATCGTGTTCACATGTCTTGATGTTTTAGTCAATGAAAATAACCACACACTACAATTAGTGCATACATAATATTATTTCAACTTATAGAAACTGTGATGTGCACAGTACAGCTTATTTTTTACGAGTTAGGTCTACATAGTGGTTATAAAATTTGTTTTAGCGTAGTATTCTTACTTACATTTTCAGATGAGTGTAGAACTTAATTCCTGAAACAGAGAAACAATAGCGTCTATAATTATTTACCCAACTTCGTTCATAGATGGAGCATTATGTTATAATAACCTCAAAAATGGCGTTGTGTTTGTATGGTGTTCTAACAAAAGGAACTACTTCTCCCAAGTGACTCGCTCAGCAGTTTGATAGTGCTGACTGCTACGTCATCACTTCAGGCTGGCTTTGCAACTGTATTGTAGGATATAAGCTCAAATCTTAAGTTCCAACCGTCACTTTGAACAAAGCACACTAATTCGCAAAACAACTGTTTGAACACAAATTGTATAGCTGAATGATTCCTCTTAAATGTGTATGCTTGTAGTTTTCTACTCATTACTTACGTGTTTTATTGCTTAAATAATTTCTAATTTAAGAGAATCATCTGTTAATGTAACTGAGTTCTTTTTCTTCGATGTCTTTGTTAAACAAATTACAATGCATTGTGAATGTACATAATTATACACATGCCACAAGCAAGTCGCAAGTCTTTACTTTTATTAGTCCTTCATAACTAAAAACAGATTTGTAACTAATTATCAGATCTATTCATTAAAATATAAACCCTAAACGGCGTGATAAAGTTAATACCCAATCATTCCAATGAAGTTAACGTACACTTAAATGTTCTTTTGTGTACCCATTATGTTTTTACTTGATGCCGACAGTTTTTCATAAACAGAGAATTCGCATGGGAAGCGGCGCTAGACAGGAGCGGATTTCTAGGTTATGTCGTGTTTTTGCACAGTTGACCTCATTCCCGCCAGAGGAGCCGCGGCGGCCAATCAGAAGCGAGGGACGGGTCACGTGACCTCCCGGCCGGCCAATCAGAACGCGTACTCGCCGCATAGTGTTAGATAAGCGATCCTAGAGAACCGGGCGGCCTTCTGACAAAGGTTGAGACCACAACTGTCCAGTTTCCCAATGGGCCAAACTAGTTTTCGCCATCTTTCTTGCCTATTGCTGTGGGAAATTTACTTAATTGGATATTCAATGAAAATGCAAATGTCGAGGCTTCATTACCGATATTTATCACCTTTTATCAATACTTGCGAAGTCGTATCTAATTACAGTTCAGACACTTCGCCACGATTTCAAGGACACGTATGTTTTGAGCACAACCGCATGCAACACTAAAATCATACATTAACTCACACAACTTTTTAGAAACTCTGGATAATCTGTGTTATTAACTAATCTTTCATTCACTATGGTATAGTACTTTTACGTGACGTTTCAAATCTCCTACGTTTTCACAAAGAGTCTAACAAAATGCACGGACTTTGGTATCGGACCACTGACATCATGAAAGTTTTTTGCTTTGGCTTTGTTGTACAAAACTGAATAGCCCCCGGACTATAGTAATGTTCGTCACGATGTGACGTTCATTCCTAGATCACGATAAAAATCCACCATTTTAAAAGCACCAGAGTCGCAGACTAATCGTGAATCAATCGCCTGATGCGAAGCAGTGTTTAAGCAATGATGCAATGCTCAGTTTCCACTTTCCTATTCGGGAAAACTGGACGAGCCAGTGATGACTCACAGTCGGCGGGGGCCCGGGTCACTTTCAGGGGCTGATTCAGCCGGAAAATTCCGAAAAGCGCTCAAGGTGACCTTGATTTCCTCGACTTGGCCCTGAGCTAGGATTACGCATGCAACACTGACGCATTCTACCTGGGCTTATTAATTGCCTGGGTGCTTCTCATCCGGATTCTAAATCGAGGTATCGAATGACGCGATATTGTTTTTCCTGCGAGAGTTGTTTTATGGTCTGACGCGTTTCGTAAAAAATGCTACAAAGTTGTTTGTTTTGTGATCTCTAGATCTGTAGGTGGTTTTATGATAGTGTGGATGTTACAACAGTCCAAACTAATGTAACTTCAGTAAATTGTAATGTAACTAACGTAACTTCAGTGACAAAAATATATGTAATGTTTTATTTCATTAAACTTCAAGTAAACTAAACACCCACCGGATATATA
Source organism: Matsumurasca onukii (assembly GCA_018831715.1). Lineage (NCBI taxonomy): Eukaryota > Metazoa > Arthropoda > Insecta > Hemiptera > Cicadellidae > Matsumurasca > Matsumurasca onukii. The sequence goes on from CM032062.1 coordinate 64,306,848, forward strand.
TTATTGTACACCACCAAACCACTTGAATTTTCCACAAGATAAAGACAGGTTCATGTAATGTATACATTTCAACCGTTTTGTTTGCAAACTATAAATTTAAATAGCTGTGAGTTGCCCCTATGAAAAGTTTCGAAGATTCATATTGGATACGGTTTAAACTTCCATTCAATGTGGTATATTTTCTTCATTCGCTATTCATTGGTTAGCAGGTAAAATATAATTGTTTGCCAGTTTACAATAAGTGTATTGTGTTGACAACAACAACAAAACTAACACTAATACAAAAGTATACATAAAACCTACTACTGCTGGTAAGACAGCCCCAAAAGCGTACAAAGTATGATAAATATAAGTATACAAAGGTAAATTAAAACACTTCTTCCCTTGAAATCTCCCATTGTACAGAACGAATTTGACAATGAGAAATTCTTTAACTCACACTTAAACGTGTTATGCTAAACACAAAAAAATAAACAAGTCCCTTTTCCTCCTTATTAAACAAGGTCTATGTGCATCGCATTTATGTTTAACAGTTGCATTCTATATATGTACACTTACATTAAGCAAATACATGTTCATGTTACTGTACAAAGTAACATAAAACACAAGGTATCGAACATTATGACAGTGATTTCTTGACCAACAAATACACTACAATGTGAAAATGCTCTGTACCATAATGTTTTCAGTGGTAAAACATTCAACGTCATGTTCTGACTTTTCGAACATCGAGGTGTTCCTTGTAATGCGAATGCTGAAATCGATACAACCAATGTCGATATTTCCAATAAACAAGCTTCACAAACGCAATAAAACATTACTTTACGAAAATTGCCTTTTAAAGACCCAGCCACCGGACATACAAACGCACTGCATCAGTCAGTAACAAACAGTACTGAACATAACCTCTAACGTGTATTTACATAAAACATGTGATTACGTAGTGCCAAAGACTGTCGACAGATGGTGTTGTTAGCGCCATCACAGAGAGTGGCGCGAATATCTAAAACTGGCGGTAATCGCATAACACGACACAGAGTAATGCATTAAGGAAATAGCCCTGATGACAATGTATGTATGTTTGTGTATGCACATTGCACCGTGTGCGTGCGTAGATGAAAGCATTAATTAATTGTTGTACAATAATTGCATTCTGTTTAATTACCTATATTAAACAGGCCGATTCGTCCGCAGCGCTCGGTTCAGGCATATCAAATAGGATAGATCGGGTGTTGAATGTTTCAACACTAATTTACAGATTGATTTTAAATCGGCGTATTAATATTTCATTGAATGTTGCAATATGTTTGATAATGTTTGGTTATTTAAGCGTTTCTTTTGCAAATAGATAACCAGAGTTTTGAAGTGAAACTCGAAATGATATAATTATTCCCGGCTAAGGCGATATTTTTATCGCTGTATCATTATTAAGCTGTTTGGTTTACTTGTACACATGAAGAACAAAATGTCCCAGCCTTAACGCAAACGTTTTTAATGAAAATTGTCTTATGTTTTATTAAACACTATACAGGATAGCAGACAAAGCACACAAGTTTGAAAGCCTATTAATGAAGATTTGTTCAAAAATTACATCACGCGTTTATTAAATTGGTTGTCGCGTTTCTTTATTTGGTTTGGATCCGAGCGTATTTGAGGAGACACGCCATCGCTATTATAATACTTGCTTGAAATAAACCTTACACATTAATTTTAAACCCCACAAAAAATTGTTTCACAATCTGTTTGAAATAGGGGTGAAGTGACCTAGTTCGCAACAAGAGTTTCAAACATGAAGAAACCACCACCCCCGCTCGTCAAAATTCTTCGCAACCCAGCATTATTCGAAACACCCAATCAAGCAGCAGCGTACAAAATGCACACATATGACTACAAAATAAGCGACACTCATTAATTATTAGCGACAGCACGCGGTATCAAATGCATGACAGGGTTGAGAGGGGGAGGGACACGTAAGGACGTAAGGGTTCTAGGCGTGTACAGAACACGCGAACACGCACATACACACACACACACATCGATCCTGTCACATGTTGCACCGAACATCCACATTTGCGTCCTACACGCGACCCGCCCTCACTCTGCCCTGCTTGAGGTAATTACCGACCGATATCGCTACTTCCGATTGATTGAAAAATCATCAAAGTCGTGTGCACGGCTCTCGTTTACATTGTTCTTTTATGAAAGGTCGTCGTTACACAGAGGGTTTGTGGGAAAATTAGGATAAAAGGGCACAAGTTTATTGAAAACCTAACTAAGTTGCTGTGCATCGTGTATCAAATCTAAATAGTGGTCAGAGTAGTTAATTTACCGAAGGAACTGTTTGCTAGCATGGTAGGCTCTACATCGTCAAAATTATAATCGACATTACAGAGTCTTGCAATTCTGTTGATCCACTCACAATTTAAAATATATAAACTTGATACTTGAATTTTAACTTATGGTACAACATTCTACAAACATCTACATTTTTCGTTGCGCACTTTACAAAACAAACTCTTCATACGCAAAATCCGCTCTTGAACAAGAAGTAGGCGCAGAGGTTACAGGGCAGTAATAGGTTTTAAGACGGACAAAGGAAACTATTGACATTCCTACGCGAAACACTATAATATCTAAGCTTGATCTTCTTGTGTTCCAGAGGCCAGAGAGCGAAGGGAGCGTGAGCAGTGGAAGCGAGGAGGAGTCCCCTAGTGCCATGACCACTCTGGAATCCGTAGCGTCGTCCATGGCGGCGAGTCTAGCAGCCGTAGCAGCCCTCAGTGGGAAGCCCCCCAGTCTGTACCCGCCCGGGGGTCTGTACCCGTGGTACCTAGGGCCATCAGAGCCGCGGCCCAGCCCCCCAGGGCCCGAGCAACCCCTGGACCTCAGCAAGGGCTCATCCAAGTCCCCTGAGCCTGAGGTGCAACACGTGTCCCCCACCGCGGTCGCCGCCGCTGCGCTCAAGATGCCACCCGCCGCGCTCAACCGACTTTACAAGTAAGTGTAGAACTAGAAACATGAGAACTTTCGTTCTTTTCCAACACAGTGAGTAGTGGGATACTGAATCGCATGACGCCCCGATTTGACGAAAATTAGCGTCTTCTTCTTCTCTCGCCAAGTGCACTCGCTAGGATTGTTTATGACTTTTTCTCAGTTGAAATTGAATCTCGTTCGTGCTGAATCGTTTTAAAGTTGAAGTTTAGTGTCTTTTTAAATTAATAACTGCGGTGTTAATTTTGTTTTCCAGATAATATTTGGAAACAAGTATTTTTTTTGAGACAATGGCGACAGCGTGTATAAGAAAACATGCACTACGCGCACCCCACATTAACCACTAGCTCCTCCGTCTAACCCTAACCCCACCTCCACTCCGACTCTTCAAGACACAATGTTTCTACCATAAAGATGCATACGATCAAGGGCGCCAATAGGGTATCTTCCTGGGGGCAACATACGGGGGGTCTGGGAAATACCCCAGGAAGATGGGGGTATTGTTTAAAAAATCATGTTAAAAATAATTTATGAAACACGTTTTTGAGCGTTCTTGAAGAGACATTTATTATACTTCAAGGTTACGATTTTCTATCATATTTTTGGAGAACTAGTATGAAAATAAGGTCAATAATTCGATATGAAACTTTTCCTTTTGCGATGATGTTCTCTCGTCTTGATCTTAAAACTATAACATTAACCACAAGTTTTAAATACAACATTCGAACACAGTGGTACTTCCACTTGTACTTAACGATAGTGCAAATACGGCATTTACTTGAAGTTCAGATAAAAAATATTAAAACCACAAATATTTTGTTCTAAAATATATATTTTTGTAATTTTGCTTGAAGTAAAACATTCAAAATAATTTTTCTCAAAAGCCCCGTGCCCCTGTCTCCGAGTATCGGCGCCCATGCACACAACTGCTGTACGACTTTGACTGAAGTTTTACTTATTCTCTACTTCGTTAAAATAGTTCAATCCCATTTCTTTTATGAGTTCACTCTAAAAATAGTTGCAAAATTGAAGGCATAATCAGTAGCAGTAACAATCTGTTATGACTTTTTCTTCGAACTGTTCTTCTTCGAGCTCCTCCCGACAGAATACTAGCGGTCTTAAGAGATTTCAGATTTGTAAACAAATCTCTCTGTACAAAGCACACACGTATTTCACTTATAAATAATAACTTTACTACAAAATCAGGCTATATTTCGCAATTAACATATCTGCTTTGGTTACATTCTACAAATCACAATTCTAACAATCTTATGACCTATTTAACCAACAAAACATTACTCATTATTGTGATGACTCATCTGCTAGCCAGACCTGACAAATAGCATTACAAAGCAATCTTGTCTTACGAAACATTACAAAGAAATAACAACCCGTGTCCTCCTCAATAAAACAACTAGGTTGGTTAAATAACTTGCCCTTACATCTGGCGTGTTCCAAATACAGATTGATCCAGATTCAGATAGAGATGTTGTTATATCACCGGGTATTCTTATATTGTAAACAATAACAGACCGAGCACTCTGTGCGTTTGACAGCCAGAGTGTGGCCAACGCTTTTATAAACATGATGTAATTCAACGCCGACCGATTTAAACAAACCCGGCTCAAAATAGAGCGATGTGCTTAGAATACAAGTGTCCAAACATGCATTGTTTATTTCGTTTAGGTATTTTAATCTAAAAGTTATTCGAGTCATTAAAACGTACTTTATAGCTAGGCTATATCGTTCGACTATTGGTGGGCAGTTTTCAAAATATAGCAGTATGATGCCAAAACTAATGTGATTAATATCTAAAACAAGCTTAGTTGCTCACCTGTTTTCCGATTTATGTTTTTGAAACTATAGGATTTGTCCACCCATTATTTCATCACCTTAAAATCAGGAAATTATTATAGTTATCTTCTCGAACATAACATCTTTAAAACATGAATTGTATTAATGTGTTGAAAATCTGATGCACTTAAAATTTAGGATTTTTTTAGTACAGTAACTACTTACATTTTGCAAGTTCTACGATGTGTAAATATTACAATCAAATAGAACTTGTAACTAATCGCTTTTTAGTATTTCAGAGGATGCCTCTTTATTCTGGCCAAGTTAAGATATCATTTCAAAAGTTTAACATCCAAACTTAAACTTGTAGATTGGTTGCCTAATATATCAAATATGCCTATGAAGCATTTTTGTTAGTTAGGCATAAAGTTTAAAAAAGTAAAGTTTGTCTTGTTTAACGAGACGAAGTTGGACTACAAAGTGCTCTCTACCACTCAACCTCGAACTTAATCTAGCCTTACCGTATAATCACATAACAAATGTAAGTGGTGACTGCGGGGATCGAACCCGCGCCAGCGGAGTGATCAGCTCCGGAGTCGCGCACAATTCCAACCCACCACGGGCCTGCTGAAGGCATTTAGTCGTTCAGGTACAGTTTTCTAAATCTTCATAAGAAATCAAACATTATCTACCGGAAATTTACGATCTAAGGAAAGTAATTTTCACCATGCAATCGGCCCTACTGTACCTGAAGATTTTTCGCATGTATAACTGTAGAAAGCCAAAGGGTTGGTGCGTGTGGACAGTCAAGCAGTCTGTTGGGTTTCAGGGCGAAGCCGAGAATCAGTGCGATCGCGGGTCGGAGGACCTACACGGAGGATGAACTCCAAGCCGCCCTCCGGGATATCCAGAGCGGCAAACTGGGGACCCGCAGAGCGGCCGTCATCTACGGCATCCCCCGGTCCACGCTCCGGAACAAGGTAGGAAAGGGTTGTTAAAGATATAATTCAAAACCATCTCAACTTAAACTACTTGCAACTAAACAGGACACCCAAAAGATGGAAAATTGGCTAAACGCGTACCTTAGATTTTAGTTTTCATTCCTGGGTTTTTATAAAACTTAAATTGAAATTTATATATTTTTGTTTCAATAGGTATACAAGTTGGCGATGGAGAGGGAGAGAGACTCTCACCTGCTGGCAAACAGTCCAGATAACTTGGCAGCCAAAGGGAGAGTCATCGACGAGGAGGACCAAGAAGAAGATGAAGATAAGGAGTCAGGAGCCGAGGAAGAACGAGAAGTGGAAAAAGTGTTAATGAAACCGATTTCACTCGAGGACATAATGCGAATATCCAGTGACAGTGGTGCGGCTTTCGCGAATTCTGAATCACTAAGGACACTTTTGCAACATGGGAGTAAGCTGCTAGAGAAGAAAGAAGACGGATCCTCACCACCTCCAGCTTTCCCCTTGTTTCCTTCCCCAGGCTCCGGTGAGTTGTGGAATGGTCTCGACCACGCTGCCCTCGGACCTTATATCACCAGGTTACTTGGAAGTCCCATGGGTCCATCGCCTTTCGCAGTTATGCCAGGCAACAGAAGTTCTCCGACTGAGAGAAGCCCCACAGACTCCCCCGGCGATTTCGTTCCTAAAATGAGCCAAATTGACTTGGTCAGGAGGATGATGATTGAAGAGAGACTGATTCAAGAAGAGCAGCAGAAGAAACAATACATGAATATAAATGGTTCCCGGTTGAGTGAGCCTGGACCGTCATCAAGCCTTGGAGTGGATGAAGAGAACTCTGGTTCTGGGACACCTCCAAATGTAATTTTGCGAATTCCGTCCTTCAAGCCTAACCCCAAGAACGGAATGCCTGGAGATATGAGTTTTCCTCTGGGAGTAAAGATCGGAGAATCCAGTCAACATTCGGTTGTTTCTCCTCCTATCAGTACTGGAAGAAGTGAGTCATCATCTCCCACATCCATTGGCAAAGGCATAAGTGTCAGTTTACGAGACGTCATCGCCAAAAGCATCAGCCAGAAGTTCCAACAGCCTGGTGATTTCCATCATCTTTCTCACAAACCTCCGGGTCTAGAGCACTTCAGGAGAGATTTCTCCCAGCCTCTCGGTTGCAGTCCACCCATGATGAGGAATAACAACAATCATCTAGATGAGAGGAAAATGAACATACCTACATCAAAAATGCCTAACAGTGGAACTAATACAAATAGTAGTGGTGGAAAAGGAACTCGGCCAAAGCGAGGAAAATACAGGAACTACGACAGAGACAGCTTAGTGGAAGCGGTACGAGCAGTCCAGAGGGGAGAAATGAGTGTCCACAGAGCAGGGTCTTACTATGGAGTGCCACATTCCACTTTAGAGTATAAGGTAAAAGAGAGGCATTTAATGAGGCCAAGAAAAAGGGAGCCAAAATCTGTCCAAGATGAGATAAAAATGAAGGAAGAAGCGATTGCGTCCAGGATCCCACCACCTGTAAACAACTCTAAGCTGTTACCACCAACAAAGCCTCCCAAGACACCCTTTACTCCTCCATCGTCCATGCCTACAGGCCCTAACGGTCTCAAAATGCCTCCAATGTTTGATGCATCTTTGCCTTACGGAGCAGCACCACCCTTTCCATTTTGGCCTCCGAATCCCTTTCAACATCTCCCCTTAGAATACCATAGAAACCCCAACTTTCCACCGACTCCAGATCCATTCCTGGCATCCCAGATGATCCAAAGGTGGCAAGAGGATGCAACAAGGACACAGCAGAACTCTCCTCCAGCACTCGGCAAAACCGAAAGAGAATTGGCCGAGAAGCTGTACGACGGAAGCGGCTCAAACGGCAGCTTTTTAGATGGCATCATCCGGTCGAGCTTAGAGTCCGGCTTATCGATGAAGAATAAGGATAACGACTCTAAAAGACCTGAAAATATGTCCAACAAAGCACTTCTGGATCAGCTGTGTCGAAACAGTAGAATGACACCTGTTCCGAGAGCTGAAGGAAGTAGTTCTGACGAAGAATCTACAAAGAGAGCGATCAATCAAAAGAGGCCCTATGAAGACACTCCTCTAGATCTTCAAGAGGTGAAGATGGAGGCAAGTGAAGAACCTGTAGAGAAATCTGCTTCACCGCCACCTGAGGTGAAGTCTGAACCTGCAAGTGTAGCTGAAGTGACGACGGACAATTTAAACGTAAAAACTGAAAATGTAGAAGAAAGTGCCTGTGATAGTAACCATACGATAAAACGATTGAAGTTAGAAGAAGAAACGTAGATCTTAAATAAGAGACTGATAGAATGCCATTAATGAATTGAGGTTGTTGACCTTGCCGTACTGATAAGTGTCTAAGTGTTGGCTGTCCCTTTAACATTTCACATTTGATTTTAATTCAAACCGACAAATTCCGTAGCAAATGATAATTTCAATCCCTTTTAGTTTCTTTTTTCATTTTTAGTCTTACGACAATCGCAAAGTTGCCAAATATGTTTTCAATCAAAACTTCTTACTTGACCATTACATTTATTGATCGTGAGGAAGTGAATACGAGGACTGTGTGTGTGTTTTCAAGTGAAGATAACCAGAAATAAGCATGTTTTAAAGTTTTATACTCGATGTTAAAATATTCGCCTATCTATTAAACATATTACAAGATATTACCAAATTATCTTATTCTAGTCGTAAATATCAAATGCGCCTATAGAGAAATTATATTTTAAACTCTTTAAAATATTATCGATGACTATTCACTAAGCTTGACGTTCGCCAAAGTTTAAAATATGCTTCTTTCTAAGCTTTACTACGAGAGTTTGACTTGTTATATGAGAATGTGATCTACCCATTGCAGATATCAAGATGTATATCAAATTTACATATATCTTTTTTAATGAAATCGAAGACTATTTACCTAGTATTTACAAACATATGGAGTTTCCCAAGAAGTTTTCATAGGGTGGTTGAAATAAAACTTTTTACTAAAATTTCGCTTGCTACTCGACTGTTCTATAAAATACTCGATATTTTCTTCGTAAATGTGATCTTTGTCATAAAATACATATAAATATACATAAATATTATAATGTACTAATTCATGTGGTCTTATTAAATGTTACATATAATATTATTCATGTTTATAGTTCAACCATGTGTTCAGTGTAAAACTAAGCCTAAGATGTTTGCTGACGATGTGTTTATCAATGTGCGAGTGTAGTTGTACATGTATTTTGTTACACAATGCCGCTTTTATTCAAATTTTTCAACGTTTGTTCGTTGGTTTCTGTGGCTAAATTTTCAAATCTTGGGTACCTCCAAATGATTTCGACTGTCTGTGATGTTTCCAAATTTAATGTATATTTTCTCTATCCATATCTTTAAATTTAGAGTAGTTTATTGAATTTTATGGTACTGGTAAATTATAACAATTTGTGAATCTTTTAAATTTTTTGAACCAATCATGATACTGAAGTGCAATTAGAATGACATGTCACAGTGTGTAGTTCTGTATGAATGTTTTATTATATTTTTAAACAACTTACAGTTTGAGAAAATCCACATTTCCTTGGCCATAACTTAAACCTTTGTCACATGATGCCCAAAAAGGTATTTGGTCACAATTATATCTTTAGCGAACAAGTCATTTAATGTTCGTGAAAGCCATGTCGTAGTCCTAGACATCATATCACAGTTGTTTTTAACTCTTGCCTTTTCTTCTCAAAAAGATGTATCTTGAAATGACTCTATGTATATTCTACTGTTTTCTTTATTAGTTATGAGTTTTTATTTAAAATCTACACAAAAAGTGCATTTAAATTGATTTATTTGGGACCAAAAGTAGAGTTATATTTGTAATATTAAGTGTTCTTTTTTTAGAATAATTTTGGATTCATAACACCATTTTAGAGTAGTTACTTTGTACTTTTTATACACAATTAAAGTGGCCTTCTTGTTAACATGCACTAGATTAGTTCAGTTCAACTTTACATGATTTGAAATCCATTCCATATGTTCTCAATATTACAAGGGAATGTTTTGACCAAATTGTTCTTAGTTTTAGATGATAAATCTTACAACATCTTTCATAAAAACGATAATACTGGTTTATAGAACTTTAGTTAGAAATAACAAACAGTAAATTAATAACCATCATTGACTGAGTAGAATGATAATATAAGTTTTGAAATAAAATGTGTGTTTCTTTTAAATATATCAATGAATGCAGTGGTATTTTAGTATGTTATATATTTTTAGGACAAAGTCCATATCTAATAGTAATTTAACTAAAGTCAAACATTTACTGAAATGTAACCTTCAACCAATAAAAATTGTTTTAGTAAGAATTTATTATCTTAACTTTTTAAATACAGGTTTTAGTATGTGACATTTTGATGTGATCCTCTGTTTTTACAGTATTCAAAATTGATGTGTCCATCAAATTTATTTCCAAATGAAATACATGTTATCTGCCTGGAAACAGATGGTTATTAATTACTGTCATTAACACAATGTATACTGGAACTTGAGTATTTTTAGTGATAAGCCTTGATTTCTAACTTTGACTCACAACGGCCAAGGGAGTGTGGATGTATTGGTGAAGTAGTGATCTATAGCCTAGTTGACTAGATAGCACTATTGAAAGGGACAAGTCAGTTTCTTCAAGATCGCATTTTGCATTTTCTACAATCGAAACATATCCACAACTTAGGAAGCATTCAACATTCCACGTTCCGGCATTCTCCAGCATTCCACTTGTTAAATGCAGATCTAAGACATTTTATCGAGTGCTACAGACTCATATGATTCCGATTCGCATTTCGCACCAGGTGTTTTACGCTCTTTAGTGTACCACTTTTGTGTGTTACTTTTCTACGCTGAAGTTATGTTTAGTTCATTACGTTATACTACTGTGCAATGTTTATATGTTTCAGTTTGACTGTATTGTTTATTATTGTGTGTTTTTATGAATGTGATATAATTCTTGTTGTTCTATTGTTGATGTTTAACACATCTTTACCCCGATGGTGTTCTTGTAAAAATAGAATCTTTGAAATGTTTATGTTGTTATTTTGTTTTAACAGTTACTGAGTTTCTTTTTACCACCAGAAGCTAAGCAGTCTGGTAGCTAGTTGTTTTGTTTTATATCTGCCATAATTTTTGTTCAACACGTTTTTGGTGTGACTTTTGCTTTGAGGTACCTTCTTGTTCTTTATAGTTTCTGAAATTTCCAAACGGTTTTACAAATAATTCTAACTTTGTTGTGTCTAAATGAAAGACACCTTATTGACTAAATTAATTTGATAATTTAAGTTTTTATAGAACAGCTGTTGAAGAAGGTACTTAAACACTATCATTGTTACACCAAGATGCGTCTCGATCCAGTGCGCATTCAAAGCAACTAAGGTACTACATTTTTACATAAACAGCTTGCAAAGATTTTGTAATTTTGACTTTTAACGTATCTGTTATTCATACGACTTGAATGAATTGTACATAACAAAACGATAAATATGGATAAATTGTATATTTGTTTATAATTTTTATTTATAATGTTGGCATGCCTGCAATGTATACCATGTAACATATACTTAAGTAATGATCAAAACTTGTGTTCAGCCTTTAACAGTTTGAGTTCTGAAAGAGGGAGGGGCCTGAAAGTAGATTTGTGTCGTCTGCATATAATTTTAAAAGAAACTTTTCCACCAATTTAAGCTGTATAAGTTATTTTCTGAATAACTTATCTTTTAAACAAGGTTTCCGAGAAACAATTATAAATTTGTGCTTTATTTTGAAAACCTTACATTATAGTTGAGATTTTAACGAGCAGAGAGGGAGATAAAACATCTCCATTGTACAAGCTTAGCCCCAAAACAAGCAAAATGTTTTTAGTTATTTTTGTCATTCAGGCAAATTAAAATCATGTTTTCAGAAAACTCTAGAGGTAAAACATTGTTCAACAAATCTTAACAGTTAAATGTTGTTAAAGTAACAGTAAATGCTTCAGTACGTTATACTGTGCCCACAACGACACATAATATTTGGTGACCAAGCTAGTTTCAGACCTCTATAAAGCTGCCCAGAGACAAGATGTACCTAGCCTAGTTTAGTCCAACATGTCGAGACTGTTTCCTCTATTCTGTTGTATTCAGGTTTCGTTTTCATTTTTTGTATCATACAATCTGAATAGTAATGTTGGTTGTAGGCATTATAGTTAAGCAGAATATGTTTTGATTAATTTTAGAAAATGTTTGTTTTCCAATAATCACACGTTTTACCCTTGTTTCTTGCAGGCGGGACTTGCAATGTTTTGGCCATCAAATTTTGAAAATATAAAACTAATTTGTAGAAAGAAATTGATTTGTAAAGTTATTTTTATAATTTTTAAAGATCCCAAATTTCAAAAAATACACTGAATGACTAAATACTAAGGCATTCACTGTTGTAATCATTTTTTTAACACATCTCATTATGTAAAAAAAACTAAGTCCCGTCTGGATTTGAAAATATGACTGAGCGTTCACTTTTCCTTTTACTTCCTCCAGTTTTGTGAGAGTGTGTGTGAATGAAGTCTTTTCGTTCACTTGTCCAACATCACACTTGCAAAGATCAAGTTCCTTCAGTTAAAAAGAAGTCATACATAAGAAAGACAGAAACTATTTTCAGTGCACATTTTTCTAATACCTTTGAGATATGAAACTTTGGCACTCTACAGAAAAAACATGTAAACCTATAAACTACCATTACTTACCATAAAATATGCTTTGATTGTATCTTCAGTAAAAATCCACGTTGTCTTTTTTACTTTTTTCCTTTTTACAAATTGTTAAGTTTCTATTATAAAACTGTTTATTGATAAGTTTACAATTTGTTTAACAGAACACCATTTTCACGAACAAGGACAATGTTTGCTTCAACATTGTTAATTGTTAGTTTAAATATTCCCTTTATACAATTCTGATGTTCAGTGTATTCTGATGTTGAGTCTATTTACATTTGCATTTCATAGCTCGCGAGTTATGCCTAATTCAACAACAAAGCCACTTTGTTTCTTATCAGTTTCAAACATTCACGGTTAATCAACTTGAAATTTCAACTTCTGCGTTAAGTTGTGTTAGAAAATTGGCTAAAATGTGTTTTGTAAACACTTATTGACTTCTGCATTAAATCTAACTTTTAACTGCCAGAAAAACGAGTTATGCTTTACTATTTTTAGTTTGTAATATTTTTCAAATATGAAATTTACACTCGACCAGTAGTTTTCTGACAGATTTACTACAGATAAATTGTTTGGGGCTTTCTCTAAATATAAAATGGCTTAAAATCCCTCATTTCTAATTATTGCTATTTTCATCTCGTGTTATTGGTTTAACTTTGTATAAATAATGGAATCAAATCACATGTATATAACACGTGAAATCAGTTGGTGAAACCTTACAAATGTAAACTTTGACAGCTCTAGCTACTACCTAATGATTGTTACTCCACCTCCACTGGGGGCAACCCTGTATGTATACTTCAATATCTGTACAAGTCGAAACATATTGCTTGTAAAATATCTTTACTTACTTTTGTTTAGTTTCGATTTTCTGTTATCTAAGAGTAATCTCACATATCCTTGCAAGTGTGATACTTTAACTGACAAAATGTTTGCTTCGTAAAAACTCAAGTATTTTTTTATTATTGTACTTTACATACTTATTAAACAGTTATAAACAAATTTTGTAACTGTGTGTTCTTATTTCCTGCTTTGTTCTGTAATATGGTCGACTGAATTCTGAAACCTAAAAGTTTCAACACACTTTTTAGTATTTGAAAGAAGTTTGGTGTGAAAATAAAACCAACATATCATAACTATGATGAACTTCTTGCGAATTTATAGCAAACACTGTGCATTATTCACATAGCAAAAAGCTCAATAAAATTTTAGTAAACTTGACTTAGTGTACCGTAGTTTTGGGAGAATATAAAGTTTTAGAAAACTGACTATGTGTAGAAATCTAGTTTTAAAATTTTTGGTTCTCACTGAGATGAAGTCTTTAAAATAGCATTAAACAACAAATAAAACAAGGTTGAAGCTTTATCTCAAAAAGTTATTTCTCTGATTTATGTCAATGACATTTTAGCAAATGCAATAATATTAAAGTACTTCAGTTATATCTCATTTTGAATGTATCAGAGTTACATTGGCTGCTCCTACAATGCTTAAGGAGTTCCAGAAATTATTGCTTGTAGTTACAGAACAGATAATTGTATCTAGGTGTTCTATATATATAAATGTTATGTCACAAAATAATGTATGGTTTCAAACAGACAAGTCAACAAACAATCCCTTTAAAAAACCCACTCGCAAACAAAACGCAGCAGCAGCCATCCAACAGCTGCTTCTAATTGTATGCAAATTCGCGTCTAAAAAATTAATGCATAGTATACAATCTATCTTATTAGCGGGCGGAGCACATATGGCGTCCTCTCAAGTTTTTTACAACTTCCACTTATTTAAGCAGGACAGGAACTGGTTGCAATTTGAAGAGTTCATGACACGGAACCGGTGAACAAAGGAGTGGGGTTCCACAAGGCGCTGTGTCGGGTCCGAGCCTACCTCAACGCGGGTCCACTTGGCGAGGTCGGCCAATCTGCGGTATTTTCGGCGACGAGGAGCGCAGTCTGCTGACCTTGTCTGGGACCGGTCCCGCGGTCGGTTCCCCCAAATTTGCCAGTGCGGGGGCCAATATCCCCCAAGGTCAGGACGGCCCGTCACGCTCGCTTTTTGTTTTACCGATCGAGGACGACTCCCCTGTCGGCTTGTCTTCTTACTTTAGTGGCAAAACAATTATTCGTGAACGAGTTGTCCTGCTGGAGCAGTGACACTAGGCCACTAAAGTAACCGCTTCTAGTTACCTGCGTGAAGTTTACGGCATGTCAACATTGTTTACGAAAACTGCTGATTCATTGTTGACATACCGTAAGCTTCGTCCAAATCTAGCCAAAAGCAGCTACTTATGTGGTTCAGTGTGATTACATCTAAAGTTTTTGGAATTTTTGCATTTATTGGATATATAACGTAAGTGTGATTAGTATACTACTCTTAATAATTATTCTGATCCTTTGAGAACTCGTACGTGTTCAGAACAACCCGTGTTATGATGCAGAATGTGTATTTATTAAGAAAAGGTAAACTAGAAGAAAAGTCACAGAAATGCCTCCCATGGGTTAAATGCAATGATAAGACAATCATAAATCAAGGGGGAAATGCAAATGTTTCGATTCTAGGTACCCAATTATTTCGGATTTGTTTGTGTGAAGAAAAACTACATCTACATCAAGAACTATGTTCTTGAAAGACCTAACCAGCTATTAAATTGTTTTATTGGATCGATTGTTTTCCATCAACAATACCGTTACTAGTTTAAGTTTAAACTTTAAATGTTATTATTATACTGCACCCTTGTTAGACTATCATTCAGTAGTCTTCTTTCTACATCAGTAGAAAAGCCAATAACGTTAATTCAAACAAAGACGTGTGCCAGCAGAGCTCACACTTAAACTGAATATATGTAAACTTAAGCACTAAAACACTAAACCCGCTATTTAAAAAAAACACACACACACACGCAAAGAAAAGATCTTTGGTTATTATAATTTTTTTAAATACCACGCATAAACACATAAAACAAACTTCAAAGCAAAACCACAGACAAACGAACTATGGCAAAACCAACCTTAAAGCAACTTTTGAATGTCAAACAAAACTCAAAAACACATGAAACAAGGTCACCGTGTCAGCAAAATGACTCAAAAACGCTCCCCTATCAATATATAGTTTACAGAGTAGGCGTTAGGCAACATTGTGATCACAGGCGATATTTACACTACACTAATCACATTAGATCGCACTTCTCTAATTATTATTTAATGTTCTCACTACCCGTGATTAGCTCGGGGACCGCCGCACGTTAAAACTAATTCAATTCCACTACTGGCCTTATCTGCACACCGTACAGTAATCATAATTATACAATCATCAATTATTGGTCTTTGGCAGAGGTCTGATTTGATTGATGTATCAACACAGGGTTGCAAATGAGTATGATGAGTGTTTTGATTTGGGGGGTTGAAGCCTGGAGGTGTTAGCGATGTGTAATTGGGTTGTTTTAAATGCCTTGCGGTGGCATTTAGTTTTGGGAAATGCAGTCATGACTAGTAGCTGTTCACAACAACGGATAGAGCAACGCAATTGAGCGACCAAACAATTTTAAAACTCTTTGAACATAGGAAAATTATTTTTTTAGAGAAATCTTTTCAGTTAAATAGTTTGTACCGTGTAAACAACTTCACAAGATACGTAACCCTAATTTAATACCTGTACTGGACTTTTCAAAATTCAATATTTGAAATATAAAAGAACTCTTCCAAGTCATTTAAAAAGGATACTTTAAGAACGATTGATATAATTTATATCTGAATTAATTGAGACTTTATACTTATTTATTATTCAAGGGTTCAAAAATACTAATCTCCAAAGCGAACGGTAATCATCCTCCGTTACAAAAACCGGTTTTCAATTAAATTCAAATTTCGACATATTTCAGAACGTTGTATTAAAATTTAAGGAGAGATCAACACTGACCATTCTGCTTACGGCCTCACGAATCCCAAGTTACACAAATTTCTATGTGATAAAAGAGTTTGTTAAAGAAAAAACTGCTCATTTCACATTGAGCTCATTCCATTCCATTTCATAAAAGAGATTGTTACAAAACTGCTATTATAATGAAAGATAAATATTTGTATCCTTCGTATTAGTTCATTTTTCTTATTATCTAATACGAGAGGTAAAGGAAGCGTAAAGGTAAGTTGACAAAAGAAATTATCATAACATGATATTCGTAATATGTATCTTTCCATGGCCAAGGTCAGCCGAATTTCAAGCAGTTGCAACAACCACGTTTATGAAATGAAATGAAAACTCTTTATTGGTGTAAAAAAGTCCTCTCTTCCATCAATTAGGTATCATAACGCGTTGGTGTATATTATTTAATAACCTCAATGTTCAGGTGATTTAAGTTTCCTGAAAGTTAAGGAAAGGGAATGTATTTCAGAAGGTTCTTCGCGTCTACGCCAAAGAACTTCTTATGCTGCTAATAATGAGCAATAGTATATTTCATCACTTGAATCCCAAATTGAAGCCTAATTTTAACTCAATGGTCTGGTTAGTACCATTTAGAAACTGCTGTTACACTGGTTTGTTATTAATCAGTGTTAATATTAAAAACACACTTTATCAACACAACTGATTTACCTGCAATGTAAAGATAATAAAATTATCTTTTCTATCAAAAGAGTAAAATATCGGCACAACTGATAACCTTAAATCCTGTCCAGTCTGTCAACTACCGGCTCGTGGTCGTGGCACGCAGTAGGTCTACTTGTACAGTTTGTTAGTTTTTCGTTCCGTATTTTGTGTTTTGTGTCATATTCGTCACCATGTACTTTGTAACGTGTTTTATTTATACTCGACAATCCCTAGCTGGAGCTATTAGTGTTCTTCAATGTGTTTAATGTGTACTACCACCTGAAGATGGGACTGTTGTCCCGAAACATGTAGTGGAACCCCACTCATTTGAAACTGTTTGACGAGGTAATTCACCACTTATATAGTAAAATATCATTTAAAAAGTCCAAAGAAATAAACTTTGGCAGGTCTTCGCAGGTGTTAAAAACAGCTGTTTTAGATAAAATTACAAAACAATATTTTCACGCTTGATATTGTTTCCGACCCCTCCCTGGACCTAGCTTATGTGACATGCAGCAGCCAGACCACCACCGAGGGGTACGCGCACGTGGGGTACCCTTTGTTGAACGAAGTGGGTCACTTGTGCGCGAGGCCAGACTCAGTTTTTGGTTTGGGCTTTGTGTCGGCGGCTACAAAAAGTCGTCTGCAAACTCAGTACTCCTGCAGTCTCTGTACCGAGGTCCAAGGTTAGCAATAATTCGGCGCGGCCTCGAACCCAGCCAACATCTAATAAGTCTTACCGCTCACAAAATCTGCGAGTCTGCGGTAACAAAGAGTATCCTGGACGTGGTCGTGCAGGCCGGATTGTTTTATTTATTTATTTATACGGTAATACACCATTTTAATCTATAGTACTGACGTTAATAATTAAAATACTTAGATAGAACCAAAAAAATACAGTGCATACTTAATGCGTAAATGGAAAGACAACAGCATAAATAACTAAAACTAAAAAGACATTGAACTAAATATCATGTTCGGGCTTCGGGGAAAGATAGCGAAGGAAAGTCTTCTTGTTTTGGGTAATGGTCGTATTTAGTACTTGTCAACAATGTCTGTCAACTTCGTTGAAAGAAATTATCACTCAGCCATCAAACGTCACACCTCCTACTCTCAGTTCCGCAATAAAGGTTCCTCAAACTCAAGTTAAGGTTAGATAAACGAATTTCTTTTGGAAAAATGAAATGTTCATGTCGTCAGTCTTACCCAGGACCATGAAACGAGCACTGATCCTAGCTCCTAGAACGTTTAGGTTTTAACTTGATTAATATGTGAGCTTTCTACAGGTGCATTCCATTTTTGTTCGAATTCCATGCCATTTGGTTCAAATTATTGTGGTTAAGTTTGTTTGCAAAAAGATATTGGGGGGAGTTTCCACCCAAAATATTTAATCTTATCTATAAACAATTAATTTTCTCTGATGTTGATCAAATTTTAAATAATATTTATTTTGACTTTACCCATCAATATATTAAAAACTATGAACATGCGTTTAGTCGTTTCAAAACTGATTTTTCGCTATGACAGCGGAATAAATTTTCCAATTTTAACGATATTTATGATGCATTTTCCCTTCATTATATAGATTAAAATTTCCAGTAAAGGGCTACGTAAATTTGGGATAGAGGGCCAAAGCGAGACTTTGAGCAAAGTGAACAACCTCGTACGCTCGTCGTAATATGACACGAAAAGCTGAGACCAAAAGCCGAAATGAGGCTGTGAGCGTAGCGAATTATTAGAGTAACAATTAGTGAATTAGGTCGCGAAACGCAACGAAAATTTGCTTCACTCGCGCCAGTGGCGCTTAGTGTTTAGTTACGTGTCAGCCTAGTTAACAGTTTTCCCAGAATAAAGACGTTTTCTGATTTCAAATATTTTACTCACTCTTCGGGCTCGCTGAAGGGCTGCTCCCCCAAGATCCCCGCTGGGTCTTCAGCCTCGTATTTTCAGGACTTTGGCAACTGTTTTGCCATTATGGTGCAAAATATCGGCTAAGTACAAGTGCAGATTTGTACTTTCATCTTTTAATCATTTTTCCCGAATGTTTCACACCAAGAGCTTCAAAAGAGAATGGGGTTGAGGGGGTAGCATGCCGGGAAGTGCCTAAACATTTACTTGTTCAGTCACCAGTCAGTCACCTGTACAACCAACTTTATAGTATATTAATGTCAATAAGTTAATGACACTTATTGACTAGAAATTAATATTTTTACGACCGCTTTCGCTTATAGCGAATATCGGTCCTAGGGGATGTAAATATTGAAGACAAGTTCCTTTATACCGCATTATTCACAAGGATGATTCGATTATTAAGATGACCAATCAAATCAACCGATCATTAAATGTCATTAAATTAATATGAAAATTCCATTCGTTGTTTTTGGGAAACCTGCATTAGCAATGACTAGGCTAATGAGGAAAATCTATATCATTTAGCTTTTAGAAGCAGCAAAAGTTCGCTCGAAATTCAAACTGCAACTGCAAACTCTTATCAGCTGAATTTTCAGCTGTGTCGAATTTTTAACAGGTGTTTATTGCTGACTTCCGTTATCACCAGTTTGATCCGGTTTCACAGATCACCGACACGAATTGTTCACGGAAGATATTGTCGAAACATGATGACACCCATCGATATGATAAAGGAATTATTTATTTTTCGTGACTAGTTTTGATAATATGTTATTACGTCAAAATTCCGACTGAGTCCACTCTCTAAAAATACATAGCTGTATATAATGTGCAAGTAAATATGTTTGAGAGGAAAGAAGAGCCTGAACTACTCTATTCAACTGCACTGCACAATACTCATTGCTTTATTACTAATTTAGATAATAAGTTTAAGTTTAAAGGCAACCCCCTTGTGGCACCTCAAAAGAAAGGATGTTTTCAGACAAATTCAACAGCGCAAAAAAATATTTTTATCTCAACTACTTTTTTTGTTAAACCTATTTAAAGCGTACGAGAAATCAGGTTTAAAACTCACATTTCACATACAATTTTATAAAGACAAATTTTTTAACTCTAAGGGAAACATCACAACCTTATAACATAATCCCATTAAGTATTTTCGAAAAAAGTGTGACTAAAAAAACGTGTAATGTGGTATTTTAAAACTAATTTCTTGTCATTTTTCAAAGGATATTGTTTTCAAACGAGTCGAGATAAAAAATGATTTTTGTGTCGTTGAATTTGTTGTGGCCTTTCTTATGAATTGCCATAACGGGGGGGGTTGTATTTAAAAAATTTGGGGGCCTTTCCCCCCGGTTTTTGGTTGGGGTGGGTGACGCAAAGTACGTCAAAACTAACTTTAGGATCCTTTAAAAACATTCCCCAAGGGGTTTTAAAATATTTTCTTTTCAAAAGTTAAGGTGGAGAACATTTAAAACTCACCCACCGTGTATATATTACGTTTTACTTGCACTAGTGCTATTTCAGCTTACAATAAGCCGTATTTTGCAGTAGCTGAACGGCTGAACCAAAACCTCGGGCCACCGTGATGTCAGGGAATTCACGAAGCTGCTCGGAAAATAAAATACTAGTAATATAAAAAGAAAACGGGTGTAGCGGCTGAGGGGCCCTCGACATCAGGTTGTAGAGCTCTAAAATGGCTTTTAACACAGATTTTACTATTTTTGAACTCCAGTTTGCTTTCAATACTGTTAGACGTTAGCAACTTACCTAAGCTTACAACATATTTTAAGTTCGTATGATCCTTTTTATGTGCCTCCAGAACGTCTCAACCACCTTGTTGCGAAGGGTGCAATAAGACTGGAAAATAGTCAAATTTCAAAAATCCAATTGACGAGAGAATCAGCTGAGAGGCAATGTGCATGCGGGCAATAGTAATAGCCCGTCCAGACAGCCGCACCGACAGACAGACAGACAGACGAGCTGAAAATACGCGCGTCTGCGGAGCGAGACAAAGCGTTGCCGAAATGCGGGCTGTCTTGAGGAAGGTCAGTATTGGCCCAGACCATAACCTGACTCAAGGCTGCGGCCACTGACCGGGTCCAGGGGGCCAGGGGGGCACTTACACGACGCGCCGCGGACACATGCTCCGCTGAACCTGGTAATTTTTGTAATTCAGCATTACATTAAAATATAATTGGCCCGGGTCTGCGAGGCGAGGAGGTGCACATTGGGGCTTTGGACAGAGAGGCATGTCTGTGGACCAGTGGTTAGAGCAGCGACAGTCTCCACTCTTTCGCGTGCACTAGTCACATGGAAAGGACATAACTTTATGATGCATATGATATGATGCTTTTTTTCTGGGTTTAAATACTAATTTTTCTAAAACATTTTATATTTACCCTTATTTTTTTAAGAGTCCGCCTCCTTGATCACTGAACTCGTCCGCCCAAGGAACACGTGACACCGCACACGTAACAACGGGCTAAACAAGGGTTTTCTTTCAACTCAAAGTAAAAGTGAAGGTTAAATTCAGGTATGTTAACTTTTATGGAAATAAAAAGAGATTATAATATGTGTTTGCCTGTGATTAGATTTTCGATAAACCTATTTTATCTTTTTAAATAAAGTTTTAAAGTCGCTCTATATTTTCTAACTTTAACCTTTAATAGCATAAAAACTAAAAGACATTTTGAAAAATGAACTACATACAAACCTAGATAATATGTTTATCTTTCATTTAAGAGTTGTTTTGTCAAAATATCGTTAGTAATAAAGTACCAATTATATTCCCCGCAAACCTCTGCAACGACGCTCTCCTGAGCATCTGAAGCGGTCCCTTAATATTGGTGTATTTGTGCAAGACGACAATATACAAAATCTAGCCACCATTGCCACTTTTCTTCAAATGACTGACCATGTTAAATTCTTGGGTCTTTTCATAGATGAAAAGCTGTATTGGGATCACCATGTTGATTTTTTATATGTAGCAAAGTATCAAAAGGGCTATTTTTATTTAGAAAACATTCACTCAACTGCAGTCAAGATGCTTTGATGATGGCTTATTATGGATTCATTCGCCCCATTTTCCTCACGGACTATGCTTATTGAGTAATTGCTCTTAAAAATAATTGGTAGGTTAAAATTTAAAGAATCCTGCAGTGAACATTTCAAATCCCTATCTATATTGCCTTCATCCTCTATGTACATTTTGGAAACGTTGTTGTTTTTTAGGGGTAAGTGTACAATTGTCGAGCACATTAATCAATACAAAACAAGGAATAAAATCTATGTTATCATATGGTTCAACTATACGAAAAGCTTCCTATTGAAGCCGGTAGAAATTGATATAATAAACTTCCCGACAATGTTAAAAGTTACTGTACGACAAAATGTTAAACAAACCTTAAAAGCTACCTACTAGTACTTTAAAAACATAATACCATAATACTAGCTGCGCCAGCTGGGGCTTCGGCCTCGGTGACCCGGCCATTATCTCATGGCTTATTTGCTTTGGACAAATTTTTTATTTCAACCCCAAAATCAGTAGGGGTCTTTGGGTTAATGGTATACAACTATGTGTCGAGTTTCAAACAAATCCGTTGATATTTACAAATAAATATTTACTAAAAAAAATAAATATAACATGGGGAATTGGGGACCTCAAAAACCCCATAAAAATAAAATCTATATAATTTTATTCGTTTCTCCCACCCTCCACACACTAAGGACCATTTCTATTCAAAAAATCTGAATTACTCCAGCCAGATTCCGAGATCTCAACACTCCGGACAACCCTAACCGAAATACTAATAGTATAGATAGATAAATACCAAATTTTACCAATTGAGTTGTAGGCCCTAATGATTGATAACTATTTCATTTTACAGCCGTGCCCAAAATTCTCGCCTATACCATTGACTTTCCATCCTACAAAAAGATGGAAAGTCCAATGCCTATACCCAATTTATCTCCTTCCAGAAATTTTTTACTGTTGTTTTGCATGATTTGCTTTCAATTCTTTGTTTGAAGTTTGTTGTAAACGATGGTACAATCGGAGGTTAAAACATTATTACAGGCTTTAATTTCGTTTTTGAGTGAACCAAAAGTACAAGACATTTCGAGATCTGGAATCTGACTTTTCGTCTGAAGACGGGGTCAGATTCCAGATCCTGAAACGTCGTGTACATTTTCCTCTCAAAGACTATTGAAAACGTCCGTAATAATGTTTTAACCTCATGGATTTACCTTCAGTTGTAACTTTCTTACTATTTCGCAGAATAGGAAATGCTAGTGATTCCTAATTGCAGTGGTTGAGCCACTTAAAACCACTATGTACATGCTTTAAGCCGATTGCAGGTTTTTTCATCATATATTGAGATGGAGAAAAACTACCTGACTTTATGTTTTTGTGATGGTGGTAATAAGCGTTCAAGGCTATGACAAGAAAAATATTCCAAGAGGGATAAAGTTACGTTTGGGCTTGGGGAAAAATTACCACTTTTGGTAGCGCTGAATTTGCAAAAGGGAAGGAGCTGTGTTGCTTTTCCAAGATTTGGAGGAGTGGTCTACCAAACTTCTTTCTTTGGCAGGGCAAGGGTAGCCACCTAATAAATCTGACAGTTTAGAAAACTTGCCGCTTTACAAACACTGATTGATTTAAATTCTAATACCGTTTTCATATACGGTACGTAAGAGTACACAGAGTATTTAAAAATCCATTTTCACCACAACAATCCTCTTGTGTAAGCCTACAGGTGTGCAACAGCCATGATCAGGCGAATACTTTGGCATATATAAGGGGTAACCACATTTTGAAACGGATTTTGAAAATTTAAATACTTTTAAATCTAAATTAAATAGCATTTTAAAATAACATGTTAACTATGTTGGTTAGGCGAGTGTGGGTCTCGGGATCAGGTCGTGGGTCGATGTAGTGCAAGTGCTTAAGGAGTCTCGGTAAAGGGGGTGGGGGGAGAGGGTGGGGGAAGGGGGTAAAGCTTAACGGCCCGGTTATCTTTATTGTAACATTTTGTGATAGCGTAGCGTCTGCCATTGGGCGCTCTAGCGTCTCATGTAGCGTTATAGCGTTCTAGCGCCCTCCCCGCACCCCTCAACTGCAACGCCTTGATTAATTATCCTCTAACCTTATTTTCCTGTTTTACTTCCGCTCGCTGTGATGGAATCTTATAGTTCCTTGGTAAACAGTTTCAGTTGTTACCTTACAGTGGGGAGTTGCGTAGCTTCGATACAAACTACAAGGGTATTTGTTTACTGGCAATTTGATTTCTGGGGTGGTTTCTGGTTTTAACTTGATTAGTGTTAGGACTAGTTATGTTATATTTTTTATAACTAGCTGAGAGTACGAGCGCTTCGCCTCGGGGCTTTATTAACATAGCTGTGTGTATAGTTGTCTATATATCCTTAGAAAACCATTTAGGTTGCCTGTTAGTTCACCATCTTCTCGTTATAAGTTTTGCCATTTATTTTGTGGGTGTTGTATGGGTATGAAATATAGCTAAAGATACACTGCGTGAAGGCTTAACCCATTTGACCCCCATAATTTTAGCCAATTTTGACTTATGAGTGGTCCGAAACGCCTAAAAAACGTGTTCAATGCCCACTTTGAACCCTCGCCATTTATTTTTTTGGATGATGTATGGGTATAAAATACAGCTAAATACACACTGCGTAATGAGCTAAACCCTTAAAGGAAGTTTCACCGCCATAGATTCGTCCGATTTTGAGTTATAAGTAGCCCATTTACCCTTAAAACATTACAGACATACAGGCAGGATTTTTCA
The DNA here is from genome assembly GCA_018831715.1 of Matsumurasca onukii. Taxonomy (NCBI): domain Eukaryota; kingdom Metazoa; phylum Arthropoda; class Insecta; order Hemiptera; family Cicadellidae; genus Matsumurasca; species Matsumurasca onukii. Next base: position 64,331,633 of record CM032062.1, read on the forward strand.
GACACAAGTTTCCTTGTGAGAGTCATAGTTACTCCCGCCGTTCCACCCGTTTTTTTAGGACGTTATATGGACATAAAATGTAGCTAAGGACACGCTGAGTGATTAGCTTAACCCTCAAACAAAGTTTCAATGCTATAGTCGCAGCCGATTTTGACTTAAAAACGGACCAAAATGCCTAAAAAATGTCACTTTGGTCCCTAGCTTTTTATTTTGTGAATGTTGTATGGATATTAAATATAGCTAAAAACACACTGCGTGATGGGCTTAACCCTTGAATGAAGTTTCACCGCCATAGCTTCAGTCGATTCTGAGTTATAAGCGGTCTAAAATGCCTTAAAAACGTGCAAAGTGCCCACTTTGGTCCCTCGCCATTTATTATAGTGTACGTTGTATGGGTATTATAGCTAAAGACACACTGCGCAATGGGTTTAATCCTTAAACGAAGTTTCACCGCCATAGCTTCAGTCGATTCTGAGTTATAAGCGGTCCAAGATGCCTTAAAAACGTTACAGACAGACAGGATTTTTTACAACAGTTTCGGTCTATGCAACGTATAAGAACACCAAATAACCATAAACTGATGGATTCTTTGCAATGTACAGACAAAGTATAATTTTATTTATATAGATGGAAAACGTAATCTGTAGAAGTAACCTGCAGACGTGCCGTACCACTGAACCAGTACCAGGTCCAGGTGACGACTGCCCTCCCTCCTTCCCCTCCATGACGCTCCAAGATCGGAAATTCTCGTGTATACTAATAGCCTAAATAGTAGAATTTATTTTATGGCAGTTTTGTTCAACAAGATCTGCGTAGCAAGTAATGGTATTCCCAAAACTACTATGAATACTTTTTTAAATATTAAAATTGCAAAATAAATATATAAAATGTTCTGCAACCTTGAGGGAAGTGGGCTTAGCTACGACGCTCGCAAAGTAGCCTAATGCCCGATCAGGTTAGCTAACATGATGCACATTAGATTTGCGCCCAGTGATTTAGCGAATCCGTGGCGGATCGTCCGTCATCAATCCCCGCAGTCTTACATTTGTAATGTGACTAATGCGGTGACGCTAGGTAAAGGTCGAGGTTGAGTGGTAGAGAAGACTTTGTAGTCCTAACTTCGCCTCGTTAAACAAGACAAACTTTACCTTTTTTTTATTTAGTTCTCGTATGATCATCATAAGTATACAGGTTAACTTCTTACAATGTATAAGAACCCTCATCAAGTGTTTGGAAAATTATGAATTTAAATGGTTTAAAATGGAATATTTAGAAACACAATGTTACGTTTTGCGAACTGTGTCAAAATTTGACAGTAAGTTCAGTGTAAAAAAACTAACTCTGAATCCTATTTTTAAATCAACCTATTAAATCTAGGCCCGATGATTTTAGGAAGGACATTTAACCCATTAAACTCAAAATGCTTTCAGCTGGGGATACCCCAGACCCCTGGTATTCGGTATTCCCACACATTGAAAGGACCCCTAGATCATGAAGCCCCATTCCCCCAAATTCTAAAATCCTGGCTACGCTACTGTTTCAGCATAATGATTAAAGATTCTTTATTAGTGGAGAGTTATATAAATTTAAATAGTATATCACCATTGAGTGTTATAATCACTTGGGTATTAAAAGATTCTTAAAATGGATGTAGCTAAAAACTTAAATTCTGAAGACTCGAGAATCGTACGAAGAACTCAGAAATCAAGTTAAACATTTAACATACTGTACTTAAAATATTTCAAATCTGTACTTACTGGAAATCAATCCTTGGTGTGAAAGCAAAGTGGTTTCAGAACATTATTGATTCAACATTGTCCACATCACATTGAAAAAGTATTTAACCTTCAACTCTGACACAAATACAAACAACACTCAAAATATTACACAATGACCACAATTTATTTAGTTCTTTTGGATTAGGTCTAAAATTAACACGCACAAGATCGATTTATAGGTTAGGTTGCGTCGCGACCGAATCAACGTAACTGATATGATTGTAAACTCGTAGTTTTGTTTTTTTTCTTTTTGTGAACTGAAGAGACGCTGAAGTGTTTTAACCATAAATATACGTCCGTTATACATTTTGTATACATTGTTCGGAATTGTTCCGTATGAGACGTAGTTTTAGACAAGAGACGTAGAAACAAGTAAATTAATAATGCTGTAAACTTAGAGTTCCCTGAATTGCCCGTGACGTCAGCACACAGAGTATTTTTACAGCTAAGCAAATCACAATGTGTTTAGTTTGAGAAGGCATTCCTTTATTATAGAAGTAGATTTACCACAACTCGGGACAACATTTTGAAACTAAACCGTGATAATATTTTGTCCACACAAATAACTAACTGATGAAGTGATAGTTACATTATTAATTACACTAGTAATAACATTATTAATGACGCTAAAATTGATGTTATCTCAACCTAAATGAGCATATTTCTTTTCTATCACAAAGAAGCACCTTCTTCTTGGTTTACTGATGCAATAAGAAAAAACAAGTAAGAGAGGCATAATAATTAATATGAAACAGGCCCCTGAAGATTTAATCAAACATTTGAGTGAATTTCAATTGTACTTTAGAATGTTAAAAACTGTCATTCTCTATTTTACCAAATAACGATACTGTACTGTGTAGCTATTTAATTAGTTTTGACCTGTAGCGTACCATTCATTTTCACAATTAATCCATAAAAATATTGTTCAATGATGACTGGTTTATCATGAGTACACTGTATGAATAAATACTGAACCTAAGGAAGTACATAGTTAATAGTAGTAGCCTAAATATATTAAGTAAGAATGTGTCTAAATACGTTATTTGTAATATTAAGTTTTACCTTTCAATTCCATTTAGGTAAGTCTGGAAACTTCATTCACTATTGTCTTACTATTTCACACACACTACACTTTTAAATAAATGCAATCCCGAAACCGAACAATTTAGGCACTCATGAGCAAGACGCATAAAATCACTGAAACCGATCAATAACATTCATGTAACAACTTGACTAGGAGCAAGCAGTCAGCTGTTCGACATTTGGTAGAGAGAGGTTAAAACAAACCGCAGATTACACCTGACCATATGATAATATCAATACATTATATCTTATCTCGCTCTAATAATAGTTGTACCTTCACCGCGACAGGACATAACATATAAATAAGAGATATATAGTGTTTACATTTTTACTGTCTTTATTTTATTATTGTTTTTTTTTTTACATGCGTTTTATTTAAATAATGTTGTTTAGAAGTTTATTATTATTTAGTAATGATTTTTGAAGTATGTTGGTTTGTGTTTCTTAGATATTAGTTTGTTAGATATAAGTAAAAATTGGCTGAAACTATGACGGTGAAACTTTGTTTAAGGGTTAAGCTCATCACGTAGTGTGTAGCTATGTTTCATATACACACAACATCCAAAAAATAAATGGCAAGGAATCAAAGCTGAATCTGAAAATATTGTTAGGCATTTTGCACCGCTTATAAGTTAAAGTCGGCTGAAACTATGGTAATGAAACTTTTTGAGGGTTGAGCTAATCACATAGTGTGTCATTAGTGACATTTAAAGTCCATATAAAATCCTCAAAATAAGTTGCGAAAACCCAAAGCGGGCTCTAAAACCAGCTGGAATGGTAGAAGTAACTATGACTCTCATTGAAAAAAATTGCCAACATATATAAGGAGGAGATGGTGAACATGGTTTTCTAAGACTACAGTAAAAAACTATTTTTTTCCTTAATTTAAATTTGCTATTTTCTTAAAATATACACAAAGCTATGTTAACAAAGCGAAGCGCGGGTACTCTCAGCTAGTAATTATATATTTTTGAACGACAACAGTTCCTTTACTAACGAAAATACGACACGAAGCGCTCCACCTATATTATATTGACTCACGATCCCTTCAAGTCACTAATTACATGAAACGTCTTGCACGCTGCAGACTGCGATATTACACTAAATTGTAATTAGTGAAGGAAGTATTACACGAAGTGTAAGATGAGAGATCCGGCACAATATGCATCAGGGTGCGGGGAAGCTGGTTTAATCATTATACACTGCCACAGCGTTGCCGATCATTTTCCGTAGTATAGTACTTGGTTATTTGACTTTATTTAAACCAAGTGTCAAAATTATTATTTGTTTCAAATCACTTTTATGTACATACAGTAATTATTTGATGTTTCTTTTCTTTATTCTGTATACAACTGATGATGACTATCGTAGAATAGTCAAAACCTTTTGTGTTGATTAAATACTGTTTTGCATTGTGGTTCAAAAGTTTTATTTCAAGTGTTAAAAGTTTATTTACTTTTAGGGTTAAAAGTGTTCTTGTTTGGCGCAGAAGGTGAAGAAATACTAGGTACATCTCATAAGTTCACCACAGTTTTGACCGAGCAAAGCGAGGTCTTTGTTTTAACTAGTCACTATTCTTTAGGGAGGTTTGAAAGCCGATTTTCCAAATTGTATTTTTAATTCGATAAAAATCCACTTTAAATCCCGTAAGAGTTCAGTACTTTTAGAGCTCTGGAAAAAGTGGATTTTTAAAAAATGTGGTTTTAATCCCCTCTAGCTAATAATTTGTTTGACATAATCGTAACAATGTTATTATACATACAGAAAGTCATCGCTAGAGATTTGTTGAATGAAAATCAGCGCTTGTTGGAGATTGCAAACTCTTGCAGAGCCACTAAAAGGCAACCGTTCAAAGTTGACAAGAGGCTTCGTAATTTGTAGTAGACAATAGTTCGCAAAGCCGTAGACTACAGTCATCGTTCAGACTGTAGCGCCATTTTTTAGCGAATTTCCTTTGGAAAAATGAGATATGCATGCCGTCCGTATGGTAAGGCCCGGAACCATGAAATAGCACCGATCCTGATCCCCAGAACACGTTTTGGGAATTGTTTCAAAACTGTTTATACATATGTATGTATATAAGTGTGTACTCCGTACAGGTCGCATTATTGTCCGATTTTCATTAAATCCACAATCGTCAGTTTTCCATCAACTATATTACCTTCAAACCTTTAAATGCAATACATGTCCACAGGGCACTCCCCGGGGAAAGATGCGCCCGCTGCGGGACACACTCCACAGGGCGTACCAGAGTGCGGGGGGCGCGGGCGGGGAACAAGGGCATAAAATTAATAAGACGCCGCACAGCTTCGCAGCGTCTAGACTCTATCGATCCGCCCGACTCCTCCAGACGCTCAAAAAATAAGGAGCAACTTACGTCTAACCTAGATTTGGAAATGGGTCGCGTGGGGGGGAGAGGGGGGCTTTGTCTGATCCGGCCCACCTGTTGCCGGGTAACGCTTCATTTCACCCCTTTCCATGTCCGTGTGTGAATCCCCCGCTCCGGGTAAAACTCCCTTCGCGGGGGGAATTTTCGGCTAAGGGATGTGAGTGTGGGTTAGTTGCTAGAATTTAGTTGGTACGGTGAATTTTTTATTTGATTTAGTGAATCAATTTTAAGAAGTGGGTCGCGGCTTAACTACATTAGACACGTATAAATATTAAGTTTGTATGATAGTAGATATTTTGTAAGTTGGGGTGTCAACTTCATGCGCCTGGATATGACCTTTTCTGATGCATCACAAATCAATTGTTTGATGTTTCGGCACATTATTCTTGGGAAACATCGCGGAGATGGGAGTAGAAATCCTCTTTTTGGAGCCTGGGGAGACCCCAAACATTCTTTGAGTTGGTGAGTCGATAGCCTTCCCCTACTGGTGGGCGGCGGCATACTGTTTTGTGACACTTAGGTGATTACAATCTCTCTAGCAAAAACGATCAATAAAACTTTCTAGGAAGTGTTTGTTTATTTTGTTATTTCAATCGTATTAGCTAATGATTAGCTTACGAAATAATCTGATGGCCTTTTCAGTACCTTCATTCAATAACTTGAGGCACTTATTTTTGTTTTCGTTTTGTGTCGAGTAATTGAACAGTCAAAGTGATATACTTTTATTTCTAGAATTATGTAAAAATAAGTCAGTTTTGATGTATACACCAACATGAGGTATTGCTACTGCTAAGGAGTGTCAATTAAGTCTGGAGACGGTTTAATAACTTTTGAACGACGCTACAGACTTATTTACACCCTGTATAAACCAAATACATATATTGAAACAAGGTTTTATGTAGTTGTATACTACATACTGTGTGGGGCAATTATTTAAAAGTGAAAATATCAATTATAAAAAAAGTTTAAAGAATTTTAGAGTGCTCCAATAGCTAGTAAAAATATGAATAAAAATATTTAACAGATTGAAACAACTATCTTGCGTGAGTGTCAACCTCACAAAATGTTGCACACTTACTTAATTATAAGGGATAGTAAGTTAGCTAGAGAGATTGAAGTACCTGATGTCAATGATGAGAAAACATTGAATTTTTAATTTCAGGATTTGATGTGGTTTAATTTGACTGATAAGTTTAAGTATATTAAGCTGCTTCTAAGGATAATTTATCACCATCACATTTAAAACCATGTTGTTAATAATCAGTAGACTTTTTTTACATAAGTCACTCTATTTTCCCCTATTTAAAAATCAATAACACAACAACTTTTCACTGTACCTCAGTCCTGTGAGATATTTTGTAGACAAATTATTAGTTCCTTGCAAAGTAAAGAAGATACTTCCAGCAGAAGATAAAATCCCGCCTCGTTACAACAAGGCGATGCAATTTCCCTCCCCACCACCACCCCTCCTCGACGGGAGCCGAAACTGCATTTTTATAACATTTCATTACTTGCCCCCCTTTTCAACCCCCGGATGCCCCCTCACCCTCTTCCTCCACCCAAGACGTGGGCTACATGCTGATGTTATTCCTTGCTTTAAAGCTATTCCTCGGCGTATTTGATTTTAATATTTCAGCAAATCTATTCCCGGAAAATAAAATTGATTTAGATTATGGCAGTGCAGTTATACTACAGGATTATTCAAAAGGACTGTCTTACTTTCAGAGAACTCTATTTCAATAATTAGATTTATATAAAATAAATACCAGTAAAAAGAGCACATTTTGTTGTTTGCGCCCTTTGGTAAACTTCTATGAATGCTCAATATGTCCTCTCTTGACTGCTTGACAAAAATCTAGCCAATAATCAAACTCTTCCCATAGACCACGACGCAAATATTGGTTTACGGTATTTACTGCAGCTCTCATATGGTTTCGCAGATCAACTAGAATTCTTGAGAGAAGGGTAAACCATTTCCTTAACACAGAAATTCCCACAAGAGAAATTCACAACGAAATCAAAAATCCATGACGAAACTTTCGTTGAACTGAACTGACTGGCTTTTTGAAAATTCAAGAACACAAAATGTCTTGTGTTGAAGGGCAGCCCCTTGTTAAATACCTGTTGAAATTACCTCTCAATGTATGTAAAAAAAGCTTTGGAACTTCATCTTTTCAACCATACATAAACTAGTCATAAATCACTTATACTATAAAAGTATCAGAAGAATGAAAGTAGGACATTCCTTTTTAATAACCCTGTATTAGTAAATAGTATAAACCAACTACTAACTGTTTGGCTAGAATTTTATGAATGCATTTCTGTATTTAAAACAAGTCAACAAAGAGGAATTTTACTAGCGGGAATATCAAGTTTCATCACAGTTTGTTTGCACTAAAGCCTGAAGATTTTTTCCTCTGAAAGCAGGAAACCTTCCATAAGTTAAACACACAAATAGGTTGTTAATTAATTACTCTGACTGTTTGTACTTGCTTATATTTAGCTTATTATTTGCTAAATAACTAATTTATTACTAAAGCAATTTGTCTTTAATTTTGAATGGATAAAGATAGAAAAATGAAACTCAGGATACCTTTACAGAAAAAAATGAACTTTTCAGTCAATACGAACGAGAATTACAACTTTGTCCATTGTCCCAAAACGGGATTTTGGGGGTTGGGGGCAGCTTAAAATTTTAAAATGGTAAGACCCATTAAGTGACACCTCATTTTAATGGACTAGGTAAAAGAAGAAGGACAGTGAAAACTAGAGCTCTCTAAACCCGGTACAAAATGGCAGCTCATTGAAATTAAGGAAGACTTAATAAAGAGTATGAATTGAAAGTATGGCAATACCCAGTTAAATTTAAAATTAAGATGGAAAAATGAAACGCAGAACAGCTTTAAAGGGGAAAAGTTAACCTTTTAGTTACTACCTTATACAACTTTGCCCATTTCCCCAAAATGGGATTTTTGGGGGCCACTCAAAGTTTTTAAATAGTAAGACCCATTATGAAAGTTCTTTTACCTCATTGTAAAGGCCTTGGTTAAAGAAGAAGAACAGTGGAAACTAGAGCTTTCCATCTCAACCCAGTACAAAATGTTAGCCTCAATTAGGTTTTACTTAATTTCAATGAGCTGCCATTTTGTACGGGAGTTGAGATAGAAAGCTCTAGTTTCCACTGTTCTTCTTCTTTAACAAAGACTTTTAAAATGAGGCATCATTAAATGGGTCTTACTATTAACAAATTTTGAGTTGCCCCCAAAAATACCTATTTGGGGAAATTGGCAAAGTTGTAATAATTACTAAAAAAGTTCACTTTTATTTCTTATATAGATATCATGAGTTTCATTGTTCTATCTTTATCCATTCAAAATTTAACAGGGTGTAACCATACTTTTAACTCACCCCTTGTATAATCATCATCATCTTAGCTGCACCATTAAAGTAGTAAACTAACTTTAATCCTTCCTCACAATACAGTTTTTATTATACACACCAAAAGAGGCAAAGCTCTATTTGTGAAACTAAAATCGTAAACTCGTGAAATGTCCCACCAGATGAGAACGTACTGTATTCGGCTTGAGTTTTGCCGTAATCCCCTTAACAACCGGAATCAAAATGAAGACTTAGCTGACGCTCTCACTAGGCTTATCGTACTTTGATTGGGCTTTTTATTGTCTTGTCCTAATCTGGGCTGTGAAATGTGCTGCTCGTTGGCTTTTGTCTCAAACATCATTTCATTAAACATTCCCAAATAAATTTTTCCTTTTCTAAATTCTTGGTGAGAATACATATTGTTATCGAATAGTTTTGTATCCATAGCTTAGGAAATTAAGAGGATTTAAATGCAAAATGTAATATGAAAATATATTATGGATGTAGTTAATTACTGTTCTTTAAAATTTGTATTTAACAAAACTATCAATTAAACCACAGTTGGAAGTTCCTATTTCTTCTTTTTCTTCTTTGACTTTTCTTTCTTTGTCCCTGACTTGACACTGGAAATTTTACCTTTTTTCTGTTTTGTTTTTGACTCAGTTGGTTCTTTACTTTCTTCAGGCATCAGAGGTTTAATAAGTTTCTTTACAAAACTAAAATTAAATCACAGAGTCTTTAAATTAAAATGTATCGTGCTAATTCTAGACATTATTTATTTATTTACTACCGGTTTCCTATAGCACCTACACGGCTTTACAATAAACATGACATGGATTTAAAATGGGTTAAGTTGCATAGAATGTTGTGATGGTTTTTATTTGAAAGTAATTTAGACCACCTGGGAATTCAAGACATCAATAATAGTTTTTCATATCTAAAGGGCAGATCTACTGATCTTTGTCAGATTTATTCTACTTCTTTACAATTGCTTGTTTTATCTTAAAAACTTATCAAAGTCAATTTTGCTATGAAAAAGTTAGTTCGAAACAGTTTTGACTAGAGAGAATGTTGTTAAAAACAAAAGAGTAGAAATATGTTGACAAATTTGCAAAACACATTAACATGTAAAGCAAGAGTTTTTATCAATAACAACTATATTATTATTTATGCAAAACTTACTCTTCTCCAACAGCTTCAGATAAAGGTAGAAGGTAGTTGTTATTTTGTTGTTCCAAGTCTTTCTCGGTCTGTAAATCTTTATTCCGATCAAACTTTTTCCTCAGGGTTTCAAGAACTATTTGTCTTTCATCCATGCTTCCTCTCTTGTCCTTTACGCTCTTTCTCCCCTTCCGTATTGAAGATTTTGTTCTGTTTTTAGTTGATTTTACATCTTTCTTTTGTTTTGCTCCTTTATTTGATTTACCTTTCCTTTTACCATTTACTTCCTCAACACCACTTTCACGTTCACTTTTACCAACTTTCCCTTCTTTCTTTTTTGTTTCACTATTTTTCTTGTGTTTTTGTGTGCTTTTCTGTCCTTTTTTGCTCTTCTTTTCTGTTGGGCCACCAATAACATCTTAAATTATTTATTTATTTATAGGTTCAAATAAATTAATATTTTATACAGTACTGCATCAACTTTAAGTTACTTAAGAGGGTACAATGCTTCACCACTGGACATGGAAAAGCAGCTTAATTCGATTATTATTATTATCTTACTTTTTACAGAAACTTGCCTTTAACAACACACAACTATGAAAACCTAGACTGATGTGTCCTGTACCCAATGAAAGTTTAAATATTCATTTAGCTTTGATAATTATAAGTAGATAAATTACAGAAGTTAATTCAGCTGAGGGAAATTCTCAATAAAACTCATCGTGATCACGGTAACTCAATAAAAATACAAGATAATTACTTTTCCGATCAGCTTTTGGCAACAGAACACATACATCTAGGTCTCCCTAAACAAGTATAAACTGGTTTCAGGTATTTCTTCGCATAAAAATAGTTTTGAGCTGTTTTCCAGCATATTCTGTATTGTGCTTGATTACAAAGGCAATCAAAATAGTTGAGAAAATATTTGCTAGCACAGACATTAATCAAAGAGTTATTTATGAAATAAATACAGTTGAGGGAGTAACTTCTGTCACATAAATTAATTAAGATATTATTGTTCTTACAACAATTTAGTCGATTTTTAAGAGGAATTGCAGCATTTATCACTTGATCAAATATTATGTTACACAGTCTTAATCACATAAACATTTCTCTTGTTTCCATGAAAGGAAATTCCGCTACTTTCTGGTCAACTTTTCCTGATTTCTTAATTTCACCAATTATAATTTGATCATTGATAGGGTTCTATGTACTTTTTTTCTAGGATATAAGAAAACAAACCGCTGAAACTGTTTCCGAGTGATTAACTACATACTAAATTTCCAGCTGCTTTTTAATTTGTTATAGAGTGGGGTTTCTAGAGTAGTTATTAAAGCATGGTAAACCAAACCTTTAGTTAATGGTGATTTCCCCTTTCCTGACATTTTGACCACATCGAGAATAACAGGTTCCGGTTTTTGTTGTTTCGGCTCCATGAAATCTATTTGCACATCCACAGGAGTCAACGTAACAGGAGAGGAGTAAGCCATACTCACCAATTTGTAGACATATCTATCTGCAAATCTGTAAAATGTGTTAAAGTTAGAGTGTCTGTAAACCTATTGGCCCATAGATGAAAGTGTTCTGTCCAATGATATCAGCGCTAGCTGATGGAACCACTTACTGTGTAGGAACGCACAAACTAATTCAATAACTTCCGGTCAGTTTGGCCCTTTCCCAATCACCGCATGAATCAGGTACAGAGAGATTTACTATACAGTAGTTTTCTTGCAATTCAAAATAATCAGGTTTACAACACTAAAGTTATTTAACTTTACAATGTGTGTATAAATAAGTGTTTCTATTAGCTAGTGCTGCAACTAACATGGACATAGGGCATGATAGAAAACTTTCTCCCATAAGTAAATTCTCTAACATTTTCTTTTTTTAATTTGATCTCTAGAAAGTCTGTAACAAAGGTCTTTAGGTACAATTCATGTTTCGACTTTTCTCATCTTATTCATCAACACTTTGACATTTATGAAAACTATCAAAAGAAAGCAATTTTATTTCAAACACAATTATAACATTCAATCAATCAAATTAATTACAGTATATCACAGAATATTAATAACTTTAAATTACAAATATATAAGTTACAACAAAAAATATGACTCAAGACACTCATCGAAGGCCAAATTTTATAAGTGTTTAATATTACGCAAGACTTGAAGGCCAAATATTCTTGATTATTATAATATTAAATTATATTCTACAAACTCACTAGTCACTACATATAACAACCATTTGATATTTTAAATTTTCATAGTTTTTCTTTTAAACCGATCTTGGTTTACACATTAATATTCAAAGAATAAGTAATATTTTTATTTACTTACACTTTATATAAAGTCTCCACAATTTTGTAAAACATATTTAAATTCATTGTTATTTTCTCTTCTGAGCTCAAACTTCCCATTGTTTCAGATTGAGAACTTGATTTTAATGATCTTCCTGAAGATATTTTACTACGTTTAGAAGTTTTGCTAATAGATTTGAGTGATTGAGACAATTTCTTCGATGAAACAACATCCTGGAAAATAATTAATCCTAGCTATTGAGTTTTATTTAAAGATCGGGCATTTTCAACAAAATACGAACAGTTCATTAATGACTATGAAATAATGATTTCTACTTACTGCAGCGCTGGATATTGCAGACGATATTTTGCTCAGCTGTGAAGAAATCTCTTGTGAAGCTTCATTATTTGTCAAGATTGAAACGTCTTCTGGTAATGGAATCGGTTTTCCCTCCTTGATTATCGATAAAGCAGAGATAAAAATATCTTCCAAAAACATGAACATATCTTCCCGTGAGCTAACAGACACTGGAAACAGAAACGTTACAATTATTTATAATCAAGCCATTTAACTAAAGTTCAAAATTAAGTAAAGTGAAAAAAATGTGTTTTAAGAACACTAGAACTTTTGCTAACTGTACTATCGATTGCTTAGTTAATGACTCATACTTACGTGAAATAGAACGTAAAGCGAATTGCAACCACGAGAGTAATAAAACCTGCAAATTATTGGAGATATTTTCTACTTGAGCTTCTTTTAATACTTTGGTAAACACATCCAGGAGCCAAAAGGACACGTAGTTAAATTCATAGTCAACAACATCTAGGGCTTGGCCCAACTCTCTGGAAGTTAAAGGATAAAATAACACAGGCAAAAAGTATGAAATGAATTCCTATTTTAAAAGAGATCAATCTCAGTAAAACAAGCAATTTAAAATTAATTAATCAAAGAGTCAACTTTTAGTGTTTTTTTCTAATGTGTAATAATTACTACAAAAGTCTTGGAATATTTATCTGTATATCATAATGCCAACTGGAAAATATCTAATTGTTCAATGGTCATTATGCCGGTGTCATTACATTAACATATAATTAGATAGACTTTTCTCCCGGTTATTTGTTTAAAACTACACTATTTTAAACACAAATAACCGGTAGAAAAGTCCATATATTTTTATGTTATTGGAAAATATTGTAAATCAAGATAAGCTCTTAACACCAAAGATTCAACAGAGACTAGTTACATTAATTAATTTACTGAGTTGACTAAACTTTGTAGACTCATTGTTTTGAATAAATCAATGTTACGTTTTCATAATAAGGCCTTCTAAGTTTAAATAAAAGCTATTTAACATTGGCATAAAAGCAATCCAAAGCCATCGTGAGAAACTTTATAAGTGGCCAACAACTTTTAAGGGGTTAAAGGGTGTCTTTATTAGATAGAAATTTAGTTTTGTTACTAAGTATTTATTATTTAAAAGCACATTAAGGTATCTTATAGGGGTTTTAAGAGGTTTATAAAACAGGGTCATGACGCCACTAGAAACTAGAAAGTCTGGCTCGATTGATTTTAAAACCAACCTCAAGTAACAAATAAGTAGACCTAAAAGGGAATGTTAAAATGACAGAGGTAACTTAGCGTTTACCTGATAGCTTCAGTAGGTGTGGACAAAACAACCTCCGGCAGCTTTACACTCTTTAGATTAGAGCCGAAGAATGTTGATATGATTCGAGAGTTAACAGTATAAGCTGTGTTAACGTTAGAGATATCATTCTTCATCGGGATTCGGTTGATTGATCTTCCAAATTTTGATCCATGAATTGATCTAAGGCTTCCAAAACTTCTCGATTTCTTATATGAAATACAATTATTGTTATTTATAAATGGTGTGATAAAACAATAGCTGGATGAGAAAACCACATTTTTTGTGGTTAGTTGAGTAAAAGGTTTCAAGCAAGACAAATTTCAGAAATCAGAACACTTGTATAATTGAAAAGTAGTTGGGTTACAACAAAAGCTCCCACTTTAAGGCCTTGGCTTAATCTGACTAAAATGAAGAAATATAAATATTCTACAGGTGACCAAACCAAAAAATATAACTTTGCTGACCTGAAATAATTTTGTAAATAATAATCCTTTTTTTTGGGTTTTGCCAATTTGCTTACTTGGTTTTCCAGAATATAAAATTTTACTTGCTTTGCCCAAATGAGTAAGTGGAAGGCAAAAGCCAAAAACCATACCCTGGAGTAACACTCTGGATTAAATTTGGCATCCTAAGCTGAAATCAATTTTGAGTTTTGATGTTATACTTATAAGTCATGATTACCCTATAAAAATCTTGATATAAAGTTATCATCAAAGGCAAACTAAGTCACAATTGAAACCATGCATAATTTAGAATATAAAATTACGAACCCTAGATCATAGCAAAAAAATGACTGGCAACATCTTAAATATGATGGGAGATCGTAAATGTGGAATTAAATTGTCTACAACTGTTTTGCTGGACATTTTGTTCTATCTCTAATGGTTACGTAAAAAAATGTGTTGCACACTGTAATAATTCTGGTTGAATTTCATTACTTAACTGGTTTCTGCCATTAATTAACTGAATAGTGTATTTGATACATTAAAGGTGATTTTTATAAACAATATTGTTTCTGATGAAGTTGGGGCATTGTTTAGTGATCATTGTGTTGAAGTTAAAATGGAAAATACTATCATTTCACAGGATTTCAGAACATTCAAATCAAACCTTCCTTTACTAGCACTATAGAAAATTTACTTTCTTAAAACTGACCCAAATCATAACTTAAAATATAATTTGTTCAATATCCACAGGGGAAAACAGAATGTCAAAAACAAAAATTGTAGGAAATTGACTTTCACAGTAATGATTTTTCGTCAGATTTATGATCCGGTCACTTCCTACAACCTGAAATATAAAATAGGAACTTGTGTTCAATTGTAACTCAGTCAGTCTTAGCTGGTTAGGTAATGTACAGTACGGATTAGTAGTTTCTTAAAAATACTTAATTTGCCAGGAATAATCTTTCTTACGTTGGAAAATGATTCACCTCTCTTAAAAAATTATTCAATTTCATTTTTTTCATCCTTGTGTCTGTGAGTTTATGACCTGCTGATGTTAAATTCCTTGGATAGAGTAGCTAACTTATCACCACTTTCTAATCTTTTAAACAAATCACGTACTTTTTATCTATTGTCAAAGTACTATGTTTACCTTTTTGAAACTACACACGACCCGTACTGAACAGAAGCACAGATTAGCAATAAACATCGCACTTTTCTCTGCTGTCTGCAGTGAACTCAAGTAATCGATACAGACAACATATGTCACGTGCTTTACAGACAAGTAGAGACTTGAAAGCTGGTGGTTAGTTGACGCCGTCACAGCTGGACGTGTCGGAGTGGCGAACGGCCGGATTATAGAGAATGCACTGTATCACCTTCAGTAGGTATTTAGCAACTGCACCATTCTGACCGTTCCATTCACACGACTTGGGTTAATCAATATCTACCCTATCAAGAAACTCCTGGAGTAACAGAAAATCTATGCTTTATTTTTAATGTATTACATAATTATGCTTTCTTTCTATATTACACTGTCAAAATAAAGCATTCATAAAATGTACCTTAGAATATTTTGAGTTTAGACTCAAGCTGGATTTTGAAATATTGTTAACACTTGGTAAAGAAGACATCATGACTTTTCTGAATTTTGAAACTAACCAACGAGCTTGTAGAAATTAACTGTATGTTGTTTGTTTGTTGAGGAACTATCACATGTTAACTAGTTGTAAATAAAGGAAAATGCTTATCAAGGCACAGATAATTTGCTTAGAGTAACATTATATTATTTTGTTTAATCTTGGCTGTATATAATTTACAGAGAGGAATTTTTTGGAATAAAACCACTTCTATAAACAAATTTTCTGAATTTTACTCCTTTAAAAAAGGCCTGTGCAAGTGGTAATAATTTTGCTTTACTTGAATATTGCTCAAGACTGAAAGTCCAAGATGAGAAAATTATTTGATAAATTAAAAGTTTTTACTCGGAGCCTTAACAACTTAAGACTGATATGCCAAGAAAACTCACAATTCAAATTGACAGTTTCTAAAAGACTCGCTTTGATGTAACTATTATTACACTAATTGCTTGAATAATCGCTTAAATATATGATATTTAAGGCGTGCATTATACGTATGTCACGTTAAAGGGAAAATTTTGGAGCTGCCGTTTCCTGCCCCACTTGAAAATGGCTACTACTAGAAAAACCAGAAGTGTTAGTTAAGCTAATTTTAAAAAGTGGCTCGCTAAAACTCCTTTCCTCAAAAATTAAATTGTTAAAACGTAACCTGATTTTTGAACAAAGAAGCGAAATAAAACTATTAAATAAAAAGTAGCTTACTTCTTTCCTATGCTGGTTTGAGTTAATTTGAGAACAACCTTTTGAAGTAAAGTGAGATGGTGGTCCTCAAACTGACAGCGTTTTGCCAAATTTTGCTTGCTGCTTCGTCAACTCGAAACACAATTTGCGCTCTTGTTTAATACCTATTTTAGCACCAAAAGTAGTGGAAGGAATCAGCACGATTATTGCTGGATAATAACTACAACTTCTGACGCTAAAAACTAATAGTTTAAGAAATCTGAAATACTATCAAAGAAAGTAGCGTGGTAAAGTAATGTGCTACTATTTAACACTAATATCCAGACCTTACTAAAATTCCCTTAAAACACCCCTCGTCAAACTATTGCCGGCATGGTGGCTGAGTCAGTATCGCGTGAGACTGCAGATCCAAAGTTCGTAGGTTCGCCCCCTCAGCCAACAGTCGGTAGTTAATTCACCGCACAGGCTGCATAAGTCCATAATGACTGGCAAATTAACTTTAAAAAATTGTAATGTCCTTTTTTTTAAGTAAAAAGTTACATATAATTAAAAACTAAATGCGTGTTAACTGTTTAATTTATTAAAAGTAAAACTAAACATGGTGTCATTTTACAGAAAAAAAACTGTAGAGAATAGAAAAAATTTCTATACTTTTTGGATGGATGTGTGGCAGCAAACAGACAGAAGAAAGACTCGGAAGTCATACATACGTGTCCGCCTGGAAAACCGCCATCAGTAGCCAAATTCAACTTTTTACTTGAATTTAATTTGGAATTAGGAGTTGAAGAGTTTAAGGGTAGATTGGGTGTTGTATTATACGTTCAAAATAACTTAAATTGAGGTTTAGTTGTTGACCGATCATGTGTTGATGCTTATAACCTTTACGAGTAAGGTATGGACCATGTCGAATACCGATATGACTCCTAAGATGCCAAGCTTGATCCTTTTATTTTGACTTTTTCACTCCTTCTGAGTAGCTATCGGTTTTTTAAAAACTCCAAATTTGCAGGACTCTGCCACATGCCTATGTTAAACCTGTCAGAGATTGTTGTTTTAATGCTACTAAGAGGGTTTTCTGACAACGCTAGAAAATGAGGTTAGTTTATTTAAAGGACTAAATAAAAGACGAGTATAAAAAAGACACCAACAACTGAATTTAATATTTTTCCTTACCTACAATTAAATATGAATCACATTTTTTAAAACTATTTCTGTTAAAACTAATTAACAAATTGCTTAACAATTGTTCCAAGAGCTAAATAACAATCCTCACACTACCTCTAGCACTTTTTGGTTTGCTAAAATATCTGTGACCCACTAAACCTATAATTTAACTGAAAAGCCCAAACTTTCTAGTTATGTCTTTTGCATTTAACTTGTGCTTTTCAAAGTTATCAAACTTAAACGTGTTTAGAAGTAGGTTAATATGAGACATTGGAAGACTTATCTAAAAGATTTTAAGCAAAGGTACAAGAGTGTTTTATTCTTTAAAAAAATTTATAAGGGTATCTTCAGACTGTTGGCAATAGGCCATAATGGATATTATAATTTACTAAAACATGATTACTGGCCTTCTTTAGGCCACTGTAAAATTTAATGATTTAAAACATATTACACCAAAACTTACGGAACAAAAGAAGACTATTAGACTAAGCATTTAAATTTACTAAAGTGGACTAGACGTTATCAAGTAGATAGTAATAATAAAATAAACATCCTAAGTAAAAACACAATACATTTGAGTTTTTAAACCTTCACAAATGATTTCCAAGTTGTACATAGATTTTAATTTTTATATTTCAGGTTTCAACATATCAATGAAAACTGAAAATCAAAGCAGGCCTGAAAATATATTGGCTACCTGAAATAAAATGGAAATTTGATTGAATTTAAATAAGACAATATGTAAGTATGTAATTCAGGAACAATTCAAGTATTGCACAAAATCATATTACAAAAACTTCATAGAATAACACACTTTACACAAAAATAAAATTAAAAGATTTGCTACGAATCAAAATTATAATTTACCCAGCTTTGGTAACTACAAAGAAATAAAAGTAATACAAAAACTGTAAGCTTAGACCTTAGACGCTAGTTTATTCAATGATTTCATAACTCAACAATCCCATCGAAATGTTACGTAAACTTCTTACTGTATTTGTATGCTATCTTGAGCAGAATTAGATTTAAGTCTTTGTTAATTGAAAACACTTTTATATTTGGGAGAAACCCCTGAAGGGTGAAATCAAACATGAGAAATAGAACAGGTACTCGGACAAGGAAATGTAGGTGGAGGTATGAAGAACCAAAAATGACAAATCTCCGATAATGTGTAAACTAGTGCACACATGATAAAGTGTAATCAGCTGTGTTTGTTTGACAATATACGGTAGCCAGCCTGAAGCCCAGGCGGATTTTACGCTGCGACCTAAGCTTAAAGACTAGTTAACGACTTTAAAATAATCTAGACTACCAAACTTCGAGAATTTAAATTGAGCTGTCACATTTTTTAAAGGAAAAATTGATGAAACTTGTTGGAGAAGTACTAGATAAGTAAACGAAATCTTAGGCATATTCATGATACAGACGGTAAATAAGTTTAAAGCAAGTCTCTCATTTGAGTACAAAGCATGTACGGCATCTAGATTGTAACCTAAGGCTTCAGAGACAGTGAGACAATCGCAAATTGGCAAAGCAGTAAATTTCTACGAAGAAGCGATTACGAGGCACTTTAACATTAAATGATCTGAAAGAGCCTGACACCAAATCTCCACCTAACGGGGTCAAGTCTCGTAAGGCATAACTAATTCAAGTAATGAATCGTTGACTAAGAACAGTTTTGAAGACCCACAGAAAACAACATAAATTGCCCACTCATAGCGGCAAAGAAACACAGCAAATTGATTATAAAAGTACAACAAATGAAAAACAGAAATAACTAAACAATACAAAACCGATATTGATCCCGAAATTGCTAACCTCTAATCTCCAACCCACCATCGTTCCATTCACCTTTACCAGTTAAAGTTAGATTGGACTTGCAAAACTCTTGAATTTATTGGGAAACTTTGTACAGTGAGTGTGGTAGTATTTACAGCGAGGGATTTGTACAGTTTATGTATATCATGTACACAGGGGAGCGAAGGAGGGGCTTATTCGTCGTCTGTGTCACCGTCGCTCGAGTAGTCTTGCACCGGGATCGGACGACTGAAAGGCGCGTGCGACATTTGCCTGCGAAAATACAAAGCAGTGGTAAGCTTTAACAGTGGAACATACCTTATACTTAGCCCATGACTGAAGTGTAAAGTCTATGATGATAAAATTAACTTTAAAAATCATAACAAAGGAAACTTGATAGTAACAAATTTATTTTTATAACAGCTATCAGTTTATCTTCAAATTTGGTTGACAGACAAGGAATCAAAATGAAATGTTAGAGACCTCGCAATAACTTTGAAACAGGACATAATTTTATCCCAAGGCGACGGTGGATTTTGGTTTAGGATAGCACAACAGGTCGAATGGGGGTTCTCCTCTGAAAAATTGTTTAAATATAGTTGCAAAAATATACAGCTTAAGTATTATCCTATTTATTCTGGTTGAAAGTAGGTATTGTTTTAGATACTTGAATGATAGCAAAGCAGGCTCATTTTACGTAGTGAAATAATATTTTTGCCATGAACGGAATAGAGTGGAGAGCAGGCTCACCTGGATATACTGTAGTCACTTTATCCTCTAGTCACATATACTGGCCGAGTGCCCTGTTTCCTAAATCTAAAATAATATTTTTCTTTGGATTTGAGAGATAGGGCAGGGTTGGACTGGCCATAAGACCCATCAGGAGTTTATTCCAGTGGGCTGGCCCATTAAACGCCTAAAATAGGCCGGTCCGCTGGCCTTTGTATTGATAATAAATAACTCAAAATACAATATTACGAACGGTCCTCTCTGCTAATACATCATTAGGAGCAATGGGCCAAGGAGCAAGACAAATTCTTCAAGTCCAATGCAAAAAGAAACTCTTATAAAGTTAATTGTTAATTCTATTATTGTTAAAGTAGCGGACAAATCAAAGTTAATACAATCACTTCTTAAATACTAGTTTTAACCCCTGTGGAGAATCTGACTGATATTTTATATGTGTCGATAACCTAAGCCCTAAGGGTAGAAACACATAAACAGCTATTTGGAGCGCAACGGAGCGGGGCGATTGAGAACAGGTTTGAGCTGGGCGATTTGGAGCGTTTGACATCGCGTACATGCAGCGACTGGCAACAGCGATCGAAAGCGTCAGTCTCAAGATGGTATTCTCCAAGTACTCCCGATCGGTGGGTACACGAGATGAACAAGGGAAGGGGGAGAACATGGAGAATATCACCATTTATTTCCCATTTAAAAAAAGCATGAATCAAGATCCATGCAATACATGCGTATATTCACCTGGAAATTCAATTTTTAGTGCTCCTCGGCTGACGGCCCTTTGAGCCAATGCCAAATGCTGTATTCGTTTTTTAATAGTGGTTTTCTGGTTTTGTCTTTATTGCATAAAAAAGGTTTTGTTATCAAAAGTTTGTTTTGTCAAAAGCATGCGATGTAAATAAAACAAGTTTTTCTTTCTTTCTTTTTCCACCTGGACATTTGAATATATTATCTCTAAGGTTTATAAGGATTTAGAGACAAACCAATTAAAGAAAACCAATATGTGCTAAAGAAAGACTGGTAATAATCATAAGATAACACGACGCAATTTTCATTTCCATTTGAACAAACTTACTTTAACCTTTAATTGTCTTATGCAACTTGCTATTTTGGATAAGTAGTTTTCGAATGAAATATATTCTCTAAACAATTGACTTCTTCTGGTCATTGTCACCTGCTTGCCGCTCCCAAACGCTTGGAAAAAACAAACCAGTTTGTTCCAAATTGAGACACTCCACTAGGATCTGATGCTAGTTGATCTGGTCGATCTAAATCGCTGTTTGTGTGTTCCTTCCCTAATACTGGGGTACAGCAAAGAAATATTATGTCTACAGCTGGGTACTATCAGTATTACATTGGTCAGCAGAGGACTAACTGGAGACCTTAACGGACTTGACTAGCACAAAGAGCCTAAAGGCTCAAAAGGGCTAAGGCTGAACAACACAGGAGTTGGTTCCAGCTTTTAAGATTTTGTCCTAATATGGCAATTAGCCCATGGCCAAGCCAATCATCCAACATATAAAAAAAATACTAGTTTTTAATGGGAAAAACACGTTTTAAGGCTTTATATACACGTTTTAAGGCTTGATATTGATGATTTCTAGTTGTTATATTGTTTGTGATTGTTTTATATACTTTGTACTTTGACACTATTTCAAATCTTAACGATTTTGTAATAAAGATGTTCTCTCTCTCTCTTATATATTAAACTTAACAAACCTTGACTTTTGATTTGTAAAAACTTCTCAGAAAGGCTTGCAACATCAGTTATTTTTGGTGTAACTTTTTAAAATAGGTGGCAAAAATTTACAAACTTTTGTAAAATAGAGTCAGTAATAGAGTAAATTTGTTTTCTAATATTACGGGATTATTAATTTAGTCTTAAATATTTTTAAAGCCAATAATTTGCTTTACGTGTTTTCTGTTCCACAACGCTAGCCTGTACTTACGCTAGTCTGCGATAGTGGTTGAGCCATTCCTCCAACATCTGCGCCACCAGTAGAGGGCGCTTGTGTAGCCTCTGCTGAGCGACAAGGAGACCTCCGTCCGTCACACACACGTCTAGCCACTGTCTCAGCAAACTCTCCTCTCTGCCCATCTGCACATTTAACATTTTTGAGCCTAAGCCAATTTTAAAGGGCATTTTTGTGTTTTCTTTTAATGGTACTTATACCAATATTTGTTTCAATATTTACTATACTGCAATGGATTAGGAATACCAATAGTATTAGATTAGCAAACATAGGGTAGTTAAATTGGAAATGCAGAACTCTCTTATTAATTTGGGAGGGTTGTAACAACACCATTTGTTTTTAAAGAATTTTGCTGTCTAGTTTCCTTGTCATTTAAGGTTATTAAAAATCTATTAGCTATTATTTTATTTTTAACACAGTTTTGTAAATTTAAATCAGACAAATTTAAGATTAAGAAAAATATGTATTAATTATTTTTGATCAATTTAGGATAAAAATATGTGCTTTGGCTGATTACTATATTTTGCTGTCCCTTTTAACTAGAACAACCAAATAATACTCAAATCCATCTAGAGAACCTGGCATGCTATAGGTGTAGTACATTGCTTCAAGACTGACCCAAAATTAGGGGTGGACAAGATAAAAAATTCGGGAAGTCCTCGACAAAATTAAAATGCCAAAAATCAGGTGAGAATTCCCTAAAAACGCGGGAGGGATTTTTGTAAACTCTTTGGGTCAAGGGGAATTCTTGGGGCTAAAACAAGATTTGGGAGTGATGGATTTTGAAGAATTTTTTGGGAAATTTTCAGATTGGTTGGGATTTTTTGACGAAAATGGACGTTTAAAGAGAATTTTTGGCAGATCTTATAATTTGAGAGGATTACTAAACAATCTCATTTTTGTTCCAATCGCCCTTTTAAACCCCACGATACATGCTAAGAGCCGTTTATTGCCAGCGACACTTTACAATCGCCTTTTTACGCTCCACGATATATTCCAAAAGCCGTTTATTACCTGCGACACTTGACGATCACCCGTTTATGCCCGAGATACGTTATGGAGGATGTCCAAGACCTACGGTACGTTCGATCATCTTTTTCCACTCCACGATATATTCCGAGAGCCTTTTCTTACCCACAACACTTATCGATCGCCTTTTTACGACCGCAATACGTCCCAAGAGGTGTTTCAGACCCACGGTACATCCCGAGAGGCGCGTTTCATACCCGCATGACGTTATGATCGCCTCTTTAGGCTCACAGTTTTTTCCGAGGCGTTTCAGATCCACAGTATGTCACGATCTATAAATATTTCTTACCCTCCAGAGAAAATAAATCTCTTTCTTATTTATATTCTCATGTTTGACTGACCTCCGACTGTGTAAGAAAGTGGACGGGCAACAGTTTGTGTGAGTGGTCCATGACGGGTAGGAAGCTGATCTGAAGAGAGTCGTTAGCGCCGGACTCGGGCGAGGCATACGGCTCAATAGGCACAAGGGCGGAGAAGTGACCTCGCGTAGCCCAGAGACACCGGCGTCTTCGAGCAGAACGTCGGCTCCCAGAGCAGTGGCAGGTACACACCTACATACAACACAGTTCAACGTCACATTTGTTTTTTTATGAATGAGTTAACAAGCGCTAGGTTTGCCTAAAATCAAGCTCTCTTGCAGTCAAAGTTTTCTATCTGTTTACTAAGCTCTCTCTAATGGAGATCTAGCGTGCCACTTTACATTGTATTTGTGTAAGCATCCGCCAGAGGGTTTTTTTTAACTTTGCAAATAATTAAAAGTTGAAAAAAGTAATTCTTATCGATAGTAAGTTTTTGTGGGTTTAACTATTTTGAGCGTGCTCAAGGTTCGGTTTTGATTTATCTAGACATAACATTAAATCCTAAACATGGCAAAAAAGATAACAATTATTGTGTTAATTTATTATTGTATTGGTTGTTGTTCTTTTATTGTATGACTCTCAAACTCTACTATGCGTTTGGGATTTTTTTAGCTAGGTTTTAGGTTTTTTAGCTATTTTGCAGAGTCAAAGTTTTATGTTGCTTATAGTTTGTGCCCATTGTGTATTGGTGGGCTAGCAATTTATTTTATGGTGCAATGTTTTCATCAACGCATACCAGGTACAAAATGGAGTAAAATACAGCAGTGAATGTGTCATGCCCTCAAATGAGATGATACAAAGGTGCAAGTTAAACCAAAGTTTGTTTGAAGAGGGATTTTCAGGGAATTTCCAGCAAGAAGACACTACCAAGGAACCTTAAATGTAGGTGGTCATTGTAAAAGATCTCCTGCTAATGTCATTTCAAGGTGAAGCCTAGACCCACACTGAAGACCAGAACAAGTTAGTCTTGCCAGTCAACAGGTTACCCAGCCCTCCATGAAGGGAAGGGAAAAAATTTACAAAGGGTAGCAAAATGCAAGCTGCCATCTATCTGATTGAAAACTGACTAAAGTACATAAGGCTATAATTCAACAATCCAAGAAACTCTTGATCGAGAGGTATTCCCACCTTCAAATCTGGCGTAGCCGAGGTCCTCGCCGAGGAAGCTCTTGACATACTTGACTCCGTAGACTATGATGGGTCTACGCAGGATGTGTGCCAGTGCAAACACGTGTAGTTGCTCTAGGCTAGCTCCGGGCTGCGTGGCCAGGGAAACCAACCCTGCCCAGTCTTGCTGCCACTGCGTCTCCTCCAGCGAGAACTGCATCAGTCGCGCCTGCCACGACTCGTACTCCCGCCACCTGGGGTAGAACCTATGACAATGGCCAAATAAAGGTTAGTTACTTTATTTCTTATACCAAATAGTGGGAAGGACCATGGGTAAACTTGTTTCAAAATGTAGTTTGCGAAAACTTAAACTACTTATCTATAAAATAAAAGGTAAAACAAGAAAAAAGGAGGTTAGTGAGTTAGCCAACAAAGTTTGAAACACTAAGTACACTAATTAGGTGAACTGAAAAACGTTCACTATTGTTCTTATGTGTATATAATTGTGTATTTGAAGAATTGACAATGAATAAGAGTTGTGAGTGTTTATGCTTAAATGTTTGAATGGAATATATTTGGGTATGTTTGCCCCACTATCGTAGTACACTACCCCACTACATACATACCACAAATGAGTTTCTGATAACAACCACAAAAATTAAGTTATACATACATAATAAAAATAAAAGCTAAAAATTGGTAATCAGCTTAAAATATTGACCCAAAAGTTTCAGGGCCCCATGCACCCCTAAAACATACTCAATATTCTTGCAGAAATGGCCTACTTTTTTGTTTACCTTCAGTCTGAGGAACAGATCAATAATACAATTATATTTTGGGAAAATTTTACTTCTGGTTTGTTATTTTCGGATATCAAATTTCACTCACAAGTGTTGAGCGTTGTGCAGCGCCTCGGCCAGTGCTTTCCGCAGCAGGTTCTCCCGGTCGAACACACCCCACATGGTCTGCATAAGGCTGTCCAACAGACAGTCCCCAGCCGACCGGTTCCACAAGGGATACAGTCTGGAGCCAAGGTGTACAGTAACTTCCAGTGACCAGTTGATCACCTGCGGATCGTCCTCCAGCTGCCGCTGAGCATCCTTGTCTAGCAGTTCTTCAAACAGTTGCTCCTGTATCGCCGTCGGCAGCTCTTCTATTTCTGAAACAGTGAAATCTTTTGTTTAACAAGTCAATAATACTCATATTTTGTTAGCATCAACTTTTTGTGAAATACAGTAGACTTCACCTTACCAATACGTCTATATGTGGAAACTTGGTAAGGAGTAAATCTTGAGTCCAGGATTCAAGAAAAACAAAATCCTCGTATATTTCCTACATATTCCCAGACAAATGTTTCGGTTTTGAGGTACAAAACTATTCAACTTCAACTTAAATAGACGAAAACTGTTGAAATGCTATCTAAATACAGTCATAGGTGAATTTTACATGGAGAAAGAGGATAGTAGCTAGGTTACCTAAGAAAAAAGTTTAGGGGCCAACAAAAATAAGCACACTGAAGAGTTACACACAAAATTCACTGATATTTTGCTCTTACTAAGGGCTTTATCAAAGCACAGAGTTCTTAACACTGTGTCAGTGTTAAGGATAGTAGCAAGGTTACCTAAGAAAAAAGTTTAGGGGCCAACAAAAATAAACACACTGAAGAGTTACACACAAAATTCACTGATATTTTGCTCTTACTAAGGGCTTTATCAAAGCACAGAGTTCTTAACACTGTGTCAGTGTTAAGGATAGTACCTAAGATTTAGGGCCAACAAAATTGAAGAGTTACACATTCACTGATATTTTGCCCTTACTCTTTATCAAAGCACAGAGTTCTTAACATGGCGAAATATCAGTGAATTTTGTGTGTAACTCTTCAGTGTGCCTATTTTTGTTGGCCCCTAAACTTTTTTCTTAGGTAACCTTGCTACTATCCTCTTTCTCCTTGTAAAATTCACCTAGTTTAGCCATAAGGCTCTTCCTTTCAAACCTAAATACAGTCATAGTTAGTCCCACCATGGTACCAAGGCTTCGAGGATGATGGCAGCAATCTCTAATGATATCCCATTTAAATTCAGTGACAATATCACAACGTTCATTAGCATTTGTGACAATCTATAGATTCCCGCTAACTTTGGGGACAAAATCAAGCCTTTTGAAACCACCCTTCTCAAAGCTTCCCGCTTCGGGATAAAAATTCCCAACTTCTTCCTGTACAATGAAAATTTCTGGAAAACTTTTGTTCCAATTGCAAACTGGTTTCAAACTGTAGTCACAAAAAATTGCTCCGTGTACGCTGGGCCTTGGTCTTGGATGTAACAAGGTTTGTGATTTCCCCTCCATCTCCTGGCTGACCTCGCTCTCCTAGCTACTTCCACTACTTTTTACCTCCACCACAAAATTTAAAGATTTATTTTCTTCTATATCCTCCTTGCCCAGCTCAACCACCTTCTACACCTCACTACGTTTCTACACTAGCCAGACCACTCAACAGGGTGTCAACTGGTTTTCAAATATTACATGTATTAATTTATCCCTCAAGCAGTATTTCATCACTGCTTTAAAATTATTTCCTTTATGAAGTATGTTTTCTTGGCAAAGTCATATTACTCAAGGAGATAGCTGTGGTAATTGAATTTTTTTATAATTTGAAAACAAGTTAATTGATTGATCCCTGACTTTTTTTCTGGTTCCCAAAATTTATAGCTTTTTCTCATATCCCAAATTCCCTGATTGGTAGACACTCCAACACCAAGGAGTAGTACACCTCCATACCTGCTGGCAGTGTGAAGGTGGGCATCTCGCTGAGGTAGGGACAAGGCATGGACCCCTTGCGTTGTCTGAGAGTCGATGCGGCTAGCCGTCTGATATCCGCAGCCAGGTCCGGAGCAACGTACGAGGGCACTCGCTTCACTCCCGAGCCACCTCCCTCAATCCGAGACAACAGAGTAGCTAGCAAGTCTTCTCTGTGAAACCTGTACATTACAAACATGGAACCATGTTGATGAATCATTGTGTCTGTTACAGTAGTGATATCTCATTTTCCTTAGTCTCCAAGAGCCGAAAAATCGGTAAAAATGTTTGGACTTTCGACAACTGCTGTAAGAATGTTGTTGTTTTCTGCTGAAGTGGCAGCCAATCAAATTAGGCATCTCTAAGAAAACATTTTCCTTTGCCATCTACAGACTTTTGTGATGCCAAAAACATACATGCCATAAGTTACTTCTAGTTATTGCCAGTAACTTCTTGACATGGAAATTGATATATTCACTGTTTCAAAATAATTAAAACTACTTTAAGTTGTCGCCTGATTAAGTTGACCCTGGCTTTTAAAACAGCAGTGTAAAGAAGCATCCAACCCGCCTCATTTAATGGCTGCGACTTGCAAGAGCCAAATTTCAGCCATGCCACCACTACCAAATTCCAATAAACACATAATTCCCGGCTATGTCACAAATTTTCACACAATATTTCTAATTTTGTTCAACACATGACAAATTTGCACACAACTTGGAAGTTTCCCGGCTTGCTATGTACCTGATGGCAAGATGCACGAGCGTGAGTCCGGTGTCGAAGGCAGAGGGTCGGTTGAGCAAGGCCACTTCGCTAGCACTCAGCTGTCTGGTCGGATCGCCTCCGCTGGACAAGAACGCCTCCACGGCTGTGTGGTCTCCCTGCACCACTCCCAGACACGCGGCCAGCCACGACCTGTCCACTGCCCGGCTGCGGTACCTCCACGAGTTGTTCGGAGGAGACAGACTCATGTTGTCCTCACTGCGCTTCACGCTCGGTCTGATACAACAGAGGATTTAGTTTGGTTCAAATTTTTGGGCTATTTACCAAGGTGTCCACTCAAACATTTGTATAAAATTCTAGGCTTTTACACAGATTCCCAATGTTTAGTTTCAGCTTTTGTGGGGTGAAAAAGAACAATTTTGGGGAAAAGGAAACTTTCAAAAGAAAATGTTAAGATATCAGGCGAAAAGCAGGGTTTCTAGGTTCTGGGCACCACTTTTGTTCCACAACCTGCAGTGCTTCTGAATCCCAAGGTTGGTACAGTTTATTTTCCTATAGACTTAAGAGAATAAGAGGACGAGTAGAGCATAAGACATAAAATGTCAATAAAATTAGACTACTGATTCCGCTGTTATAGCAAAAAATCACATTTTTGCCAGCAATTTTGAATTGGCTTGATGGATTTTCATAATTTTTGGTACATTGATCTATAATACTAAAATACATATTCATTTCAAATTTCATGAAAACCGGACAACATTTACTGTCTTTAGATTATTAAAACCCTTTTTGGTGAAAGCCCCCCCAAAAGGGGTTCCAGTAGTTCGATTTTGCTGGTTTACAAACTCAACCGAGATATTTACAAAAGGAACATTTGTACCAAGTTTGGTGAAAATCAGACAAAAATGCGCCCTGTAGAGATGATACACACATACATGTATATAAAGTATTGAAATATGGGTAGGCGCATAGTAAAGCGATTAACACTTTCACTGTTATTAACATGTTATAATTGTACCTACATTTATTTCCATTTAAAATGCAAAGTGCTTTTTAGAATCTAATACAGTGATTGTATTAAGCAGATATGTCATGTTTAAATGTAGCTTTCTGTATCGTGAGGTACCCGGTTGGCGCTAGAGAGCGTGCACAGTGGGCTGCTGGACAAAAACTGAAAGCTAGCCGGAATACTAAACAAATTGAGTTCACCGCATTTTCTCACATGGCTTTGCATACTCTATGCATTTATTTGTCAGTGGCGACTATGATCCAGCACTTTCATCTTAGTCTCAACCATTATTTTCTATAAATAGATCAGAACTGTTATTGTGCTACTAGGACAGCTCACCTCTTGATGTTATCTTGGATGAGGAGGCTGCCGGCTGCTTCGCTGGGACTGACGAGGTTACAAGCTCGCATGACGCAGCCCGGCTCTCGCCAGGTTGTCGCATCGCACAGGCCAGCGGACGACCACTTCACCGGCTTGCTGGCCTGTAACCACCACATCAATTCATGCCATAAACATTTATTTACTGTAATAAAATACCAAATGTGTTTGAAGTAATACAAAATGTCGGTGAACTCTCTAGACATACGTTGTAGACATGTTTCTTGGGACAAAACAATAATATTTTACAGGGGTGTTCGACACTTCACCATTTGTCTGTCTGTTTGTTTTTTACTAAAATAATTATGACGACAAAACTAATGCCCTGGTCTTGTGTTTCATTATTGATTTATTATACTCGTGTTAATATTGTAAAAACTCGTTTTTGAGTCATTCAATTTTGAAAATTTTAAACTGTTGCCAAATTTGTTAAAATTTGATAGCCAAAGTATATTATTATGTTCTTCTAATAATTATGAAATGGCATTTTAAATTTTGACCAAAGTTTAGCAAAAAACAGTGCATTAGTTTTATTGTAATAATCATTTTAGTAAAAAGCACATCCACACAGACAACAAAGTGCCGAATACCTCTTTGTTTACGATAAAATATTATTGTTATGACTAGGGGTGGACGGGATTAATTTTTCCCTCGGACGGGAACCGGTGAGAAACCTAAATTGAAACTACTTAATTAAACCCTTAAGACCCCATTTACTTTAGAAACCTGGTTAACTATAACATCCCTTGATAGACCTTCCAATTTCAAATTATTGAAATTTGTTTGTTTTGTTTTAAATCTATTGTTAGTTACAGTTCAACTGTACATTTACCCTACACTCAAGTTCCATTTGCCTATTAATATCTAACCACTGTCTGTCAGTGAGTATAAAAATGTTCAGATTTGTTTACATAAGGGAATTTTTTACAAATTCACATAGTTTTGCCCTCATTGGTGCTACTACTACCCAAAATATTGTTTACCAAGGTATTAACTTTAAGTTAAGAGTGACTTAAGTCAGTGAAAATGGATATAATCAGTGGTGTAATGGTAAATTTGGCAGAGTGGGAACTTCCTTGCATAAATTTTATCTGGTTATCATAAAATATTAATGTAATTGTATGGTACCTAGGCACTTTACAAAGAAGATTATTGAGTTTGGCGACTAATATTTTATATTTAAATGTATGAAACACCTAGGGAAGGGAAAATCCAAAACCTTTCACCCGAAATTGTTTAAAATTTTAAAAATCAATAAAAAATTGATTTTTCAGTGTGGAACGCCATTTCCACTGCTTTAATAAAACAATCACTTCCATCAACCCCTGGATATAATTTGTATTTATGTGCTTCCCTTGACATTTTTTTATTTTCACTACTTTCCTTATTGTTTCATGTTCTATTACTCACAAAAAAAAGAACAAAAAACACTGTAGACTATCACATGATTGCCACACTTTTTTCAAGTCCCTGTGTTAGGATTGCCCTTTTAGGATTAGTGGGGTTGGGATAAAGCGGGACTATATTTTCCAGACCGTTCTGTATTTTAAACATGACAACCTTGCAGATCAAACCTGTGTAACTAATCTGATATACAAAAAATACACTCAAAAATATCATATACTGTAAGGACGTTCAATTCAGAAGTGTTTCTTAATTGGCTCTATACTCCATAAGCTTAACAAAATGTTCGCTATCTTTTGTAGTACCTGGATTCTATCAAGATTTCCGCCTAAAGTGCCACTGTGTATGTATGGCTAAGCCATAGGCAAAGTGTGTGTGCACGTGAGCAAAATAAATAGATTGTAACATTTTAAAACTAAATAAAAGTTTCATTTTATTAGAATGCATAATCTGTAAATCATTTAACTAAATCACATGAAGATTCCAACTTAGATTACTATCTAATTTTAGCCCTACGATATTAGTGTGACTAAATCCATAAACTTTCCCAGAAAAATGAAACTCCCCGATTCTTCCCTGACCACACTCATTATATACGCTACCTCAGAAGTGTCAATGCAGGGGACGCAACTGTTCCGCCAGGTCAGATGGAGTGAAGGTGCGCGCACTACGACACTTGGTGCACTCCTTGTTGCGCACGTAGTTGACTCGGGAACACGACTCACATTGCCACTCCTCCTGTGCTTCACATTCCCTCAGCGACGGCCCACACCCAGGTGACACTCCTGGCACAACACCAACTAAGTCATTGTCAAACATTTAAACCAAATTCAAGGCTTTCAGGGCTTCAGACTTTCTGGCACAACACCAACTAGTCATTGTCAAACATTTAAACCAAATTAAAGGCTTTCAGGGCTTCAGACTTTCAAGGCCCTACTCTTTTAATGTGAAAAGTACATTTTTGGGAAAAAAGATACTTTTTTATGAACATTTTCAATATTTCAGGCTGATAATAGTTTTGTGGTATTGAACACCACTTTTGAGCTGCACCGCTTTCCAAGGTTAATAAAACATAATATGAACTTGTATATCTCTCTGTATAAAATTCGTTTTAGGACACAAAAACCATTTCTTTATTAAAAATGACACGTCTACTTATAACTAATTTGTACCCCTTGTTTCATTGTTGTATTAAACCATTAGTTCTCCTTGATTTTCCAGGTTTGATGGGTTCGTTAACCAGCAAAATCTGACAAATGTAAACCTTACCGGTTTTAATTATCTAAAACAATAAATTGCATCCGATTCTGATTAAATTTATTACAGATGTGTATTTTGTTGTTGTACATCAATATAGCAAAAGTTATGAAAATCCATCATGTTAAATTATAAAAATCCATCAAGTTAACTTGTTAACTTAAGTAAGCGCGCGGGGGTCTGACAGACCCCAGGTAGTAATTTTGTGAAATATTTGAGTTTAGGAATAGTTTGATCGTTCTGACCATTTCAGTACCTTCTAACTATCATATGTCTGATATTTTGACTAGTTTTGGTTAAAAAATATTGTATTGTTTCTCCGGTAATGTCATTCAAAGTTAAAAATATTTGAATTCCCAATTTGAAAATTATTATTTGTGCAAAACAATTTGTAATAATATTGTTTTTGCAACCTTGTAGACCTAACTAAACAACAAAGGGCAACAAAACGCAAAATAATTAACTGTGTGTTACTTTTTCATTTTTTTTCCAAACCCTTGCATTTTGCTACTGGAACAAGAAAAGTATCACTATCTACAAAAGAAGCTGTACAACCCTCACTTGTCAACATTTCAACGTCACATGAACTTAATATGACACAGAAAACATTAACTGATGGTACAAATCTAATTTTATTAAATAAACTATTTTTGTTACACATCTATGCATTTTCAAAATGGGGTCTAGTAGACCCCACGCTGGCATACATTTACAGTAACTAAATTAGGCGCGCCTACTTAAGGGTTAAATTAATTTATTAGGTTAAACTATTTTTTGCTATAACAGCAGAATGAGTCAGATTTTAAAAAAATTTTAAATACATTTTCTTTCTATTACTCTTTATGAGGAAATGTCAATAGGCTTAAACATTACACTGAAAAGGGATATAGAAAAAAAGGGGAGGTACAAAAAAACTCTATATTTTGTTTTTAGACAAACTTTATAAAGGTAGGTATAGGAAGGAAAATTATTTTCTTCTATTACTTATATTATTGTCCTTACTACGACTTTCAGTAAAAACCCTGTACGTCTGAGGCCGAAGGCTGTGAGCGATGCGAATGAGAGTAAAAAATTGCAAAGGAAATTAGATTAACTCCAGCCAGCGGTGCTAGCTGCGTGTCAGCCTAGCTTTCATATAATGTTATGTTAAATAAGACATTTGGCAAAGTTATGTTAAATAAGTCATTTGGCACTTTAAGACCAAAAATAAACCAATGATTACCTAGATTTTGTTTTTTTTAAAGCTATTTTTCAAATAAGTTAATCTAATGCAAGCTAATAGGTGTAGCTAAGCAAACTTAACCAAGAAAATGATGTTGTATTTAAAACCCTCAGTAGTGTGTCTTATTCAATTAAGCTAAGAAGAAACTCTTCCTACTGTTTTTTTCATTCACTTAGAGTAATCTGAAGGGACTTTAAAGCTAAAGCTTAGTGAACACATCAGGTTGCTGTCTCCCCCGACCCGGCTAGGTCATACACCCACAATTTTCCAACTTTATTGAATAACAATACCTAATTTATTTTAAATATTTTAATTGTAACTTGTAAGTAAACAAAAAATACGACTTTTTATAGCTTTTAAAGTAAACCAGTTCTTGTTTTTCCTGTACAACATCGTATAATAAAAGGTCAATCAGAAGAGCCTGATCCACCCCGTAGTTACGCCACTGCCAGTGTCAGAGGGGCGCTTTACGACTTCCTCAGTCACTCTGCATTCCAGCAACCCACCATGGACACAGATGGCTATGTGACCTGTCTGGTCCCGGAAATCAAAAGAGTCCAAGTAGGCCTACATAACAAAACTAACATTCTCATTCTGTCTCCTTGCAATGGTCACTAAGTGTATAATCATATTATGTGCAAGATTCATGTAACACTCACCTCCCTCGGGTAAAGCTCGCACCATGTCCTCCGCCTGTGTCGGTGAATCATCTCTCAGCCGGAAAATATTCTCGTTCAGCAGCGGCTTGCTGCCTCTACACATCGTACACTTCAACGACACCGCAAAGTTCTCGTACGTACGTATAATATTCGCAGACCCATTTTTCAGGCTCACTCATTCCGAATTTATTTCCAACTAACCGCCTTTAAAATTTGTTGAAAGGATTATTTACTGATGAGATGGATTTCACTTATCACCAGCTTCACACTCAAATAAACTATATCACATTTCAATGGCAACTTTGAACAAGACAAACTGTTTTTTCCAATGTGTTCGAGGAGAATTTGTAAGAGGTCTATAAGTATTATATCACAGTTATCGGATCAATCGACGGCTCTAACCACTTCCTTCGTCATGAGAGAGAAGATTTGTAATAGTTCGAAAGCATGGCAGTTTTAAAATACAGGTAGAAATCTAAGGCTTTTATTCTTGGCTCTTGACACTGTATGTTTTCAATGGTTGCTATCTCATATTTACACAGCTTTTATCAGAAGTTTTTTACTTCAAAATGTAGGTACTGTAGCAGAGATTCTCGACCTGAAAAAAGAACTTAGTTTCAAAATTGAGAACAAACTCTATAAGACAAAAGATTGTTTATTTAAAAGTATTGGTATTTCTAAGTGCAAACTAAGATCAATCAATAGCTTATTTGTTTGAAATTTGTTATTGACAGTAGTAGAATTTCTGAATTTGTAATATTATTTGGCATGTTTTCCGTTCGGGTTGTTAATTAACAAAGACGTTCAATCAATAATATTCATTCATTTTCTTTGCAAAATGAAACCATGTCTAAGATTTTAAACTAAATTTGGAATAATTGTGAAAGCCAAAACTCTTTTTCCAGCATCAGAAAGAGGGTTGGAGTAGACAGGAAAATACAAAAACAGATTTGCAGAAGATTTTGAAGACCTCCAAAAGGTCGACTATATAAACTTGGAAATTATACTTAAAAACTCATACACCTTGGCTTTGCAAATATAACACTAAACTGGATCAAAATCAACTTTATTGACAAATATCCGACACTACTGATAAGATCTGTTCTGGGCCCACTAATCTTCTAAGTTTACATTGACATTTGCCGACCATCTAGAAGAATGAGTGTTTACTACACTATCAATCCTAAACCAACCAAATGATTTCTACTTTACATTTATGATTCCATTTTATTTTTCCTTAATAAGTGCTGTTTAATACAAAGTTATTCATAGTCATGACCACTTTCGTTCTTTAACTAGTTATAGAATTTCCCCATTATCACAGACTAAATTATTCAAAAAATTGCCTCAGGCCGAATTACATTCTTTCAAAACTTCCCAAGAAATTGCAAGGTCTTAAATTCTGAATTTTTTGACGAACTAGAAATTATCTTGTCACCATAGTTGGGATTTATAGACCACTCACTCTACCACTCTGGTGTTCCATAATACATTTTAAGTTTTAATTGCCTTCATTCAAATTGTACATTTTGATAATTGGCATAATATTTACTGTGTGGCTTGTAATTTTGTTCATAAGTTGTAATTTTTGTTTTTTTGTTACCAACACAATGTTTTTGTGTATATTGGGAAATAAAATGTTTAATGTTTAAATGAAACCGAAACATAAAACTAGTTTAACCATAAAACTTGCCCATTGTGTGGCTTAATCAAGAAACGCTAGAGAGTTTAAAATTTTAAGATAAACTTATCATCAAAATAGGTAAAACTTACTGTTTTCCTGGTATTATCTTCTAATACAAAGTTACAATGGCTACTAAGTTTAAAAAATATGAGAAATAAAGAGAATTTCCCCATTAATCAACACAGGCTGAAAAAAACTGAATCAAACCCAGAGAGAGCGTTAGTTGATTTTTTAAAACTATCAAAGGAACTAAACAAATAAAAGACTAAAATAAAGCTTAACCCTTGATTTTATTTAAATTTCATTACAATGGGTTTCCCACAATTTCAAACCCTCTGGTATTTGAAACTGAACGCCTTTGCCCGAAAGCTCTTTCAATTAAAATGTGTGGAACCGGTGGGAGTTTAAAATGTCAGCGTGAATTTATTAGTTTCGCTTTCAATTCAGAGACATCCACTGCACATTTCACCAAGCATACACAGAAGAAAATTTAAAAACAATAATTTGTTTTAAAGTGATCATATTATTTACTAGATGAATTCATCTAATAATTGGTAGGCTAAATTTTAGGGAGCCCTGCAGGGAACATTTTAAGTCCTTATCCATATTGCCTTCATGCTCTGTACATTTTTGAAACTTTGAGAAAAGTTCTATTGATGTGAACAATTATCAAAATAATCGGTACAACACACGAAATCAAAATGATATCCCATCAAACCACCATAGACTTCAGTTATGTGATACACATACTATTGAGGCCGGTAGAATATTTTATAATAAACTTCCTAACAACGTTAAAAGTTATTTTTCAAACCAATTCAAAACTAAGTTTAACCTAATAAATTATCTTGCCCAAAATTTGTGTTATACAATTAGAGAGTTTAAATAGATAAGTTAGGTAAAAGTTCCATAACCCAGTTATTCAATTAGGCTTACTTGTAGTATTTAGGATATTGTCAAAAAAATTGTAAATTTGACATTTAACTAATTGTTGTTGTTTTATCAAGGAATTAAGTGAAAGTTGTCTTCACCAAGTAAATAAGGCTAGAGGACCCCATTTCTCCTTTAACCAAGATAGGAAAAGAGAAGACTGTGATCCTGGCTAGACTTATTACCACAATAATTGTTACCTTAATTATTAAGATCAGTAAGAAGGCTAAAGTAGCCTAGAGTTTTGAAAAGGATTAAAAAATTAGATACGTATATATACAAGACCAAAAATTAAATTTACATGACTTCATGTGGAACTAACTGGTTTACATTACTAACACTGAATGGATGACTCAAGCAATCAAAGAAGATATTGCCTATAATAGAATACCACCTCAATTCAAAGAATTCAAAGACAGAAGATTTCAAAGTGTAGTAAAGTAGAAGCTTATTAGTTCTCTTATCAAATATACCTACAGGTTTTAACAATAGCTAGTTTAGACCAACTATTAGACCAGTACCATACCCCTCACCCACCCTAGAAAATAAGCCCCCACTCCTCGCTTAGACACGGAGCTGCCGCCAGTTCGAGTTACAATCCAGGTGCGTACACATGTCTGTTCAGATTGCTCTTACAGTTTTAGTCTTTTCCAAATTGTAGACTAGTGGAATTACCTGGTCAAACAGTTCTAAACGTTTGAATTAGTTCTTCATCTTATTGACACTGATAGCTCAAATTGTGAAATTAGTTACAAAGTGACGGGAAGAAATGGGACCGTTACATTTACACACTAAAAAAAGCTGAAAAAGTTTTAACACTAAAGGCTGATTAACTTTACAATGACTTTCTCAAAAAAGTTTTGTTATGCCCACGACCCAAAAAAGGTCTCAGCATAGGGTCAAAGGCGAAGACTGCAGTATCAATAGGCAACAGCAAGTATATGCTTGTTTTCCTAGTATAGTAAACATTAACTGTGTTTTTTTTATTAAGACTGGGCTTAATATTATTCTTTCATTTATTTATGTGTGCCAACTGTTATTTTAAATTAGTGTAACCATTTATTCAATTGATATGGTCAATTAAGCCTTGGCTAATAAAGCCCTATGTCAAGAATCAAGAATGGTCAAATAATAATAGATAACAATGCCTCTGATAAGAAATATTATTAAGGTCTAAGCAAGTGCGTTCAAAACTAGCCAAACTAATGTCTTATAAGCCTGATCTTGTTTTTTCTTGATCATCTAACGATCATTGGCTAACAGTAAACATGACTTGACAGGACGAGGGATACTTGCCAAAATCACTATTATTAAACATTGTTATGGAAATAATAGGTACTTTTCTCTACGAGTAACCAAAGAACATTCGTATACCCTACATCTTGTTTCAATAAATTAAAAGATATAAAATTGAAGTCTTACTAGAATACATACATATTTTAAACAGAATCTTTGCTAGGACAAATCTTGAAAATCTCCGTGGACTACTTACATCAGAGCCATTTTCACTCACCTCTGTCACCTTCAAATCTGAGCAGTACTATAAAGGCTGATTTAAAGAAACATAACCGAAATGTTCACTGCAATAATAATTTAACTATCTAACACACCAAAACGTTAAAACCAAAATTGCCAACTTAAGTTGTAGTACAATTTAAAAATTCTCCTAAACAGTCAGATAAAGAAAACATTACGTCACGAAATCAATTGGAAACAGCCATTTTGTTTAATACAGTGCTGCCATTTGCTTGTCAACATCCAGATTAAACAATTTTCCCCTCAATGTTATTTAGCTCCGATAGTTACGCAAAACATTCCCTTTACTAAAAATGGACGTATAGCAAGACAAGCAACAAGGTATTTATTAAATATAAATATTTGAAGTCAATAGATAGGGTGGCCGATGTCTCAAACAAAATTATTGAAAAATACGGAATGCAAAACCGGTGGTCTCATAACAAGAAGACATAACAAAATGAAATTGAGTGAGATGTGTTTGAAATCTTGGGGTAATGGTGTTAAGGAACCCATAATTCGAGGAGAAGAACCTTTTTTTTGGGGTGATTTGGCTCTGCTTGGCATCTGGGAGGCTCAGAGGGAGGCATTGTTTGATATTCGTGTCGTAGACACTGATGCTCACTTGCGTCTATGCGTACAGCGAGGCTCCTCCGACAGTAACGCTCCAAGCGAGACCGAAGATAGTCCAACTAACTGCTCCCCTCACCACTGCCACTACAATATTCACGTCGTTTGTGTTAAACTGTCATGTCACTAAAATAATGATTACCTCTATCTTTGGTAAAATAAACGAAATTCATAATAATATAACCAGAATTATATTAAAACGAACTAAACACAGCAACTTTAATAGAATATTTCACACTAGGACGTAAAGTGAGTGTTTTTTATGCGAGCTCAAGTTTAATGTCCGAGGCGTAGCTGAGCTGTTTATACTGTAGTTATAAAAAGGCACTTTAGCGCCATAATACATGGGTCTAAAAACTGTTTTTAACACAGAATGACAAAAAAATGTTTATTATACACAATTTTACTGAGAGAATAATTGACTGTAATACTTGCAAAACTGTAGTACTTTCTATTAACATTCATACAATTATGTATTTACATATTTTACAATTAGCGTGTTTCTTGACATTACTTATCTTCTGAACCTTTGCTAACAATGCCAATAATTAAATAAAGTTTAGTGCATCTAATTATATGTATTACACTTTGAACCACATATTTTATTATAAACCATTAATTTTATTTATTACATTAATCAATGTATGCTGTTTCCTTTACACATACTAAATTACACAAAGCCAATGTTTCATATCCTTCAACAATAAACGCAAAATCCATAAACATTGTCGCCTATATTGCTTTATGTTTATTGTTTAAATTTGATTTAAAGATAGTTTGTTTAGTTCTAATTTAAAGGTCAGTTGAATTATTGTTTTGTTCGATATAACAATTTTGTTGATCACATTTCAACAAATCAAATAAATTGCATTGCATATTTAGATCTACTAAATGAATAAACAAAATATATGTTTAAGTTTAAAACTAGAAAATCAATATTTTTAAATGTTTTCCTGATTAATTTAAAACAAAATGTTTGTTTTGGTTTGTGCAGAGTTCAATATATTTAATTTACAATAAAATATCGAACACATTTCGTCTTAATATTCTCAACATATCAAGAAATTCTCAAATATAAAATGCTTTCAAATATACATGTCTCCTCCAATTCAATCAATATGGTGAATAATACGTTTTGACTTTTCATTGATAAACTTGCGGATAGGAACATTGAATAAAGAGCTGATCAATTTCCTGTGAACGTCAGATTCCACCGGCCCTCAATATGACCTATGTATCTACATAATCCTAAAACCACAATCCCCGACCAAACTTTCATGTTCAATAACAGTTCTAATACATCTAATTTAAATAACACAACATAACAACAGCTAGCTGCTAGAAGGTTATAGGCGAGAGCATGCACGTAAGGAAAGCATAATTAGTACTGTTAATATTAACTTGTTTAGTCAAAGTTAAACCAAATAGCAAATACTACGTATAGTCTATACTTTACGAATAGTCCAATTATTGATAGAACTTATTAATTATTACACTCGACAAAACACAAAACTCACAAGTCAAGTGACAGCAGACGATAGTTGGGCGCGAAACAAGATAACATGTGCGAGGTGATAGCAGTTAGTTGCAGCAATCTCCGCTTGGTGCGTTACTGTCGGAGGAGCCTCGCTGTACGCATAGACGCAAGTCTTATTTCTCCCACTCCCAATCTGTGACGGCTGGCCTCAGCTGAAGAGAGGAAAAACAAGAAGGAATGCCTGCATTCGTGCGAACAACGGCAAGCCAGAAATGCAAAGGTAATAAAACAAAATACTTCGGACGTTTCTCAGGGCAATGGTGGACATTTTAAACATAGTTTGAAGTGATGAATGAGGTCGAGAGCCATGATAAGGAATTATTTTCGTGTGATAGCCTATGTAGACGAAATATCAATTATGTCAAACATTTTACTTACTTGCCTAATGTTTACCGCTGTAATAAAACAAGTAAT
The DNA here is from genome assembly GCA_018831715.1 of Matsumurasca onukii. Lineage (NCBI taxonomy): Eukaryota > Metazoa > Arthropoda > Insecta > Hemiptera > Cicadellidae > Matsumurasca > Matsumurasca onukii. Next base: position 64,372,459 of record CM032062.1, read on the forward strand.
GAAACCCCTTATATTGTTTTTGTTCCAATTATTTTCCGATCAGCTAATTTAGTCATCAGTTTCATTACACATTCAGAATACTACGCAAAGAAATATTACACATTCAGTGTTGAAATATTATTATGGAACTTTTTCGCCTGATTTGAGTGAACAAAAAGAACACAGCGTTTCAGGATTTGAAATCTGATCCAATCTTCAGATGAAAGTAACCTAAAGCAGGGCGCATACTACAACGACCCCGCCCCGCTTCGCCCCAGAACAAGTTGCTTTGCACGTAATCAAATGAGCAGCCGCACATTATACGGCCCATCCCCTTCCGGTTCCGGAACTGGTCGCCCCTCGGGCAGTGGAAGGACTGCCTTTTCTCCTAGATATCATTTTTGCTCATTAATACGCATTGTCTTTGGTGCAGTGGGACTTGTTTGCCGATGGTGTTCAAAATGTCACGGTGTTTTGACGAAAAACTTATAGAATTAGTTAGGTTGTTTACCCACTTGTACAACCCTAGTGATAAAAACTATTACGATACAGGAATGAAGGAGAACTTGCATGTGGAAGTAGATAGCTGAACAAATTAACTGTACTGCTAAGTTTGAATATAAATATTTTTATATAAGGGAAGTCTACGTTCATTCTTGCATAACTTGTAGGCTGCAACGGCAACCATTCTTCTTCCGAGTCACTAGACGTATCGTCACGAGGTGTAGTGTGCGGGTAAACGCCGGGGGCGGTTTGGTGTCGGGCGGGCGGAGGCGTTGTAGTGTGCGCCCAGCTTCAAACAAAACAAAACATTAGGAAATGAGCATAGCCTAGCATTGTAGAATTTTTTTCTCAACATGACCCTTAAGTATTTTTACACCGTTTTAAAGATAAAAAAATGAGAACGTTTTTGGTGTTATTGGACATGACAATACAAACAGTATAACTACATCATAGTTTAATTAAGCCTTGAAATTTGAAGAACAAAATATTTAAACACAAGTTTATTTGCCATCAACTTATTATTTTGGGGTTTTCGTCACATTAATTGTAAAAAGACGTGTAGATAAAAAATATTACAAAAAAACTTCATTACTGCCAAATGGTTGAAGTCAGATATAAGCATATTATTATAATATATTATAAATTATATTATATATAATATGTTTAACGAAAATTTGCTGATCTATATAAATAAAATAAGAATTTTGTCTGTACATTGCAAAGAATCCATCGGGTTTTGTTTATTTGGTGTTTATATACTTTGCATAGACCGAAACTGGCGTCAAAAAAGTTCTTGTCTGTCTGTCTGTAACATTTTTAAGGCATCTTGGACCGCTTATAACTCAGAATCGACTGAAGCTATGGCGGTGAAACTTCGTTTAAGGGCTTAGAGCCTTAGACCATTACACAGTGTGTCTTTACCTATGTTTTATATCAATAAAACATCCTCAAGAGAAACGAAAAGGGACCTAAAGTGGGGTCTGAACAAGTTTTCAGGCGTTAGCACCGCTTATAAGTCAAAATCAGCTGAAACTCTGGCAATGAAACTTTGTTTGAGGGTAAAGCTAGTCACGCAGTGTGTCTTTAGCTACATTTTATGTCCATATAACATCCTCAAAATAAATTGCAAAGAACCAAAGCGAGCTCTAAAAACGGGCGGAACGGCAGGAGTAACTATGACTCTTACAAGGTAGCTGATACTTATAAGGAGAAGATGGTGAACTAACAGGCAAACTAAATGGGTTTTCTAAGGATATATGGGAAGCTATTTTTTGTTTACTTTAAATTTGCAATTTTCTTAAAATATACACACTGCTACGTTAATAAATCCCCGAGGCGAAGCGCGGGTACTCTCAGCTATAGTACATTGTATATATGCGTATCATCTCTTCAGGTCGCCTTTTGTGTCCGATTTTCAACAAATATGCTACAAATGTTTCTTTTGTAAAATATCTCGAGCTTGTTAACCAGCAAAATCGAAATACCAGAACCCCCATTTTGGAGGGACTTTTACCAAAAGGGTTGAATGATCTAAAACAGTAATTTTTACCAGATTTGATGAAAGAAATATATATTTATAAATGAATAAATAAATATTAAGCTCAGCTCTGGCTGTGCTCGTGATTATACAAGAGACCAAACTGAGGCCGAGGCTGAGGCGTGGCTAATGAGTCTATGTACTGGCCATGTAGGCTACTATTCTCTATGAATATGTCAATACAGGTGATTGTCAATGTTGAATTTGTGTAAAATTACCTTTCTTCTGAGGTGCCATGAGAATTGGTAGTTTGTATTTTTAATTGAGGCCTCCCCTCGTTTTTGGGTAAGCGTTGCGTGATACAATAAAGTATTAGGTATTCTTACCCTACCTTGTATTTATATATATAATAATAATATATTTGCTGTAGACAGTACAAAGTATTGCGTAGCAAAACACAAAAACAAATGAACATAGAATAAAATTAAAAACATGCACACTCACTCACACTGACATGATTTCACACTCATTCCAAATTCACACTTAACATCAGACCTGGCTTTAAGGGGAGGAAAAATTAAAATGCGATTTAAGGAAATTAGTTGTCCGTAAGATCATCTATGAACTCATCCACCAATAAGCTTTGCTTAACAGCAACCGCTTTTTCCAAGACTTGAAAATGTTGGTACTTTCAATTTCTTTTAAATTTTTAGGAAGGTGGTTGAAGAGTTTTATACCTACTTGCATGGGTAGTTGTTCAAATTTGGATGTTCTGTGTTGACAAATTTGCAAGTGGTTCTTTCCTCTTGTGTTATAATCATGAGTGATTTTAGATTGAACCAACATTTTATTAGTTTTACAATACAAAATCACTTCTAAGATATAGATACAGGGAAGTGTCAACAAACCTATTCCTTTAAATATGTCTCGACATAATTCCCTGAAACTTGCTTTTGAAATTATTCTAATAGCTTCTTTTTGCAGCCTTAAAAGCCTCTCAAATTGAATTTTTGAACATCCTCCCCACAAACTTATTCCATAAGACAGATTAGTCCAGAGTAAGCTATTCGAAGAATTTGAACAGAGCCGAATTTGGCTAAAGTGCGTAAACCGAAAATTCCTGAGGAAACTCGTTTACATGTTTCGTTAACCTGAACCTTCCAAGTTAATCCTTGATCAATAAACATTCCTAAGAATTTGGTAGATTCTACCTGTTTTAAAAAGATTTCATCCACCTGAACGATAGGGTGGCTTGTTAATCCGTTTTCCGTTAAGAAAAAATAGATATAGCTAGATTTTGAGAAATTTGTTTGAAACATATGAAACTATTATATGAAGTATTATATGAAACAATTATTTTTTCCATAACTAAATGGTAGTTTGGTAACAAGCCATGATATCCACAACCATCAGGCCCGGATTACCCATAAGACCAACCTAGGCCATGTCCTAGGGCGCAAGCTTCTTGGGGAGGCGCAGTCACTGGGAAAACGACAAATTGGTGCACTGTACTTAGTTAAGAGAGTAATGAGTGTCCAGGCACTAACCTTGAGTCTTGACATTGACACAACGTTCATTTTTAACGTCTTTTTACAACTGGTAAATGTACCAGTTGTAAAAAGGACGTAAAAAATTAAAATATTAATGTAAAATTTGGAAAAATGGGTTTGTATCTTTATGTAAAATTATAAAATACAACTTTTTTTTGTCTTGTATAAAAGAATTTTTATCGCCATTTTCATGTTTCAATTTGGTACCAATATTTTTGGTTTTGTAGATAAATCTTTTTTTAAATTTACCTTATGACACATAAACACCCTACCAAGTTTGAATGCAATCGGTCAGCGTTCTGGAGATATAAATTTTTAAGTAAAAATACAAAATGGCTGACTACGGGGGTAACGAAGAATTTTAGGACCCATGTTTATAGGAACTTTTTTCATTGTTTTTGCATAAGGAACCCACCCCTGAAATTTGGCGCCCTATTTTTGAATCACCCTGTATATTGACATAGCCTTGTATTTGTGTATATAGAGTCAAGTTTTCATTAAAACAAAATATATTGCTAAAAAATAAAATAATAAAAATACTTCCAAAAGGTAATTAGTTTTTAATAACAAACAGCAAACAACATGAGTGTACACATACAACTAAAATACTTAATTTTTGTGAAGGTACAGTTTTGATAATAGTGAGCAAAGAAAAGTATGAAACAGTACGGTAACTTAAAAATAATTCTTAGTAAAGAACCATTTAAGAACATGACTTGTTATGCAATTGTTATCTGGTTAAGAGTGAACATAACACATTTTAACAAATAAATATGCATGAAAATTAAAACCGTTTTCCTTGTAGACTGTGAGGCTATTTGCAAAGACTGTGAGGCTATTTGCGATTTTTTCTTCTCTTTGGCAAGGACAGCAAGAAAACAACAAAACTGAAGTCATCAATTGCCTTTAGATTATAGTTTTTAGCAATTTTGGAATTGTACATAAATATGATCAGATAAAAGCATTTTATGACTGCTAGCCAAACAATTTTAACAAAGAAAAAAACCTGTACTTTGGGATGGTTCATGTGTTCCAAAGTCAAATAGCGAGAAATCTGCTGATTTATCACTAGTTGCAAAATGCTATGACCTCCAAAAATGTTGAAAATCAGAAGATATGCACAAGAAACAGAATCAGAGTAAAAGTGACCACTGTCAACAAAATATCAAATTCGAGAGCTTCATCGTCGTATAAATGATTCAAGAATCTCCTACCCGGAAAAAGAAGCACCATCGCTAACAGCAACACAGAATAAAATCGTCATTACAAACTTTAAATTGCCAAAATGGAAAAAGAATCAAAATCAAAATATGAACTGTGTGTCTGAAGTTGAAACTCGGAATGGAATTTCATGGATAAGTACTTGTGTGAGCCAGCAGTGATAAAGCAGAGGAGGCAGAGAACTAAGACTATCAAACGGGTAACATTGCGATATGTTTTCATATAGTCCAGTAGACCAGATCTGTTGATAACTCTGCCAGCTCTTATCAGATAAAACATGAAAAACAGAACAAAGAGCACGTTCCAAGCCCTGAGCTGCAGTGTGCCCTCGACTGATGTAATCTGTAACATACAAACAACACCTCGATATATCTGGTAGATAACAGTTTAAGTTGTGGCATGTAAAACAGATAACTTCTGTACATACAAGGGGGTATCCAAAAGTAATGGGGATCGGTTGGTGGAGAGGTGAAGAGCGCATAGTTCGCATTACAGCTGGTAAGGGGATGAAAGCGCAACTCTTCCGTGCACTCAGTCTGAGAGGTCGTGAAGAGAAGCTGTGTGTGTTTTTTACTTTTGCAAAGGAAAATTTTTTGAAACCCTTTAGGGAATATGTTTATAGGATTCTGAAGTTTGTTTTGACGTACTTTGCATAAAAAAACCGGAGGCATTTATTTTATATGGCAACCCCCCTTTGTGGCACCTCAAAAGAAAGACAATTTTAATACAAATTCAACAACGCTTAGAAAAATGTTTTATCTCTACTCGTTCTTCTGTAGTACCTACTGTACCCACTTAAAGATTACAAGAAGTCAAGTTTAAAATGCTAAATATAACATAAACAAATTTTTTATGACAAATTTTTCTTCAAAATACCTTATGGGTTTATGTTATATGGTTTTAATGTTTCCCTCAAAAGATTTTCCAAAACATTTTGTCGTTTGAAAAAATAGTTTGTGAAATGTGGCATTTTTTATTTTAGAGCTGATTTCTTGCAATGTTTAATTAGTTATTACAAAAAAACTATTGGAGATAAAAAATCTTTCTTTGCGTCGTTGAATTTGTATTCAAATTCCCTGTCTTTTGAGTACCAAGGGGGTTGCCATTAAAAAATTTGGGAAGCCCTCCCACCACAGTTCTTGGGGGGCTGGGTGAAGCAAAGTACGTCAAAACACAAAACAAACTTCAGAATCTTATAAAAACATTCCCCAAAGGTTTTTTTTTAAATTGTCCTTTTTCCAAAGTTAAGGTGGCAGGGGAAATTTTAAACTCACTCCATTTATATATATAAAGTGTTAAAAATATCTCAAACCGTGTTCTGGGGAGTCAGGATCGATGCTCACTTCCTGGAGCTGAGTCTTACCATGCTGACGGCATCAATATCTTGTTTTTCCAAAGCAAATTTGAGAAAAGTAATGTCAGTCCTGTAAATTTAAAGTCTACTAGTTATATATGGAAAAGTGATGGTATTTTTACCATTTACAAGTTTGAAGCCATGAATTTGTCTCTGAAAATAACGACTGAAAGCAGGGAAGTTGAAAAGATTGCGGTTATTCTGCATGAATATGTTGATTCCAAGTGTTTAGTTCTTGTCATGTATCTTTTTATCTACATAACAATAACATGTCTTTGTTAAATGCAATGTACAATTTCGTTATCACTTTGGCTGAAGAGCCGGTCTGGAACCTGATGTACTATACCTGAGCTTTCAGCTGGATATTTCCGGAGACGATGTATTCTACGATGAGTGTGACCTGGCTGAAGAGATCTTGGTTGACGTTGTACAATGTGAGCTCTACGAACACCACCTTGGTGAGAAGGTTCTGCCAGTGTCGATCCATTAGCTCGCGATTGTCAGATCGTGTCTACCGAGTCGGACCGAGGGTTACTGAAAGCCTCCATTGTTGAATAGATTCCCAGACGCACCTGATCGTCACACAGATAGATAAGACTTCAAGGCTACTACAAAATATTTTCAGATGCGATTGACCTCTAGTACTGATTATTATATGCTCCTAATTAAGTCAATAGGCACCTCAAGAATTCATCTGATTATTATATTAGGCATTCTTGAACAGGATAATGGTTATTTTCTTATTATTTGTTATTGAAATTATTATTATTTTACCCATAATTTAACTTTAAATAAAATTACATTTTTTTTGTTAATTTCATTTTATTTTTATGTGTGGGTGCAAATTTATTATATGCTTTTCAATGAATGGAAGTGTCCTTTATGTTGGCTAGGTAATGTTTTAGTTGTTTTTAGCATAAAAACATAACATTTTTATATGTAAATATAACTAATTTCATACATAAATCCCACTAAATTTATTTTTTAACAAACAACATGTTTCACTAAAAAGCCAACATTCATCTTCTGAAGATGCCTTTTTGGTGAAACAAGTTAAGATTTCCTTAAAAAATTTAGAGGTATTACAAACAAAATATTATTATCGAATTTCCTTTGGAAAAATGAGATATCCATGCCGTTCTTAAGCTACATCAGACCCGATCAGCACCAATCCTGACTCCCAAGAACACGTTTTGAGCATTTTTCACTCTTTTATACATTAAAATTTATTAATTAGAATGCTATACAGCAAGTAGCATCAAATTACAATGGAGAATTTAAAAAGAACATAACAATTAGATAGCAAATAGGTTATGGAGACACCAAAATATAGTATGCAAGTCCATCTTAAGTTCCCAAAAAAACAACTTATATGGTATACAACAATTTTAAAGTACTGTGTACAGTGTACACATACTTATATAATGTGTTTTTCAATTTTACTATTTTTTAACTCTTTGAGCGGTAATGACGAATATACACGCATTGTTGCCTATTGCAGGAAGAGCTAAGGGCCCAGTCCATTTAATGCCCTTAAGATGATTGGTCAACTAAGCAGGATTGATTATCTTTCTTCGGTTGTGAGGGAAAAGTGGAAATACAATTTTTCTTTTGTGTCAAAACATCGGCTCGTGGGGTTATCTTGTCTGGCTCAGTTCTTTTTAAAAGGCTTGCTTCCAATCTTGCCAGTCAAGAGGGTAGTAGTGATGTTCCAACTTTGTTCCGCTCACTCAAATAGTGGCAAAACTTGGTTTTGTAGCTAGTCCCCTGTTTCTGACACCTTGGTGAGAAGGTTCTGCCAGTGTCGATCCACCAGCTCGCGATTGTCAGATCCGTGTCTACCAGTCGGACCGAGAAGCCTCCATTGTTGTATAGATTCCCAGACGCACCTGATTGTCACACAAATAGACAACAAGACTTCAAAGCTACTAAACATATTTTTGTCATCCTGGTCTCTGAAAACAGCTTTAGACACATGTATTGACGTGCTAAAGTGTCACTTTTACAACCAGATAAATGTATTGATTTGATTATGTTTTCTCTCTTTTTGTAGCATGAAAATCGGCTGGTTCAACGAGTTTTGTTTTATTGTTTTGAATTTTATCACTGACTTATAGTAATTCGGTGCTGTTTATTCAAAACATTATAGTTCAGACTGCTGAGTTCAAAAACATGTCTACTTAATTTTTTTTTAAATACCGGTATTAAAATATTTGTTGATTTCTATTTCTTATTATTATTTGCATCATGACAAAAAGTATCGTTCATCACTCGGCTCAAGGTGTCTTTTTGACCCTTGGTTATTAAACATCCAAAGTGTCTGGGGTCACACAGGAGACCAAGCTGAGGCGATGACCGGGAGCTAATTACAAATTGCAAAGAAAAAGCAATTTACTCATGCAAGTGGCGCTTTAGCGCTCAGTTGCGTTGTGGCTTGGTCTTTTTAAATTGGTAGTGTGAACATCTGACGTCTTTAAGTACAGATCCGTGCTTCCGCTGCTACCATTGTACATCATGAGTAGATCTCATAACTCTACCTCGAGATGGAAGCTTCGGGAGAGATTGGGTGAATAGGGAAACACCCTTATATTATAACTCCAGTCATGGCAAACCAAACTTTTAGGCTTAAGAAAACCTAAATATGCCCATTTTCAAAGGATAATTGACTGTACAACAGGAAAAACAACATACCATAAAATCGGTACATGGTAGGCGTGGAAGTTGAACTCTCCTTATATGTCCATGGGGAGTTTGTATTTATAAGGTCAGTATGAAGTGCAATTCTCCAGCCTGGCCCGTACAAATCAGTGTCTTGCACAGAGTAACTCCATTTAGGAATACACTTCTTCGTTCCGTTCAGTATTACATTTCTGCATGACTCTGAAACAATTATACATCATGATTGAAATTGATGATTGATAATGTTTTGAATTAGACAAATTCCAGTGTTTAAAGTATTTTGTAATTTTAAAGTACAGTGCATTAATTACAAATTAACATCTAGGTCTAAATAAATTATAAAAATCAGGCTTTGTCATAACATGTTTTATGAATTAAACACATTAAATATACTTTATACAGAACAAGGTAAAAAACTAATAATAACAAATGATAAGAGTCAATGATAAACATGATTTGACATACAGCAAATCTTTCTATTTGGCATGTATTTGCTATATATAATGAAAACAACGTTTTATATTAAAAAGCAAATTTTATGAATCTTCAAGTAGAAACTAGATTGCGGCAGTCAAGTAAGATTTTAAATTAAAAGCAATAACAGGTACCACGCTCCTGTTAACAGATATATATGATAGAAATACATTTTGCCAAGAAGTTGAAAATCGCTAGGCAAAATTGTTTTCTTGCATAGAGGTACCAGTATTGCGTACCGTCACAAACCAAGCACTTGTTATGCACATTGATTCTGTATTGTGATCAATTTCTAGGGAATCAAAATCAACTTCATTTACTTACTTGGGATGACTCGCAGTAGTCTTAACATAGGAAGTCCAAGCATTTTGTGGGTAAAGTCTGAATTCCAATACTGCTTTGACTCTTCAACTGAATTTACAAAAAAAGAGATAAGTAATAACCATTAACCTGTTTGCTCGCTAGAGAAAAATGTACTGGCTAGTGGCTACCTACGGTAAAATTGAAAATCTTTCAAAATATGCCCCAAATCACACTTACTGGTCCTAACGTCGTTCATTACACTCACAGCCTTGTTTCTGCTTCATATTTACCAGCTTTTCGGTTACAAGTTTGCATATGGATAAAAGAATATTCATAGAATATTTTATATTTCATTAAAATAGGTTTAAGCCCAGTACACACCAACGTGGTCGCGATTTAGATTCTTGGAAGTTGTCAATAGTCAAATAGCTTTATTTGAGTCAGCATCAACGCTTCTATGGTAGATATGCTAGCCAGTCACACTGGCGGTCTCGCGAGGAATACGGTGGCGGTCAGGTCGGTATCCACAGAACCCTGCTTGCCGCGTTTTGGCTAATCGCGTCTCATTTTTGCGGAGAAACCTTCAACTAAAGGGCGGTTGCCACCTGTCAGTTGCTATTGTCAGTGGTTGCACACTTCTTCTTTATCTTACCTTAAGGTAATTGCTAGTCGCTCTTCAGCACCAATCGATTCCCTGTAGTTAGAATTTTCTTTTCTTAACAATAAAAAAACAAGCATTGCGAATAATTTCAATCTCAACCGCAGCTGCGACCGCGTTGGTGTATATGGGGCTTTACTCATCCTGCTTTTATAGCGTAACCCCCCCTGTTTCTTGGTAACTTTTTCAACTGGCAGAATGATTTTAAATATTTTTTTTTTTTATGTATAGAGATGATTGAGTGATATTTTAAACAAGTGTACTTCAATTATCATCGAAATCGGATGAAAGGATCATATCTCTCTACCTTTCACCGTTTTTGAGTTATGAGCGATAACATGTCTGAGCACCATGTTTGTAGATCGTACCATTCCCCCTCTCTCCTCCGCCTGGCCTATCTATGATACAGTTACCTAACTGGTACAGTAGAACCTCCCTAACTCGACACTCTGTAACTCGACAATTATCAATGTAATAATCAATTACACATTTTTTGTCTTGCATTTAAAGTGTCAATTGATTGTATCAATGTAATATAGTTAATTTGTACTGGACGCATGAATATAACTCGATTTCTTGCACATTTATAAAATAAAACCCCATTATTCTGTTGATATAATACCCCACTATCAAATCAAACCCAAATTCGACAACTTCTCTGTCCACAAATAGTTGAGTTCGTGAGGTTCTACTGTACCCTCAGCTGTCAACAAAATCAAAAGTATGACTGTTACATATTCAGAGCTTGCTCAACCGGTATAGTGCCTGGACTATATCAGAAAGAGATTTTATTTGCTTAAAAAACTGTGTATAAAAAAAGTTTAATTTTTTCTCAATACAGTGTTTAGATTATTTCACATTACTAGTAGTTTTATAGTATAATATTAAGCTCTTTTTTATTTCAAAGTTATTCATACAAAAATCATTGGAAGAAAAATCTTGTATTACTTTAAAGAAAAAATATTTTAAACCCATTGCTTTAGTAATGTTTTACAGAGTTAGATAAGTGATGTTTCAGTGGTACATCTCAAATGGTATTTATCGCTGCGTTTCAGAAACATTGTAAATGTTATGTTTGAGCTCGACACAGCAGATATAGGTTTATCCAGAAGTAGCATGCGTTTTTCGGTTACCTCCGCTAGAAGGCAAGAACTAAGCGCGGCCATCTTGATATGTGGTTGTTCCCCAGTTCAGTCTGCATTTTAGCGATCAACTCTCAGGTCTGTGTCATACTTTTACGTTACAGTGTAAACGGAAATGTCTTTGTCAATTGAAAATCCGCCAGCTGTAAAGTGTGTGTGCAGACATAAGGTTTTTGACTGCAAAAACTATAAACGATTGAAATCTACGGCAGCTTTATAAAGTGTCGCAGGGGACAATAACATCACTGAAGGTGGAGTCGTCAATGGAGCATTACGCTTTAAAAATGGCGAACAAATGTACTGTAGCGATTAAGGAAGACTCAGCTTGGCAAATGCGAACTATCGGAAAAAAGTTAATTAAATCCACAAAAATCAGCGAATGGGTGCAGCGTTAGCGTTTTGGACCATTACCACAAAATATGAAGTGATTCACTACTCAATGGATTGTTACTGGTGATGGTGATGGTATAGGTGAATATGTTAACTGTGAGACGAAATTACATCAATGCAGTGGGGACACACAAATTTCCCTTAGAAACAAAAATTCATGCAAAAGCGATGTCAATAAGGAAGATTATGGTGACCCATTATGAGTGGGAGTTGTTTCCTCATCCATCTTACAGTCGGATCTTGCACCAGCGACTACAACTTGTTGCCAGCGATGAAGAAGTGGCTGGCTGCCATTCTGGCGATGATCGGCTGCAGGAAAAAGTAACAACAGGGTTGAAGGAATAATGACAGAAATTGTATGTGAAGAAATTATACAACTCGTCCATTGGTATGATAATTGCCTAAATTTGTATGGCGATTATGTAGAAAAGTAGTATTTTAGTGTGGCTTTCAAATGTATATAATAGAAATATTTTCCTATTCTTACATTAGAATTTTTATTCAAAAGCGTAATTTACTTTCTGGATAGCCCTCGTATTTCTAACACTAATTAGCAAAGCACAAAAGTCATTACTTAATCATGAATCAATGGTTATTTTGTATAGTATTATCTTTCATTTATTGACAACTGTTTGGGGGCAGTCATGAACCACAAGATAATAAACCCTGGATGTGCCAATGCTTGTAATTGTATGAATAAGAAAACAAAACAGGTAACTTTCGCTCAACTCTAAGTCCAAAATCATTATTTAAAATATTTTTAAAAATTAGAAAAACTACTCATTATAAAGTTGTTGGTGAAAGATAAAATGTAATAAAGAGATGGAATACTTACAGTCATCAAACACTTTATTATTGTACCATCTTGAAGTGTAAAGATTAATGATGAAAGCTTGTTTTAAATACTGTTCCATACTGAAATAAAATATATTAGGGTAATGTCATTGTTTATATTGAACACTATAATTTATTACTGTAATATTTAATGGGTGTCCTGGAACTCTCTGGAAAAATTAATATAAAATTGTTCTTTAGGTTGAGATAACATTGTTCAACATTTACTTATTGGTTCGGTAAAAAAGTGTCTTGTTAAACTTCCTCTAATATGAAAGCAGATATACACTTTCAACCAAACACAATGATTATCAGATTTATTTAACTACTATTTCAAATTCCATTTACTTGCAAATTATACACATTTTTGAAATAATCATAGAAACAAGCAGCTTTTCAGAGGATCCTCGATTCCCAAGGCGCAGCAATGTGGTGGCGCCCTCTGGGATAAGTACCACATTTCTTTCACAAGCTTAGTCCACCTCTACGTAAAACTTCTGCTAATGAAAATGTTCATAAGACAAAATAATGCAGAGCATGAACATGATGAACAAAGTTGTAGGTTTAATTCATGATGAAGATCTTAAAAACATTAGTAGTTCAGGGAATGTACAAGAACAGTATTATACAATTAAATTTTCTTTATTGAAATAAAACTTTTGGGTCTACCACAATGCAAAACAGTGTTTAATTGTACAATACGTTTGATTATTCTATGATAATCATCAGTTGTAAAAAGAAGAATAAAGAAGAGAAATATAAAATAAATATATACATAAAATTAAAGTAATTTGAAACAAATAATAAAACAATTTGATTTAAATTTATTAGTTTAATTAACTATATAAGGTGTCCCGGAACTCCTTGGGGTCCATAGTCCTTCCTTTCTCCACTAGCCGTCATTTTGTGTTTTTAACTAAATAATTAATATCATTAGCAGAGGTTTTACATAGGGGTAGACTAAGTTTGTGAAAGAAATGTTGAACTTATCTCAGAGAGCCACCACATTGCTGCGTCTGGGGAATTTGAGGGTTCTCTCTTAAAAAGCGTTATTTCTTTGATCATGTGTATAATTTGCAGGTAAATGAAATTTGAAATAGCAGTTAATGAATCTGATAAACATTGAATTTGGTTAAAAGTGTACATCTGATTCTATACCATAAAGAGTTGTTCAATACAAGACAATTTTTTAATCGAACCAATAAACAAATGTTAAAAGATTAAAGTATTCAACTGGTTTCAACATATAAGTAGCAGTAAGAATGTATAAGTAAAGAAGCAAATATCGCCTCTTGTATGGACTTGACGGCGAGGAAGTCGATAGGCCTTTGTCGGGGATGAGCGACTTGGTCAAGTGGGAGAGAGCTCCGTTGTTTTGCGTGGTAATGAGAACTCCACAGATAATGTATTGCTCTACGCTGCGTTCAAGCGAACAGAAGCGATATCGTGAAGTCTGTGGTCAACCAGCAGTTGTGGTAGAACTGCCTCTTCTCCACAACTACCTGTTACAGTTTACAACAAGGCATTAACATGGTGCCACCACTTGTACTCTTAACTCGTTTCACCTGGAATGCTGTCCCGTTGAAGCTTTATACTTTTATTTAACAACAGCGTTTCGGCCTGCAACCCTCGTCTGGATTTTTTGCCCCCAATGGATTTTAGTGAGAATTAATAACTCTGTGTAAACATGAAAATGGGCTAAGCCCTGAAACTAGTAGTGTATAAATTAAAATACGGGGTGTATCAAGTCATGATTCAAATCAAAGCAGCTGTGATTATTTTATTTATTGATAAAAACAGCTGATTTATCCAACAATAAAACGTCTATATTTATAAGTTTTTAAATATTTTATTTTTTATCTTTGTTTGTGGTAGCAGTTCAATTTAATTGGGATCGGTCGATCTGGCATTGACAACCTAAGTGTATGCGCAAGTCGTGCTTCATGCTAGTAACTGTAGAACTTTTACTCTAGAATAATCTATAAATAAATATATATTTTATTGCATGAACATTTTTTACATGAAATGTATGACAATCATCATTCTTATTAGCTAAAATTTTTCTTTCATACTTCTATCAAAATCTCATTCTAATTTACAAAATTTACATTCACTATTTCCTATTCATTCAAATAGTACAACTCTAGACCCAAGTCAGACAACCAATTTAATATTTATAGTGTCTCCCAATTATATACCATGAACTCGTCTGTGTTATAGTTGAAGACTGTCCTCAGACGAGTTTTAAATGCCTTAGGCACAACAATGTTTTAATCGAATTTGGCCGAATTTTTAATTGAATCTGTTGACAAAAAAATCCCTGCTTGAGAAGGCAAACCTTGTTGTAACGTCCAAGTACTGCGTTGTAATAGAATGAGAAATATCAGCAATTTTTAGAGCAATGAAACCCAATCCTATTATAACCCAAAAAATAAATAAAACCATTGAAGAAAGACCAAAGTGTTGACGCAAGTGAGGCGAGTGTAATGGTCAAGGTTTGCAGCCAGTAAAGTAGCGCAGCGGGCTAGCCTGTCCAGTGGCTTTCCCCTCCGCCACTGTACTCCTTACTCTGTCACTGCACCTCCCCTACCCAGGCTTCAACAGGTTCCGCACGAGCTCTATTGTTTTAATATTTGATTGAAAATTACATCTTTGTACACATCAGATGATGAGGTAACCCTACAAAACCAGTTGTATCACTGAGCGTATTCAAAAGGATGCTTGGTATATTTTCAAACACAGTTTTTTTAAGTGAGTCCTTCATTTTCACACACATACTTATGTATATAAAGTATAAACTATAAAGATACAATTAAATTTGCTAGTCAGAATTTTTTTATGATTGGGAAGGCACAACTACTTGCCTCTGTAACATCTTGACGCAGTGGAGCATACATAGGATGACTTCTCTTAGCCAGAAGTCTGTTCATGTATCTGTCATCATTAGGTGCTTCCAAGTCCTGGACATCTCTCAGTGTAATGTGATGTGTGTTCACTTCACACACTCTCTGAAAACAACGCACTTCTCAACAGGATTCTCATCTACCTATTTAAGCTTCCTTTTGTTTGGTACCAATGATACTAATAGAACATGTCCTTCAAATTAGATACAGTATCTTACTTACTTACTCCCAGGGCCATTTATATCCTGGATTTGGTATTTAGCCGGCGCCAACGTATCCCTCCACCTGGACCGGTCTTCAGCGTCTTCCCTCAGTAGCTCAAGCCTCCTCATATCTTTCAAAACTTCATTCCCACCATCTCTCTGTCTTGGTCTTCCCTGGGTCTTCTACCTTCAGGCCTCCCTTTCATAATTTCTTGCAGCCAGTATCCCTCTTCCTTCTTAGTAAGTGTCAGCCCACCTCAGTCATCTGCATGCATTATTTAGCCGATTATGTCAAGTGCTTTAGATCTCTTAACTCTCTGTTGTGTTTCCTTCTCCTCACCTAGCTCGTATGTAGATACAGTATATCTATTTGAAGGAAATCATAATACCTTTATCCATAGGAGGTGTAGATTCCTTGTAAGTCCATTCCTTGGGTGACTCAGATATCAAACTTCATTCATGTTCAAACCTACTGTAAATTTATCGCCTAACTTGCTTGAAAAGCTAAAGAGAGTATGATAGATATCAACACTATCCTCCCGGCCCTGGACACACATCCTCCCCATGGTCAGCAGGGAAGTGAGCCACTTTTGACTCTTGACTGCTCGAGGCTTCAAGCTGTACAGCATAACAAGAAATACGAACATATGAGGATGGCGGCAATGCACAAGGTCCTGAAACAAATATAATATTACACTAAAATCAGTCATTAGGTCAACTGGCTGTACTTTTTCAGCAGGCTATATTCTCTATTTGTTCGCAGAGCGGTAAGAATGGACAGCCAGATTCATTTGGAATAAATTCTGAGTCAAGCAAGGAGATGGACTCTCCCCAATTCTATTCAATCTAGCTATAGAAGAAGTGCTACAAAACAAGCTTACATGAGATTTAAAATGGTTCCACTTGTTTTGGCCTTTGCATGATGTCACAATATTCGCGAGAAAGATGGAGAATGTGGTTACACTAAGGAAAATATTTATAAAACAAACCGCGAATGGACTAGATAAACGATACGAAAACTAAATATATGACTTTGCAAGACATACAAATCAAAATTTAGACCCTACACATGGATAATCATACATTTGAACAAGTAAATAGTTTTAAGTACCTAGGAGTAATTATACCAAATGAGAACACAGAAGAACCGGAAATTCAAAATAGATTAAACCTAGCCAATAGATGCTTGTACTCCTGCAACAAAGTAATGACTTCAAAATTACTATCCCACAAAACTAAAATTAGGCTATACAAGACCATAATTTGCCCAGTTCTTTCATATGGGTCAGAAACATGGAAACTAAGAACAAAGAAGAGAAGAAACTTGTTGTTTTGAAAATGTGTACTTTAGAAAATATATGACCCTACATACGAGCTAGGTGAGTGGAGAAGGAAACACAACAGAGAGTTAAGACCTGTATGTGCAATCGGACATAATCGGGCAAATGCATTTAAGACGACTGAGGTGGGCTGGACACTTACTAAGAAGGGAAGAGGGATACCGCTGCAAGAAATTATGAAAGGGAGGTCTGAAGGCAGAAGACTCCAGGGGAAGACCAAGACAGAGATGGTGGAATGAAGTTTGAAAGACATGAGGAGGCTTGAGCTACCGAGGAAGACGGCTGAAGACCGTCCAGGTGGAGGGGATACGTTGGTGCGGCTAAATACCAACTCGGGTATAAATGGCCCTGGGAGTAAGAGTAAGTAAGTAAGTAAGAACGGTAAGAAACATCATTTGTGTGTACCTGATACATGCAACTCATGAGTGAAGATGGTGAATGAGTGAAGCAGGCTCACAAATATAATACAAACGTGTATTGTAAAACCTTGTTAAGCTGTGACTTGATCCTTTAAACCTACCATCCTAGTCTCTGATTCTTTTTCGTTAATGTGTACTCATGTCTTCCACAGTCATCTTAGTTATGGTCTCCTACTGTGGGGACATTCCTCTAAAACTGTGCAAGTCTTGATCCAACAAAAGCTGCGGTGAGGGTTATCACATCTAGCTGTTGGCAGGACCACTGTAGGTCTCTTTTTCAAGAAGTTTCGGCATACTGACCGCCCACAATCAATACATTTTGACTGTGCTGTCTACATTAAAACCAACATTTTGAAGTTTGAAAGAAGGGAGGAGCACAGCTATGGTACCAGGAGACGTGGAGATCAACACCCCATTCTTGTCGCCTCAGCAAGACCAGAGACAGTTTCCGTCCTCGCCATAAAATCTTTAATAAGCTACCAGCTACAATCAAAAAATTGGACGACAAACAGTTCCACACGATCCTCAAGAAGTGGTTGAAGGATAGGATTTAATTACTCGTCACCGAAGTCTTTAATGACAATGTTGAGGACTTGTCTAGATCTGTCACCAAGATTCAAACAATTTTTTAATGTTGACAATCTTTTTAACAAAGAGCATAATTATAGTATAGTTTTATATTTTTATGACACAACCTATCCAAAGGTCTCGCCAAGAAGAAAGGTATAAGGTATAGTGAACCTAGGTAGCCTACTATTTCCGAGATTTCAGATCTGGACGACATTTTCCTCCAAAGGAAACTATTTAAAACTCCCAGAGGAAAATTGATGATAATGCTAAATATATATAAAAAGTGATGGTTAGTATACTCTCAAGTTTCAACAAATCCACTAGGCTTAATACATTTTCTGGCATGACCATCACATTTTCACTATTTTCCAGGTGAAAAAAGCAGAGATTATAGAACTGGGTCTCTAAGATCATACAATGTGAAAAAACAGAAAACAGATGTGAAGTTTATATTATGTGAATATTTAAAAATTAAAACTAAATATCTAGATATGTTTTCATTAAAATATTGTTGAAAAAACACAAATTTTGTTCAATAAATAATTTTTTGGACAAAATAATTTTTTTCAGTAATTTTAATAAAGTTTTGTTCATTGTTTTTTGTTATTTTTTATTTCTTCTACGATTTAATATGTTGTCTTGTAATTTATTTGATGAAATCTCTTAATAGTTTATACTTATTAAAACACTTTTGATAAGTGTATAAAGGTAAAGTTAAATTGAATCAGAATGTTTTTGTAAAAAATAATGTGGCTATGCTTTGTATACATTGTATCTTACAGGAAAATAAAGATATTATTAGATTCTACTAATATAACTTGCCAGGCGATAGTGAGCCAGACTTTGCGCCGGATTATCAGAGGTTCCGAGTACGGCAGCTGGACAGGATTCAGAGGATGACTCTTCAGAGTCTTGGTGATGTACTTGACAAAGTTGCCGTACAATGAGCGGTCTGTAATAGAAAGTAATCTATATTAAGTATATTCTACACAATGTTTCAAAATGAACAAACAGATTAATATTATTATTAAAGACAAATCTGATCACATTCTATTAATGAAGTACTGTGAATAGAAAGAGGAATGTAAAATTGATTTATTGTAGTTTTATGCATTCGATAATCGATATGCCCACCACATGTAGCACGACATACATCAAAGCGTAGTCCATTTCAAATGGCTGAGCGATGCTTTGGCAATCTTCGATATCTGAGCCCTGAGTTCTTGAATAGTAGCACTAGTAGTCAAGGTCAAGGATGACTGTGTGTGAGACATAAACCTAATACTTGATAAACCCCAAAGATAATAATCACACTCTAAAAACACACAACTTAAAATGCAACAAGATTCTTTTTCTTTCTTTTTTTTTTTTTTCTTTATCAAAGGATACAATAATGAAACATCCTTCTTTACTCCATCCAAAGAGATAAAAATGATTATTGGCTAATAAACTGTGTCTATGTTGTATGTAAATGAAATCTACTCTTTCTCTTTTAAACGACTTGTATTATGTACACAGTTCAGTAAGAGTGACTAGTTTGAACTTCAAGGTAAACCAACCCTAAGAGTTTACTGAAAAGCTGTCAATAAAATATCTTACAATCCAGTTCTTGGAGTTTTGAATTTTATTGTAGGAAGACATTCAAACACTTCACAAACGTTATTTCTTATATTCACTCCTAATCATTTTAAAAATACTATTCCAAAACTGGATTAAATTTCTTTGCTCTAATTTATTCATGTCATGAGTGTATGACTACACCAAATCAAGTACTCTAAGGACAAAATCAATCCAACCTGTTCTTTTTCCGCCATATTCATCTTCTGATGTATCAGAATATCTGTCATTTCACAACTTTGTAATTCCGTCTGAAGCAGTCGACTATTTTGAAAGAAAACATTTAATACAGTATTTAATACAGTACAAACTCTCTTGGTCGAATCTTCTTTTAACCAGAGTAGGTTACTAACTGAAATGTACATAAGAATTGCCTGTCTAAGAAGTACGTTTATTGATATTATTAGATTATTATAGATTTGGATAAGTCCTGTACTCAGATGCACTCAAGAAGACAAAGTCATTTTGTGCTATTTATGACATGTTAAAAACTGAGCCAAACTGAGTTCAGGAGGTACCATACGATGTATTGCCTTTAAAAAAGAAATACAATTTGATCTGAAGGAGGCCAAAAGAAATCACAATTCACTAATTGTACAGAGAGCTAAGAACCCGCGGTAAGGCTGCTGGCAATTAATAAATACACATAGAGGAGCACAAAAGTCAGTCCGCTGGCTTTTAGTCCTGATGTGTTTAATAATTTTTTGTGGAATCAATTGAGCACATTGTAAGTGTTATTCTCGACACACACATGGACCCGCCTGATTTTCTGAGTCCACTGGGTCCCCAGGAACCCAGCCAATTATGTCGCTATGGGAGTTCGCGACATCTGAGCAGGTGGCTCGATTGTGAGATCCTTCAAGAACTCAGATAGCCGTGATATTTACGGTATGTCATGTACCTTCCTAAAACTCATAATTCCAGGTATTAACTCCTGTGACAGCACTGGTGAACTCTTGTCTGGCTGATGGCTGTTTTCCAGATGCCTTGAAATCTGCTAAACTGTCCCAATCTTTAAAAAAGGAACCATGACAACTGGGAAATTATCACCAATATCTGTGCTGCCTGTTTTGTCCAAGGTGCTTGAGACCGTAATGAAGAATCAGGTTGTGAATTTTTTGAAATCAATAACCTGTTCAAGCTCATGCAGTTTGGCTTCAGGCGAGGTAGATCAACTGGTAAATTGAGCTCTGGTTGAACAGATCAACTGAAGCTTTCAATCAAATGAATCCACAGCTTTGACCTTGTTGGACCTTAGTAAAGCTCGACTGTGTAAGTCCATACATCCACTAAATAAACTCTATTGTTATGGTCTCAGAGACACTGTCATTAGACCTTGGCCTTCATGGAAAACACAGAAAGCAACTGTATTGTAAATGGTGCTTTCAGCTGTCCGAAATCTGGCACACGGTGTTCCGCAGGGCTCCATTTGGGCCATTGTTATTCTTGGTTCTGGTCAACGATCTCCACTTAAATGGGAAAAAACGCTGCTGTGTTTTGCAGATGATACTACGCTGATGGCTAGGGTGTTGACGTAAATGCAGCTTTTCTGGAAGCCACCAACTCCTCTGTTGGTGGCTAGTGACTGGTTTAAAACCACAATAAACTTCAAATGAATGAAGATAAAACTCAACGTCTGCTCTGCACTTTTTAGCAATGTAGACGACACGGTAGCTTCATGCGGAGAGTAAGGTCAAGCTCTGGTTTCCACTTAGATTCTACTCTTTGTTGGAAGAATCATACAGATAAAATATGTTCGTACCAAGGGTTCTGCAGACGCCATGCATGCTGAGACATATTGTCACCCCTCAGTACCTTGTTTCTGTGTACTATGCCCTTTCATAGCCACCTAAACTATGGTTGATTTGGTGGGGACATTGCCCGCGCCAGGAGAATCCTGATATTTCAAAAAGAAGGCCTAGGCTCATCACCTCTTCTGACATAGGGACCACTGCAGGCCTCTGTTTCTAATAAACTGGCATTCCCACCATCTTTAGCCAATACTGTCTGAACTCCCTTACTAGCCATTAGCAAGGACATTAACAACCCAAATGAGATGCACATGCACACACAACATTCAGACACTGTCGGGATATTGATTATCCCTAGATGCAGGCTCTCCAAAACCCAAAACAGTTTTCCAATTAGAGGAATCAGGCTATACAACGCACTGCCAGCTAATTCAGGATAAATGACTCCAACAAGATGGAAGTTGCCTCAGAGTATCTTCAGCCATAAACCTGTTTACACGCTGAATGAGGTTGACAGCAACTCATTTCTAGTCCATTGCCATCTTTGCAAATCAAAATAAGAGAGTTAAAATATCAGTTTTAGTTTTGTTTTGATTTTGACGAAGTCTATCTGGCATTAGCTACATCGCCAAGCAAGCAAGTAAGCAAGTATTATGCTCTCTACTGACAGTTAATTGACAAATAAACGGTGGGAAATTTAGATTTGGATCTGAGAGATTGCCGATGCAATTGCACTCTGACAGTACAATGAACACAATCAGCTTCCTGAAGGTCTACTGTGGAGAATATCTCGATCAGAGCTGAGAAAATTGTCTGACATGATTTTGACTCATGATTTTTTATTGTTTTGATACTATGTTGAACTTTTTGATATTAGTGGCCACAGTGGTATAGACTATGAGAGCACTAGCAGGACCAAAATGAACCCAAAATAGAACTTTTGCTTCTTGTCCCTGAAAGGTAACTGCACAACTACATGATTAGTAATTTTAGTCACATTGTTATAATGTAATGTAAATTACATTGCAACATTGTTGAGAAATGTACCGCTACAACATTGAGTTTGTAACTGTAACACTAAAGTCTGAATACAATTAGCAGTTTGATTTCTACTTACTTGAAAGCACAAAATATAAAAATGGTTACATGACGCTGAGCACCATTGTTTGAATGCTGATGTAGAAGTCTCGCTGCTCACATCGCATCATGCCTCATCTATACCGGCTGCAAAGTCACAACGTTTGCAAGTTCAAGTTTATGTGTACATTACCCATTTCTGGGATTTAAACCATCACACACTAGAAGGCTACGTACCAAAAAAAATGTAATATATAACAGTCAAGGCTCGTTTTTCTTTTCTAATGTTATAATATGACATCAGGTTTTAAACAAATTTCTATGCTCCAAACTAGCGTACGCGACAACAGCAAGTGAGCTAAACTGCTGCGAGTTGACTTGTCTATAACGCCCAGCTTGCTATTGCGATGTCGCTGCGAGCAAGTATTCTTGCCTTCCAGCCAATATATTTGCCGGGAATCAGCTGATATGCTTACTGTGGGTGAGGGGGAGGACTGAGTCCATCATATGCTGCGCTCTAGCGACAAATCCAAACACTACATCCAAGTGTTGCAACATAATAACAATAATGTTGCAAGTTTCACTTACATCAATACACGCACAAGTCCGATGAACATTGCACGAGTAAGGTGTCCCAGAAGCAAGGTGTGTAAGCAAGATAAGTTGTGAGAGAACAAACACTAACCAAAGTATTACAAACGTCTCTGTTTAAATAGCGTCTATACAAAACTAACTATTTCGGTTCACAAGATTACAGTTGGTTTACCTGTTTCATCTGCTGGTACATAGAACATGATGGAGCACAGCATTGCCACAATGATGCCAACCATCAGAATGCTGATACGCTGCAACCTTGACACTTCACTCCTCGGGTGTCTGAAACATTGACGTCAATGGCGATGAGTTTCCCAACTAGATGTTCAGAGTATTGAACACTTCCAGGAGTTTGAAGGTTATGGGATGGACCCCAAGATGCTGTGGAGTCCAGAAGCCCTCAGATAAGTTTGAATACTTAGCAGAAACATAAGCTCTAGCTCTCTTGGAGCATTTCAATAATACCTCCTAATCGTTTAAGTATCAGACAATTCACGGAGTGGGTCTGACCCTGGCGGTCGCTTCTGACAGTTCAGCTCAAGTACATTCTGAGCCTGTATCCTGTTTCCTGATTCTGTATCCAGGTTAGTCCCAACAGTAGACCCAGGTGTAATTAACTCAATTTTCGCTTGACCCCTGGATCGCACTCAGCATCCGTACTGAGTTATTCCAGGCCAAACCTATTGTAACATTTTCAACATTGAACCAGGCGAGGGCAACCCACCCCCAACCTTGATTTTTCTGTCCCCCCAGATAAAATTATTGTACAGTTCATCTTTGTACAATCCCAAATTTTAAAACTATTTACAATTTATGAATACAAAGATTTTCATCCCATTCTATGTGTGTGAGATGACAAAGCACAATATTACCTGAAGATGATGCTGAGTAACAAGTGATTGTCTCGCAAGCCAAACACACAGTTGTCCAAGAACATGCGCTTGACGCTGGTGACGTCAGACGTGGTGTGGGGCTGGACAAGTGCTTCTGGATACTCGTTTATTCGCAACGACAACCACTGTTCAAACACAAACACTGTCTCTGTGTCCTCTTCCAAACTGTACACTATCATCTTGTCCAGGTGCCTGCAATAAGAGAGCCAGCAATGTAATCTTCATTGATTGCACATTGTTTTTGTATTTGTGCAACATGCAAAGTAACCAATTAAGAAGAACATTAGAATGATAATGGCACAAATACTCTAAAAGTAGAGAATTCTGCAATAGATCAATCACTCTTGGAGCCATATTTCACTAGCTCTGTTGTCCCACTACTTTGCATTCTAAGAACAAGCTTTCTGGTCAGCCCTTTTTTGAGAGAGAAATTTCAACCAGACAATGGTTCCTTACCAGTCAGGATCAGAGCCTGCATTGTCGTGCCAGACATGAATACTCTTCAGGGGGCCCAAAGGTTGTGAACAGTAGATCAAAAACCAGTCGTCAGAATTCTTTTTCAGTATATTGCGGTTCTTTGAAGCCAATATGTGAACCTTAAACAAATCATAGACTACTTTGAGGTTAGGTTTGAAAGGAAGAGCCTTATGGCTAAACTAGGTGAATTTTACAAGGAGAGAGAGGATAGTAAATGATTAAAAATGATTAAACCTAGTTTAGTTTGAGGCGAAATTGCCTGGAATTATTTATATTATATACTGTTATGTTGTGAAGCCAAACCAGCAGACGACCCTTCAGGTCATTGCTGTGTTAGTGTTAGACACTCCAGGTCTCTTGTAAGAAACCTGTTTATTGTAAATATCTATATTTGATCAATAAAGCACTGTTTTCATTCATTCTAGTTTAGTTCGAGTTCAGTTTGATTGGGTTTGGCTCTGGCAGGTTTGACGTCTACTCACTCTGCTGCAGGCGGAGGAGCCGAAGATGCGCAGACCGACGTTAGCAGTTGTGCCTGAGTTCAACCGGGAACTGGTGTAGACGGCCAGCAAGTAGGGGTACCTGTCTCCCGGAAAGTTGTCATCAAGGATCATGACATTCCTCTGTAACATATACTGTTAACTTTACAATGACTTCTTCTTTATGTGTTGTCAAGTTTCCAATACTGTAAGAAATTGTGTCAGAGACTATTTTGTGTTTGGTATCACATTAAAAGCTCACTTAGTAGAGTAAAAACCTGGAACACAAAAGATGTATTCCATCTGATGACCGAATCTGCCATCTGGGGAACAGTTGGCCCTAGTTCATAACAATACTACACGTCACCATCCATATTGGTGAGGTTTCCATCAGAGCACTCACACACTCACCCTTAATCCCATATTCACCCTCTAGGAGTGGTCGGTGTCTCAAGTCAAGTTATGAACAAGTTAAGGCAGTTAAAAGCTTGAACTATTTAAAACTCTCAAACTAAACTTTTAACCACCGTCATTTCGGGTTGTGTAAATTGGAGTATGATATGTCAACAATAGAAATTGATGCTGGCTAATAGAATAAAACAGCTACCTTTGTGCAGTGTATAGATTGACCTGAAATTTGATGTTAAGTGGCCCTACTATGTATGATCTGTGGAACTTAGTGTAAAGAAATATTTGCAATTTGCATCACAATCACATGACTTGCCTTTAGTCTGTCATGTCTGTCTTTGCGCCAAGCCCAGACACAAAGGAGAAGGTAGACCAACAATATGCAGAGGACAACACTGCAGACGACAGGGTTGTCAGAAACAGTGAGAAACAAGTAGGCATCTGTAAACGGATTGATTTCTTGCGGAGGCACTGGGAAAGCGGCGGAGAATATGGAGAAGTGGTCACATGAGCAGATGACGTCATTTCCTTTCGTCTCAACAGATATCTGTTCACAGAAGCCAAAGTAAATTGTTAGATAATTCAAATTCAAAATTCTTTATTTGTAAACTAACAATCAAAATAAATTGTAATACAAACATCATCAAATTCCTTAAGCACAGGGCCAAATTTAAGCCCTTGCTAGCCTATAGGCTAGAATAAATGCCACTCTGAACTTTTATGTATGCGTACAAAATTGTGATCGTAACATATTGCTGTAACTTTTTAATTTACATTTGAAACACAGAAACGAATATCGGTACCATTACAATTTAGCGATAACAATTACATGTAACAACCCAACATTAGAATTATATTATTACAGACAAAAAAACATGATAAATTTCAAAATATTCTTTTTCCTTTGTTTGCTGTTTTATTTTCTTTTGACCAAACTCTTCAATGATCGAGTTGTAGTCGACTTTAGCAGCAATTTCAGATTCTATAGTCTATACACAACATTGCCAATGATTTCAGATTTGAGCTCTTCATTCATCGTAGATTTTAAGTAGTTCTTCACTCGTTTTGAGCAGGAAAAGAGCTTCTTTCGCCAGAACAGTTTGTAGCTGGAATAGAAAGGGCGATCCGTAACGCAAAGTCTAGTTGAATGGCGTGCCTGCCATGGAAATGGGCTGTGGGCTCGAAGATCGCACCGCCGACACAACAATGTGCAATCTTTATTCTTTGATCATAGGCTTTAAAACGAGTTAAAAGTCTCTGTGCTACCTCCCCTTATTATATTCCACCTGCCAAGATAAACTACACACAGCCATCCGAAGCGCATTTATGATTTATCCGCTCATTACAACAAATTACCCATTTACTGTATTTGCCACCCTAGGCCGCAGCCTATGTGGCCTATTGGAAAATTCGGGGGCCTGCTTAAGCACTCGAAAAAGTAATCATAACACTATTTGATTATAATAACTTATGTTATGATAAACGACAAAACTGTTCTTATTACTAAAGAAATTTAAAGACAAAATTTTTGGACCAAAACGGCACTTGAATCCGAATTCTTTACTTGCCGGGAAAGAATGCTACCAATTACACCATCAGATTCACCAATCTATGTCTTCAATTTTAGAAGTACTTAAATCTAAATGTTTATCCCAACCATGTGACTGTCAGTAGCAACTTTTCATATTTGCAAAGGCAAGTTGTTACATACAATTTAGACCGATGTTAAGTGGAAGTGAGAAGGTAAGCTCAAGTCTATGTAAGAATTGTTTATGCTGGAATCTATGCCTAGTTTCATAGTTATGTATGGATACACCTATTACAACATTAAAATTTGTAGATTAAAACTTAAAAATAATAATAATTTGTAAATATAAATTGAAGGCAATGTAAAATATGAAATGTTTATGAATAGGTTCTACACGCTAACTACAGGTAGGGGACGAGAGAAAGAGGGCGAGCTGTGGTGGGCTCTATAGGTTGTGGAGCAGACGGAAGAGTCCTGACCTGTTCACTTGCGTAACGGAGACGAAGTGCCTGTGCAGAGGCATGGCATGCTGAGTCAGCACCGGGTTGCCGGGAAATTGGATTAAACCAATAGGATGGTTTAAATTGGTTCTCCCACTTGCCGTGTGGGATTTGAATTTAAACTATTGACAGACAAATTTTATAACAACAGACAATAATTTTAAACCTAAATAAACAGTCAATTAAATACTAAACATTTCTAGTTCCCAAATATATCATGTTTATTAATTAAAAAATTATTTTGAAAAATTAAAAACGGACCAATGTAAACCCTGGCAAGCGCTTGGTTTGACAGTTAGGCCACATCTGTTGAAAGAAACCTTGTTGTTTAGTAGTTGTTACGTGTGCAGTGTTGTGTGATCCTTGGGGAGATGTATTCAGGCTTTATCCAAAGTGATCACTGAGGCAGGCCCTTAATCTTTCATAATTCTCAGGAAAACACGTGAACAGTATATTCCGCTAGATTTTCAGGAATTATTGTTTGTTGGAAACCCTTCACCTACCTTACACCCGGAACTGCTCCACTGTCCCTGTGCCCAATACTGGCAAAGTTTGGACTCTAGTTTAAACGAGTAGGAAACCTCTTGATTCACAGGCACCTGGTAAACAAATCAACTTTAGATAAGTTTCATGAGTTAATAATACCAAACCACAACATCCCTAAAAATAACACAACCTTGTTTCTCTACTGAAATTGGAAATGCTCAATTTGGGAGTCAACAATACTCTTTGGAACGTTGTTTCACGTATTCAATAACATTTAAGTATTTAAAATAATTGCAAATAAAATTTACCTATAAGAAAAACAAACCAATTTAAACTCAAATAGAGGTCTCTTATGTTTTCTGCATGTTAAATTTAAAGGACACAATGCACATTTTCAAACATCTGTCATAGATTTTATTTGACTTTATTTACATGCTTCAATACGCATTTAAATAACCAATTACACTCAAGTAGCTCACTCCGTTTAAAATTTATCAGGAGATAATCACTTTTGAACACCTAGTAAGTAGTAAACATTATGGCAATATTGTACTTACATCGGGACCCGCATTACACCCATGTATGTGAAATAACCATCTTCATTTTGAACTAGTGGTATCGGATATACTTTGGAGTTTTCAGATATAAGTATAGATTTTTGCAACATTCTGTCATAGTCTGGCCTGAATTCAGAATCTACAAAAACCTTAAACAAAACAAAAGTTAAATAGATCATACATCATGCGATAAGACGGGGCTCAGGAATGTTTCGATTTAACCCTTAAATAACAAAACAGCTATTATGCAAAATTTACGTTAGCAAGCTTAAAAGTGCGTTTAAGAATCAAAGTTATCCTAAAATAGGAAATCATTAAAAAAAACTGAACCCTAATTCTAATTGGTATGACAAACCAAACTTTATAACTACATATCACCCTGACCTTCATAAAATTGATAATATCATTAAAACGTTGTTTAACATTTTACAATCTTTAGTCAATAAAGTTGTTTGTATATGATTGGTTGTAGAGCCATTATGAGTTGAATATATTAATCAGTTATTACTTTCCTCAACTGATTCAACTCAAAAAATTCATCAACTTTATTTTCAGCAAGATAGTGCACCCCGCACTTTCAGCAATTTGTTACAGTTGCTTTGAACGAAAAGTTTGGACAGCAAAGGATGGGCTGGCAAGGACCTAAAACGTGGCCTCTAAGCAGTTTAGACTTGACACCTTGTGTATTATCCTTGATATGTGAAAGATTTGCGAAAAACATTGTTTATGGAGTAAAGATTCAAGACCTAAATCACTTAAAGAATAGGATTTATGCAGCAATGGCAACCGTTACCGAAGAGATGATGACTAAAGATTGGACAGAACTTGAGTACAGTTTGGACACCTGTCGAGTGGCTTATGGCGCTCAAACCGAAACTTACTAGATATGTCAAAAAAATGTTTGGGATCAGGATTACAAAAGCAAATAATTAAAAATGTATTTTAAATTTTACTTAAATCCGGTTTTAAATCCTACCACTCTTTTAAGATGACCTTGTACTGTAATAGCTCATAAGAAATAGAAAGGTTTAACTAAGCCATCTTAAAATAACTAGAGAGACCTGAGTAGATTCTACCTGAGGTACTAAGTACTTAGCCTGAGCGTGTGATTGGTTGGTGGGAACAGGAACTCAACCAAAGTCAGACTGTCAACTTCGGAGTCCAGTCGGTGGATGTTGACACCGTTGTCAAGTGTCATACGGTCCTGTGCTGAGTCCTACTTGAAGTACTTACCCTGCCGCATGATTGGTCGGTGGGTACAGGAACTCAACCAAAGTCAGACTGTCAACCTGGGGTCCAGTCGGTGGATGTTGACACGTTGTCAAGTGTCATAGGGTCCTGTGCTGAGTCCTACTTGAAGTACTTACCCTAAGCGTATGATTGGTCGGTGGGTACAGGAACTCAACCAAAGTCAGACTGTCGACCTCGGGTCCAGTCGGTATGTTGACAACGTTGTCACGAGTGTCATAGGGTCTGTGCTGGGTCCTACTTGAAGTACTACCCTAAGCGTATGATTGGTCGGTGGGTACAGGAACTCAACCACAGTCAGACTGTCGACCTCAGGGTCCAGTCGGTGGATGTTTACACTGTTGTCGAGTGTCATAGGGTCCTGTGCTGGGTCCTGCTGAGTCACTTGGTCAGACACCACTAGTCCCGTCACGTTTTCGTCTAACTTGATACGCACGTCTATCGGTTTTGACAGGTCGGTTATTTTGTTCATATCCCCACTCGTGTGTTCTTTTGAGACAGATACGGACACCAAATTTGATTTGACGTCCGATTTACACCACCAAAATATATTCTCCTTCATCACCGAAACCTGTGAAATGGTTCAATTACCTTCTTGGATTGAAATAGCCAATAGTTCTCACACTCTTGGTTTCATTATATTCTGTCTGGTTTAACTCTTGAAATGTAGAATAACTAGGAAAGCAAATTATCCATCATGCAGACCATGTGGAACTTTGGACTTTGGCTTCATAATTACGTTTCAACAGATAGGCTCATGGGACTCTCTCGCCAAGTCAATCCTATGGATCTTGTGCTGTAGGTTTTTTTAAAACTGTATGCTTTTTTTAAACTCGGAAAAACCAGAAAACAAAAATTCACACATATTACATCTACTTATTTTAAATATGTATCCAAAGCTTTCAGTAAGTGGTTCATCACAATTACCTGAAGTGCAAGTATTTCTTCAGGGCCAAGGTCCTTTTGCAGGTTTCGCATGCCGTCTGAATCCAGTGTTACCGGAATTGTGTCGTCCAGATAATTAGTCAGAGGGTATTCGTTGTCGTTTTCCTGTTGTTAAAAACAGTAAATAGTCAAAAATGCAGCTTTGAGTTTATATCCACCACTTAATGAAGAAAGTTATAAAAAAGAACTTCAATATATATGTATACAGAATTAGCAATATCAATATTCAATGGTTACAAATCTATGTTTTTATACATAACATGCTGAGAAGTCATAGAAAAGAAATCTATTAATCCATGTAAATGAGACTTCTGTACATTGCAATGAATCCATTGTTTTTGGATATTTCATTTTTGAATACTCTTCTAAAACAGAAACTGACGTCAAAAATTCCTGTCCGTCGGTAAAGTTTTAAAGGCATTTTGGAACGCTTAAAACTCAAAATCAGCTAAAACTGAGGCAATGAAACGTTGTTTAAGAGTTTAGCCTGAAAATGATTTAAAAGAAGTTAACAGAATTAAAGAAATAGCACATAATATTAAAATTGTTGATTGGAAGGAAAGACTTTTTAAACTATATTCGGAGAGCGCTTCAAAACGAATTATTGTGAGTTTTATTAAATACTGATTGCATCTTTATTAAATACTTCCCTAAGTGTGAACCAAAACTCAACTGAAAAAGTTAGTTTTCAATATCCAGAGAGAAAGCTTATTTTACCAGTTTTTGACATCAAGTTTTATGTTATACGAGGGTCATCCAGAAATTAAAGAACGTTTTGGCATGGTCAAATAAAAAATAAATATATCAACACAAAACTTTATTTACAAATGCATAGAACCTTCCTCTACTTTTTTACACAGTCGCCATGGATTTCAAGACACTGGTTGTAACGTGGGGCCAGTTTCTCCATACCCATGTTCTACGTCTCATTTGCCACCAAAACATGAGTTAGGATTTATTAGCTTCTTGGAGTTCGTCATCGTTAGCAAACTGTTTTTTCCCCAAAAATCCTTAAGCTTTGGGAATAAGTGATAATCACTTGGCACCAAGTCAAGGCTGTAAGGTAGATGACTAAAAATTTCCCAACGTAGACGTTGAGGTTCGTGACGCGTTCTTGCAGATGCATGAGGCCGAGCATTGTCAGCAACATTTTTCCTGACAGCATTATTCGTCTCTTGTTTTGGATAGTGTGTCAAGTTGTTGGAGGGTTTCGCATAGGCTTTAATTTCACTCTTTACATTTAACGGGGTTTTCAATTGTCGATACTATTATTAATCACTGTGAAAACGAGACACGTGACCACACAGCAACGAACCTACACTCAAACTGAAGAGGGAGGGTGGAGCTAGCAGTTGCATGCGCACTTGCAGTGCTGAGGGGTGTGCGCGGCGTGCGATGCCAATCATTCTTTACATTCTGGATGACTCTCGTATATTTGTGCATCTGTTCACTTGCTGAGAGGAATGGCACTGCCTCGCCACGCACAGTTAATTCTGAGTTCAGGTTTTTAAAACTTGTCTGCTGTTAACAATATTGAAAGCTGTATTTGTTCGATATGTATTTGTTTTGGGTGTTAAAAAAGAAAAACATCTAACTGCCATCAGTTTGAGAAACTAACAACACAATATTAAGTATGTAACAAAACTAAAAAATGTTCTACACATTTCAAAATAAAATAGCAATTTTGAAAATATTGTTAATAAAAACTGTAAGCTGGCATTCAGGTGATCAAAACTATCACTAAATACTTTAGCTATAAGCCTTCTAGTAACCTTAATACATGTGGAATTACACTTAAAGTCGGTACTACACAGAGCAAGCTGATGTTTAAACCAGATGTTTTATAGGAAAAAATTGGGGACTCAAGCCTCAAATGGCTCCTGGCTATACAAAGCAGTAAGGCAATCACTTTAGCCTCCAGTTTGGTGGGACTTAAAAGCCAGGCAGAAATCAGAAAACAAACTTAGCAGCCTACAAAGATGGCATGTTTAGGAATCACTGGAGCATTACTAGCACCCCTACAGCAGCTTAGGTACTGCTCAATATAACCCACCTAGACATTTT
The DNA here is from genome assembly GCA_018831715.1 of Matsumurasca onukii. Classification (NCBI taxonomy): domain Eukaryota; kingdom Metazoa; phylum Arthropoda; class Insecta; order Hemiptera; family Cicadellidae; genus Matsumurasca; species Matsumurasca onukii. The sequence goes on from CM032062.1 coordinate 64,405,083, forward strand.
CATAGAAATGGAGGCTAGAAATTGATGCACCCTCTATTTCGAAGCCTTTAAAAGGTCCGCCGACATGTGGAGCACTAGAATCCTTCCCCGAGGAACCGCTTCCTCACTGAGAGGTCTGACTATATGGAGGGGCAATACCTCTTTGTAAACCTTACACAGCCGCATAGAATGCCAAGTGGTCAACTGACAACCTCTTTAACTATTAATAACTGTAGGGTCTGTACACAGACGCCCATTGATAGAAGCAGCGCTGGCTAATGGGCACACAGAGTCCGGCCCAGGTGTAACCCTCTCAGGTAGCTTGAGGCTTTGTAGGCCAGTGTTTCAAGCATGTCTTTGCAGTCCTTTTGCACCTATAGAGTTATCTGTAGTCAAGGGATAAACATATCTTAATCTTTCAGACAGGGCTGCCCTCAGGGCGCTGGACTGTCCACCAATCAACTCCTGCATTCAAATGCCCTGCCCGCCCAGCAAGCTGTACAATGTAACGGCTTGAATGGATACCGGGCACGGCAATACAAAGGAACAAAAGCCGATCTGCTGGCTAGAAAGGGAGCTGTCACCCTTGCCGGTCCGAAACCCTGTAAGAATCAGTCCTCTCTTTGTCAAAACTATGCTAGCTTGATAGGGCAATGCGCCGATCACACTGAGCTGATGGAAACAGCTACCATACCAGGAACCCGCCAAACTTTTAGTCAAGAATCCATCAAGGATAACATTCGACCCCAGTCTTAACGCCGCGAACATCAGACTGCGGTAACTTATATTACAGGGCATGGGCACTTCAGAAATCACCTAGAAAATGTAGCTCCTACACAGGAGATACCAGATGTAGGCTATGTGAGCTTGCTCCTGAATCCCAGAAAACACATTCTATTGGTACGGTCCCTGGAGGCCAGGCAAAATTTCTGTGTCCTGAGTGGCAGAGGTACATTCCACCGGAAATAAGTAGCCATCCCCAGCTTTGCAAGCAAACGGGTGGGCTTAATTAGAGAAAAGGAGCTGCCAATAAACCAAAGGGTTGACGCAAGGCCGTGGTCCGGAACCAACTAACTTTCCCATCCACCTAATCTAATCTAACCTTAATATGAGTTATAAACACGCGCATTGCCAAGAAAACATGATGAGTTAAAAGTGATGTGTGATTTTTCACTCACACATTAAACTCAAGAGATGGAATGGGTTTTCTCATGATATGCCACGTTAAAGTTATTATACTCTTTAGAAATCCAATTTGAGTGAGCTGAATGAGTGGAAGAAGACAACAGAGTTCTTTTAAAACAAACATAATTTGACCTTCCAATGGCTTGTAATTGACTAGTGAGTCATTTTGTTTCAAGAGTGAGAAATGTGAGACTTACCATCACCCACATAACGATGTCTTTGTTGGCTGATGAGATACTGATAGAGGGTTGACCGGGAGATGCATACAGAGACAGTGCATCTTGTAACAATACCATTGTATTCTCAGGTCTATAGAGCCTTGATCAACTACAATCAATAACAACTACAAAACATACCATTTGACAACTTAAAAATAGCAAAACTGAAAAATTATTGAAAATCTTTTTGATCAAACCATTGAAATATATATTTTAATTATATAAATTATAATCCAATTATTATAGAAAATTATTTTTTTTCTTCAATATTTTTTATTGTTTATTAACTTGAATGGATAAGCCAAAGCAAAAATATTTGGTACATAATAAATTAAGCTAAAAAGGAATTTTCATGTTCTCTTTTATTATTTACCTCATTACTAGTTTTGAAATCGAAGAAATCAGGATCCTTGTCTTCCGTGTCTGGATCTCTACTTGTCATGCTGTTGAGTGCACGAGTTGTACCCTGAGTGATTTTGACCATTGGATCCCGAAGAAACCCCTAATGAACTTATACACAACATTAGGCTTGTTCCTGTTTCATCTTACCATGTTAATTAGTCTTCCAATAATTTTCGACCCCTGCCAATTTCTCTGGTTTCATTGGAATGGATTCTTGGTAAATAATCAACTCTTTAGAGGTGCTTAAAAACTTCATACGATCTTTTAAGCAAGTTAATTGACATGGTAAAAAATGTAGGTCCTTATGCATTGAGAGCCATAATTCCACCTTGTCAATACTTCCTATTAACTGGAGTATTTTCCGAGTCGTGGAAGATGGAAATTGTCCGTCCTTTGGGCAAAGTAGCTGCACTACAAGTCTGTCACCATTCTGTTAGTGACCTAGTTGGCGCAAAGGATGGTGGGAAATTTAGTTTGCTGATTATGTTAGATAGACTACTCCAAAGTTTTCGACTCCATGAATTATGAGATGCTACTGGCAAAAATGAGATATTACGGCTTTGACGAGGAGATTATTAGAAGATATTAGATTATTATTAGCTATAATATGAGGCCAACACAAAGCTTACTCGGCGATTTGCTCGAAGCCTTTCGGTGGAATGGTTGACTTCGCCGACCTCCAGTAGATGGTGAACAAGAGCCAAGTTCTCTTCGTCAGAGCCAGAGTCTCGCCATCACATGTGGTTTCAAGCCCAGCTTCGGCGAGTTCAAGCCCACCAGCACATTGCTCAGTGTTGACGCGTCATCTTGATCTTAGGAAAAAATCTACCGGCATCTGAACATGGAAAATCAACATGACAAATGATAATAAAAATTAATTATATTTACTTTAGCAACCAAAGCCGATTATTTTCCTCAGTTTATACTACATTATTACACTAAAAACGTTAAACTGGAGTAACATTAAAGCAGTACGGTATTTGTTTACCACTGAAATTGTGTTAAGGAGTTTGTCCATAACTTCTGACTTGTCCATTGAATCAGGCACAATGTCTGGTATGAAAGACACAGCTTGCAGTGTACCTGGAACATGTGCAATGTTTAGACGTCAGGACTGATGAGAATAATCTTGTAAATGTAAATGGAAACATGGGAAGCAGTATATGAATAGATCACTGGGACAGAGTATATATCTATGACATCATGAACAAACATTGTTGTTAAACTCTGAGTTTGTGACCTACTCGCATGACTAGTTCACCTAGTTAGACTTACGCTTAGGGCTGGTGAGCCATTATTTAAATTGACAGTTCTAAATTTGTGTTTGTTAATACCATTATTAGAGTGAGAAAAAGCCACATCTGAATATTTTAAGATGTTTAAAAGCAAACTATGCCTAAATAAAGTGCTGATTTTTGAGAAACCGCTTGTTAGAGAAACACTGACTAAAACCAGACCATTTTAGAATTCTCTCAAATACCCCAGTCATTGTCCAGGTAAAGACAGCAGCTCTGTGTTATGATGTGTCAGAATGGGGTCCCCTTCGGGAAGTGAGCTTGGGTGTTAAGGATGGGTAAATTATGAGACGTTTATTACTGAAATCAAAAAATATGTTAGGTTTTACTTATAGATACAGGTTTCCATAGATCAACAATCATTGTTAATCATCTTAGTAACTTACTCTCCAGCAACAGTATGGTACATGATGAAGAGGTTTGTCTCTGATTGAAACATTTTTGTCTTCAAATTTCTTTAATAATGAAACGTTATACTTACGCATGTCGTTGTTTTCTGACACCACTCTCTCTAAATCTGTGAAAACTTCTCCTAGAACCTTTTTATCTACCTGTTTGTCCTGCAACACAATTTTCTTTGTTGAATACTTGATGAAACTTGTTTGGATTGAAATAATTATTAATTTTTAAATGTTAAATTATATGAAACTTTTAAAAATGCATAATTATTTAAACTGCAACACAATGTTAAGCAAAAACAATGCTAATAGCTATAGTTATAGCTTGAAATCAAATGAGGCATTGCAACAAACCTGCTTTTGTGTGCCAGGAAAAATTCGAATTTTGCAGGAGAAATGTTAAAAATGCTTGAAAGGTTTTATCAAATAGGCCTAAATTTTCACACCAAATTAATTTTCGTATATGAAAGTTGTCTAGTTTGCGAGATCACCATCTACATAAATAAGATGAGACTTTTGTCTGTACACTGAAATGAATCCATCGGCTTTTAGTCATTTGGTTTTCTTAAACTTTGTAAAGACCAAAACTGACATTAAAAAATTCCTGTCCGTCTGTAACGTTTTGAAGTAATTTTGGAACGCTCATAACGCAAAATCGGCTGAAACTATAAGGTGAAAATTTCTTCAGCAGTATTTTTCAGCTGCGGTGTGTCCACCGAATTATTCTCCCCTACACTCACCGCTCCCTTGACTGAAGTGGCGAGTCTTTTAGTGAGGTGTAGTCAGTAGTCAATACTCAGTAGACTCAGTCTGGCATCCTGTTCCTCAGTAATAATTACAAAGACCTTTCCCACTTGTAGCAACTTATTTCTTGTTCAGTGAAATCATTACTTAATATCACTGCTGGGCTATTTTACACTGGTTTCACTAGGTTAAACGTGTGTAATATAGATATTGCATAAATTATAAACATACTCTTTAGTTTATGTTGGGTTCATTTAATCTACACTATGTGTTTTATGACATTTACATTAGTCAACCTATCTAACACAACCCAATTAACTAGGGCATTTATTAATTTTATTTTAGGACATCCTTTTTTGGTTTTATTTTAAAAATCAAATTTTTAAATCTTGCAGCATAGCACAAGTACTGTCAGCTAGTTGTGAGCATAAAATTTAGAACAGGCTATACATACAGGGTGAGTTTTATATGTCCCCCAACACCTTAACTTTTAGAAGAATTTGAAACCCTGCTAGAGAAATGTTTTTAGGTCCAAGTTTCTTTGAACTTGTTTCAAGCACCCCCACCCAAACCGGTGCGATGCCAAAAAACTTCAGGAAGGAAAAACATCTCAGCAATTTTTCGCTTTCAAAGAGGGGGGATATAATAACCCTGTATATTAATGTATACAGAGTGAGTTTTAGAATATAACCTCCCCACCTTAACTTTTTGAAAAAGGCCAATTTTATACCTAATATTTTGTTTTATAGATACTGAAATTTGTTTTGACGCATTTTGCGCTACCCCCCAAAGCCAGGAGTTCCCTGTATTTATTGAACCTCCCTTTGCACTTCGAAGGAGAATTTTAATATTGAATTAACGACTCTTTTCACTAGTTCCTTTGTAATACCAACTTAAAGATGACAGTAATTATGTTTTAAAATGCTAAATATCACATGAAAAAATTTGTTAAAGGATTATGTTATAGGTTGTAATGTTTCCCTAAAAGATTTTCGCGAGAAAATTTGGCATTTCAAAAATTTGTGTATGTTAAATGGCCATTTAAAGCTGATTTCTTGCAATCTAAAATTTTCTAGATAAATGTTTTTTTTGCATCGTTGACCTTTTGCTTAAAATTCCCTTTCTTTTGAGATGCCACAAAGTGGGGTTGTACTTCAAAATGTCTTCCAGGTTTTTCGTAGTAGGTGACCTAGCACGTCAAACCAACTTCAGAATCCTATAAAACATTTCCGGTTTCAAAAAATGTTTTTCTTACAGTTAATGACACATAAAACTCAGCCTTTATAAAGCTTTGAATGAATGCTCAAAAAATGTTCTGGGGTTAGGGATTTTCATTTCAAGGTCCCAGTCGGAGTAAAACCATGCTGATGGCCTAGTATGATGATTATTAAGTATTAATGATTATCTCGTTTTTCCAACAAAAATTCACTAACAAGCTATTTTTCCACCTGCGTTTTGATGAAATTGATCAGATAACTGATTTTATAATAGCTTTTAATAACAGTGTCTAAGGTTGAACAAGTGAACTTGAGTGTTCCTTACAATTTAAATGGTACGGGTGCTTTTAAATATTAATGGATTATCATTTGTAGACATTTTTAGGCTACGTCTGTTAGTAATAAACATGTATAAATTTAAAAATTCAATATATTTTGATACCGAAATTTTCTTGTTTCGTCATCAGTCAAGAAGAAAATAATTGATTTTCTTGTTCTTTTCTGACCGCTCCCTTGCCTGAAGTGAATACCAAAGCGTATTGTGAGAAAATAATTGATTTTCTTGTTGACTGATGAAGATACCAGAAAATTTTGGTATCGAAATATATTGAATTTTAAAATTTATACATGTTTATTACTAACAGACATAGCCTAAAAAATGTCTACAAATGAGTATCATCCGTCTGTCAAAACCTTTCAATTTTAATTAATGGATTCTCTCACAATCCTGGACAAATAGTAGTTTGCTCAAGCCATTTTTTTCGTACATTCAAATGCAATAGTTTGTTTTGTGATTTAACAACGTTCAGCAATAGCATATTTATCAGTTCCTTGTTTTTAGTGCCTGATGTGTTCTTTTATGCTTAAACCAATCTCTAAGCCTATGAGAAAGATAAAAGACTTAATAAGACTAGTCAAAGACCAAATCCCTTTAAGCTTTATCTTTCTCTAGGGTGTACAAAATTCCTTATGGCTGATGAAAGGTACGTGGAACAAGTAAAAGAATGATTTCTAGTGGCATAAAAGAACATATCTAGCAAAAACGAGGACATTGATAAATCTGCTGTTGCTGGACATAGTTAAATCACAAAACATACATTATATTTCCGTCTGTTTTTAAATTGCATTTGAAGACCCAAATGAGTGAGAGAACCCATTGAAATTAAGAAGCATTTTTCATTTATTTTGTAAGTTTTAAAAATATTTGACAGTATTTTACTCAGATATATCACTTACTTCCAATGTAACATCAATCGACCATTGCTTAAAGAGACCAATTTGATTTGTTACAAAGACTAAAATTTTTGTTCTTGTTAATTTAACGTCAAGTAGATTTCCTTGAGTTGACGACCCCAACATTCTTCCTGAAATTGAATATACATTGTGTAATGACTCTAAGCGACACAAAAAGGGAGAAAGGCATCTCCTTAGGCTAGAGGCATATACCTTCCCATTCAACATGGTTGAAGGAATAGCAAAGCGTATTGTGAGAAAAAGTTTTTGAAAACATTCGCTCGCTAACTTCAGAACAAAGCCAAAATGCTATCCCACTCCTCTTTTGTTTTTTTAGTCGGCTTCCTTTTCCCAAAACTCCAAAACTCTCACCAAGTGTCATTCCTTTTCACTTTATAATAGTGTAAAAATGGCACAAGTTTCAACAAATTAAACTACATATTTTATATACATTATGTAGTGATGTTTTTTACACTCTCCTAGTTATTAAATATTAAATAAACTATTGAACATAATGTATTGTAGTTTTTTAATTTAAGTTCTTAGTATAGTATTGTGTATATTTAAATAATATGTTTATATTTTAATTGTTTGTATATATGAAATTGTTATATTTTTTACTGTGGTTATGTGGAAGAGAGGACTTAAGTCCTAACTTCGCCACCAATAAAGACGCTTTTCATTTCATATTTCCAGATCGGCCATTTTTGCTATATTATAAAAACTAACATTATTTCTTTGAATCACTCCATGAAAAAAAATTATAATACCCACCACCATGAGCATGGGGGTGCCAGAAACTGTCACAAACTGATCAACCGGACTGAGTAGACAGAATCGAGCTTTTTGATCTTTCGTCCAAGGAACGCCTCAAGAGTGCTTGCCTCCTTGCTCACGCTAATATCCAATCTGGCTTCCCAGCAAACTTAGTAGGTAGTAAGAAAAAGGCTTACAAAGTTGTAAATGTAGAAAGAATACCATAACTTATTGTGCATACATTTTAAAAGAATCTAGTCTCCATATTCATTTCATGTCTGGGGGCTAAGCCCCATGCTGGCCAAAGGAGGGTCTAGAGGCTTAGCCCCTAGCTGGCTAAAGGAGGGTTCAGAGGGGTAGGCCCCTGGCAAAGGAGGGTCTAGAGGCTTAGCCTTTACCTGGATGAAGGAGGATCTAGAGGCTTAGCCCCGAACTGGCTAAAGGAGGGCCTAGGGACTTAGCCCCTGCTGGCTGAAGGAGGGTCTAGGGCATAGCCTCTATTGGCCGAAGGAGAGTCTAGAGGCTGAGCCCCCAGCTGGCCGAAGGATGGTGTACAGGCTTAGCCCCGAGCTGACGGAAAGTAAGTCTAGAGACTTAATCCCCAGCTGGCCAAAGACTTATCTAAATATGCAACTCAATAGAACCAAGAGATGATATATTTAAGTTATGGTTATTGGTTAACCTAGTGTACCTACCAGTAAACATGAGATCGTTAGATTCTTCAGGATGTTTATTATAAAAGTCAAACGTTACGTCTGAACTGCCTGCATCACACATGATGTCAAAAAGCGTTACGCCCTTAATTCCTGACTCAGGGTATATTTTGCAACTAATATTAAAATCCATGTCGAAAGTTTCAAATGTGTATTCTACACCCTTTTTTCCTGGCACTATAAAAAAATATTGTAATACAATATCAATTATCATTATTCAAAAGAAATAGCAAATACAGAACAACTTCAAAATATTCCGGGAGTTTGTTCCAAGGATCAAAACCTGCAAGAAATCCTAGAAAAGATTGGTCCAAAATGCTTAAGTTTCTCAGTTGCCGAACTGTTTAATTTTTCAAAACGTGGTCTGCACGGATGCCAAAAAATCCGGATACCGCAAGGAACAACATGTGAAATATATTTATACGTTGGAATTGATAAAATATTTGTACTCATAGAAAAACTAGACCCAAGTCAAAATGAGTCTTACTGGTAGGACATAAGAAGAACAAGACAAATTTTATGTAATCAGGGCGAAGGAACAGTCAGATACAGGACCAAGACAACACTTGGTTTCAAGACTTGTGCTTGCACAGGGAACATTTAAAGCGGAAGGGAATAAATACATATATTAATCAAATGTTGATTGCATAAACCACTAAAATTATTCTATAATCATTATAAGTTTATAACTACAGTATGTTATTGTATGTACTTTTTACCACTAAAACTTTCCATTCATGCTACCATCCAGATTTCATTCATACATGCAGTTTTCACTCTGTCCCATTCATTCGAATCGTTCCACTATACTGACTATCCGCAGAGCAGCATTTAATAAACTTGAACTAGCCCAGAGGTTACAGCAACGTTTGCACATATTTCCCAGCAGAACATAACTTTTGCTAAGGTAGAACCTGTCAAGATATAAATTTGAGACGGGTGGCCCGAGACAATGTATAAAATCCAAATACGACTGTGTGTAAAATTTATTTTTAACTTTAACTGTTGTGTCTAGGAGATTAATCAGTTGACCATCATGATCGGATAGCATTGTTATTACACTACTTACTGAAATTTTGTTCTTGTCAATATTGGTAATAACATTATCAATTGCAGATACAGACCCATTAAATATCATTGTTCAATCAATTAAATAATGGAAGTTGTGACTTTTTAAAGTAGTATTTGAAAGAGTTTGGGATTCCTTTGTGAGTTAGCGTATACTAAAACATTTATGTTTATGTCCCCAGCAAAACTAAATGTTTGAAATAGTGCATCAAAATACTGAGCTTGTCAAGGAAAACATGAACATCGGTGTTTGGTGACCGGTAAAGTCCTACTACAATAAACTTAATTAACATTATCATCTAGTGTGAACAAAACAAGACCTCCTCGCAGAGTCTGCTAAAAGATCTCTGTTCCAGCTTTTACACTTTAAAGTCCCATCACTTAAAATAATTACTCCCCCCTTTTCTGTTTTATCTCTACAAAAATTATTATTAGCACCATATCCTGATATACTGTATCTATTCTGTGTGTCTTAATGTTATGTTCAGATAAAACCACTAGATTAGCTTTTAACTCTTGAAGAATTATTTCTAATGGCTCCAATCTATTTGATAAATTCTGAAAAGCCCTAAGTCTTTTGTCAGGTTTGGTTTGGAAATTGTTTTTTATTGATTGGCTTAGCTGTTTATTAGTATTTAGAGCAGATTTGAATGAGATCTGTGAGCAGTTCTAAGGAGAAGACTGAAGAACATTCAAACAGCTGTTACTGGAAGGGTGCATTGAATATAAATTCACAGAACTACTGGTATACTTGCCATCTAGTTGAACTGTGTACTTTGTGCCCAAGTCCAACTTGTTTCCTTCCACTATCAACATAAATGGCGGAGTGTTTGGTAGAACCACGCTCTTTATTTCCAACGGTTCTGAATCACCCTTAAAGGCTGTCCACGTTAAATTCTTCAACTCTACTTTATCTGAGGACACTGCTTTCAAGAAGAGTTGTTGATTGGGATTCACCTTTAAGCCACAATTTCTAATACACCTGCAAAACATTCCGACAATTTAAACACAGTTGAAAACGACACTGATATGACTAAGGGATATACGACATATTTTACAAGTATAAAGTCAAAATATCTGTATTACATGATACTTTACTTCATAACTACTTTTCTTGTATAATAAATTAATAACCTTTTTTAAAACAGGTATTTCAATCAGTACATAATATAATAGAGTTTGTTACAACTCTACATACTGTCGTTGTTGAGTCACGAGCAGTTGCGGCTAGCTTTCCTCCCTCCTACAGGTTGATGACCTCCTGGGTGGGTGACAGCACGCGTTTCATGTTCAACAAGGTGGCAGAACAACAACTAAAAATAAAACTATGTGAAACCGGGACTGTATGCTCAGAGCCTAGTTTGTGCCGGCTTCAGGTAAAAGTTATACATTTTGAGTTTTTGTTAAAGGTTCTGGACACAATGTTCTACTGTACTTAATAAATAGAAAAGGTTTGGGTTTTCTAATACCTATCTAAATTGGATACAATCATATCTTAATGACCGAAGACAGTACACCAAAGATGGTGAAAAAGGCCTTAATGGGAACCTGTTTTTCGTGTTGTACGACAAGCTTCTTTTTTAGAGCCCTATATAATTTTCAATGGACATTGATGATATAACCAGTAAAATAAGATTTTCTCACTTTCATTTTATGCTGACGACTTGCAAATCTATAGACACTTCTTTGCAAAGGATATTGTTACTTCTGCAAATTTAATGAGTTCTGATATTGACGCCATTACTGAGCTTATCACCATGGTTTAAAATTAAATGAGGACAAGACACAAACAATACTTATAGCCAACCCACTTATTTTAGCAAACATTCATATTGGCAATATTCCAAAATTAAAGTTAAACAATCAGGAACTGGATTACAAAGACAAAGTTAAAAATTTTGAATCATTATTAACAAAACACTTCCATGGAATGATCAAATTACAAGTATATGTAACAAAATATGTTCCTGTGTCCATAATATTAAGCGGTTTTAACTTGTTCACCTCTAAACATTATAATAATGTTGTTAAAATTCTTGTACTGCCTCATTTTAACTACTGTGACGTCATCATCAATGATATGACTGTTGAGCTTTCGAACAAACTACAACGTCATATCATTAGATTTATATTTAAGTATTGTATTAGATTTATATTTAATTTAAACTATGATGAACATATAATTCAACATTTTGATGATTTGGCATTTTAAAATTAAAAGAATTCAGAACATTACACACATATTTATGCAGGGGCTATCCAGAAAGTAAATTACGTTTTGGAATAAAAATTCTACGAAGAATAGGAAAAGAGTTTTACTATATACATTTAAAAGCCACACTAAAATACTACTTTTTCTACATAATCGCCATACAAATTTAGGCAATTATCATACCGATGGACGAGCTTTAAATTTTCTTCGTCATACAATTCTGCCGCTGGTTCCTTCAACCCTGTTGTTACTTCTTCCTGCAGCCGTTAGTCATCGTCCAGAGCGCAATGCGTTGCCACCACTTCTTCATCGTTGGGAACAAGTGGTAGTTGCTTGGTGCAAGATCCGGACTAATGCGGTGAATGAAGAAACAACTTACACTCGTCGGTCACCATAATCTTTCTTATCGACATCGTTTGCATGCATTTTTTTGTTTCTGGGGAAATTCCTGTGTCCTCACTGCATTGACTGCAATTTCGTCTCACAGTTAACATGTTTCACCCATGTTTCATTACCAGAAACAATCCGATTAAGTAGTGAATCGCCATATTTGTGGTAATGGTCCAAAAGCGTTAACTAACGCTGCACCCATTAAGCTGATTTTTGTGATTTCATTAACTCTTTCGCAAGTTCGGCATTCGCCAAGCTAAGTCTTCCACCTCTCTTTTCGTCGTGCAAATTTGTTCGTGATTTTTAAAGCGAATGCTCCATTGACACACTCCACCTTCAGTGGTATTGTCCCGTACACTTTACAAAGCTGCGATAGATGTCAATCGGTTTACAGTTTTGCAGCCAAAACCTTATTACTGCCGCACTTTACAGCTGGCGGGATTTCAATTGACAAAGACATTTCCAAGCGACCTGTAGCGTAAAAGTACGACACAGACCTGAGGTTGATCGGCTAAATGCAGACTGAACTGGGGAACAACTACATATCAAGATGGCGCTAGCTTAGCCACTAGCGGAGGTAACAGCGTAACTTACTTTCTGGATAACCCTAAATCTTACACTAATTCTTTTGTCTAAATCGGTTTATCTGCAGGATTATTTCAAATTTATTAACAACAGTCAACACCAAAATACACAGCAAAGACAATCGTTATTATCAATTCCCCTTCATAGAACAAATGTTTACAATAAATCTTTCACTGTAACCTCTTGTTGGCTGTGGAATAACCTCAGTGATAAGATTAGAAAAATTGACAACCGCACTCGGTTTGGAATGAGATTAAAACTTCTTCGGGCTCACACCGCGCCCAAACTTCATAATTAAGTTGAAATATTTCGGTCTTTTTTTGTAAAAATCAATATATAATTATTAATTTGTTAGTCTTAGGTTAGGTGGCAGGGAAGGCTTTAAACCCTAACTTCAGCTTTAGATGTATCAATAAAGTCCTTTGTTATTGTTATAAACAAATGAAAGATAGTTTTCAATAATAAAACTGTCATACGTCATTTAAATCAACATATGATTTAAAACAGTATACTCCAACAGTATTTAATTAAAACCCTACACATTTTTCTACGGACTCGTTCTAAATCAAAGTGGGTTTTGCTGGAGGAGAAATTTAAAATGTAAATATAATTAGTTGGCTGTTAAAACCTTAATTTGTTGATTGGTAGTTGACACCTACTGTATGAACACTGAGGCTTCTTTCTCCCCTTCTTTGCGACTAATGGCTACTTCTACATAAGTAATAGCAGGGGACACTTTATCGCAGCCTAGTTTTTCTTCTCCTTTGCAGCTGTCATACTTGTTTGTCTGGACTAACAGTTGAAACTTGTACCTTGATCCGTAGGCAAGTTTTTCTCCTGGTATTGAATATATTTCTGACACTGCCAAACACATAACACATTTACTATACAATTTTTCATAACCCTAGTATTACTATGTGGACAAAAATTATATAAATCAAGTTTGAATAGCTCAATCTCATGAATTGCACAATTGGTAAGCTAATTTTGATGAAATAGACAACATAGACACAGAACGATGGTTCCTGAACGTTTGCCCTCTCAGGCAGGAGTTCAGTTCGTCAATAGACTTCCAAATTCGATCAAAAGTGCTACAGAGCCAAAGGCTTTCAAAGCTCGTCTAAAACCAGTTTTGGTGTGAAGCATTTTACAGTTCAAACGAGTTTTTGGCACACAATTGGGATATTGGAGAACTAGACTAACAGGGGTAGGACTGGAAAAATGTGAGTAAATGGGAATAGTACAAATGTAAGTTATGTATGTTTGAAAGGGATCTAGATGTGGATGAATGCAAAATTTTAGATGAAATAGTGGACGATTGAGATATACTTGTAAAGATGTCAATTCAATCAAATATTTATTTATACATTTTATAAATTTCTAAGTTAAGTTTGTTGCTAACCAGCAAAACCAGTCTACCAATAGTGATCTTTGGCGAGGTGGGGGTTGTTTTGATCTTATCTACAAAAGGAGTAAGGAAAAGCTAAAACTGAGCTAGACAATTGATTTCAAGACAAATTAATAGCAAATTTTAAAAATTAATTTAGTATCCAGTATCCACCAAACTTTTACTTGTTTGTCCACTTTTAATGTTGGGAGGAGTTTCAAGATTCACCCAGCTCCTCCAACATAGGACTCACTTTGAATACGTGTTTAGAGCTAACCTGGCTATCTCACATTAGCAAGACCACCACTCTTATCAAGTCTGACCTTGGACTACACTCAATAGGTTAAGTAATGAATCCTCTTTTCAGGTTAAATGAACAGAGGACTCAATAGTCCACACTTCGCATTTGTGACGTAAACTATAATCGAGTTAATTTAATATAATATACCTGTTTCTATTTTTGTTATGATTGTTACATGTGTTTTTTATAATCTCATAATCTGTGTTGTACTAATAATTTTTCTCTGTGGTTTGTAAACAAATAACACATGTTCCTCAATAAAATAAACATTGTTCTTCCAACCCTTGTTAAAAGTGTGTTGTGTTCCTTCTCTCTCTCTACCATAATTTTTATAACATTTAAACCTTTCTCGTTCTCTTTCTTCATTAATATACTCATTTAATTTACCCTCTCAGTATCTTCCTATTTACATTCTCATCCCCCTCTATCTGGTCCTTCCAGTTTCTCTCATTTTAATCTATTCCAAAACAGCCTTATCAATAAAGGCCCAGTACTTTCTGCCTTCAAATAGTTGGGCTGGATGGTGTAGTGGTTTTTAGCATAACCGCCGACGCGAGGAGACCGGGTTCAAGTCTCGGTTCGGTCCAAACATTTTTGTCTTCAAATTTCTTTAGTAATAAATTAGCTTTTTAGCGTTTATACAAATTAAGATCTTTAAGTAGAAAACTTATTAAGACTTGAGTATTAATCACAATATTAAAACATAAACAATTCAAAACTATAAACATGAAGTATTTTTTTTAACAGATGGTTAATTGTTATATTTTATTTAAACCATCTTCCCCTTCAGGGTTCATCCGGGTTGGTGGTTTGATGTGTCTTCCTCTGGAGGACATTGGGCCTGGCACTTTGACATTATCGTTTGTTTGTCTGGGTTTGGTTTTACCGCATTTATTCTCCTGAGACAGGACAGTTAGCAGAAACTCTGCTGACAATGTACGGTCTTTAATCTTTTCATTTGTGAAAGATCTCTTCATTTGTGAAGTGTTTCTTCTTAAAAAACATCTGTCACCGTTTCTTTTAATCCAATAAGTTCTTGGTTGATCTCCTTTTCTTTCAACGGTTCCCTTTTGCCAGTACTTGTCATTTCTGGTCCGAAACACTATGTTATCACTGCTTTAAAAACTATCTAAATTTATTAGTCGTTGTTTATCATGGAATCGTTGTGTTGTTCCTTGTTTTATTCTTAACAGTTATCCTATATTCAATTGTATTTTTGGTTCTAAGCACACTTTACTAACAGGGAGTTCCGATCTTATCATCCTTGAGTTAAGAATCTGTGAAGGTGAACAATGTAATCCCGGAATAGGTGAATTATTAAACTCCATCAAAAATTCTCTGTAGTCACACTTATCCTCAATACTTTTCTTTATCATCGTTTTACAAACTCTAACAGAATTTTCAGACATACCTTTACTTAAGAAATAATTTCAAGTAGAAAAAGTATTAATCACAATTAAAACATAAACAATTTAAAACTATAATAAACATGAAGTATTTTTCTTAACAGATGGTTAGTTGTTATATTTTATTTAAACCAGACGCTAGCAGACCCATGGCGGGTTGGAATCGTGCGCAACTCTGGAGCTCGTCACTCTGCTGGTGCGGGATTGACTATGTAAGTGACTAAGCAATAACGCTGGGTAAAGGTTGATGTTGAGTGTTAAAGGGGCTTTGTAATCTTAGCTTTGCCATGTCAAATAAGACAAACATTACCTTTTTTCTTATTTCTTCTTTTAGTCACTAAAAGTCTTCAGATACTAGACATTACTTGACTTGTCTCTAGACAGTGTATCAGTGCAGTTCCAAGTCCTTCTACGTTCATTTTATGATGCAAATAAAGGCTTTGCGCAGAGTAACCAAACGACCGTGCCGATTTGCTTTGGCAAATATAGTTACTTACCTGATAAAGTTGTGGGTTCACAGAAATCCGGTTTGTTTCCCGGTTTGTCCAAGTCCTCGCATGACCAAGTAGCGTATACATGACCCTGCTCAGTAGCTCTGCTGTTCGGATCACGAGACGTTTTGCAACTCAGTATGATTCCAGAGCTTTTCGGCACATTTCGTTTAATACTACCATCAATAGCAGCTATTAAAGGCAAAACTTGTTTATGGAAGTGACACTGCAAATTTTAAACAAAATAAAATATTAATCTACAATATACAGTATGCGTTTTATTTGTTCAATGTTGAATTCAACTGCTTCGCTGATTATTTAGGTGTACTGTGATGATAAAATATTAATGCCTTTTCTTTATTAATTCTTTTTATTATTAATTCTTGTTATTAGATATTTAAATGTTTTCATTGTTGACACTATTTTTAAGCTCTACACTGATGTAATAAAGCATATCTCTCTCTTTTAGATATTGATTTTTTTAATTTACTAGATTCAGACTTACATATTGTAAAGGAAAAACGTAATTTCAAATGTTATCAAAACCGGACTACTCATAAGATTGTTATAAGGAAAAATCACTTTTCCCCCCATTTAAAAACTACTCAATGGATTTTCATAAATTTTGGTATATTCATAGACACTGTTGATAAACATATTTACTTTAAGTTTCAACAAAATTGGATGAAATTTACTGTTTTTAAGCATTAAAACCCCTTTTTTGAGAAAACTCCCTCCAAAAAGGGGGCTTTCGGTGGTCCGATTTTTCTGGCTAACGAACTTGACCAAGATATTTACAAAAGGAACACTTGCACCAAATTTTATGAAAATCGGACAAAAATAAGACCTTTAGAGAGTACACAGATATCCTATATACAAATATACAGGGTCAGGCAAAAGTGTGGAAACACCTTTATAACTTTTTAACCAGTTTTTTTTTCAGTGCAACCGAACTTGGTACATTTTATAAAAGGAAACAAAAGTACCTTTTAATGCATACTGACAATTTGCCCCAGTTTTCAAAATGAGTAATTGGGGGGTAGTCTCATAATTTTCATAGGGAAACCCCATCAAATGATACAGTATTTCTTGTTTATTCAAGGTCTTAGAAAATATTGGTGAATGCTGAAAATTAGAATCTTAACACAGAAAGAAATTACGTCTATTTAAGTCATACAGAATTTAGAAGGCAAACGTGTATATAGAAACAAACCATATATACAACAAAAAATTACCTATTTGAAGGTTAAGTCTCATTTACAGCATTCATCAACAACATAGGGGTTGTTTTATTTACTTAAAATTGCCGCCATTTGTGTATAAAGTGAGAAAAAAGAATTCAAATCGTGTTGTGGTAGTCAGGATCAGTGCTCGTTTCATGGTCCCGGGCCCGAGTCTTACCATACTAATGGCATTAATATTTCATTTTTCCAAAGAAAATTTGATAAAACAAAATTGCAACGTTTACTAATAGATATAAAAATGTTGTGCAATTCTATAAGCCTATAGATAAATGAAAACTGTTCTGTTTTTTTGGAAATTTGCTAAGATTGAAGCGCTTGTGTCTAGGCGTTGGCTATTTTTGGTTACATGTTTTAATTTGTATCTCAAAGACATATTAACTTAAATAGTTGAAAACAAAATACACTGTTAAGGAAAAAAGTCAATATATGTACTTACAGAAAGATGATTTGAAACTACAGAATTGGTCTTGACCTTTTTAACTTCTAATGTAACCAAATAATGTCCAGGTTCTAAAGTAAAACTATCGTATGTCAGGTCCTTTACGCCAAACGTTTCCATTAAAAAGTCGTTATCGTGTGCATCTTTGTCATTTGATTCTGTAAATAAACTTATCCTTATTTATTATGCAGCCAACAAGTTACTAATTTTGAAGCTGACACAATATTAATATATTATTTTATAGGACCTACTGGCATAACTAGTAGCTGTGCGAAAAGTAAAAACAAAATTATTTATCATAATAAAATCATTCACCATAGCACTATAAAGGGTGAGAGAGACCTCCTGCACAGTAGATATTGCAGTTTAAAAAAAAAGATAATAGATCTATACCTTACTACTTGGACTCATAGTGTTTTTCGAATTGTATTAATATACCAAGTATCCCTCAAAAGTGAACAGATATCACAATATATTAGGCTCTTATGACCAAAAATTGTGATTTTCACTGTTTAAACTCAAAGTTGTACTGTATAAGTTTTGAAGCCCTAAACACATGTTCTACCTCCTGCCCTTCTATAGATTTGTGCTTACCTTTCCTCAGACTCCATGCCAGCGACACCCCAGACGCACAGTTTGAGTCACTGGTCGCACTAGTTGACTTGTATCGTCCGTCTGCTGCGTAAGCTATCTCACTTTCTATTTGCACCTTTTTGTACAGCGGGTATGCAACACTTGTTTCCCTGTTACTTCCACTGAAACAAAGGCAACAACAATAGCCTGTACAATCGAACCAAGTTATGTATCGATAACGCAGCACTCAGTGTCTGTTCACGCTAAGAATAAGAATACTTTATTGTCGTTAAACACAGTTCACAGTGCAATAGACTAGTCATTATAATACATACATGCAATACATGGACTTGATGGATATCAGAGAATATTTCTATAAATACTAAAAAATTACAAGACTTTGTACAGTTTACATGTCGACAGTTAAAATAAATAAAAATCATACTTTTGTAGGTGAAAAATTTTTGGTTGAGTAGAGAGGGTTCCTTAGGAGGACATTAGTCAGAGCTGTTTTAAACTTTGGAGACTCGAATTTCTTAAATCTAATGGCAGTTTATTAAAAAGTTTCAAACCAAATACATGTGAACCACTGGCAACTCTAAACAATCTACAAAAAGGCACATCTACATTACTTTTTTGTCTGGTGTTATGATTGTGAACATCAGATCTCACCTTTAACTCTGTACTTTCCTTTTTGACATTGATTAAAACATTTAATATAATTATACAAACAGTGTACAGTTAGAATTGTTTCTCTTTTTTTATATACTGCAGTGATCAAGGTCATTTGCTCGAGCTAAGATACAACCCACTTTTTTTGGATTATCAACAACTCTGCCACGGTGCTGGCGTTACCCCAAAAACAAATACCATAGAGTAAAATGCTTTAAAAAAACTATTATAAGCTAATCTTAAATATGAGTGAGGAACACTGAGGCTTAATGATCTAAGTAAATATGTTACCCTTGAAAGCTTTGTGCATAAATGCTGTATATGATTTTGCCAAGTTAGCTTCTTATCCAGAACAATACCCAGTAACTTAACATTTGTTAGGCTATCATCTACAGTTGAACAAACAGACCCTGTGTTTCTTTGGCTAAAAACAATTGACTGAGTTTTTTTATCATTTAACAGAAAGCCATTTTTGCTAAACCAGTTTGACATTATTTCTAAAGAATGTTTACAAGTCTCAAGCAAGTTATTATCATTAATATCAGAGTTGAACAGAGTAGTGTCATCTGCATAACATACCATCTTACATGGAGCGTTACAATCAATGTCATTTAAAATCACTAGAAATAACAGGGGTCCAATTATAATTGAACCTTGGGGCACGCCACAAGATACCAAAAGTTTGCCAGACAGTTTGCCATTTACAGATTCAACTTGTTCCCTATTCGTTAGGTAAGACCAGATTAGTTGTTGAGATCCATCACCAACTCCGTAAAATTTTAATTTGGCAAGTAGATTAGTGTGACAGACACAATCAAACACTTTACTGAGGTCGCATAAAACTACTCCAGTATCTAGCCTATTCTCGAAATTAGCGAGGATATCATTGCAAAGGCAGGAAACAGCCTGGATTGTTGATTTCCCTTGCCTAAACCCAAATTGAGAGGAAGAGAAGAGACCATATGATTCAAAATAATTGTACAGTTGAGTATGCATAATCCTCTCTAGTACTTTACCAATTACAGGCACTATGCCTGTGGGCCGATAACTAGAAGGGGCCCTTTCCCTTTTACCTTTCTTAAAAATAGGTGCTATCTTAGATAATTTAAGGACAGATGGAAACATACCTTCCACCAGGCACAAATATTGAAGCATATGGTTAATGACACTAGAATAACCTAATTGATTTTAATAGATCACTTGACATACCATAGATATCACAACTTTTTGAGCTTTTTAGGCACTTATGATGGGATATCACTTGACACTAGGTTTCACTCGAAGCCAGGTGTCGCAGGGATGTCCTTCACTGCTATGAGATTCAGTGCTGCCTCAGGGTCTCCGGTGCCGCTGGCCACCTCTCGTACTGAAGATACAAAGAAGTTGTTGAGTTCATCGGGTTCGACCATAACTCTGGGCTGATTTGGAGATGTTTCCTTTTTGATGACTGACCACTGACCAGGCTGCTTTACATTTGTTGTCAGATGACTCAATGCAATCCGCCATAAGTTGTTGTTTGACTCTTCTAACTAGTATAGCGGCGTCTAAACTCTGCGTCTAAAAGTCTTTCTTTGTTTGAGGTGTTCGAAAACTTTTGTAGCGATCATGTAAAACCATTAAAATGTTTTTGCAATGCCTTAGGTCACTTGTATACCACTCTGCACTCTTTCTTGCTTAGGGGGTGTTGATTTTCTTAATTATTGGGAAACAATGATCATATTCCTGGTTTAATAACTTGAAGAAGTTATCAAACACACTTTCTGCATCAAGCCCATTGGTGTTTGTTGTAACAGCCGAACAGTCGACCTCGCTGAGATGGTGGGTGAAGTTTTCCATGCGTCTTTTGGTAACACAGCGCATATATATAGGCAGGGAGTCAGAATCGATGAGGTTACGGAGGTACATGTATGCTGCCTTTCTTCTTATGCCTGGGCAGCAATAAAAAACACTGGCATTTTTTTACCTGAAGCCACAAGTGTTAGTGTTATCATAAAACGGAGAATTCCATTAAACTTCCTGTAACAGGGTAAAATTGACACCTAAAGTGCTCTTTGGGAGGGGGAGAGGACATTTTCTCACAACAGTGAAGTTTTAAGTTATGAAAACAATATTTGTGTACCAATATCAATTGAACTTGGTATTAACATCTGTGACACCGCACTTAACATGTGTAATAATAAGCAAAATCCAATCAGCTAAACCAAGATGGTGTGGAAAAATCGTTTCACTTTTAGTGGAGCAATTTTCCTGGTTAACGAACTTAACCTAGAGAGAGTTTTACAAAAGAAACATGAAAACCAGACAACTTGTAGAGTGGTCATACCCATATACAAGGTCATCATAAATAATGGTGGGGTTAAAACATAATCAAAATAAAAACTAAAATACTTACACTTTAGTTTTTTTAAATGCTTACTTCAAACATTTTTTTTCATATGTAATAAGTTTTTGTATAACTGCCATAAGCCGATCGGCAAGTGTACAATCAACTGAAGTTCTTCCCAAACCTTCAGTGACGGTTGCCATCGTTCTATAGATCCTGTACTTTAAGTGATTTAGGTCTCAAAATCTTTCTCCACAAACAATGTTCTTCTCATACAAGAAAAAGTCTTCTTACTCTGGTTACACTAAGTATAGTTCGTCATACTTGACACATACCCACAAAATGAAAAAAGACTTAACTACACACACTAGGCAAATTATTTACACAAGCACACATTATTTGCTGCGACAGTCACATTGAGAAGTAGAGCATCAAGTGGAAGTATGAATATAATATAATATATAATATAATATATATATCATCAGTCTCAGATAGCCAATATTATATTGTACGCACTGCCTCCTTGTGTCCTGCGGAAAATGCAAGCTTAGCCAGTGGTATTAGAGCAGTATAGATCATAAATAATACAAAAAAAGGAAGCTACCTTCCATCACTACGACACCCCACTCCATTCCACGTCCACTCAGCTACGTCAGTTGATTGTGCTGTCGTTACATACTAATACTCCCTTTGTCCATGTCTATCATAATGGTTTGACCATAATTGTAGGATCAATGAATTACTCTGCCTATCTCCTCTTTATGCTCCCTTATAACAGGAAATTTACAAAAAACTAAAACAATGCTAATTGTGTATTAATACACTTACTGTTCATAAAACAATTCATTCCAACCAATGGAGGGGGAGATTTACCCCCACCACATATATATGGCACCGCCAACCCGTCTTCAGACTTAGTAGGCCCTGTCCAGAACAAATTTTAAAATAGAAACTAATCCCTAACCCATTCACTGCTGCTAGTTGTACAGCTAATAAACAAAAAACCTTACTGGGTTATTTCTTAAGCTTTTGCGGCCGTTGTCATCACTATGATATAAGGCTTCCGGTTTACACCGCGTACCATGAATTACAAATACTGCTAGACAATTTAACCAGCCAATCAACAAGCTACTTAGGATTACTCTCCACAGCGAAGTTGAAACGTCTAGCAGTACTTGTAATTCAACTGTGACGCGGTGTAAACCGGAGGCCCTAGATCTTAGTAAATAAATCTTACTTGCTTATTTCTTAGCCTATATCCTAGTGTATAACAAACTTGCTGTTGACTATAGCACTTCACTGGACATTTGAACAAGCAACAGGTCATTTCATAAAAGCACTAGATGTGCATAGCTTCTATTTTGAAATCAGGTAAACATCATAACTTTAAAAGCTTGACAACTATCCTATCTTTTTTCGCCCGATGACGAGATACAACCTGATAATTGACTGTAGTTGACTTTAATGAATGTAGGCAAATATTTAAATCTGAAGGCAACTCCGAGAAATTGAGAACAGTGGATTCCTTGTGACTTCAGTCCTTCACCTTTCCCTGCACAAACAAGAACTTTTAAAACTCAAAAGTTGAAACCAAAACCATAACCTTATCTGACAATTTAAATTCTACACCAAAACAGAAACAAAACCAAAGTCACGCAAAACAACAATCTCACAGACCTCTGAGATTGACCACTTTTCGACTGACACTATCACTGCACCCCTGTTAACACTGAAGCCTGGCCAATTTTTTTATGACAGTTTACCGTCGTTTTAGTTTATTTCACTTATGTAGAGACTTTCAAAAACACCCTCTATTGCAATGTCTGATTAGAAATTTAATAAACCAAAAAACAACAAAACCTAATTTTCTATAAAAAACGAAAAGTAGCAAAACAGGTGTTTTGCGCAATCTATATTTAAACTCCCTTATGCCGTCAATTTCCACCCATGCCGGTCACCGAGGTAAGCCCTCTACATCACTAAACCTGTAAACCAGTTTTAAGTTAGCTTAATATGGATCGCCCTTGCTGCAGGATTCGAACCTGCAACAACCGCGTGACCTAAATTGCCAGCTCGTCACTTAAATGCCTTAGACCACGCGGCCATTCTCACACCCAGTAGGGCTGTCGTCTGAGAGAGATATATATGCTTTATTACATCAGCGTAGGGCTTAGAAATAGTGTCAACAATGATATCATTTAAAAACAAATAACAAGAATTAAAATAAATAAATGACCTATGATAAAGTGTATAAAATGTTTATGATGTGTTGCCAAGGTGCCTTCTCCTGCATCGGATAATGAACTTCTCCATGTTGTAGATAGGATCCTCAGCCATCCACTGTTGTAGTCTTCTCTTAAGTGTCTTTGCATTTGATTTCTGCTGGAAGCATATTGAACAAAGCAGCTCCGGCATACGATGGCTTCTTGGAGAATCTTGCTGTCTTGTGGGCTGGAAGGTTGTAGTCAGCGCCACCCCTTGTGTTGTGTCCATGAACATCAGCATTTTTCAGCAGTCTCTGGACCAGAAGAGAAGATGATGACTTCACAAATGTAGATAGCTGCTACTGGTACCGGTAAGACTTTGAAGGTTTTGAAAACTTCTCTGCAGCTGTCTTGTTGTTGCAGACCTCCCAAAATCCTCACTGCGCGCTTCTGAAGAACAAAGAAGAACTCACTGGATGTTTTCTTTGGTGGAGTTCCCCAAGAGGGCTACCCCATATTATATCTGATGATGGATTCTACAAGTGCGTGAAATGTTGCTAGCGTAGCATCGGAAGTTGCAACGCTGTCAATTCTTCTCAGTGCAAATATTGAAGAGCTACGCCTTTGACAGAGCTGACTGACAAGGACGTCCCAGCGAAGCTCTTGATCTATAGTCAGTCCAAAATGTTTTGTGAACTCAATTGGCTGAATGATAAGGGGACAAGTTATGTCATTTTTATGCTTTCCAAATATTACCTGCTGAGTCTTACTCTCAGTAAAAACAAGGTCGTTATTGGCACAGTACTACTCCATGGCTTTACTGATCGATATGATTTGTTTATCTCCAAAGCCTAAAATTCCTTATTTCTGTTCAGAAGTACTGAGTCATCTGTACACATTGCAGTATGACTGTAAGTACTCATGTAATTAGGCAGATCAACAGAGAATAGCGCAAAAAGTACCTGGCCCAGCACGGAGCCTTGAGGGACACTTCTAGAGATGTCCACGAGCTCTGACTTGATTTTGCTAGTTTTCCCTCTAATGGTATTATCATTCACTTTAAAATCAATAGTATTACTAATTTCAACTAGTTGACGTCTGCCGGTGAGGTAAGATTTGAACCATTCTAGCGCAGCATCCTCGATGCTGAATGTTCGAAGTTTTTCCAAAATTAGCTGGTGGTCGAGCCAATCAAACGCCTTGCTAAGGTCTAAGAAGGCTGCGCTGACTGTGTTCCTACTCTCCAAGGAATCCACGATGTGCTCAATCGTACAATTTCCGTAGCTGCAGTGATGGTAGACCTGCCCGGTAAATCCCCATATGTTGTCCCTTAGGTATTAGATTGTTCTGGCAGAGATGCTTTATTTGCAGACGGATCAGCACTTCTTTTTCCAGCACCTTAGAGAAAAATTAGGAACCAGGGATATTGGTCTGTGTATATAGTTACCCACGTCCTCCTTTTTGCCCTTCTTATAGAGTGGATACACTTGCGATCTTTAGGTTGGTGGGGACGATAGCTGTACTTAGAGACTTAGCAAAGTTCCTCTTCACAGAACTTAACAAGTCTGAAGGAATTGTCGTCGACGCGGAAGAGGATGAAAAAGGCTTTAAATTTTGTATGATAGCTCGGACCTCTTCATTAGTTGCTAGAAGGAATAAAATTAATACATTTTCGGCGTCTGGCTTGAATAAGTGGTAATTGGTTTTGTGTGAGCTGTTGGGTTTTAGTGTTTGGTCAGCAATAGATATAAATTACTCGTTGAAATATTCAGCTACCATATTGGGATTCTCAATTAATTTGTCATTCACTAACAGCTTCCACGTGATTTCCTTTGGCTCCTCATGCGCTTTTCTCTCTGCATTAACGATGCTCCACATAGCCTTGCTACACGTGGGTAAGGTCAGGTATGTACTAGAATACATACCTTTAAGGCGCTGGCTGTGATAATGACCCGACCAACTCATGTAGAATCGGTCGGTAGCGAATTCATGTTCAGCCAATATTATTTACCGCACTGCCAGAAAAGCGTTGTACTGTTTGGCTATGAATAGTTCCTTATTTCACTAATCGCATTTTAAATTAGTCTGTTCCAAACCCGGCGAGAAGTCCCGTTCACTCGCTGATTTTCCTGGCAACAGTCTCCGGTTGGTACTCCCACGAAGCTAGCAAGCATGAGACTGGCAAATGTTCACCGCGGGCACAGTGTAGTTACTAGTTCGCTGAAGTAGTTAGTTGAAGTTATTTACATCAGGATAAATCATTATTTAATAATTACTTACTTAAATTTTTGTTAATACGTTTAAAAATGACAGAGGTCCTAGAACTGAACCAAGCTCAACGCTAGTTTCTCATATTGCTCAGTAGTCTTAAGCCGGGTTTACACCGGAGTTGCAGACCAAATATTGCAGATGTTTGTTGACGATGAGTGTCACCGATACAATCCAGCAAAACGTCGACGTTTCCTTTACGATAGTTGTCGGCAACAGCATTTAAAATATGTACATACTTCGGTTCTCTTAGAATGTCGAGAGTGAAGGATGTTGTGCTGCACAGCAGTTTGCTGCAACAGGTATTGCGATCAGGAGCAAAGGCCTGTCGGCAACAGTCTCTCCAGGCGCAGCAACACGGAGTCGCCGATGTTTTACAGCATTCTTTGATCTTTGCCGACTCTCGAAACAGAATTCGTGTTGCCAAACACCGAAATCTGTTACCGACATCAGGTATTGCTGGCATAAAACTACAGTTTTGTATTTGTCGGCGAAATTGGTTGGCAACTCGTGTATGCAACTGGACAACTGGCTTTACAATGCGACTTTCCCTTCTTGCGTTGTGCAGTTCTTCTACATTGTTAACGCGACTAATACCCTTTTAAACAGGAATAATCTGCCTACAGATGGTCAAACGGAAAAGAAACGAGCCTATAGACTGAATTAAGTAATATTGTTTTTAGACAAAAACCATAATGTCAATACTTTAAATTTTAAAACATGTTTTCTAGAAGGTTGAATTTTTTTACTAACTACTTAAATTTGATTATTTGAAGTTTGTTGTAGGCGATAGTAGAACTTCTGAGGTTGAAAATTTATTATTACAGGCGTTTTCAAAATTTCTTTAGTGAACGAGAAGAACCCTACGTTTTGGTATCTGGAATATGATCCCATCTTCAGGTGAAAAGTATAACCTAAAACTTAAAGCAACACATTAGGAAATTAACTAGCCTAAAAGTAATCAGCGTAAGCTGACCATTCATCCACAACCAAACAACAAGGGGTTTCTCTTCTGGGCTTGTTGTTGTTGATTTTTCTAGACAATTATTATTTGATTTTAAAACAACTATAGCATAGACAACACTACAACGTGCACAACCACGTTACTAACCAAAATATAATTAACAAACAATTAGAAGTCAAGCACGTTCACGGCCAGTGATGACAGCTGTTGCCTACCGACTCACTCAATACACTTCAATTCAACATACTCTCAAAGTATTCTTGATCAACAAAACACTATGGAGAACTTCCGTAATAATATTTCAATCTCAGGTAAAAGTATCGTTATCAACTCACCAGTTGTGCAGTATTATGTTTGCTATACATGTTAAGTCTTTTTCTTCGTACGAAACAAACACTTTAATATTCGTAATCCAGATGATCTGTGAGCTGGGCAATCGAGCTTTTATTATAAGCGTAGACATGTAGCCGTACACGGTGTTTCCATGAGTTATGAATCTGGTTCTTTTTGTTCTGTCTCTTTTTTCGAACGTCTTATAGGGGTAGCGATGGGTAAAAAACTTATGAAAATCCCATGTGGTGTCTAAATCTGAAAACATGAAACATAGATAATGTTGTTATAAATGCAATTGAAATTAGGATAAATTAAATGAAGGTTAAAACTAATGTGAACTATGTAGCCAACTGGGACCTGATGTTAACGGAGACAGGTTTTCAATAATTGGCAAATCCAATTGTTTGGATTAGATAGACATTAGACAATACCGCCATCTATGCCAGTAACTAGTGACTTTTGACGCAATCAATCCAGCAGAGCTGGTCAAAGATGAAGAAGGAGGTAATTATCAGGTAAACAAGTAATTGTACTTCAAAAACACTAGGGTAGGCCTAAGTATGCTAAGTCTCGTTTCAGGATGAGCGGAAGGGGAGCTGTGTAATGAACAGTGAATCTAAAAGGGCTCTTGGGTGCAACCCTCCCAAACGAACTGCAATCGCCATTTTGTGTGTGCATAAGTACAGTGTAAAACCTCTCTAGCTAGTAAACCCAAATTAACAAACGCGCAACCATTCAGATTTGCCGTAGAAAGCATGTGTACCCACGTCGCTTCTGTACGGGTACATGGGAGAAGTGGTAGACACCGCTGAGGGTGCTGTGTGACTAGCTGTTTACCCGTGCTTCGCTACGGATACAAAATGTTACATATCATCATGACTGTGAGATTGACTTTATATTAGTACAGTACTCTTTGAGAAGAAAACAGGAAATTTTTGTAGAGAGGGCTCTAAAGTCTAAAGCTCTAACCTTGCCTGTTGTACAACATTTGTTTAGCAATAAAGTCCTTTGTTATTGTTATAAAATATTGACAGCTTCCATACTTAGGGCCCCTTTCAGTTTTTTGCCCCTAACCAGTAGCGTAGCCAAGATTTTGGAATTGAGGTAGGGGGGTTTCTAGCATTGATTTTAAATGTACATTTAAAGTCAATGGTTTCTAGTTTCACGAAGTAATTGTTATGCGAGAAAACTACTCCCAGGTGGCCTTGGGGTATGGAGTACCTCCACTCCCTTAAAAGAGAAGATACAGAACACAGACATGCAGGTTAGCCAGAAGTTGAATCTATGCTGTGCCTGCCAAAAAGTTGGGGAAACACTTCGGAGTTGAAGCCGGAGGTATTTGTGGTCGGCACTAAATAAACCAGCACAACGAGAATTTGGGGAAACTGGCCCTTAATGCCGAACTTATAACTCGTGATCAAACCTCAGCGATTGCAATAAAATTATTTTATTTTCCTCTCGCTCATGCCCTTGAGCCAGCGCAATCAACCCCCCACCCCACTACCTGCACGGGGTAGCTGGGGGTTGGATGGGTGGCGGTTCTATATTCTCACAACATCTACTGCTATACTAATTGCTAATTTACCTGTACTCTTATCACAAATTTTGTCTTCACTTAGCCCTGTTGATGCTGGGACAGTCCTGAATCTGTAAAATCCTACATCATTGCTTGCATAGATTATTGTCGACCACTGGACATTAGTGCGATCTTCAAAGAGTGGATTGCATATTACGGCAACCATAACTGGATGATCCTCTCCAGGCTTAGGAGCCGTGTACACGCTTACAGCAATGCCTCTAAAAGTTTTTTTGTTGATAATTTCTGAAACGGTTTGAATAAAATAATGTTTTGGACTTTTAATGGAAACTACGCAAAATCTTTTATGAAAATTATGGGTTTTTGGTTGGAAAAAGAAGGTGTATTTATGTTAATTCATAACCATCGACACTGTGTAATTCGGTTTGAGCCGCCTTCAGTAAAAACATAACATAAAACGTATAAAACTATAACTAAAAACGTTAAACCCACAAAACTTCTGTGTTAAGCCCTTTTAAAATATTTTTAGCGTAAGTGGGTTTTTCTTACCTATACAATATTTTTTACCTTGTTAGATATAGAGAAGATTGTTAAATACAAAAGTTGTAAATAGTTTTGTTCTACAAACTTTTCATCAAATTCAAGATCTGACAGTAAATCTAGCTTCTACCAATTTATTGTATTTATTTAGTTCAATAAATTCGGCAATCGCCAATTTACAATAATAATTTTACACTTGTCTAAGATTTTTAAGTCGATGAAAGTGTAAAGGCTTATATGGGCGAGTTTCACTCGACGTAACTCCCTCCCTCCCTCCTTAAACAATATTTGGAATTCAAATTTTGTAAAACCCCGCCTTATTGCACATCTACACCATGCAAAATACCTCTATGCCAAATTGCATCATTCTAGGCTGTATAGTTTGTGAGAGAAAGTAATTATATTTATCTATCAGTCAGTAACTCTTAAATATACAGGGTGTCAATTAAGTCTGGAGGCGGTTTAATACATTTTCAACGGCACAGGCTAAACGCATCAAACTGAAACTGTACAGACCTTTTTTAAGGACTACATAAACTTCTTTTTACGTAGTTGTTGGCCTCATGGCACCAGTGCTGGGGTTGGTAGAATGGATTTTGCAGATGGCTATAAAATATTGTGTATCGATTCAATACAAGTTGAAACGGTATTTTCTCAACATAACCAATGCCGCAAACCGCATTTCGGAGAAATTGTTCAATCAAAAACTACTGTATTGCCGTTCAAAGTTTTAACGGCAATAACTTTTGGTGGAATAGTCCATTAAAAATTCAGTTTGTAGCATTGTTTTCGGTCGAAAATATCTATTAAACAGTAGGCTATGCAGCTCGCTGCAGTTTTTTTGCATTCGGCAAAACCCTGTACTTCCTGGAGTCTGTTAAGAGTTGTTTGTTTTTACATTGTTTTAAACTTTAAACATTTAAGTTGCATACCGTTAAAAAGGTAGGCCTATTTTGTACAAAAAACAATGCTGTAAACTGAATGTTTAATAAACTATCCTGTCAAAATTAGTGTCGTTAAAACTTTTAATTTTTGAAAGGTTGGTCATCGGACCAACAACTACTGCGTATGTAAAAAAATATGAGTAGTTTATCGTCCCGAGAAAGGAATTGTAAAGGTTTTGTTCGTTGTCTTTTTTTTAGCACCGTTAAATGTTATAAAACAGCCTCTAGACTAAATTGACACCCTGTATAATAGAAGATGAATTTACTCCTGTAGTGTTTGGCCTTCTCTGGATGTGGTTTCTACACGTTCCCGCAAGTGTGTTCAGTTACACTTAACACATTTACTCCGTCGGATGCCCACGAGAACTTGGCATTTACATAAAAACAAATGAAGTTATTAATTTGTTCCATGAAACTCGCAGTTAACATGTTAAATTTTAAACTTTAACTAACGAAAATGTAAGTATAGATTCGCAACTGCCTTGCGACTACCGACAATCAACGCTAACTACAAAGCCGGTTTGATCTGGTTGGTTAGCTACAAGCTATGTAAGCTAATAAATACTAACCGGTAGAGGTTTTTGTTCCACAGTCAGCGCTGTGGTATTGTCGAGTGCACAGGCAAACTGGATTTAAGATCGAGTTTGCCAGCATTGCTTGGTTGTCGGTTCTTACGCACGTTCCATGCGAATAGCAATCACCTATGCATGGCCTAGAGTAATTCTTTACACAAATATCATTGGCGTTAACAAAGTACAGGTCTCCAAGCATATAATTACATTCTGCTTTTCCAGAGAACCCTCCATCATCACAAACACCACAAAACGGCTCTGGCGAAAGGCTACAATCCCTCATAACAGTACAGGCTTGTAAGGCGACTGGAAAGACCATATTATTCATGTACAGAGCAAAACCAAATATCAAACTGACTCCCATCACTATTCCTGACTTTTTAATCAGCTAAAATATATTATGAGGTTATTTAATTACCAACAATAGTTACTAAGAATAACGATAGATAAGTTTACACTTATTGAGCAGATAGCGTCACCAATAGAATTATTATTAATGGGTTATGTCAGTAAACTATGGACAACATCAAACATATGGCTTTGTTTATTAAAAGGTATTCTAAAAGTCTGTTTGAGTCAGAAAGTAACCTTTGAGCACTATATTAGTATACTTTTTTTTAAATATAACTACCAATGTATATCAATAAAATGCTTACAATGTCTGTAACGGAAAATACTTCTATTTATTATACAGTATAAGTTGTTTAAAAAGTATCCCCCACCCAAACTTAAATTTGGAAAGGGAAGCCGTTTTGAAACTCCCCAAGGAAAGTCCTGAAGTTTATTTCGACGTACTTTGTGCTAATGTTTACCCAAAACGAGGGACCGGCCTCCTAAATTAAAAAAATACAAACACCCTTCTTGTGGCCCCTCAAAAAAGGTAATTTTTAGTTTGTACTCAAACTCAACAATGGCAAAGTCTACTTTCTGTTGCCCGGTTGTTAATTTAGACCCTTTTTTAATTACATGTGGCTGGTTGTATTTTCTTCATGTTTATTGTGATTGCTGTAGGTGGTCCGAGTGTCCGGACTGAATTATGGTTGTGTGTATCAGTTCTGAGTCTAGGTTTGAGCATACCTTATAGTCTATTGACTCAGAGGATTCAGATGTAATTCTTGTAGATAGAATGTTCATTCTTGCTATTCCATATGTGGTGAGAAGTTCCTGTGGTTTGGTGTTGTCATTGTTAGTAGTCAGGTTGTCGACATTATGATGGTGTCTCTTTTAGTTTTAATTTCAATGAGGGCGGTTTCACATATTAGTTCAGTGTTGTTTTTGCTGACTTACGTGGGCATACCCCGCCACTTCGCCTTTGAGGTGTGCAATAATTCTGGAATTCAGGAGTGGTCTTCAAGGGTGGCTTTTGCTAGATTCTCTTGGGAGAAACCATGCTCTGTTAGTATACGAGGATCGGGGATTTCCTCATCAAGAAAGTGTTTCAGCCTGTCAATTTTGTTTGAGAGCCAGTTAATGTTTTGGTGAGTTACTTTAAGTTTGTGTATTTTATAATTTTAGAGAATTCGGGTTCTTAGAAAAATTGTGGTTTGTGTCTTGACTTGAGGCTTTGTTTTTGCTAAACAAGGTTGCTGGTTGTGATAGTATTTTTTTGTTCTGTTATTTTATTTATCTGATTATTTATGTCCAATATTTCTTTTTTAGTAAGATGCTTGTTGTAATTAATGTTTGTACTTAACTTCTTCTCTCTGTCTAATTTCTAAAAAAATATCATAAATGGGACTAATTCAAACTGTTTTTATCAGCCGGTCGATCTAAGCTAATGTCGTCAACCAGGTCTTTCTTTTCTGTGGGGGATTTCTTTCTGTGCTCTTACCGGGTTTGTTTCTTTTACTTTGGTTTCTTAGTTCATCTTTAAAAGGTTTTCTCAAGTTAGTTGTAACTGGGTCAGCAAGTTGCCATTATTAAATTCTGGTTTTAATCGGTAGGGGGCTGCATGGTAACCAGGGTTTGTTTGTTTCAATGGGTATGAAGTAAAGAGTTTTCTCTTTGGTTTTACAGTGAATGGTTTATTTTCAAGCACGCTCGCAATGTTTTCTTTGGATCTTGGATGTTTTCTTGTTCTTGTTTTCTTGGATGTGGATCTTGAGGCTTTATTTATCCAGGCGGTGATCCTGGTCCTAGATTAGGCTTACCGTCTAGTATGGGATTGGGATTGCCCGCACTTGTGTTTAGAGTAAGAGCGACCAGTCAGCCAAAGCGTTAGTAGTAGTCAGTGAGCCGGTTTACATGAAATCAATTATGCGGTCTAAGTCTATTCTTCAACTGCTTTGTCAAACGATACCGGTAGTTAATGGCCTCATTTATAATAACCATAATGCTATAGTTAATGCTCATGCTTGCTAGTGACCTTTTGTAAGTTCATTTAGTTAAGTTACTTTTGCGATTACTGTATCGTTCATCGTTAAATGATTCACTTGTACACTAAAGGATGGACTAAAAAAGATTATGCTAAAGACCTTGGTCTGCAGATTTGACCGAAGTTTTAAATGATCGAGTATCGATCTGTTAAACTTCGATCTTTTGAGCCCCCACCGGAAAAGTCACAACAACGTCAACTCAAAAGTAAAAAAAATAAAAACTTTTTTAACATTCGAGTAACCGTTCAGCAAATTACAACTGCTATGCAGGCTACTTGTAACATTATTAACAAAATATAAAGGCAAAACATTTTGTTTTAGTAGTTTTATTATAGACATACACGTCTTTTGTGTCCATATTTGATTTATAATGATGGTTAAATTTCTATAACTGTAATTCCTTTTCGTGCCATAGTTTTGGCTTGTATAATTCGTTACTTTATTAATGTGTGAAACTAAACCAGCCCCAGCTTAGGTCTGAAAGTTTTGTCTTTAAAATCAGAGTCCCCAAAGCAGATTTTCCTCCTTACTTTTACCGAAGGTA
This sequence comes from Matsumurasca onukii, assembly GCA_018831715.1. Classification (NCBI taxonomy): domain Eukaryota; kingdom Metazoa; phylum Arthropoda; class Insecta; order Hemiptera; family Cicadellidae; genus Matsumurasca; species Matsumurasca onukii. The sequence goes on from CM032062.1 coordinate 64,438,595, forward strand.
GGGCTCTGGTTAGAGTCAATTTTCTGCAAATTTGCATTAGCCAAGTCAAAGCAATTATTTTTAGGCTTACATACGGTTTAAAGCAGTGCCTGGCATGATTAGCGGTCTTATTGTAGTTGATCAGACTTAGCTAGTTTGTTAGTGGGTGATAAGGAAATGCAATTAACCTTCCAGAGGTCGCATCACGGAGGTTACCTCCGGGTGTATCTGTGTTCTTTAATCAAATCGCCTAAACAAGAGCCAAAAACCTGTGAATCCGTGTACCCTTCGGCTTTCTTTCTTAGAACAGGATAAAATATAATTTAGCCACTTACAGCTTCGATTTAGTTAGTTATTAACTGTTTATATTAGAGCCTGGAGGTAACTTCCATGATGCGCCTCCTCGCACTACGGAGCAACCCGGAGTTAACCTCCGTGTGCGACCCTGCTTGTAGCTGGTGAATTCATCGTATCATTATTTTTAGTTTTATAGTTTCCGAGTTTCATTTCACCAATTGCTTTTAATTAAAAAAAAATGATCATACAAATGCCATATTGTAAGAACAAAGATGTTTTGAAATTTTCACCAAGGTTTTAACCCACCTGGAAGTAACCTCCAGGTGCGCCCTCTCACGTTTTAAAATCCATGCCCTCTGGAAGGTTATGGACTCCTTGATAAATCTGACTAGGCTAGTTATCTGGGAGTTGCTTTTATAAATTGTCCCTACTTCTTAGGGAAACTAACTACAGAAAGCTTTAAAACTGTTGTTCTGATTACCACTGGTCCCATTATGAATTACAGTTAATTCTATCCAAGGCTTATTTGAGACATGGTTTTTGATTCTATCTTTTTTTTTGTTCATGAAAGTGAATCTGAAAGAAAATCAACGTCTTCGTGTGAAATTAAACCAATCATTCCTGAAATTGATCATCCTTGTTCCAGACACACTTCCACATCAGCTTTGAAAGAACTTTGCCGTACTAGTTGTGGGTGTCAGAAAGACACAGCGAGCTGATTTTTTAATCTGGCGTTATTAACACAAATCAACTTACACAGAGTTTTTCATTTGAATTAAATTTTATTTTCTAGGAATTCAAACTGCCAATAGTGTACTTAAACCGTGATATGGAAACAATAGTAGATGAAAATAACATTAAGAAAGAAAATCAAGCAGAAGAAGTTGATTTAAAGCCAATTTTCAAACAGGTAAGTTTGAGCACAACACATTTTTTACACCAGCCTCCAAGGCCAGACTCAAAAAGACCCGTGTCCGTGTAAGTCCTGAATTTATTCTCGATAAGCCCAACTAACAGCATCAATTTTTAAATTATTTTAATTAACAAAAAACTTCCAAATTGGTCTTTTGAAACATATACAATTTAGATTGTATGTTGAATCACTATGTAAAGTTATTGTTTGTATGATTTTTTATCAATTTGAAAATTGAACATGTTTGATACAGTTTTGACTCTTGGTAATAACAGCACATTAATTGCAGGCCCGCTTTTGACGTGCATTAGGGCCCTGGGTACAGGAAGTTCTGCTTATACTAAAAATGGCTGCACACTGCTAAATTTAAAATTAATTTATGTAGTCCTATTGCTTATTTATTTATACTAGTTTTGGTTCGGAGGGAGGTAACAAACAAACAATTGTAAACAAACTGAAAATTACTTTTATCTTATTTGCCTACAAGTACAGCATTATAATACATACTTTTTTTGGTAATACATAGCCTACAAACATCTAACTCAATTTTTTTAGTCCTCTAAAGTTTAACAGAGTTTACATTTAACATTTGTAGATATTTACAAAATAGGTCTCTTTCGAAGTTTGGTTTTAGCGAATGAGTCAATTATATCTTGAAAGTCAATGCTTAGAGTTATATCACTTTGCGTGCACAGCAACATTAGGCTATTAAGTTTTCCATCTTCCATTGTAGCTCTTTTTTCCGTCTTGATTCTCTTCAAGGCTGAAAAACTTCTCTCTGCTGAACAATTAGTAACTGGAAGAGTCAAATACAATCTTATGGCTACTTCCAAGTTTGGGAAAGTACTTTCCAAGCTGTTCTGTTTTATGTACATGTAGCAATCTTTTATTCCTGTCAAATTTTCAGCGTGCATGTACATCTTAAAATGTTGGCACTCTTGTACGAAATCCTCTTCATAAATGTCGTTAGAGTAGCACTGAGCAACTCTCTTTGCTTGTTTCCGTATATCTTAATCCTTTTTTTAGTTGTAGCTGCCAGAAAATTGCAAATCGCTTATTAAGACTTTCGTGAGTTATCCTTCTGGCTGTTGAGCTGTACAACTAGATGGTCAAAATGGGTTTGAATACTCCAGTTCTAAATTTATTTCTTGGATCCATCCATTTGTAATTTTAATCTCTACACTCATCATGAAAAGCGAACATTTTCTGGTCCTCTCAGGAAGGGCTACTTAAACCAGCAATCCCCTAGTGACTTCAAACTGTCAAAAAGCTTTTACTCGCTTCAAGAACAGCGACAAAGCCTCCAAATTTTTTGGTGCACTAAGCGGGTCTAGTTCTTCTTTTTGCACAGTTTTACTTACTCTATTAACTTCGTTGCAAAATGTCGTTCCAAATCAATGACAAAAGAACTGTTTGGAAGTTCTCTATGAAGGTTCCTAATTTTGAGCCTTCTCCTCTCTCAAACCTGCACTCTCTTATGCATCTCAAATCCCTGCATGATTTTTTTAAGCCCTTGTGCTGACAATCTTGTATCTGGTTTGAGTTGTGTCATTAATCAAATCTTGAGGGCATCTTTGATCTCTTTGATGACTGACCAAAGCACACTTTATAAAAATGTCTGTAGGCCTATCGGAGGTATAACTCTGTGGGGTAGGAGCCCACAATTTGTCCTGTCACAAAAGGGATTCTGCAGGCCTCCTGCCCATCTTTGGGCTACTTTACATAAACAGCGTAACTGAGTGCATTTTCAAATGTCAAGTCATCGTACAGGCTATCACTCTACTGAACATGGCCATTAACTCTCTCACACTTAAAGCACAGACTTGTTGTTATTGCATTCAGGTTGTGGAATGCACTTCTAAACAATATCAAAATTATCAAAAGTTGGGCTTGTTTCAGTGTGGAGGGTTAAGAGATTGATTGACAAAGGAGCAGTCAGCGGTTTGGTGAAACTGCGTGGTTTCTCGCGTGTGAATGTGTAGTAAAGACGTTTATTTAGTTCATTTAAAATATTGATTGTACTTTTCCATAATATAAGCTTTGATTTGTTCAATAATTCTGTATAAATACAATTGATTTATAAATTAGTAAAAGTTATTTCTTCATTTTGTTGTTGTCAGTTATTTAATATCATTTAGTTTAATATAATGAATGGTGGTCAACGATTCACTGTGATAATCATGTTAAAACGTGAAAATTGCATTTGATTCTGTGTAATAGTTTTGAGTATCAGTACGCTTGACGCAGTGGTTGCGTTAAGTGGAAGAGAGGACTTTATAGTCCTAACTTTACCACAATAAAGACTAATTTTATTTCATTTCATAATCGTCTGTTGCCAATCAGGAAAATGTTTTCTCTTACAGTTGAATGAGCTGCCCTTAAAAATGTTATTTATCTAGTGAAGTAAATTAAATTGTGAGTTATCAAAGGTTAAATTAGCAAATATTTGTGTAGGAAATCGAGGAAGAGGTGATTGCTGGTGATGACGATTGGAGAAACACTTCATTTAACAGCGATGAAATCGTTCAGGCCATAACAAAAACTGAAACCCATATAAAGAAAGAATTGGTAAGTTACAACAGTATCTTAGCCGGGAGAGGGGGGGGTCCAGTATCGTGAGCATGAACAACCAAGGGAGGGTCCCAGGGATATGAAATACTCGTACACACATGAAAAAAGGTAAACATACTTTTTTTGGCTTTTACAACTCAACAATGATGCCAAATACTCATGTAAGTAATGTTTTAAACTAAAAATGTCTGTCATAAAACTGTTTTCAAAAGCTTTGAATGTGTTTATACTTTATAGGTAAACTAGCTGAGAGTACCCGCACTTCGCCTCGAGGCTTTGTTAACATAGCTTTGTGTACATTTTAAGAACATTGCAAATAATTTGAAACAAAAAAAATACTTTCCTATATATCCTTAGAAAACCCATTTAGTTTGCCTGTAAGTTCAACATCTTTTCCTTATCAGTGTTGGCTACCTTGTAAGAGTCATAGTTACTCCCGCTGTTCCGCCCTATGTGTTGGCCATGTGTATAAGCCACATTCCTGTAAGGTTTCAATAAAATTGGTCCAGTGGTATTTGCGTGATTGAGGAACAGAGACACACCATCTCATTTTTATATTAGTAAGGATAGCGAAATCAGAATAGTTGTGAATGTACGTAGGTACATAAAAAGTATCGGAATCGGTCAATGGCAAGGTGGGAAGCAAATAATTCAGATTTTACCGATAGAGGCTGAAAGCCCAACTCTTCCTGAGTTCAGTGCAACTCGGTGCCAGTCTGAGAGGCTGTGAAGAGGAGCTGTATGCTTAAAAGTAGTTTTGTTCTGCTTCGCTTTGTTTTGATGGTTTAATTAAATGGGCAAAGCTCAGCTGTGAAGGTTTTGCTTTTTTCTCGGTAAGAACGCCAGAAACGGTTGCAATTATCAAAAAAGCTTACAAAGACAATGTTTGAGCAAAACCAGAATAAAACTATTATTTTTCCCATTCAAGATGCATGTCGATTGAAGACAAGCCTCGTCCTGACCTACCTTCAAATTCTCGGACTGGTGAAATTGTTCAGAAAAACTTCAATATTACAAGAAGACCTTTCGAGGACCATTGGGAATGCTTACATGGAGTGTGTTAAAATCGATGAAGGAATTTCAACACACTCCAGACCTAAATTTTGGCGATATGGAGACTGGTTTTCATCGCGGACAATGTGCCTGCCCACGTAGCCATCTCAGTGCGCTAGCTGGCCAATACCAGCATGGCTACCCTTCCCCCACGCCCATACTGCCAACTTGTCCCACGCTGACTTTTTTATGTTCCCCATAGTGAAAATTACATAAAAGATCAGCGCATGACCTAAAAAATGAAGGAGGAAAAGGCAACGAGGATAGCGGCAGGCATTCAGACTAAGGGGTATGAGGGGTGCTTAAAACCATGGGAGCATCGAATGAACAAATGCATTACACTAAATGGGGAGTATACTGAAGGTATACATGTAAATTAGTAAAACAAATAATAAAACATATTTTTATAATGAAATTTCCGCTATTTTGGGTACCCTGCATTCTAGTCAGACTTATCAAAAAATATCTAAGGATGAAAATACATACAGTAGTTAATAAAAAGACGTTACATAGTGAACGTGTAAGTTTATGGTTAATCCAGATCTCCTGTTAACTGTTGAACTTTGCCCAAGAATTCAAAATATTGGTTTCTTAGACAGAGTACTTCTCAAAAACAAAATCTTTTCCCAATGTGTTTTGCAAGACCTGCAGGTCTTTCTCAACAATATAAGCCATTTAACCCTTTGCGGACGGATGTCGACCAGGAGTCGACAAATGTAAGTATTACCAAAAGTTATATTGGTTACTAGTGGCGAGAGGCATTTTTGAGCTTAGGGAGGCGTTAAATCCCTTACACTAGTGACTAGAGGATTTTAAACCCATACGAGAGGATTTTATTGGAAATAAATGAGACCGCAAAAGGTTAAATTATGTAAATTAGTTCGGTAGAATTGGCTAACAAGGTGAAAATAATTTTCCAAAGAGTTTCTCAAATAAAAAAAATCAATTATTGCTTCTAGGTCTACTTTATTTAAAAACATTCTAACTTTAAAATAAATATATACCCAAAGTTCTGAGATTCTGGATATTTCTTGAAGAAGTTGTCAGTAATGTAGTAAAAGTTATAATGGTTTTTTATTGCTTTCTAAGACCAACATGATGACAAATCTTGGATTGTTCGACACATTAAATCTGAAGATGATTGTTTCCAAGAAACTAAACCAATCATCAAAGAGGTAAGTTCATTCAGAAGCTTAAAAGGTTCTGGAAATGAAGGGTCATTTTTTTCAATTGCCTGCTAACCACTGGTTAAGTTGTTTACAGTCTGCAATGTTTACATTTTCATACAAAGCTCAAAACACTTTAAAGCTATGGTTTCCTAGGAAGTGTATTCACCGCTAAATTACGGCAAGTATTGTAGCGGTGACGAACGGTGACGGTGGACGAACACAATATTTAAACAGATGTAGACAAAAAAACAATTTTTTTGACATGTTGTTTTTTAGTTGTCAAAGTTTATTTACGATGTAGTAATGAACAAGCTAGACTTTTTGACAACAAAACAAAATGTCACCTGTTGAGAAAAACCTAACTAGTTTTCACCGCTAACTTTACGTCCACCTTTTCTAGAAACCACTCTCATCTGATTGTATTGAAAACAAAACTCACCGTCATATTACGGTCGTGAATGTATGTAAGTCAACGCTTAGAAACCATAGCTTAATGAATTATTAAAGATAATTCAAGCATTAAAGGTGTTCTTTTTCCACTTTATTAAAATGAACATGTATATATTACGCAAAAATAGTTGAAATGCAAACTGTAACACTAAAATGTAAAATCAAAACCAAGTAAAACTTTAATTTAAAAAGTATTCAGCTTTCCTATTGGTTGGCTGCTGGTTAAATTTTAACCTCCGGTGAAAGCTGAATTGAAAAACAGCCCAAGAAGTGTGAACAGAAATTGACACAACTTGTTTATAGGCTTTTTAAATTTATAGATTCATTAAAATAGTTTTTTTGTTTCACCTTCTCTTTTAGGAGCCGCAAGACACCCTTTGTTTTAAACTTGAAGAATCTATGAATTACACTGAAGAAAGTGAGGTAAAACCTTTCACAATGGCTTGTGAAGACAATAAGATGTCAATGACTGCAATCAGATTTCCACAGTTGGGAGGTTTTCAGGTAGGTTGGACATAATTGTTTGAAAATGATTCCTGTAGATTGCTGTCACAAAGTACATAATATATAGAGGTGTACGAGATCTCAAGATCTAGACAAGACCTTTTTTCTCAACAAGAATCCGGTCTCAAAAAAAGCATTCTCAAAAAATTGGGGACGATAAAAAAAATTGAAACAGAAACAATTTGTAATACAGTGTTTGCTGTAAACTAAAAGATTCATTCCAAATATAAACATACTACTTAACCATTTCATGTCCAGTAGTGCCTGACAACTGAGGAGACTGAGACTGATGCATATTACGGTAAACAACGCTGTCAACGCCACAAAATATCCACATACACAACTAATCACCTAAGTCGATTAGTTTTGATATTTTTTACTGTTTTCTATATTGCAGTAGTCAGAACAACGGTTAAGTTCGAGAGTTTTGCCTTTCGATCTATTGCAAACATTACTATCTGATCATGTAATTCCATGTGTCGTCTGTCAGACTCAGATTAACAGTACTTTGTTTCGTCACTTGTCGTGCTACAAAATTATTAAATATGATGTAATTTATTGAGATTTTAGAATTACAATAAAGAAAATGGTTGTAAAACAAGTTTTAAATAGTAAACGATTCAATTTTCCACTACACAAACGGGAGAACGCTCATTTGTTATTATGTTTAGAACCTAACCTCATGATAGGATTTTTTAAACCGGGAATTTGGGACCGGATCAGTGCAAATGTCCAGGTACATTGAAGAGGTTTTGTGCTGACCACATAACAATTTTTTATGGATTAAAACATTTTAGTAGTTTTTACTCCATGTAATAAGTGGTGCCCAGAAAGGGTCCTGCGGCCACTATGCAGACACCTCTTAAATTCAAAAACATTTCATCCGCACCTTGCCATTCATCATCAGTTTAAATTTAATGAAAGAATTACGAGTAAATTGTATAAATCAAAATATAAAGAAGGTTATACTTAAACACAACATTACACAACACACAACATTTCAACTTTGAGATTTCATTTTATTTTAGCTACAAAAGCTTTACCACTAAAATAAAAATCAAATTTAAGATATAACCTTTGTCCCTAACCCTTTTCTCCTTTGTTAAGCTCAAAAATATTTTTGTAACAACAAATTTGCTAAATATATATATATTTTTTTCTTCTAACTTCATATATATAATTACTGTGTTAGTCTTTCGGTAACTTCAAGAGTCATCGAATAAACGCTGTATATATTACATGAAAGATTTACCCTTCTAAATTTTGTTATTTATAGGACCAAGAAGTTTTGGATAAAATGTTCAATGTCAAAGTAGAGTTAACACGACTGAAAGAAGAGGGTTTAGAAACTCAATCTACGTCGATAGATGAACGTACTGAGGTAACTATGGATATGTCTCTACTTTATAAAGTTCAAAAATTATCCAAGGAACCTATTTTAGTCTAAGCATCTTTATCTTTTAACTCCTTAGGTGAATTTTTCACCTTTTCTTAATTCCTGAGGGCTATTTCTTAAGTGGAACAATAAATGAGTATTGCAACAACAATGAATAGTAAAACAATATATAACACAAAGACTTACTTAGGGTTGCTAGAATTGTATAGTATAATAAGTCAACATAGCACCCTGGTTTGAAAACTTTAAGTGAAACCGGTCGCGGAAAATATGAAGTTTTTCAAACAGGGTGCTATGTTGACTTATTTGTTATACTATGTAATGTGTAAAATATTTAATAATTATCATAATGTAACATAAATATTTAGTGATATTCACTGTGCTGTCCATTATATTCAGTTTAATGTCAAATGTGCATACAATGAAGTTTGTTTTAATTTTGTTGACAATATCATAAGAATGCTTTATTGTCATTAAACATGAAATGCAATAGACATAGTCAGAGTTACAAAATTTTACAAATAATTGCTGAACATTAAAGTATCACAGTCAAAAAATTCTTGAATAGAGTACAGTGGATGGTTTAACAAACACTCTGCCAAACATACTTTGAATCTAGATATAAGCTCAATATTTCTTAATGCTAATGGTACCTTATTGAACATTTTAATACCTAGTATTTAGTGGCTTTACTTAGCCTACAATAAGGAACATCCAGTTTACCTTGATTCCTAGTATTATGCATATGTACATCGGACCTAACAATGAGACTAGGAATACTTGTCTTAATTTCTATTAAAACATTTAGAACAAATAAGCTATATACAGTTAAAACTTTTTCTTGAACAAAAAGAGGTTTACAGTGGTCTCTAAATTGTGCGCTCTTTTGAATGATCAAAATGTCACTCACCCCGCTTGAATTTCCCCACAGACATATGCCATACAGGATAATACTCTGAAAGAAGTTGTTATATGCTACTTTCAAGTAGGTTTTAGGTACATTAGTGCTTAAGGCCCTTAACAGATAAACTACCCTAGATAACTTATTACAAATGTAGTTTGTTTGTCCTTTCCAGGTAAGTTTTTTGTCTAGGACTACCCTAAGAAGTTTAACATCAAGCAATGTTTCAGTTGGATGTGGGCTGATCGGCCCTAATGTTTTATTAATAAAGATAATAAATAAATAAATATTTATTGCTATGGACAATAAAATTGTATGAGCAATTACAATGGAATTTAAAAACTAGAAACTAATGTAATAGTCCATAGTCTTCCAAATAATCATTGATGGAGTAATGTGTCTTACTAATTAGATATTTTTTTAATTTCTTTTGGAATTTCTTAAAGTTGTCTTCAAATTTAATTTCTTGAGGTAATTTGTTAATAAGTTTGATGGCGTTGAATTTTGAATGTTTTTCGTAAAAGGTTTTGTTATAAAATATATTTTCTAATAAATTTTTCGGCCTGATATTATAGGTTTTAATTTTGTAGTTTCAAGTGTAAAATATTGTGGATTTTCTCTGGCAAATTTTATTGTTTCAAAAATATATATGTCTGGAACGGTTAATAATTTATTTTGTTTAAATATTTCTTCACAAGATTCTCATTACACAAAATTTGCTAATTACTTTGTAGTTCAAATTATTTTTAACAAAAATTGACAAGCATAAACATTATTGACACTATTCATTTAGTTATTTAGTAAAAGTTATTTTGATATTGTACAAAACTATTTTAAAGCTTTATAGCCTTTAAGCTGGTTCTTTATTCTAGGCTCTCCTTCCGTTTATGATAGGCCTAGATAGCGGGCAGGCTAGAGTGGGGCATTTATGGCTTTGATAAAATAAAACTTTACACCCCTGTAAATTTGACTTGTCACAGAGTAATTATTTATTTGCATGGTCTCAACTAGCGTAGTTTCCAAAACAATTACTAAATATTCAAAACATGTAATGAAACAATTATGCGAAAGAAAATCACAAAACAGGGATACTTTCTTATTTATAATAGTGTAAGAAAAAACATAGCACCACTTATTATAAATGAAACAATTATTTGTTGTAAATCAAAATTTACTATGTTTTAGGTGAAAAATGAATGCTCTGTAAATCCAGAAGACCATACTGTTAAGAGGGAAAACACCACAGATTTTAAACGAGATCCTGAAGAATTGGTATGATTATTTTCAAACATATCTCAAATTATAGTTTGCTAAAGATGATAAACGGTTCTCTTAGTCTTTTAAATAATCTTGAATTCAAGGTCTTTCAACGGTTCTTTTATGTATATAGGAGCTGAACATTATTTGTCAGATAGTTACTTATAATACCGACTACCGTTATTACTTATTAGTTGCTTTATTACTAATGAAATTTGAAGACAAAAATGTTTGGACCGAACCGGTACTTGAAATCGGGTCTCCCGCTTGCGGCGGTTATGCTCACCACTACACCATCCGGCCCAACTTTTTCTGCCTTCAAATTTAGAGAAGTATTTGGAAGTATTAAAAGTATTACTTAGAAGTATTAGTTGCTTTAATACACTGCTAGCATAGGCGTAAACTGGGTGAAGAGTAGTCAGAAGTAACGGTCACTTCCCAATGTTAGACTTTTGTCTAACCCCAATTACTCAATGTTGTCATTAGGTTGGTAAGACCCTTGTGATTTCAGGGCTTGAAACTTTTGGTCTTGTCTTCATTTGCCCATATTAGCAACCTGACTCTCAAGTTGAGTGCATGAGCAATGGTCTGATTGATAGCTAAGAACTTCTTTCCAACGGATCCATAGTGCATCCGTTGCGGATTGGTATCCGGAGTACACCACTTCGGTGGCGCGGGTTCGATCCTCGCAGTCACCACTTACAACTTATAATGTGACTATATGGTCACGCTAGGTAAAGGTCGAGGTTGAGTGGTAGAGAGGACTTTGTAGTTGTAACTTCGCCTTGTTAAACAAGAGAAACTTTATTTGGTTTATTTTTTATTTCAACCAACGTTACCCATCACACGCTCAATCTTCTAGAGCTTGCATGGGCTTTCCCTTAACAAAACGTAAAAGAGCGCTCTTGGCGGTTACTTCAAGTTGGATTAAAACATTACTGAAAATGGCAAAACATCGTAATTCTTGACCAATGACATTTTTTATATATTATCAAAATAAAATACCTAGTTGAACTATTGCTTAACCCTTAATGCGAGCAGGCGCATCACTGAAGTTAGGCTCTGGTACAATGTGTTAAAAACTAACTACATCGAAGTTGTAGGTAAATTAGGTGTAAATTAGGTTATTTTTATTCCCAAGAAGAAGGGCGGAAGGTACACAGATTCACAGACTACTGTCTTGAGTTAAGATTATTTGGTTAACTAACGGAGATACGTCCAAAAATAACCTCCGTGATGCAGCCTGTGGAAGATCAAAGCCCATTGTATTAGAGAAGATTGTACCGGGCTCAAATCGAAACCTCACTTGTGCTGTGAAATAAACTTAATCAAATATTTTGGATTTTAACTTGGCTTGTCATAATAAAATAAAATAACACTTTGGGTCAACCGCAATGAAAAACAGTGTTTAAAGGCACAGAACATTTTGATTATTCTATGGTATTGTATAAAGAATAAATAAGAGACAAATAAAATAATTATATACATACGATAAAAATGATTTGAAACAAATACCATACTACCATTTGTTGTCATATTCAAAGTGGTTTTGTAATGTATGGTTTATCAAGTAATTTTTTAGTGTTTTCTAAATAAAACAAAGTTGTTAGTTGATCTAATAGCTATTGGGAGTTTGTTATATAATCTTTTCCTAGCCTGAAAAGGAAGTTTGTTAAAAATTTCATGTTAACGAGAATCAAATTTCACTATATACTCCTATTGCTAATTTCATACTTATGAAAAGATGCCAAATGTTGGATTTTTAAAATAAAACAATAATGTTTCAAATATGAAAAGGGAAGTAACAGTCAAAATAACTAGAGATAATAATATTTATAGTAAATTTCTAACCCTACAGACTTTGTTTGACCTGCCAACAAAAAACATATGCTTACTCCAGTTATTTAATATTTATCAGCTGTATACTTTGATACCTAACCTAACATAAAGCTATGGTTTCCTAGAAAAAAGTTCACCGCTACATTACGGTCGTAATATAGCGGTGAACATAACCGTGACGGTGGACGCAACACAATTTTAAATTTTAAACAGATGTAGACATAAACAACTTTTGATATGTTGTTTATTTTAGTTGTCAAATCTGATGAACGTATATAGTAATGAACAAGCAAGACTTTTGTTTACAAAACAATATGTGTCACCTGGCGAGAAAACTCTTAACTAGTTTTCACCGCTACTTTATGTCTACCGTTCTCTAGAAAGCCACTCTCATCTGATAACATTAAAAACAAAACTCACCGTCATATTACGGCCGTAATGTAGCGGTCACCGCTTTCTAGGAAACCATAACTTAACCTGGATTAATTTTTATATATTGAGAAGATAATATGACTACAACTGAAGAGTAAACAGTGAACATCTTATGAGCGGTGGTGAAAATATAGAAAACATTGAAAATGGTTCATCAAACCCCGTAAGAAAAGTTCATTAGAATGTTAATGTTGTTTTGAAAAGTAAAAACCAATAATAATAAAAATCAGTATCAAAAAATAACTCAACAAAATTAAACAAGAATAAAATAAACTAGTAATTTTTTATGAGTTGCTAGTAAAATACTTTCAAACACTTTTTTATTTGTGTCATTGGAATCAATCATGTTTTTTAAGTAAATTAGTTAAGTTCAGTCTAAAACTTGGTGTTTGATTTTCGACAATTGTTTCTAGGAATCTAACCAGATAACAACTAAAGTAGAAGATGCCGCTGACAACAGCTCAGGTGACGAGCACTTTCAAGTAGAACAAAGTTATTCTGAAGAAGAGGAACCTCCAAGCAAGAAGAAGAAAAGAAGCAGAGCAAGTAATATCAGCCAAAACCAGTGGAAAAGTGCAAAGGATGCTTTAACACAAAAATTTAAATATGAGATTATGAGTTTTCAAATTATTATACAAATGGTTTCTTAAAATTTGGATGCTGGATCTAATTGCAATAGTTGAAATTTCAAATAACACTTTCTTTCTAATTTAAAGGTTGTCCAAATGTCACTTAAGAATTTAGGTATAGTCCCTCTTGAGCCATTAGTAGTCCTAATGTTTCAATGTTTCTTTTAATTTTATATTTTTCTTGAAAGAATTGTTTGTTTGATCATAAATTTTCTTTTTTTTCTTCATGTACTTCTAAAGGTTGGAATTTATTCTCTTTCAAAACGGATCTGGGTCAAAATGTGCTTTCAATTGCTTTTCTGTTGATTGCCAAGATGTCGTCATTAATAGATCCATGATCAGCTAAACCTTCAATTTCTTCATAGACTTCATAACCTTTTTCTTTTAAGGCATTTGCCATCAAACTTCTTGATTGTATGATGTCTTTGGTTTCTTAAAAGGTCGCTGAATGGACATTTTCCAAGAATATGGGGTAAAGATTCAATTAGTAAGTCTCAGTGTTCTGACAATGGCGACACTGGTTCCCATTCTTGATCTGCTGTGGTTAGACCTTGTTGGTGCAACATCTCCACTAATTTTAGCATATCTTTGAACTGGCTGTTGAAAAATCTTCCTGTTGCATATATTAAGATTTATTTTTGGACATTCTTCGAATAGACACACACCTCTTCCTTTGTAAGGCAACCACACCATTTCTGAATTGCACATCTTGAAGTTTACCCCTCATACATCTGAGGAAACTTGAAGTTCAGAAGAATGATCTAAGTTAAGCTTCTTAAACAGTTCTCAATTCCTTTGGAAAGTTTCTGAGAAGGTTAATGTAGGGTTTTCACTTCTATTAAAAGGTTACAAATGTTTATGTGCTGTATGTATGGCCTCCCAATCCGCTTTGAACAGTCCCATACCTTTATATTTTTTGATGTATAAATCATAGAGTTAGGAAATGATGGTAGCTCCAATATTTCCTTCTTTAAAGTGCTGAACGATAACACATCAATATCATTGTGAAAATAGCTATTGATTTTGTTTAAGGGAGCTGTTTAAAGGGGTATATTAAAAATCGGCTAGATACATTTTTCAACATATATATCTTTTGATCTGTTTTAAGTAGGGTGACTGGGTAGTTTTTAATTTTTTCAATAATGAATTTCAAATATGAAAAGGGAAGTAACAGTCAAAATAACTAGAGATAATAATATTTATAGTAAATTTCTAACCCTACAGACTTTGTTTGACCTCCAACAAAAAACATATGCTTACCCAGTTATTTAATATTTATCAGCTGTATACTTTGATACCTAACCTAACATAAAGCTATGGTTTCTAGGTAAAGTTCACCGCTACATTACGTCGCATTATACGGTGAACATAACCGTGGACGGGACGAACACAATTTTAAATAAACAGATGTAGACATAAACAACTTTGATATGTTGTTTATTTTAGTTGTCAAATCTGATGTAATGATATAGTAATGAACAAGCAAGACTTTTGTTTACAAAACAATATTGTCACCAGAAAACCTTAACTAGTTTTCACCGCTACTTTATGTCTACCGCTCTCTAGAAAGCCACTCTCATCTGATAACATTAAAACAAAACTCACTGGCCATATTACGGCCGTAATGTAGCGGTCACCGCTTAGGAAACCATAACTTAACCTGATTAATTTTTATATATTGAGAAGATAATATGACTACAACTGAAGAGTAAACAGTGAACATCTTATGAGCGTGGTGAAAATATAGAAAACATTGAAAATGGTTCATCAAACCCGTAAGAAAAGTTCATTAGAATGTTAATGTTGTTTTGAAAAGTAAAAACCAATAATAATAAAAATCAGTATCAAAAAATAACTCAACAAAATTAAACAAGAATAAAATAAACTAGTAATTTTTTATGAGTTGCTAGTAAAATACTTTCAAACACTTTTATTTGTGTCATGGGAATCAATCATGTTTTTTAAGTAAATTAGTTAAGTTCAGTCTAAAACTTGGTGTTTGATTTTCGACAATTGTTTCTAGGAATCTAACCAGATAACAACTAAAGTAGAAGATGCCGCTGACAACAGCTCAGGTGACGAGCACTTCAAGTAGAACAAAGTTATTCTGAAGAAGAGGAACCTCCAAGCAAGAAGAAGAAAAGAAGCAGAGCAAGTAATATCAGCCAAAAACCAGTGGAAAAGACAATTCAGTGTGAGAAGTGTGAAATGCAGTTCGCCTACCCGTCTCAGTTGATACGCCACGAAGAGGCAGCTCACGAACGAGCTTTCCAGTTCCATTGTACCAAGTGTGCCAGAGGTTTCCGCAGCAGAGGTCAGTTGGTAACTCACGAGAGCACCAACTGCTATAAACTCAGACCCTTAACTTGCAAAGTGTGTAATAGAGGTTTCAGGTTCAAGCACGACCTAACAGCTCATACTGTCTCCAACTGTGGTAACAAGGAGTTGAGTCCATTTATTTGCGAGGTGTGCGGTAAAAAGTTTCTGAAAAATTTTGACTTGCAACGCCACATTCAAACCAAGTGTCAAACTTTAAGCCTTTTCAAATGTAAAATCTGTAATAAAGCGTATAAGGTTAAGCAAGGGCTAAGAGAACACGAAGAAAATAAGTGTGGAACTCTCAAGAGGTTTGTGTGTGGAAAGTGTGGCAAAGGGTTTAGGGTAAAGGCTTCCCTCGTAGTTCATGTAGCATCTGATTGTGTCATTTATGCTAAGTGAAATCCTCTGCTGACTGGTTGAAATGTTATAACGGACACTTTACAGCTTTTAGTGAACAAGAAGTATAACAGATACAGTTTTAATATCTAAGGTTTACACCGCCGCCACAGTTGAAATACAATTACTGCTAAACGCTCAACCTTCGCTGTGGAGAGTCATCCTCAGTAGCTGGTTGACTGGCTGAGACTGGATGGCCGGCCATGTCGCTCTTTATATACCCAAGCGGTGGTGGGTGGGGCTATCACCTGATTGGTCGAGGTGGGCGGAGCTTGTTGCTCGTTGTTGAACTGGATTGGCTGGTTTCAATAGGACTTCTGAAGAACTGGTTGCCAAGTTTTTGATAATTTGATGCTGTCTTTGTTAAAGTTGTCTTCATGTTTGATTATTTTATAGTTTTCTAATTTTCCTAGGATAATAGTGAGAAATTTTCGCCAAGACTTTGGTTTTGTCGAAATCAATTCTGTGTTTTGTCTTGTAGCTGTGTTCTGCTATTGCTGATTTTTTTATTTCTTCTTGTTTCGTGTGCTGTATGTGCTCTTGAAGTCTTGTAGAGATTAGCCGCTTCGTTTCACCAATATAGACTGAGCCGCAACTGCAAGGTATCTCATAAACTCCAGGTGTACAAAGATGGGGTCAGGATTGGTGCACTTTTCTTGGTCCCAGGTCTGGGTCTTTACCATGGCATTAATATCACATTTTCCCTAAGGAAATTCGATAATAACTATAAAACAATTGTAACCCCCTAAATCATGTGTCACAACTTCTTTTAAATACTGAATGAATTGATAATTACCATTCTAGCATATGCCTTAATATTTCTTAGGTTATTATAAAATTTGTTGAAAATATTTTTGATAGCACTTTATTAAATTAAGCTTAGTTAAATTATAATAGGTAGTAATTATTTTATTTAAACATTATATAATAGGTAGTTATATTGTTGTATTTAAAATTAAATGTTTTAAATGTATGTGATGTGTAGTGCTTGTGAGTTTTCCTCATACCTATTAAGATATTGTACTGAAATTTGTGGGTTATACATTTTGATTCCATCGTGGGGTTTCAAAAGTTTCAATTTAAAACATCCAAAATATTAAATTTCCAATAATGTTTTTCCAAAACTAATAAAGTTCCAATGTTGTTTTTCCAAAACTAATAAACCTAGTATCTTGATGGAACATTCAAGACAGTTTCAACAATTTGTACAATTATGGGAGCAGTCGTTCAAGTGTCGTTCAAGTCGATAATAAGCAAATGATGGCTCTACCCTTAGTATATTTTCTTTTGGAAACTATGGAAGAAGCTGAATACTCCAAAGTATTGGAAAAATTATCATCTGCATAAACTTATAGAATACCAGTGACTTTACAACAACACAAAATGTCAGATTTGAACTAGCAGTTATTAATGCAGCAACAACGAATATTGAAAAAATCGTTCCCGAATGTTTGTTCCGTCTGTGTCAAAATTTTTTCAGACGAATACAGTCAGAACAATTATAAGAGCTGTTCCTTCAAAGTTATAAAATCAATACGATGCGTTGCTTCAACATCTTGCTAAGACCCTTACTGTGCTCTTGTGAATGATCAAAATGTCACTCACCCTTGAATTTCCCCACAGACATATGCCATGGGATAATACTCTGAAAGAAGCTGTTATATGCTACTTTCAAGTAGGTTTTAGGTACGTTAGTGCTTAAGGCTTTTAACAGATAAACTTATTTACAAATGTAGTTTGTTTGTCCTTTCAGGTAAGTTTTTTGTCTAGGACTACCCTAAGAAGTTTAACATCAAGCAATGTTTCAGTTGGATGTGGGCTGATCGGCCCTAATGTTTTATTAATAAAGATAATTGATAGTGTTTTTCCTTGTTTAGTGAAAACCCATTAGCTTTGAACCATACAGAAGAGTGATCAAAAGAATCTTTACAGTCATTTATTAAATTATTTACATTGACATTTGAGTTACATAGAGTTGTATCATCTGCAAAACAAGTGACATTACAAGGAACATTACAGCTAATATCATTCATAATTATCACAAAGAGGAGAGGGCCTATTACAGAACCTTGGGGCCCCCAGCCTACATTTGAGCAATCTGAAAGAAGGCCGTTGACTGAGACTATTTGCCTTCTTTTATCCAAGTATGACTACAACAAGGACAGGGAAATTCCATTTACCCCATAGAAACTTAATTTGGAAACTAGTGTATTGTGGTCGACACAGTCAGCTTTACTGAGATCACACAAGGTGACCCCAGTAAGAAGCCTGTTTTCAAAATGGAAAGAATGCTATCAACCAATTGGGATACTGCATGGTGTGGACTCCTGAAGCCATACTGGGACGTTGAGAACAAGTTGTTTTGTTCAAAATGGTGGTATAGCTGTGATTGGATGATTCTTTCCAAGACTTTTCCTAAGACAGGTACCAGAGACACAGGTCTATAGATAGAAGGGAGATCTCTGTTTCCCTTTTTGAAAATTGGTACAACTTTAGACAACTTAAGCTTATTCGGAAACACTCCTTCAGAAAGACTGCTTTCTTGTTAAAGCAGAAGGTTAACGACACCAAAATGAGATTCACAATGAACTTGAGCAAAACACTTGACAGGCCATATATATCTTGGCTTTTTGAGCCTTTTAGACACTTAACATGACTCGGCACTTCCTCGCCTGACACTGTCTTCCACTGAAAACTCGGTGCAGAGATGGGGTTGTTGTTGAGAAGATCTACTGCAGCAGCTGTCTCACCTCCAGTCTCCTCCACCACCTCTCGGACTGATGTTATGAAGAACTTGTTGAACTCATTCGTTCGGGTCAATAGAAATCTGAGGTTGGGCCATTGCTGATTGTTCTTTCCGTATAAAACTCCAAGCCATCTTTCACTTATTTTCCGCCTTTTCAATGTTGTCAGCAATGTATTGTTTCTTTGATTCTCTGAGACATCTTCTGTACTGCCCACGATATTCGGATACAGCCTTGCGAGATTCTTCTGTGTTCAGACTTTTACGAGTATGTTGATCGGGAAGGGCCATGAGAATTTTCCTCCTTTCTCTAAGATCTTCATTGTACCAGTGCAACTTGTTCTGTTGTGAAGTTCTGAAATTCTTCTCAACTACGAGAGGAAAACAGCTTTCGTATCCTGTCTTCATGATTTCAAAAATATGTTGAAATTAGATATGGGTCGGTTCCAAAATTTTACCGGTTCCCGGTTCTCGGTTCTGAGAAAAATCGGTTCTCGGTTCTGTCGGTTCCGGTTCCGTTCGCGGCGATCTCTTGACTCCCGCTAACGCCCGCGGTGAAATCACGACTTCGATACCGTTCGCGGCGATCTCTTGACTCCCGCTAACGCCCGCGGTGAAATCACGACTTCGATACCGTTCGCGGCGATCTCCGACTCCCGCTAACGCCCGCGGTGAATTCACGACTTTGATATCGTTGCGGCGATCTCGACTCCCGCTAACGCCTGCGGTGAATTCACGACTTCGATATCGTTCGCGGCGATCTCTTGACTCCGCTAACGCCCGCGGTGAAATCACGACTTCGATACCGTTCGCGGCTATCTCTTGACTCCCGCTAACGCCCGTGGTGAAATCATGACTTCGATACTTTCGGCCGATTCTCGACCAAATTTCGAGCTTTACCGATCAGGTCGAGCCGAGTTCGAGTAGCGGTAAATACTCAAACTCGGACTCAATACATCGAGTACTCGCACACTAACCCAATGTGTTATTTCGCTATCGGGGCCGGTTGGAACCGACTTTGTCAATTTTCGGTTCTCGGTTCCAGAGTTCTCAGACCGAACCGAGACTCATCCTTAGTTGAAATTATCTTCAGCATTCAAGTCTTTAGTAAGGCCGGACCAATCTCCTTCGCTCTAATAATAGGCGTAATGTTCCATGCGCTTGTCTGTGATAGGCCTACTTAGAGATGTAGGTCTTGCGTCTATTGAAGTGGATGTACGCGGTTGCAGTTTATTGAAAAACACTGATGCACTATTTGAGAGTCCAAGCTGGCTAACAGATACCCTGTAGCTTCCGTGAGTGATGTCGGTGAGAACATTGTCCAAGACAGCATTATTTCTAGTTGGGTTGTGATTTGTGAAGTGGAGGTTATACTGTCGAAGAAGTCTGGCAAAATCCCACTGGTAAGGTTTTGAGTATGTTGATACCAAGTCAATGTTAAAATCACCTCCGATGACTAGGACGGACTTGGATTTATGAAGAAACTTTTACATTTCTTCAAACTTACACAGGAAAGTTTTTGGATCTCCATTTGGCGACCTATACACACCAACTATGGTTATGTTCCTAACCACTATGTTTATTGCTACAGATTCTTGATGGCTAAACAAAATTTGCTAATGTCTAATCCTTTGTAGTTCAAATTATTTTTAACAAAAATTGACGAGCATAAACATCATTGACACTATTAATTTGTAAAAGTTATTTTGATATTGTACAAAACTATTTAAAAGCTTTATAGCCTTTAAGCTGGTTCTTTATTCTAGGCTCTCCTTCCGTTTATGGTAGGCCTAGATAGCGGGGCAGGCTAGAGTGGGGCGTTTATGGCTTTGATAAAATAAAACTTTACCCCCCTGTAAATTTGACTTGTCACAAAGTAATTATTTATTTTGCATGGTCTCAACTAGCGTAGTTTCCAAAACAATTACTAAATATTCAAAAAATGTAATGAAACAATTATGCAAAAGAGAATCACAAAACAGGGATATTTATAATAGTGTAAGAAAAAACATAGCACCAATATTATAAATGAAACAATTATTTGTTGTAAATCAAAATTTACTATGTTTTAGGTGAAAAATGAATGTTCTGTAAATCCAGAAGACCATACTGTTAAGAGGGAAAACACCACAGATTTTAAACGAGATCCTGAAGAATTGGTATGATTATTTTCAAACATATCTCATATTATAGTTTGCTAAAGATGATAAACGGTTCTCTTAGTCTTTTAAATACCCTTGAATCCATGGTCTTTCAATGGTTCTTTTTATGTATACCGGGTAGCCACGATAAAGTGTCCTAAGCGGATTACAGGAGTACTATTAGAGCTAGAAAGATGAAACAAACTTTTCTATCTGGAAATGCGTACATGGAATTTCAGGAAAAGTATTTTTTAAGATTCTCAGTATACAGGGTGTGTCAATATTGAAACTCACGGGGTCAAAACTTCGAGATTTTTAAATACAAAGGTGGGTCATATTGTACATAGTTTTAATCAGAAGACAATTCTGACATTTTAGCAAAACAATTTTTTTGATATGTTAGCTATTACAAAGCTAGAGCTATGAACATGAGTGCGTAAGAAAGCTTTCACGGAGCGCCCTGTAGTTAAACTATAAATTCGATTGAAAATATAGAGTTTACGTATTATTTCTCGGAATTTGTGAGCTTTTAATGGTATGTAGTACAAGCATGTTTTCAAAACATGTCTAACCTCAAAATCTATGTAAACATTGTAGTTGCTATTATCATGAATAAGTCAAAATATTAAATGGTAAGATATAGCATATTGCATATCATTGTAAAGATAATTTAAATATGAACATGTTTTGTATAAAACATAACTTTTTTATCTTAATTCGTTTAAGGCTATAACAAAAACCAATTTTAACCTTGATTTTGCCTGTATTTTAGTAGTTTATATGGTCGTTTGACTTGCTTGGTACCTAATTTAAGACCACAGTTCTAATAAAATAGTTCTTCTTGGTAAAACTCATAAAATGACATAAAACAAACATAAATAAGAATATAACAATAATTGTTTGTAGCTGTTATAAAACAGAGTTGGGAGAAAACCAGTTATCGTGTTTATGTTATTAAGCACTTTGCAATATTTTATCTGCTGTGTTATATCAGCTGATTGATTTCTCAAGCTGTTGTATTGTTTGTATTTCAAATGAGTATTCATTTTATTTGACCGTAACAATGTAAAAAAATTTTAAATACAGTAAAATTGCTGAGAATTTTAAAATGCATATTTTATATACATCGATAAAAATGATTTGAAACAAATACCATACTACCATTTGTTGTCATATTCAAAGTGGTTTTGTAATGGATGGTTTATCAAGTAATTTTTTAGGGTTTTCTAAATAAAACAAATTTGTTAGTTAATCTAATAGCTATTGGGAGTTCATTACATATAATTTTTCCTAGCCTTTGTAAAATTTCATGTCAAAATAAATTTTTACTAATACTCCTTTTTGTTTGTTAAAAGATTTTTTATGAGATTAACTTGTTTGTATCACAAAATTTTAGGAAGCTCAAATTAAGTCAATAGACAAATACCTTGCACTTTATACCTGACCTGTTAGAATTATGAACAAACCATTATTGCTAATACTTATGAAAGATGCCAAATATTGGATTTTTAAAATAAAACAATAATGTTTCAAATATGAAAGGGAAGTAACAGTCAAAATAACTAGAGAGAATAATATTTATAGTAAATTAAATTTCTAACCCTACAGACTTTGTTTGACCTGCCAACAAAACACATATGCTTACTAAAGTTATTTAATATTTATCAGCTGTATGCTTTGATACCTAACCTAACATAAAGCTATGGTTTCTAAAAAAAGTTCACCGCTACATTCACGGTCGTAATATAGCGGTGAACACTCTTTTGACGGTGGGACTTACAATTTTAAATTTTAAACAGATGTAGACATAAACAACTTTTGATATGTTGTTTATTTTAGTTATCAAATCTGATGTACCGTTATATAGTAATGAACAAGCAAGACTTTTGTTTACAAAACAATATTGTGTCACCTGGCGAGAAAACTCTTAACTAGTTCACCGCATACTTTATGTCCACCGTTCTCTAGGAAGCCACTCTCATCTGATAACATTAAAAACTCACACCGTCATATTACGGCCGTAATGTAGCGGTCACCGCTTAAAACCATAGTTAACCTGGATTAATTTTATATATTGAGAAGATAATATGACTACAACTGAAAGGTAAACAGTGACATCTTATGGTGGTGAAAATATAGAAAACATTGAAAATGGTTCATCAAACCCGTAAGAAAGTTCATTGAATGTTAATGTTGTATTGAAAGAGTAAAACCAATAATAAAAAATCAGTATCAAAAAAATATCAACAAATTAAACAAGAATAAAATAAACTAGTAATTTTTAAGAGTTGCTTTCGTAAAATACTAAACACTTTTCATTTGTGTCATGGGAATCAATCATGTTTTAAGTAAATTAGTTAAGTTCAGTTTAAAACTTGGTGTTGATTTTCGACAATTGTTTTCTAGAATCTAACCAGATAACAACTAAAGTAGAAGATGCCGCTGACAACAGCTCAGGTGTGAGCACTGGCAAGTAGAACAAAGTTATTCTGAAGAAGAGGAACCTCCAAGCAAGAAGAAAAGAAGCAGAGCAAGTAATACCAGCCAAAACCAGTGGAAAGACAATTCAGTGTGAGAAGTTGTGAAATGCGAGTTTGCCTACCGTCTCAGTTGCGATACGCGAAGAGGCAGCTCACGAAACAGGCTTTCCAGTTATTGTACCAAGTGTGCCAGAGGTTTCCAGGCAGAGGTCAGTTGAAACTACGAGGAAGCACCAACTGCTACAAACTCAGACCCTTAACTTGCAAAGTGTGTAATAGAGGTTTCAGGTTCAAGCATGACTAACAGCTCATACTGTACCAACTGTGGTAACAAGGAGTTGAGTCCATTTCTTTGCAGGTGTGCGGTAAAAGTTTTGAAAAATTTTGACTTACAGCATACATTCAAACCAAGTGTCAAACTTTAGCCTTTTCAAATGTAAAATCTGTAATAAAGCGTTATAAGGTTAAGCAAGGGCTAAGAGAACAGAAGAAGAAAATAAGTGTGGAACTCTCAAGAGGTTTGTGTGTGGAAAGTGTGGCAAAGGGTTTAGGGTAAAGGCTTCCTGCAGTTCATGTAGCAGCATCTGATTGTGTCATTTACTAAGTGAAATCCTCTGCTGACTGGTTGAAATGTTATAATGGCCACTTTACATAGCTTTTAGGTGAACAAGTACAACAGATACAGTTTTAATATCTAAGGTTTACACAGCGTCACAGTTGAAATACAAATACTGCTAAACGTTTGACATTGCTGTGGAGAGTCATCCTCAGTAGCTGGTTGACTGCGGAGACTGGATTAGCGGCCCGTGTAGTCTCCTTATATACTCAGTGGTGGTGGGTGGGGGCTGTCACCTGATTGGCGGGAATTGGTGAGGAGCTTGTTGCTCGTTGTTAGAACTGGATTGGCTGGTTTCAATAGGACTTCTGAAGAACTGGTTGCCAAGTTTTTGATAATTGTATGCTGTCTTCTTTGTTAAAGTTGTCTTCATGTTTATTATTTCTATAGTTTCTCTAATTTTCCTAGGATAATAGTGAGAAATATTTATATTTTTGAGCAAAATTAATTCTGTGTTTTTCATTGTAGTGTTTTGTACTTTCAAGTATTCCCCTTGAGATCTACTCACTGTTTTGCATGCTTGAAAACCAGTTTAAGTAGCATTTTTTCAATCTGCTTCAGGAAATTATCCTCAAAACGCTTGCCAAGTTGTGAGCATCTGCAGCTTTCTGCAAAATGCTCCACGCAGTTATTCTTGATTGAGGAACAAAAGAAATCGCTAATACAAATCAGGGCTCAAGGTGGATGACCCATCAATTCACTTTTTCAGTTTTTCAAAAGTCATTGTCTCACGACATATGCAGTAATGCGACTACTCGCATTATAATTGTGAAGATATTAGGAGATTCTTGTTTTTATGACCTAATCTAAACAAATATGTTCAGCAACTTTTTGTAAACGATAAATTAACTTCCATTAGGTGTTCTAAGGTGTCGTTGCCATGACCAGTTTTTTTTTGGAAATAACAAGCAACCATTTGCTTTTGAAAACATTTTGATTAACAACTTGTTAAAGTTTCGCTGTTTGAAACACTACTTTAAGTGCGACTGTTGCTACCAGAAACCATGTATGTGCCAAATACAGATTTGTCAAATGTAAAATCTTATAACCTGTTTTAAACACCAGATTACAGATTTTTTGTAATTTTTTTGAACCAATTGACACGGGCATCTTGTGAGTTTAGTCAAATTGTGTAGCAGGATCTGCCTTTTTTGCTTTAACATCTAAATGTTCATGCAATTTTTGTGTATGCTAGTGGGACTAATACTTAGGTTATCTCGATTTCAATTGTCGCAGCGATTTGCATATCATTTTTTACAGCAACAATGTTTTTTGAACTGTCTTGTTTGGAATGACCTTCAGAAATTTATGCGCCCGAGAGAAAGTACATGATGAAAATTAGTTAAAACCAGCGTTTAAAGAATTATATGGCTAAGATGGAGCTTCATCACTCAAATGTTGAAATAAGTTGATTAATGCATTCTTATGCTTGTCAATCCGCGTCGAGAATCATGAGAGTAAATCATTGCTTGAAAGTTTTCCGACTGAATTCCAATTTTCCTGAACACAAACTTTTAAATCAACTGCCAAGGAGCAAAATAACGTTTTATGAACGAAATGGTTATTATAGGTTAACAATGTCAAATTTTAAATGAAAATCAGCTGATACCCAATTGCAAACCAGTGTTGCCAAAGTCTCAAAATATAAAATAGTAGCCCCTTACTTAGCAAGTGAGAATTTTAGAACTTTGGTTTTGTCAAAATCAATTCTGTGTTTTGTCTTGTAGCTGTTGTTCTGCTATTTACCGATTTTTTCTATTTCTTCTTGTTTCCATTGGTCAGATGTGCTCTTGAAGTGATGTGGAGATTAGCGCTTCGTTCACCAATATAGACTGAGCCAACTACAAGGTATCTCATAAACTCAGTTGTACAAAGAGAAGGATTGGTGCACTTTTCTTGGTCCAGGTCTGGGTCTTTACCATGACATTAATATAACATTTCTCCCTGAAATTCGATAATAACTACAAAACAATTGTAACCTAAATCATGTGTCTAACTTCTTTTAAATACTAAATTATTGATAATTACCATTCTAGCATATGCCATAATATTTCTTAGGTTATTATAAAATTTGTTGAAAATATTTTTTGATAGCACTTTATTAAATTAAGCTTGGTTAATTATAATATGTAGTAATTATTTTATTTAAACATTATATATAGGTATGGTTATATTGTTGTATTTAAAAATTAAATGTTTTAAGCGAAGCGTGATGTGTTGTGCTTTTGAGTTTTCCTCATACCTATTAAGATATTGTACTGAAATTTGTGGGTTATACATTTTGATTCCATCATTAGGTTTCCAAAGTTTCAATTTAAAACATCAAAATTAAATTTCCAATAATGTTTTTCCAAAACTAATAAAGTTCAATGTTGTTTTTCCAAAACTAATAAACCTAGTATCTTGATGGAACGGTCAACAGTTTCAACAATTTTGTACAATTATAGGAGCAGTGTTCAGTTTCATTGTAGTTCAAGTCGATAATAAGCAAATGATGGCTCTACCCTTGGTATATTTTCTTTACATGGAAGGCTGAATACTCAAAGTGGAAAAATTATCATCTGCATAAACTTATAGAATACCAGTGACTTTACAACAGCATAAAATGTCAGATTTGAACTAGTAGTTATTAATGCAGCAACAAGAATATTGAAAAAATGGATTTCCCAAATGTTTGTTCCGTCTATGTCAAAGTGTTTCCAGAGCGAATACAGTCAGAACAATTACAAGAGCTGTTCCTTCAAAGTTATAAAATCAATACGTCGGTGCTTCAACATTTTACTGGGACCAAAACGAATCTGTGGGTTGGCATAGCCGTTTTCAAACTGCTGTTGGATGCTTACTTTTCATCCAAGCTTACTTGCTTTTGCAGAGTTTAAATGGAACAAGAGATACTGAAACCATGTAACTCCTCTTGGCAAAAAATCAAATGCAAGTAAGATTTATGGGAGCCGTGTAAACAGATTGATTAAATCGAAGAAATAGAGATGACCGTGAATACTATAGTATTTCATAGGTGAAGCAACATACATCTATTTGTGTGGTTATAGATGAACAGATTTCCTACTAACTGATGAGTGTTATAGTTCCTACACAAATAATTTTAAGTTTGTGGGTTATGTGTTAGTGATATTGTAATTTTGTGGTTTATAAATATGGTTAATTATTAAAATGTTTTGAGGTTTGTGTGTTTTAAAAAAAAACTTATGTGAGTTCTGACTTGGCACACTTGTTTTCTAGAATATCAAGTGGCTACACCACATAACATAAGAGTATAAGTACTAGAAACAAGTAGGTTTAATACTCCAGTCAAGAGAAGGTTATTTCCACAACACTTATTAGTCAGGACACTTGTAAAACCAATTGAACTCAGTGGAAAGCCAATACATATACGGGGAGAGTGAGTGCAAGGTTTAAGAACCTAGCTTACAGTTTTTGTTTTGTTTCAGAATCTAAGACTATCAAGTTCTTATGTATCTGGGACCTCAAGAAACCAGTGAGCTTAGCAGATGTTTTTGGCATTTTTTTTGTAGATAAAAGTCACATAGGAAGTTGGACATATGCATTCCATTAAAAAGAAAGTCAATCAAGTATCCTTCAGAACTATATCTCACTTGTAAGTATAATTGTCTTTAGTCAATGGTAGTGGACTACCTAAATCTGAGGGTGAAGCAATATGTAAGCGTAGTGAACAGCCCTGTAACACCAAGGATAAAAGAATACCTAAATCTCTAAGGTTAAAAGAAAGTGTTATTTATATGCTCCTAAATAATTCAAATAAATCCTTGATAACTTTGTCTTTTAGTTGTCACTTTTCTTGTAAGTTATTGCTTTCTGTTTGGAACAGCTATCACT
The DNA here is from genome assembly GCA_018831715.1 of Matsumurasca onukii. Taxonomy (NCBI): domain Eukaryota; kingdom Metazoa; phylum Arthropoda; class Insecta; order Hemiptera; family Cicadellidae; genus Matsumurasca; species Matsumurasca onukii. The sequence goes on from CM032062.1 coordinate 64,466,535, forward strand.
GTCCACTCTATTGTTATAAGGCTTGCACACAAACCAAACATTTACAGACATTTGACCAGTTTCTAGACAGGTTACATTTGTATTGTTTATTAAATGAATGATGCTTTATGTATATCAGTAAATCGTGAACTAGTATTTATTCTAATATTAAGACGAAATAAATTGCTTAGAGATAAGTATGATGTGTATATGCATTATGATAAACATGTTGTAGATATTACCTAATAGAAATAATCAAGTGAAAATCAAATTCAAATTCAAAAATGTTATTTTATGTACTAATAACAAAATATAACAATATTTATAAATGTGTTAAGTGGTGAACGTGCTTCATAACACAAACATTATGATTATGATGTTGTTAATCAATGAATTCCTTCTAACATGCAATTAAAATAGATTAATCCATGTTTGTGATGACCTCATATGCACATCAAAATCAATGTTGTAGTCTTCTCTTAAGTGTCTTGTGTGCTTGTAGCTGCATTTAGATTCCTGCTGGAAGCATATTGAACAAAGCAGCTCCACATCGATGGTTTCTTGGAGAATCTTGCTGTCTTGTGGACTGGAAGGTTGTAGTCAGGCGCCACCCCTTGTGTTGTGTCCATGAACATCAGCATTTTTCAGCAGTCTCTGGCCCAGAAGAAGATGATGACTTCACAAATGTAGATAGCTGCTACTGGTAAGATTTTGAAGGTTTTGAAAACTTCTCTGCAGCTGTCTTGTTGTTGTAGACCTCGAAAATCCTCACTGCCTTCTGAAGAACAAAGAAGAACTCACTGGATGTTTTCTTTGGTGGAGTTCCCCCAGAGGGCTATCCCATATATATGATGTGAGATTCTACAAGTGCGATATGTTGCTAGCGTTCAGGTCAGATTGCAGCTGTCAATTCTTCTCAGTGCAAATATTGAGGAGCTAAGCCTTTGACAGAGCTGACTGTATGTACTGTAGTTATAATAAAATTACCTTATAACTAAAGAAAGGTTTTTTTATTCAATAGCTACACGATGTAAATATTGGTCATACAGACTTTTTGCCTGAGCATAAGCCAAAATTCCATGTTAAATTTTAGTAAAAATGTACTAATAAATACTGTAATTCAGTGTTTATCAACATAGCCCAAGTGACAGGCTTAAGCGTGTTTAGGGTACTTAATTACAGACGCCTTATCTAGTTGCTTTGAAGAGCCAAAAAAACAAAAGTCGCCACCAAACTCATCATCTGAAATCAAAAATATATTAAGAACTAAAATGTTATACTGTAGCTAAGAAAAGTGGTTTAAAAGGTCTGTTACTAATAATTGTACTTGACGTAATGCTATTTAAGTTGCTTAACACTGAGTTATTGTTTTTCATTGCCAATTAAGCAACTACAAGATTGTAAGATGACTAGATTGTTTCTTATTTCTATACTTACACTGAGAACTTGTTGAATACTGACTGGAAACAGACCACAAGCTGTGAACTTCACCTCAGTGGATTCCATCAGTTCCTCGTACGCATTCAGCTGAAACAACCAAACCATCTTCGAATGTGAAATGTTTCCAAACATTATCTTGGAGAACTGAAGTTGTCAACATATTCTGTGAACAGTATACCTTGCTATTCACTTCTCCCGTGATGACATTTACATTAAGTCGCTACAACTTTGCATCTGGGAATTGTTTGACATCGCTCTCAAGACATTTTGGCAACCTAGGAGTTCGAACAAGATATTTTTCTGCAGACTTTAGTCTTAATTTCTGCAGCTATTAGTTGGTTAATAAAAACATCATTTGGTTGTTGACAAAATCAGAAACATTCACTTATCGACTTTAAACACATTTTATGTTAACTTAAAATACAAGCCTTGTTATTTCCATTGGTCATTGGCTATTAATTAATGACCCATTCTAAGGAAGAGTCGGCCTTAGTTTGTAACAAGACTACACCGCATAACTCATTACTACCACTCATCACACTCATCCTTCACACATATTTGCCTTAAAATACCCTCATGAGGTGGTCGGCATCTCAAATAGTGATTTAGTGATTGTTGAAAAATATTTGATTAGAAAGCACTTCAAAAATCTCAGAGTAGAGCTCAGCAGAAGAATCACTGTGCTCGAGATGGTTTCCAGATTGGATACGATTCACCTATTGTGGCAATTTTTGCAGGGTACCCATTTTCTGGGCATGAACAAAAAACACTTGATGGGTTTGACATTGTTTATAAATGTACCTATTAAAAAATTATCCCGATCTAATATCTTGGCAAATTGAAGATGAAGTTCTCTAAATTTCTTTGCCTTTGGTTATTGCTCTTGTTTTGATATTAACTAGTTTCAGAGGCAGAAAATGATGCCATTTATACCTTGGCAAGGTAAGCTTTAAAGTTATAGCCGATCTAGCGTAGCATTTTTTATTTATAATAGTGTTAGATAAAACATAGCACCCTTTATAATATTTTGGTTTTATTTTGCTGCATAATAAAACCAAAATATTATAAAGGGTGCTATAACTTGTAATATAAATAAGAAAATATCCTATTTTGTGATTCTCTTTTGTATAGTAACATTTTTTTATTTGTATTTTGTTCAAAATGGTGCAATCAAAGTTATTAACCATCAAAACTGATTTACTTGGTCTACATACACATACACATCTATAATCTACATACTCTAGGAGATCTGGTCAATTCATTTCTTCTGGAGATATTGGCAATTGATAGAAATGAATTTAAAAAATTAATTATATTGGTCTACTAATTCATTTCTAATTCATTTGTTATTTCAAACCCATGACGCAGAAGTACCCTGCAGTTTTAAACATTTGGCCACTCCCAACTGCCCAATTTATGGATGACAAGATAATCTAAGGGTAAAGAAGACTCACCAGGAGCTCCTGGTCTGCAGATATCTGGTCACACCACATCACTCTCAGTCTTCGCAGAGCCACTCTTCCTTGCCCTGCCTGACACACAATCACAAACCTGTGGGTTAGTATTGTATAATCCTAATTCTTAAAATATAATAATCAATGTGTAGTGGTCAGCATAATGCAGCCGGTAAGTGAAGCCTGGGTTCAAGTCAGTTGGTCAAACATTTTTTGTTAGTAATATAATTATAATAATCAATCTAGATTTTGTTGAAAATGGGATAACTTGAGAAGGGCTTCAAAGATTCAATTCATTTTTTTTTGTAAGGTTTCAAAATTTGTGTCTAGAATTTTCTTACGGAAAAAATGAAGAAAATCACATGCAAAATAAAAAATTACAGAAGTTTTTGATAATTTAATTTTGCACATTTTACCATATGCCTATTTAGTAAAAAAAAATTAGCACAGTTAATGAGTATTAAATAACTTTTTTAAACATGAGTTTTTTTGTTAAATAACTTTAGTAAAACATGTTGTGGTGGTCAGCTAGTGTTTCATAAAAATGAAGATGAAACGAGTATTTCTTAGAAGGAGGACTCTATCAATCCTTGCAACAAAACTCTCACATGAGCATTTTTAGCATAAAACTTTTGAAAAACAAGATGGACAGCTGACCCAAACTTGAAGCCATAAAATGAGCCCCAATCCTGACCCCAGTATAGATTTTGATAGTTTTTTAAAACTTCATACACTACAACTTTACCTATATATACTCGTATTTAGATTCTATCAGCAGGTTACATTTTGTATGATTTTCACACAATTTGGTACAAATGTTCCTTTTGTAAATATTTGTTTAAGTTTGTTAGCCAGCAAAATCAGAATACCAGAAGTCACCTTTTGGGGAGAAGTTTTACCAAAACAAAAGCGGTAAATTTCACCAAATTTTTATGAAATGCGTATGAGAAAATAACATCACATACAGGTATAAAACTCCTCCATGCCCTTTTTGAACATATCACAATATATCTAACCTAACAGGTTTTAAATCATCATAAACAATCATTAACCAATTACAAATTAATAAATAATTTATTTCTCATAGTTTCATGTAAACGTTGTAGTGTGACTTAAATAAATAAATAATCTTTACAGGTGAAAGAGTTTACACATTACAATAGTTGAATACTCTTTTGAAGATGAACATGGTTTTAACCAAAAATTATAGCTAGTTTAAAATATGCTATAACTAATTTTGTCTTTCAATTTCTTTAATAGTAAATAATTAAGAAATTGATAAGATTAAGTTCCCAATTTATTGTTGTCAGTTACTTTATATTTTTCATTGTTTTATAATTTTTGTTCAGTTTTTTTTTTTAACTGTTGTTAAGTGTTGAATGAAGTTATGATTATCAGTTGAAGTGGTACAAGTTTACGTTGTGCCTTTATCATTAATTTAGTTTTACAAGATTGCGGTTTTACTTCATGTAAGTTTGCAAAGCAAACAAAAACATGCTGCCCATAAATACATATAATATTTTTGTTTACCAGAAAATTTGGTTTGAAGTTTCTAATGACAGTTTGGAAACATCTTGTATATTGGTAAACGTAACCTTACATAATAGTTCACAGAAAACAACCGGTATATGAAATTCAACCACCACTTACCTGGGATTCCACTTGTTGACATCTATAGCTTAAATGTACCAAGCGAGTTAGTATAAACACAGCATGTAAACTTATAATTGCTCTTTTAAACAAATTCATGACACCGACAGTCTTTATCGCTGCCAGAAACATCATGGCATGAAGAATAGTTCGAATAATACCAGAGAAGAAGAAAATCACAAAATATCGTTCAAAAAACTCCGAAACAAAGCAAGAAAACTTGTTACAACTGACATACCCGTCCAATAAATGCCTGACAAGATTAAACTGAAGTTCATTGAAACTTTTATCTTTCAGCGCGTCCAGCTCTGAAGCAATATTTGAAAAGCACTTTTCTGACAGGAGACAACTAGACGAAATGAGACTTTCTACGGCGATCAAAAAGAAATATCCATAGTTCTGTAAAGTCATGTAAACTATAAGAAACATCGGAGTGAAGATTATATGCAAAGTAACAAAGCAGCAAGGTACAACGATCAAAGTGCAAATCCATCCGTAAATTTGAAAAGGAATCTTCTTGCAGTCCGGGGGAAGGCTTGAATAGATATCATCGGCAAGAGACAACAAAGTGGAATATTTCTCGGTGCTGGTACATACGGCTGTGGTAAGTACTGCCAGCACTGAAAGCCAGTGAATGAACATGACCCAAAACTGAATAACATCCAATCTGTCCGCAGGAAACAGTCCGCAGTCTTTCCATAGACACTGGTACCAAAGCAGGAAACTGGCCGAGAACAAGTGGAAAACTGATGTCAAGTATCCCCACTTTGATGCAGAAAGGTCACCTGAAACCAGGTACTATTTACCAAAGGTTACTGTTAAATTTTGTTTGTATGAAAATAAATAATTTAAAACCTTTTTGATCAAAAGCATTGAAAATATTTTAGTTATTTAACACACAAACGTGTTGTCTACACTGTGGTAGACAAAGAAGAGTATAAAATATATATACAGTATATAAAATGTAAACATATATAAGAAATTCAAAGGTTAAATAATTTAAAACTAATTATTTTAACTTGAATTTGTTATACTTCTCATACATTTTTAACAAATGGTGAAGTGGTGAGCATACCCGCCCGGCAAGCGGAAGACCCGGGTTCAAGTCCCCGGTTCGGTCCAAATATTTTTGTCTTCAAATTAATTTAGTAATAAATTAGCTATTTAGCGTTTATACAAATTAAGATCTATAGCAAATGTATAAGATATGTATAACATACTCGTACTATACTGTTCTTTGTCTACAACTGATGTTACCCACCACAGTGTAGGCGAAGGTTTTGTGTTTTAAATAATTCAAATATTTTCAGTGGTTTTGATCCAAAAACTTTTTATTTATGACCAACCACTTTAGTTTGGAATTAAAAATAGTTTATTTGCTTGATTTTACTCTCATTATTATCTTAGTTATATTTTTAGAAACAAAAAGAAAATACTTTAGAATATGAATCAATTAACTGTAAACAGAATTATGTACTGTGAATAAACTATTTGCACCTAACAGCTCTTAAAGAGCTATTTAGCTTGTAGAATATTCTAATAGGTTGACTTTAGTTTATTTTGCAAAAATAAAGCTTTGATCAATGTTTAAAGTTTGGTTAAACTCAATAATGGGCTGCCTTTCAGCCAAATTCGGTAAATCGACAATTTAATCATATAGTATTGTTACAGTTTTAAATTTCTTGTATGTTTTTCAGACTTTTGGTACTATTTCAAAACATTTTGAAAGGGATTTCAATAAAAGTCGGCAATTTTACCTTACCCTTACTATTCAAAGAAGCCTTGACATTATTTCTTTGTTCAAATATAACAGGAAAAATCCCAAAAAACTGACAGAAGTTCACAACACCTCTCAAGAAGAAACGACCATCAAGAGAAAACATGTCTAGCAGAATTTTGAAGAACAGTGGACTTAAGTCAGCGAATGTGAATCTCAAACAAACATTTCAGCCAGGTAAAATAATTACAATCAATAGTTATTTTCAAGCAATCTCCAGTTGACATTTCATGCAATGGCATTAGGAAGAAAGTGCCAAGAAAATATTTGTAAAACGATAAAGTAGTTTCCTGCATTTGATATGTACAGGATAATGGGGTTGCTATCTTCTAGTTTGATACAATTCCTACAAGTACAGACGATTTGTAATCATTATGTGTTATTGACTTTGTAACAGTCTTCTGATATAGTGATATGAAAGAGATCATCACTTTGCCATTTATTTCATATTTCAAACTTTGTTTGTTTGGAGTGTTTAGAAAAATGAGTTGAACATACAGTACAGAAAATAATAACACAACATGATCTTTATTTGTCTCGTACAGAAATACATTGTGTGACAACATATAAAATAAGATAAGAACACTATCAAAGTACATTTGAGTATTTTATCAATTGGCCAGATCACAATGAACTAATAGTAATGTTGATCCCTTCTACAAATTGATCACATTCTTGGCAAAAAACCTATTGGGGGAAACGCCCCTCCCCATTATGACACTTCCAGTGAACTGATTTTGCTGGTTAGCAATCTTAACCTTGAGATTTACAAAAGGAACATTTGTATGCAATTTCTTAAAAACCGAACACAAATGTGATCTGTATTACGAGGGTCATCCAGAAAGTGAGGAACAATTGTGCATCACACGCGCAGACCTTTCTGCACTACGAGTGCGCGTGCAGCTGCTAGCTCCATCCTTCCTCTGCAGTTAGAGTATAGGTTCGTTGCTGTGTGATAACGCGTCTCGTTTCCACAGTGATTAATAATGGCATCGACAACTGAAAACCCCAGTAAATTTGAAGTGCGAAGTGTCGTTCGTTTTCTAAACGCTTAAAACGTTAAACCTATTGAAATTTATAGGCAAATAAAGAGTGTTCCAAGAGGGGAAACGATTAACTCAGAAGCCTACTGTGAACCCTCCAACGACTTCAACGCGCCATCCAAAACAAGAGACGGGAAATGCTTTCAGACAAGTTGTTGCTGATCCATGACAATGCTCGGCCTCATGCATCTGCAAGAACTTCAACGTCTACGTTGGACATTTTAGTCATCCACCTTACAGCCTTGACTTGGCACCAAGTGATTGTCACTTATTCCCAAAGCTTAAGGATTTTTGGGTGGAAAACAGTTTGCTAATGATGAGGAACTCCAGGAAGATGTGAAATCCCGGCTCAAGTCTTTGGCGGCAAATGATTACAACATGGGTATGGAAAAACTGGTCCTACGTTACAACAAGTGTCTTGAAATCCATGGCGACTATGTAGAAAAGTAGAGGAAGGTTCTATGCATTTGTAAATAAAGTTTTATGTTGATTTTTTTTTATTTGACCGTGTTAAAACGTTCTTTACTTTCTGGATGACCCTCGTATATTGGTGTCAAATATACCCATATACAGTTTTGAAGTTGACTCAAAAGCTCAAAGTTGCAAACTGTTTTGATCTACGACGTTTTGTTCTATGTGGTAATAGGAATAAATAAAAATTAAAAATTTATGTGGTAAAGTACAAAAATGCTTTCTTTGTATAAGCTCCTATGGAAATTTGCTAATAAAACCGATACAGTACCTTTAAGCAAGCTGCAGTCTGTTTTAAGGAAGGGTGACCAGACAGGTTTTAGTAACAGATTACATTTTTTGTGGTGTATTTACTACTTATGCTAATTTTGTGACACATGCTTAAAAACAATGTTTAGCCTTAAGAAAAAGTGGCCTGATAGCTGAAAATACTAACACAGTATACACTGTGCACTAAACTATCTGGCGTTATGCTAAAAGCTAAGTATAATCTTACCTCATCTTCAACTTGATGGCAGCAGTAGCACAAGAAAATAACTCTTATGAACAAATAAATAAAATGGCAAAATACAAGTAATTTCATATCGGTGTACAAAGGCCCAGATACATGGCCATTGAACATGTTAATCAATGTAAACGAGTACAATATAGCTCGCAAAAGAAAAGTAAAATGTAAAACCACAAAGAATGGCCCGTAAAATTGTGAAATATTATACGTGAAATGGTTTGCTTTGACGTAACTATCTAATGTATTAGTCAATTTAATAAATAATTTGTTAGAAAACTTTTTTGTTTTCAATTTGGTAATTCTTTTGCTACTTTCAAAGTATAATCTTTGAGATATAAAACATAAGCATGAAACCAAAACCTCGGTTCCTACCAATGGCTGATAACCGTAAGCAAAAACGGTGAACCTGAGAAAGAAAGCCTGAGGTAGTTTGGCGAAAACACCAGAAAATGACAGATTAAAAGCAAAAGGGGCAATGGGCAGCAGTAGCATTAAACCATACCTGTGGAAAGGTATTCTTTTAGAGTGAGTAGGAAGAGACAAATACTTGTCATATGCATTGGAAAAAAGTGCAATGTAACAATCGGAGCTCTTGAAAAAGGTTAGGGTTAAAATTATAACATTTGTCGACCAGTGGGTAACCCAAACTAAATAATTGATTTGTATATGTTGACTGGGAGGAGTAAAGATCACAATAATTAAAAACTTAAAAATATCTGGCATATTGTGACAATGTATCCCAGCTTGCTGGTGGAAATGTAATCTGAAACAAAAATGTAACACAAGTGTACACAAATGATTTAAAAGCAGAAAATTACGGTAAGAACTTTAAAGAATTTCAAAAAGACGACATTTGGTTGCGGCGAGTTGTATTACTTCAACATACAAAGTAAAATCTTTGCAACGTTGTTTACAGTTATTTTTAATTAAAGAACACAGGAAGATAAAACTGACCGAAACTTTGAGTAATTTTAAAACTGGTAATGCAGGTTGTGCATTTTAACCGCCTAGGCAATGTTTGGTAGTAAGTAAAAAAACTTTATCAGAGCTTGGATCACGGAGTTTTAAAACATAAGTTTTAAAATAATACAATATTTCCACAAATTTAATGCATTTCAACTCAAAACCAAATGGTGTTGGTTAAAGGTGTACAGCTTTTAAATATTTAAATCACTATGAGTTTCCTAGATATTTAGATATTCAGATTGGGCCAGTAGTATTCTGCTTGACTGAATAGGACATTTTACTGAAATATTTTATAGCTGTAAAACCTTTATTGAATATCAGCATAAGAGAATTACTTCAGGTCTAATTTCTGCCCTGTTATAGGAAATTCACTAGAACTCACAGTAGGTGTGGCTACGCGTCGGCTATGTTTCTATATTACCTTGATCGAACTTGAACGATAATAATACTAAAAACATTATCACGGAAATGTATGTCGTTTTGAGTGAACAAAAGTACACAATCTTTCGGGATCTAGAATCTGGCCCCGTCTTCAGTTAAAAAGTGACCTAAAACATACAATTTTTTAGCTATAATATTTTATTTACCAATGTACAAATAAAAATTATTGTGTTAGTATTTCAAAAAACCATCACAATTTATGAATAAAAATAGAAAACTACTAGCCACTACGGTAAATTTTATCCTAATTATTGAACAATTTTAATTTGAACACTGATTGATTGAAATGTATTTTAGAACACTAGACTTCACCTAGCCTAGTAGTGAGTGGTCTATAATTTTCTAAACACTATAAAACTCATTGGTAACACGATAATTTTCAAGTATTTTCTTAAATGATTTAGAATTTAGAAAAATGTGCAATTTCATAGGAAGTTTTTGAAGTAATGTAATTCCAGTCTGAGACGGTAATTTTTAAAATTATTCTAGTCTTTGATAATTGATTCTATAACTTGTTAAGGAGCGAGTATCAAGACTATGAATATCACTGTCTTGTACAAAACTGCATATATCAAGGGAAAATGAAATGTAATGATACATGTTAAATGAAGAAAAGGTTAAAATGTCAAATTGTTTAAATAGTCTCTGTCCTTTAAATTGCTCAAGATTGTATAATGACATATTTGTGTAAAACAAATACTCTACTGATTTTTGTCTAAACACAATCCCCCACCAGCGTTAAACTTGTTAATTATATAACAGTTAGCCTAGAAAACAATACAACATGTACAAAAACTTCACAAAATTAATAAGCAAATCAAGAAATCAAGCACATCCACAGCCCATGACAGCTGACTGCCTGTCCAGCCGCCCGTCAAAACAAATTTAAGGTTGCTTGATCTTGGGTGACTTGTCAGTTTGCGCTGATTACTTTTAGGCTAGCTCTTTTACTTTTGTTATGTTTAAGGTTACTTTTCACCCGAAGACGGGGTTAGATTCCTGATCCTGAAACGTTGTGTACTTTTTGTTCACTCAAAAACGATGGATAATGTCCGCATTCATGTTTTAACCTCAGAAATAGCACTATCCTCAACCATAAACTTCAAACACAGAATATGAACTCATCAACTCCTACCATCGTTTAGACATATCAGACCATCACCTGCGTGGTTCGTAAGTCACGTTAAGCCGTTGGTCCTTGTATTTCCATTGGTCATTGGGCTATTAATTAATGACCCATTCTAAGGAAGAGTCGGCCTTAGTTTGTGACAAGACTACACCTCATAACTCATTACTACCACTCATCACACTCATCCTTCACCACATATCTGTCTTAAAATACCCTCATTAGAGTGGCCGGCATCTCAAATAGTGATATGAGAAACACTTCTATTGTCTATGCTATTGAAAATCTTTAACGTTACCTTTTTTAGAGGTGTTGTTGATTTCATCCTTAGAACAATTTTGCTCTCGAACTAGTTTTGTACAAGGCAGCACGCCAGAGAACTGGCAATAGTAGAGAAGAATTGGAAGAATAATTCTATTACATTGTTCAGACATGATGCAGCCTTACAGAATCAACTATAGCTTGTACAGGAGTTCAAATGTATGTGAAATGTATTGTCAGCTTAAATTCTAATGAAATCAATATCCCCTTAATAATGATAAGTTTGACCTCTCAATACTACTGCCAAACAAATTTCCCTGTATGTTTAGCAATTGGTTGTGAAATATTGACAAATCATATGGACAATTCCAATCCTTCTTGCATCAAGACCATGGTATCCATTATTTCTGTTGGAAACGTCTCTTCTACACAAATTGTGGATTTTCTTTGTCATTTTGTCAATAGAAACAATTATCTTTGCTTATAAGTTTTCTCAAATCGGTCAAAGTGTATTCGTAAAAAGAGTTTTTCAAATCACCATTACTTTTAGCAATTATTTTATTTTGTTTGTTACACTTCAAAAAACAAGTATAATTTTTAATATTTATATTTAATGAGCGTTATAGTCTAATGTCCTTAAACGATTTAGTTTCTTTGGAAATGTCTAGCTATAAAATCACTTGAAGGTACAATGTAAAATGTTGAATTTTGTCATCATTGGTATTACAAAATTACATTTTTAATAGAAAACGTCAGTTTTTAACTTTAGTTAGCAAGTTACAATTACAAACATTTGGAAACAGTAGCTTCTACTTGATATGTTATTGGTAATGTGATTTGGAACTGCCTTAAATACCTCAAACTAATAGTCAAATACCAACACAAAACAACACTTACAAATGAACAAGGGTTTGAATTTGAGAAATACAGTACATCTCAACAAATTATTGTGATAAAATATTATTTTGAGTTATGAAAGAGTAAAATACTAATGTACTTTTATTTTCACTAAAGCCAATACAAATGTTACACCTACATGTTCACTCTGCGAGAATGTGGTTGAGGAGATAGCGTGCGGGAAGTGAATAAACAGTTACCTGTACAACCTGGCTTCAAAGTAAACTAATTTTGAAAATCTATCGAAGACTGCAGTACAAGTTATGTACTTTGATGGTGAAAGTTCTACTTTATTTCAATTGAAATGTTTCTTTTGGCATATCAAGGATCTTTTGAATGAATGAAATGAAACATACCTTGACCAGGCAACGTTAACCAAACTCCCTTAAAAGTTATAACCAAGGAGAAAATAAAGCAATATTACAATTAAGTGTTATTTAATATTTTAAATAAGCTGGAATTTCTACAAATGTATTCTATTTATCTACAATTATAGAGTTTTAGTTAATTGTGCTGAATCATTTATAGTCTTTTGCAAGTTAGTTGCTTTGGAGAGCCAAAAAAACACACAAAAAGCCGTTACCAAACCTATCATCATCTGGAATCAACAAGAACTATATTTAAATAGTCAACATCAGTATGGTACTCAGAGGTTATATCCTTAATTATCCATGAGCAAACATAATTTAAATTTTATAAAAGGGCTTAATAGCTTTTGGTACATAGTTAATTTTTATGTTCTGAAAAACATATGTTACTCTTTTAATAATATTTACAAAGTGTTCTGGTTTTAAAACAAAATTTAGAATGTTTAAATATTGTTAGTTGGTTTTCTTTCAAGGCCTTTTAATAAGAAGTTACTAGTTGGAAGTGTTTATGCTATCCTCAAATTTTATTTATCAAGGAAAACACATTAGAATAGAATAGAATATCTTTATTAGATTCATAACGTTCACATTGTACAGGTTGCTTGTAATTATTTAAATTATACCAAATAAAATAGTAAACACTAAATGCAACTAAAAGAATCATTAAGAAAGTCTATAGCTTTATAGTAGGGTTTTGCAGTCAAAATAATTCTTACTTTGTGTTTAAAATTATCCATGGACAAGGATCTGAAATGATTTGGCAACTTGTTGTACAGTCTATAACCCATGTATTGAGGCGTTTGTTCATAAAGTTTAGCCTGTGTAGGAAGAAAACTATTCCTGAATCTAGTATATATGTGAGCATGTTGGTCTTTTAGGAAAGATTCTAGATTGCTATGAAAAAAAACTAGACAACTATATGTACAAAGAGGGTAAAGTTAAAATTTTGTATTTAGAGAAAATAAACTTACATGAATGCTTTGAGTTTTATAAAATAAGTTCTTAAATACCTCTTTTGGTGTTTAAAAATTACTTTAGCATTGGTAGAATTACCCCATAGGATTATTCCATACTGCATTAAAGAAAAAAATGATCCATAATAAACCATAATTCTAGTATTTACATCTCTTAAAATTAACATTTGATAACAAACAGAACTTAATTTCTTACTTAAATGTTCTAAATAAGGTTTCCAACTTAAGTTTGTGTCAATTGTTAGGCCCAAAAAATTAACTTTGTCTTGTAATTTGATATCCCCATCCCAATTTGATTTAAAAGTATTTGATGAGTTTTGTAAAGTCAAGAACTGTACAATATCAGTTTTACTATTATTTAATTTTAATCCATTTGACGAAAACCAATGTGAAAGATCTGAAAGTGATTGTTTGATTACTTGAGTAAGTTCTAAGGAATTGTTACACTTTAATATAGCAGTTGTATCATCAGCATACATTATTATATCAAAATTCAGATTTATAGGCAAATCATTAACATAAAGTATGAACAATAAAGGCCCTAAGATAGAGCCTTGTGGCACACCCAGCTGTACCTCCAGCCACTCAGATTTGTACAAAGTATTGTCTCTCCTGATAATTGTTCTTTGCTTTCTTAATTCAAGATATGATTCAAACCAATTACGCGTCACTCCCAAAATTCCGTAAAACTCCAGCTTTTCCAGTAATATTTTATGATCTACGCAATCGAAAGCCTTGGATAAGTCACAGAATACTGCAGCAGTACTCCGTGATTCATCCAAAGTCCCAGAAACATTTTTTACAAAATCAGATATTGCCCCAATAGTACTATGACCGGATCTAAATCTGAATTGATTCTCTCTTAGTAATCCTTTACTTTCAAGAAAAGAACTAAGTTGTTTATAAGCCACAGTTTCGAATATTTTAGAAAAATTTGACAGTACACTTACAGGTCTATAATTGTTTAAATCATCTCTACTGCCTTTTTAGAATATAGGATGAATATTAGCATATTTAAATTGATCAGGAAAAACGCCACTTTTAAAAGATTGATTAATGAGATTACTTAATGGCTGTGAAATAAAATTGTCAGATGACTTTAATACCTTATCTAGAACCTCATCCCATCCAGTTGACCTTTTATTTTTAACCTCATTATTGATTTATAAATAGTATCCGGAGATACTTCCTCAAAATTAAATACCTCTAAATTTGTATTAACATTACAGTTTAAAAAAAATAAACCGAAATTTCTGGGTTTGCCACTACATTTATATCTTGAGCTATACTTAAAAATGCATTATTAAAATGAGTTGCTATTGAATTTCCCTCCTCAATCTGTGATCCATTTACAGTTAGACATTTCAGTTCCTGAATTTTATTTGTCACATTTGATCCAAGCTCTCGCCTTACCAGGCACCAAGCGGCTTTACTTTTATTTTCAGACTTTGCAATGAAACTTTTGTTTGCCATTAATTTAGCTGCATTGCACACTTTGTTGAAAACTTTTTTGTAATTCTTGACATAATTAAAAAAAACATTATAACAGGATTTTAAACAGATATTGATGACGATGTATTATGAAGTAATCTACCCACACTTATCTTACGAATTGACGCTGTGAGGCAGTTGCACAAATGCAAACCTTTCCAAAATGTTCGTTCTTCAAAAATATGTAGTTCGAATAATTGCACAGTTACGTAAAAAAGAGTCGTGTAGACAAGCATTCAACGACCTGAAACTGTTGACCCTACCCTGCCTCTACATTTTGGAGACGTGTCTCTTTTTCAAATTAAAAAGCAATACCATAAGGGGTAGTGACATACATCTTATGATACTAGAGGCAGGGAAAACTACCGAAATGGAAGACACGAACTGGGAGATTTTGATGGAAGTATGAAAGGACAATTTTAGCTAATAAAAATGACGACTGCCATGCATTTCATTTAAAGGTGCATGCAATAAAATACTTTTATAACAGTTAGCCAAGAAAACAATACAACATGTACAAAAACGTCACAAAATAATTAAGCAAATCGAGAAATCATGCCAGCCCAGCCGCCAGTCAAAACAAATTTAAGGTTGCTTGGTCATGGGTACTTATTTATTTATTAATCAAATCATTAAAAATAAAGCCAATTGAAAATGTCTGCCGTTAAGGGTTAAGTTGGGTGTGGTTGCAAAGGGACTCTGCACCTTTACACGAGTACAGTACAATCTAAGCTTGTAATATACTTACACTGAGAACTTGTTGAATACTGACTGGAAACAGACCACAAGCTGTGAACTTCACCTCAGTGGATTCCATCAGTTCCTCATACGCATTCAGCTGAAACAACCAAACCATCTTTGAGTGCACTAACCATGGTTTGAAACAAGTTGTTCTTTGAATGTCAATCTGTCAGTTCTTCAATACCAGATTCACGAGGATTTAGCAATGCATTGAGTTCTAAAAGCGTGAACTCTTTATACCAGACCCTTTAGCGCTAAAAATTATTTTAATATATTGGCAAACCAGTTGAAAAAACTTAAATCAAGCAAAAGCAGTGATGGTAAGTCCTAGGTTTTGATCATTTATCTCAGTATACTCTGCCATAGCTAATCTTTGAGTGAAAGTGCAAGTATATAATTAAAAGATGTTTTGATAGTTTAAAATTTGAAAATGGATTTTGAGAAAAGCTGTGACATCACTGGAAATTAAATGCATAAGTACTGAATGTAAGCGTTTCTTTTCCATATTTCCCTTTAAGGGTTTTGATAACCTTGTTCTCAAATATTTAGGATGACAAGATAATATCTAAGGGTAAAGAGAAGACTCACCGGGAGCTCCTGGTCTGCAGATATCTGGTCACACCACATCACTCTCAGTCTTCGCAGAGCCACTCTTCCTTGCCCTGCCTGACACAATATTAATTCAGCACTCTTCGCACCAGAAATATGCTCAGTGAAAGTAGTATTTGGGGCTTTTCAGTTAAACATTGTATACTATATAATTAGGAAGCTCTTCAAGTCGTCTTCTTGACGGTTTGACCGAAGCTCAATTCTTGTTGAAGGAAACTAAATAATTTTAGTAATTTTTTCAAGTTGAGGATTTTGGTTAAGCAACATGAGGGTCCTGATCTACACCTTGAAAGAGTTTCCAAGCTTATAGTAAAATCCTTAGACAGAATTTCACACCAACTGTAGTTAAGCGCGTACGTTGGTTTTCTCAAAGACAACCGATCTGTGTGCACTGTGCAGTGCTTAGTCTCGAAAAATAGGATGGTACTAAGCTACACATGGCAGGGACGGAGCCCTCAATCCAGTTGTCGTCACTGACTATCGGCTCAGATATTTGAATTACTTATAAATGTCCGAGTGGACGCTGATACTAGTCCGCAATCAACTGTCGGTTAACTCAGTTTTCCCTTAGTTCGGGATCAATGCGTGTAGGTGCACTTGTTTACTTTTGACAGGTTATTATTATAATTTATATGATAATTATGATTTATTTACCAAAACTTCAAAACACTTCTGGATTGATGCCAAAGGATTGCGGACCAACTCGGCGAACATTAGTTCCATTTGAGTTGAGCTTCTATGAGTGAAGTTAAGGTTTAGATCGTGAAGCTAAGTAGCTTCATTATGGAACGCTATGGAAAGCGTCATTCATTTACCATTATGGAAAGCTAAGAGTTTTTCATGATTGTACTGAATAGGCTGAAGTATTATCTTTCCCTTCGTGGTATCTATATTCCCCGTCAAGACCTTGGCCCAAAGAGCCATGAAATCTTTCGTTTTGGGCCCCGCCGATGAGTATCTCTTGTCTTTACATACGAATTCCAGACAAACTATTTTGCTTTATTTGCGATCGATAAGATGATAAGTATTGCAAATTGTATTGTATCTAGTAGACAGATAAGAGAGCGTTCAGTTTAATCTTAGAATAACTAAAGAATTTCCTCTCTGTCCTCGAATAAGTTTAAAATATCAAAATAAATAAGTCCCAATCTAAAGCTAGTTTAAATGGTACTCTTTCCTTCTGTTCAGCCCGAATACTTTTGAACATTTCATTGAACATTGATCTGATGTGTTCAAAGCAATATTGCCAAGACAGTATTCGAGCTAATCGGAAATAGTGTCGATACAGAAGATCTTACCTCATCTTCGACTTGTTGACATCTGTTGCACAAGAAAACAATCCGTAGAAACAAATAAACGCAATGTGAAGCTACCAAGATCCTCATTTCCTTAGTTCCAGGAGCTTGATGCTTAAAAATATCAATCAACATAAACGAATATAAAATAACACGGGAAAGAAAAGAAAAAAATATGACCGCGAAATGAGGGCCGTAAAACTGTAAGATATTGAAAGTGAAGTTGTTGGTTTTGACATAACGGTCTAATTCATGCGTCAGTTGGACAAACAGTTTGTTGGAATAATGTTTAGTTTTGAACTTGTAAATATTTTTATGGCTTTCAAAATATAACCTTTGGGATATGAAGCACAAACATGAAATAGAAATCTCTGTCCCCACCAAGGGCAGATATCCGTGAGCAAGAATCACGACACTGGATATAAAAATTCCGGGTAGTTTCGAGGAGACCGGGAGCAAAACGGCAAAAGGTGCAATCGGCAAAAGCAATAAAAAAAGACAAATATGGATAGGCATACTTTTGGAATCAGCGGGAAGAGACAAATATTTTTCATAACCGTTAGAGAAAAGTTCTATGTAACGTTTAGAATTCTTAAAAAAGGTCAGGCTTAAAATCACGATGTTTGTTGTCCAGTGGACAATCCAAACTGATAACTGGATTTTGATAGGTTTACTGGGGCAGAAGTAGACAAGAACATGGCACAGCTGAACAACAACTGAAGCAATGTGACAGTGTTTCCTATCTTGCTGGTAGAAAAGTGTTCTGGAACAGAAAATCAAGTTCTATCAAAGTATATAACTGTAAATAAAATACACATTAATAACTGAACGGCTTGCGTTATTAGAATTAATTAGAAAATTTCAACTTATTTAGTAGTTTTTCTATTGAAACTGAAATATTGTGGAAACCCGCTCATAGTTTTGGCATTGGACTTGGAAAACTCACTGTGTCAAATATACTGGCAGTTTTTAAAGGAGTTTGAAAGTTTGGAAATATATTCGAAGTGAACAAACCAATATAGTGAATTTATGACCATATAGTGCTCGTAAAGAATGACTTATGGCTTGCGTTAAAAAAACACTTTGTATACGGCGGAAAACCGTTTCTCCGCAGCCATATTGGTCTATCTAATTGATTTCTGTTTTAATTTTTAGTACAAATGCTTGGTAGGATAACATAAATGTTTACATTAAGTTTCATTAACCGATCATAAATACAATAGTATAGTACCTTTTTTTGCAGTTCCGGGGCTGAGTGTGCACTTAGCTTTAGCACGGTTTTTATGCACAGCTTTTCTTTTTACAAGGCAATACACCAGAGAACTGACAACAGTAGAAAAGCATTTTAAAAATCAGGCTGTCGAACTTCTCAGACATTGTGCGTTTCTTATAGTTCTCACAAGTCACAATAGATCTACGAAATGTAAAGTATTAAAATGTACAGTATTACACAAGGTCCTGGTCAATCCATACCACTCGTAGAAATTGACAAACAATTTGCTTAATATGTTTTCATAACAGGAAAATCGAATATAAAATTAGTTCTGAATACACTGAATTATTTTTTGTTCGCTAGAACCGTTTTGTCTGTAATTTGAGAAGCTCTGTTCAATCAAGGATAACAATGTTTCAAGTGCCTTCAAGAATACTTCTACTTTTAGATCTATACTTTACTGTTATGTTTTAATCGTATGTTTTTTCGTGACCTAAAACTGAATGCTACAAGTTTAATATATAATACAAATTTGCGTTATCAACAATTTAATACGATGACCACAGAACAATCACCAGCTAGTAATAATTTACAAGGTAGGATGGATAGTCCCGAAACTCGTCTTAACTTTTTGATACGGTTCTTCTTGAATCAACGAACAATGACTATCCAGAATAGAATCCATTCAATATACCCATGGGTACCATACTCGGTGGCAAGGGGAGGGGGGTTAGAACGCCCCCCTGTTGTTCAAATTTTTTTAATGTTTACAATAAAAGAAAGTTGTAAAAAATTCATAACAAAATGTGAGTACTGTAATTTTATTATTTGTCATCAAAATTTTTAGACAGTGCATTTTTATTGAATTTCCTATAGAAAAATGAGATATTCATGCCGTCAGCGTGGTAAGACCCTGACCCGGGACCGGGAAATGAGCACCGATCCTGACCTCCAGAACAACTTTTAAATTTTATTCCGGTTGAGAGCCCTGGACCTCCTTCTTGGGAGATATTCCATATCCCAGAACCGTTGGTATGTTAGCACCCTCTGGAAGATACCCTATTGGTGCCGTTAAATTGACCTAAAATCCCGATGTAGGTTTGTGTTTTTTTTTACTTTTCTTTATAAACTTCAGGAACTTATTATGTATGGAAAAACGTTTGTAGTTTATATATTTTTACTCACGGAAATGAACCACTTGGATTATTTTGTGGTTTATTTGTTCATATTAATTTGTTATACAATTTTGTATTTGTGTTATTCATTTGGTGTACAGTAGTTATAAACAAATACATTATTTTATGATTAACACTGTTTTGTAAAGTTTTGGATCAATAAAGATTTTCTGATTTCATTGTTAGGTGAGGTGTTGAGGTTTTGAATACCTAAATAATGTCACTGAATAGATCTAATACGAACATAGAACTGTGTATTTCTAACTTTAAAAATGTTGTTCCACGACTATTCTTAATGTTCATAATTAATGCAGTATGGCTCCCAGTAAATTGTTTCCAACTCTCCAGAAGAGCCTTGAGGATATATTCCTTTGTTTCAGCGCTGTACGGCGACAGCGGCGGCGGCTTGCATCATGACGTAGGTTATTACATATTCCACAGATATAGTTCAGGGTCTAACCACACCTACCAATCAGCTGTTTCTCTGTCCTGTGTCTGTTGTCAGCTGATTGTGAATACAATACAACAGCTGGCCCGCCTTCCTTTCGCGCCTAATCTTCCCGCTCAAATTGTTTCTTTGCCTACGCTCCTATTGTTTAGGGGTTTAAATAGGGAAGACATCCTTGAAAAAGGTTGGGATCTTTAAAAATGTGTGTGGTTGAATTGTTGTGGTTCAACATTTACGGTGTAGTTATACTAAAGTATAGTAGGGTATATTAAATAAGCAATATACAGTATAATTGTTTAAATTGTTGTTTTGAGGTAAATGTTTAAAATTTTAATAACAATCTATTTATTTATTTGTGTTCAAAAACGTTTTTTAAGGTATAAAACATAACAAATATTGACAGCTGTTTCTTCAAAGCATTATAATTCAGAATGCTGAGTTCAAAAAATGTTTACTTATAATATTAAAACATTTATTGACATTTATTTCTTATATTATTAGTTGCATCAAAACAAAACGTTTTGCTCATCACTCGGCCCGAAAATGTCTTTTTGATAGGTAATTCAAAGTCCTCGGCTACGCCTCGGACGTCAAAGCCTGGTGTCGAAAAGTTTTTTCGTGTCAAAGGTTTTTTTGGCCTCGTGTCAAAAAGTGTCACTTTAGGACCTAGGGATGAAATATACTATAATGGGAGTTTAACAACAAATACCTATGTGGAATAAAAAGTAGACGTCCTCTATCAGTCTATTACCCATCTGAGCTACCAAGTACCAACCCTTGTGAGGACTGATTTGAGTTTTTCTTTATCGACACAAATCTGTTAACATCTACAGATCGCAGAGATAGGTCGTCAGTTCTTTGGCAGCACAGTAGTGGGTGTGGGTGGGAGTGACGTAGTAGGAAGAGATGGGGAGGGGAGAGGTGCCCCAGGCAAATCACGTGCACAGAGTCACCGAGTCAACAGCTGAGAGCAAGGTCAAGGTCAAAGGTCAACTCTGAGACAACAAAGAGAGAGATACATGTAGAGTTGAGGGTAACAGTGGCAACGTGCCGACAGTGAACACAATGCAGGCTGGGGTGCCAAAATGGTATAGTTCTGGAATCGCGCTATCGGCTAGACCAAGGTTGGCTTGGTAGGCTACATTGAATATAAAACATAATCTGACTTGATATTAAAGGAAAGGTCTGATAAGCTTTTTTATGAAACTGTACCTGGCCAGTAAAGAAGACCCCGAATTTAGCCTACCAGCGTTATTGACAAACTTGACAGCATTTTCTTCACTACATCAAAGCAGCCACTTAACGACTGCTGTAACGACCTTTCACAACAAAAAAGAATTTACTATCGGCACATTTATTTTTCTAGTTTAGATTTATATGGATTTTTATAATGTGACAATTGTACTATATTCTCAAACCAAAACTATACCAATGACTAATGTATATTGCCTATTAGAGATGGTAGAGTGGTGAGAGGATAGGGCTTCTTGCACTCTGCGGGTATTTTTCTTTTTAAGGAGTGAACTGTGTATCTTCTGTGTGTCTTCTGAACTACTGTATATGACTTTAGGGTTCTCGTTCTCCACACCACACTTTACAATGTTGCAAGTCTCTTCTAGGCATATGCATTCAGCAGGGAAATTTCATGAGCCCCATTCAGGGTTTCACCTTTTTAGACACTACTAATCAGTAATCTCAGTAGATGTTGCTTTCGCGGAAAACCTATGTATAAAGGTTTATCAAAAAAATTATTTCCACAGTACTTACCATTGCGTGTGTCATATGAACCTCTATTTCATCAATAGTCCGTGGGCTTTTTCGAAAACTGCAGTTGGGATTTCACCCAACGTTTTGTACCTGAACACTGTCTCGCAGTAGCCGCGGGCCGCGAGGTGTCTGGGCCCAAATGAGGAACAGGAGGCCGGCATGCGGCTCCGGGTGTGTAACGGTGACTTGTGTAACCCTTGTGCCACTTCACTTCGTGCCCACCTGTCTCTCCTCTGTCCACTTCCTCAGTTTCAGCTTCTGGTGTACGCTATCTCAGGCGCAGCGGTAGCAGGGGAGGCTCCGGAACACCCTGTCGCAGCGGTAACAGGGGAGGCTCCGGAACACCCTGTCGCAGCGGTAGCAGGGGAGGCTCCGGAACACCCTGTCGCAGCGGTAACAGGGGAGGCTCCGGAACACCCTGTCGCAGCGGTAACAGGGGAGGCTCCGGAACACCCTGTCGCAGCGGTAACAGGGGAGGCCCGGAACACCCTGTCGCAGCGGTAACAGTGAGGCTCCGGAACACCCTGTCGCAGCGTGTAACAGGAGGCTCGAACACCTGTCGCAGCGGTAACAGGGGAGGCTCCGGAACACCCTGTCGCAGCGGTAACAGGGGAGGCTCCGGAACACCCTGTCGCAGCGGTAACAGGTGAGGCTCCGGAACACCCTGTCGCAGCGGTAACAGGGGAGGCTCCGGAACACCCTGTCGCAGCGGTAACAGGAGGCAGCGGAACACCCTGTCGCAGCAGGGGAGGCTCCGGAACACCCTGTCGCAGCGGTAACAGGGGAGGCTCCGGAACACCCTGTCGCAGCGGAAGCAGGGAGGCCTGAACACCCTGTCGCAGCGGTGGTAACAGGAGGCTCCGGAACACCCTGTCGCAGCGGTAGCAGGGGAGGCTCCGGAACACCCTGTCGCAGCGGTAACAGGGGAGGCTCCGGAACACCCTGTCGCAGCGGTAACAGGGGAGGCTGGAACACCCTGTCGCAGCGGTAACAGGGGAGGCCCGGAACACCCTGTCGCAGCGGTAGGAGGCTGTGGTCGCAGCGGTAACAGGGGAGGCCCGGAACACCTGTCGCAGCGGTAACAGGGGAGGCTCCGGAACACCCTGTCGCAGCGGTGGCAGGAGGCCCGGAACACCCTGTCGCAGCGGTAACAGGAGGCTCCGGAACACCCTGTCGCAGCGGTAACAGGGGAGGCTCCGGAACACCCTGTCGCAGCGGTAACAGGAGGCTCCGGAACACCCTGTCGCAGCGGTAACAGGGGAGGCTCTGGCACCCCCTGTCGCTATGAGTTCTCCCAACAGTGTCCGTAGCTAGCTCAAATGACAGATCTTTATACCAATCATGTACATAGCCTACAACAATATATACATGTAGTGTGCTACTGTCGGACGCGTGCGAAGTTGCCAACCTGTTGCTCGTCTTTGAGCACACGTATACAATTTTCTTTGATCTTTACCAACAATTGATAGACAACTAATTTCGAGCTGGAAACAGCTGACTGCTCCGGAATAAAAACGGCTTTATAATTAGTTCAATAATAGGTCTTAACTCATCAGTCCTCATGGATTATAAATACAATAGATTATAAAAAAGCATGTAATTTGAAAGTACAAGTTAGGTAATTTCTTACTGTATTTATAAAAAATGATACTAAATTATTTTAATTAAAATAAATATATAAAATATAAAATTTAATTCAATTACAAGCTAGGTTTCATCATTCTCAAACGCCGACATTAATTTTTTGGTACCCCTATCTAAAATCTTGAACTATGTTACTCACACCTCTAAGGACATACCATTCTATTTTTGTGCTTGCACAGATGAGATGAGTCATCTCGATGCAGACGGGTTCGAATGTGTTTTCACGTCTCAACTTGCAAGCTATCCTCTACCTCCTCGACCACCTCGGTCTGTCCCAAGTCAGTTCATCCCGCGCACTCTCAAGCTCTTCGTCTGTGTGCTTTGAGGTTATGTTTCACAATTCAAGTGCGCATTTTTGTTTTCCAGGCGAAATATTTACTGGTTTTGTACTAGTTGACGTAATTGTGTTGTGAAAAGTGCTGCTATGTCCCTTACAAGCTTTGAAGTGATGAATTTAGATTTGAAAAGTAATAAAGGTCGTGTGATGATGTTTGTGTTTACTCTTCTACGAAGTTTGTGTAATGGGATTAATTTACTGCTGGCGGATAGTATGGTAAGTTGACTTGGATTTTAGACTACAACGAACGGTCACGTTGAAACTCTAAATTCAAATGCCTTACGCGTGTTTGGATTATGTCCGGCGAGGACGAAAAACGAAAACGTACGTTTGAAAAGACAAATCATATGAACATCTTACAAAACTAGAGGCAGGTAGAACTACCAAACCGGGCGACTCTTACCATTACAGATAAGTTAATTTCGTGGATATCCTTCCAAAGACGAGGCAAGCTGCTTTAAAACAATTTTGCCAGCTCCCCTTAAAATAATTTTTCCCGTTTAAGCAACCTGAGCGTTGTATAGTTCAGTAGAGTATGGCATGGTAGACCATGTGAGCCAGGAGTACAAATTAGTTTCTAACAACTAATGTATGTACAAATTAGCTTTGCACATAATGTACGTTATGTAAGCGTAGTTATTAAATTAAGAAGTTATTATTAAACGCAAAATGGTGGCTGTAGACTACGAATTACGAACATAGAATAGCATTTATTAGATCACTTTGAGTTGTGTAATTCAATAGTAAATGTACCAACAATTAAAAGTGAAAACATTGAGAGCTTGCTATAGAGTGAATTAGTAAATTTTCTACATAGGCTACATAGTACATAAGCAAGAAATCATTGCGTAGTGTCTGGCAGTCGCTTGGTCTATTTGATTATTTCTAACCAGCCATAACGAGCTGGTCTACCTTTTCATCTTGGAGCACGCTCCGGCTCAGATTATCGTGTCGAGGGTTGATTTGGGTTTTTTGTTTTGTTGTGGTGGAGGCCCTGGACCGGTTTCTGAGACCACGTGCAGGCCCGAGATGATGGGCGAGGGCAGCGGGCCGAGGCAAAAACCAAGAGTGGTTTGGGGAGTTTTAAAATCCACTGATTTTGTTGATCGCGGATAGTCTGGTGCAAAAACCCGGTGGAAACTGAGTAGTTTCTGAAAACAGGCGATATTTCATCTCGCGATTAAGCGTTGGTTACAACCGCTCATCTCGCACAATGTAGCGAGGTTGTAAATCTCGCTTTACCTTGACTGGGTGAAATTTACGACAGCTGATTTGTCCATGAAGACTGGGCTGTAAATGTGTAGGAGCTGAAATACGTTTGAAAGCTTCTTCTCAAGTCTCGATAGCCTATCATTTAACGGGAATATTGGAAATGATTTACAAGTATTTTACTACGTTTCCACTCGACGGAAAGGATATCGGGAAATTCGCTGAATGCGCAAAGCCGAGCTGATTTACTTCCCATCTAGTTTTAATCATAATGATCATACCACCACCCCTAGTCTGAAATATGCCCCTAAATAATTATATTAACTCTAAAAGTTTAAATACGATAAAATTAAAAGAGTGCATCATTTTAAGTATCTTGGAGAAGTTATCCAATAGGCAGAACTGAAACATTTCAAACCAGAATGTTTAAACGCAGCAGAAATATTAGTTCTTGATGCAGCTAGATAGATGAAATTAGAACAAATTTAAAAGGAAGGACTAGGTTAGACTAAATTAACACTGGACCACAAAATACAGGCTTCTTAGTAAAAGTAGTAAATATCGGAATACATAAATTCAGAAATGAGACATTATGAAACAAAGGTTGAAAATATACGAACATCATTCAGGCAAAAAGTGTTTGATTCAAGAGTTGGTGTTAACGTATTTTGCGTGGTTCGACTAAACATTTCTGTAATAGACTAATAACAATAAAATCCCCAAACAAGTAAAATTTATTTAAATCCGTTACCAAGCAGTATTTTCAATTTAAAAGTCTGGTTAAAGTTATGGAACGTGCGATAAGTTCGACGATTGCTTATTCGTTGATTTCAACTTCGATTTCCGAGTACTTACAGGCTAAGTTCAATCATCAAGATCTTATAAGGCACGTCTCCACCTCCTTGTTTTCTATAGACACTTTACCATTCTTGTGGTATTGGCTTTAAAAACCACAACTACACACTCAGTTATCTAGTAAAGCACCAACAGGTTTGCCAATCTAAGCAACACTATGATCTAATATCGGTTTATCGGTTACGAATGCTACGCGTCCAGTAATAACAGTAATAAACACCTTCTGGCAGCGTTGCGTCAAATATTGGACTTGCAAACACATATAGTTAGATTAGATCATGATTGTGAATCTAGGAGTGCCGATTGTCGAGGCGGCAGCGACCTACATCACTGCATACAGTATGATGATGTCCAGTGGCGACGAGGAGTTGTGATTGGGACGGCATTGGTGCAGCTGCGCGCGCAATCATGGAGGCTGCATCGATGCCCCGTAATTTACACCTTTTCTCGGCCCGCTGAGATTGCTTTTGAGTTTTTTTTACTGAGGGCCTAATATTATTTGATAACTGATGTTAGGTCCAAGGTTAGACCCGGCGGATACTACTCGAAGACCCCTTGAGGTGAGTTGTTTGATGGAGTAGTTTAATGGTTGCGAAAATATTGAAGACTTGTTAGATTTAAGACTGGATGATGGATTTTCACCGTCGGGGGTTTCGTGGTTTTAAATAAATAAATAATTTGGCCTATTACGTGAAAATTATATATGTTACGCAATAATAACTTAATTTGAAAAGCTAAAATTTTCAATCGGACATACATTTTTTGACGTTCACATGACCTTGTTCATTCGAATTGTACTACTCTATAGTCGTGTAGTCAGTCAGTCATTTCCGTGTTTTCTAAGTAATTTGTCACAAACTCGACTGCATTGTAAAATGCTTCTGCATCCAACACATTTTTCAGACGAGTTTTAAAAGCCTTAAGCTCTGAGGCACTTTTGATCGAATTTAGCAGCCTGTTGACAAGTTGAACTCCTACCTGAGTTGGTAAAGTTCCGTGAACTGTCGTTCTGTGTCCCCTAGTTCGGTAGTTTCTCCTGCCTCTAGTTTCATTAGAGCGAATGCCACTTCCTTTTGCGTCACATCCTAACTTTGACATGTATCTAACAAAGCAAAACCTAGTATATGGAAGGCCGGGGAATTACACACTGGTCGACTTGATAATACCTGATATATATTACCACAGTAAGTTTAAAGAAAATCCTATTTACACAAATTAAGGACCAATTGATCGCCAATATCATACTCCAGGAAGTTTCTTCTCGACCTCGTTTCTCATGAAGGCTCGAGCTGAGGGCAGTGTTGCTAGCTGGTTTCGTACATTTTCGCCAAAGGTGCGTAACATTTGCATAAGAGATCGACACGCTCACAGCAAATCTGTTGGAGCAATGCCAAACAACCTCATAACACAACACTATAGCGGTACCTCGGGTCGGCTGAATAAATTATTCTATGCGGGTGCTAAAATATGAATTGAACACGTACATGCGTTTCAATCATGTCTGAATCGTACGTAGTAATTTAGAATTTTACGTTCATGAAAGACATCGTTTATCGTTTGTTTCGCACCTCTGAGTGAAACTGTGTAAAAGCCGATTGTTGTGTACGACAAATCAATACCGTACTAAAAGTCTTCTTGGTCCTGTTACCGAACAGAAAGCTTTGTCCATTTACACTAATAAAGAATTAAGTTACTAGTTAAAGATGTACATCAAGGTTAAGGGTCCTTAGTATCCCAGAGGCTACTTGACAATACATTTTTATTGTAACATCAGTATTTGTTGAATTTTCAATTGCTGTTCGTTACATAGTTGATGTTTACAGGAGAACAGAGATAATTAAGTGTATCTATAAGGAGTAAAACCGAGAGTTTCTACGTGAATACTGAAAAGATCTTTTTTGCTTTCTGGTTCAGCACGTTTCAAGTACCTGATTTTTATCTTAATAGGTTGTCCTGAGACATAAAGTGTTAAAGAGAAGCCCTAAACGTTTTACTACCAAGAAATCTCCTGAAGACGATTTCAAGACGATTCTTCACGGTATAATCCATTCCCCGACGATTTCACGATGTCCAAATCGCTCTAACGTGTGTAATATATGAGACTAATGAGTCTGTGGCCTCGGTGGCTGAGGTTATGGAGGCAATATATCACTTTACAGCAGCGACCACTTTAGGCGAGAGTAAAACAATAAATCTTGGACTGTGAAGAACTCGAAGACTTCCACGCGGGAGTCGTGTTCTTTATGGTTTTATTGGAGGCGTAATGTGTTTCGGGACTGCTTACCATGGAGCTGCAGTAGCTCTGCGACGGGCTTTTTAACAGAATGAAGTCAGGCCGAGGTCATACAGTCACAGAGCACAGACAAATCCGTTGACGAGACATGTAGATTGTAGATGTGATCGTCTAAAAGTGTCTGACAGCGGAGGATGACAATTGAAGGAGATTTTTCTCTCCCTAACTTCCTTAGATTTGGTATTGCTCTCTTTGTTTATAGATAATAGTTAAACCAGTATGCGGATGAACTACCTCTGCCAAGGTGCCAAGGTTTTCATACCTCTCGAAACGTTGTGTAGTTTTAAACCACAATAACCGGTAGAAAAGTCCACCTATTTCTACGTCAACCAACAATGTTGGTGCTTTGTTTATAAGGATTTTGAATGTACCACTGCGGCCAAGGTTCATGTTATCTTTATTCAATGGTCAAGGCTTGGACTGAACAAAGTAACAGCTGTAAGCTACACATCTTGCTCTGAACAAGGCCAAAAGAAACGTCGAGGACGAAGAAAAACGCTCATTGCTCATGTAATTTGTCAAAGAATGCAGTCAGCTCAGGTGAACTTTACGTTACAATTACAGCAGATTTCTCAGGTATGCAGAGTCTTAAATCCAATTCATCGCTTTGTAAACACCAGAAAAACATGTTTCACACAGGAAAAGTGGCAAATTCAAGAAATAGTCCCAGGGGAAAGGTCAGTCCTTGTTGGACGCGTGAAGTTTTGAAAAAGAAGAGGCATGAGTGCGTTGTCGTAGAAGACCACGAAGACAGATGACAGATCTGAACTCTGAAGAAGAAGATGGAAGGGGAACCGGTATGGTACAATATAAATGCACTCGTCATCAAGATGCCAGTCAATCCTCTTTTAGAGACCTTTAAATTGAGCCTTTGGCCATCAAGAGGCCAGAGGTTTTCTCGTTTACTGCCAGACGCTGCATGTCTTTTAGAAAATATTCAGTGTTTAGATATCTTATAACAGAGATCATTATTCTGATTACGCAAATGATTTAGTAACATTCTAATATTTTGATGGTACATTCCAATGACTGATTTCAGAAATTCGCCTTAGGAATCGTGCTCTTTCGAAATGAAGGTCAACAAAGTAGTATTATGAGTTAAGAGATTTTTCAATTTTAAGACGAACTCGGGTTGTAATTTTGAAATTTTACACAGTTACCAAAGATTCCTACAGATATTCCACGCATATCCCCCCTACAGTTACGATGGCACAACAGTGAACTGTTAAAGATAAAGATTGGAGTTTAAACTGCTGTTATGACAATTTAAACCTTTGGTTCCAAAGCAAAACATTCAATAAAAGAAATCGCTGACGACCCATGAAGTGAACCCGCACACTTCTGGGAAGCATTAAAACAAACTTATTTTTCTATTAGGCTTGATGGGCGATCATTTCGGAAAACAGCGCTGTTGTTAAGGCTGCTATAGCGGGTCTTCAAGCTGTTCAAACAACAGAGGACATAAATTTTGCACCTAATAGGTAGCAATAAAGTGGATGTTTTGTGAGGCCTTGGTGCTTACTGAAAACCCCAGCTGCGTTGATGCGGAGTTTATCCTCATCGGTGTTCACATTTGGTTTCTGAATCACAATTATTTCAAGATGATAAGTAAAGTTCAACTGTTAGGTTAATTAATTATTATGTTTCGTAAAAGTATGTATGGTATGAGTGACTTGCATTAGTTTCGAATTAAATGAACTAGTGCATTACCCTCGGCAATACCACTGTTGAATTTCGAGCGAAAGGATATCAATGCCACTTTACTGATCGTGGAAAACGTGTTTAGTCACGATGGTCTCCCCCTAGTCACTTTGGATGAAATCCCAATGTATATTCTCCTAACTAAAGCAAAACAAGAATATTCCTATACAAAAACAAAGAATTAAATGACTGCCCCTAAAGCTGTCCACCATTTCAATAATTTTGACATCCGATTCTCCCTTCTGCCCTTCTGGTTCCTGGACCAGAGCCACCTCAGAGACCAGGTCTCCAGATGACCAGCACGTGTGACGTACGTTCAGTGTCAACGGTCACGTGACATGGTCAATCAGCTGTTCACTAAATCTTCTGTCACAGCAGCCAATCACAGCTGATCTCAAACCTAACCTATATTTGGACAGGAAGCATCCATCAACATCATCAACATGTGGTGTACAAATCATCCCACTCTGGCCAGGTAGGAGGTCACTTTATTTCATGATGAGGCATGTCTTATCCCTAATGAGACGTGAATATTATTTAGTCCAAAGCCAAATGGGCGTCATTGTGACGTAGAATGGCTGTAATGAAAATATGTAACATCATGGGTAGTAAAATATAGTTTAATTTGATACAGGTACAAAATGTAATTCTGCGTATTGTGTTATCCGTGTGTCACGTTTTTAAATGCATCATGTTTTTTTTAATAAATTGACCTTAACCATTAGACATAAGATGGACACCCGAGAACTAGGTGTATACTCATTACAAAATCAATCAAGATCGGTGCTTTTCGGTGTTTAGCTACCTTGTGAGAGTTATAGTTACTCCCGCCGTTTCGAAAATTGTTTGCTCAATGTCACAAAATTAATAGTATTAATAGTAGTGTTTGTGCTTGGTAAATAGTAGTATTTTCTGTATAGATCGTGCTGAACAAAACTTCCATAAAATAAATTCTACTATATTCATTAAATTACATAAGGGCCGTTTTTGTGCCCTCCATTTTGGCAACGACCAGTCGATCATGTAACCAGAGGTGAACATGTATGAAAGATATGAGCCTTCATACATATGTGTTCTTGAGCCCTCATAGATTGTTGACATGAGGGTATGACCCGGCTAATCTATGAGGACACTTTACCAAACATGGGCACGACCGGAAACGCACTCCTTTGTGTTCTGCAGGAAGTGCGAAAATACATGTTCCGCTATTCATATACTCATTGTTGAAGAGACACACTCCTTTCGCGCATCGTTTGAGTTTTACTTTTCATTTAGCCTAGCCTTGTTCCAAATTTAAACTCTCTCCTCGGAGTTTTACCCAGTTTACACCTAGTAAGGAGAGAGTTTGGACATATTTTGGTGGTGTCGAGATAACAGTTATCCAACGCTTCAGAGATTTTCCCAGCACTTACAAAGCAGCACGTCTCTTGTAGGTCACACTTCCTCAATTTCCCAGTCCCACAACACAAGGTGATGTAACCCTGGTTAGGCTGTCAATAGCAGAGGCCTACCGATATCCTTGGGCCTTGGTTGCATCATAGATGATTTATCATCCAGACCCAGTCAGCTTCTTCATAAGATATATTGTACTAGTTTTGTGGTGAAGAAAGCATAAAATAAATCAAAAATCCTAAAGAGGTCTAACTACGAACGCGGGAGTATGGAACGATCGATTGAAAATGAAACGGTACCAATTTCTGTGAAAGTCCAATTTTGTAAAAGCGATACCGGATATGTATTTACTTGTTGGCATTACCTAAGCCAATTGTATTCTTTCCATTCGTGTGTTATTGACATAACACCCCTCAAGGAACAGCTGATGGTAGCTGTCTGGTCAAACAGCTGACGACTGCGACTGGTACTTCTTCGGCAGCTTTCGTGACCAATCGGAAACAATCGTCCATTATCACTCTCTTCATAGCCGGTTCTTGTTCCAGTTTTGTTCTCTGTTCGGTCAACCGGAATAGAGACCCTTCCGGAGTTTACATCGAATGATAACATAGAGAAGAAATAGAAAGGGAGTAATTATAGGAGAAACTGTAGTAGCATTAAATTTTACTTTCATTGGAATAAAGCTTTTTGTTGCATTGCGAAATTTCGATGCTACATACACTATAATATAATTGAAACCTACTCAGTTGTATAAATTTTGCATACACAGTGCAACATGTTTCTATTTTAGCTTAGCTCTTAGTTATCAGTGGCTTTAAGATGGCTTTACTTTTTTAATTATTTTGTTAATACAAAATTGTTTGCATATTGTTGTACAGTTGCAATAAAATTCCACTACAGTCTTGAAACACTTGAAACCAGCCCAGTATACTAGTATGGTACGAGTATGTCGCTTTTTGATTAATCACTTTTTGAAATTACATTATATTATACAATAATTTCTAATTTAACTGTCTGCATTATCGTTCAAACTTTTGTTCACCCCAAGCCTTTCGGAAAGATCTATGTAATATAGTCGACAATTATAGGGGGTTGCTAGACTGGTAATTTCCGGAGACTTACTCAATTATCAATAAAGACGACTTTAACGGGGGCGTGCCTAATTGTAATTTCATCACACCCAAATAGCTATTTAATGTAGCGAACTCTTTACCGAATAAATGGACCCCTACACTACACAGTGATTATAAACCGTGTTTCAACGGCGAAAACCCCCTCTCGAAACCATCTAGCACGCGCGCGACGCGTTTCACGATCATCTCATGAAATGAATGACAATTGACAAGAAGTAAATGTAACCACTGGAAAAACAGGTTAACATTCAAGACGTGTGTAATTGAAATATTATGCAAGCGAAATGTCGCGCTAACGAAGCGGAGAACGAGTTCAGTTCGGTTTTCGTTCTGTTAGGTTAGTGGTTGGCAACACTGCCCCGCCCGGCGGCGGAAGTGGGGGAGTCTGCTGCGTCGTCGGTTGGTACGACTGGGACTCAGATTTTTTCACTCACCTGTAGAGCGCGCTGGCGCGGATGTTGATGCTGTCGAGTCTGTTGTGTTCGAGGTTATCCCGTCCTCTCGCAGTGTTTTCTTTTGAATTTATTTAGTTATTTGAAAAGTGAGTAGTGATTTTCCATGTTGTGCGAGACGATGAGGACGTTGGTTTAGTTTTACGTTGTGTTGAACAGCTGATCGTGATAAGACAGTGTTGTTTACGTGTTGTCCTGTTTATCAGTGAATGTAAACAATACCTGGAAGTGTGTAACTTTACAAGTTTTGGATACTTTTCTTTTTTTCAAGGTAGGAATACTTTATTATGCATGGTGATTTGGGTTATGTTGTGGTATATTTTTGGTATTGTAGGACATAAATGTTGGACGAAATGGTTTTACATTCGTGCATATCATGATACATGACGAGAATTGGTTATAATAATATACTGATATCTGGGTGTAATCTACTTGCTATAATACACATATAAATAGCGAAAATACACCATGTTTACGGTAAATCCACTTACACCAGTCCCAGAGAATTAGTATTTTGAGATTCTAATTTCAAGAACAGCCACAATATATTATTGATTGTTATTGATTCTAAAACGTATTGTCAAACACTAAAGTCTCTAAACGTCGTACTGGTGCTAAAGCTGCTAAGTAATAATGTGATGCCTTATAATTATTTATATTTGATCGATAATTGGGGTAGGTCATGGACATTATTCGAATCCATAATCCCTTGAGTATGTTACAACTTGATGAAATGATTTTAAAATGAAAATGAATATTTCCATCCATACAAGACTTTCGACTCATTATTGTTCTTAAGTGGAAGAGAGGACTTTTTAGTTCTAACTTAGCCAGTAAAATAAATACTAATCAAGATTTTCATAACTTTGCAAGGTTTACATCATTATACCACGTTTGTGATACGGAGCATCTAAAAATTTATACTTAACTGGTAGGTACAAATTGTATCTTCAAATAGTGAGAGAACTGGTCAGTACATTTCTTACACAAGTTTTTGATTGACTTTAGTTTAGCACTTACAAATAAAAAACGTATTTAAAATATATTTTAAAGGTTAGGCTTTTTGAAGATTACAACTTTCGACTTGAACAAATCTGTGAGAATGCCGTGTTAATCCAGCTGAGAAGAAGTTTGTCTGGTGTAACGTGTAATCTTATGCACGCTACCAATTTGCCAGGTGATTTGATAGTAGGTAGCAGTTAGGCCTTCAGCAGGCCAGTCCACGACAACACCTCTGAGACCCCGTCAGATCAAGTGCTCTGCGGGTCATGTCGTGAGTCGGTGTCAGCTTCAGCAAGAGGTGCGCTCTTCAGCAATCTTCTTGTAAATAGACACCTGCAGCTACTTTCCGATTAGCTTCGGGTCCTTGAGACCAGAAAACGTCATTTTCCGAAACCTCGTGTGTCCAAATTACAGCACACAACCCCGCTATCAAGCCTCGTTACCAGTGGGTAACTGGGTTTTGCGGTAAGTTTCGTTTTCAAATAGGAGGTTTTGACACGATTCCGTAGAATGTTTGGGTTTCTTCTGTAATCTCCACTTGCGGGGCTTTCTTTCTTTCCCGTATCAAAGTGAAAACGTTGTATGAATTCTTTCACCTAATAGAGTGGTTCTTAATTCGTTGGGAAAAGGATCTTGTCTCTAAAGAGTAAAACCATCTTTCACAAATAGGGTCTAAACCCGATGGAAACCGTCTAGATACCGTCTGAGGTTTTCTACTATTCTTTTGAAGCTCCGAAATCTTCATTTTCAAACGGTGTAACAGGCCTTTACACCACTGATGGGATGAGCTCTTTCGATTGGCTCTTCGTATAACCATAGATGTTGATCCAAATCATCCATGAACTATGAAATGAAGGAGAATTACTAAAGTCAAGACCTCTCATCGCATCCTGGCACCAGTCATCCAAGACTTTCACTAAAAGTTCTTACAGGCCTTCTTCTGAAAACCGAACCATTAAGTGGATTACTCCATTTCCTGTTCGTGTCACGACTGCCGAATCTGCTCGGGGTTGTTGTTGACACCTTGCCCTTATTGACGCCTCACGTCTCTATTCTTGTCACCTGTCCATTTATGGCTTTCTTCACCTGTAGGAGGGAAAGCTACGGCTAATTCTGGCCCTGGATGTAGGCCCACGTACTTTCCAGCAAACATGCCCTCTGCCGGCTGTTTGGGATTAAATTATGTTTGTTTTGCAGGCCCTTTGACGCGGAATTTCCCATGACCAATGTCTCTTTTGGCTGCAAGCACGGCGGGATTTTTGAAAACAACCATATTTCAAAATGTAGTGTGTTTAAATATTCTTGTCAGAAGTAAATGAGCATGAAGAATGCTCTGGCTGTATATGTTGAGTTGACGGTCGTGCGTCACTGAAACTTGCAAATGTGCATGACCTTGAATATTCCCTGGTGTTGGTTGATAACGTTATCAACGCTGACTCATTGTATCGTTACCGTGCTGATGGTGGTTAGTCATGAGTTGTTACTGAAACTTCACCTGAACACAGCACGTAGTCGGGAAAAAGTTTTGTTAACGTTTGACTTTGACAATAACACCATATTTTGTTCACAATATATTTCCATAGAAATAACCGTCATCTTGATCACTGTTGGAGTGTTGGTGATTGAATTGAAGACATGGGGTTATTAGTAGTGCTGGAATATTTTGAGCATATAAAACTAAAATGGTTGGCCTTCCCCAAATCATCACGATATAAAGGATCCAGGAACATTGTCTGAAATAACTACGAGATAAACTGTTAACTACTTAACTGCTGTTTTGTTGGTACACATGCAGTTTGTCTACCATATTAGTAGATCCAGGAAGAAGTGGAGAATGAATGTCAATGTTTCTTCGCGGTAAGAAACTGGTCGACCCTGTAAAGCAAAACACCCTGCAGTGATGCTGTTGGTACTCGGGCTTTTAATTGTTATTTACATCTGCTAATAAGTTAGCACGGAGTCTCTAAAGGGTTTAAATGGAAGCATGAGCATTATTCTACAACAATATTTATGTACTTATTTTGTTATATTCATTGTTCTACATTATTGACCATTCTTGTTGAGAATCCCAGCCACAAACCATATGATTCGGATCACCTTTTTTCACCTAGGTGGGTTTTACGCACATTTCTTTCAAATACTATTCATGTGTGCTTAGTCCCAGTGGGCATAGTCATGAATCAGATAGTAGAAAAGCAAAATATCTATGAATAGGCACTCATTTAAGGAAGTACACATTTTAAAATAATGCAGAATCGAAAAATTCGGAATTTTAAAACATAATATCTGCGTTGAAATCGGTCAGTCATTGGATACAACCTACACATTTTTCAAAGATACCGCTGTGCATTTTTAGCTCTCATTTATTCCTGTTCATTCCCGTTTCAACTAGTCGGGAAAGTTGGAAAAGGGGGCGGAATATCATCCAAGCTACAATTTCACCTTTCCTGTAGGCTACTTAAATACCGGTGGAAACCGCGTGCACAGAGGTCTAGACCGGTGCACCACTAACTGCCGGGTCTGGGTCTGGTACATTACAAGGTCTGGGTCTGATTGAAGAGCTTGTTTTCACTCAGCGAGACCGGTATTAACGTAGTTTACCGGTTCTACAAACAGTTTGCGAGCGGTTTGTAATCAGCGGGGGTATTAACTGCTTCCTCGTGATTTCGCTGATGATACTACATTACTTTATTAAAGCTTCGCCGCGGAAAATGACTTGCACGTCAGGTTTCAGGTGGTGATTGAATTAGTTCTGCTGTTTGTTTTGTTTTTTCGATGGATATTGTTGTTAGTGAGTCTTTTGTGCGGTTTGATTTCTTTAAAAGAAATATTATTTTTCATGTTGGGGTCTTCTACCTATTGCATCTTCTACAAGTCCAGGAGTTGTGTTGGTTCAAAAGAAGTAGGCAGATTCGACAAATTCTCATCGATGGTTAATTGCTGACTTGAGAATTGAAGAGCGAAGATAAGTTGTTTGTGAGTCTTTCGTGCGGTGTGATTTCATAAAAAGAAATATTATTTTTAATGTCTGTGGTCTTCTCCTGTTGCATCTTCTACAAGTCCAGGAGTTGTGTTGGTTCAAAAGAACAGAAGAAGATTCGGCAGATTCTCATCGATGGTTGATTGCGGACGTGAGAATTGAAGAGCGAAGATTCCATAGTGTGATCTATGGTTCGGAGGAAGAAGATTACAGGTCCGACTTCGAATTGGAGTGAATTGAAGATCATTCTTTGTCTTTTTCGTTTGCCAAGACAACACAGAAAAACAACAAATCCACGCGTTTGTTCCTTCGTGGTTTTCATGGTTCTGTGTTATCCTTAGAAAAAATTGTATAATTGTTCATGTTTTATATTGGGAAGAATTCTTAACGATTCCATCATTCTGGGACAAAATGTATCAACGAATTACTATTTAATGTCAAATGTACACCTATACTGTGATGATTAGTAGAATAAATAAATTACCCCATAGTATTATACGAGTATTATACCTGGTAGCATTTTTTGATGTCTGGATTCTTGTTTCACAATTAAGTTTTCCCGGGATTTATAAGAATGCCAATATCAGTATTGTTGATTCTAACAGATTTGTTAATCGCCCGTTTTGATTAATTTTTTCAACTATGTTATAAATAAAATAATATCTTCTGTCACTTTCCTGATTGAACTCTATATTAGGAGGATCGAGTGAAAAATCGCTACTCTCAAAAACTCTAATTAATTCCCAGCCGGTCTTCAATTAAGAGTGTGATTTGAAATCTCCTCACAAGGTGTGATCTTGAGACCTCCAGTAGTTGAGGAGTTGACCGCAATGATGCGTGAAGCGCTGTAGTCTGGAACTCATTAATTGCCACTAATCAGTCTACGTCTGGCCAATTATGAAGCGCTATCTCTCAGTTAGTTAGGTGAGTCATTGGGTGATAGAACACTGGGCTTCTTCTCTGACCTCTGGCTTCCGATCTTTGACTTTTCGATGAGGAGACAGATGACAGCTAGGAGAGAATGATATGTCTGAAATAACTCTGGGCTTAGCATGATTAGATTAAAGTGTGATGATTAAAATTAGATCATTAGATTAAAATGTGGTTAGAAACGTTTGAATATTAGACGATTACACGAAGCAAGACATAAGACAATCACCCGTTGTTGAAGCTAGAGTCAAAACTGAATTAGCCCGATTTTAGAGCTCAAGAAAGGAGGACCCAAAAGTAAAAACCGTACTCACTTCTCGTTGAATTACTCCCCTTGTTGAATTACTTTGCAAAATGTGCTAGTATTTGTAGTCTTCTTGACATTATGCTCTCGAACTGTAGTTTAAACCGTGTTTATATGACTAGATGAACCCTGTTTATTTGTAGAACAATGATTTACTTTTTGAGTTAAAATGGTTGCTAAACAGTACTTACAAAGCAGTGATCGCTATTTTGCTGTCAACTTTTGCTTTCAATGTTATCATATAAGAGTGTTTTAGCTGAGTATGGTAAATCGCTCCCATATGATTGCATACAAACAAAAGTCGGCCATGAAAAGCGGCCACCGTTTTGATAGGAACTCATAGCTTGAAAGACGCAATGTCAAAAAATTGTTTTGACGTAATTTGCATCACCCACCTCTACCCAAAAACCGTGGGGGACCTCCCAATTTCAAAAATACAACCCCTTGTGGTACCTCAAAAGAAAGGGAATTTCAACATAAATTCAACGACGCAAAGAAAATTTGTTTTATCTCAACTAGTTTTGTTGTTGTTACAGTATATCCATCTAAAGATTACAGAATTCAGATTTAAAGTGCCACATTTCACAAACAATTTATAATAAATAAAACGAGTACTTAGATATAAAGAACAAAAGCTAGTTACGTAACTGTAATTATTCTTTTACTATAATAATAATTTCAAATAAAAATATAGCATTATAAAAAATAAATAATATTAAATGATAATGTTTCTTGAAAATCACAGTAAAATAGTTCTATAGAGTATTTTGAAGAGCAATTTGTCGTTCAAAATAAATTGTATGTGAAATTTTAAAAGGCATAATAAAAAAACAGTTCGAGATAAAAAGAAATTTCTTTGCGTCGTTGAATTTGAGTTGAAATTCCCTTTCTATTGAGGTGATAAATTGTGGGGAGGGGTTGTATTTAAAATTTGGGGCTTCCCCCTCTTTTTGGGTGGAGGATAGATGTCGCAAAGTATCTAAAAATACTAGGATTCTACAAAAACATTACCCAAAGGACTTTTCAAAACATTTTCTTTTACAAAAGTTAAGGTGGGGTGGGGACATTTAAAACTTACCTTGTATGTACATATGACATTAGCCTTGGTGAGCTGTTTTATCACTATGGTAAAAGACAAAAGTTAAAACCTTCATTTCTTATTACAAAATCATAGTTAAAGTGCTGACCAGAAGATTTCGCTTCGCTTATACATTATTTAATTTGATTGAACTCGACATCTTATCTATACTTTAAGTAAGTCTTTCTATTCTGTATTTATTAATGGAACGCGCATTACTTTGTTTATGAGTCGTAAAAGTCTCCGAACAAATTGCAAAACTAAGGTTTTATTAGACCATCATAGTTATCCTTCTGAATAGCCTTGTCGCTGTAAAGCTTCTTGGAAAAATGCCGAGCTATTGGAGCTTGGGCTGTAAAAGTTATGAGTACAGTATATAGCTTTTAGTTTGTTACTGTTGTTTTCTTTTCTTTCTAGTCGGTAGCTATTTAGTTTTAAAATTACTCGCGGTGGCGTTTGTTCAGCAATACTTATGAGTCATTAAAAACTAAAAACCATTTACAACAGAGTACAAATATGACTTGCAATAATATTGTAAACATTTCATTAGCGTGATTCTTTTGTTTGCAGTGGATTTTTTATCAAAATGAGATATTCATGCCGTCCAACCAGGACCTGAAATAAGCACCGGTCCTGACCCCCAACGCGTTTCGAGCAATCTTTCAAAACTTTAGCTACACATGTTTATATGTATGAGCTCTGTACAAGTCGCATGTTTTGTCCGATTTTTATCAAAATTGACTCCAACAGTCCTTTTGCAAATATATCTCGGCACACAGTCCCTCTTTTTTTTACAAAAAATTAGGTTTTATCTGAAGTTGTGAATTTTATTTGACTTTGAAGTAGTTTGAAATAAACATTTATCTTAAGTGTACCCATCAATATACTAACAATTTGAAAACTTGTTGAGTTGTTTAAAATGGTGACCAAAAAGTGGTTAAAACAGACCAGTGAATGTGGGTGTTTCTTTTAATATCTTATAAGGAGTGTATACTCGTTCCTTTACGTACGCCCTCATTCGGAAATACGGCGTCAAAAGTTGGTTTGTAGTTTCGTTCTTTGAAATAAAGGATCGTGACAAGGAGTTCTCTTGTAAGAGATTTTAGGATTATGTATCCCCCAGAACCAAGATTTTACAATTGGCGGCGAATCCACCAACCTCGTCAAAAGTACATAGAGCGTAAATAATTCTTCAGCTCAAGAAGGGGATAGATGTTTTGAAACACTCTGTATACGTCTTGTACGCCATGGCCAGCAGCAGCCGGTGCTCCAGATAGTTTGTACTCTGTGGTGTTCTCTACACGCAGAACAATGGCGGACAATCAGCTGCTGTCAGTGGCGGCAAAGCAACAGCTGATTAATGACACCTGGCTTAATTACTCGCTTGTGATTGGTCCACACCCGCGGTGAAATCAAGACTCATCCCCCCTGAGTGGCTAATGGTATGATGGAGTGAGCGCTCTTCAAAATCTGGGATGTAATTAACAGTTTCGACCCTTCTTCTGATCGCCTGCTCGAAATCGCGTTTTTTTTGTCGGAGAGTTTTGATTTTTGGGCGAGTTCGTGTTTCGGTAGCCGGTTTTAATTTGCTCACGGTCGGTGTAAAATCGATTTAGGTGAGATAGATAATGATCTAATTTTAGGTTTTGTGTTTATGTTGTTGTTTTCTTTTATTTTAGCTTCCTAAATTTCGTGTTTAGAGATGAAATAATCTGTCAAGTGGATACTGATTAGTTTTCAACGTAAATTTCATTTAGGAATATCCTCCAATTTATACCCTTAACCCTGCTAAGAAGAAAACCTCTTTCGAAACCCAAATTAAAAATAAGCGAAGATTTGAAAAGTGGCTGATTCATCATTCATCTGCATATAAGGTGATCTTGCGAGTGAGTTAACACTGTAACAAAATGTTGCTATGCTTAATGGCCTGTTGGTTGGCTTTCAAAATATAAACACATTTTTCTATGTTCCATTTAACGTTAGCAATGAAACTCGGGCCTAGTGACTAGAACAGTATTCTGAACTTATGGAAAGTGGTTGTTCCAATTTTAGAAGGTCAATTCTAGGTCTTATCAAGATAGACAGTAAGGGAAATTTATTTTGAAGCTATGAGTATTTTACGCGCCCTAACGTAGATTTCTAAGCTTTTGGGCAATATCTGTGACTACAGCCAGGTGCTTTTACTTTTTAACTCAAAAGCGACCGCCAGGACCCCCTGCAGTAGTGCAGATCGGTTCCACTCGACCGTGTATTCTAGTGCAGAACCATTTCCCATTGTGATTGTAGTATCCAAGGTGACCTACTGGTGTTGTGAATGGAGCCAGAAGTCCCCTCCCTCACTTCTCAGACCGGAAATCACAGGAAACACCGGAAATAACCGGATGCAAACTAGTCTGACCACACTTTCCAGTACTCCGCAGTCCGCCCTGAGACTTTGCCAGTGGTATGTTGATTGCAATTAGCAGGTGTGACAACATGATCAAAGCTGCAGCACTTGGCTTGATTATTTTCTTGATTATAATCCGGTTTGTTGATTAAAGGGCTAATCATATTCTCAGGTCAGTTGGTGATGTGATTATAATGTCTTTTCGTAGTGGCCTGATTTGTTAAATGGCAATTATTAACCGTTGAAAATTAGGAATGAACTGAATTATTGAACCACGCGTCATATTTTTTAGATATCTATTTGTTCGAAGTTAAATTTTAGAATAAAAATAATCCAATTGGTAGAATCAAATTGTCCAATAAGCACTTGGTATTTAACGGGCGAGGATTTTCCCCTTCTTAGAGCGGATCTTCATACTAAAGGTATAACTTATATTTAAGGCCCCACCAATTGAACAGTTTTTATTCGACTATTCGATTTTTAACTCATGTTTCTCAGCGAGCTTGAAAAGCAACAGCAGCGTACCCCAATCCTTTCCTTGAAAAGCCAATTCTTCTGGATTTAACTTTGTCAGGCTTCGGCAACTTAAAACACAAAACCGCCAGATTTCGAAATCTTCTTCTTTCCAATGCCCGACTTGGAGGATTTCCGAGGTACTATCGCCACAGCAAGCGATAATGTAATCAGGAACTTTAGACAATTCAGAACAACAAAGCTCGTAGTTTCCTTCCCTCTATCAAATAATCACACATTCCCACTTCCCACAGATTGAAAACCAGGTCAGGCGCATCCATTAGTCAGTCTTGAACTTCCTTTTCTCTGCTTTCACCCGTCCTTTATCACCTCTTTGTCAACTACAAGAGGACAAGATGAGAGAATGTCCTCCAGTCTCTTCTCTTCTACTCGAGGCTAGTTAGGCAATTCGTTCCAGCACGAACGTGCAGGCTTCCGATCCTCTTTGACCAATCGGTGTGCAGGATTCTTCCATTTGACCAATCAGAAGAAAGGATTCCTCCGTGTCGTCTGTCGCGTGCCGGACA
Source organism: Matsumurasca onukii (assembly GCA_018831715.1). Classification (NCBI taxonomy): domain Eukaryota; kingdom Metazoa; phylum Arthropoda; class Insecta; order Hemiptera; family Cicadellidae; genus Matsumurasca; species Matsumurasca onukii. The sequence continues at coordinate 64,509,365 of CM032062.1, forward strand.
ATGGCTGTACGGATTTGATCATGAAACTGACAATGAGATAGATGTTTGTCGTTGTCGCGTGGCAGGGTTGTGTCGTCTGCAAAAGATCGAATGGACTTGAATTGAATCAGTCATACAACACAAAAGTATTCGATATAGGATTTGTTGTTGAATTGATTTGTCGATTTCCAAGCGTGAAGGTGAAGGAATCTCAGGAGTGGTATGAGTTGATGGATTTTGTTTTGTTGATATGATGGTAACGCATATAACAAGCTCAAAGCCCGTAACAGAGCAATCTTCTTGGGCTTTGAACTTTTATATGTTACGGCTTTCCTTTCATCTAAGTTGATTACTCATTCCAGCAACTTCGACGTAATGAAAATCAAAGGAATTCACAACTTGTCACTTCCAGTCTTTTTTAGTTGACAACCGTTTTAGATTTTCTGTTCAGTCTCTTCAACTTTGGTTACCCATAATCAGTTCAAAGCCCGTAACAGAGCAATCATCTTGGGATTTGAACTGTTATGTCTTTCTCTCATCCCAAGTGATGGTATTATCGTCCCAACTTCAATATTTTGAAAATCAAGAAGAACCTTTATCTTCCAGCCTTTTTGTTCACAAAGATTTTAGATTTTTGTTTTTGATTTTCAAGTTTGGTTGGAGTTTTTGAAATCTAGGTAGATTTTTCCGAATCTTTTGAAGTTGAACTTTTTGGTTGGGCTCTATTTATCATGGTTTAGTTTTTTATCTCAAGAACTCTTATCATGGTTTGGATTTTTTACACGTTGTCTAAGTTGGGGTTTTTGATAGTTTAGGTAGACTTTCCCGACACTTTGAAGTTGATGACCTTTTTGGTTGGGTTCTCCAATCATAGTTTAGTATTTCATCTAAAGAACCTATTGGGAGGTTCAATGCTTCACACTGAGGAGACATATCCCTTGAACCCTCGACCGATGGTCGATGATCATCAGCCGAGCCGACTGATGCGCTGCAGTTTGCAGTCGCGGGTTCAATGGACCCTGATGCGCTGATGCCGGTCGGGTGCTAGAGGCGCGAGCGGCGCAGCTACATTCGCTACACAACATTGCTGTTAATACACCGACATCTTGCGCACATTTAACCTTGACCCTGCCTCACCGCTCTCTCCGGTGCGTTGCTCACCGCCTGACGGACATTTAAATGTTAGTTTGAAGATCGGGACGTCGTATTCATCGAACAATAAGTTAGTTTTGACTTTTAAATTTGTCAAGACAGGTGTTTTTACTTATTAACGGGTTATAAGTATCTCTTACACGATGTGCGCCAGTAACCAATCGACCATCAAAAACGAGTCTCCATGTATTTTGAGAAAAGGTCCTCAATAGATTGTATAAAGTATATATCAAGTCATCTTATGGAAAAATTTTCTCAAAGTCCTTACGTGTTAGGTAAAGTATGGCATCTCGAAGTACTTTTGGAAAGAGAGCCCTCCATTTATTTCTTTGTCGAAGTATCTTTTGAGCCCTCCTTGGAAAACTAGCATGCAACGATTAAACCTTTAAAAAGCACCGCTTTTCTAAAGATTGTCTCAGGCTTTCACAGGAAGGTTCTTTGGATGAAAATCAAGATGTTCACTTTTAATACCTCCGGGAAATAGTTTCCCAAGTTCCTTTCGAAAAGCCTTTCGAATTCTACTGTGGGAGAGGTCCTCTTAAAAATCATTACAGTCAGTGCTATGCTCGGAATTATTATTAGAAAATTGTATTCTATGTGGAAGAGAACCGTCAATTAACATTCCACCAACAAACTAGTTACAATTCATCCAAATTAATAAAACACTGATAACCTCACACTTCCAACGTTGACCTGTCAAGGTCGGGTAACGGAGCCCTCTCATTGGTGGAAAGCGAGAATACTGTTGTGTGATTGGGCGTGATTACACGGCTGAATCTGTATTTGGACTCGGGTCGTGTCATTAACGCCGGGTTCGATTTGCCCGGACACCTTCGCAGCGCGGATGCGCGAGAGATTGAAATGAAATTGTAGGGAAGAGTGGTGAGAACTGGAGACGTGGGTGTTTGTTTTGGGTGGTTGGAGGTGATTTGTGAAGCATGTGTGAGTAGTCATTGCGGGATGAGCTTTGGACGAGCATGGGGTTGAATGAAATCATAAATGAAATTGAATTTTGCTGATGATGGTCGCTGGTTTAAGTAAGAGCTGGCTTGCAAGTTTAAGTTGTTATACAGGATGAGCTCATTTGTGTTTTATAGCTGTAAAATGTATATTTTAAAACGGAATTTCATGTAAGAACTGTTTAAAATGTCGTATTTTGACAATAAATGACTTTAAGGATAGTTCACTTAGAAGGGGAATTTTGGATACATCAGGCATTAGCAATTGTAGAGGTTTTTCTTCGTGCAAAATAGGGTTTCCTGGTGTAAATATTTAGAAGGCTAGATTTAGTAGAAATAACCATGCTAGAGTTATTTTCTGATATTCCGCTTTATTTTCATCTAACCCTCGTGATATGGGAGCACTGAGTTGGGACTGTTAAACATTTCAAAATAAAATTGGTTATAGAGTTCTATGAAATTAGATACCGGTCTCGTTAAAGCCTTGATGATTGATCGTCTAATGATCGTCTGATAATATATGATCCAGCAGAAATCAGCTTCTTCCTGTATAAGTTCGTCATGAACAACTTTTCCCCGGACATCTCAATCAATCCAACCAGTTCCACATTCCCAGTCAAATTAGCAAGTTCCAGTCAAGTCGGGAGAGATTCACTTTCCATCCATCTAGCGATCAGTTATTCAGAACTCACAAGTTTTGTAGCGAATTTTAGCTCATTTCTATCGGTAAAGAAGACGAAACGTGTTTGCGGATACGTGGCGTTATGGTATCGCGCGCGTCAGGGGCGCATCACTCCGGTAGCGCGGGTTCGTTCCCCGCAGTCACCACTACAATATTTAAAGTGATTTTATCGTAGGCCTAACTCTAGATAAAGGAAGAGGTTGAGTGGTGTAGAGGACTCCTAACTTCGCCTCGTTATACAAGACAAACTTTACATTAAATTTTTTAAAGATCAAAAACAAAACGGTTTGCAGTTTTTAGCTTTCTTGAGTTAAATGGCAACACTTTATATGCGTGTGTGGACCACTATATACAGATCGGAATTTTTTGGCAAAACTTTCCCGGAGTTTGGTACAATGTTTTTCCTTTTATAAATATAATTATCCAGGTTAAAAGTTCGTTTTAGAGTAAAATCGGTTCATTGGATGTTAACTTTTCTTGGAAGGGAGAATGCGTTTTATGCAATAAACTGTAAATACATTTTAAACTAGAACATATTTGGATGACATTTGGTATACACATTATTTTATGTTACCGTACCAAAAACCAAGTCCGTTGTGCCAAACCAAGATGGCGGCAGAAAACCGTTTATATATAAAGACAGTTTTATAGCATAAAATCCCATTGTAGGGAGACTCGCCCTCCCTCAAGGCCATTGCGGTGTAAATTATTCCCCCGTTACGGGAATGCGCTAGGATTCACGGTAGCGCCTGTGGCTGGCTACGCGTCAGCTAGGTTTCTTCTTGCCACCGGCAGAGGCGACTTCAGTAGGAAGAGAAAACACCGCTTAGACATACATACATGGAGTCAATAGCTGACTAATCACAAGGTACTGAAGTAGAGGCTGTAGTAAACCCCGCTGAAGCTGAATGTGTGTTAGAGTACAGTTAGCCGGCTGAGGGAGTGGTAGAGTACCAAACTGGTAGAGTACTCAACACCGCTCATGACTGAGGACCGGTTGCTGTTGATTTTACTGTGGACATTGTGAATTTTAGCGGATCTGTGGCGGGTTGGTATCGCGCGCGACTCCTGAGCTCATCACTCCGGTGGCGTGGGTTCAATCCCCGCAGTCACCACTAACCATTTGTTGAGTGACCGTGCGGTAAGTTTAGATCGAGGTTGAGTGGTCGAGAGGGCTTCGTTGCTTTACCTTTTTCCGTTAAACAGGACACATTCTTTTATTTGTTGTTGTTTGGGTAGTGAACTGAAAATGTGTTTTTTGGTTTGCGGATGCTTTTATGACATTTTTGGAAGACATGTATAGAAATTCAATCATTGGTTAAAATTATAAAATAGTAGTTTAAAACACCGTTAGTCGTCAAAATTAGCTTAATACAGCCACCGTGGTTGAAAATGCGTTTTGCTTAATTAAAAGCAAAAACTTCGCCCTAGTACACTCGAAATATGAATGGGTGAAAACCACTCCCAAAAGAGTGAAAATCGAGCCACTCTTTAATAAGAGTGGATGAGTTTCAACACCCAAAGGAGCGAAATTTCACTCTTTCTGGGTGGCCTGCACTCCTTCATTTTTAGAGTGTAAGCATATATAGATTTTATAGTCATAAACAAACTACAAATAAAACATACAAATTAGAAATCAATTATAGAGTTGATCAATTTTGTACATATTCCTGCTAAACATTCTTCCTAATGTATTGCTAAAAGTAAAATTGGGGGTTGATTCTTGTCAAAACAAACTTTGTAAGATTAAATTTCAGTATTGTTTGCATAACGATTAACGAACTGAAATCAATCTAGGAGTGGGTCAACTCCTTCTGACGGGACTGGTTCTTATACTATTTGTTTTGGTTGAATTGTTTACTTTATATGATTCTAAAACAATTGTATACGTTATACATTCAGGATATCAGGCTGAAAATGTACTTCACCCATCTTTCATTTGCGAAAAAAGTCGTACGAAGATCAATGACGCATAGGAAAATACGATCAATGAATCAGTTGCAATACTGCCTATCCGATGAATCAGTTTAAATCGGTTCGTGACCTATCCCCAGCCAGTTCTGCCAAGGCACTGCACCATATTGTACCTAACCAGTACTGATTACGACGGACGGGTTTCCTGTCACGATCAGCTGTTAACGCGCTTTTGGCAGATGTAAACAGCAAAACAGCTGAGCGCCGAATATAACCACACTGACCCACACACGGACGTAAATAAGCGTTTCCGTTAGCACTTGCCAAACCACGCATCTCCAATCAACTTGTCTGCTTCCTGTCCCGCAAATCATCTGTGGGTGTTTTTAGCTCAGGGAATTGGTAATTTGATTGGACACTGGGGTACATTACTCCCTTTATGGTCTTCGAGAGTGTGAAGAACATAGAAATAGAGACCATTCGCAGTTAACTTTGAATGGATATTGAGCAAAAGTATTTCATACAAGTAGAAGAAAATTAGAAGAACATTATAGTTATAAGAAAACAATTACAATTCGAATGTTTGGTATTTTATCAATGTGGATTTAGCACGGAGCACATTTTAAAGCAACTTAAAAATTAGCTAGCCGTCTTCTGTCCATTAATGCCACTTTTATAGCAATTACACCCTTTGTAATGGTAATTTTACAAGGGTCAGAATAATGTGCTTTTCAGGTTAGGTTTGGAGCGAAAATTTGTATCGTTTAGTATTTTATAGTAATTTACTGTTGACTTTCTAATATTTTACTTACTTTTGGATGTTTGACTAATATTCATGGATTATCTTCCCCTATCAGCACTTCAAAACATCCGTTTTTTAATCTGACTGTTTTGTGCTATTAAAGAAACTTAAATATGTAAAGTTTTATGGTTGGGATTTGATTGGTTGTTATTATTCTCATACTTATTTAATCACCCGATACAAAGCATATTGTCTAAAACTCCCCATTTCCTTGAATTTTCTACGAAGATGGTGGATTTTCCGTCAATTCGCAAGAATCATAGGTTTAGGGTAATTCCAGGGTAATTTTTCCGGAACGTAGGATAATTCAAGATAAATTCTGTGGTGTCCTTTTAGGGTAAATGTTGAAGGTTCGGTAGCTATACCGCTGACGCCACAAGTTTCTTCAATAACCCTGCATCAAAGGCTGAAATCACATAAACAATCGTGAGAAGCCCAACCGGTTGAATATGCCTCCAACAAAAGTCCAACCAGTCATATATCAGACGAGAACAACACAATAAACCTACTGGATACAACCATTCCGGAAACCCTTCTTCTTTATGTTGTTGGGAAATATCACCCTCAATCTTCGCCGAATTCTCCAACTCTCTAGAAAGGTCAAATCTGACACGACCCCCGGACAGAGGTCAGGTGATGTCCCCTGGAACGCTCTGCTACCGGTGGGTCAAGAGGGGTCACTCCATCACCGGAAATGGAGAGCTAGTGACGGATTGACCGGATGTGGCGACAATTCATGTCCTCGTTGTCACCTGGTGATGTAGAGCTACATGCTGAGATGGGTGTGGAAATGGCATCATCCAGATAGGGCTGGGTGTAAATCTCCTCCTTGAGTTGTCGGTAGTTGAAAAGGCGTTAGAGTTTTGAGGTTTCGCTTTTTTTAGTTTGGTGGGAACTGGAGAGACGTACAATGCTGAGCTACAAAAAGTGAAAAGTCCCTTTTATGAAACGAATTTACAACTTTCAGACAAATCCGTCAGATTTACCAATTAAGGGGTTTCCATTAATCACAATCTAACACCTTTTGTTAGTTCAGGCTGAATTTTTCTTTTAGACAATAGTTTCGTTTTGATTCATCTTATTTCCTTCTCGTTGTGTGTTTTGATCCTAAGTAACAGTATACTTGGATGTAACTGTTCGTATTTTCAAAACACTCATTAAAGTCGCGTGGAAAATAAATCTACCCTGATGACCTCAGTCAGCTTTCTATATTCAGGTGCACCATCTTTCTTCAGGTACAAAGTTCGCCTATCTAAATGAAAAATCACCAACCCAATCACCCTCTCGCCACCTGCAGCAAATAAACAACCGAACATTCCGATAGGTTTGTTGATTGATTAATTCTTCTGTGACAGCAGTGTCGGTCGTTATGGGTTATTAATGAACGGACGCTATGACAGGCAAGGACACTGGGGAAGTTTTTGTGCCTAGAGAAAGGGGACAAATCAGTGTCTAGTCACGCGCTACCTCATCTAGCGCACGCGCTCACGGTGCACGCTCACTGAACAGATTCAATTGTGACCGACGCCGCGGGCTTTGGTGTGGTCGCTCGGTGGTCAACCTGGTCGGACGCGCTTCTCTCGGTTGAACAATTATTGCATTGTAGACAGTCAAACGTTATTGGGTAAAAGTGCGAATTTTTCCTGTGGAATATCTGGGAAATATTCGAAATGACAGAGAGGTCGTTGTAGAATAGAATCATCAATCCCCTCTTCGAACACAGATAGTTTTCTATGATACCAAACGGTTTCCTCTCCGGAGGTAGTAAATAGCAAGAGACCCCACAGAAAGAGTAAATATTCAAACTGCCTCCAAGTGCTCCAAGTACTGCTTGCATGATCCAGTAGCGGTGGATTTCCATGACAAGCGACATCCACATTGACGTTACGGTTCATAGGCTCTGTTGTATGGAACAGGATGTCATCCAGAATCAATGGAACATGCCGCAGTAAGTGGTGCTTTCATACTGATGAAGTACTGGGGAAACTGTTGAGAGTGATGCGGTGGAATGTTTTGAAACGATCCCTGCTGATCCGTAGTTGAAATAATAGACTGTTTATTATATTTGGCTCAATTAAAATGCTAAAACTAAAGAGAACAAGAAACAGGCTTTGCTTTGTTCGGTATTCAGTATTTACGTGAAGTACAAAGCAATGTTTTTTTCTGTCAAGCAGAATTGAAATTCAAATTCACTTCATCTCATCATGCAGAGAGTAGAAAAGCCTCTAAACTCTCTCTCGGACTCAAGAGCAAGTTCTTTGAATGAACGCGATAATGTCAAGGCAATCCGATAAACCAATTAAAGTGTGCTAAACAATTTAAAAGGGTTCTTACAAAATTATAAAACCAGGAAACAGTTTTTGTTCGCTTTAGAGGAATATTGTTCATCTTTAATTGTGATTTGTGAAGAAATTTTATCCGAGGCGAGGCCTGAATTGATGATTCACAGTAAAAATAGTAAAAATAAACATAGTAACTCCTATCAGGTGGATTGTTGAAGAGAAGGAACAATGACCAATCTAGGATCGATGATGAGTCACTGTACAGTTAATTGATGAACTCTGTATCTCAGCCCATTACAAGTCCTCAACTATCGAGTAAGTGCTCTTGGATAAATGGTAGATTGATCATCTCACCACATCCATCATCTACTAACAAGGTCCGTTCCCACTTCTGATCCTTGTGGATGGAACTCCTGACCAGATGAGACCCTTTCTTCAATCAAGAGAACCTTTCCTGTCTTGGACCTTTTTGGAGCCTCTTCATTACATCATCTGCAGTGAGATTCTCACTTCTGACACCTTTGAAATAGTATTTCGGACTTTTTCTATCGTTGTTTAGTGAACAAAAACAACACGACGTTTCGGGATCTGAAATCTGATCCTGTCTTCAGACGTCGTTTTCCTCTTGTTCACTAAACAACGATGAAAAATTCCGAAATACTATTTCAAAGGTGTCAGAAGTGAGAATCCCACTGCAGATGATGCAATGAAGATGCTACAAAAAGGTCCAAGACAGGAAAAGTTCTCTTGATTGAAGAAAGGTTCTCATCTGGTCAGGAGTTCGCAACAACATTTCAACTCAGAAATAATACCGTAGTCAATTCAAGCAAAGGAGGACAAAATAGCACTTGAAACGGTTTAATTACTTTTCCATATGCAAATTCAGTATACCTAATTACGACAATTAGAAGAACTATAAATCAATGCCAACTCTAATTAGACCCACCCATCGTCTCCTAAATTGACCCCTACACAAACCACGAACCCAGTGACCATCTCGTGGCCCTTATAAGACCGGATGCAAGTGTGTCCACCTGGTGGGCTTCGGGTCCAAATTTGGCCCACAAGTGCCATCATCGGTCCCTAGTCTCTGTGATTGCCTTCCTACGCCGCAGGCCCACATATGTCCACCAACACAGAGGTTCAAAGCCCTTCGGTTAACAGATCGACTAGAAGATATTACCAAACAGGAAGTCATCCTAGTTTCCTGCCCGGGATGTAAAGTTCGTTTGCAATTTGGAAGCAATTAAAATTGACGATTGAGGAAATTGTAGATATTTAAAGGAACCGTTGGATTTTTCTAGGTCGGATACTAATCAATTCGATAAAGCATTTTAGTTACCGTCGTACCGTTAGACGTTTTAAAATTTGGGAGGAAAATATTTGTTCGGAAGAGAAAACACTATCTTGTAATATTTATATTTGCTTTGATTTCAATCGTATAAAGCTATGGGATTTGGGATCCCATTTGTGATTGAGTTGCTTTGAAAAACTGGTGACCTACACACAAACCAAGCAAGTATATCATTCTTACTTCGGTGACATAATACATAAAGAATCAGCAAAACTCACAATGGCTCAATTCTACAACCTTAAAAATAAGATATCTAGATGTTCTCCAAAATTCTCCAAAGGTCCTACGCTTCCAGCAAGAACTACCTATTTCGATATATTTTGAAAGATTTTCGGCTTCTTTCTCAAGTTCATTATCGTCTCAATTTCTCCCCAGTCCTCCCATCGTCCTACATGTCACACTTGCAGTGGGTCGGCAAAGTGTAGGACGCAGAACTAGTCCTGGTGGGATCCATTGCACGTGCTCACTCAAATTCACTTCCCACAGAGACTCTTTAACAGATCATCTTCCCAAACATTGCCATTGACAATTTACAGAGCTATCATTATCCACATCATTCCTCATCCTCGACAAACGGTGGATATTTCGGGGGTGTGGTGAATACAATGGATCCATAGATGGGGATTTGCATCGAAAATGAAATGGAATTCTCATTCGCTACGTAATTTATGCATTGTTCATTGTTGTGCTTTTGTGATTTATCTCTGGTTCGTGTTTTCGGATGGTGAGGTTTTGTTTTGGACAAGAAAAATAATTTGTCTTCTTCTGCTGATTTCTTCATTGTTGAATCCACCCGTGCCGTTCTATTTGATTTGCTTAAAGGTCACGAGTGGCAAAGTGAAAAGGTTGTTAAATTTAAGTATGAATGTCTTGCGACGTTTTGAATTCGGCTAGTTTTGTCCTTGCAATCATATTACCGCTGTTTCCACCAAGCACTTAAAGATAATTTTCTCCCCTGAGACAAGACATTTTCCTGTTTGAATCTTCAACTTTGTCAGTGAGAGAAGAAAAACGAGCTTTTAAAAATCATAAAACAAATTTCTTTGAAGAATGTACATTGTTCAACATTTCAGGCTTCTGTGACATTATCCAGAACGTATTATTAGCGACAGTTTGGATTCCGCAGAAGCTCTATGTTGCAAGAAAGTGTCCCGGCTCGAAGTGGATGTCATTATACAGAACAAAGAGTAGGAGGCGACTCGTGAAAGCACTCATTACCAAGGACATTTACCCGAAACAATTGCTCTATTTTTAACCATCCTGCAATTTCCTCCGCGCTCGGTTGATCGTTAACTTGTGTAGTTTTAATTTGGCCAATTTGTCTCGAGACTTTTGCTCTGCTTTTCATCGACCCAAGGTTGTGTTTAAGTATTCTGCTGACATTTTCCGATCATGACTCGTGGATGATTGCCAGAGACCTTTGACCGGTCGTTATTATCTGGACTGACGGTAGCTAGGGTTGTACAATTGCTATAACATTGTTTCTGGATCTGAGATTGATATGATAACTGTTTCACTGTTTGATTTATCTGCCTTTAATTGTTTCTCGTATGTATCTATGAGAAACAAACATATCGCTACCTGGCCTTAAACTCAATTGACTGTTTAGAGGAGCATGAGGAGTCAGTCATTCCTTCCTTTAAACATATGTTCGAAGTCTTCACCATCGTAGCCCACAAGATGCATTCCTGAAAGTGTAGCCTAGGGCCTACTAAAGAAAATCTCCCCTTAGAAGTCTTCTATGGAACAAAAAGTCCCCTGAATTCCAATTACGCCATTAATAACCAACGCTAGAAATTGGATCAGAATCTCCATCCCATCCTTCGTTGACGCATTCCGTCGTGTCCCTAGACCAATCTGGAGCGTTCAGTCTGATCATCCATTGCATCCGATCGATCAAAACCGTAATTCGGATGCCTCGGCAACCACGTGGGTATGTTTATGAGACCGCAAGGACTTGGGAATCATTCAAGGACGGGCTAATCGTAGACAGAATGGAGTCTGAAACCAAAGCGATTGTCTCTGGGCATCATTCAAAATGAGATCAATCAAGAAGGGAGTAGGGACGTGATGTAGTGCACTGTTCCAGGTGCAATTTGGACGTGGTCCAGCCCGACTTGAGGACTGTTTTAGCCTAATGAACCACGGGATAAGATCGTGGTCATTGTTGGATGATGGATGCGCCTCTTTGCCGCGCCTGTTCAACAGCTGTTGCTGCTGATTTGTAGACCCTTTGTTGCAGAACATTTCTTTTTGTTGCGGTTTGTCTTTGGTGTCGCGCCGCCAGTTCGCAGCAGATGTAAGGTTTGGGCAGGTTTTATTCCTAAGTGTTTAAATGGTGCTCGATCAATTGGTTTCTTTTCTGGTTTTAGAGCTTGAGTGTGGTGTCTATTCCGAAAAGAATCGACCAATTTCTATGAGATTGGTATTTTTAATATAACTATAAATTTATCTTATGCCACGAGGCGATACACTTATTTTGCTCTTTTTAAAAAAGCAGGTTATCGTGCTAATAAATAAATTAACCTGTAGAAAACCCATTTAAATAAATATTTTACTTTGGCAAAAGATGGTTTTAGCCAAGCTCCACAAGAATTATATCGAGATGCGCCCTGCAAAGTGACCCCAATTGTCTTTTCCTCTCAAAACTGAATGAGTTCTCGTAATTCTTTGGGTATTGAACTTTTGGTGCAATAATTATGAGCTGTATTCTCCAGAGGGTTTGAATATAAACTGCAAGAAAATCAAATAGAATGAACATCAGTAACATCGATGACGAAACGCTTCTGCATTGATTGCTCTGTCGGGTCCACTCTTGTTCTTGATGTTTGTCATTGTGCTTTGTCGGCGAGCGGCCAGACATTCGTGTCCTCCAGATTGACTCTTCGTGCAGCTGTTTAATTCATAATCACCGACACAAATGAATATAATGCGTGCCTCTCGGTGCGTGGCGTGCATTTTGCTTTGTTTCTCTTTGATGCGCCTTGTTCAGTTTGCGTGTTTATGTTTGTATTTTATTGTTGATTGCGTTGTTAGTTTGATTTGAGTAGTTGGCTTTTTTGTGCTGGGTTTGAATTAAGTAAGAGGTAATTTCTGTTCTTGCGGGGAGGAGTGGGCTGTGCTATTGTTATTGTACTTGAAAGACAACTAAAAGAGCAGAGTATTGAAATAGGTCTTTGAGGGTTGAGACAAAAGATTTTAGGTTGATCATAAAGTTCAAAGAATTTTCAGGGAATTTGTCAAAATACTTGCTATATTTTAATGTCGATAGTTTTTTTATACAATTTGGTTCAGTGATTATTATTAGGCTACACCAAAACTATTCGAGTGGAACAGAATGAAACTTTGGTTAAGCATCAAGTGGGAGAAGCACTTATTAACCTAGCTAGGTAGCTTAAAACCTCTGGACTTACGGGAATAGACCGATATCTAGTGGTTCACCGAATCAAAGAGTAGATAATGTTTTGTGCTAGCTTTGAATTAAGTAAGGGGATATTGATTGTTTGAAGAATTGTAGCCAGAAGAACTCCACCTTGAGGTTTGGAATAAAAATCTAGATCTTGGCAATTGGTATGTTCAAGTTACTCTGAGGGAAATTTTAAGTAGGTTGATGGATCGAAATGCTGCGAGATGCAGTCTACTATTTCCTCCTGTAACCAATGATAGTTTTTTGCCCTGCTTCATTGAACTCGGCTGACTGCATCAATGACTCTACCTGTGATTGTAATGGTAATGAGGATAGTTGTATGCTCTCCGAAGCACCGTGGCTCGGCGCCGGGCGCGCACACGCCAACCGGTCCTGCGTCTTTACCCGCACGTGCAGTCTCCTGCAGTCTCATAAGTCATAATTCCAATCAACCAACTCTGAGTTTTTGAAAATATACACATATGCCAATACTACTACCGCTGTTGTTGCACGTGATGCCAGCTGCAGATAGATGAACTGTAAATTAGAAGATAGTTTTGGTTTTAAACCCTACATCATAAAAATAATTTTATATAGTGGGCAAATATTAATTGTATAATCGCTGGGGGGGGGATTAGCCCCTGTCAATGGGATTTGGGGTGGAACTTGCTTCTGTGTAACTTACGTTGATCCTAACCTTTACTTTTATTTACGTTGGTTTGTGATTTTTGTTGAATATTAAAGTTGAAGGCAAACTGTTGTTAACGCCACAGCCGTTATCTGGAACAAAAAGTTAAAATCTGTTTTAATTTCAAAACGAGTGCTGCGCCTTATTGTTAGTCACACGCTTTGTAAAATAAGATGCTCAATGTTTACATTTTTTAGAATTTACAATATTTTCAAAATTATTATTCTAATTTAAACTAAGATCAATTTTGCAGTAACAATGCAGTGTTTGACACTAGATAGCGTATCCTCCGCATTTCATGGCATTTTCCCCTCGTACCAAATAAATACAATTACTACGACACGTTTTGCGAAGACAGAGTTTAGATCTTGTGGGAACAGCCTGAACACATAGGTTTCTTGCCTTGCCAGACCTACACGATGATGCTAGGACAAAGATTTATCCTGCACGTGCGCCAGCAATGGCAATCATCGATACATATCACTGATCATGATCATTACCGCTTCCGGTCATCGGCCAAAGAACAGCTCTCCAATCAGATCAGATCCAGTGCCATTCATTGGCGGCGATTAATGTCATCGGAGCGAGTCTCGTGCCGGGAAACTGGAGTAGAAGAAATGTAATTATAGCGGTGTTGTTGTTTGCTGGATTATTCTTCTGTATCAGCTGATTGAACTTTTTCTGGGTAAAGTTCAAAATCAGAACTATCGGTGAAAATCCATACAATTATAAAAATATATTGTTTGTATTAGTTATACTGAATTGAAAAGTGTTTTAGTAGAACTTTGAAGTATGTCAAGAAAGAAAAAAGGAAGTGAAACGGACAAAATCCAACCAGCCAAACCAAGATGGTGGCGAAAACCCCCTCCATTCTCTTTGTCTGGTTGGACGGATGTTGTTTTTCGACAGTAAACAATAAAAACACTAAAAATTTAAGAGACACTAGAGTCATCTTCATCAATAAAAAAGAAGAAAAATATTATTAATACTGACATAAGATTTTTTATATGACTCAGGAGGCGTTGAGAAGCTCAAAACTGCAATTTTGTTCTACGATGTGTCGTTTTATATGGCGTTAGACATGGCTATACCCTGAGGAAATTCGCTTATTAAGACAGCTGTTTGAGATAACCTCGTACAAAATGGGAAAGAAGATTATTAGGGGGAAGGTTTGTTACTTTTGACTCCTCGCTAACAGTTGCCCGCCCGACCACGGATTTGATTTCAAAAAAGGGAGGCAACAGATGCGCAGGTCTGGGCCTCAACGGTTTTCTGCGGCTGTGCGGTGAGGTGGAGTGAAGACGAAGGTGAAGACGGAACAGGTGGCAGGTGCAGAGGTAGAGGCCAGGTGGTGTTTGTTGCACCTAGCACTCACTCCCTCCACGCTTGCTCCTGCAGGGAGAGCGTCACGAGCAGGTGGACAGGTGCACGCCATGCACGCGCAGCGTCATCACGGCACATCACGCGAGGGGTGCTAACACTGGAGTTCGTTGTTTATGTTGGAACTGCTTGGTTCCAGCTTTGTGATTAGAACTCTAAATCCATACTTACTATCTTTACTTCTTTAAAGTTAGATGTTCCACGAATTATGATACACAGTCTATTCAGTGTTGTAAATAATTAATCTTAGTACTTTGCCAGCTCCGTTTAGAGTGTAAAACATAACCGCAAGTGCTACAGTGGATCCAGCAAATTTCCAACAAAGAATAGGAAATAATTAACCCATAAAAGTGGTTTTACGCTCTAAAACTGCATTTACCTTTAATTCCGCTGAAGACCCACTTAGCAACTATAGCCAACATGTGTACAACAAATCAACAAAATCCGAACGATCGAACATAAATAGTTTGGCTGATTGGATTTTGTCGATTTTTAATACGCATCTTGGCTACAAAAACAAATTAGTGTATATCATCATCATGAAAACATACATGGGTAACCGTGGTGGGTTGAAATCGTGCGTGACTCCGGAGATCATCACTCCGCCTGGCGTGGGTTCGATCTCAGCAGTCACCACTATCACTAACAACTCCTTCTAGGTCTTACAGCCCTATTTTTCTAAAGTATTCGCAAATAATACACTTCTCTAAGAACAAGGTCCACGTGCGCCGCGCGAGCCCGCTGAAATTACACGTAATTGTCTTCCAAAATGGTGAATAACCGGAATTTTGTCAGCATCTGAGCTGTTTAATCGTTGAATTATTATAATCAGCTGATCCGAAGATTTCTCCGAGCTGCCGGTCACCTAATTACAGTAGAAGCCTAAGCTGATAGGTTCCACGAGCGAGCTTATTATACGGGAAAGTTTGGATTCGAATTAGGTCTTGGAAGTTGTAATTCGGTTAGAAGCTAGTAATTCCATTGCCGTGGATTACCATTGCTGGTTCTGTGGTTTTGTGGCTACTTTTAAAGAGTTTATTAAAGAATACAAGTCAGTAAATTTTCGGATAAAATTGTTATGTTATATTTTTGTATAAAGCTTTATGTCAATGTAAGGTAGTTAGTTACTAAGCTAGCGGAAAGAAAATTTCTTGTATCTGCACCTACAATAAACATAGCCATGAGCTTTATTGATATTAATATGCTAATTTTTTGCGGTTTCATGTACAGTATAAAATGCACATTTTACATAAACATTTAGTGCAGTATTTCGCAATTTACTTTAAATATGTGAAAATTTGTATCCCAACCCAGGCATATTTTGACCTTTCTTTTAGCTTTCTTTATTGTTTAGCTGAGATTTCCAAATTGGTTGGGATCGTTGGATTTCTCATATTTTGATTTTCATTAGAATTTTGCCATGTCATTTGTTAATATTGACACTTTCTTGAAGAAAATATCTTCAGATCTTGAAGATTACTATCAAATCTTTCACCCCGTGGAGATGCATGTCAGCGCCTACCAGTTCGTGATTACATGAAGACGTCGATCTGCGTGTTTAGGTTTCACAACAGCTGATCTGTGAAAAGGTGTCTTGTGTCGTCTGCAATCAGCAAATGTCAAGGTCCGGATGTTCCTGCAGCATCACTTGGAATACATTTCATCTTCTATACTATGCGCGGAAACACTTGGACCTTGTTGAACAATTGTTGCTAGTTCAGTCTTCAGGATTCAACTACATCGTTTGGAATAGTAATGGGTAGAAAATGCTAACACACAGTAAATAACTTAAAAGAATTGCTATGTAGTTGTCAAAGAAGGTGAAAACTTCTTACAATTTAGCTTGATAACCTATAGAAATGGCATAGTATTTTAAAACTCAACATATTGTCAGGAAAAAACGGCGTAATGCATGCCTTTACAGCTATACACGTTGTAAACTACTTTAAACTTCACTCAATTTCATTCGTTTCCATCAATTCAAAACACACATTTTAATGATAGTCGATTTGAATTTATACTCATGCAATTACTGCCAAGTCTTAGCACCATTACATTATTTTCAATTTCCACAGTTATTCTGAGTTACAATTAAGGAATATGCAGATGAAGAGATGTAAATGCAGTACGGTATGTGATGACTGCTTGCATCATTAGGTAAATGTGTGCGAGAATGCGGTTCCCGTGTGAATACGCTGAGGAAGACCTTGGAAGGAGTTGACTTTGCATTGGATCAAGTTGTACTTTGCTGATGACATAGCACTCGTTTTGCAATCTCTCCTCGTATTCTCACGATATTGTTCATTATGGGTGTACGCACATGGTAGTTGAGAACTGTGCTGATCTATTTGTAATCACATTGACGTTCTTTTTATTAGGTGTTATAACTGTCTTTACTGAGGACTCGTATGCACAAGATAATTATCCAAGCCTGACGAATGGACTGTAATTCAATGACACACGGGTGATTCTAATTTATACTGTCGCAAATGTGTTGCAACTATTTGACATTGAAGGAGAATCCCATCTTGTAGGCCTACTCATTGAAAAATTCAAAGGACTTTTAAATTTCCCAAGGATCAAATTTTTAAGGTTCTTGATTCTATAGATGGGCATAACATGTCACGATTGTGTTACTGTAGAACTGGTTCCAAAAATTTCGACCTTGTTAAAAAAATCATTAGTTCAAATAATCGACGATTTGATCATGATGATAATTATGTACGTACTTGAAGAATCTTCAACAGACCTTCAATCGGCAGAGAGAGGATGTGTTGTGGTTACTAAACACTGCCTGCAGCTGCGAAGCTGAAGAGGCTGATGAAGAAATCCTCAACAATCACTTAGAGAAAGGATCTTCTTCTTCGATGACGACACTCGAGTCCATATGTGAGAGTCATCCTCGTGTTCTACCGTAAGTACATGTGCTGTACATGATAATGAAGATGGCGGTCGTGCAGATGTACACGCGCTTACAAGACGTACTGCTGAGGTTATGTGAACAGGAGACCTGGAGAATTGGAATGGTAAATGTCACGGATTCATAGTTCTTTTTGACATTTAAAAACTCAAACATAGGTAGGTGCTACCGTGAATCCTAGCGAATTTCCTATAACGGGGTAAGAATACCCGAAAGTTTCCTTTTTGGACCCTTGTAACCACTCTACAGGTAGGACTTTTGT
This sequence comes from Matsumurasca onukii, assembly GCA_018831715.1. NCBI lineage: Eukaryota > Metazoa > Arthropoda > Insecta > Hemiptera > Cicadellidae > Matsumurasca > Matsumurasca onukii. The sequence continues at coordinate 64,527,145 of CM032062.1, forward strand.
CCAATTTTCACGAAACACATATTCCCTTTGTAAATAAGAAAATGTTCCTTTGGAAGGGAGGATCTTTCCTCTCAAAAAATTGTGGTTTGTGCTAAAAAACTGTATTTATGAACCACTTTCAATTAAACTCGTTATAAACGCTTATTATACCTTTTCCAACACGTGTACTAAACATCAACAAAAGCCGTTCAGCTGGACCAAGATGGTGGCTGAACATTGTTTTCTTTCATACATGTATATCAAGTTTTGTCATTTGACTCAGGAGGTGTTGGAAAGTTGTAAGCTGCATACAGTTTTGTTCTACGACGTTTCGTTCTATTTTGTGATAGACATGAACAGCTCTATTTTCAAAGGAAATTCACCCATTATGGATAAACTTGGAACACTTTGTTCTCGCTGGCACATGGTGCATACGATGGTACAACGTCACGTGAGTCGTAACTACCTGGAACGCACTAAACGTGGAATACGTTTCCAAGAGTGGAGGGAGAGAAGAGAAGAGCTCGGAGTGCAAATATTTACAACTTCTATTCTGGTCATGTTTGAGTGTTTGTTGCCTTGTACACTCGCTGCTTTTGGAGTCAAGCCACTCACTCTGGTACTGGTTCCGTCTAGATTCTTATCCAAGCGAATTCTGGATATTGCACAGTTCTGCGTTTTGGCTAGCCTTTGCTCACTGATGGTTTCCAGAAGTTCTACCTTGACATGTTTGATTAATGGAGGTTGTACGTGAACAACTTTAGGTACAAGTTTAGCTTTTATCAGGGTCTATTCAAAAATTTTGATTTACTTTTTATTAGGAATTATCGTTCCAAAATGATCGAAACAGTGCTTCGGTATTGTAACCGTGTTGTAAAACTGTATTAAAAATAAAAGCCATAACTGTTTGCGGTTTGGATATAAGAATGGACATTTATTAGAAGGTAATATTCTTAACTTTAATCAAATTTTAATATGATTAATCATATCAACAATACTACTACTGCTATTGCTCTTTTTTCTGTTAGTTTTTAATATATTCTAAACGGGTTCTACGTGTGCGTTTCTTCCTTATATGTATCGCAGCAATCTTCAAAAGGTTTCACCTTGTTTTGCAGGAATTTGAATTATAGTATCTTAATTGTCTTAAGGATTTCCACGACTTAAACTAACACTGTTTTGTATTTTGTTGCAGGTTCGTTTATGACTTTAAAGTATATGACAGTTCGTAAGTAAAACATCAACATTCAAAATACTCGTACAACTGTTTATTTAATTAACTAGTTGATAATAAAACTCCCATCACAATTATTAGCAAGAAAGCGCAAAGCGAACTCGACTGTCCGGAGATACAATCAGCAAAATTAAAACTAATAACCCCGTTTGTAGCGGACACCAAAATACATTTATCAGTATCCATCTGATCTGAAAGAGATTTATGCAACCAATCTTGCAATTCATTTACAACTTTTAAACCCCATTCCAGCTTTATATGATGGATGCTAATCCAAATCAAAAGTCACCCAAATTCGTCCGCCAGCCCGCCCAGAGCCCAGACCGGTTATAACCAGATCAAGCAAGCAATGATCACGTGTGTACGGCTCATGGACTCACTCCGGGCAAGAATGTTGTCTCATCAATTACGCCCTGGTTCTGCGCCCGAGATACGTCCATTTTTGGCGGGAAATCATCAACTTTGGCGGCTACTTTCTGATCATTTCCTGCAGGTGGATTTTGCACGATTGTGTTGAGATTTTGATAGTGAAAGCGATCTTCATGTTTAGAGAGGCGGCCCGATAAAGCCCACGGGTGTTTACCAGAATAAGAAATTTAACACGGGGAAAATTTGTAAACAATGTTTAAGTAAGGATTTAATGTACTAAAATATGAAAAGAATTTTGAAGCATATAGCACTGCAGGATTTAAACACAAACATCCTACGTTGAGTTACGAAATTGAAGATTTCTTTGGGAATTTCTAAGTTTATATTCTTGCAAAAATAACAATTTTCAATTTTCGAAAAAAAATCATTTGTCGACGAGAGTACAAGTAATAGTGTTCATACGCAGCAGCATCAATAAATGTATGCTTTCCTTATTAATGTTAGGGTATTCTCAGAGTTGGACCAGAGTTTTGACGCCAGGTTTATGTTAAGTTTTTAAAACTTCAAAAGTTAATTTAACAAAAGTTAGAAGTGGGAAGGAATTAGAAACGTAGCTTTACGACACACACACTTCCCAGTCAATAATTATAACACGATGAAATAATTCACGTTTTTCATTAAAGAATTTATCTAATTATAAATCTCAAGCCTAGCCCTATTTTTCCCCGTAAACCATTCGAAATCCTTTCAACAACTCCCAATATAAAACTCCTATTACGCGCGATTATAATTAATAACAACATTTCTCACACGTTTCTCTGCAGGAAAGTGTTGCAATCTGCACGCTCTATTAACCTAACGTGATTAACTTAATGATTAACGTTAATGTTAATTGCTCGCCTCACGGTCTAGCGAGCCTCACTGCCTCAGCACTCTGCACAGTGGTGAGTGTTGAGTGGTGAAGTACTGTTTAACCCGTGGTTAGCCAACCGACGTGTTGATTGAGTTGTTACTTCACAGCTGTTTTTGCTGTGGTGTTTTTATTATAATTTATTATTGTTGTTACTGATGTTATTCTGTGTGAATTTCTTGGCTCAGGGAATATGACAAGTAAAGACATCATGGATTTTTTACTTTCAAAAAGCATTTACAGCAAGCCCCTTTATGTCTTAACCAAATTTGAAATTGGTTACTTGTTATATTCAAATTGAAGCGTTGGCAGTTGCTAGCTAATTTTCATAGGAAATAGAGCTTTTCATTTCTCTCGCCAGAACGGAACAAAACGGAAAGCAGCTTTGAGCTTTCCAACTTTATATAAATATGTTATCACTCTATATATCGCATTTTGTCAGATTTAATGAAATGTAGTGCAGTTTTTCTTTTGTGCATGTTCAGGTTGAGTTTTCTATCCAGCAAAACCGATCCGCCAGAAGTGACCTTTAGGAAGGCGTTTACCAAAATTCAAAAAATCGATACAGCCAGATCGTTTTTCTGCCGCCATCTTGGTCTGACTGATTGGACGTTATTGATTTTTAGTAAACATATTAGATACAGTGCCATACATTTTAAAGCTAATTTATTTGAAATCGCATAACAAAATGGTGTTTATAGCCTAACACTGATAGCGGACACGTGGCGGTTTGGAATTGGTCACGACTCCGGAGCTGATCACTCCGCTGGCGTGGGTTCGATCTCCGTAGTCACCACTTACATTTGTAATGTGACTATTTGTGATACAGTAACGCTAGGTATAGGTCGATTAAGTGGTAGAGAGGACTTTGTAGTCCTAACTTGTCTCGTTAAAACAAGACACACTTTACCTTTTTTGTTTCCTTTAAAACTGCATTTTGCGGTAACCCCCCGAAGGACACTTACGGTATAAATTACCCCCTGCGTTACAGGAAATTCCTAGGATTCACGGTAGCAATCTTGTCTACGCGTAGTTCTTTAATTTCGAACGTAACTTCACGTTTAAAGAATTCTTAATATGTTGTTAACTCGTTTTCTTTGCCAATTTTTCGCAGCTCAAGCCAGAACTGCCAGTTGATTCTCATCTCAAATCTAAATGTGGATTTCACACTCAGTTCAGTTGAGCTTGACCTGGCACAAACTAAAGAGTTTATGTCGCCAGAGGGGTCAGACTACGGGCGGGCTCGAGGTCTTTGGGCATAAAGCGGGCCAATTTATCGGCCATTAGGCGAAATCAGCGCAGCCTCCCCCTGCCCCCCTCCCACCCGGGCCACCTCTGCGTGTAGATTCGTATCTGCGCTTCGCGAAACAACCATTTGCAAAGTTTCCAGTTTGTTTGCTGATGATATCTCTTTTAATACTTGTAGATTTTATTTACGATTAAGTATTAGTGTTGAAGGCGTATTGAATTACATTTGGGAGTTTCCTTGAGTGTAATTTTATTTGGTACACACTCATTATGTGTGTTTCTGAACGAGGAAACACATTTCTGCGATTGTTTTTCTATTTGAAAGTTAAAGATTCGAATATTGTGAACGGTTTGATATGACTGTTTGATGACAATTAAAGCCTATTTCTAACTTACATAAAACCGTTTAGACACCATCAATAAGTTTTAAATATATACGTAGATCCCTGTTTAAACTTTTGAAAACAAGTTTGACTCCATCACGTTCAGAAGTTACACAGATTCTTTTGCAGAAAGGTTCTTTTGTACAAAGAACAGTTTAAACTAAACGAATAGATGCTTTGTATTCTCGTTGTGAAAAATCTCTATTCAAATTTACAGAACATCTGAAATTCTTTTCTTGGTGAGCGAATCACTGAACACAACATAGCAAAATTGCAGGCATCATACAAAAATCGAAAGAGATTACTCAATTTCATAAGCTCCCAATGAATCCCACCTACACATTTATAAAGCCAATAAACAACGTATAACGCACGTTTTCGCTGTTCGCTGTTCAGATTCTGATCTTGATTGGTGTCCGCGTCTAGGAGGCAGTTGTTGGTCGATTCAATCGAGCGTAACTGGCAATTCTGTGTGGTAATATCTACAGCTATAAACTATACCGGCTACTGGGCCTAACATTGCTGCAAGCGCTATCAACGTGCTTGAAGGCTGGAACTGAAGTTGAGAATATGAGTTGTCGCTGACAACTACGGTTTGTGTTGGTTCACTTCAGAGAAAAGACAATTTTGTAACATTTTAAAATTCTGGATTCCATAGTTTCTTCACCGCTTTATATTATTGATGGCGTTTTTGAAGACATGCGCAATTTTACGAGACTAAAACTATGGTTTCCTAGAAAGCGTTGAACGCTACATTACGGCCGTAATATGACGGTGAGTTTTGTTTTCAATGCAGTTATATGAGAGTGGTTTCCTAGAGAATGGTGGACGTAAAGTAGCGGTGAAAATTAGTTAAAGTTTTTCTCGCCAGGTGACACATTTTGTTTTGTAAACAAAAGTCTAGCTTGTCCATTACTACGTACGTAAATAAACTTTGACAACTAAAATAAACAAAATGTCAAAAGTTGTTTTTGTCTACATCTGTTTAAATATTGTGTTACGTCCACCGTCACGGTTGCATTACGCCGTAATTTAGCGGTCAACGCTTTCCTAGGAAACCATAGCTTAATTAGTTGGTAATGTCAACTTGAGTTCCAACAGAGTTAGCTGTACTTGTAGTTCAGTCACTGAAATGTAAACTTGTCGTCTTTTTAATGAACTTTGGTATCTCATGCTTTTGAAGCATTGAACACCAATCTGTATGGTTATTTGGGAACTACGGGGAGGGGGATGAGAGGTTAGAAATAATTGCCCAGCACTGTAGTTGATTGATTTGAAAGTGAATTAAAAAATGTCACTTTCCGGAGCTTAGTTGTCGTACGTATGTGTATATTTAATGTTTAATGCGAGGTTTACTTACTGTTTGTTACTCCACTACAGTAATCAACAGAGTAAAGGAGATGACATTTCTAAAACTTTCCTTAGTGACCTCAAGCTTCTTGGCAGTGCACGTCTACAAAATCAGCCAATCAATATACTATGGACGTTATAGATGTCCAACTATCACAAATTTGGTAGTGTTACCTTAAAACTATAAAACACCACCCAAATTTAATTAACATTTTCAGTCAGTTATCGTTATGATGTATCTTTTAATTCTAACCAACAGAACAAAGTCTAACAACACATTGCATAGCAAAGAACATATATCTCAGCCGAGGCAATGTTACATTCACTCAGTTCTAAGAACCAGGGTGTTCGGAACGCACCTAAAATATGTAAACCACTTAAAACGGCGGGCGGAGTCGCTGTGAACTGGATTTATGCTGTGTATTAACGCGCCGATGGGTTATTATCGGCAGAAGGAACGCAGAGAGTCGATCAGGAGTTTTAATTGATCGGAGGATTGTGTAACCTTCCTTTGTTACAGTTTTAAACGGCGGGGAACTTACGTAACTAAAATCTCGAACGTTGGAGTGTATTCAATGATAAGTAATAGTAAAAGAGATTGTGTGGTAGAAGAGAATAAAATGTTGGACGTTACGTTGAAAGTAAACTGACAAAGTGGGCGTAGACCGAGTTTCAAGTTGATTCGACGCCAAAATAACTGCGTCAAATAATGTGTACGAGTAATTGCAAATCATGTTTTTATAATGTTTTCAAGCCCGTAAACAAGCCTATTATAGCATCTCTAAATAAATAGATAAGTTGTATAAGCTTGCATTATCAAAGTACAGCTAAGTTCAAGGTTCGGAAAAAATGAAGGCTAGGTATATGTTTGATCTTGCAGTTTCCGGATTCTTGTTATCTAAGAAAACAACAAGAATCAGTTTGGCCAAAACCATAAACCTCAAAACGTTCATCTGGCCTTGAACTTCGTATTTAAAGATTATTTTTGTTAGTAATTGCTTGAAGATTTGTACTCTTCGTGCACTCTAAAAAATAAATCGCATTTTTAGGGGGGTGAAATTAAATCTTAAATATAAATAGACAACCACCTCTAAACACAAAAGAATGTACGTTACTTCTACAGAAAACCTCCAATCAATTTTGATCATCTAAACTAGCCAACAGCTTCATCAATGTCTCCACACTAATGAGCATGCGTCGTACAACTTGGAGTTCTGCGCAGGCGTGTGGATTTATCAATTCCGCGCATGCGCAGATGGTTTATTGCTCTCGCATTTAATTGCCAGCTTCCACACCATTGCTGGACAACTCTATTATCGCCCGTCTATCACCGTTATATTCAGATTAGAAATCGACCCCCACCAACTAACTACAACCGGTCACTGAAAGGTTACGAGGCAACGGTGAGTGAGAAGACTTAGGGATAATTGTGGGGAATTAGGTGACTCGTTGTTGTCGGGAGCTGGTGATTGTTTTAGCGTTTCCCTTGTTGAAAAGGGCGCTTTGTAAAGGTTAAGGATAGGATGGAGAGGACTACATTAGGCCTATTAGAATTTTGGAAAGTCGGTAGGATGGTTTTGAGGGGTCATCAACCAACTCCTACTCGTCGAAAGAAAGGAGGACGGGTTTACTATTAGAAATTATGACATTTTGAGTTTGGGGAAGAAGGCTGATATGAATTAGATTTTGGATGAGAGGATGTGGGATAAACGTGTAGGTGACTGACGCCAGAAAAGAATACAAATGAAATATTTTTGAAATAGTTTTGAGGACTTAAATTTTATGAGCATTTCAAGCAAAAACAACAACCATAACTTAGCCTTAATTGACAGTGGAGACGGTCCTTTTTTAAATTTCAACATTGTATTATTGAAGTACAATACTGAAGTGTTGTTTCTGACCTAGGTTTGTAATCCAACCTTCCTTCTTTATAGGTTTCTTGTAGGAAGTTTGTTCCAGATAATAATTTTTTTAATTTGATAAAATTGGATTTCTTTAGTTTCAAGAATTTCATTTACTTATTCAAAGACATCAATGACACCACTTCCCCAGACAAATGTTTACAGGAATGAAATCTCTGCTTATGATTCCGACTTTTCGTCTTCTGGAGCACAGCCACCCTTGGTCAGCTCGAAGGCCAGTCTTTTGTCTCATTTCTTCATCCAGTAGTTCCCAGCGTATCGTTTCTTCATCTGGTTGTGTCTCCACTCTAGTGGTCTAGACGTGGCTTGTCGCATGACTCTGCAACTCTGCTGTCGCCTCGGCCAATGTCGCGCGCGCGTGCTCTATTGGCCTCGCGTCACGACAATCGCGTCACGACGATCGCGTCAACGTCAACGTGAACACGCCCCCCTGGACACGGTGACGGGGACGCTTTTAGTCCTGAGTGCTCTCAGAGGTGATAAGCCACGGTTGGGTGCTCTATGATGGATCTGGGATTTTAATTTTGAAGAGTGGTCTCCGTTTATGGAATGATGGGGTGATAGTTTGGTTGAAAATGGATTTTATAGAGAGGTGTGAAATGGTTGATGGGTTTTGTTGACGCGACCAAAGTACGCGTAAACTAGATATTATTTAGGGTTTGAGGGGTTTTTATCTTTACTTTCCTCAAGCTTCCATTGCCAAATGACAACACTTAGCTGTATTTACCAGTACGCAATTTTAGTCCATTAAAAAGCTAAAGTGGCTTTTTAAAGATGTAGAATGCAGTTCTAGAGTTCGGTATTAATAACATTAGTAATTTAAAACAAACCTTTTACGAAAATTAAAGGCAAAAGCTGCAAAAGCCAAAGATAAATCATGTATAATGTAGAAGACAACGACACTAAACGCATATTCTACTACGGAGGGCCAACGTTTACACTTTCTTATCTTGTTAGCTTAGACGTAAACGACGTGAGATTTCAGTTTTACAACCGAGCGTAGTCATAAACGTAGACTACTAAATCCTCCTCCACTCCTCATCATCTTACACCATCTTCAGAGAGAGAGAGAGACCTTATCAACAGAGATAATACCACTTGGAAGGCCGTTAGTTTGAATTTCTCTTTGGCTGAATGAGAAGCCTTGATGCCTGAAGATTCTTAGACAGCTGTTGTGTCTGTTTTTTCTATTTAATTTTGATGGATGGAAATGAACTAAGTCAATAGACACTTCCATATCAACATATTGAACATTTTAGAAAGAAAGAAAGATTTTACTATCTTACCTAGTTGAGAGATGTTAGTCAGACCCCATATATTCTGACCCAATGCCAGCTATTTCGATAAAAGTCCCCAATAATTTTGGCTAGTATTTCATTCTGATTCCTACTCCGGAGTCAGTCACCTACTCATTCATCCCACATCTACTCTTCAAAATCTAATTCATAACTTCCTTCTTCTCCAAACACAAAATATCTTTCCACGCGACACAAGAACCCCTTGTCGCCACTACTCCAACATTTGTCTCTTCAGCCTCTATCACGTTTTTACAACCTCTTGTCCACATTATTCATTCGTGCTGCTGTTGTACGTGTTTGGCGGGAAAACACAACTCCCACGCTGCCTTGACGCCAAGGACATCCACGCTCCAACGACGTCTGCGATGTACGCATTGCTAATCCATCGTCGTATGCGAGGGCGTGTCGCCGTTTTATGCTAATCATTGATCAGTCCGATGGGCGGAGATGGCGCAGATTGAATTATGAAGCTGGTGTAGATTTTGTTTTGATGATGGATCGGAGATGTTTTCTGGATGTTGATGAAATTCGGAAGACGTTCTGTAGATTTACGATGGGCGGTGATGCTACTGTTCCATTTCTGTTTCTGGGCGGAATCGTTCAGTTTGTGTTTGGGTTTGGTTGGTGAATGTTGGTTCATCGGAGTAGTTTTTTCTCGGTGTTATGAATTTTTAACATTTGAAACTTTAATGAGACTGTAGCTTTTTACTTAGTAGGTAAGTTGTGATGTTTTATCGTTGAGTTATTTTCTCAAACGTTACGGGTCATTTATACATGGCCAACTTGAGAATCTTTAGTTTTATCGTACGTTCAAACTCATACCGTAGGACAATGCCTGAGTATGAGTTAGGATCTAACTTAACATTTTAGTTGTACGAGTAATAAATATATATTTCTGACTTTTGACTTAGTAAGTATTTGCATAGAAGCGAAAACATGAAACAGTGAGCGAACTTTACTTTAATGATAAGAATGATTACTAGCACTCATATTTTAAGACATCCCAACAAATTACTTTTTATCATCTGGACTGACAGGGCCCCCATAAACTAAACAGCGTTTAGAAGGACAACTTCTCTATCATGTTTACACAAACTCTTCTGTTCCATTAAGGTAAATACTTTATCTGAAAGGCTAAAACAAGCAGGTGCCCGAACCAACAGGAATATTGACAGAACACGAATCCATTAGTAGAGGGCCCCAAGTCACCTTCAGTCTCTGTGAGGAGCACGATCTCGCTCCTGGATCTACTCTGGGTGGAGAGGGTCCAAGATAGACCTCCGAGAGTCAAAACACCATCTCTTACTTAAAGAAACTCTTCACTCTCGCCTAATCTTAAAATTTTAAGGTTCAACCTTAACTACATAAAATGATACAAGTTGTTAAGAGTTCGATTGTAAGTTTATCTTTTTGTTGGATTCCCAAATTTTGGAGGAGAGACTAAAACCACATTATCTTCTAGAGAAAACTAAAAACTATCCAAATCTAATTTGAAAAACGAGTTAATCAAATTTTTTTTATGAAAATGTTGTTAAAATATCACATAGAATTTCAATTTTTAAATCTGGGAGCGTAGCTCGAGTACTGTCAGCTATGTATTTAATTGTCTAAACACCACATCTTCTGGCACTATTCTATTTTTGCTCCTTGAGCTAAGTCACAGACCACAGTTCACCCTCACTTTACAAGATGGCGCCCCTCAACAAACTCGAGGAGCATGGTTAGCAAACACTCTAGTCAGAAGAAGAACTACCTTCTTCACAATAGTAGAAGTGGCCTTTGTGAATAATCCTTTACAAAGCGACCAGACTGTAAAGACGCACTTCTGATTGACTTTTAACCACCGGTCCAGCCAATAGTAATTGTGTCGGGTGTAGGTAGATGATGGGAAGATAACAACTGAAGAATAACTCTTCAGAAGAATTTCACTTACAGTAGTTGTTCAAGAGTAATCAGAGTTAATCTGGAATGAATGGAAAAACTTGATCATGATGATTGATGCGTTGGAATGTAGTTACATAAAGATAACTGAAATGGTAATTTAGACCATCAAAAAGCTATAGCTAACATTCTTGACCAATGATTTCAATTTGTGTTGGTCCAACCATATTGTTTAGAAGACAAATTAAATTGTATAGGACGTTTTTAAGATGGGAGATGTTCTTCCATATATTTCTTTAGCAAGGATATTATCTTGGTTCTAAAAGATTACAATGTACACCATGAATGCTCGAACGTGAATTTCATAATTTTGTTTGACTTGAAGTATTTTTGGATGTTTTTAATGGACATTGCGAATACGCTGGCTGCTCTGTCGCTTGTTGTGTTTATTAACATTTTAACTACTTCTCTTAAGAACTATCTGGTGACTTAGTAAAACAATGACCGCCGTAGAAAGTTTACTGAGGTAGTAAAATAGTTTCGCCAGGAATTCGTGTTACCATGTCGAGGCCTTTGTAGTTCTGCTAAGTCATCTAGCTCGAAAACGTTTCAATTTCCAATCCTCATTCCACGAAACTACAAAACCTATCTGCCCCCAGATTTTACACCCGACAAATGACTCTTTTACCATTTCCATAAAACATTGTGCCACTTATTTACTACGCCGTTACAGCTTGAAGAAAGTAAAACTCTTTCTTGTCGATACTTGCGGAGGTTTAGTGGTCAGTTAGACAAGCGACGGAAGCGTTAAACCCACTCCGGAGTTTTCCACAATGGACGACAAATCATAAACCGCTCGGAACGGTGTGTTAGCTGCATGCTGAAGTTCAGACCGTCGTTACCCTGGTTTGCTAACTGCCCTTACAAGGAAGAACAATTCCATTGTCGACGTTAAATAGTCGGTGGAACAATGTGGATGATGGGTGAGTATGGGGAAGTGTAGGGATTAATTACAGAGGTCATGGACAGGGCAGAGGTCTGTTGGGTAAAGGGCACGGTTGGTGTTTTATAGCCAGATGAAGATTAATTGGCAGTCTACCATCATTGTGATCTATACACATCGGAAAGCATAAACCAAGAAACAACTAAAATGAATGGAATTAAATATATTGTCCTGAAACATAATTATAATTTTATGAGGAAATGCAGTTATTATTTTGTCCGTAAGTAGTCTACAACAGGCTTTGAAAAACAATCATATATGAATTGGTTTATTCACTCCATTTCACATGCCTAAACAGAATCAATAATGAAAGCATCTCAACTGTTAAAGCACCTCAACTGCCAGAAATTCTTTGGTTCAGAAGACTTTTGAACTCTCACGTGGCTTCAGTGTTGTTTCAACTTTCAAGAGACACTTACTTCAATTGGTGGAAATAAAATAAAGGACTCTTTTTTTAGTTTCAGTTAAAAAGTTCTGGGAGTTGAAGGGAAATTTCTACACACCGAATGTATTGTATTCTTTGGATTTCAGTGAGTTTCTTTAGGTCAAATGGCACATTTTCACATATACACACAAAATCAACGAAATAAGTCCAGCCATACCAAGATCGCGGTGGAAAATAGTTGTATCGCCGCCATTTTGGCACGGCTGATTGAATTTAGTTGATTTTTGTACACATATTAGTACCATAAATGTTTAAATGTTGTTATTGAAATCGAATACATAAATACAGAGTTTATACCATAAAACCCCATTTCTGGAAAGAAAACGCCTCCAAAAGGGCACTTTAGGGGTAAATCACTCCACAGCAGCGTTTGTGATGTTACTTATCGCTTAGATTGTTGACTGTTGACTCTAATGTGTGGGTTGTGTTGTGTTGCAGGTGTTGCGATGATCAAGCGTTGATCCCGGGGGCAGCATGTCTCCGAGCCGGGACTCGGTGGTGTTCACCAAAGGATTACTCAACGCGCCCGGACAGAACAACTGCTTCCTCAACAGCGCCGTGCAGGTCAGTCCAATCATATGTTCAAGGGGCTTACATATCGGGGGTCTGGGAGGTATAAGGAAAAGGGGTGGTCATCATTTGTGAAAATTATTTTTTAATTATTCGGGTGAAGAAGTACTAACCCCGGACCCCTCTATGTCTTAGAAATACAAAGAAATTTCCAGATTACCCTTCCAGCTCTTGGCTAGATTCGGCTGATGACGCATCCTACACCCCCTTCCCCCAAACAGATCCTGGATCCGCCCCTGATGGGTATGGTGCAGGAGTGTTGTTAGACTGATTGTGAGAGGAAAAAATGGAAGAAAAGACAATTTTCTAAACAGTTTTAAAGTTTTTTGAAGCGTTTACGCTTTGAAGTCTACATAGTTTTAAATTGCAACTGTATAACGTAACGTCACGTTACAAGAAAAGTGATTGGTTTATTTTAACTTGCGTATTTATACTAGTTGAGAAGTTAGTATAATACGTAATACTTATATCAAACATCACAGACATAGGCCTACGAGTAGTTTTTAGTTCCTTAAATAAATATTATTCGGATGAAATAAATATTAAAAGTTTGGTTGAGTTTGCACATTTGTTTGAGGTGGCCGTGTTTTAGAAAAACATCTTACATACGTTTATTATACTACAAATGTATTTTGTCGAGTAGACTGCATAAAGAAACTGTCCCGACATCACATAAACCTCCCGAAATGACCAGAGGACCTCGCGCCTATTCAACTGAAGACGCCCATAACGCATTCGAAACTCCGCTCACGCGCAGTACGGACATGGTCAGCCGCACAAAAACAGCGTTTTGAGCCCAGTACAGCCCCAACAAAACCAAAACCCAGGTTGTGACCCGGTTGTCAATGTGGGAGCCATTGTTGTCAAGATTAGTATTCCGTAGTAGCCCTTGTTCCTATAGTGGTCGCTGTTCATCTTGGCATAAGGGGTGCATGCAGACAGGGATTTTAAAGCCAAGATACGCGCGCAGTGTATCATGCTCAGCATGTGTTTTGTGTCAAAAGTCACGTTTTATTCTGTGTTTACGGCCTGTAAAGTTTTCAAATTGAGGGCCGTTCTGTGTTGACGTCTGTGGCTGTACGTGTTGGAGGAGATGTATGTTTTCGATTTGTTGTGTTGCGTCTCCCGGTGGCTAAATGTTTGCTGGTGTTTTGGCATTATTTATGGCTTTGTTTAGATTTGTGTGTTTCTGGGCTCGTTTATTATCATGCTAAGTTGTAATTTGGTACGAAGATAATCTTGTATTTATTTTATCTTGTAAAGTTTCAATTGTGTTGTTTTCAATTTGACCGTATTTTCTATTAAGTACTTTAATTTTCAGCTCGCGCCCTTTTTTGTGCGTACGGCGATTTATGCTAGATTATCTTCTCTTAATTGTTAAATTTTTGATATTTTTGCTCAATATTAAAAAAATATTGTCCCTGCATTTTTATCCTTAGCTCATCAGTATTTTCAACTTTTCCAACAAATAATGGCATCAATAACTATATTATTGCTTGAAACATATACACGTAATGCAACGTCGTTTTACTGACAATCCTAATATGATTATCAACTACCTAGATAAACAAGGGAGATTAATAAAAACTCTATACTAGTTCAATAGTGTTCAATCATTTTCACACAACTGGCAGCTGGGAACAGAGCAGCTCAACTACAAACTTTCAACCAACACTTGCAAAACGACCACATTCAAAACACATAAATAACCCTCACATAAATAAATCCAAGCGAGCAAATTGCCAACAATAAAGTAACAAACGAACAAGAGCGATAACTCAACAAGAAATAGTTCACGAAAACGAAGCGCGGGACGTAAATCAAAACTTGGATTAGTGGAGTGAATGGATGGGTGGGGAAATAGAATAACGAATGCGTAGAAGAAAGAGAGCGAAGTTGGCATGAAAGCAAATCAGAGGACAACTGTGAGAAGGAGGTATAAATATCCAACACCCACAACACGAGACCAACAGCTGAGTGTTTGGCAAGGCCTGATAGTTTGACCTGGGAAACTATTTGACCTAGGCGAGCCAGCTGTGCGCTGATTGAGCGAAATTGTGGTGATATTTTGATTCAATTTTATCAGCGTGTGTTTGTCTCTTGATGTCGCTTTGTTGACCTAAGTAGATGAATCGACCTTATCAATTTACATTGTGCATGTTTGTATATTTTTTAATGGTTTGTAAGAGCTACTATGTAGAATTTCGTTAGAATTAAGTTAATGATGTTTTATTTATAAAATAACGAGAAATAAAACTAATTTGATTCTGGGATGAAATTTGTTAATTTTAAGTTCGATTTTGTTGTCTGTGAGGAAATAAATAAGCCAAGGCACGTACGTAGTCTGTATGAATGTCTTTAATTTCCAAAATCTATCGGGTATACGAGCCTTAAAATGTTTTTTTACTTGTTTAAAGTTTGTTGTTGATTTTTGAAAATAGGGTAAAATTTAGTTAGTTGTCAGTTAAGTAGTTTAGTAGACTGCTTTCGTCCAATCGATGAGAGACAATGGGATGGTTGGTAGCACTATGTATCTTTATTGATGAATCTAAGATAATTTTTATCAGAAAAGTGCTAGATTTGAGGACAACGAAATTTCACCAATTGCGATATTGTCAGTTTCTTTCCCAGTTTAAGTTTACCCCAGAATTGGACTTTTCCAGCAAAAACAACCTCAAGACCCGCGCGAATATTGCCAAAGTATGACTTGCCAATAAAGCACCTCAACGTTAGATTGACTTTCCACTCTCCAGGGAGGTTTTGTGCGCTTCAATCCGCTTCTTGTAGGTTAGGTCACCAGACCACGTGGCGGTGGCTGACTTGTCCAATCACGCCGGATCATGTCCGCCGGCCATGTCCGCGGCGCTTGTCAGCGGGCTTTGTTCCTGTTTTTGTTCTCACCTGTTGGTTATAGATTGTGCTTTTATGATGCACAATGGACCTGTTCACCGAGTCATGGCGGTGAAACTTGGACAGGTGCGGTGCATTGCCTCCTGGTGAAATCGCCGGACTCATTATCTCGTAACAGAATCATGTTTAGGCCTCGGATTGCTTAGGGTAATTTGACTACGGTTACCTACTTCCTTGATCTCAGATTAATCGAAAGTGGTCGGTCAGTTAACCTTTTGTGGTGAGTTGATGGAGTTTCTTTAAAAGGAGGCATTTTGAATATCAGCCTTTTCAACGTTGAAAATTCTTTCTATCTTCAATCTTCGTGAGAATAGACTTTAAATTAGGCTAAGCTCAAAGTTAACGATTTAAAACCCAGTTGTAAGCTTTAGACGGATCGTCATGCTTATAAGTTAATTCGTGGCATGAACTGGCCGTACAACTAACTATTAGAAACCAATGCTGGAAGTGTATTGAAGTAGATTTGGGTTGACCGTGTGTGTACGAGAATGGTACCAGATTTGCGAAAACCTGTTCATCATACCTTTTGAACATTTTATTTACTTAAGTGTTTTCCCACTGACAATATTAGAATCATTTTGATTGAAAGGTGCCACGTTATAACATTTCCTATTTTGGCACAAACCCTAGGTTAAAACTTTGATTTCTATTAATGTTGTTACTCACAGAGGTAACCAAAATTTGTAGCAAACATTAAATTATACAAAAACAAATTGAAAAATTAACCAACATTTAAATTTTTTCATAAAAATGTTAAATTATAATTAAAGGTAAAATAGATTACCACAAAACTAAATAAACTTTAACACCATTTTCGTAACTATTTAAAAATTTCCCAAGAGTGAAATCGGCCTACAGTTATCACCTGGAGGCAATCACCATCTGAAACAATTTCCCGTCCCCCACAACAAACACCCACTTATTTATGATTGCCTATTGAATAATTCTCGCAGCAATTGAGTTTCAATGAAATTCCTGACTACAATACAGTCAAGGTGTATAATGACTGATAATGTTTAGCTAGAGCTAGGAAGACCTTGGCATGGTTGTTGTACGGTGTTGGCATGGTTCTCGGTTGAATGGCAGGAGTGGCAATGGCAGAGGAATGCGGATAATATCATCAGTGACATACATCCAGGGCCAGGGCACTACAGAGGCCTCAAGCTAGCTTCGCTGATGAGTCTGTTTGGATAAGAAAGTTGTGTAGTAGGCTGGTCGAAGAAACTGCAAACTGGGGATTAGCTTCGATGTTAATTATTGGAACAAAAGATCATAATAATTATTGTAGGCCTAAATAGCAATGAAGTTTTAGATTAAAAATTTGAACTGTTATCTAACAAAACCTTTAAGAAAAATGAAATATTGAGTAATTAAAAGTACCTAGGAAAACAAATAGAGTTATAACAACACAAAATTTGAAGAAACAATTTTAATTTGAAACAACCATTGGGTTTATAATTATGGGCTTAAGAAATACGTCATAAAATCTCGTTTTTGAGGATCAATAGGATTTCATCACAAAAAGTTATTTGTCTCACAACCGCTCGGTGGTTTTTGATTCTATGTCAGATCAAACCCTTGTATTTCCAGTCTCAACAGAACCTCAAGCACCTCTCCCAACGTACAGCATTCTAGGAGTTGAACAAAACAAACCTAACATAGCTTACCTAATAAATTCTACATGGGCTGACCCTAGGATCTGGGGTCTATACACCAAGGCAAGCGTAAAGATTGTTCCTTTTTGAAAGTCTTTAAAGTTATTGCTTCTCCACCTGTGTGATCTCATGTTGGTCAAAACCTAATTTGGGCTGACCCCTAGGATCTAGGGTCTATACACCAAAGGCAAGCGTAAAGATTGTTCCTTTTTGAAAGCATTTTAAAGTTATTGCTTTTCCACCTGTGTGATCAAAACGTCTCATGTTGGTCAAAACCGAATTTTAACAACATTTCGATACATTTTGACAGACGCAAACACCGCATATTACCTAAAATCTCTTCAATATAGAACATGTTATCATAGAGTTGTTTATTCCTAATCGATGACGTGAATGGTTTGTATCAAAATGTTATCTGTGCAATGTTTAAGTTCACTTAGCAGTAAACACAGTTACAAAACAAAAGCTAGTTTCAGCAGCCTGTAGGTCATGTACCAAGCAGGAAGGTATGGCAACATTGTAATTTGCATCGCACGGCGTTTACAAGTTCATAAACATAACAAGCAGCTGATATTACGGCCTTGGTGCTTGTGAAATGTGAACTAATCACCGGTCATAGTAAGTTTTATAGCTTACTTTCCTCGTAGCTATATAAGCAAGTTCAAGGAACACATAACAGTAATTAACTTAGTGGATAACAGCTCTGTGTATGCGGGCAAATTACAGCTAGGCTGGTTAAGTACCTGTTCAGTTTTGGTTAGTTGGTCTTAAGATGCCTTTCAATAAAGTTCAAATATTTCCATCCAACATATTTAGGATGCTCGCAGTAATGTTTGATGTTTACGGGTATTTCTAGTTAGATTTAATAATAAGCCCAAAGAATCAATTATTGATGATCTATTTTATACGGGTTCGATTTCTAGTATGATTCCTTTTAATCACTTAACACTTGTCTAAAGAGTAAGCAAGGCTATTGTCCAAAGATAAAATATGTTTGACATTATAGCATATTGTAGACGGTCAAAGTAGATTAAAAATTTAGTTCTTTAAAAAAAACTGCTTATTTTAAACCAGAACCATTAACAAATCGACTTTAGATAACTTGCAAAAGGTGAAAGGGCCACTGGACTAGAGGATAAGATATAGTCTTTATCTAAAAGGATGAATGACAGATCAAAAATATATGGTAGGAAGTTTTACCCTAAAAATGAGGTTTATGCTTTAAAAACTAGGTTTATAATCATACTTCGATGAAACTTGGTCCAAACATTTATGTTACCTTAGCAAACGTGTGAACGAAAACGCAACAAAATCAGTCCGCCATACCGTACCAAGATAGCGGTGGAACCCCGTAAGTTTGGGGGGAAACGCTTCCTCCTGTAGACTTCCGGTGAACCAATTTTGCTGGTTTTGAACTTAACCTAGGGATTTGCAAAAAGTACCATTTGTACCAAATTTTCAAAACACATGTACTGTATTTATAATGTACATGTGTTTTGGGATTTTAAGGGTTTTGAGAACCTCAGAACTGCCTTTCTACGACGTTGTTGTTCTATATGGAGTTGAATAGTTGCTATGAAAAGTCGCTAAAGAGCTGTGTTCTTTATTTGTAGCCCAATGGGAAAACGTATTTCACGGTAAAGCGTGTTTAACAACAATCGACCAGCAGAAAGCGAGACTGCAGTTCACCCAGTTCTCCTGGAGTAGGCGGTGTAGGTGTTACTGTAGGAGTAACCCGTTTCCCGAAGTAAGTAGGTCTGAGAATGGAGCGTTACTGCGGATCATTTGTAATTGAGCCAAGTAACTCCTTCTGTCTGCTGCAGCAGCTAATGTTGGGAAACCTAGGAAACAAATGCGCTCAGCTGTTCCAGTTCTGGTTCCTTCACTTCCACTTCACTTCACGGTGAATGGCATGACTGGGAGTTCGCGTAAACATTGAATGGAATGGACTAGTCTTTATTGAGTGTGGGTTTTGAAGAAGTAATGTACACTTTTCATGGCGGTGCAAAGTTTGTGGTCTGTTTTGTATTTTGTTGCGATTAATTTATGATAATTGTAGTTTTACAGCATGTTTTAAATCAAGTGCATCAGCTGTTATTCTGCATATTTCGTGGACTATGTCACTATAAATATCACTATAACTGATCGAAAAACGACATAAATATTTTTACTCTACAACAAATAAAACGTAGATTCTAGAAAAGGTCTATAACTTTACCGATTACTCGTACACTGAATACGAATCTACACACAAAAGATTACTGGGTTGTTCTTATAGTTCAATGGTTGAAATATACTTTTCTTTCAAATCTCACTTAGATCTATTTTTGCCAAACATAGCTAAAGGGTGTTTTTGAATTATCTGGTCATGCTCAGTTGGATTGTTGTTGAGTCAATTCTTAGACCACTCTGTATAATGTATTGTGGCCCTTCATGTTTGTGGCTTTTTTTGGCCATTAAGCAGTACAACCCGTGAAAGTGTTTAGGTAGAACGGCTCCACTTGCTTGCTGTTCTACTTGGCTTGCACTGCAGCGGGACTACGACTCTGACAGTTTCTTCTTGGTCAAGTGGTTCCTCGGATCGCTTCTCTGTCCTGGGTCACCGCCTGCACTCCTGACACTCCAGCTTGACACTTCACCCGCGTCCTCGGCTAACGGACTCTAGAGATCCTCCTGAGTGTCTTTAGTCTCCAGTTAGATGGATTTGGCGATTCTGCCCTGTGGTGAATGTGAGGGGCTTTCTTGTGGGTAGCATTCGCTACCGGAGGAAGTACAAAGTTACAAGTTATTAGTTTTCAGTTTACTCATCTCCATCTTGTTTCTACAGAGTGCGGAATCATGGTGTTCGAAATTGAACCCAAAAGCACAAAAACGCTGGAAAATATAAAATCCTTTATTCTGCTGGACACTTTTAGAACGGTAGAACGTTGCCATCGCTGTTGATAATGCTTGGGAAAAGGGGTTCTCCTTATTATAAACGTTTAGCTCAACTTTATCGTTCAACATGGAGTCATAAGTTTGGCAGGTCGATTGATGATTGTAGCTTGAAATTAACTGCATGAAAACTTAACAAATGAGAGATGAGTAGTTTCGAAGAAGAAGCGCGAATGTTGAGGGTGCTATTGATAGACTTTTATTGAAATATGCAAGGAAAAGATTTGTTTAAACTAGTAGTTGTTGAAAAGAATTCATTTATTTTTTTAGAAGACGGAAAACACAATTATTTATCTTATAAAGTATTTTTAAATGGAAAATGTTTTATGGAAATACAAATAACAACAAGAAATTGTCTGAAAATCCTTTTAGTTGCTGGTTAGGCCTTTCCAGAAGTTCTCATCGACAGACCAACAACAACTTGGTTGTAGAAGATGCATAGAAAAGATTTGTTCTTAATTAGTCGTGGTTGAACAGTATTAAACTACCGTTTATGCACAACAACAAAAGAAAACTTCTCAGCCGTTGACAGAATCAAACCCACATAAATATTCAAGCAGTGTGTGTGCTTCTTCTCTCCTCTCTATGTACACACGGACAGCTCTCGGCCGGTTTGAGGAGACTGATGAGTGGACAATTAGAGTCGTGTCGGCCGCGGTGTGTTTGACCAACGAAAGTAATCATAGACTCTCAGGTAATTGCAGGCCCATAACTCTTCTGCGCAAGTTTGGGCGAGAACAAACACGTGTACACGTCCACGGCGCATGCGTTGAGATGAGCTGTGTGAGTGGTGTACATCCGGGACGGAAGGAAATGGGGGAAATTCGACTGAACTTTTCGATCAAGAAGAGGAAAAGCTGAAGGATGCGCAGAGTGGAAAAGGGTGGCGATGCATAGGTTTGTAGTTTCCAAAACGGCGTCGTAGTCAAACATTAAGTTTTAAGTTTGAGAGTTTGGGCTTAAGGAAAAGATCAATATGTCTCGAAAATGTGCTTGGAAGCAGGTTTATCAAAGTTCTGGTAATTTTTGTTTTTTAATAATTATGCACTTAGAAAGTGTTGAGTTAAATGCGCACTTCAAATGTATTGATATTTATAATTTATTATATTTTTAGGCTTCAAGGTTATTGACAATTCATTTAACCTTTGAACGTTTAGAAGTTGAAATACCTTTTATTTATCAACCTAAAAAACACCTGCTGTCTTAAAACTAGCCCCGTACAGTGTCTTCAGAAGTCTCGTTTAACTCATTTCCCAGTTTTTACATTTCGTTTTTGTAATGCATTAGTTTATCGTCAACGTAAACTTAGTTTCTATTTAAGTTTAATGTATGCCAAGCATTGAACCACAATCAGCTTTTGGCATGAGAACCACGTTTTGATTATAAACAATCTTACGTACAAGAAAGTAGTTATCGAAGTAGTTCATCGGAATGGTATGATTATGCATAAGATAAGAAAACCAGATTCAGAAATTAATGATTTTGGAATAGAAAATGATGATGGTTATTGGCTAGAATAGAAAATTGTGAAATAGAAAAATAGCTAAAAGCGAACACCTTGTAATTTTGCAAACATTTTACTGGGGTATCTTTAATGGGCCATGTACTTTGTGCAATCATCTTTACGATCCTATACCTAATTCCCCAGCTCTTGGTAAATTGTTATTAGGAACAACTCAATTAGCGTATTTGTCGTGGACAATTGAAAATATAAAATCCTACATAATTTTCCAAGAGTGCTCCGAACTCCGCGGAGGTCTGAAGAAGAATCTCCCACTTTGAGCTGCAGCTGATTGTTTGTGTGTTTAAACAATCAGCCGAGTCGTGTGTTTTGTGCAATCGGTTGAAATATAGTGATTACAATGATTCCAGAGGGTGCAATTAACCCGGAAGTTTTTACGACTGTGCAGTAGTCGCTTGGTTAATTATTGTGGCCGGTTCGTGTGACGGTGGTTTTGTGGATTATGATGAATAGTTTGTTGGTTTAAGTGTAGCTTGTGATTAGAGTTTTTGTTTGTGTTGTGGGTGTTTAGTTGGCTGGTGATGTGTGTGGGAAAATTAACGTTTAGCTGCCAAATTGCAAAGCAAAAGCATTAGTTATAGACAATTTAAAATTTCAGTCAACTTTCGCTGTCATGTTTAATGGACCAAAATTTGATTTCTTCGAAAAATTAACTACATTCTCAAATAGTAAAGCGATGTTTTGGTCCTTAACAATGATTTCTGAAGATATTCCCTGTAAAAAACTACGATATATTTTGAACTTTATTTCCGGTCTCACGAATAAACTGGTTAATCGTTTTTCGAACGAGAATATTTTTATTGTTAAAACACACAAATAGCCTATCCAGAAATCAGAACAAAGCTGTTCAAGAACAGTGAAGAGCAGAAGTATAAAGGAAAGTCGAGGGTAGCCACATGCGCTACTGTAAGTCCTATTGAATTTTCTATAAAGGGGAATATATAATTTACACCTGAAGTCCCTTTAAATGAGGGGTGGGGTTGTTTCTCCCCCCTCAAAATTGGATTTTGTGCTAAAAACTGTGTATTTATATACATATTAATGATACCGTGTATAAAGTTTTTCTCAAGTGTTGGCACACTAAAACTAAAATCAGTTTTGTTCCACGACGTTTAGTTCTATGTACATGGCTCTGTATGGATCGGAATGAAAAGCTGTATTTCCTATCTTAATTCGCTAAAACAACAACAACAAGCAAAAAGGAATTGATAAAAAAACTAGTCATAATCTGAATTGCAAACCGACAACTAAATCAACAGATCAATCTGAAAAAAGTTCAACAGATAAGCACTTGCAGTGATGGTTGTAAATTTCCGGCCGATCGACCAAGCAGAACTCCCCCCTGGTCCCCTGGAGGGGTGCATGAATGACTCTGGGAAAAGTCAGCCGGAGGTATATTTTATGACCTGTTGTCATGGGACGCATTGAATCATCACGGTTACGCGTCATGTGCGTGCGTAAGCTAATATAGAGGGCGTGCCGGAACTCGTCGTTTATACGGGGGTTGAAGTCGTAGTGGAGGGTGCTAGGGATGAGAAAACTTCGAGCGTTATGCCCGTAAAATACAGAAGAAAGAGTACATTCTCTAAGATTGAGCTTCGTTTACATCTTATAATTTTCATTTAAAAGCCTCCGGTCAGTATTAAAAATAGTTTAGTTAGCTTGATTCAGGTCAGAAGTGACCAAGTATCAAGTCTCTTGTAGGTTCACTTTCAAGCAAGAACACAAGCCATGATCCCTTGTTGCTCGGGCTCTGTTTTAAAACCTGCGTTTTTAAAATCAAAAACTGAATTCGTAATACAGTTCTAGAATACAAACCTGTTACACGTTAGAGATTATAACTTTGGTAACAATATGTTTGGAAACTGGAAACTCGTGTCATTATGTTTACTTTTTATAGTCTTTAATTTTATATGGCACTTGATCGGATCCACCATTCTTAAACTTTTGGCGTGGGGGGGGGAAGCTAACCATGTAAAAAAATGTCAAAGATTACTTACTATTAGTTAGGTAAATAAGTATGTTAAAGCGTTTGAAAAATGTCAAGCGAAAGTTTAGAGAGGCTATTCAGTTTTGTAGCCCTCGTTTCATACATATACAAATTAGGTATACATAAAAAAATCAAATTCTGCCAAACCAAAAGGTTTTGCCAACAACAAGTTCAATTAAAAATTAGTGATGAACTTGATAGATTATATTTCATTAGCTAAAGTTTTGATTATGATATGTACCTCATGACTATGGTAATTCCAGTTCTTCACGTTGATGTATCTTCTTCGATCTAAACTACCCATTGTTATGTAATTAATTTAATATCTTTCGTACGTCAATGCTAATTTGTCTTCATAAAGGTCAATCAAATTACGCGAACATTGTTATAAAGTGATTCCATTTAATTACACATGTCAAAAGATTTAGCATCTTGTGATGTAGAAAAGATATATTATTACGAGGTCTTGACTGGTTTTGTAAATACCCGGACTTTCACGCTTTGTGGATGGGAACTACTGTGAGTGAACTTATACATAATGCAAACAGTCTTGGTTAGCTTTGTGTTCAGGTTCAAATATGCTTGTTTGTTAGTACGCACAGCGCAAATTATATTTCCTCTCGAAGAAATATGTGCAGACATATGAGAAATGTTAATTCCTCGTGGAAACATATTTAGCTAGATTATCTTCATTTCATTTTGAAATATTCGTGTCGCCCAAAACATTAAGTGGACAATGGTTTTCTATTAAACATTTATTGTAAAGGTATCTTTTGAACAGCCAGGACCATGAACTCAAATTTCTTTTGAACTCCTCGTTTCTCCACGTGTTTGCTTATATTTTGTTTTGTACCAACCAATATTAAACAGGGAAAATTCGTAAAAATGAAACGTGAACGTGAATAATAGTGGCCCTACAACTAGCGAACAGGCTATGGACGAAATAAAAAGTTTGTATTTTTTAACGAGGCGAAGTTAGGACTAAAAGTCTTCTACACCACTCAACCTCGACCTTTACCTAGCGTTACCGTAAAGTCACAAATTGTTAGTCGTGACTGCGGGGATCGAACCCGCGCCACCGTAATGATGAGCTTCGGAATCGCGCACGTTTTCAATCCGTCACGGGTCCGCTAAAATAAATGTGATTTTCTGGTTTTATTTAATCCACACAACAATACAAAAAAAAATACTCGCTGTACACCCTGTATAAATTTTGCCTTTTAACTCTGAATATGTTAAAAATCCTAAAGCTACGTAGAGATAAATATCTCTATTTGCTTAACAAAACAACATTAGCAAAACGACAATTCGCACTAGTTACAGATTCAAATGTATTCAGCAAAGGTGTAATTAGGCTTGAAATTCTCACCGATGGTCTCGGTCGCTTGACGCTGAGCTGCTATCAGCGCAATCTAGCCGCTATCAGCACAACTACATCAGCAACTAGCTAATTGTAGCCTGTTGCTGCAGTACGGGGTATATTGTGGTTATTCATGGTAGTGCAGAGATATCTGTTACTGTTTCACTGTTCTTTTCTCGTCTACTCGGCTGGAAACGTTTCATTTGTGTAGATCAAAAAAGGTCGATAAGTGAGAAAATATCAAGATCATTAAATATATCATCAATTTTACAAAATTTACAGGTTTAAAATGCCACATTTCACGTACCGTACAATTTATTTTGAATGACAAAATTTTCTTCAAAATGCTCTATGGGATTATGTTATAGGGTATAGTGATGCTTACCACAAAGTATTTTGAAAAAAATTTTGTCATTCAAAATAAATTGTACGTGAAATGTGGCATTTTAAACCTGGTTTGCTAAATTGGTATGACAAAAAAACGAGTCAAGATAAATCATTTCTCTTTGCGTTGTTCAATTTATGTAAAGATTCCCCTTCTTTTGAGGTCTCACAAGGGGGGTGTAATAAAAAGAAATTGGAGGAAACCTTCCCCCCATTTCGCTTAGGGGTGGATGACGAAAGTACGTAAAAACAAACTTCAGAATAATATAAAACAAACTCATCCTGTATAATCGTCCTGACAGTTCTTGAGAATTGTTTAGGGTTTCTTCTCTTTACGACCATACAGCTATGCCATATCCGACTCTCCAACTATTTAAAACCACCTCAGCTTAAACCGAATGAACAATTTGAAATTACCAGAAGTGAAGCCCAAATTGAAGTGCATCTCAGGCTTGTTTTTCAGCCTGGAGACATGTCCGTAATGACAATAATCACAATCCTCTGCTCCGACCCGGCGTCATCCGGAGTTACGTTCAGTTATTTCATAGACGAGTGGCTGTCCGTCCTACAGTGCGTTTCAGTTCAGTTGGATCTATATTGCACCTCGGAACCAAGCCAAATGCTAAAAAGTCTACAAATGTTAAAAAATAAATTTTAAATTTGTCTTTTAGATTAAAAAAATAAATTAAAACATAGTCGACGTATTGAGTTTACGATCAGATTGGATAGTTTAGTCCAAAAGTGCTATTTGAAAGGGGAGGTCTCCTAAAGTGGGGTTATATGCTTTAAAAGCTGCATGTATGATCAGATTTTAATGAAACTTGGTATATATAATCAACAGATTCAAACCAAGATGGCGGTGAAAATAGTGCATAGAGATAGAGCAAAGTTTTTGAAGCAGGGGACAACGTACATAAATATTTATTACATTTGTTTTTTTATTTATTTTTAGTTAGAAACATTTACAAAACTTAAAAAAGAGGTCATCCACATGACGATTCATGATTAGTGTGTGTTAGTTAAAATATAAAGAGGATTTAATTTTTATCGGTGTCCTTTCAATGGCGTAAATGAAATTCAGTGCGTAAAAATCAAACCATTTGGCTTCAATGCAATTTTACTTAATTTTTACATTCGTAATTTTAAGAATAATTTCAAAACAAATTAAGGATGCTTTTAAGTTTTAAATTGTGTTATTCGTGTATAGAACCTTGTTATATTATTAGAAACCTCAATTAACAATAAATATAAACATGTTTTATATAAACGTTTTATTACAAAATTAAATCAGTAAAATCCCAAGCACCAAACTCCACTCTTTGAGCGCACTGTAGACCCATCCTAGAACCCGGACACATCTCGGAGCCATGTCAGAAGAAGTCATTTCTGAGATGCGTAATGGGTTCGGGGCTGAAATGACTACGCTCACAGAGCCCGAGGTCTAGCGTAATCACAGACACACTACGCATGCGCGCACGCATGCTCAGAACAGTTTAGACTGCGCAGTACGCACGACACCGCGTAATGTAATGTAATGTCGAGTTGTGCTTGTTGTTAGGATAAGTATAGTTGTGGCCAAGAAGTATTTGGAGTTAAATTCGGGAGGATTGTTGGTTGAGGTTGGGATGATGATGATGATGATTTCTACTTTCAATTTTTAACGTCATTAAGTAGTTTGTGTTCTCATGAAGATAGGTTTTTACTGGAGAAGAAAATTTCGTTATTTTATTGTTGAGTACTTGGTGCAGTACATTCAATATAATTTGTACGTTATTATGATTCAACATTATTTATGCCAGTTGAAAATGACAATAAGAGATTTAGGGATTTAGGGTTTTGCAAGAAGAGTGATAGTTTTGGAACCCTTATCGGTTCTTTTTGATATCCTGGAACAATTGTTATAGTTTCTTCACTCAATGTGTTTTGGCCTTTTTACGAATTTTCGTGTTCTTAGTTGAGTCGTTGAAAGAAGAAAGTCTCTCAAAATTACAATTATAGCTCGTAAATGAAAATGGCAACACTGTTCTTCAATATTCTATCTCTGGAATCAATCAAATATACAAATGAGGGCAGTTTTTAATTACAAGGATGTATATTTAAATTTAACTTAAACTTATTATTTTTGATAGGGACACACTGAAAGCATCCACAAAAGCTTTAAATCTTTAAAATGTATAAAAATATATGTTCGAAATGTTGTGTTTATTGCAAAACCTACTCAAATCTGAACCGGAAATGGTACTGACCGCACTGGCATCGACCCTGAAAGAGCTTTCCTCTAAAACGTGTTTTTCCAACAAGACATTTTTAAAAGTTGCTATCGTAAAATGTGCTTTATGTACTTAATTAATTAAGTATTTTTTCAATCTTAACATAGTTTTAATCGGCCAAACCATAGCTGCAAAAATAAAAGTTCAAGCTTGCTGAAAATTATCTCGTGAAAGGAGTTATACTTTTGTGGTGTAATCACTGAGCTATCGCTGCAGCCTGATGACACTGAAGCTCACCTACTAGGACTACTAGTAGTGATAGTAGTGATTATCTTGCACCTGACTCTGTGCAGGAGTCAAGCACCGTGACCTCCTCACAGCTCGCTGAGTGTCTTGTCAGACATCTAATGGAGAGTCCTTCCTGTCCTGTGTGTGGGAACGTACCCGGAGCGTAGCGGGCGTCATGTGACCAGTATATCTAGTGGAAAGTGCAAGTCTTGTGGTGTCTTCTGGTAGACGGGCCACGTAGAGAGAAATTAGTCCTAGGCCAATAAATTTAACTCTGTCATTTTTTAGTAGGACTTAAAATCTGGACGCCCCATTTTTGGGAGATCCAAGTGAAAAAGGCTGGTGAACCAAGAACACTCACTATAATTGGCAGTTTGTAGGTTTTGTTCCGTTAAGACCATTATAAAGTGAGAAGAAGCAATATCTCACATTTTTAGCCTACCTTTGAGTGCTGATTTTTGAGCTAGCGTCTGCCTCCCCCCAATTGAAATTAGCTTCGATTAGAAAACCCAGACTATGCTTACAATTTCTCTAAAACACCTCTTCTCAAAGGGGCATTTTTATTTTCTTACCTTTTATGGAAACAAGGATATAATTTTAGCAAATAGCCAACCTTTTAAAAATGATATTTTCCATGAAAAATGTTTAAAATGTTGAGTTTGGAAATTGACTTTGGGCTAAAAGCGATTCTGTGTCGTCTTTCGGGAATTTTGTGGAGTGCGCGTCAAGGCTGAAATAACTAGGCTAATAAGGCAGTGCAAAGTGGGTTAAATAACAATGTTGATCTTGCTGTTGAAATATAAACAAAGCTGCTATACAAACTAATATGGACCATGATGCTTGTTTAAAACCACTAAAAGTAACTTATTCGCGTTTTATGGTTCATTAAGTGATATAGCAACCATCTACATGTCAATGAAGGCTCGTAGGTGCCGCAGGGTAGTGTGGGCTTTTCGATTCCAAGACTTATACTTCGATTCACAACTAGTATTGCCTCTAGAATAGCCGAAAACCTTAAAATTATAATTCCCTAACTTCGGCACACAACACAGAGGCTATTCTCTAACGTTGTCAACTCCAAAATATAAATGGAATAATAAAAACTCATCCACAATTAGCTTGACTGGATCAACAACCGTATGCGAGTACATCCATGCAAACGACAAAACTATACTTCAGCACTTTTTATACATAAAATAAGTTCATTGTTATTTAGATATGCTAATAACGGATCAAACCCAAGAAGACAAATTCCTGCGGTTGAAGCATCTTCTAGTCCTGACCAAAGATTTCAGCTCCTGGACAAAATATGCAGAAGTGTCAGTTTAAAGCCGTGGTTTGGTCACCAAGTCATCTCTCTGTGGTCACCGAATTCCTCTTTAATTTATTCAGTATTTCTTCACACTTTAGGTCAACATTTTTAAGGGTTCGGTTTCAAATAGGTTGAAAAACAATAGAGTGAATATTATGACAAATACAAGTTATGTTGAACATACAAAGCATCCCATGCGTATGAATTTTTCCATCATATTTTAACCAATATTACGATAGTAATATTATAGATAGGTAGTACTAATTTTCTCTTTGTTGTTCCAGGTAGGTTCGAATTCCAACCAAGTTCAAAACTTTGCAGTATTCAGCAGTAAGTAATCAACATCTATCAAAGAAATAACTACTCTAGTACAAGTTATATGAAATCGTCATTTTCCAGTCATAAATTGCGTGTTTCCGACTATAGACTAATAACTTAGATCCTACTAACATTTAATTGTCTAAATTGTTATGTAAAAATGATGCCGCTTCTCACATGTCATAGACAGACTATTAGTAGACAGTATCTAGAACGGTATCATCCTACTCGAGGTATTAAAAGTAACGGGATCGGTCCCACGCTCGTCTTTAATAACAATTTTATCTGACACTTTCCTATTAGAAAAGAAACGATCATATATAATCTTAACGCTAAGGATTAGCACCCTACTTTGCATTATACGCCTTGTGGAATGGTAACATTTGACCTTCTGTATAATGCTGTAGGCTTTGTTAAACTAGACGTAATTATTTTAATGCGCGTTCATTTATTATTCTATATTTATTAGTATAGGAATTTTCCTTAAGTGGTACAACAGATGAATCTAAAGCTGAACATAACTACAGCCCTTTTCAGTGTAAATACATGTTTCATTGCGTTTCACAAAACATGTTTTGCAATTGGCCGAAATTATTATCTACAATTTGAGGTCCCATTCAACATACAATTTTTGTTCACCCGTTCTCTCTCGTATGTCCAATAAGATTCTTCTGCAATCAAAATATTTTCTGGAGAGTTTTAAACGCTTTTAGAATTTTTGAACGCTGGGAGTTTTTGATCGATAATATATTAACGGAAGAAATCCTACTCTTGAAAATCCTACATTTCAGTAGTTCTCCCTTGCCTCTAGTAAGTTTTAGTTATAGTTTTATCATAAAGAAAGCTAAAATCATAATTTCTGGTCGAATTTGCTGTTGAATTATAAACAACTTGAATAGCTTAATATTGGACTTGGCTTTAAACTCATACTTGCTAAAAGACAGTAAAAGTAACTAATTCGGCATTTAAAGTGATTAAATTCTTATGATCAAATTGTCTTTGGAAAAATGAGATATTCATGCCGTAAGCAGGGTAAGACTCAGACCCGGGACCGTGAAATGAGCACCGATTCTGACCTCCAGAACACGTTTTGAGAATTTTACATGACTTTATATAAATATGTATATTTGTGTATAGGCTACTCTCTACAGGTCGCAATTGTTGTCCGATTTTCATGAAATTTGGGACAAATGTTCCTTTTGTAAATATCTCGATCAAGTTCGTTAGCTGGCAAAATCAGGCTACCGGAAGTACCTTTTACGGGGTGGGGAGCGTCAAACAGTAAATTTGATTAGATTTTGATGAAATTTAAAATGAATATGTACTGTGATGGTATTTATCAATGTACCAAACATTATTATCATTCAATTAAATAGTTTTAAAATGGCGGCCAAAATGTTTTCGCTATAACAGCGTTATGTGTATTTCGATTAAATAAAATTTGAAATACGTTTTACCTTCACAATATGCAATAAAACTTGCAGTAAAAAAAAACACGTAAGTCAATATAGAACGGTAAAAGGCAATAGAACGGGCAATAGAACGGCCAAGTGTCAAAGCGAGTCTGTGAACGGATCGAATTAGAGTTTAATAAATTGCAAAGGAAATTCGATTCACTCATGCAAGCGACGCTTAGCTGCGTGTCGG
Source organism: Matsumurasca onukii (assembly GCA_018831715.1). Classification (NCBI taxonomy): domain Eukaryota; kingdom Metazoa; phylum Arthropoda; class Insecta; order Hemiptera; family Cicadellidae; genus Matsumurasca; species Matsumurasca onukii. Next base: position 64,558,267 of record CM032062.1, read on the forward strand.
CCTAATGTTTATTTTGTGTGTGTTTTCACGAGAATAAGTTTAAAACGTTTCCATACACCTTAAGTCAATGTGTCCCTTTGGTAAAACCAACTTATTTGACACAAACAAGTTACTCTTCTACCTGAGAAAGTAACTAAACTTTTAAAACAATATCTGTTTAATACTCTGTATGGACTGCTCTAATAAATTTTCTGGAGAACACGGTTTTCCAGCTCTGATTATTCCAGTTAATCACGTGATTACTAATGTCGGTTGCGGTAATCCAAGGATTACTAGTTTCTTGAGACAACAACAGCTTTGTTTTGCTGCTGGCGAGGCGCTACTCTGTTATTTGCTAATTTCTCGTTTAACCTTGTACATTCCTTTATTTAATGGGATGCATTTTTTCTATCGCTGCGCCAAAATCATGTCTCAATCCATGCAAGGACGTAAAGCTAGAAATACACTTCTCTTTGTTCCCAAATTTGCATTAGTGTTTGAAAAGGTCTCGTCATAAATAGAGGAATTACTTTTGATATGTAAAATAGAAAAGGAAGTAGTTAGGCTTTAAGAAAACTTTATTGAATTCATGAAATAGTTTAGATTACAGATATTACTTTAAAGTAATTATCATAAATATTCATTCCCTTAACTCCTAAAACCATAGTTAAAACTACACATAATCAAAAAACAAATTAAACTAGGAACAACAACTAACAGCAACACTAGTGGTCTATAATTTTCTACAATTCCATTATCACCTTTTTATCCGGGAGGCTGTTGCTTGTTTGTTTTCTAATAACCCTATGATGAATGTTATGTCTACATATTTGACAAGTCAATTTGGCCCCCGGTGGGGCGCCCGCCTCTCCCGAGTGCTTTTTTGATTGTGGGCTCTCAGAAACTGGACCATTATTTAAATTTGGAGCGGGGGTGCGACCGGTCGACACTTTGAATACTGGGTTTTAACTTTCGTTGACATTTCTATTTATACAAGTTTCATTCCTTCGTTTCGAACGTAGAGTTCGTTATTTTAAATAATCGTCATTTTAAGTTATGACTTTGAAGCGCTCTCTTAAGTCATGTTTGTGGGAATGTCAAACGCTTACATCGATGTTCTGTTTTGAAAAGTTCCAGCTTTCAGTTATTAAAAGGATTTTATTTTGCTACAGATTAGATATTGGTGAACTAAAGTTAGGTACTTTTGAAGATCGACCACGATTGGTTTAGTATCGACCTTGAGTAATTCCTAGTTATAAACTGACGATAAAACAAAGTTTGCAATGTGAAATCAAAAGAAGAATTCCATCAAGTTAAACAAGCTGGATTTCTCATAAATAAAAAGAGGAATGTTTGGGTTTCAGAACTATATTGTGATCCTTTTTATTAGTTCATTAAAATGCCTTCGGGAGAGCTTTTAACACTAAGAAGATAAAAGTACGATATATTGTTTGACATAGTAAACACAAAACTGGTTTATTTAAGTATAAACACGATCCGAAATGCTCGAAATCATTAATCTGAAATTAAACACCTCGCTCTTAATTTCGCCTACCGGTTTCGATTCGTCTGATGTAGCTAATAAAATAAATTTGCATCAACAATAAACTAGTTTCACCGGAATTTCATGAATTTTAAACATTTCTCCTCAGCAGGTAGCCGAATAATTTGGTCATTTCGGGATATACTTTGTCACTTTTAGAACCCTGAAGGAATAAATTGATAAGTTTTGACTTTTAGGACGTTCAAATTGCGTTTGGACGTGTGTTTATAATTAGCTAAGCATTTACTTGCTTCTACTCAGACGTTATAGGAAGGGCCAAACAGTTCATATGTTATGTTTTACAGTAGAATCCTACACGAAAGCGAATATGACAAACGGTAATTTTCTTCCTGTTATAAAACATATCGCACAAAATCTTGCCAACACCGACACATATCGTTGGCTACGTTTACATAAGCACGACCACTGCGATACATTGACCAGAACTGGACAAACAGCCGCACGTATCGAAATGTTACGAAACCCAGCACGCAAAGCAGTTACAGCCTCGGCCGTGAGGTTTGGGAATTTCAAACGCTCCCGGCTCAAGAGAGTTGTTGCGAAAGATTCCCAAACAATTCTAACACACAACCACTCTTCTCCCGCCATTCTAACCCGGACAAGTCACGCTTTTGATAAGTTCGAGAACATTGATTGGCGCCTTAAAAGGTGTCAGAGCTCTTGGCTCGAGTAGGTTCTCTGTTATCTTGTCTATATGTGCGCTATTAAGTGATTCGACCTGAAGAGGTTGTTTAGATGATTGTCTCCAGTTGGGTGTCCCTGTATGTGAGAGTGGATTTGAAGGTCAGATTTCTAGTTGAGTGTTTGAAAGAGACGTAAACGGTCGAGTGATTCGATGATAGGTTTTTTGTACGCTGATGACACAACTCTATTTTAATCTGTAAGATTTGAATCTTTACTGCTGGCATAGTCACCAGATGGCTTATATTTGTAGTCATTTTATAAAGTAGTTATGGTTTGTCTTTTTTCTTTTTACTTCTATATCAGTCACAGTTACCTTTTGCCGTCCTTTAAACCGTGTAGCACCCTCATGGTGCTTGTTGGTACAGTAATGAATAAGAACCGAAAATTCTATGCTGAATTATTTATTTGTTTGGTTCCAATCTTTGTATTTGTTTGGCAAAATATCCTACCTTTCTCCAGAGGGCAAAGAAGAAAATGATCGAGAATTTTTCTATTTAGGGAGTAGAAATAATCCTCTGCCTCTAGCCGCATTTTCTTTGACAGGAGCACTCTTATAGACGTCCATGTTTAGATTCAGAGTTTGAAGGACTTGAAATGATTGCAAATTTCGTCAATTATAGACATATTTCCAATTTAAGATTTTTTCATGCTAAAACATTGATGATTTTGCATCAACTCGTCGTTTAATGCCTTGGATAGCTTGGTGTTTGCAAGCAATTCTTTCGTGACAATCACAGTGCACAATATGATCATGCAAGCACGTTGTAGAATGAATGGACACCATTATCCAGTAGTGAGTACCGGGAACTGGCGTGCTGACTGGACTGGACGCTCCATTGGTTGCGCGAGTGGCATGTCATCATCTACTAGTAGTAAGTAGCAGCTAGTAGCTAGTAGAGGAGTGGTCGCGTGCAAAAACAGCGTCGCCACCGCGCACGTGCCGCTGGTAGAACCACATTCGCTTGCGTCGGTGATGACAGGGTCCGGTGCACTGGGAATGCTGAGGAGTGCGGTAATAGTAGCTTAGGCTTGACTGCTTGAATGATTCTGTTCTCTAGAAGTTGATACATTAGTTGATCGTCGTAAATTTACACTCTAGATAGTATCCTTCCTGAATTTAAACGAGTCAAACTATGATATTTTTGTGAACATTTTTATATTTTTTGAACAAGAAAGTCTGTAAAAGATACAACATAACTATTTTTCTTAGAAGAAAATTATATACGAAGTATTTTGGTACACACCACATTTGTCGAGAGGTGAAGCGAGCATAGGAAAACGATAATACCAAAGTTGGTATCAATGCTATAACTATAGGAGTTCTAGATCTTCGCTATCATCTAATCAAAGTAGATGAAAAGATGCCAAAAGCAGTTATTGAATACGAAATAACAAAATACCAACCAAGCGGTTTTATAATCTATGTTTTATTAGCGTAATGGAATAAAAATTAAGAAAAGCAATACTTTACGGCAAGCCGAACTAAGAAGAAAACAGCAAAATTAATCAGAAGAATGCTGAAGCGGCAGGCCGAGGCAAGAAAAATATAATTAAGTAAAAAGCAATGCTGGGAAGAAGATGTTAGAAGATAAACATTACTGAATAAAGGTAATGCAATAAAAGTAGTAAACCAAAAAATAACTACAAATTATCCGCAGGAACAGCAACTAAGACTTCGATACCATAACATAAGCATAAGCAAACCTTCAATAGATTTGAAAGTGCTCATGCAGGCGTTCTGCAGGGTACCTTAATCCATTTTCATCTTGTACAAGTTACAGCAAATATCAAACTTTGATTTCTACAATCACTGTGCAGCTTGGCTAATGCATCTTATTTATTTATTCTGCGGACAATTCAAACTTTAGAGCATTCTCTGAGCCAGCACAATCATGCTGGCTGGCAATGGTGTGTTGCACAGTAGGCATGTGCGGAAGATTGGGTGGACAGGTGCGTGACCGCTATCCGCGCTGCTGAGGAATGCTGCAGAGCCTGAGGCTGCTGCTGACCCCGCCCCCTTCTTCCACAGCTTCCGCAGCCACTGATCCCATTCCGACACTCGGCAGACAGTAGAGAGAGTAATTTGCAAACTGCCTTAATCACCAGGTAGAAATTCTGGTCAGTTCTCTTTGAACTTGTTGCTGAAATGTTCACCAATGGAGGTATGATAAAAGAACTTATAATTGCACAATATTCCTGATAATTTGACTTATAATTCTCTTCCTGATATGAAACAGTTCTTCATCTTCTTACCTTCACTCTAAAATTGAAAGAGTGAAAACCGAGCCACTCTTCTCTCCTGCAATTTGAGCATTAAGATATAAACCAAATGAAATTATAGTAGTTTCAAAAGCAACCAACAGTTTGGCATTCAAAATCAAATGCTAGGCTTGGCCAATCTACAGCCACTAGATCGTAATCAGTAACCATACAACTCGCCAGTGACGGAGTGGCCATAACGCCCACTTATTATAGAATACCATTCCTTCGCTAGATAACATCTTCATTTGGTCTTCCACGTGGTCTATCAGAGCGATTCACTTTTCATTGCCTTCCATCACGACTTTGGGTGAAAAAAGACCAGCTGCAATATTGGTTTCCCCGGGAGGTCTTTGTTGACTGGATGCAATTGAATTGAATTGGTTTCACGATGGTATTGTTCTTCAAATGAACTTTTCGAGAAAGGCATGATGCATACGTAATTGGGACTGTGGAATCTGGTCGATGTGCTCTAGACTCTAGAGAAAGGGGTAGGATTGGTTGAAGAATATGTTTGCTTTGGGAATGGGATGGAATTGAACTATTTTGGATTTTAGCAATAGTACTTTGAACAATAATCCTTGGGAAAATTCCTAAAACTATTATTTTGCAAAATTTATGTAAATCGGAAATTTTCTCTGTTTGAATTAATATAGTTTTGTTAATGATAAAACTAGATGTTTTGCTACGAAATCATAAAAACAGTAGACTACGTGAATCTGAAAACTTACAGAGACTCTATCCTTAAAACCTGTTTGTACGAGTAACAAAAGCTATTTCGCAATGTTAAATCTTCTCTTATGTTAGTTACACTGTAAAAGAGTAATCCTTTTTCCGAGCCTTAAACGCCCTTTTTATAGACACCCGAGTTGTCTACTTGACTAGCAGTGACTGTTCAATAGAAGGAAGATGAATCTCCTAGAAAACAAGCCATTCAAACACAAATTCCCGCCAGTTAAGACTCTCAGGTGTCCTCATTTCAGAGGAATGCAGCGTTACAGTCGCTTCTTCAGGGTTTGAATTTCATTTAAATCTCCTCGCCGCCGCATTTCATTATCGTCTTGTCAAAGGAGAAGACGCTACGGGAGTCAGAAGAAACAGAAAACATTTGTGGTGTAGTGAAGAGGAACTAGAAGAAGGAATAAAAGAGATTTCCGAAGTTCAAAGAAGGTGGAGATGATGCCAGAAGACATTTAAGCCGCCGGAGTGATACGCGTATGGGCAAAGGGGCCGCAGCGGAGTGATTTCAATAAACGGTGTCCGGTTTTGGATTTTGGGCGCTTGGCCGGCTGCCCGTGGACTTATCGGCCCAGCGGGATTTGGTTTCGGGTAGTAGAAAGACCGGTATCGAAGTCTGAACGCAACCAGTTTGTAGGCCGCTTGTACGACCCGGCAACCAGGTCGTTTGTTATTTTATCTTTTGACAGTGAGAAATTCGGGTTTTATGGGAGTTTGTTGTGTCGAATTACTTGTAGAGTATCTGTAAGGCTTGAAGAATTGATGCCATCACCCTACCAATAGCGACCTGTAGGTCAATAACAATGCTAAACATGTGTTTCTAGAACTTTTATACTAAAAAGAGCAGTTCGAAAAATTTGAAAACTCGAATAATTTTGAGGATAGATTCGTGCGGACCAGCATTCCAAAATTTGAAATGTTTGACATTACCCGTTTCTAAATTCTGAATCCCGTCTCTTTTTTAATTACACTAGTGTGGGAACTACTGAGATGGGCAACACAGAACGGTGGTTCATGAAAGTTTGCCTTAACAGGCAGAAGTTTGTTTTGTCGACAGGTTGCCAAATTCGATTAGAAAATTCCCAATGCCCAAGGCATTTAAAACTCGTCTCCAAATATGTTGACTATATAATATTTTTATACTATAGACGAGTACTATAGCAGTTAATTAAGCGAACGCGTAAACACTGACGCCTTATTAGTGGAATGATTTGAATGTAATTTTATAGTTTCGCAGGTAACCATTGATTTATAATTTACCAAATCAAGTTCAAAAGCTTTTGTAACCAGTCAAAAAGTCTACTTTAGCCGTATAAATTTGAATGAACAAACGATGAAAAAATCACATGTTAGTAATAACTTTGTAACTACTATAAGACTGGATCTATATTTTCATAGCTCTATCTAATTCCACCACACACGGATCTACTAACAATAAATTTGCTTTCAACATCTTTAGCCAACACAATACCCGAACAATAAAAATAATCCTTGAATGCAGACTACTCCTATAATCCTATCAACTGGCCTTTAAACCTTGTCATCGCTTATCCGGATAATTTCTCCTTGTCTTAAGCCTCCAGTTTATAGCGAGCTCAGAGTGGTGAAGGATTATCGACCTATTTCACTCTTGCGTCCAGATCCAAACTGGTTCCAAAACGCCATCATTTGTATTCTTGCCGAGGCTTTTACGAGTTTAAGCGCATTAATTTTGAATTTTATCTCGGCACGGGCTTATTGTTTTGAAATACGGCTGTTTTATGCAGTGATTTAGCTTGTGGCGCTGGTGGTTTATTTTCTGCCAGCTTAGTTAGTTTGGAGGACAAACAGGTTTCGCGAGCGAGTCAAGTGGATACGTTTTCGGATACAGACGTTTAAATGTACAGTTATGGATACATTGTATGCTTAGTTTTTAGAATATCGTAATATTATTGGTTGTTAGACATTGACAATTCTTACTAAGATTGTTTTGAAAAGTACCACAAGATTTAAGTGTAACGAAGAACATATCGCGATACATGTGACATCACCCCTGTATTTTGATTTTGTTATAAAACAATCATTTCCAATGTTGATTTGTTACGTTTGCCAATTTGAATAAGTCGTTTTAACGGAGAATCATTACTAGAAGAGCTTATGTTTTATAAATTCTTCCATCATTCTGAAATTAGCCCGTGAATGTTATGATGTACTTGTATAATAATTACTTATTCCATTCTAACTGGGATTCTTTTAAAATTCCATCATCACATTCTTAAAGATACGAAACGCCTACTAATTTCTACGATGAATTGGAATATATTGTTGTGATTTTACTGATTATTTTACAAAGGTTTGTCATCGAAGGTTCCATTCCATCGACGGATGTGTTGTGTTGTTGTTTTTTGTTATTGTTGTGGAATTGACTCTTTTGCTTCCGTTCCTCAAAAGAAGTCGTCTCAATTTAGACAAATTACCTTTTCTCTCTCAAGACGCGATAGCTGAAGAGTTCCATACCTCGCCCCCCAACTAAATCACCCAAGGTCCACTCGCCACAACTGCCGGTGCCGAGAAGAAAGTAAGTAGTGCAGTGTGCCCCTGACCGCAGTACAGACCTAGTCCACCTCAGCCACGGTAGAGGAAGCGTCTCGTTAGCCATGGTACGTTAACTGTTGACGAAGCGGCAAGTCGAGGAACCGACGTCTTTACGCGTCAACGGACAAACTCGCTTTTAATACAAGGTCGTTACTCTGATTCAGAGGCACTTTTTCATAGATAATGAAAGTGAGGGGGACCTGTTGGCATATAAAATATTTAAAGGTCCAGATCGTCTTGTACGTCTAAAATGTCATGTTTGGTCTACTACACATTATCACTCGCACGTCATTGTCAGGACACTTTTTAAAACAATTGTACGAGTAGATCTCAAATTATAGCATCTTTCAAGTGGATAATACTTTCGCCATGGAGAGGTTTTGATTAGAAATATTTCTTTGTAACTCACGCAATCGTACTTATTTGTAACTGACGTAATTGCAAGTAGGTTAATTATTCCTTAAATTCCTCTGTTTATGGAACCGTATTTCATAAAACTGCAGTTAAGTTTTTCATTACCTTTCATTTAACATGGTTTCTAGAGGTACATGACTGACATTCGAAGGTAGACGAGGAAAGCCAGCACCATGAGACGTCTGGATGGAGGTTGCATAAGATGAAAAATGACAGTGTTGTTGTGAGGAAATCGTCAACACAGCACTCAACTTTCACAGAGGACATTATGTAGAAGGTGACAGGCAGTAAGGCACGATTGTCCTCTTCTTCATCTTCGGGTCCAGAGTCTCCTGAGAGGGGGAGAGGGGAGTGGACCACTTGATCACGTGCTGCAAACATCTTCAGGTGGAGAGGATGACTTGCAGCTCTGTGGTCTTCAATCTTCCATATTTAATCTCAGGGTCCTTCTTCTTCCACGAGTGATCAAACTCAAAGCTGTGTCGTCTGCAAACTGTTGGCTGTTGTTGGTTTTGCGAGATGGTTTCGAGGACGTGATGATGAAGTGATGTTGGCAATGAAAAAGTAGTGTAGAGAAATCGGTCGATAGAAGCGATACTAACTTCTTGAAATAGGGCTCTTACAAGTTAAATTTCAACCATGACCAAACAAATACTTAGGAGTAACGTAGAAACTTGAAATTGTATACACAATTTCTTATGTATTAATTATTTTTCACTGCAACACCTTTAAAACTTTCAAAACAAAATTGCACCTACAGAGTAATCGAGTAACTTCAAACGGCGGTCCTTTGAGACTGGCACCATAAATATTTTTGGCGATGAGTTAAATCTATCTACATTTTTGCTATAGTCAATCACGTGTAAGTGACCATTACCATTAAATATGACACAATTCTTACGTTTTTAATGATTAAAAAAGGCAATAGTTGAATCAGAGTAAAGTACGACCCAATAGTAAACCTTAATCTATCTAAATACCTCAACGAAATTTCGATAGCGAAAAATAAAAGCAATTAAAACATATGGAGTGAATCATACTTAGTCAAGAGATTGCAACTTACAACGCGGTTTATTTAATAACTATTTTAAATAGCAACACAAATATGCTTTATTTACCTTTGTAAACTAGATAACTAATATTAATTACAGTTTTGAAACATGTTATTTTTAAGGATTTACCGATCGTTAGTTGATAACAATTTGTAGTATTTATTGTCCTACTGAATTTGGAGCTAAACTTATACAGCTAAACCTAATGAGTTTAGCTGTTAGTTATTAAACTCTATTGTTTTAATTAGCTTTAATACCAGATCTAAAGTCTTAACCTTGCATTCTTCATCGTCGAACCGTTTTCAAAACCACATTAAATCTTGCAGGTTAATTGTAAATTTAATTACAGTTTTGTTGTAAAATCAAATTGCCTTCGCATTTCTTTACCCGGTGCTGATGCAACATTAAAGATAAAACTGCCGTTTACCAGTGCATAACTCACGTGATGTAATGACTTGAGTGAGGTCGAACTAACAGTTGTTGTTGCTGACTTCCATTGAGACACAATAGATAGAATCTACAGTGACGCAAGCGGTTGAAAAACTGAACAAGTACGCCGTATCTGATCACACTTTTTACCGAAATTTGTTTTCCGCCAACTCTTGTTCGACAGGTTGTGAAGATTCTGTCAAACGATAGGAGAGGTTTTTATGGGTTAGGAATAAAGCGAAGGGAACTTTTGTTTGTTTTTTTTGTAGATTTCTATACTGGTTTTGTGTAGATATTAGGCGTTTTCATTCAAGAAGCCACATTTTTAAAAACATGAAAAACAAATCAAGACGGTCAGTAGTTTATCAGCAGTGCTATACATGGAACATCTATTAAGACCCTTGATAATATGATCACAGTGCTCATTCAGTAAGCTGCGGTTTTGCCCGTTTCCAACCAACCGACCGAATATTAAAGTCCATCTATTGTAATCTAGTTCTTCCAGCCTACACCGCGTCCAAACTTTATAATTAGGCTGAGATATTTTGGCCTCGCTGTAGAGTACAGTCTTCAGTCACTGTTGATGGTACCACTCATAGAAGTTTACCAACAATAGGACAGCAGACAGCAATTAGCTCAGTTTCAGCCAATCAGTGACTGAAAATGGTACTCCACAGCGAGGCCGAAATATCTCAACCTAATTATGAAGTTTGGACGCGGTGTGAACTGGAATAACTAGATTACGAATAGTTGTGACACCGGTCACGAAAGCCTAAGAGTTAAGTCCGTCTATTGTGCTCTTATCTAACACACTCGTTACGTTCTTTTTCTTCCACAAAGAAGTGTGAGAACGACCAATGAATCGGTAATACTATTTAAGATGCCGTTTGAACAAGCTGCCCATCCGCCGCCCTCCGAAGGCGAGGTGATGTCTAAAAAGTGTTTTACCTGCATCAAATATCGTGGTCACCAAAATCTCTGTGGACATATAAACAAAAGTAGGTCAAATGTATAGTTTTAGATTTAGAGAGCTCTTTGTCACCGAGAACTTTCTAAATTCAGATGTGACAAAGGCGTGGATTGCCAAAGACGGTTGACTTAGCGAGGACCAGTGAGTCAGTTCGGGCACACGCCTCCTCTTCATACTCACCTCGTCTGCATAAATAAACAAACACTTGACCAACCGCCACTTGAGTCTGCGTACACGGCGACCTCGCCTCTCTAGTGGACAACTCACTAATCTAACAACGCCGGGCAGTGAAATATAGTGCAGTATGAGTTACGGCAAAGAAAAAAATATAAAGTTATCTTCTTTGAGGCGAAGTCAGGATTACAAAGTCTTCTCTACCACTCATCCTGACCCTCACCTAGCGTTACCGCATAGTAACCTGACAAATGAAAGTGGTGACTGCGGGGATCAAACCCGCGCCAATGGAGTGATGAGCTCCGGAGTCGCGTGCGATATCCACCTGCCACGATTCCGCTAAAAGAAGGAAGAAAGGGTCAACTGTTGTGATGTTGGCATAAGTTTTTAATGTTAAAAATCATACGCCTTTAGTGAAAGATTACTATTAAATAACCGATGGTAAAGATATCTATATAAACTGCACAGTGCATACAGTTAGTTCAAAAATGTATCTTTGTTGACTTGTTGAATCATGACACAATAAAACTGTCCATTCAACTAGCTTCTTTACCTTTTCCAATAGTAGTTGTCTCAAGAAAACTGATCGACGTCATAAAAGGAATGGATACCATATCTGCTATCCACGTTTTCGAACTTGTCAGTCTTCTACTTGAAAGCAGGGTTCTCGTCTCTTCTACGGTAGTACTATCGCCATGTTCCAAATTTCATGTCTTGTTCAATACATCTGCATAGCTAGAGTGCAAGTGACCTATTTTGCTCTCAGGCATTGAAACAACACTCAAAGAAAACCTGATTTAATGTGACAGATTTCCTGAAGTTTATCAACCTTAGTATGATCGTAAAATTACTTTCCTTCTGCTATATGTGCGTGTTTCGGCACAATTTCCCCGCCGAGTATAATCCCTCTCCTGACGTCAACGACCTGTGCAAAGCCCAGCTGCTGCACCAGGTGCACCTGCAAGTGCTCAAGTGCTCTCTATCTGGAGCGTGCTGAAGACAATACAAGCCACGACCTTGAGGTACTCACGCACCACAGATAAACAAAGCACGTCACGAGACCAGAACCAATCACAAACACTCCCCACTCCACTGTATGCAGATGACACTGCTCTCGTTGATACCAGCTAGAAGAATAGTCGGGGTGGTCTAATTGTGGGTTATCATGGGAGTAATTGCTGAAGAATTTGAAAGGTGATGTTTGGAAACTACCCAGAAAGCTCTTGATGAACAAAAATTTACCATAGAAGAGACGGTTATGTAGGAAACAATGTAGTGTTTATTTCACCGGATATTTCATATTTTACAGAACACCCGTAGGCTAGCCATGATTGGTCGGAAAATAAGTGTATTATTTTCAAGCTAATGACATAATTATGATCATACTGGTACAGAAGATACAACATTGTGGCATTTTGACGGATGCGTTAAAATATAGTTCACATGCTTTAAAATCTGGAAACATCATGATTTTTAAAGTACATTGAATTTAACTGAATGGAGCAAGGTGTATTTAAACATTATAAACGCGGAATACTAAAGACCTCTGTTTTCAATTACGTCGCTAGCGTCTTTTCATTCAGGATCATTCTACCGTAATACTTTTCTCATAAATCTTTAATGTGATGTTTGAAACTCTTTGTTTTTAAATTAGCGTATCTTGGAGCAATTTTAAAACGAGAAAGATGCGGTTGGGGATCTTTGGCGGATCGGTATCACGCGCGACTCCGGAGCTTATAACTCCAACGGCGTGGGCTCGATCCCACTTACTATTTGTAATGTGATTATACCGTGACGCTAGGTAAAGGTCGAGGTTGAGTGGTAGAGAGAGCTTAGTAGTCCTAACTTCGCCTCGTTAAACATGACAAACTTTACCTCTTTACCCTTTTATGAACAGTTCTCTGAAACTATACAAGCAATTAACTACTAGAAAAGTTATCTTCTCTCGTCCTTTCTGCTTGCAGAGAGTTGAATCCACACATTCTCTTCGTCAGATTATTGCGTCCAAACTTGCACCAATGCCAACCGGTCGCCGTCTCCAGCAGTTGGAATTAGAGCAACCAACTGAGAGCAAAATGCTAATCAGCTCCTTTCTAGCAGTTCGAATTCATAGTCTACAGCTGAGCTCTACTTTAAATAAGACGGAAGTGTCACAAGGAGTGAAAGGAACTGAAGGGAGTTGGGACGGATCCAAGAGAGCGAACAACAAAGCCAATGCAAAGCCAGGTCGATTTATCGCGATCAATATGCAATTTGCTTCAGTGTAATTTATAGGTTTGCTGGCCACGTGTGGTAACGAGTCATTTAAGCGAGCGCGAGTGATTTAAACAGTAATTAAATATCGCCAGCTCAAGGATAATGAAGGGTTGAGAGTCTATTGTGAGTGGTTGATTGGAGTGGGTAAAGTCTTCAAGTATCGGGTGTTTTCAATAAAGATTTTCTGACTTTGATTTGGTCTGAAGATAGTGTTGAACAAAAAAAGGTATTTCATTTTTGAAGAATTACTGAATATATTCAGTGCGATAAAGACATCATATTTTTAACATAAGAACAAAAGTCTGGACTCTAGAGAATCATGAGATAGCTAAGAGTTTTGGAATCACTTGTGGAATATCGACCGAAACAGATAATTATAAAAGACATGCACGCTAAACTTTTTGCGCTCATGCAACTCGTAAAGGAAATTAACAAATTGCACGCTTTAAAAGTAAGAAGCGCGTTCAATTTGTTCGCACGTGTAGTCGTGTATATTCATGACTTCCAGCACTTCCCACCGGGCGGTTGATGATGATGGGAAGGAGAGGAAGTAGAGGAAGTGTATGCTAATGAAAAGGGCAGCGATGATGCAAACAGATAGCGCGGAGGTAGCGGCGAGTCCCACGCTACAATGGGCTAATTACTGATCTCCCACGGCTGCCGGGGAGCCGCGGCCCACGATAGGCGCCACCGGTCCGCATGGAGGCGGTGCACCCGGCAGCACCCGGCAGAATCGAGCCGGAGCGCCCGCCGGGCTTCAGACTTCTGGAATATATTGTGTTAAGTGGATGTTTAATAGGGGATAGTGTGAATTTAACAAATATTAACAATCGTGACTTGCGAATGTAACACCAACTTGAAATCTGAAAGAAATAGACAATCAGTGCCACAAAGATACTAATACTAATATAAAACTATTTTCTTGGATTTAGTCCCGCAAGTCAAAGGTATAAGCACCTTGTTATATAAATCTTAAAAACTCTTACATACTCGTAAAACTAACTTTTCTTACCGAATTATGAAATTTCCTATGCGTTTTTGTATGGACTTCAGTAAATTTTATGCTGGCAAGACTTGTGTGTAGTTGCTAGATTGATTGTAAGACATTACGTCTACAACCAACAACTCCCTTAATGGCCTTCCAGATGTCTTGTTTCATTATTCCACCTTTTCCATTTTGAAAGCCCAAATTGTCCTTCGCCATAAAACACGAGCCCCCCCCTCACCAATGCTTGGGACAAGGGTATAACCGCCTTCTTCACCATCTACAGCTGTGCAGCTTGTACTTCTCACTTTATGCTTGTACCACTAACAAGAAGCTGGGTGCGGTGTCAGTGTCAGGTTTTATACCGGTCGTGGGCCGGCTGCATGATTGGTGGGCCGAAACAGTAGCCAGTGGCCTTGTGATTTACGGTATCAGATGAACAATATGGTCCTCAGGCCAGCTGTCTGGACACCCAAATAAGCGAATACCAGTCATGATTTATCGCAACCGCCATTTATCAAAGTTTTAAACGCTTCACTACTGTTTTCGATTGGAGATAGCTCTCCATGTTGGATGGTTTCTGGGTGTGGTGATATACGAAGAGTAAGTGAATTGGAGAAAGATAGTCTTAAAGTGGTGGATTTTCTTTAATGGTGATCACCTTAATTATTTGGGTCTGGGTGTGTTGTGATGAGATCTTTGGAAAATCCTTAAATAAAGACGTTAAACGACATCTCTTCACCCTTTAAAGTAGCATTGAATTTTCAGAACTATCTTTTGCCAACTTTTGTTTTCCGAGGTTTCTCATTTGCATTGAGAACACAACCACAGAAGAATCAACGCTCTAGAGTTAACCAGTAAATGGCGACTAATGCCTTAATTATGCACTAAGGATGATAATTAGTGCCATCATAATCGTCGTCTGGTTTTAATTGGCAATTTGCACGTCTTTACCATCCCACTTTCCCAGCCTTGACTGCATGGAGAGGTAATTGATGGGATGATCTTCATCTCCGCAGTCTGTGTGTAGCATTCTTCAGTTCTGCAAGAGAGTAGCTTACAATCTGCTAATTGAGTCGACTAGTGCTGGCTGGTTGGACCTAGAAAATCAAATGAGGATGGTTCGTTATGGAAACAGTGGAGTGTTGTATGTCATTTTCTCTCGTTTGAACGGTTTCGAACGAGCCGTCTGATACTCCAAAGCGAAATGTTTGCTTTCGGCAGTGAGTTACGGAGACTCTTCCACCACTTCAATTTTTGGTAAAGCCCTTCTTTAAACGCTAAATGGTCAAATGAATATGACCCTACCTTATCATCTCAACTCTAACCTAGTTCCATCCCTTTAGGTCCTCGTTTTTTAAACATGCATATTTAAGCTAGGTTGGGAATTGATTCATTTAACTGGAAACTCTCATTAGACTTAGATCATGAGTTTTAAATTAGACAACGCAGGGTTTTGGGGTTTTAATAAACTTGAACCCTATTATTCTGTATTATTTTATTTGATAGCTAGAGTGGTTTGCTTTAATATGTATTTTCTTAGAATGTATGACAATTCTATCCACACACAAAAACTTCAAGTTCATATTAAGTAAAATGTTCTAGTCAGTTTACTAAAGCAAACATCATCTGCATTACTAATATCTAAGGCTTCCGGTTTACACAGTTAAAAAATAAGTACTGCTAAACGATTCGACCTCACTGTGGAGTCATCCTCAGTTGCTGGTTGACTGGCTGAGACCCAGCCGGATCGCAGAAGCCTGAGACCGGCAGCCTTAGACCTTAGTGATGACACCCGGCAGCGAAAGTTTAAGAGTTAAGATCATCTACATTTTATAAATTAGTCAGGAACCAAGCAAGTTTTCATGCGAAATCTCCAAGACGCACAACATTTCCATTGCACGCTTGACTGCTCCAGCTCAGACAGCAGTTTCAGTTTCACTACACACGGCGTCTGTAAATTGCCCGAGTCTCGCCATCATACTGTTGCGCATGCGCAGTCGCTGCAGCAGTGGATAACGCACATTCTGTTCCGCCTGGATATAATTGTCACTTGTCAGACCTGTGTCGCTTGGATGACAACGAATGTGGCATCCGAGGCAGCAAACTTACCGAGGGATAATTAGACACAAGCATCCTCGGGTATTTCTGCTTGATCAAAGTGATTTGGTCGCCGGCCGGAGCTTTTTATACGGGTGATCTGTTGTTTTCCGATGAACTTGAGTGGGAAATGTTGATGAACTTTGTGGGATGGAAGGTTTTATATGTTCAACCAATTTAGAATTGTGCCTTTGATGGATCAAATTCAATTTCTGGATTAATACCAACGCTTGACTATTCTTTCAACCTGGATTCTCACTTTCATAAAGTACAATTTCGTCTTCGTTACTGTAAGCAACTCCAGTTTGCATCATCATCATCAAAATCTTCGTAAGAGTAATCTACATTAGGTACGTTCTTTTCTTCATCTAGGTGAATGAGTGTCATTATAGAGAGTAAGTATGAAGAACTGGTTCAGAAGCACATTTACGCCTAATCAAAAACTGGGAAAGTTGTAATTATTCCACGAAAACTCTTCTGCGTAATCGGATGCATCATCGTTCATATGAAATTTGTGCATGATGGAATTATGATTTCTTGATGGGAATTGGACTTGAAGGTTAATCACGAGTTGAAGATATTGCACAGAACTGTAGCTGTATGTCTAAGAAAAATACCAAATATATTTCCTGTTTAATTTTTGTAAAACTTCGTGAATTTTATGTCTTGTCAACCATGTTGTAAGCTGAATCGATTTCACGTTGAAATACATGAATATTAAAGTAAGTCTGAAGAATGGCCCTTTCGCAAATCTGTGTCGGGCTAGTGACCATTGCATTGAGCAAGTTGAGTTACGGTTAGAGTAACCCTAATGTGATTGCCATCAGCGTAATGATGCTTGTCCTGCAGATTTACCGCATCGAGAGCTAATACTAGACTAGACCTTGGACTCCTTTTCGTGCTTCTTCACTTCACGGTGGTCCTACCACAACTTGATAACAGTTCGTTAGAGAGTTATCCCCTTCAATTCAGTCTTGAGAGTTCTTAAAAGCGTTAAAAAACATTGCACATTTTGTAGTATGGTTTCTCAAGAACTATCCATTTATAATGTCAACTTTCAGCCACCAACGCTCAAGAAGCTTTAGCTGAAAACGACTTAAACC
This sequence comes from Matsumurasca onukii, assembly GCA_018831715.1. Lineage (NCBI taxonomy): Eukaryota > Metazoa > Arthropoda > Insecta > Hemiptera > Cicadellidae > Matsumurasca > Matsumurasca onukii. The sequence continues at coordinate 64,575,548 of CM032062.1, forward strand.
CCTTTTCATCATTCTTCATCCCAAAATTATCTCCCTGGTACATCAAGACTCCATTAGATCAGCGTGTGACGTATCATACTTCACCAGAAGACATCAGGAGTGACAGACAATGGTTCTTTGTAGCAGGTGACCCCTGACCCTCGTGATGGGGGTCTCCCAGACCCTTGTGACTAAGGTCTCTGAGACCTCGTCCCCGACATCTGAACATAATGGGATCACTTGATGCGGTAATGTAACTGAGGTAGATTTGTCACTTGGAATTGCTTCAAGTGAATTATCCCCACTCTCTCCTCCGGGTTGAATTAATTGGACGAATTAATATCACTTGATTGCTCGATGATGGAGTAGGACAGTTGATACAGTCCCAAAAAGGTTTGAAATTATTAATTAGCGTTAATGTGCGTTGTGTAAGGCTTTTGCTGGGTTCTCCCGGAACTGGTTGGGTTTTGAACCACTTTGAACTATTCCTTAGTCATACAATACCTTAGAGCTTCTAAGTATCCCCCTTAAGTAATACTAAGCAAGCTCCAAGCTTAGGATAGGTAGCCTCCACCAAGTAGCCAGACAGCTCCAATCACCACTCGTATAGATGCTGTCGTCACCAGATACGGAAGGCCAGACTAGTTTTTCCAAATGTTTATTGGCAGGCTCCTGCAGGGAAACATAAGTGGGCCAATAAACGTTGTTAGACCCGCCAGGACCTCGAGATTCTATCTCCAGCTAATGTGCAAGGGGCCGTCTCGTCTTCAGGAGCCCTTATCTGTCTGTTGTCGGGTGCCATGACTACACAAAACATGCCACTCGCCCGAGATGCTATCCGAACTTGGGAGTATGTTCAAATAAATAAATTTGGTTTAAGATCAGTACCAAAAGCGGTAGGGAAATGCCATGTAAACGTTTTGGTCGAGAAAAGAAGTTTTCGGTTATCTCTATGCAAATGTCCAAAAGCTCCATAGAAGCGTGCTTTATCCTATTAACTTCTAGAGATTAATTAAAAGTAACAATTAAAGAAGCTATACGCAATTTTTTAAACAGCTGTTTTTATCCTAGAATTTTCTAGACTACAATTAAAACAAGTCAAACCTTCGACGAACGACTTGCCATGGTCTCTATTGAGTGTTTACACGTGAGATTAAGGCTGTGATTGTATCATGGGAAGGGGGTCATTGCCGACCTTTCGAAGCGGTGTCCAACCTCGGCGTCAGGGGTCAAGAGTACGCATGTTACTAATCGTGTACGCTGTACGGCAATTGTTGATTTGTGGTGTAGGCCGTGTGGAAAATAATTAACAGTCTATAGAAATGTCAAGAAGTAATACGTTTTCGCCTATTTGCTCAATACATGGTTATCTATTTTCTCGCAAGGTTTCGTATTTTATTGGGCGATTTAATTCCTGAAAACCCATAGACACGTATGATTTTAATTTGTGTGTTCCGTACAAACTTTTACTTTATAGATAATGCACGAACACATTGCTGCGTCGAGACAAGTAACCAAATCATGTAGTTATGCTATTGACCTATTTAAAATATAATACGGTGCGTATTTAAATTTGTATAATGTACAGGGTTATTCAAAAAGAATGTCTTGATTTTAGATAACTCTATTTTATTGTTTATTACTGATATTTACATGAACTAAATACTGGGGAAAAGAGCTAATTTCAAAGTTTTCCCTTTGGTACACCTCTATAAATGTTCAATATGTCCTCCCTGACTGGTCAGAGAAAATCTAGCCGGTAAACAAACCCTTCCTACACATCACGAAGCAAAATTGATTTGTGGTAGGCCTACTGACTGCAGCTCTGACTGCGGTTCCCTCGAGTCAACTAACATTTCTTCACAGAGGTGGACATAAACTCCACAAGAAAAAGTCACAAGGGGTTAAATCGGGAGATCTTGGTTGCCAGATTGGAAGAGCCTGATATTCAACTCCCGCATACGTCCTATCTACCGCTGAAGAAGTGCAAAATATCTTCTGTTGAAAGGCAGCAGTCTTGTTGACAATCATCAGCTGAAATGGCCTTTCAATATATGAAGACAAATCCTTGGAACTTCTTCTTTTCAACCATATGTAAACTATTCATAAAGGACTTATAATGTAAACGTTACAGACGAATATAAACGTTACATTCTTTTAAATAACCCTGTATAGGTAAACAGCATACTGTAACAAACAAACAAACATTCGCTAACATTAAAATTCAATAAAACTACTGAGTTTGCATGGCATCAACATTGTTGTTACTTTTAATTATTTCTTGACAGCTCCGAACTTTTAACCAAGCTTAATTAGTATTTATGACCGAATTCCACCAAACAAGCCTGTGGTTGGTAGGATTAAATTATAGAATGAAAAGTGTAGTTTACAGCCTGGCCACCCGCCGCAGCACTGGTAGAGCTAGTTTTTATCTCTGCTTGTCCCCTGAATTAGCATTTCTTATGGTTTGTTTACGCACGTGCGCGTGTGTGAGTGGCGCAGCGCGGGGGCATTGCGCGTGCGCGAGAAGGGCACAGAACCTGTCTTAGCAGGGCTGTGTGACAAAATGCGAATGATATATACATTTTAGAATGGGAAACGTTATAAATAATTTTTATTCTTAAGAAAAGCAGTTAGCACCGAATTACGTCAGAGAGAGAAGTGAAGCATTCAATAACAAACTGTTGACCCTACCCTGCCTGTACATTTTGGAGAAGTGTTTCTTTTTAAGTAGAAAAATAATACTTTAGGTGGTACAGACATACACTCTTATAAAACGAGAAGCAGGCACAACTACCGAACTAGGAGACACAGAACGGTAGTTAACGAACGTTTACCTTCCCAGACAGGAGTTAATTGTGACAACATATTACGAAGTTAGTTTTGAAATTTCCTGAGAAAGGCACTTAAAACTCGTTCCAAAACAATTCTGATTTCTCAAGGATTTTACGGCACTTGCTGGTTTTTGTACTACCACTTAAAAGGTGACAGGGTGTATTTAATTCTTGCGTTTATTTCTTTGGACATTTTTTTTCAAACACACTGTAGCATAATTATGATAAATTGTGTCCACAATAAAACAAAACTGGAAACCTTATCAGCTATAACAGTTCACGGTTTTAGGTTATGTTTGTGTTGACATGGCGCTTGCGCAGTGTTGACGCATGCGCAGAAGTGATTGTTTACCGGCGCGCCCTCTCACCTCTGCGCAATGTTTTCAGCTTGCGTAGTAGTCCTGCAGAACCGGTCCCGGGTAATCAAACCTTGTAGTAAAAATCGTAGTAAACCGGGTCTCGAACCAAGCCGGGTCGTTGTAGGTGGGGAGTATTAGTCGAGTTGCCCAGCGATACTCGATTGTATAGAAATATCGACTTGATCTGTCTATCGATATTTTAGATTTATTTATTTACGAGTATACCGTGTTATTTCTTTTACAAGGACAACAATACATAAAATGTTCTGATAACTACTTTAAGACTCAAACGCGTCTGAAGAACCTCCATAATCAATGAACCGTAATCAAGTTGAAGATCAAAGTAAAGTAGGGTCATATTATGTATGCTAAAGATTTCGGGGGTTCAAATCATTGATTTGAGAAAGTTAAAAACCCAAGAACTTCATTCATCTGTACTTAGACTTACAACAATTATAATATATTCTGCTTTTCGGTCACTTCAAGGGAACAACTGTACTCCCTATACGTTTCGAGTTAGACTCTTGAGAACGAGTGGAGTTTCGTAACTGCCCGAAACGCAGGTAGTAGTTTTTCTCCCGAATGGACCAGAAAAGTTCGAGATATACTTTTTGTACATTGATCTCCGCAATTATTATGAACTTAAGGTCTAACCATGTGCTTTATATTCTTGGAACCTATAAACCCCAAGTTCATAGAATTGTAAAATGCACTGCTCAAATAGTTTCAAACTATAATATAGGTAAAATTTTCAAATTAGACTAGCTCCAATCGTTTCGCAGTTCATCTGGGTTAATTTCTTTTAAAGTCAACCCCTTACCCTCTTATCTCAATTTCATGATCATTGATCTCAAATATTATTGTTGTGGGATTCCTCTTAGTTGAATTTTTTATATCTTGTTCATAGCAAAACTCTTGAAACTCTTGCGTAGTCTATTATTTATTATTTTGGATTATTATTCATAATGACTACATAGTGCAAATATTGTTATACAGGCTAGGTTATTTTAAAACTAAAGGACCGAAAAATACAAAGAAAAGAAATGTGTACCTACATAGTACAGGTCTACTATTCCATGTTTCGACTGAATACAATCATGACAGGATTTTATTGTAATTCTGGTATTTTCCATATTATTCTAACAGTCATGTGTTTACTTATACACATTTTATTAACTCGATTATTAGAATTGACTATCGACTAACAGTGATAGCCGAACAACTCGACAATCGACTATCGCTTTCCTCTCTGGTTCCTCACCTGGCCGCAGGACGCCACAGCGCCACCGTAGTGTTGTTCCCCCTCCTACCTGTCCCCACCCTCGCGCCCCGTTGCCACCTGTGCCACGGCATAAACAAAAGTGTATCGCTGTGGTAGAGATGTGCGTACGTTTGTTTACTGTTGTTTGACATTGGAAAAGTGCCGGCATGTTTGTTTCCGCGAGTGTTTTGTGATTATCAGCCATTATGAAGGATATTCGCAAGTCCAAGAAGGCGCTTTTCCAGATTACGAAGGTAAGGAGTGGCTTTCTCTGTGTAAATCTTGGCAGCATCTCGGACGCCATTTTGAATTCGTACTACCTGTAGCTGTGGCGGGCGCTTTAAATTTTATACGTTTATAACTTAATACAAGATTGTTACAGGAATGTTTGCATACAAAAATGTTAGAAGTAAAGTACAATTTAATATTATTTTGTGTATAATATTTTATAGCATCATGTTAAGTAAAATTGTGTTTTACTTCTGTTTTAATGTAATAACTATCACTTTTTATATACTTTGTTGTATGTTTTTAAAGTACAGTATTGATTTATTGACTTATATAAGATTGAACTTATATGCATCATCGCATTAGATTAATATGACACTAGATTAATGCAATCCGATTCCATCAAACAATATTTGTAATATTTGTAAGTTTTTGTAAAATTAAATTTTGCTATAAGAAAACTCGAAAAATATGGGAGTTCTAGACGATTCCGAGGTAGCACGGTCCGATTTAGGGAAAAAATACAAAAATAATACCTACGTTCAAAATTTGTCTAGGGCTAATAATAAATAATAATTGTCCGCGATTAGGCCCTGTGGGACAACGCGACTAGTGTTTATTAGAAGATGTATAATAATGTACTAGGTATAGTATAGGCACCGATTCACCGTCAGTTTTATTTCACACAATAACATTTCCTCCTTTCTAAGAACCCTCACGTCAGACCTCTCTGGCGCCCAGTACATTAGAAAGCTCACATTACCTTGAAAGCCTCACCCGAAATAGCAACAGTGCAAAGGTAGGTCACTGGCTCGTGTATAGGGGTGTGCACTGTGCAGGTAAGGTTCAGGTGTAGGTGGATGGAAGAGCAGCGGGGGGCGAAGAGGGGTCGGGGCTGATTTTGACATGGGGAGGGGGCGTCAGCAGGTAGATAGACAGCTCTTTATGTTTCGGGCAGGTGTCCCCCTTTACAGCCCCTTTTGTGTTTGTTAAGTGCACGCATCCCTGCCTCGCGGCTCGCTTACAATACGTTTCTGCTCCTTTTGTGTGTGGTTTAGAGGAATATAGTCCGTTTCGGGTTGGTTGACGGTGTTTTTCTGAATCCCATTGCGCAAAATATGTTCCTTAAAAAGTAAACACTGTTTTATTTACAACAGTACGATTTCTCTGGTGACAGAGGGAATGGGTTTTGCAAGCCCAAAATGAGCCAAAAGCCCTTAAGACCAACTAAGTTTGAGGTTGACTATAGTACTACGATACTATGACTTTAGGAGGGGAAGTTTCCAAATAAGAAACTGTCGCAAGATGTCGTATTTTATCTCCAAGACAGTTCCTGGGAAAGTTTAATCCCATGATTCTCAGACAGTTTGGACCTAAGGAGATTTGCTCCACGTCTTTTGTTACGTTTCGCGTAAATCTCTTGGTACATTTGCTCAGAGCAGGAAAGCTCCAGATGCCAAATAAAGACACCATACAACCAAATGAAATGTGTGCTTTTAGATTTGCAGGGCAAAGAAAGGAAACTGTCCGTCGTAATGCACTGGTGTGCGTAGTTCCCGTGTGATTTCAATATTATAACAGCTATGCCTAGCCCCGATGTAAAGTTTCTTCAACAGGTGTCGGTTATGCAGAGGACTGATGCACTCAGCTTTCTCCTCTTGCTGTCAACTCTTCTATTTCCTACGTCGCTGTCAGACGATAATCCTGCAGTAGCCTACATTTCTGTCTAGCTTGCAAAACTGTTACAAATCAATTTACTTGCTGCAGTTGTATTGTAAACTGACATGCAACAATAGCAGCTAGAAAATCACTTTAGTTCCTGTCTTCTAAAGTAAAACATACAAGTCTTCACGTTTCAAAAATTGAATTGTCCGTATTTTCAGAGATATTATGTAGTCATTTGCAACATGTTTTAACTAAAAAATGATTTCAGAGTTTATTTAATCAAAGGCATGGTTTTCACATTTCCACCAACATAAATAGCACTCAGTACCCTCCAACCGATCCCATTTTTAGTTCCAAGTCCTTCAGTCTAACGCTGCGTTGTAGTCTCCAGGGTAGTTTTGTTGCACCGACTGAGAATAATCATTGTACCACGGATAAAAGAGCGTCTGCAGAGACCCAATGGGATACAGGACGTTTTCAACGTTTAGTGGTCAAATCCACCAAAAGCCATAGTTCAGAGTTGGCTGCTGGAGGAGGGATGTGCACCGCGCTCGCTGATGGATTTGGTGATTGAACTAGTCTATCAACTCTATCCGTCTGCAGAGAGTTTCTACTGTCTGTGACTCTTGTCTTTTGTTCCTTAACTCAAATTATTCTTCGTTTAAATTTTGTTGTTGACGATGGGAGAATTTCAGAGTTGAAACTATTATTTCGGACATTTTCCATCGTTAGTGAGCAAGATGATTACGACGTTTCGAGATCTGCAATCTAATCCCGTCTTCAGGTGAAAAGTAACCTAAAACATAACACAGAACATTAGAAAACTAGCTAGCCTAAAGTAATCAGCGTAAGCTGATCAGTCAAGCACAATCAAACAACATGTACCGTAGCTGTTAAAGTAAAAATGCTAAAACTAAAAATCCAAACTACTGCACGAGCTACATCCACTACAACCCCTGGTACGTCTTGTGTTTCAGGTGTTGTGGCATCTGGACATCTTCCGGCGCAGTTTTCGCGAGTTGTCCGGCCACTCCTGTATGGCAGAGTCCTGCATCTTCTGCGCTCTCAAGGTAGGTGTCATCAGTATCATCGTGTGCAGTGTGAGTGGACGTTGTCGCGCCTTCGGTCTAGGGCTTCGTTGAAGTCTCCAGCGTTACTGTTCGAATACGCAAAAGAAACGATGGATAACTTTTATCGGTTTGATTTTCATTCGTGATAGTACTTTTGTTTATTTGAATTTTTGTATCCATTGACAAAACAATTTTGTAATGATTCTATCGTAAAATATTTGAAGTTACAAAGTAGACGCCTTCAGCTTGACCGAACGTTAAAGTCTCTCAACGAAATCGTAATGAGCCTTGGTATCTTTTAAAGTTTTACTGTTGTTAATGAAATATTCAATAATAACAACTTACACATTGCAAGTATCTTTATTATTGACCAATAGCTTACGTTACTGGAGGTAATGAGCATAATTAATATACGCTATGACTTTACTACTTGAATAAATATATGCTCTTCAAACTTTACACACATTACAATTAAATCCATTGACTTCATTGACGTTGGTCACATTAATTAAATAATTGTTATTCTATATTTTAAACTTGGTTAAGAATAAAAATACAGTTTATAGCCTAATATCGTTTTATGACCAACGCTCACTGCAGTATCTTCTGTATATAAGATATAAATTTAAATTCATGTTTAAAACAACCGTTGAAAATTTCTATGCATTTGAAAGCTATTCCAATTCATAATACTGTACTTGTGTTTTTATGCAAATGAACGGTTACATGCATTTCGGGTTCTTATATTATATAATAAAGTTATCATGTAATACTGGGTCGATTTCGTTGATCACTGAAAATTCCTTTAGTATGCACACCGTTAGCTTTCAACTAGCAGTTCGAGTTTTCAACGGATGTTTACAATTTTATCGGTGTCACGTCTAAATGAACTCTTGTAGTATATTTTCCAACACTTCACCTAAGTGTGCAACTGCACAGAGCGGGTCAAAGTCGTGCCACCAGCAGAGTTCCCTCAGGCAGATGTGCAGACGACACTTATAGACTCTATAGCGCGTGAGACAGTGTGAGTGTTGTGGCACGTTCTGTGTTCGTGAGACACAGCTGTTAATTGTTCTGTACAGTTCACCATAACTGAGACGTGTAATTTGACGAAACCTTCAGATCGAGGTGCAAAGTAATCTTTGTTGTAGCTCAGCACGTTTTGGCGTAGAGCTGTTGTAATTGTTGTGCGTTGTGACGTTAGGAAGTGCCTACACGATTTCAGGCATTTGCTATTTTGAATACGAATCAAGTTCATATTTTAAAAGTTTAAGTTGTAACGTTTCGTTTGTATGTTTACTGAACAGTTTACACCGAATTTTCTTTCCCTCAAAAAGTTAAGGTTTTCAGTTTTAATGCTAATGGTGTCGGGTTCAATTCCTGGCGCAGGCAAAATGGGTTTGGATCCGTTTTCCAAAAAGTATTTTGTAGAGTGTTTTCCAAAAAACCCAATTTAATAACCTTTGTAGTTAGACTGTCAAAAAAACGTAATGGAAAAGTGCGTGCTTGTTGTCTTCAACTATACAGTGCTAAATATTACTTATTACTTGTTACGTGTAGTAAGTTATGTTTCAAATCGATGAATAGGGGAACCTTTGAGAGTTTATAATATATAACTTTTAAACTGTTCAAGGTCTTAAGTTCTTCTTTAAGTCTCGCTCTATATAGTACACACACTCTAAATAGGTCTGACAGATTTTTGTATCACTTGTACTATCCGAACCGCTGTATTGTTCAGTAGTTTTTAAAGGCTTTTCCGCACTTGACTATACAGGGTGAGCCAGTCAGCCCGAGGTTCAGACCTCAACCAGTCCTGTCTAGAGCTTACTACCGCTGGTAAGGCGCCAACACACATCAACTGATCCCCGGTCAGCACAGTGTCGCGTAACGGGTGTCGAGAGCTGTGAAGGTTTATCTGACATTTCTGGTTTGCGCAACAGTGCGGGCCCAGGGACACGTGCGACCCCTGACCCCTCGGTGAGGAAAACTGGATCTGGAGCAGCGCATGCGCATGTTGTGTAGCGGCCGCGCCCATGCAGTATACAGGGTGCGCAATGTAGCGCACATTCACTGTGCCTTACATAGGTGGTCACCAAACCAATGGTCTTTGTCGTTGAAATTTGTCCTACCAATTTCTCCAAGATGACCTCGGGTGCTTACTAATTGTACGTCTGCAATTTCTAAACGATATTGGTAGAAGTGGAATTTTGTAAGAGGAATAAAAAACGCCAATTTCGAAATTGAGGGGGTATGGGAAAATTATTTGAAACCTCGCCTAAACGTCAAAGTCAAACTCATTATTGTTGTTTACAATTATACAGCAAAAATCATTTAATACTTTAATTATTTTATTAATATTTTGACAAGCATGTTTATTTATGTCAAATTCAATTTCTTAAACACGTCTTGGCAACTTTATTTCGATTTAAGAAAATCGTTTCAATTAGCATTTGTCCTTAGGTCCCTTAGGAACTCGTAGTTTTGTTCTTATGAAACATTTAGAAAATGCATCTCTTGTTGCGGTGTATGTTTTCAGTTCGACCGTTCGTTGAAGTCTCCAGTTCGACCGATTTGTAACACTGCACTTTATAAGGCACCCCCTGGCTGCGTTTAGTAAGGCTTTTCTTAAGCTATTCATAACCTATCTTAGGATAGTAAAAATCTCATAATACGCAGAAGATTTCGTACTTTTTGCTGCTCTTGACATCAGAACTGAATGATTTTGAGTGGTTATTGGGAAGGGGAGAATAGTTGCAAAAGGACTAATGGAGAACCTGGGTTCGCACTCATCTGCTAACTGTACGGTCACGGATGTTTTCACAATGTGTTATGGCGGTTTGGGCCCGTCCTAAGAGCTTTTTGAGTACTTGCCTGTCAACACAAGCGTCTGGATTTTCAACCCCCTTCCTTTTCTACTTGATGATAGTTTTAGTGTTTGTAGAGCTATTTAGTCAACATACAAGAAAAAGCATGTTCAACTTCATGGCCCACTAAAGCTTGAATGTAATTTGAGAATTGGGTAATGATGGAAAGTGAGCAAATTAATTTGGGAATGGTCCCATACCATATCGGGAAAGCGTGGCATCGGTTCATCTTGAACCATTGTCGTGAGTGGAAATTACAAGTGTAAATTAATTGCTTGTGAATTAGTTCAAGTATGGAGTTATCGCTTACTTTCTATATTCTTTATGTTTGGACGCAAATAGGACATTAGATGTTTGAACCCAGGACTCAACTGGGTTTGAAACGGACTAGATGCTTTGAAGAAGAGCAGAGAAAGTCCTTATGTCACGTATTTCGTGGTGACCTTTTTACTGCTTATAGTACAATAGCGCGATGAAACCCTACTTTTGCTTTGGGAAAAGTTAAGAACTAGTTTCATCACCACGTTACATAAACCTTTGGGCTTCTTATATATATCTTTGGGCAGCGTTATAGCAAATATAATGTTATGGTAGGTAGATTGGGCATAGATGCCACAGGGTTGAGGTAGAAACATCGACACATGCTGGGCGCCCAAGAACAGATAGCGCTGCCATCTCTTGTCGTCTTTCTCCCCCGGCTCGGGTTTGTCCGATGTCAACGACTTAAATATAACCAAATCGTATGATTTTCGATATCGAACAAACTTGCGCGTGCGCCAGTGCCTCTACTAGAGGCTCTTAAAAGAGTTCCCTCACAACGCTATCTGTGCTTGGGCTGCCGAACTATGCGCAATCTACGTAACATAACATAATCTTTCGTTTAGTTAAAGCGGTGGTTGAATTAATTCGTGTTGGTGGTGTACGTGGGTAATTGGTTTGGATCAATATGGATGTTATATGAGGTTTTATAAACTAATGCAAAAATAATGCTTAAATAATGTAATCTCTAGAAATAACATTTGATCTTGATACTTTATTTCCTGTTTTAGTTCACCCTCCTGACTTTATTACTAAAGTTCATTCGACGAATATCTCAGGCCCAACTTAACCTCTGGACAGGACGAATGGCCCAATAAATCACACCAAGTGTATTTTCACCAACCGTGCTGAAGAATCGAGCCGCACTCATTCACTCCTAAATCAGCGACAATCTACAGATAATCGCTCCAAGAGTTCAAAGGTGCGTTTCACCAGCACGAAAACGCAGCACTTATCTACAGAACTGCTGTGGATTGATTCAACCGCTCGTCTTGCTTGTCGCACATCAATTGCTTGATTCTGGCTTTCTCGGTCGACACTGTTAGAGTTCGCCTCAATCTCTGTGCTGAAAAACAGTTGCGGCCACTCCTCGTCTGCGAGGTTAGAAAGGTGTAGTTCGCTGCTCGTAAAAAGAAGGTTTTTGCGTATCACTGCTTTTTGAGAAAAAGGATGACGTATTACTGCATGATGCTCTTCTGTGTACTTATTGATTATTGCTCATTAAATTATGATAATGATCATGTTTCTAGAGTAAAAAGTCTCTAACAACCTTTTCAACTTTGGTTTTCAATGTCCCAGTTGTACGCGGTTGCGTGTACTTTTTAGTGAAAACAGTATGTCCATTTCAGGATTTATGTTGTAAAATTTTATCACATTTGATAGGTTCAAAGGCACCTCAAGATACGTAACTTTAGTAAACTTGTCTAGTATTTATTACCTCAATATCAAACAACTATCTCTTCCCAATTATAGCCTACTACTTTATTTCATATGCACTTTTAAATATCTGAAAGAAATGTTTCATACTTATCAGCAGGTCCAGCTGATGAATCTTTAACATCTGGCAATAAGTACGGTCTTCCACTTCTGTAGAGCCTCTTCAACACTTCCCACTGAGCCTGCAGTAGAGGTGGCGGATCGAATCGCGGCCACAGTAGCCACAACCGTCAGCAGGAGCAACGACCTGTCCAGGAGTCCTGGCTGATCCTGGGGAACCACCAGAGAAATCCTCACTTCTTGCCTCTGACTGTTTCACCGTCGAGTAATCCCCGTAGTGACTCATCAGAGGTTTTTACGTTGTGTTCTAATCACAACACTGCACCTAACGGTAGTTCGTAGCAGTAAGCGTTGACTGATTCTAATCGGCGTAGGAAATCTCTAAACGTCGGCCAGAGGAATTGTCTCTTGCTTTGATTTTGGGGTTAACGGTTTAAAAGTCACAACTGCAAACCATTTTTTAACTCCTCTACATTTTTTAAGTAGGTCAACATCGATAATCAAGAAGTAATTGACAGTGTAAACGTCTTGCTAAAATATGAATAGGGGAAAACTACTCCGGTCACTCCGTACACTCGGAGGTTCTTGAACATTGGAACTTACAACTTTGGACAAATTTGAATTGGTTTAAAAATCTCGTAATTGTCTGATATAATGTGTAATTATAGTGTTTTAACTTACGAATACTAGGAAGTTTGCAGTTATGTTGATTGCTATTCCTACTTCGTTGCATCACAACAGCTATCTCCTCCAAACCTATCTTTCTCTCACGTATCTACAGAGGTGCCATCATCAGCCGAACTTCCGGCTCGGAATTTTAATTCTCACCTTCCACTGTAGAATTATTCTATTGAGCCGCATAACAAGAGTCAGAGGAGACTATCAATTTTTATAATCACAGAGTCCGTGAGTAGCGTGAAAAGAGCGTGGATGTGGAGGCAGCTCGAGTACCAATCTGAGAGAGGGAACGGTGAAACGGGAACCGTGTATTAGAAGTGGATCGGCGGAACCACATTCCAAAGCGACAGTGTATCATCAGGCCACCGCAGACAAGTGGTTTTCCAAACTGAAACAGATTCAGCCCCCTTCGGCCGCTTCGATTGGCTGTTGGTTTTTACATTCAACAGAATAGTTTGAAGGAGGTTTCTTTTCGCGGCACCAAAAGGCGTGTACGGTTAAGGTTTGTTTGAGGGTCTTGAAGTTTTTTAAAACTACTTTTATTGATGTACATCTAAGTAATTGGTGAATCTGTAGTTCAAATGTACTGCGGTTTCTATCATTTTAGATAAGGTTCGTTTACGCCACTGTTTTTTATCGCGAAGGATTTCTGTACTGGCTCAAAATCAGATAAGGATCACCGTTTGCGCATTTTGTACGCAGCCCTGAAGTTAAAACTAACGTGCCAAATTCACAATCTAGGCCATGTCGAACAGCTCTCCACTCATTGCCACCCACGCATTGAGCAACCACTCCACTCTGTCCATAGTGGAGTGTGTTGGGACAGAGTAAAAGTGTGTACGGTAGCGTCATGTCGAGTAGTGTTGGCCTTGCACCCACCTCAGTCCATGGTCGGAACCCACACTTACATAAAGTGTCTGCCTGGGTGTCGCTGTAACAGACTCGCCCGCCTTTGTCTAGACCCGGTGCTGATTACCATAGATGTGCATCTGTGATGGCTTCGCGTGGTTGACATCGTGGTTGTCTTGGCGGCTTCGGGTTGTGATAGGTGAACGTTCGGTTGGTGATGGGACTTCAAAATTGTATCTTGGTCTAGGCTTGTAGATCAAGGTCTTAAAGTTCGTCTTTAAGTAGGACGTGAATGTATCTGTGAGACCCACGTTGGACGTAATTCGGTCCTAAAATGTTTGGCAAAGAAAGAAACTAATCACAGCGAGACCGCAGTTACTGACCACACTCAGTCATGACCAGTCTGTGGAGGAGTGTACAGTGTGCATCTCTCAGGATCAAGCTCAAGAGGCAACTTGATATCCTGGTTGATCCAGTGAACTGGACTCCAGTTTTTGCTGCTCCACGCAAGGCCAGTTTACTCCATGATCCACAGGCTCCCACACTCGCAGAGTTCTCACCAGTTGAATGTGTTCAGCATTACGCAAGTTCCCACCAGACCGATTGTTCTTATCTTCCTTCCGTTTCCTCCGCTGATTGCGGCTCTAGTAATTGGCGGCTAATTTTTGTATCCGAGTGTGTATGCCCTCTCGGCTCGTTCACCCTTGGTCGTTCTGTTCCCACACACCATTAATAACAGCCTTAATGAGTCAGGCCATTTACTCTTGTTGTTTGAGAACAACGATTCATTCAGTGGTGTTTTTGGTACTGTTTAAATTTTTACGATTACTCACGTCTTCCGTTCTCACCGGGATTTGCGTCTGGAAGTGCTGGATGATGAGTGGGGCTGTTATCTGAGTCCGATTTGCATTTTAAAAAGAGTCTTCCGCAAAATTCACACAATAGAGTCTGGGATTTACTCACCTGTTGGAAGTAGGCAGTCATCCTCTAATTTAGGATGTTGTTAATTTTCCACGAAGGTGAAGAAGTAATTATTGTGCCCATCAGGCGTACACAAAAGGCCAAAGTCGGAGTAGAATCAAGAGTTTTTAGCTATCTTTGAGGCAAAGTGAGCAAATTTTCTGCAAAAGTCAACAATCCGGAATTGAATCTGTATATGAAAAACACCACTACAGTAAAAAGGTTCTCAGATTATACGAATGAAATAGCCTAACTTAAATCAGTCTGTTATTGTGTCAAGACTTTACCCGCCCTCGCCATCACTGGCAAAGACAAAATTACACCAAGACTTGAATGATCCCAATGCATTTCTAAAAGTGATGTGTACCAGAATCATAATATTATTTTTTCAAAGATAGGCTTAAGAGCCATTTTGATAACGCTGGTTTTGAACTACAGCCGATCTTAAGGTCAATCGGAAAAGAGGACAACATTTCATTGAACAAACAAGTCTATTGGCCATCTCTTCACAACCAGTATAGTCACATCACTTCCTCCAGCCATATCCTACATTTACCACCTACTACGCGAACTGTCGTGTGGCAGAACGGTAAAGCTCCAGACAGCAGACAAATCCGCCGACCAATCAGGAGAGAGGTTGAGCTGCGCCGGCTTCCTATTGGTCGGTCGTGACCCGTTTGCACAGTTGCATAACCTCCTTCTGCGTCTACCGCGAGCTTGGATTGTTTTGAAACCTCTCAGCTCGGCTCACAGGCTGGATGGATTACTCGCCATTTAATTTGTTGAGTCATCAGCGTAGTGGGATTCGAGGTTGTTGACGCTCTTGCGGTGACGATGATGGATTTGTTTTTGTTTCGTCGTTGTTCTACATCGCACACTGTCTCTGAGGATGAAAGCATCGGGTTGCGTCTCATCCAATGATGGAAGTATTGGTATAGCATTTTCACTAAATGATTGTATTTTGAATTTTGGTAGGATCTGAAATTGGTATTTGTATTGTCTCTGCCCTAATGTTGTTCTTCCAAGCTAATTTACCAAGAACCACTCCATCAAACACAGTTTGATCACGTAGATTTCGCAGTGTTAATTAGCTTGGTGGGCTAAGGCTGCGCGATATTGTTGACCAAAGCCATCATAAAACGCAAGTTTAGTTCTGGACTCTGCTTCTGGAAATCAATTAGCAAGATCAGTCAATTTCCCTTGTCCTCGAATATTTCATTTTTTTTAATTTGAACCAGACAAACCTTCTACCGTTATTCTCCTGTTTTTGACCTTGTTGCGTTTGCCTATCACAACCCCTGCCAGGTTTACTGTCACCACCTGATAACACTATCAGCCGGTGTCAAAGTGCCGACGTGCGCACGTATGGGTGGGCACGCTTTTCTGTTGACTGTGGGTGCGGGGTGCGGGAAACAGGTGTTCAGAATGTAGAATGAGCAGTAATTATCACTGACAAGGCACTGTTTACACGAGCTATTGACTCGACAATCAAACACACCTGACCGGCTTTGAGTCATC
This sequence comes from Matsumurasca onukii, assembly GCA_018831715.1. Lineage (NCBI taxonomy): Eukaryota > Metazoa > Arthropoda > Insecta > Hemiptera > Cicadellidae > Matsumurasca > Matsumurasca onukii. The sequence continues at coordinate 64,591,628 of CM032062.1, forward strand.
GTGTGTACGCTGCTCAATGCTCACCCAACCTGTCATCGTCATCATGTCGTCTGCGTACAGCCAGAGCTGTCGATAAGCTTGCCTTTATTCATATGCGAAACCGTATAAGATTGTTTTAGAACACTTTTGGTAAATACTTTTAAAATCTGAAATCGGTCCTGGACGCTTCTTTTTAAAATTAAAACACACAACAATCAGTACAGCTGTTCAGTGCCTTCAAGTTGTTCGGTTTTTTATCTTGCGAAGTTATTTTACATCGTTTTAGCTCGATCAGTGATTTTGAGCTCACCGCCCTAAACTTGAGGTAACATTTGATTTCGTACTCATCTTTTTTTCTTGAAGGTGAGTTTTTACACGGATATATCTTATGATGCTATAGATACGTATGTTGGAGACATCTTGTAAATATTTAATACCTCCACAGTTGGAGTAATTCTAACAGTTATTATTTTTAAAGAACTTTCGAAATTCTCTATTCTTACTCCAGAAGAGTTTGAGTTTGATTTCTTCGTTTATAAATTCTTGTAATGATTATCTTCTTTTTTTCGTTTGGGCATTGTTTAAATATGATTAGATAAACTATCAGTCCTTATGCCTCGTGTACTTTCTGAACGTTGAAAGGATTTTTCTCAGTATTTTCTGAAGTACCACTGACAATAATAAATATCCATGATTACTAATCTACTCAATTTGAGTAGATTAGTAATCATTGTAAATATTTTTATTACATTATGATCAGTTAAATCTCCTCTGTGGATAAAATAGAAAGCCCCTGTCCAGGTACGCCGTGGTCGGCCAGATAGGTACAGTCCCAGGGGGTATCAGTTTCAACTCGGACTGTACCGTGTAGACCGGTCCAGCTCGTGGTGAGGCCTACTAGCCAGACAGAAAACATCAAACACAACGGATCAAATACTAACCGGTGCAATAACATCATCATCGCACATTGCACTTTCAGATTCTACTGTCCTGGCTGAAAATATGATGGCGTCTGTGTACTATTCATTACCAGAACATCGTGTTTGACATACATAGGAAGTAATCTCAGTTGTAATTAGTTCTCTCGACTGATCTGCCGGAGGGATTTTGTTGATTGTGTCTGTAGTCATTGTGTTGCTTCTTTTGAAGGGTTGTCTTTTGTTGTTGTGATGAGTTCGTCGAACCAAGGGCAGGAAAATGGGTTTTAGGTAAACACTATGAATTAATTTATATTGAATTCAACATATAATCATATTAACTGAGAATTTTAAAAGTCGTTTCTCCCCAACACCAGACTATGATTCCTAAGTATACAGTTGTTGTAATTTTCCTAGTTCAATTGTAATTTACACAGTTCCTTATGGAGTCCAGAACACAAAGTGTTGAAGATGACCGACAGTAATTAGTTTCGCTCACTTTCCCAGTGGTTTAAAGACCACAGGTCGACCTGAGATCAAAATCCTGAGTGAACCTTGGAAACAGTGGCCGCGCAAAGCCGCAAGTCCAATTTCAGTTACATCTGCTTGCGCCATTTCAATGACCGCATGTGTGTCTGCGTTACCTTGAATTCACTTTTACTCGCACTTCTTCAGGTAACGTCTAATAACGGAAACAAGAAATTTAAACCCAATGATAGAATTTATCTCTTCCAAGGTGGACTAGAACCGAATCCAGCCAGAAGTTACAGTCGACCCACGCCCTGTGAATCACTCTCCCTGTTTACTACGGTTTGATGTGTCTGGTAACCGTCTACGGACTGTGGAGGCGGCCATCCGAGACGTCCGGAGCCTGCACTGACCATGGGCTCTGACAAAAACCAGCCGCCGGAGTATGAAATAGGTGCTAATGGAGGTGCCGGCCAGGCAGCCATCTTCACATGGACGTACTCAATTTTCACTTTGTTGACGACACCAGGTGCTGTTTTGATTGCAAGGACGCAAATTGGTGTTTCTTGGCTCTGCAATTTCTTGTAAACAAGCTTGTTGCGCTGCGTCTGTTTTCAGAGGGAAATTGTAGTTGCAGATGACACACTAGGTGTTGTTTTGATGGAGGCTGAGGTTAGGATACGTTTTTTTGCTGCAGTTTGCTAGTAAATGATTCTCACGGTGCTAATATGTGAGAAAAGTAGGAGATTGGATTATCATTGTAGGTTTCATCCTACGTTATCCAGTACTTGAAAAGTACTATATGCCTTCTCAGTTCTCTGAAAAATATTAATCCCACTTTCCCACAAGAATAAAAAAATACATGTAGGTTTAGCCATATTTGCGGAGGAAATGAGGAATTTTACGCGTATTTCCTCACCTCTGACCTACCAAATTTAAAAATGCCTCTACTCCATGGCCGGCTTGTGGTTGAATCACTCTCGGTTGTAATCGTTAACCTTCACTCCAAACACCAACCGTGTAACACCTCTGAATCATCATCATCAGAACTGAGGCAAGTCGGCCATCTTGTGAGCTGTTGGATCACCTCGAAGGATCGTGTAACCTCTGCGTGCTGTGGTGAATGGGAGGACGATACCGAGAACTGATGTGGATTGAGTGACGCACAAGCCAACACTTTCTCACGAGCGGAGAATCTCCGCGGGATCGGAAACGCCCGATGTGCTTCTGAGAACGCGCCGGCGCAGAAGCGGGTCATGAAAGTAGAGTACGAAGTGGAGGGGACCGCGCCGGCTGATGTGGAAGATTGGACTGGGCGAGTGTAGATGAAAGTTGGGAAACACTGGTAGCACATTCACTTTGAGTGTTGTCTGTTGTTGGACTCGCTAGTCACTTATGTTGATGGAATTGAGGTTTCACTTGTGGTCAGTGACAGGTGATGGAAGTGCTGAATCAATCGGAAGCTGAAGATTTAGTGGAATATTTAGATTCTAGTCATTTTGTTTTGTCTGCAAGTAAACTACGCAAATTATGTATCTTTATACCTTTATTCAACGTGTGGAGAAGTTCACCTAAAGTAAAAATTCTAAAGCCAAAGCGTAAATTATTGGTTCTATTGAACTTGAATATTTCTTCATCTGTTGGAGGTCGAGAGATGCTTGAAAACGGAGTTTCAAATAATAGATTTGGCGTTCCCAAAGTGGCATGACATCCCGGCTGCAACAGCCACAAGAACCTTTATCCGTCGATAAAAAAAGACAACCACCAACAGGTCCAAGCAGTCCTACTAGAGTTCGAAACTACATTTGGTTTCCAAAAAGACAAGATGAGATGCAGTTCGGGCGGGAAGATCCCCTCCAGTCGAGTTGGCGCGCGCGGGAGATGCACCAGAGGTGATACTGTGTTTTCTTGTCTTGTTGTGTTGTGAAGATTGGCCCCGCTGCAGCGGCTGGAGAGAGGTTGTACGCTCGGCTGTATGGAGGGGGAAGATGAAGGCCTTGACCACTGCCTGGAGGGCATCAGAGACCCGGCCCGAGCCGAGCGAGGTCATCGATACTATCGTCTATCGATACTCTTGTGCACATGATCGAACTAGCAGCTGCCTCTTTGACAGTCATGCAGAGTCATCGCTTCTATCAATTCTCGCCTTTGTGCTGCATGTCAATTTTGCTTGTTTTATTTCTTGGTTGGGATCTCTCTGGACGTGTCTTTATTTCAACTTTGTGTGGTCTTTGTCGGTAGTAGGCTTTTTGAGGTGATTTGAGGACTATTTCTGACAGTTATTGCTTGTCTTGTGTTGACAGATTTAGTTGTATGCATTTTTTCAATTCTTGTTTGAGCACATCTTGCGCTGTGGGTTTAAATATTTGGCTACTAAATTGTTTAGTATCATTTTCTTTACAACACTTTATTTTGCAATTTAAAAAAATCTCTCGAAACGCCTGATTTTGTTGGCAGTACTACCACTTGTGCTGCTAAGATAAAGCTTTTTGCATTTACTGTTCAACCCTTTCTTCAAAAATTGGATGGTTAAGATATCTCTAGTTAGTTCTAGCAATTTTAGTAATGCGTTTTAAAACACTAGAGAATCTTCTAGAACTCTAGGTTATCAACTCGCAGTTCAGCATAACTGGAAGAGCATTTCCTTGTTTATCTGTCCAATTTCCTCAACTCCAGACATCTGGTACCAGGGGCAGTGGGGGAGGGATCAAAGGTCACGTGACAAACTGCCGAGGTCAGCGATATTCTGAGGTCACGCATCTGGCTCTGACCGGGGCTTCGGGGTCATCTGTAGTTGATTATCTCAAGATAGGCTCTCCCGAAATGGAAGTAGGATTTAAAGTATTTACGAATGTCGTTTTTCTGTTAGATTACTTTCCTGCGTTCAGAGGGACATTTAAATGCCACTGATTTGCATTCTTTTGGGGGAAATTACTACTGCCACTGGCCTTGACATCGAAATTATGGCCTGGAAGAAGAAATTCGTCTGTTGGGCATTTATAAGAAAAGTAGTTGATTTCTTTGCCTATGAAACGTGAGATTAAGCTACACCACATTGACATCTTGCCAATTTAATTAGTGTTCTTAATCCAAATTCCGAATGTTCCGACACTCTAGTACAATACATTTGTTTTAATCTCTCGTATAATCATACCAGACCATCAACATTCTTCGGATGTAAGCAAAAGCACAACAATCCAATGGAAGTGTTGGACATATTTAGTTGGCTTCTTTCCAAAACGTAAACGTTAGGTTTTATGTCAAAAGGTGACATTGAATGACTGTTGGCCTTGGTAGCCCTATTGAGATCTGAAATGACTGACTGGCAGCGGTTGGATACACTCTCTTGTCCATTGTTGATTGTTGCTGGCATTTAGCCCGACATTCCTAGCTGTCCAGTGTCTATCTGAGGCTTCTTCCATCAATATTCATGGAGAACATAGTAATCTTTGTATGTGTGGTACGTGGTAGAATTTACATTCAGGCTTTGTTAAGAGGAATACAAATTTATGACGGACTTAATTCTATAGCTACACTTGTCGAATTGCCAGCGGTATTGTGGAATATTGATTTGGAGCTCCATTAGGTTGCTTACCGGTTGTTGAACATGATGAGCCTGGACGTTTTGTATGAGTGAATATTGGAAAACTTGTACTTCCAAATACGTATAGTCTATCAGAACGGCCACGGGCGGATAGCGGCGCCATTTAATCGCACCAAAACAAGACTGGTTTGGATATTGGCGGGAAGTTGAGCTGGGATTAAAACTCGCTGCCCTTGAACCCAGCTCCTGGAGTGGAACACAACGAAACAAGAAGAAAGAATTGAAATCCAGCGCATCTATCTTGCACTGCATCTCCCTCTCACTCTGATGGTCGAGGTGATCATACTCTGGAAGAAATGGCGCGCGCGGCAAACCCGAAGACGTCGCTGAGGGATGTTGATAATGTTTTGTCGATTGATATGCAATATCCATTATTCCATCACCCAATTGTTCAAATGCAATAATTCTTCTGTTCATTCATCATTCTTTTGTCAGTGTAAGATAGATTTTGCTAGCACAACAGAATTGTATGTATTTCGGGAAAGAACTCTTTCATAAATAAAAAAGTCTTCACCATTAAGGACGAAAATGTCCTCATGACCTTCTTAATTTCAATCTCACTATTGGTTGTTTAAAACTTCGTACGTGTAATCTTTGACGAAATTGGTTATCGCTCAACTTGTAAACAACCTACGCCCAAATGACTTTTTGCTGAACCTGATCGTAAAATGAGTTTGTTAAGACAAAGGACCCGATTGAAGCCCTTCTACACATTGATCGCCTTCCAAACAAGTAGATCAAAGTTGTCGGGCGGCGCCAAAACGAGAGGTTGGCGACAGCAGACAGACGCACGAAGGCGAGATTTAACCCGTTGCCCTTGGACACAACAGCTGCGACTGGACCAGTCCATTATCCGAGAGTGCAACAGCAAAACAAACAAAGCGCCGAGTGCATCTCTGGGTGCAACAGCCTCTGCTCTTCGGCTTGGCGCGCGCGGGAAGACAATCGCCGGCCATTCGTCGATCGGATTGTGGTCGATTGATTTATTAAATGTTTTGTTTTCTTGCATAAGGATTTTTTCTTACTGTTTTTGCTGGGATTGATGATGATTGAAGGTTTGTTTGTTTATAAAATAATATGATAACAATCAAATCTCAATATATATGCAGATGAGTTGTACTAGCAGATATGTAAAGTTTGCTTGTTATTGCTCTGCTTTTTCGTTAGCCCATCTTGGTTTCTTATGACCGGTGACATATTTTTATTGCTTTCTTTTACTTTTAGTGTGTTTGATTTCCTTACGCTATGGTTGATCCAGTTTTATTTTATCGACTAGACTAGGGACCCTGATTTTTCTTCTTCAGGACGGATTTTTTTCCTTTTTGTCTATTTAAATGTATTTGATGTTTGACTTTCACACGATCAAGATATTACCGTTAATAGATGGGATAATACGTAATTTCAAGCTTCTTTTGCTGACTTTTACCAAAGCATTGAACAACGAGCCTTACAGTACAGCACAGGTCGTGTTGTGCGCATCCTCCTCGCTGCGCGGAAGAAAGGGCGCGCAGTGCGCAGATGCGGCGCAGACGGAACGAACGTGACTCCGTGAAACAAAGCCAGATGTAATCGCGAAGTGGAGGTCGTGCGCAGAGGTTAATCTAGAGACAAGTCGCAAGTCACTCACTAGAGTAGGGTCGCTGACGAGACGACGAAATTGTCGCTCTGCAGCAGTCGTGAATCATCGGCAAACAAGCGACACAGACAATTGCCTTGTTAGCACGCAGGTCTGCAATTTCAGCGGAGAATTGCTGTAAATTTGTTTATCTCTAGTTTGTTTAATTTTCTTGGACAAAAGGAAGTTGTTAAAGGCGCCTTGACCAGGAACGACTTACACGAACACAATCATTTGAATTTTAGTGATCACATTTTTTCATTATATTGGGGTATTCAAAAGTTCTTAGGGAGAAAATCTTAACCAACGATCAAGAGGATGGGTGTCTGAAGTAATTTTCTTTGGTGTTAAATCAATCTATGGAACCACCCAACGATTCAATGCACCACTAAGGCCACAACATGATACAGTCTTTTCGTTTTCCGCTCAGGTGACTCGCCCCTGCACGACCCTCCGGCATGGGAAGGCGCGGCTTTGATCCAGTTTAGGGCCGTGACGTCCCTTGCTTTTCTTTGAGACAATAATTTCCTGCGTGTGATTATCTATCGTCGTCCACCGACTCATCGTTTCCTGTGTCAGGTAGAGTCAACGAGGCGCGACACCGTGAGTTTACAACGACTCTGGGGGTCTTCAGACCGTGCTCTAATGATTCATCATGGACCCGCTCGTCCTGAACTTCCGATTGGAGGGGAACTTTCCATTTCGAAACGATTAGAGTCATCGTCAGCGTCACCTGTTACGTCAAGCAGTTCGTGGAGGTTGTTGCGACAACTTTTGTTAAGATCCTGAATACTCATCCGAATTTCGACAGTCTTTATCTCTGCAGTGTTTCGGGGAATATTGGTCACTAATTTACCATGATAAGAAAGATGATTCGACTGTTCTAAAGAGGCAGTGAAAGTCAACACTCTTTTTAAACTAACATAAAACGCCAAATCATTACTAAAACAACATCGACCTTTTTCTAACCGAGTGCGCGCCATATGGCCGGCAATTGTGCTGACGAGATTCCTCTGTGCCGATCATCAGCGACCGGCTGAAGAAAGGTTTTACACCCTCGTAATGAGCGACCGCGGACGCTAATGTCGCGGTCACGTGATCACACAATGGCCGCGGGTGCTAGTTGTAAAACATTACGAGCTGCACACAGATTATATGCTGAAGTGCACTGTGGACTGGCTGCAGCCGCGACGGCTCCGGGGTCTTGGCGCGCGCGGGAGAATCTCCCGCCAAATGTTGATTGGAGGTTGGGTTTGTGTTGTTTTGTGTTAAAAAGAACTAGTCAACTTGGATCTCGTAGGTGTTACACCTTGCAACGTGACTGGTTCTGTCCTCATTCCACGAACTCCCTATTTTCATTTTAAATTTCCGTAAAGATTAATTCCAACTTCGTTTGTCTTTCTCTTTAGTTAAGTCCTTTCTCTTTCTTTAATATAATGTGAGTTGGTGGAGTATGACTATTGATTTTATTTTAATAATATTGATATATGGAAAAGAACAATAGGTGTTCAAAAATGGATTGGATCAATGATCACTGGCGTTGTAGTATAGTGCCTTCTTCTATAGTAGCAAATCCCCCATTGACTTGTTCTTATCGTCAAACTACGACTACTCAACCAGTACACTGCTCCGGATTTCTTCTAACGAATTCTAAGACCACTTCGCGATTCCTCACATGTTATAGTAGTCTGCACACGAAATATATATCAAGGCCAGTTTTCGGTCCCAGTAACGGACCCGAGCATTAGCATTACTGCAGGCACCGACTGTAACCTGTAAACTCCTCGAGGCGGAACAGTAGACCTCCTGCACTGCAAGTAAGTCTTGAGCACCTGCTAACTTGTGGTGAGTCAGAGTCTACTCACTACTGTTGTCTGTTCCACTACACAGGGCGTGTGAGCGGATGTGTGTGAACTTCCCAGGACAATTATACATCGGCGGAAGCCCCTGATTTGGACATGGCAGTGTCCACCCGAATGCGGTGGCCTGGTTGGTCTTCGCTGGGCTTGGTTTTGGTTGTTAAGATAAATATGGTTGGAGATTTGGATGACCATGTAGGACAATCCTCTTCTTCATAGGCGGAAAAACTCTTTGGTGCACTGAGATATCAAGGGTTTGATCCTGGAGAAGACCAAATTGGCAAATTCTAGAGCCAAGTCTTCTTATAATTCCCCTAGTTTTGACACTAAAACTATTATGGAGAGCACAGTATCATTTACGTCTTCTTCATTTTACGTAATTATTTTAGTAATTGGGACGTTTTTTCAGCTGGGCAGCTCTAGCTAAATATTCAAATGGCCTAAGTAGGTATTGTGATCTTAATTTCAAATCGTCTGATTTGCCTTAGATTCCCATCACAAGACATGAACATGTGGTTGTTTTGTACAACACATGAAGCAATGAGCCATCTTTGTGTGCGAACAATCCAAAGCTGGAGTACATAATGGCATCACTGTAATGAACAATGAGCAAAGACAAAGAAGCCAAGCATAATGGAAGTTATTACCTATTGTGCCTACTGATCATGTTTGAGCCTTGGTGTATCGGAAGAGTTGTGTGTACCAGAAGCTTGACTGATGAAAGAGATGACACAACCCGACCTTGATGCTGATCAGACATGCTCACGGTACATTCTCCAGCGCATCTGCCTTCTATACCACTGACACTGGTGGTAGACCTTGGAGTATCGATGTGCGGGTAAATGTGGTGATCTGCTGCTGCTCAAGGTTGGATGTGACACAGGGTGGTAATTTAGTGAGAAAAACTGCTTTTAGACGGTGATTTGTGATGGTCAAGAATATGTAGGGTTCGCTTATTTATCAGTCATAGTTGGAAATTGCTGCCTGCATTTCTCAATGTCTGACCTTTCGTTTCCAAAATATCCGATAAAAGATAATGTACCTATTCAATTTTCTGAATCCAGTCCTAGTCCTCATTTTCAATAGTTTGGCAGAGTGAGTGAAAAAAACTTTCCTTTTTGTAACCCAACAAAATAATTATATTGAGTTTATTTACTTAGCTAGTTTATTTGTTTAAACAAGGGCATGGTACTTGTTCCTTCATTTTAAATGTTGTTAAAATTGATTTAGAATATACCCTTATTTCAACTGGATGCTGAACTTCATTTTCACCCTCAATGATTCCACAATAAAATCTGAGTTAAAAGGAGATACAGTACTTTTGATATTGTTACTACAACATGTGTTACATTTAGAATATTTATGTTTTATTTGAGTGTTTAACCAAACTTGTATTCTGTTGCAGGAACTGTTTTCCCAACTCCAGTTCAGCCATGAGACAGCCTTGCCTCCTGATGCTCTGCGAAGAGCTCTCGCAGAGTCTTTCTTCGACCAGCAAAGGTTCCAGCTGGGCTTCATGGACGATGCCGCAGAATGCTTTGTAAGTTAATCAGCTCGTAAAACTCAACTACAGTAAATATTTTTATTGGCCTGTCAGGACCTTGGATTTGGTCATTATTCTAAAAACGTTAAAGTTTCCTTGTTTTTAAATTGTTTGAATTTTTCTCTGATTATGACTTGTTTTGTTCTCAGGAGAACATCCTGATGAGGATACATTTCCACATTGCTTGCGGTGAATCAGAAGACATGTGCAACGCCAGACACTGCATCCCACATCAGAAGTTCGCCATGACTCTGGTCGAGCAGAGTGTTTGTGGAGCTTGTGGCGCGACTTCCGAACCCCTCCCTTTCACACAGGTTTGTTCTTAAAGAGTTTCAAAGTAATTTCTAAATGCTACTAAAGTTCTGCTTCAGTTTAATACTAGTACTTATAGCTTAGTGTAGCAAGTTATACTGATGACATGCTTTTTTGTGTATGTTCAGATGGTGCATTATGTGTCGGCGCCCGCTTTAACCTCTCAAGCCAAGCAGAGCCCAACACCCTCCCACCCTGACCTCTTTGGCCAGCTGCTAAAGAAAGCTGGAGGCATGGGAGACATCAGAGACTGCCCGGTAAGTGGATTAGGGAAATTGTAAATACCTAACATTTATCTGTATCTATGTACAAACAAATTTTGTTGTGAAACACTTTACAAAGTATATCTGAAATTGATGAAATTTTTACAATACTTACTTTGTTTCTACTTGTTAATAATGTAATTTCCATACCATGAGTTCAGAGTTTGTTGTATACAAAAGTAAATTCATCCTAAAATATTTCAAGTTTATATTAACTATGGTACATTTAAAGTATTACATATTTTTGTCCCCATATGTCACTGAAATCCCTCAGTGCAAACACACCTTTAGCGGTTAAAAGTATTTGAATACAATTCAACATTTCTTTAATTTCTTACAGAGCGCTTGTGGAGCCAAAATCCAGATCCGCAGAACGCTCACAAACTGGCCTGAGATCGTCAGCGTCGGGGTAGTCTGGGACTCGGAACGCCCCTCGTTGGATCAGATCATGTCCCTGCTCTCTACACTCCGTACTTCCCTGCGTCTTAGCGATGTGTTCCACACCCCTGCCCCACCCAACGCACCCCCCACCCCTCACGAGCTGGTGGGCGTGGTTACGTACTACGGGAAACACTACTCTACGTTCTTCTTCCACACCAAGCTGCGGCTGTGGATCTACTTCGATGATGCCACTGTGAGGGAAGTTGGCCCTAGATGGGAACAGGTAAGCTATTCCTTTTGATAAGTCTTTAATTCATTGAATTGTATTTTTATTTGCTGGAATACTTTAGGTGAGAAGATACATAAACTTGAAAGCCTAAATTAGGTTTTTTAGAAGTTTTGCCATTAATCAAACAACAGGTGAAAATGACCGCTGAGAATGATTTTTACCTGCACAGGTTGTGGAGAAGTGTCGCCGAGGCAGGTACCAGCCGCTGCTGCTGCTGTTTGCTGTGCCGGAAGGCTCCCCCATAGACACAAGTGCAGCGCCCAAGTCAGTGACCCGAGTTACCAAGCCCCAGCTGGGTCTGGGTACCACTCCTGGGCCAACCCCTCGCCGCTCACTTACCCCCAGTCCCGAGAAACCCTCCACGCTTGGAGTCAGCAGTCAACGCAGAGCTGTGACACCAAACCCTGACCAAACTCAGCACGATGCTCTCAAACCTCCTGTGAGTACAAGTCCTAAAAGTGATTTAACAAAATTAAATCTTCTTCAGTGTGTTTTTTTTGTAGAGCTTTTGGAATCTATTTTACGTTCCTCATAATTTTTCACAACTCTTGCAGTCTCCTTGCTGATAAAAGTCATTAATTTAACTGAGGTGTTGTGAGTCTCAATCAACGCCACCAATAGTTATTTGTTAGTAAACTATCGTTTCAATGAGAATTCTAGTTTACAGACTAAAAATAAACATTTGAAGTCCTTGAAGATGAAGAAAGTGCAATGAGACCAAATAAAAATGGATGAAATCATTAAAACTGTCTAAATGTGTGTATGTCTTACCTCCGATAGACTGATTCCTTGTCTTACAAATAGTATTTTGTTCAAATACTGATACTGCTTAACAAGTTAACATTAACTTAATAAACCTAAAATTAATAAATTAAAATACTTATTTAACGTTAACATACTAGTCAATGCTTTAATGCTCCTACATTTTTATAACTGACATACTCTCTGTTCTGTGCAGCGTCCAACATTGAATGGCAACGACTACCAGAACCTGACGCACCTGCAGGCAGCCATGTTCGGGGACACACCGCCAGACTCACCCCGAGGCAAGACCTTCCCCCACCCCATGCGGCCTGGGACCGAGCTGGTGCGCCGCGACTCCGGCAACTGGAGCGGGGACAGGAACAGTGCCTCTTCCTCCTCCAGCACCTCTCTTGAGAACCCCTACCACTACCTCGTCAACAAGATGCAGTTCCGGTAAGTAACATAGTGTGTTAATTTCACTAAGCCACTGTAGAAAAGCGACTTACTCAAATGGCAAGTTAATTTTAAATAGCAAATAATTCTAATACAAACAAACTTTGAACTGCCAGTCATGGGTTAAGATTATTCACCAGTCATGATTTTATTTCTCACTGAGTTACAATTTTCCATAACATAACTAATGTTAAATACAGTAGATATGAAAATAAAACAACATTCAACATTTTCAATTTTAATTTTTATTTTCAGGGGAATGAAGCAGACTGAAGGACTGCCTTGTGATCAAGGCTATGATTCTTATTCACTCTCTTCCAATGACAGTCTTCCTCTTCAACAAACGCTCAAGCATAACTTCCAGGTGAGTCCTGCTAACTTCTCCATCATTTTGTCCCAAAAACTTGAGTAATGTTCAAATAAAGTTGCATTTTCTCCAATATTTGTGTTTTGTATTATAATATTTTGGTTTTTTTGTTTACAGCTGGCACAGATACCTGAGGGGCATCAGTCGCCAACTGGCTGTGGCTTGCCGAACCAGTACGAACTTAGAGTGCCATCATCCTCTGGTGAGATTTAGTATTTTAAATCATATAAAATGAAATTTGCCTTTGTTAAAAAATTTACCTGTACTTAATGTCAGAGGGAGTGGAAGTTTGATTTGACAATCACATCAAGGAACATTTGCCCAAGACCGCTTTCTCTGTATTTGAGTAATTTGACCCATTATCATCAGCTTTAACTTTTCGGAGATAAATATATCATTACTTATTTTTACTTTACAAGTATATTGATGTTTTTTGCAATTAATAATTGATTTATTTATTTCTGCCTTCAACTTTGCATTATTATTTTTTACTCCAAAATGAAACTCCGCCCTGACAAACCCTTGTGTTGCAGATGACTGTGAGAGGCTGTGCCGGGAGGCGGATCAGCTGTTGGGCAAGTCGGAGGAGGCTGAGGACCTGGTGACAGCTATCGGCTACTGTCAGGCAGCCGTGAATAAGGCGCGTGCTGCCATGGACGCTCCTTACAGCAACCCCCAGACCGCGTCTGCGGCTAGGATGAAACACAACGCGTGCGTCATGAGAGCTCGCACACTTACCAAGAGGCTGGAGGAACCCAACAAACGTGAGTTTCAACACTGTCGTAGAGTTAGGGTTTTGATTAATTGAAAACCAAAAGGCTTATTAGATGCAATTAAGCTTTATGTGTTTATAAGGTTTACAAACTAAAACCTGCAAAAATTGTAATGTTCTCCAATTGTGTATCAAGACTTGACGATTGGTATTTTTTTCATCAAAAGTTATAACATACAACACCTAAGAGATGTTGCAAGGATGGTTTGATTAAAGGAGGCTAACTCTAACTTGTAACAGGTTTGCTATACAACTATAAAATAGCTTTTTTAAAGAATTTAAAAGTATTTATAATGGAGTATTTAAGTTACTTATTATTTTATAATTATGTGTTATTTTAGTTGGTTATTTAATTTTATTCTGAATGATTAGCTAAGAAAGAAATGTCTTTAAATTGTAAATTGCTGACATTTTTATGTTGGTTTTTGTTTCAGATCCAGAAGTTAGACACAGCAGAGAAAACAGCGGGTGCAGCAACCGAGGGTCTACCGGGTCACATTCCAGGCAGAACTCAAGGGACAAGGGCAACCATTCTCGCCAGAACAGCAGAGAACTCCTAGTGAACATCATGCCGACACCAACATCCTCTCCTTCAGCAAAAACCTTGCCCCGGGAGACCTCCATGATTACCATAGAGAGACCCCCCCAGAAGAACATCGAGATATACGCAACTCTGCCCAAGAGCAAGAAGGGTCTTCTGTCGAGAGCGACCAAGACCAAGAACACAGTGGAAGATGAGGAGTACCTCATGTACGATAGGCCTGGGAGAAGCCTGAGTAGGTCTAAGTTGACCGGCAACAAAAAGATGGAGAGAAAAGAGCCAGGAGTGAAGAAAGGAATAATAAAACTACTAAAGAAAAAGAGTTCCAGTCTAACTCATTGACTAAAGAATCAAAGAAGCAAACAAAAGTGGAGGAGCCCAAGCAAAATAAGAAGCAGCATAAAATAAGAAGAAAGCTGTTAATGGGCGGACTTATCAGAAGGAAGAACCGAAGCATGCCTGACCTGAGGGAAGATGAAACTGCTCCGAAAGATATGCTGAAAGAAGATCCTAAAACTATATCAAAGGATGATTCTAATATTGGTGCTAAAATGGAAAAACCTTTGGGAATGAGTGGTTATTTGTCGGAAGGGCATTTAGAGTTTTCTGGAAACCCTAACCTGGAAAGGAGCAAGCTAATGAGGAAAAGCTTCCATGGAAGTAAAATTCTTCAAATGGCTAAAGTTCCACCACCTCCTCCTCTTAGGACAACATCACAGTTAAGCAAGACTGACCGTCCTCCATTCCCACTTCCGATGGATGATATAAAACAAAATTTGATGAATGAACGAAATGATGAATGGGGATCTCGAGAGCCTCAGTCTCTTCCATATATTCCAGCAAGTTATGGAGAGACGAAGAAAATTGAGTCTGTCACTTATGCTAATGGTGGATTTTTACTTCCTGATTACCAGCAGCACACTAGAGTTGTTACCACAGCACAAGTTCATCAGGAACAATCTCCTCAACAACAACCCAGGGATGAAGTGGACTCAGGAGTGCCTTGTGATGCGAATGGATTCCCTCTGCCTCCATACCCTTCACCTCTTCACTCTGTGACTCATTCTCGGCAAGCAAGTGAAGATTTCCCCCCTCCACCTCCAGAAGCTAGTATTCAAGACCCTGAAGAAGCTCCTGTAAGACCCCCTTCCCCTCAAAGTCTTCTGGCTCAAGTCCAACAGAAAAGGCTACAAATCTTGGCTGAAAATGAAGCCAAAGCTGCCGCTGCTGCTGAATCCTACGAAGCAGCAAGAGCCGTTGGAGGTGAAACTTGGCTGAGAGAACTCCAAGCTAAGCAAGCTGCACTGAAGGGAAAGAATGGTTACACACAAAGTAATAAAACCGAAAACTCAATTGCTATTGGAAACAGGATATCTACACCAACTAAGTCCCTAGACTCTATTCAACACTACGAAGCAAGAGATAGACCTATTTGCCAAGAAAATGTTTCCAACAATCAACAAGCTACTTCTGTCAGAGACTTAAAATCAAGATTTGAACAGGCTAAAATTGAAAAACAAACAGAGTCTGCTCCTCAGATATTAACTAACAACAAACAGATGAGAGCAAGTCCAATAATTACTGATAATGCTGCTCTCTTTGATGCTCAAGTGAATAATAACACCATCATTAACTCTCAAACTTCAACTTTGACTTATGATTCAAGTTTGATAACTGCTCATATGAATGGTTTGAATATCTCTCTTGATAGCTCTAGAAATCATGACAATGAAATTACTTTTGCCAACGGTAATCCTGTTCCTTCAAAACAGTATTTCGATAATCATGAACCAAGAAGAAAGTCTGGTAAGAAGAAGAACGTAACTTTCTGTGAACAAGTGGTTTTGGTAGCAACTGCTGATGAAGATGAAGTTGATAGTTACATCCCAAATCCTATTTTGGAAAGAGTCCTCCGATCAGTTTTGCATAAAGACAGTTCCCAAGACACAGTTAGGGAAACAACTATTCAATCAGTTATCCCTCTAAAGAGAACTGATTCTGGAAATTATGGTTACAGAAACCAAGAAAACCAGCAAAACAAAGTTACCCAAAACCAACAAATAAATGGTATAGAGAAGAACAACTCAGCAAGTCAAGAGCAACCAACATACCAGTCAAATTCATCATCAAACCTTTCTTCAAATGCTTTGAATGACACCAAGCATCAATACCTGTCAAATACCAACGGGGAAAATGGTCATCAAGATCATTCATCAATTGTTGCAAGGCACCTCTCCAATCAGCAACAAACAATTAAGTCTGTGCAGCAATCACCTGTCATGTCACGACCAGTAATTAATCAAACCCCATTAACAAGAGTTAATAGCCAAGTCGGGTCTCACCAGATACCTCACGGTGCCCCAGCTTATAACACTAATCACGGTTATCCCAATCAGACTTATCAACAGCTGCCTCAACATATGCCAAGCCAGCAACAACAACAACAACTTCAGCATCCTCAGCAACTACCCCATCCTCAGAGTTACCCAACACAGCTTCAGCAACAACCACAACACCAATACTCCCCTCAATCAAGCCCTGGAATCCATTCCCCAACTTACACTTATCCTCCCAATCCCCATACAAATTTACCAGAGAACAATTCTTCGGACAGTCAATATCAACCATCAAATCACAATGATTCGTACTCTTCTCAACAGCATGTAGCAGTTTCTCATGTTGCTACTTCTTCTCCTTATCAGCCAGTTCCAATTCCCCAAAATTCATCACTGACTCACCCTCCTTACCAGCATGTTCCTCCTCTTCAGAGTCATCAGTACCCGATGAGACCTGTGTCTTCCGCGTCTTCTGTATCTTCATCGCAAGTCCACGGATACTCACAACAATCCCCAATGTTGAACCGACAACTGAGTCACCCACAGATCTCCACTAATGACAGCAGGAAATTGACAGTTATGAGTAATCCAACAAGTCAACAGCAAAGGATAACTGAAAGTTTTAACCACTCACAAGCGGAGAGGTATTCACACCAAGCTCAGAGCATTTACAATCAACAGGCTGGAAGCACCGGTTCTCTAAGAAGCCAGCACAGTACATCTTCCGAGCAAAGCTCTAGCTCTAGGTTTATCAACAACCCTCCAATCCATCAACACACGACTGTCAGAGCAAGGCCCCAAGCAATGTACCAACAAGATCTCCCTCCCCCAGAGTATCAACATCCCCCACCACCAAAGAAAGATGGTATTCCTTCAAATGGCCTTCCAACAAGATCCGAAATCTACCAGAGGGTACCAAATCCAAATGGAAGTCATATGGAATCACATGGTCCTCAGATGATCAATCCAAACTTGCAGAATGGATACAATCATCCGCCATCAATCCATGGACCACTTTCACCTGTCAGCCACGGACCTTTATCACCGACCAATCACGGTCCTCTGTCTCCAAACCCTCATAGCCATCCCTCTTCTGGAAGTGTCTACCAGTATCCCCCTCAGCATGCTTACCAGCAACATCCCTCCGGGCAGAGTGTTTACCACCACGTCCCCTCCAACCTGCAACAGCCTGGGCATCACCCGCAAACTAACGGCCATCCAAACCAACAACCCATCTACAATCACCAGTACAACCACGGTCAACCACACCAGCAAAGCCAACAAGCTGGCTACCACTCGCAAGCGAATGGGCATGTTCAACAAGCTCATCAGTTCCAACACCCCAACCACTCAGCGAGTAACGGCCAGTACCCCAACCAACAGTACAACCCTAACTCTTCCTCCCAGCAGCCCCAAGTGAGGCATCCGACGTATCAACCGCCCCCTCACCCTAAACAGATGGAAGCTGCTAGTAAAATGGTAGAAAGGACTACACAGCCTAATGCTATAAATGGTGTAAGGACAAATCCTTGTAATTTGTGCCGTAAAAAGCAAGTGCAGCATCCAGCGATTTACTGTACAGATTGTGATTTTTACATGTCTAGGTTTAAACCTAAAACATAAATTTGTAGCAAAAAAACTTAAAGAGAGTACCTGATTATTTAGTAATTTAAAACTGTTTAAAATCAGAGATTTATTTTGAAAAATATGATTTATTTATTATAGTATTATTATAACTTTAGTGTGGCAAGAATCATTTATTTAGAAAGTGTTTGAATTTTATGTATTGTTAACATTAGGTACAGTATTACTTCACCACCGACAATTATTGCAAATGTTGTTTTTATATTTCTCTTTATTTGTGTTTTGACCTGTATTTTGTACATTATGTAGGATTACAGATGAGGCCTTTTACAAAATGTGCCAAAAGTTGTGAGATTGTGAAAAGTTGTCGATGGCTGTTTTCCATGTTTGTAAATGTTATTTAGAAAGAGAAAGATTTAATGAATTTGTTATTGAATATTTGTTGAATTCAATGAATGATCTCAATATGTTATGAAAGTATTATTTCTCAATTATCCTGTTTGGATGAGCGTTTTGTACATAATATTACCCAAGAGTGTTTTGTTTTAAAAATGCCACGGTTTTATATTAAAATCTATTAATAATTATTTCTGTGTTTAATTTGTCTTACCCTATCATAATGAAATGAACTGACTGTTCTTTTGAGCAGTATTCTTATTCCCTTAATAGTGTAACTCATCACTACGTCTTAATGTGAAGCTTCTTTAAACAAGCTCAAGTTTAAATGAGAGAGGATCAATAATACATTTTTGGGACAAGTTATGGAGGGTACTTTTTTGTCATGATGCAAATAATACTAAAAAATCAATTTCAGTAAATGTTTTTAATACTGTTCAAATTATTACTTTTATCTCTACGTAAACAGTGTTTTCAACTTGGTACTCTGATACATATAGTTTCATATCGTTCAGTAGTTGTTTCACATATAGTTTAGTATCAGTCAGTGTTAAAATTCAAAACAAAATCCCTGAAACAGCTGATGTCTTTGCCTCATAGGGAGAACGAGATAATCAAAACAAACCTTTTTTAACTAAATGAAAATATGGATTCAAGATATTATACATCAGTAAGATCATCTATGAACTCATCCACTGATATTGAGCTTTGCTTAGTAACAAACATTTCATTCAAAATTTGAAAAAAATTGGCATTTTCAGTTTTAACAATTTTTAGGGAGGTGGTTAAAGAGTTTTATTTCCACTTGCATGGGTAGTTGCTCAAAGTAATATATTTGTGTTCTGTCAGTAAATTCAATCATAGTGGCAATAATATACTTTTTATCATAGCGAGAGCATTAAGATTTATACCAACTGACAGTCCCTGAAGAGGTTAGTTCAGAAATCAATGAGAGGGGATGCGGCAGCAGGGTAACCCATGACTTCAGGAGAAGCTTGAAGCAATCTTAAGGGGGAATCTTAGGGGTCCCCTAGTTGTTGGCACAGCTCGCCATGTCTTGAAGAGTTGAGGGCTAGACTTCCGTAGTGGTTGTCAGTGAACTTGTTTGTCGCTTTGTCTAATGATCATCTAGTCAGCTGAGCCCAATTTGAAAATGAATCTTTTGGCTATAGTATATGGCGTGCTATAATGAGTAATTGGTTTATTAGGTTTTTGAAGGTATTTTTCACATAAATGATAATCAAGACATTCGATGTCCTTTCCTCTTCTTAATCCAGACATACTTTCAAGTTTTAATCCGCTAGTAACTGCACAACCAGACGTGGTAGAGGTTCAAAAGGGATTTTGTAAAACAACTCTCAAAACTTGCTTTGTCATAAAACAGTTGATATGGCTGTACTGTCAAAAATACCAAATAAGGATTATAGGAAATAAATGACAAATTACAGTTCACTAGATCTAGCTATTAACTTTTACGTTTGGTAATAAAACTTGACCACCAAATATAAATAATTTTTTCCACTATACCAAAGAGTTTATTTATGTAGCAAGTTTCTGTCAAGTTATCTCACACTCAAAAAATTTTAAATGTTGTCGCAAAGTGTTTTCCACTTGCAAATAAAATTTACTACCTGTTTCAGAGCCAATCGCCAGAGCTAGCGAACTGCACAGGCATACATCGAACAATACATTTTATTGCATGTTGAGGTAACCATTCCTAACAAGTCTAGAGCTAACACGTTAATATTTACAACTAGATGTACGGTAAGTAACACTTGACACTGATATGTAGATGATATGACGAGAGCAGTCAGTATGTACGGGATGGGTCTGGTAAGGCTCTAAACCTAACCTAGCAGCACTCTTCTTCCAGCCAGTAGAAATTTTATATCAAAACATTAAAACGTCTATTACGATTTATCTTTGTACAATATTGTTGCACTTGTTAAGTATTTTAGTTACAAGAAACTAAGAGTAGGTAGCATTCTGTTAGTAGATTTGCTAATTTATTTTAATCAAGCTGTGTAGCATCTCATTTTTACCTCTTCTACTAGGAAAATGCTTTTGACTCTGAGAATAATGAAGCAATAACTATATTTGGAAAATGCTCATGTTAACTATACAAGGGTTGATTTCTGCACGGTTTTAAAACAGATAGGTAAGATGTTATTGGAGCAAATTTTCAACAGACACAAAAATATTGCTAGTAGGTATATTAGTAGTAATTTAAGTGATCTGACTTTCTTTTAGAGCCTTACCTGTAGGGGAATCATGGTCAAAATCTTAAACAGTGATTTTAGAAAGATTAAATTTTATTTGTTTCAAAAATGTATCCTCGGAATAATTTTACTTCATGTGCAAATTGAAAAGTTTGATGATATTTTCTAGCATTCTAAGTAAAAATATATAGTTTTGTAAAAAAATACTTTGTTATTATCATTGTAAGTTATATTTGTCAAGAATAGTTTCAATATTATGATTTTTTAAGTATGCTATATGTGACTTCTAGATATCATTTAACACTTTCCAATCACTGTTCGAGTCAAACTCAAATGAATTTATTGAGGAATTCTTTTCTGTACAGTTATGTTGTATGTGTGCGTAGCTAGAATAAATGTTCAAAAACAAAATAAAATATAAACATCCAGTTCAACATATTTTTTCAAGAGTAAATAGTTCATTGATGTTGTTTTCTTTATTTCTTCATTTTCCGCATACAATTTTCAATATTATGGGACTTGGTAAACATCCATAACATTTGATATTCGTATACTGCCCTTCTAAAAACAAACCACACCAATTTTAAAAAATCTAGAAACGGCCCTTTTGTTTCAAAATTTTTAAGTGGTAAACACTTTTAATTAGATATATTTGATAAAAATATAGCACAGCTAAATTTCACCAATAACACATTTAAGTACCATTTCTAATAACATGATAGCTAAATTAATTATATTTACTCTACTTGAGAAATCCATTTTCAAAATGCATGTTAATTATGATGGACAAGTTTTATAAATATATTTGTTACTATTGATAAAAGTATATAAAAATAAATCCTTAAAGTAAAAACACCAATATACAACACTTATAGCAATACATTTAAAACGGCAACCATTTTTAAAATTATTATATTAATAGTATTAACATACCTTCGGTTTACCTTCTAATAACAAAATAAAATAATATTAACATTAAGTAAACTTTGTAAAACATTAAAAGTAGATCCTAATTCAAAAGCATATAAAATATATTTTAAATTTAAACAAAAACTCAACTTAAAATTATATTGCCGCTCTTAGTTTTGTCTACAAGTAGCTTAAAGTTTCACTTTCATCCA
Organism: Matsumurasca onukii; assembly: GCA_018831715.1. Lineage (NCBI taxonomy): Eukaryota > Metazoa > Arthropoda > Insecta > Hemiptera > Cicadellidae > Matsumurasca > Matsumurasca onukii. The sequence continues at coordinate 64,613,391 of CM032062.1, forward strand.
AAAATATGTAAGTTTTAACAATTAAAACTTAATTTTATTTACAATAATAATTAAGAAATAGTATTGATAATTGATATGTATTAGATAACATTTGCATTTTACTCGTACATTTCTACACAAGCTAACCATTCCTTGGGTTAGTTTATTTTGTTTTAAAATATCAATCCCACAACACCTATCATCAAAACCTCCAACACCTTTATATACTTAAAAAAATAATTTACACCGTTTTAAACAGAAAAAACAATTTTTAGTGAGCAAAACCTGTACACTTCGATCGCACCGAATCAGAAATATTGAAACAACATTATAGAATTATTTAGACCTTGTAATAGAAGATGGGCATCTGTAAAATTGTTTCAGCCACTAGTGCAAATATAATTTTAAGTAATAGAAAGACCGCTTAAATGTTCTTTTTAACTTTCAAATGTTTTAATAACTTTTCAAGCTACAATTATGTTAATTGCCAAAGTACATAATAAACTACGGTAGAATTAGAGTTTTCTTTTCTTAGTTTTAAACTTGTTGTAAGGGACAACTTTTAATATTATTTGCAAACCAACCCCATACATTTAAAATCATAACAATATTACTAGCCTAGATGACATGATTTGTTACAAAGAATTTTTTAATTGTCACTTTAGGTTGGGCTTAAGAAGCAGTGTCCAACCAGAAGAAATATTTCATTCATCCCAGAATAATTTTTTAAACGTTTGATCATAATGTCTCAAAAAACTTGTTTTCACATTATAATGGCTGAATCAACTTTTCCAGATGAAAAAGTGCAGTTTATCATTTACCTCTTCAATGATTAGTCGTAAATAAGAATCCTTTTAGTCTTCCTTCCATTTCTCACCCAAAGTTGGCCTAATAAACATTTTCCCAACCCAAAATATTTGACAAACTGCACTTTCTTGAGACAAGGTATAGCAATAACAGCGGGAAAAAATAAACATCTGGCAACAACGATAGAAATATATTCATCTGTAATACTGATTACGATATATATTTTTGGAAGCAGACATATACACCGCGTAACAGTCAACAACACCTATGAATCTTTAGGCCAACATATGATATGTATTGGTTATTTGGCTTAACAGTAAACTTTTTAACTTTACATATTGACCGATAGGGATCAAGATAATGATATGTTTTCCGATTGGTTCCCTGAAAGCCAATCGAACTCGACAAGGAAAATAACGGAAACACTTAAGGCATTCAGAGATTGGTTCTAAAGGTTATATAGATGGTGGCCCAACCGTTGTCAAAATTCAACCAAGAGCTTTTATGATATGTATTTGTTTCTGTACAGGCTAATGACTACAATTTACATTAATTACATCTACTATAGCGTTTATCAGAAAGCGTATCAACTATACAATACAGTTAAGTACATTTAATCATGAATGACGGATCGGCAGTCTGTTACTGTACTCTTTGGATGGTGAAAAGCACCTTTTTACAGGGTGTGACAACGTCATACACTAAAAAAAAATACTTCAGGAAATGAATTTCTTTTAAAATGCTAAGGAATTTTCATCACCGAAGCAGAAATTCCCATTATGACTTGGACGACTATAAGTCAACCAATTTACATAACATGTTTTACAACATTTTTTCCATACAAAAACTTGTGCTGTTCAGCAAATACAGAATGTTTTTTGTCACAATTTTGTCACCACATTTAATTAAATAGAAAGACAAATTGGTTTTACTTGACTTTTTTTAAGGAACCTAACCAATATTGTATATAAAAGAAACCTAAATGATTTTTATTCCAAATCTAACACATTTTAAAAACTTACATTTGTTACCACTTTACCCATATGATAACCACACAGTTTTTTTGTAGTAAAAGAAATGTTTGACTTTGTCACACTCTGAAGTTGTTCTAAGTTCACAAACCTAGGTACTGAGTCACCTTAAACGTCACACCAATCAAATCTTGTGACAATTAGAACTTGAAAACACTGAGAACAAGTGAAATCACATCAATTACTCTTACATCAGAAGAGTTCAAGTCAACATCAAACAACTAATATTTTTGTATTTTAAATGTATCATTTATAATTATGTGTTTTACACTGTCATTGTGTGGGTTACTTTGCAAACAACCGAAACAATATTTTAAATCGGATCACAGCCGCTTTGATAGGACTCGCTTTTGTACATCCAGAGTCCTTTTCTTTGTTTAGTAAATATGCAATATTTGTACACTAACATAAAATCTCACCATTTTTTAGGTCTTACTAAAACTGAAATTATAAAGTATTTTATTCTATGAGTATACAGTTGTTGTGGATTTGTTGTAAGATGAGCAAGACAAGTTAACATTTTTACTGGTAGTAAAAAAACTTTATTAAGTTATTTGCATAGATAGTTAGTTTATTGCTTTTTGTAAGAGCACATGAGAAGAATACAGAAAATGTAACACAAGAAAAATTGACACATGTCTCAGCTCTTTACATTTTGTTACAGCTTTTCAAAAGTGCTTTCAAAAATGAGCTTTTCCGACCAAGAAAGCATATTTAAAAACAAAGCATCATGAATTACTTGTGTTAAATTATAACAATACCTCATTCCTACAAATTTATTCATCTTATAGATGATTCTATTACAGTTTCCTATCCTCCTAATAAACTATAAAAGCGGGTAACTTTCATAATTATATAATACACAACAATTTTTACATTAAGGGATAATATATATAATTACTATACAAAAATCAATCTAACAAACATTTATAACTAATTTTTATATTTGTATCTAATTTAAAACTAATAGTTAGGTACGGTACATCAAATATTATTGAGTTTTGCCAGTTTTAAATCACACCTGCCTAGGACTAGATTGTAAAATATGTTGACGATATAATCGTTTACAAAAGTGCAGGTGGATTTTAATAACCTAAGTGATATGTTTGAATCACAGTAGTTTTCAAATCAATTATTTAACAGCTGATGTTTTTATTCTTTTACGATAGTATTTATAAGTGACCACATGATGGAATAATGTAAATCAGAGGTTATTTTGATGGTAAAACTTGAAATGTCTGTTGAATGACTCGATGTTTGTGTCCAAATGTTTTAAACATTTTGTGCGCTTTGAAATTGTTTGTAATACAGTACATCTGTTTTTAATAGATATTACAATACTTGGTTTTACCTTTAAGCAGTTTTGACAACATTTTATAGAAGAATTTAATGGTCATACCTTAAGAGATCTCAGGTTTAAAGCAAGACAAAATAGTTTTAAGTGCTTTTGAAAGTCTTACAACTTAGCCAAACAATCAGCCAGATCTTAAACACCGAAAAATATCTTTTTTTCAGTAAAAAGACTAATGAGTTTACAACGCTGAACATTGATATGTTTTTGTTAGACAGAGTGGTCACGGTGAGCAGTTGATAGGTTTAAAACGTCGTCTGCCCGGCTCCCGGGACCATGTTGTTACCTCCTCCACCACCTCCAGTGTTCCGTCGCTTCATGTTGGCGAGGTCCAGCGCTGGATCATCATCATCAGTCTCTAGCGCAGGGTTGATCCTCCCGTTCATCTCATCTTTGCCGACCTGTTCCAACAAGTTAGTTTGATGGACTAAGTCAATGTTGTATAAATAAAAAAGCAGTTTTGTAAGTCAACTGCAGGGATTAAGCTAAGCAAACTCTATTTACTAGAAAACTTAGGATTAAAAATATATTTTTTAAATGAGGACCAGAAAGAGAGAAATGTTACTTATTCCTGCCTTTGCTCGGGGTTTTGCTCGTTTCTTGCAGTATGACAATTGTCAGCATAATCAGATGCTCATTTTCCTAATCTCTGTAATGTTAAGTTTTCATGATTGTAATTGGTTTCTGGGATGCTCTTGAAGTCAACTTACATTTGTCCAGCGAAGTTAGGTTTCTTTTCACTTGAAGAATTGAATCAGATTACAGATTCTGATCTCCATTGCTTGAAAACTCTTTGCTAACTAAACAATTGAAATTATACAAATAAATAATAATATATGGTGTTCTAGCTACTCACCATAGTGGCAGCTCCATAGCCACGACCGACTGCTCCACCAGTCATCACAGACATCTGCTCTCCTTCACTCGGCTCCCCCACGTGAACTGCATCCTCGGGGATGTTGACTACGCAGCGGAAATAATCATACTCTGGCGCCAGCTTCCCACTCTCAAACACATGCCTGTAAGATAGCACATTTAGATTCACTCTCAATATAAAATTAAATCAAAGTATCATGAGTAAAGATTTAGCTGAATAGTATTTTCTTAACAACAACCATCTAAGGACATAGTTACAGCACTTTATTTATAAATGGTATTAATTAACACTAGGCAAAGTCAAATATTATGCGCTTTTAAGGTATCCTTGTTATTTTTGAATGAGTTTGAACAGTATTCTGGGACATTGGCTTTATTTAATTGTCCACCCAAGGTTCTTGGACATATAATTCTTTTCTAATTAGCTGGTTTTGTGTGTAGATTTTTATTACAGTAATCAATTTACATTTTATTATTGCAACAGGCTGCTTTTAAACACATGGAAAATAAGTAATCTTCTAGAATTATTACCCAAAAGTCAAGCATTATCTTGGCTTCAAAGATTTTTGATTTTCTAAACATGGAAATCTTGTTTAATTACATGTTTACAGTTGCATCAAAGCTTTTTTAAAGGATTTTGAAATGATTGGTTTAAACTGGACACAGTTTAATGAGTTAAAATATTTTCTGGAGTAATCTTCATGTCAATTAATTGTTGTATCCAAAAGTGTAGACACTGATTCGTTTAAATCAATAAAATCAAATATAATCCCACAAAACATAAAAAAGGGCTTAACAATTTACGTTTTACTCAACAGTTTTACAGTTCTCCATCTACTCACTTGGTGCCAGCCGACACGCCCACCAGTGTGATGAGGGACATGAGCATAGCCATGGTGCGGAAGGGGAACAGCTGTCTCTCTCCGTCCCAGCCGGGATAGTGTATCGCAGCAGGCAGACCGAGTAGAGGTTCACCGCCAGACATGCGCACCACGAATGCCATGATGTACGCTGCCAGTGAGCCGTACGTGTTGCAGTGGTGCTTGAAGTGCACCACCATCAGCAGCTGGGGGAACAGGATGCAGTACACCAGGTCTGAGCACATGGACCTGGAAGTGGTAAGGTCTTGTGTAAATAAATTAATTTTTATAATTTTAAATATTGAGTTATTTGAGCAAATAACTTGATCACGTTTGTGATTTGTTATTATTTGAAATGATAGAACTGTGGTCCAAAAGTGTAGCCAAGATTTTATTTTATCTTTCAACTGGTGCAGGAGCTACTATGGAAGGTTTTATGCATTCTTGTTGTATGATTAAAATGTTTGAATTAGCGAATCATATAGGTATTATTAAGTGGGCTATTACCATAAACCGTAGATGGAAGGTATGGTGAGCGCCATGATAGTGGAGAGAATACCCACAACAAAGATTGAAACCCTCATCACCCAGATGATTTCCATTTCTGATGCCTGAAACATGCAAAAACAAAGTTACAAATTAAGGTCAAGGACCCAATTAAGGTAAACCAAATATATTCTATTTCCTATTCTGTTTCTTGTGGAGGTTGGAGTCCTATGTGTATTATTTACCAACAATATTTTTTTAATTATTTGCTTGTGCTTAGCAAGCAAGTTATTAAATCCAAACTATAAGAATAAGATAATTAAAGAACCAAATGAGGTCCTTAAAAAACATTCGTTTCATAACTTCTGTCTACTTAGAAAGTTTTGTAGTTTAGAACATAATAAGTCAAGAGAGGCTAGTCAATTTATAGTTATTTATTCAACCTAAAAAACTTCAATCCACCACCAACATTGTTATACATGGTCTACATACATTCTCATATTTGTGGAGAAATATAAAACTGCACCTCTACCAGCAAGCTCTTCTGGGACATAAACTCTGCCATAAAACTGAAAACCACTTACTCTCTGGCGGAAAATGAGCTTGTAGACGTTCCTGGCAAACATGGAGCTGGCGGAGAGGACGCTGGAGTCAGCCGAGGACATGACGGCCGCCGAGACGGCTCCTAGTCCGAAGAACGAGACAAAGTCGGGTGTGAGGTACTGCAGCACCATCGGGAGGATCATGCTAGTCTCCTCCGTCGTCAGGGGATATGGGCCCTTGTATGCCGTCTCGTTCCAGGCTGCAACATCAAAGAGGAAGTTTTAAAGTAGATGTTTTGAAGAGTTGTATTGTAGTTTTTGGGTGTTAGGTTATGGATCAAAGTGTTAAGAACAGTCATCACACTCACCATCATTCCATATTCTCCTTAAAATACCCTCTAAAAGTAATCGGTGTCTCAAGGCAAAAGTATCAAAAAAAGATTTTAATGAGATTTGCTGTTGGCTTAATGAGGTGTTAACATTTCAAATAAGGGAGTAACTATTGTAGAGAGAATCATACTAATGTTATGTTATTTATAAAGCAGACCATAAAAAAGGAAAAACAAACATGGTATCTAAAGAAACCGGTATCAGTAAGATCTAAGCAACAACCTTTTAGCTTCTGAAAATAGAAAGTTGTGGTAAACAAGGATATGAAATAATTTCTCACATTTGTCCAAACAATAATTGGGTTAACATTTTTGCAGAAAAATGTATTCAGCTAAACGAGTACCAACTTTGTTGGCGATGATTCCTCAATTTGCTACCAAAATCAATTTAGCATCAAAAATATCAATTGAGCGATGACTTTATGTACTTTGTTTTGCAAATAGAGCTGTTTCATGTGTTTGGAAGAGAAACAACCCTATTCCCAATACTACAAAACTTCATCAACCTGAAAATTTTACCACTTACTTATGATTGCCAAATATTATTTTAAAAACGTATCATACTTTAATAACAGTTACTGAAATAGACTTGCAACAGCCAATTGAAATTCCATAAAGTTTAATGCTACTGGTACAACAAAAACCATGCAAAAGAATCAGAGCACTTTTAAACAGGACAATAACGTTTTCTTTGTGATTTCAGTTACCTGTGTTCCTGGCGATGGCCCCTATCAGGACGGGAGGGATGGCCATGATGATGCAGCCAAAAGCAGCAACATATGACAGGAGTTGTGCCCTGCCAGCTGACTTGGATGACAACACTCGCTGGAAGTACACCTGCGAGAATACCAACTAGTTAACCCATGGGATCAAAAATTAAAGTAAAAGTAATGTTAGAAGAATTTCTTCCACATTTAATTTCTACCCTTAAAACACATGGTTTCCATTGAAAAACAATACACTTGTACTTTTGGGGCTTACCTGCCAGGGGATACCTCCGAACACGAGGAGAAGGCCGTAGTCAACGTAGTAGCCGTACATGTCTGGATCTATTGAGCCGATCCAGTCCTCCTTCACAGACAGCGGCTGAACATGCTCATTCATCCAAGCAAATGGCACACACATCCACTGTAAACAGAACTCATTTATTGAACAAATTTAATGTAGGGTACCATGCTTTTAAAAAGTGGTCCTATCTGAAAGGGTTGTTTTTAGAGATTTCTGACTGCAATAATTAAGGGTGCCAGTCAAAGGCATATGAGATACAAAGGCAAACATTGAGTTGGGACATTTGAGTTGGAGATGACTTTCCGGAGGAATGGGAGTTTCCCTCGGCCAAAATTTTTGGAGTTAGTATTTTAGACCAAAAAATTTAATTTTTCACTGCTGTGGTGACCTCATATTGTTCGGATAGTTGGAGAGCCTTGAAAAACCAAGGGTCCTCACTTACTCCCCCGCTTCCTCTCTACTGGTGGATTTCTTCATCCTGAGTTAAGGAGAATCTTACAAGATCATTCCAAGTTGGTACTGTATACATTATGTTTTGATGTGGAATTAAATAGCTTTTATACTTTTGGAAAAAACCACTCATCTAAATTACAAAACTGAATCCACACTCCAATTTCCTTGAAAGGGATATCATCATAAGCCAAAAATATATATGAAAAAATAAATATTGTATATAAATATTGTAAAAGTTAATCTACAAATGCTAAAACTGCAATAATATTAATTTATTGTCCAATTGGATTTGTCTGTTGATTGTTTTGATTTGTTTAAGATGCGAGGACCAATTTTTTACTAGACATGGTGACTGAAAAGGAGCAGAGGAGGCAAATGCACTAAAATTCAGAATTAAACTGACCCAGGCCAAAATAAGCAAACTTAAAATCTTATTAAAAAATTATGTTAATGAATTTGGACAATAAATCAGAAATGACAGTAGTCAAGAAACACACCAGTCCAATGAAGATGCAGAACAGCTGTATGACGTCCGTGTATGCGACGCTGTACAAGCCTCCAAACAGAGTGTAGAACACAGCGATGCAAGAGCTGAAGATGACCGACGTCCGATGATCCATGTCGATAATCACACTCAACGTAGCTCCTGGAGTACAAGTTTCAAAATTAGATTTACAAAAGCTTCCTTGATAAGAAAAATGTTTGGCAATCATTTGGAAAATATAAGTTTGGGCATGAAATGTAATAAATGTATTATATGGGTTCTTTGAAACATTTTAAAATTTGCTCAGAATTTAAAGTTTTGTTCATTTATTACATTATGGATGTTGTCCAGTCTATTTATTTGTTCAAACCAAACAGAGGTTTAGTTTTACTCAACAAATCTGGCTAACATTGCGTGCTCACCTAGAGCAGCCAGGATGCCGGCTGCCCAGAAGACCTCGCCGCAGAGTGCCGGTAGAAAGAGGAGTCCTCCCATCCGAGACCCGAATGTGTCCTGCAGCGGGTCCAACATCGTCACGTAGCCCTGCTTCCTCATCTCGTTGGCAAAGAAGATGCCACCTGCAAATGGTCCAAATCATTCAACCACGGACGAAGGAAACTTTCTACAGACACATAGATCTTTTTTATAAAGAAAACATCATCAAACCCATAACCGAGCTCGAGTGCTATATCATGCGTGTTACTGCGGAGTGGAAACTCTCACCTGACTCACTCCACCCCGAAGTACCACTCTGAACTGCAAAATATGACAATAACATATTTGAAAACTGCAACCACTTTCCTGCCGCATTGGACATCTGTAGTATTTCTTTGCTCTGTGATTAAACTAAAAATGCTTAGTGGTATTGCATTTAAAATTTAAATTTAGCACTGAAGTCAGTAAACGATGTATATTTTCAATGTTTATTTTTCAAAGTGGTATACATAATTACATATATCTTCTAACAGAAAAAACAAGCTGAGTATGTTAGTCAAAAGTTAAAAAATTCTTCTTCCATTAGAGCATAACTGTAAAAAAGATACTATACTAGATAATGGATTTGCTTTTCATTTGCTAAGCTGTAAGAATGTTAAGTTTATAATTGCCAATGTAAAACAGTGATAGATTTAAAGTCAAGTGGAAAAACAGTCTGTTTGGGTTTTGAGCATATAGGTCTTATACTATATGTATTCATAAAGAGACCAACCTTTTAAGCAAAAATTTTCAATTTAAATTGGGCGTTAACTTTTTATTTAGAGGTATAAAATCTCTCTCTATTCTGGTATTTTATTACAATTCAATCCCACTTTCACTCCAGCTATGTTGAAGAACCTTGTTATATTTAAGCAGCAACAAAGGACAAGTGAGCATGAATATGTGCGCTGCAATTAACCACTCAGAAACTCAAGATTGCCACCGACATCTAATTATAACAGTCATTACTCGTTACCAAAGTTACGCTTCTGTTACTGACATTACATTCTCCTTAGATTGATAAGGACTAAGGAGGTTGTATTCACTAGGTGGATTGACAAGCAATCTTAATCAATCGGCTGTTTGAGAGTAGTTGAAGCTTCAATCAACTCTAAAAGCTTTGGTCTTGACCTCAAAAATTACTGTTACTGTACTCTATTTATTTGCATGAAAGCATTGCTTTTGAAAGACTGATTTTGGCTGCCAAAATAAAGTTATTATTGTCTTTTAAAGTTTATAAAGCAGTGACTGTACTTCTGACTCACCAAAGACAAGACTGAGGGCATATCCGAAGGGTGCCTGGCACCAGACCAACCCTTGGGTGTAAATAGCTTCTGCTGTGCCGTTGATGTAACCTCCCCCCACCCAGGTGGCTGGAACACAAACACAACGTTACAAGTTAATATTTTTGTGTAGTTGTAAGGTCGGCAATTTTTCAAAGCCATCTAGTAAGAGTCAAGTACCTTTGTTTTACAAAAGTTTGTTACATACACGTAAACATTAAACCTAGAGCCTGCTTGGAAGGAGGAGGGGTCCGGAAGGCCCTTCTCAGACACCCCCAATATTTGAAAAATATACACTAAAATAAATAATGAAAAATAAAATTATAAATTTTAAATTTACACTGTTAAGTTTACTGAACAATTTTTTTAACAATGATTACCAAGACATTGTATTTTCTCACAATATATTATCAAGCAGACATTTTCTCCAACTCCATTAAACTAATCCTCAACTGTAAAGTATCACCTGAGGAGGTTTTTAATAGTTCCTACTTTTTTCTTTAAGGTCCATACCCTTCTAATCTCGCAGAGGTGGACGTTCCTTAAAACAAAATCCTGGCTAAGCTACTGATAATTTGATCATCCCAGACCACAAAAATTACTATCAATAACAATTAACTAAAGAACTTACTGTAAATAAGAGTACTGTTATTCTATCCAGTCACCTGTCATGGTGAAGATGCCGACGAAGAGGCCGATGCTGCGTCCAGCCAACATGACTTCCTCTTCGGAGTCATTGCCGGCTTGCTTCTTGCGAGCTGCCCAGATACCCACACCCAGGATCAGCAGGTAGAACAGAGCAATGGAGATCACTCCTGATATGTTGATCATTTTCTGCAACATCAGCGTACAGTTAGGTCTATAATACTGCAAGAAGTATAAAATTAAATCAATTCTTTTATCCATGGAAACGGTCAAAACTATGAAATATTTCTGAGAAAATTGGAAAAGTTCATGACATATCTTCCAAAAGTCTTTCGAAATTCTATTCATTAGATTTTGCTAGGTTTTAAAATAATTTAAAACAACCAAAACTAAGGTAACTTCTAGCTTTACATGCATTTCAGATAATCTTTATTTTTTATATGAACAAATATTTGCACCAATTTAGATAACCTTTAATCAGTTGTCAACAACATTTATTCCACTGTCAAACTCCAAAATAAAAGCATACTCGTATTCACGAATTCATTATAAAGATTATAAGAACACATTTTATATAGTGTTACAAAGGTATATTTTCCTTGCAGAGCTATCCCGAAGGCTATGCGACGATCAGCTGACAGTCGATTAGTCATAAATCGATCGCTATTCTCTCAAAACTTGCCTTTTACTTGATTTACCTATGACACGGACTTATCAGTAGGCTTGTGTTTTATCATTTAAATTTTACCAATTCAGTTTTGTGGTTTATTTCGAAGTGATATACAATAGTTAATGTGTGTTAGCAATTTACGTAGTGCGTCGTCGATTTCGGTGAAGTATTTGGCTATCAACAGTCTATACTGGTAAGTTTGGCTGTGTTTAACTCAGTTTTACGTTTCTATTGCATTGACTTGTTACGTATTCGCAAGCTCGGTAAATTGAACAACAACAACTATATTTACGTCAATGGCAATTTGTGAATGTCTTTCGATTTGAGTAAAAGAGATTTTGGTTGAAGAGGAATAGTTTTGATTAGACCAGCAGACACCACTGTTTAAAGGTTTCGGTAACAAGTTAGGTTAGGTATAGAATGGTACGTTTTAAAGTAAGAATTTACGTCCACCTCATATAGGTAGGCGGAATCTTTGTATAGTTGTCAACCTTAAATGCCTCATTTTGTTTGAAGGACTGTGTATTCGGTCTAGAATAGTTAGCCAGTATTGACAGCCTATCAATTAAAGAAAATATTTATGATTTCATGAGTAACTTAAATACTTTACTTAACACTTCTAATACAAGTTAAATTGTCAATTGTTTGGTGCGTAGTGATACATACATAATCGAAAAGACATGAGTGTAAGTATTGACATTTAAGATAAGGAGTTATAGGGTAGCAAGTGAATGATAAACCCTCTTCGTAGCCAACTGCCAATTTTCACGTATCTTGTGCTTGACGTAGTCGGCGCTCTTTGTTTATTTTTGAAAACTTATGTTTATAATAGGCTATGGGCTGTGTTGGCTAAATCTTCAAACACTGAGAGTGAAAGCAAAGTTTAGCGAACTAAATGCCATTTTTTAAGAAGTAGTAGTGTTTATTATTCAATTAAACGCTCCGTATCTAGTAAGGGTCTGTGTAAGGTAGAAATCAACTTGTGGTCTTTGCAATTAAGTAGTCTTTAATAAACTATAAATGGTTCAATTGGTGTTATCTATCGGACTAATCTATTCGCTAATTAAGGTGTAATGTCACAAATGCCCTAAAAATACAGTAACAAACCAACATGTTAAAATGTTAAATTAGATCAAGCTGGTAGTTTTCCTGTAAATGTTCTTAATTAGATACGCAATTATATAAAGTTTGAACAAAGTCCGATAAGTGATGTGGTAGATAATAAATAATTAGTGAAAAAATCGAAATGGTAATTATCTGTTAAACAAAGCGTTTTGAAAAAAAATCACTTTGGATGATCTTTTTATTTTGACCCGATAAACCTAACCTAATCCCAAAGTTTGTAACACCCTTTTATGAACACCCTTGTATACTTAAACTAAACACACATGAAGCTTGCAAAACAAATAAATTTTTCTGTAAAATATTTTGGGTTTGTCATGTTGAAAATGTACAATAAAATGCCCAACAAAATGTCTTTGTGGAAAGGTAGAACCTAGAGAGCCTACAAATAAGTGCATGCAGTTTGGTGCACAACAGTATAAGTTTTAGCCTAAGACCTGGTTGCAGGCGTCGTAGAAATCTACACCAGTACTATAATTATTGTTTGTATACGTAATTTTTAAAATTATTTTTAATATTTAATAGTTTTAAAATTCAAATTTAATTATTATGTTTAAAATATGATGTACACTTTTGGTTAAATTAGTAGTTCAGAATAACCTTTGAAATGATTCAACTTAAAAATTAATTAATGATGACTTTACTACGGGCTTTGTGACACGGCGTATAGCCTATTAAAAACGGAAATGCATTTAAAAAAAATTAGGGATTCCGCACAAAATTGCATCATTGCAGTATTTATTAAATACTATATTCACCTGTACAGTACATAGAAAGTAAGTACCTATGCCTTAAAGGCTAACATATAGACAACATATATAGGAGAAAAGATACAGGTTCCCGTAAATAGCAAGTATAAACTGTAAATGATTATAATGTATCTAATTGAAGTGAATTTATTTAGTAGCCAGTTTTTTCCACGTAAAAGTTTGTAATATATATACAAATGCGGCTTATAAGTACACAGGTTCACAAAACAAGCTTGTTGGAGTTCCCAAAACCCGTTTAACACAACAAAACTAATGTCTTATCCAAAACTAACAGGATCATAATATAGAGTGGGTGACTAAACCCAAATACTGTATATGAGATAACAGTTTCCTTTGTAGGGATGATGGACATTAGAAGCCCTAGAAGTCGGTCAACCACGCAAGTGAAGTATCGATCTACAGCTGGCCGCCTGTGCGTCAGGTCAAAGTGAACAAAACATAAGTCTGCGAGAATTTCGCACATTATTTCACACCTTTTGAGTTTGAATATATTACATACGTTTACCATAATTCTTTAGTGAACAAGAAGAGTATATTTTTTAGGTTACTTTTCACTTGAAGAAGGGTTCAGATTCCAAGCCTCAAAACGTCGTGTTCGTCTTGTTCACAAAAAACCTATGGACATCGTTTGTAATAATATTTCGACCTCAGAAATTCTACCATCGTCAACAAAAAGTGGCGTAGATAAATATAATTAGAAAAACCGGGTTTTCCGGTCCCTTCAGGAAGAAAACTAATCCCTACGTTTCGGGGAGCTGGGAAACTCCACCCGTTCTCAAGTGCCTAACCTAAACTTAAGGAGTAGTTTTCTTCCTGAAGTGGCCGGAAAAGTCTGGGTTTCTGTTGCTGAGTGAGGTATCTTAAATAGTTTATATCGTTATAAATTGATTTAATAAACAATCTTAGACCGAAATCTTAGGCCAAATTTGGGTTATAAAACCAAGTGCCCATGGTCGTCTTCTAGTTTTGTTGTTGTTTAATCTTAAAACACTCCTGACAAACACAAAATTGTGACCAACACAGAGTTTGTGACATTATCTTGGAAGTTTTCAATCATTAGTGAACAATAAGAACACGACGTTTCGGGATCTGAAATCTGATCTCGTCTTCAGGTGATGAGTAACATGAACATAACACAAAATGTTAGAAAATGAGCTACACTAACTAACAGCATATTAATCACACCAGTCCTACACGACCAAATTATGTACGAGTATGTTTTGAGTGTGTTTTTTAACTAGATAAATAAAAGCTTTAACAACTAATCTAGAAAAAGATGCAATTTTCTAGAATTCGGTTAGGACATCATTCGTTCAGTACTCGTATTTTAAAACTTTATTTGTTTCTGTAAAAATACACACAAAACACGAGCAGTTTGGTTGTGTTGGATAGGTAGCTTAATTCCTAATGTGTTTGTGTTCGTGTTGTATTTTTGCTTCATTTCAAAAGTTGATCTGAAGACAGGATCAGATTACATAGGTATCCCAAAACGCCGTCTTCTTCTTGTTCACTCTAACGATAAATTCGTCCACAATAATATTTCAAACTCAGAAATTCTTTTTTTTGTCAACAACAAACTTCAAACAAAGAAGTGATCTACAAATTCTACAAAAAAAGGTGCGACCATATCTCCACGTTATCCTGGAGAGTAATGGTTAACATGACTTGGTCAGGGGTGAGTGGACTAAGCCATTATTCAATGCTATCAGATAGCTAATTATGATGAGGTCTAGGGTGTCGTACCATCTGTCTCCCCCTCCATCACCCCTTGCACACAGGAGGGTGTGGGGGTAGATTACTGATAAGACACAACCCCTCGCTAATAGCTACACGATTGAGACAAATCATCGCCTTCTCTACAAGGCTATCTGAGATTACTGAGTGGGAATGTATTTGCGGATTTTGTTTGATGTATTTGTCTTCGATATCAAGACCACTTTTTGGGGTTTTGACCGATTAGGTGTAATTAAAAATAGGTGTTACGAAGCATTATAATAATATTGTTTCAAAATCTTCCGAACAAAATTCAAAATCTCCAAAACACAAAATTATTTCAAAAAGAGCTTAGAACTTATCTGGTCACGAGGGTTTACAGTGTTCAGGAATTTATGGACCACTCACTTGCCATTAAGAAGTCTGTTGATTAAATGTTATTATAAAAATTAAATTTTGAATTTTGATTAATTATATTTGCTGTAGTGGCTTGTAGTTTTATTTTATTATTTATTGTATTGTTAAAAAACCAACACAAACAATTTTTGTACATTGGTGATTAAATGATTTGATTTGATTATAACGGATTAGGTTGTGGGCTCAACAACACGTGGCTAGAACCGTGCTAAAGTATTAAGTACTGCCAGTGTGAGTGAAGTTAATTCCCTTTGCAATAATTATTTGTTACTCTAATTCGTGTTATTACTGGCTTTACAAGGTTGTTCACTACGTTTACAGCCTCGCTGCGGCATTTGGCCTAATATATTATTGTTCTTTTACTGCTGGTTTAATACACATATCATAAAGGTGAATTACATTTCAAACTTCATTAAAATCGGGCCACTCGTTTTAATGAAGTCGTACTACCGGACCACGTATTCCGATCATCATAATATTTTTGTATACTAATGGGTAACAACAGTAAAAATATGTATTTTAAATTTTATTAAATCCAGTTTTTAGTGCAAACTCCTCCCCCAAAAGGACTTCCGGTATTACAATTTTTCTGAACAAGCTTGACCGATATTAAAAAAAGGAGTTAAATAAATTATATGGTTATATGGTTTAAAAAATTAAACCAAATTGTACGAAACCCGGACACAAAATGCGACCTAAAGAGAGCTCGTCAAATTAAATATGCAAAGTTTCGAAAATAAGCTTATAACGTGTTCTGGGGTCAGAATCATGGTCCTCCATTTAAGTCTTATCATTCTGACGGGGTGAGCCTTTTCCAAAAGCCTTCACCAAAACAGCCATTCAGAATGTATTTATCGAATCTCTATGTTTAAACGATTTGATACCAAACGTCAAGTACAATCTCATATTCATGCTCACATTACTCAAACTATCTAAGCAAACCAGACTCAGATTTTCAACAACAGTTTCTAATGTTAAGCACCAATTCAAAACTCACCTAAATTGCCGAGACTGTAGAATAACCCTTGAGTATACAAAGGAAGTTTGTTCAGTGGGTTTGAAGGCTTTGAGTTAGCCACCACTTCTGTTATATAATTAAAACTTCTGACCCAACAAACCATTTTCGACGAGCAAATCGAGTTTGTACTTTGTTGTCGGAAAGTTTGAGTGACATCAATTTAACATACATTTTAAAGAGTGTGCTCTATTAAGTAAAATAAGTGGTCGTATGGGCAAATTTATTATGAAAACAATTATGGCTTGAAATATATTCTATAAATGGAAACAATACATGAATGCATTTTACATGTGTGTGTTGAGGGGTTCAACACAAAAAGGATTTTAAACAATAAATTGAGTTAGAAAGAAGAGAAGAGAAGTGCTGGTCCACTTAAACTTCAAAGTAGCCAAGAAACACGTGCCAATTAGCCTTATTAAACCTCATACAGGGAACATTTCCTTTTTGCTACTAAACAAAAGCTGAAAGCTTCTTGGGTTAAATTAAACTCTTTGTTCGCTTATTTAGATTAAAGTTTAAATTTTTCTGAAAGAAAACCTGAAAATATCTTTCAAGTATATTTTCATGTGAGTTTAAATAACTTCTTCGTAATAAAATAATTGTTTTCCCTGACTGCAATTTAAAAAGGTTTACTGACATTACTTTTGATGTGCAGGGCTTTAGGAACGCTCCTCTTGACACTCTTAAACCAAATGTGCAATTGGTTTTGATAACTTGCAAACTGACCATTGGCAAATAAATCCTAGCCCGCGTTTAAAGCCGTGCGAACGAGGCGTCAGGAACATCAAGGCTATCGTTAGGGATTTTCTTTTTATTAATTTCAAAACCAGGTTTACCTTAGCAAGTTTTGAAAAGCTTTGTCCTCCGATTTTGGAGTGAGGGCAAACCCCCGAACATATCAAAGCGTACTTTGGGATTTCTAAACAGCCGTCCAAAAAATAAATTGGGCGAGGATCTTTTGTCTTTGTATTTTCCATCATTGCCTGGTATAGTAGTTTGTTTTGAATTTGATCAATCAAATTTTGTTAGAAATAAAATTGACTTTTAAACTGATCTTTGGCAATTCAAGTTTTAGATCTTCAGAGCTATACCTACAACTCACGCCTTAGTATAACAAATTATCAACAGCTACATTCAAAATACTTACGTTTTTTCAGTAGTACTTCAAGAAGAAAACCCTCACACCCCAAAAAGTCTTTAGTCAACAGCGATAGTCCATAAAAATAAACTCTGGAATTTTATAACCGAAATACACTCTCACTAAAATATATTATATTTGGTAAAAAGTCTTCATTTCTCCCCAGAAAAATATAGGATTCATATTATTTGTTAAGAAAAGCAGTCTGCGTGTAACGCTTGTAACAACGGGAGTAGATCAGCGGCCGGGTCTACAGCAGTCGCCCCATCGTAGGGAGGTCTTCTGCGAAGGACTGTTGCGGGTTTTAAACGCTAGACTGTACATGGGGAGGAGAGGGAGGCTGCGGAGTCATAGATGATCCTTAGCTGGAGCCGCTCATAGACAGTTGCCGCCAAAACCTGCAACACACAACACAGGGGTTAGACAGTCATGTGGAGGTGATAACATGGTGAACAATTGCTATCTACTAGTCTGTGGCTCCCAGTTCTGTGGTTCAGAGCCGGAATTCAGTATAGGCGATATTGGCGCGCGCCTAGGGGCCCGCACTACAGAAAGAAAATAAAATTCATAAGTGGTAAACTACCTCGTCAAACCGTTTCAAACGAGTGGGGTTCCACTACATGTTTCGGCAACTGAAGATGGGACCGTTGTCCCGAAACATGTAGTGGTACCCCACTTGTTTGAAACTGTTTGACGAGGTAATTTACCACTTATATAGTCTACGCACAGTTTCGTGGCTAAACACAATGAATTTAAATAAAATTCAAGTGATCATGAAAAGTAAAAAGCACTTTAGTAAAGTAAGGTGGATATACCGACTTATGTTGAAATAAAATTGGTGACTAATTGCTCTGGAGAAAGATTATTCTAAGCTTAAGCTTGTCTATAACCGACTCTGGACTTCTATGTCAGAAGACACGCTAAACCTTTCGGCCTAGCTTAATACAGAACATGACATTCTAAGACAAGTCATCGACGAGAACGTCATAAACACATTCACAATGGAGAAGCTTAGACGGAAACCAATCAACAAGAATGGTTGAAGTGAACATGAACTTTATAACCAGATATTTATTTTATTCATAAGTACCTAATTTTGACCTGTACGAGTCTTCCTAATTTACTTACCAATGTACACTAAAGTGTTTAAGTTATGTTTACCTTACTGGCTTATATTTACCTAAAATAGTCACGAGTTATGAACGATGAACGATATTAAATTTGTCTAATGCCTTAAATTTTTGAGACCTTATATGGGACAAAAATATTTAATAACTGACGAATCATTAGTATTTTCGGGCCTGACATAAATGATATTTAGTGAAAATTCTCTTAAAATCGCCATTTTGTAACAATTATTTTTAAATTTTCTCGGCGGAGCACTCCCGGACCCCCTTCTCTATGAAATACACTACCCTACCCCACCACACGTATAGCCTTCCGGTCTGTACAGCCTGGGTTATTTCTTAATAGTTTGTAAAGAATCGATTAGTGAGGGCGGATAAAAAAATGACGATGCAGAGAGTTGCAAGCCAACAAGAACCGCCGCTATAAACTGTTTAGACTACACCTCATAACTCATTACCACCACTCCTTTACCACATATTTGCCTTAAAATACTCTCAAGAGAGTGGTCGGCATCTCAAATAGTGATATAGTCAGTGTTACTGAGCTAAACCTTTGAATACAAGTTCAATATTAACCTTTTCTTTATGGTGGATTGGAAGCAGACTTTCAAAAAGTTATTTAATTTCCTCTTTGAAACACGTGGAAGTACAGTAGTTTCAAAGTGGCGGGTCATAATCGTAAGCAACTCAACTCTACACAAAAAAAGCGTCCTAAACGGGGGACTATGAGAGCATGTTTTAAGGAACTTTTTCTGGGGCGATCAATCCTTTTAAAGATGGAAAAAATATAGGTAAACTGTCCAGCTAGTGTTCTGGGACATTGGGACACAGTAGTGTTATCAAACGATGGAACAGTCATTCGCAGTATAGCTCATTTCATCACACGCCCATTACTTTCAAAATAATTCCTTCATTGACATTTTGAGTAAATTAACAGCCTTAAGTTTGAATAGACACCTTTATCCGAACCATTTTCAGTGTAATTTACTACCAGAGCAATTACCGACATGAAGCTTCCTAGAAACGTAATTAGTTAAATGTATTTTGGTGAACGTAAACCTGACCTCTGAACTTTGTTAGAGCTTGGCTTAATTAATTATCACATCTGGTTGTGTTTGATCTAGGTAATTAACCATTATCAAAAGTTTCAATCATCCTAGATCCGGAGGGTCGACTGGATTAAG
The DNA here is from genome assembly GCA_018831715.1 of Matsumurasca onukii. NCBI lineage: Eukaryota > Metazoa > Arthropoda > Insecta > Hemiptera > Cicadellidae > Matsumurasca > Matsumurasca onukii. The sequence goes on from CM032062.1 coordinate 64,633,218, forward strand.
CTTTGTGGGCGTTAAAAGATTACTTTGCCAACGCAAGTAATCTAATCGTAGCTAATTAGAATAATTAATATATTTCATCAATATTAGTTGTTTGACGTACATTTTACAGCTGAATATAATAAGTTTTATGTATTATTTAAAGAACCGTGATGATGTAACAGTTTAAAAGCAAAGCATTATAAATAAAACACCCACGTTACCCACGCTGTTTTTGATACATTTCTTGATGTGAGTAGTGCTTAAGTGACATCGTAGGCCTTTGCGGCTTTGATGACATTGCTATAAATTCTTTTGTAACTTCGAAAAAATTGAGGAATTCTAAATTTATTGTGTGTTTTTAAAAAAGCAACAGTTTGTCCCTTGAAATCAGGATATCTTTGGTAATCCATTTGCACTTTTGTTTTGTCGGTTTTTGATATATTTTTTTAAAGGGAAGCTCACGTCAAGGTGAAAGATGAAAATGTTTTGAAGTTTTGAAGTTGAAGTTCAACGGGATCAACTAAAGGTGATGACTAAAGCTATAACTGCTAACTAGAAATTACAGGAGATTGTGAACTGTATCATATCGTAGGCCTTTTTATAAGCAGTGGCTACAATACCTTGTGTATATGTAAGGTAAATGTAAAGTTGTCGGTAGCTTGTAATGGTTTGTTGTTCCCGATAGCAGTCACAATCTTGCACCAGGGTACCGACACGGTTTTGGTTCGGGTATAAGTTGTAGAAAGAGTTTTAGATCATTGTAATAATTTGGCACTTTGGTGTATATACACCTTGCTGGGGATTAACCACGCGGCTGAAAATAGCTGTTGGTTTTGAAGTACAAGTATTAGGTACGGTACCGTTCGTAAACTTTCATTTTATCTTATTTCCTTTGAAAAAATGAGGTATTTAAGCCGTCAGCATGGCAAGACCCAGACCCCGGAGCACGTGTTGAACATTTTTTCAGAACTTTATATACATATTTATAAATATTCATCCTCTTAACAGGTCACATTTTTGTCAAATTTCACCTGATTTAGTACAAGTTTTCTTTTTGTACAAATCTCGGTCGAGTTCGTTAGCCAGCATAAAAGAAGACTTTTCACCTAAAAAAACGGTGTTAATAACCTAAAAACAGTACATTTTGTCCGATTTTGATGACATTAAAAACCAGTATGTATTTCTTTGTTATACATCAGTATACTAAGAAATAATCAGAATCTATCAAGTTGTTTTAAAATTGGGGCAAAAAGTGATTTTTCGCTGTAGCAACGGAATGAATACATTAGTTCGATTTTATTGAAGTTTAAAACGTGATTACTGATTTCCATTCATGATATGCAGTATAACTTTTAATAACAGCAGTCCAAGGCCGAAGACTCGTAACCCCCGTGATCATACATGAGGCCAAGTTAAGAACGAGCAACAATTTTTTTAGAGTAACAAATTGCAAAGGAAATTTGATTCACACATTCCAGGGGCGCTTAAGAACTTAGCTGCGTGTCGGCCCGGTTTATCTTTGAGATCGTGGTGCAGATTTTTAGTTAACGTCCACAGGCTAAATCCCTTACACTATTATATATTTTATATCTTACGGCGTGAAAAGCTATCACAACTCTGAAATATGCTTGTGAAGTGTGGGTTTATACGTTGTTAACCCTCCCTCACAAGAAGGGCGTGGGTTCAAGGGTAAAGGACAGCTTCTGTGGGCTAGGGAAGGGGGGGCAAATTGAGGTTCAAGCCAGCACACCTGCTCTGACACTTTGATAGGTTTACCACATCCAGGTTTGTGTTTGTCTAGTTTCCAACACAACCCTGTTGAGTGCTTTCACCACACCCTGTTTATTGAAGGGTTCCAGCTTCATTATTATTAACCGATATGCTTGGAACCTGATACGAATTTCAGTGGAGTGACGTACGAGTAAGGACTTTTAAATCGGGGTTATTGTTCAAAATGGCAACATTACATTTTAAAATGGTTAGTGAAAATGTTATTGTTTTGTTATGTTGTCCACGGTTATTGTTGTCTGCATTTTAATAGGGAATTACAGTATTCAATGTTGTGTGACGCTTTCTGACAACGCTGTTTAGGAAAGCGGGCAAAGCTCATGTGCCTGTGCCGGGAATCGAACCCGCGACCTTTCACACCAGAGTCTGCAACTTTATCACTGAGCTAGGGGCGCAAGCAGCTGTTCTAGTTTGCAAAATTTGGCTGCCGGGAGTACCATTTTGAGGGAAAGTTTTGGTAAAAAAGTGACTATCTAAAAACCGTAAATTTCATCCGGTTTTGATGAAATTTAAAATAAATATATAATTTTAAGGTTACGACCGATGTACCAAAAATATAAACATACTTTAATCGTTTCAAAACTGCGGCCAAAAAGGGATTTTTCGTTAAAACAGCGTTATTACAAGTTCTATTTCAATAAAAATTAAAATACGTTTAACCTTCACGACATGTAATAAAATTTGTGATAAAAAGCACGTAAATCTGAGGTTGAAGGCCGAAGCAAGGCTGTGAGTGAAGCGAATTAAATCGAGTTACAAATTGCAATGGACATTCGATTCACTCATGCAAGCGGCGCTTTAGCGCTTAGCTGCGTGTCGGCCTGGTTTATTTATATGTGCTGTTTGAGAGCAACAATTTAGTTTGCATAGGCAGCAAGTAGGAGGATGTTAATTCCAATTAAAAATGCAGCTCAAAATATAACCAGGCTGACACCCAGGTTATGCTCCTTTATGCTATAAATGTCGTACTTATAGCATAACCTCCATTTTCTGAGGTAACATCCCTCAAAAGACCGTTTGCGATACCGATCTGGCTGGTTAACGAGATTAACCAAGATATTTTCAAACATAACGTTGTTCAAAATCTCTTGAAAACTGGACAAAAATATGTAAAGTGGTTACATACATGATTGTGTATAAAATGCTCTGCCTTTTAATGAGATGTTCGGAAACTTAAAACTGCAAACAGTTTTGTTTAACGACATTTCGTTCTTTCTGGCAATTGAAATGAGCAGCTCCATTTGCTTTGAAAATTCTCTAATAATAACAGATAATAACCGTGAAAGATAACAATCAAACTTGACAGTAACGACCTTTTGTTTCATTTTTAATCACTCATTAAAAACTGGATTTAGGGTATAAAAAGAGCAGTTTATATCATCGATTACAGTGTTTATTCCAGACACAAACCAAAAATGAAGCTAAGCCTGATTCTGCTGGTGATGGTTTATGTAGGTAAGTATGATTTTATTGAAAACATTGTTTAAAACAAATTTCACTATAAAAGGTTTTGAAAATACTTTGGACACGACTTTTTATTTGTGTTCAAAACTTAACACATATTTAAGAAAATATTTTCGTTGCGGCTATACTTTACTGTTATTGACTGAGCTATACAGGGGGTTTCAAAAATTACCGGAAATTCCTTTGAATTGTGTGTTAATATCAGTTGTACTCGTATACTTCTAAAAGCTTCCTTGAATGATATAGCTTTGCTATTGAACGGCTTAATATATTGAGGCATAATATACAGTGTATTGGAAGGTTTGGTTTTTATTTGTTCTATGTTAGACTTTAATTCCTATTGAAGCTTTCAGAATTAATGATAAAATGTATCATATGTTTTACAGATTAGTAAAAACACATATATTTATATTCATCAAGCCTAAGATTAGTTGGCCTAAACATTCTGAATCTATATACCTTTATACATTATCGGTGCTCAGATTACTAAATATTGTTCTATCTATATAAATTAGTAAACAAATAAATACAAATTAATTAATTAATTAATATTTTATTGCATATAGACATTTACAGTAAATGTATCACAACCGTTAATTGTTTATGTGCTTAACACTTTCCTTTCATTCTTACATCGAAATCCTATTCAAACATACAGATTTTACACTCACTCTTTCCCATACATTCGAATGTAGCCCACTCTAGTCCCAAGTCAGTCAGCCAATCATATGGTCTCCCAATTAAATGCCATAAACTCGTCTATATCATCAAACGCTTGAGAAATCACAATTGTTTTAAGGTGAGTTTTGAATGTCTAAGGTTCAGAGGCATTTTGAACGAATTTGGTCATCTGTTAACGAAATAAACTCCTGCCTTGGAAGGCAAACATTCGTGAACTACCGTTCTGTGTGACCCGGTTCGGTAGTTTTCCCAGCTTCTGGTTTCATAAGAGTGTACGTCTGTACCTCTTATGGTATTACTATTTGATTTGAAAAAGGCAAAATGCCTCCAAAATGTAGAGGCAAGGTAGAGTCAACAGTTTTAGGTTTTGATAAACATTATGAAAGTGTGGTAAAACATTACAAAAGACTCACAGATGTTCATAGATGTTTCAGGCGGTTTGCTAAATATAGCTGCAAATTCGAATTCTACGTTTAATTCATTTTTCTTAAAGTAGTGTCAAGTTTTGCCTTAATACATTTTGCAATGCTTATACAAAGCATACTTCTGATGACGAGTTACATGTTTAGGCAATGTATTATTCACCTTTTATCACATTGCTTGAAAATGGTGGTATGCTTGAAGGTATGGTCCGCAGTGAGTCCGATCCGTGCGGAAGGAAATGCTTCCATTACAAGAGGGAGCCAATCTGTGCGGTCGACTATGAAACCAGGAAAGGGAGAACTTTCTACAATTTTTGTCATTTGTATGAGTACAATATCTGCTTCAAAACAGGTAAGAATGTAAAAAAGCGCAAGTCCGTTAGTATGAAAGTATTTAAACCTATAAATAAGCTTACTAAAGAAATGTGAAGATAAAAGTTGTGGACCGAACCGGGACTCGAACCCGCATCTCTCTCTCGCCGAATAATTATGATGACCATTGGTCCCTAAGGCTCGTCTGTTTATGCCTTTATACTTAAAAGTATTATAGTACGTGATACCGTACTGGTGAACTTGATATCGTTCTGGTGCACGTTATATCGTACTGGTGTACGTGGTATCGTACTGGTGTACGTGATATCGTACTGGTGTACGTGATATTGTTCTGGTGCACGTGATATCGTACTGGTGTACGTGATATCGTTCTGATGCACGTGATATCGTACCGGTGTACGTGATATTGTTCTGGTGCACGTGATATCGTACTGGTGTACGTAATATCGTTCTGGTGCACGATATCGTACTGGTGTACGTGATATCGTACTTGTGTACGTGATATCGTACTGGTGTACGCATATCGTACTGGTGTACGTGATATCGTACTGTGTACGTGATATCGTTCTGGTGCACGATATCGTACTGGTGTACGTAATATCGTACTGGTGTACGTGATATTGCACTGGTGTACGTAATATCGTTCTGGTGCGTGATATCGTACTGGTGTACGTGATATCGTACTGGTGTACGTGATATCGTACTGGTGTACGTGATATCGTTCTGGTGTACGTGATATCGTACTGGTGTACGTGATATCGTTCTGATGCACGTGATATCGTACCGGTGTACGTGATATCGTTCTGGTGCACGTGATATCGTACTGGTGTACGTATCGTACTGGTGTACGTGATATCGTCTGGTGCACGTGATATCGTACCGGTGTACGTGATATCGTTCTGGTGCACGTGATATCGTACTGGTGTACGTGATATCGTACTGGTGTACGTGATATCGTACTGGTGTACGTGATATCGTACTGGTGTACGTGATATCGTACTGGTGTACGTAATATCGTTCTGGTACGTGATATCGTACTGGTATACGTAATATCGTTCTGGTGCACGTGATATCGTACTGGTGTACGTGATATCGTTCTGGTGCACGTGATATCGTACTGGTGTACGTGATATCGTTCTGGTGCACGTGATATCGTACTGGTGTACGTGGTATCGTACTGGTGTACGTGATATCGTACTGGTGTACGTAATATCGTTCTGGTGCACGTGATATCGTACTGGTGTACGTGATATTGTTCTGGTGCACGTGATATCGTACTGGTGTACGTGATATCGTTCTGGTGCACGTGATATCGTACTGGTGTACGTGATATCGTACTTGTGTACGTGATATCGTACTGGTGTACGTGGTATTGCACTGGTGTACGTAATATCGTACTTGTGAACGTGATATCGTACTGGTGAACGTTGTAGTAATGTATGAAACAAACCCACAGTTGTATGGGTGCTGCCAAACCCTTGTAGAGGCACTGTGCGAAGCGCGTCAAAGCTGATGCGAAGGTTTGGTTTTTTTGCCATTGATTGTTTGAACTAAGTCGCTTTTTTAACGTACCTGATCAGGGATTTAGGCGATATTTTTGGTCTTTTCAACCACAATTTGGCTGATTTCTCTGCGATCGGCGACAGTGCGTCGAAATATTTAGAATTGTCAAGTTAATTATTTGTCACACTGTATATTTAGAATCTTAAAGTCTAGTAACAAGATGCTGAATACGAAATAATAGAAGTGCGTTTTTATACAAATGTAAACATATGTTTAAAACAAACTTGGTTCGAGTGATCAGTATTAACATTTAGGTCACCCATTTCTGTTTCATTTTCAGCCTAATCACAACAACGCCTTGAATATATTCTGTTTTCTTGATGTTTTCAGCTTTCGAGACTGCATATGCTGGAGAATGTATTCAATTGGAACATTTGCGTTTGCCCAAGTCTTTCCGTTCGCCTTTCTTTGCAAATATAGGCTAATCATCAAAAGAAGTGTTTAAAGTCTGTCATATTTGAAATGTTAAATAAAAACATTGTTTTGGCTGTGGCTGTTTTTATTATTTTATCCAACTGTAAGAATTCTGATATAACCAACCTTACGTGCAACATCCAAAATAGTATTGGAAATTTCCGTTGAAAAACGCCGTCAGTGCGTACGGAGGAAGAGGTCAATACTAAACTATGTTTTACGTTTAAACTAATGCAATGTCTTGAAACCAAAAGTTTAAACCAAAACAGCTGATATTTTGAAATGTATAGGTAGCCTACTTACTTAGGTAAACTACTTAAATACGTACAGTAGTTTCCTTTCGAAGTTAAGAGGCGGCCGGATAGAGCCCGAGCAGCCTTTATCCGGGATACAGAATTTAGCATGGGAAAACGATGTGTTAAGTAGATTAACGTACTCAAATGGTAAAAGTGTTTAAATAGAACCACAGAGCCATTAATGCTGCTACATTACACGCAAAACATTTCTTGCCAAACAAAATATTTATTACTTTTTGCGTTATATATTTTTATGTCATATTTTAAGAAAATTGTTTATAACCGTTTTGGGAATGTTTTTAATAAAATTCTAAAGTTTGTTTTGACGTACTTTGCGTCACTCACCCCACATCCAAAACCCGTAGGGGAGGCACTCAAATCTTTTAAATACAAACCTTCTTCCTCTTGTAGCACCTCAAAAGAAAGCGAATTTTAATACGATTCAACGACGCAATGAGAATCAGGTTTAAATGCCATATTTCACATTCAATTATTTTAGTGACAAATCTTTCTTCGAAATTCTTTAAAGGAAACATCACAACCCTATAACATAACCCCATAGAGTATATTGAAGGAAAATGTGTCATGAAATATTTTTTTACGTGAAGATTTCTTGCTATATTTAAATGAGTATTGAAAAAAACGAGTAGAGATAAAAGGGGTTTCTTTGCGTCATTGAATTTGTATCAAAATTCCCTTTCTTTTAAGGTGCCATAAGGGGAGGTTTATATTGAAAAAAATTGGGGGACCTCCCTCGCGGTTTTGGGTGGTAGATGGGTGACGCAAAGTACGCAAACTTCAGGATATAATAAAAACATTTCCCAAATGGTTTTCAAACGTCTGAACCACATAGTTTAAACTTTCTACTGTATATAACCCAATCAAAGCCAACCAATTACTATCGCAATCGAAGCTTTAAGGAAAATACAATACAGAACAGTGTTTGAGCTTAATTATACATCAGAAATGCTTGTCAGTTTCAATAGATACACTGTCTGCTACGACGAAGATGTTTTCCTTTGTTGAAGAGTGTTTCAAAAGGAAATTGAGGCAAATGTCAGTACAGGACAGACGCTTGTGAAGCGTTGGCATTCAATTTACCGGCAGTAAAACTTCAAACAAGTCTTTGGTTTCGTACCTTTCAATGTTGTTCAGAATAGAAGATATTTTTTTAAAGGGAGATGATGTTAAGTTTCAAACTCCTCATTATGCAAAGCTATTATACTCTGAACTTTTCTGAACAATTTAGATAGAAAGTTTGATAGGTGGATATAACTTGAAGTGTAAAAGTTGAAAAGTTGAGGAGTTTTAAAGTTGAAGTAACAATTATATTTAATTTAACATTTTAGACATATTTTCTTTTGAAAGAGTAGGTGGAACAATGTCAACCCTTTATTGGTAGCCTCTATATTATGTGCTTGATTGAATATCTTTGACTTGTCATTTAATTCCAATGCTTTATTTAGTAAACCTGACTGAATATCACAATAATTAATTAAGTTTCAATTTTATTGAATAAATAAAATGATACGCATAACCTTCAACCACAATAGGTTTTATTCACTACAAAACTGAATTGTGCTGTTATTCAATCTGTTTTTCTCTGTATGTTTACTTTATTGGTGTCGTAGTCTCGGTGTTAACATTGATGAAGACAATTCCTTAATTTTCAAACTAAAAAGCCTTTGTGTTTTAGAGATGAGTTTTAATTTAATATGCAAGAAATTTAAACCCTTAATGCAATTACAACAGTGCAACAAAGGAAACCATGGTTAATATATGTACATATGTATCTCTATGTAGATATTGATGTTTATTATTGTCAGGTCACAATAAACAAAAACCTTCTATAACACATAGGCCTATCTCGCTTAGTTGTCCGTCTATCTGTCTGTTTGTGTTTTTCACTAAATATTTTTTATCTCCGAGGTCAATTAAGTTATATATTAAAAACTTTGCAAACTTGTTAGTATAATTAAAACCAATATTTAAAAATAAATTTGACTAATTTTCACTTCCGGTTTAAAAGTTCGGCCATATTAAAGTTTCTAAGCTTAATAACTCAAAATCACAAGTTGAAGTTTGATCCCCTAATTACTGGACACCCTGTATATGCGGTATATATCTACATATGGTACTGATGGACACTGCATCTGTGTTATTCATTCATTGTAATTAGAAACAAACGCATTATTGTATGATGTAACATTGTTTTATAAGTTTTGGATCAATAAAGATTTTCTGAAATTTAAAATGTTTCCACGAATCAAAGAGGTGACGAAAACTTAAGTAAGTGTATATGTATCAAGTGTATAACAGTATAAAATTACAATATTTTGTATTATTATATGTTTACAAGTAGCATATAAAGAACAAGGTGTTTCATAAACTTCATTATAAAAACTCATTATGACTTAAAAATAACTTTTAAATAAATAAATACCATTTTTAGAATTATATTTAACAAAGAGGTAAAACCACCCTGACCACAGACAAGCTAGGGTGGAAAGCAGGCCACTCACTACGTCAGCCCAGAGCGGTCTGCCCTCGCTCCTGATGTAAGGGTAGTGTGGGGGGGGGGGGGGTGGAAGACCCTTAACAGCACGAGTGGGTGTGTTTGTGTACGGAATGCGTCATATTTATTCTGACAAGCTCTTGCATAATGATTCTATTTAACCTTACTTTCACAAACTTCAACCTCTGTCAGCGTCAGTGATGGTAGTTTTAAAAATAGTTTTAGAAGATTGACAATAAAGCCCATCAACCTTTAAGTAATATTGGTTACTTAGAAATGAAATAGGTTACAGAGAAGTTTTTAAACTACCCTTCCTTCGTTCAGGTCCTCGGTTAATTATCGTGACTTTGTACTCTTTAATTGCTAAATATTCTAAAAACAGATTTTTTTGGATTGTTTGAAAAAGTTAAACTGCAGTATCTAAAACAAAATCGTAAGGCCAGAATTATGTATAAAATGGAAGTCAATTGGTTTGGATCTACAAGTATGAAGTATATAATTATAGACTTCGTCCACACATCCACCAGCATTTTCCCCAGATGAAAAACGAAACGTGCCAAAGGACTTTTACCATTGAAAACTGCAGTTGAAATGGAATGCGCTTTTTACGTCACATTTGAAAGTACTGCAGGACTAGAAGCTCCTGTCATGTGGAATAAGCGAGACTGCTGTGATGTAGCAATTCACCAGTTTGGCCGACAATGAACAGGAAATTCATCTGTGAAATTGAATTGTGTCTGCACACGGAATGGAATTGAATTGTCAATTCCTGGCAAGACCAATCTTTCACTGTGATAATACCGTTTTACTCGCCATTCAATTTCTCCTCAACGCCGGGGCGAAATCACCCGGTCATTTAGACATTCCAAATAACTTACGCAGACGATGTAGTGATTATTTGTTGGCACAAGTCAGTGAAGCTTGGCGTTTCTTCATTGGTTGTTGGGGTGTTGTCATGGACCTATTTATTTGCTGGCATACTAAACAAAATTTGAAAAGAAGGAAGGTTCGCTAGAACTTTAGCTAGATAAATACTCTCTCAAAGTATTAATTTTGATTTTATTTCCTAAGGCTCTTAATCGTATTGCTTAACCGGAAGAGTTGTGTTTGGGGAACTAAAACGGATCTATTTGAATGAGTTAAATTTTAGATTAGTCAAAAAATCTGTTTTAGTATTAACTTCAAATGATTTTCGAACACTTAGTAGTGAAAATTGCATAACAGAGTACAAGGAATTAGCAAGACGGTAATGACCAAAAACTTCCTTAGTCGTTTTAAAATTAAACCTAAAATTCCAAAAGATATTAACTTAACTTAAACAATTACAAAACCATTTATAGTTTGTTTTATTGAATAGGCGAAACGAATGTCATGTTTATCTTTTGTTTCATAACTCATTCTCAATAGTACAGCCCTCGGCCAGTTGCCTACAGTTACAGGTGATTTTCTGTAATGTGGTACATAATCACCACAGTTCAGAGAGTGCGTGAGATTCCACGTTAGAACACTTTCTAACAACTTTGACTCGAGGTGCTCTCTTTGTAAAAGTTGATATTTCCTAGTCTTGCTGGTCCATTTGGGTGTCAGTTTTTTGCGTCAGAACTTGTAAAACCTGTATACTTACTTGAACTGTCAAAGTTGTTTGCGAAGGACAAAAGTAAAATATGTATGTAGTCTTCTTTATTTATTGTATTTAAAAACGGAAAACCCGTTTGGTATACTGGTTGGAGTAGTGCACGAAAGAAGAACACAAACCAACACAGATGACCTATTAGAGTTCACTGAGGAACGGCGCTTGGTAATGTAAAGTCGTTATAAACTTCATAATGTGGTTGGCCGTCTCGAAAAGTTTGTATGTGCTTTTCCATTGTAAATTTCATCGTTAGCTATTCACTTTAAAACTCATAAGTTTGCATCATATTGTAAGATCAATGGTCTGTTCAATACATTATACTTGTAGACCTTTCTGAGGAACAAACTCTATAATTCTAAATTATAAATCTTCTTCTATTTTCACGTTTGTTTTTAAAAATAAAAACATCCCAATAAAACCTTTTCCTTATTATCGATTTTCTCATTTGCCTCGCCACAGAGATCAGAGATCGACAAGTCTTTGAGCAGAACGGTTTGTAGTTTTGAGCTATTCAACACCTCCCTAGTGAAATGGCAAAACTATTTACTTAAGTATATTTAAAAACAGAAATATTTTGTATATATTAAAAACCAAAACTGTCGTTCGACATAAATATAATAAACAACACTTCATACATACTGTATATACTGCTCTACTGGTCGATTGTTTGCCCGATTTTCACAACATTTACTAGTATGAAGGTTCCGTTTGCAAATCTCTAAGTTAAGTTTGTTAAACAGCAAAATCGGTTCCCAAGAAGTTACATTTTTTGGTCAGAAAAAGGAACTTCCGGTATAGTTTACACCTCGGTATAGGAGATTTGCTAGTATTGATGGTAGCACTTGTGTCTGTAACTCCGCATAAACATCGTCTCGGGTACATCATTCAAAACAATATTTTCCAAATCAACCCCAACGAATTTCGCCCCTGAAAAGACTCTTGACTCCAACCGCCTCACACGGCAGGCGAAGACGTTCACTCTGTTTGCGTGTTCTAGCCGACAAAGCCTTGGAAAGGTGAAGGATGAAACATCAAAGGCAAGAGGTCGAGGGTTGTTGCTGACGTCACAACCTGACCACCGGAGTGCGCCACCGGTCGATGGATCGATCCTACGGTCGAGAAACATCCGGCACATCTAACATCTTACAATATTCATTACATGACCGGCTTCACCTGGTAGTCGGGTAGGCAGAAACTTCATAACTTGACCTGAGGCACAGACCACTACTCTTGAGTGTGTGATGTATGGAATGTAGGGTGAGTGAGATGGTTTAATGGATGGTGAAGTGTAGTCTGGTTGCAAACTTGGGCCGATGTTCCATGGATTGGGTAAATAGCCAAGTGACCAATGGAAATGGACCAATGGCTTAACGTTACTTACCACGGAGTAAAAAGTTGTTGTAGCTCCTGGATTTTAACCCAGGCCGTTTTGGCGAAGCCCCTGAGTGGAGAGCTTGTTCTCAGATCACGATTCAATTTGTTTGCCCCTTTGGATTTAATATAACAAAAATATAGGTTGTTTACCTCCATCAGTGATTGTTCAAACTGTTCTCACAGTTAGGAAATAATTTTTACCGCTAAAACATATTAATCCTGTATTTTTTCTGATAATTAAACGTGTTCACTCTAAATCGATTTCCAAGCACAGATGTTTAAATTTCTTGAAAGAAACGTACTGTATTAAGTTGTGATTCTATCGAGTCATGTTATACAGGTTCCTAGTTACTCTTTAGTTATGTGGCTTATTAGATTTGGATTGATGAAATGATTGTCCGCCTCCATCTTAGTCTGGCTGAACAAATGTTGGTAATTTTAGTAAAAAAACACGTTGGGAACAATAAAATAATTAAAAATGCTAAAATTCATCATAAAGCACATTTGTATCACGTTTTCAGAACACCGGACAGTAATGCGATGTGTAGATAATTATATAATTATTATAATTGTAAAATACTTTATTAATGCAAATAGGATTTTAAACTTTACATATTCAGGTTTTCGCTTGATTCGGGATGTGTTTGGAAACTCCAAATTGCTTTCCGTTTTGTTGTACAACGTTTAGTTTTATACATTGGTAGAAACAAATATCTCTATTCCTCATAGAAAATTCGCTAATAACTCGTCACAAACATCAACATTTGTGTAGCAAAATCAACCAAGTCTTGACCCCAACATAGCCATACAATATTAAACCGCTTAAAAAACAGAACATAATATCTTTAATAATCCTGAAGCAACTTTAAAATGATAAATTCAAGTTGTTGTAATTAACGTTGAGAAGATTTGGGTTTCAGCTCATTAGCGGGCAGCAGTAATCTGCGAGGATTACTTGAATAGCCAATCACAGAGCAGCAATCTTGGGCTGCAATTTGCATGCTTTATGTTCTCAAGTCTTTTCCACTACAGTAACAAAGCTCATATCATGAACCGATGTAAGCCGTCTCTATAAAAGTGCTCAACAATGTTACTTCTGTCTTTTGAATAAATAAGGTTTACAGAAATCAAGGTTTAAATGATTTTTTTAGAAATGACTTTGATGAAATGTTTTTGGGTAAACTTGTGCGTTGTTAAATAAGAAATATTCCGTATATTGTAAAAGTATGAAATAGTATATTTCATCACTAGGTCCTAAAGTGACACTTTTTGACACGAGGTCAAGTTAACGTCCGAGGCGCAGCCGAGGACGTTAAATGACCGAGGGTCAAAAAGACACTTTCGGGCCGAGTGATGAACGATATCTTTTTCATGATGCAAATAATGATGAGAAATAAATGTCAATAGATGTTTTAATATTATAAACTATTAATTAAGTAAAGATTGTTTTAAGCCCAGCAGTCTTAATTATAATGTTTTGAATAAACAGCTGTTACACTGATTTACTATACGTCAGTGTTAAATATCAAAGCAATCAAAACAAACTCATTGAACCAGCTGATGCCCATGTCACAAAGTAGAAGTTGTGACAGAAAACCTTTTGACGACGTAGAAAGGAAGCATTTTTTTAGAGCACTTTTCCTGTCAGGACTTAACTCCTGTCAGGGCTATAATTATTGTTATAATATAACAAATGAAACCATTGTTACATAGTTTTGTAAGAAAATAGGAATTTTTGAGTAAAACTTTATTGTTTTGACTTTTGGTTAGTTTTTAATTTAAGTGCTAAAATACTGTCGTCAGATTGATCCTTCGTGCTTGAAAGTTCATACTTATATATTTAATTTATACTTATTTGTATGTTATTATATTTTTTGGCCAAGACTACGTCATGGAAAATTTATCTTTTATCAGTCAACAACAATAAAAAACACTCACTTTTTTACTTGTAGTCAATAGCACAGAGCACCTAGAGCCCTCAAGGTGAAAGTAGACTCGTTGAAAACAACCAATTATGACAGAGACTTTGCAGGCAAAAACAAAACATTCAATTATTGTAATGGGAGATTGCTTGTCTTGCGTTTTTGCATGCAAAGGACTCAGTCCATTCAATTAAGTAAATGCCAATCTTGTTACCCTGCTAATGCTTACTTTATATTCACAGAACTTACAAGTTGACTTCATACAATACATTCTGTTGTTAGAGTTTATAAATAAGATATTAGCTAAAATATAATTTTTGAGATCGACGTACAAGTCGCAATTTGGGGGTTTGACCCTTACGAAAAATATCCAATCTGTATTTTATTCGGTCACATTACTCGTAACAATTCATCATGTTCATCGGATTTTCATTTGATACATTTGTATTTTCAATTAAAAGGTTGAGCGCTAGGGACCATTTGCCAATTTATGAAACTGTAACAATTTTGGAAATAGAAGATAAGTGTATAAGAAATGAATCCTAGTAGTTGAATTATGCAAAAAATTCCCATCGTTAGCGAAAAAAGTTATGACGTTTTGGGATTTGCAATCTGATTCCGTCTTCAGGTGAAAAGTAACCTAAAACATAACACAGAACATAAGAAAATAAGCTAGCCTTGAGTAACTGTTTTTGCTCACTAACGATGGAAAATGTCCGCAATTATAGTTCAACTTCTAAAATCCCCATCGTCAACAACAAACTTCAAACAAAGAAGAAAAAGAATATGTCACATTTTATTGCTATGTAAATTGTTGTGTTTTATGCTTATTTTTAGTACCCCTCAACACTGGCCACTAAAATACTCAACAAAACAGCCCTTACCGGATGCAATACACGTTGGTGAAGTCCGCGTCGAAATATAAAACCTAGAAGCTCACAAGTTCGATTTGACCAATCTATTTTCCAATGTGTTTTAAAGCTGCTTCAAAATACAAATTTGGTGTTAAAACTCTACTGTACGCTTCCAAAAGCAAACACCCTTCAACAACACGGGTCGAAATCAACCCTTCCAATCCGCTCCGCCCTTTCGACACATTAATCGTGTAAACTAATACTCGAGCATAATCCGGAGCAAGTAATCAAAAGGTGTTAATATTTCAGCACTTGCATCCCCCCCGCACCCCCCGGGGCTCAACACAACCCTTAGAAATGAAAGGCCTGTGAGTCACGGTAAGCCGAGAAGATCCCCTTGGTTAATCAACTGAGGGCGCTTGCCCATCCATCGCCAAAATTTGACACCCTAACCCCCCCCCACAACCCGGGGCAACTGACCCACACTGCCACAGCCAACTTTGATCTTCCTGACCGTTAAGTAATGAAAACTGATGAAGTCAGGTGAGTGATAGCAAGAGTTATTGAATTGGGAGTTTGAAAAGAGATTCGGTGGGGTTTAAACTTGTTTTTGGCAGGTCGGTAGTGAACGCTAGCCACTACACTACGTGGATGATGATCGTCGTCTCATAAACTGATAGTAATGACGGGGTCAGACTTGAGTTTCAAATATTATTACCGACGTTTTCGATCGTTTGTCACAAAGAAGAACGGATATACGAGTATTATAGTTTGTGATTTGGGATCTGGAAACTTACTTTTTATCATCTAAAAGATGTTTATAGATAAGTTTAATATTCAGTGATGTGTTTTAGGTCAACACAAGTGTCCCTGGAAGAGTGACAGATTTCACGTGAGTACATTTTAAACATTTCAATACTAGTTTTGTGGTGTTTTAACTACCTATAAGATTATGTTTTTAACACTCTCGCCCCAAAGTTTTCGAGGCCATAATAAGAAACTTTAAAGAAATTTATTTATTAGGTACAATTATATAAAGAAAAATTCAAAGCTCCATTTTCAATAAATTTTGACCAGTTGAAAGAACGAACAGTGTGATCACTGAATGTTATATTAACAGTATAGATTTTCATTATATTTCTTTTGACTTTCTTGAAAGCATTCAATGTAAATGCGCACTTACTAAAAACAAAACGATATATTGTTGAAACCCTTTGAATTAGAAGTTAGATACTACGGAATACCCTGCTGCGGTGGAAGATGTAAGATGTTCGTAACGGACTCTCGTGGATCATTCTTCATCAGAGATACTGACTAAAACCAGAGCAATAGTTTTGAAAAAACTAGAAATAATATAATTTATGTGTTTCAAAGAGGTAGCATAGCATACAAATCCCATCCAAAATTCAAATGGTTTTCGTATTCCAAGGGATACACAGGGTGTCCGGTAGTTACGGGATAAAACTTCACCAGAAGATCTATCAAGCCGTAATAAACAAAAGAATTCCTGTTATACATAGGCCTATCTCGCTTACTTTTCCGTCTGTCTGTGTTTTTCACTAAATCATTTTTATCTCTGAGGTCAATTAAGTTATAAACTAAAAGCTTTGCACACTTGTTAGTATAATTAAAACCAATATTTAAAAATAAATTTGAATAATTTTCAATTCTAGTTTAAAAATGGCGGCCATATCAAATTTTAAAGCTTAGTAACTCAAAACTATATAATTTATGGTAAATACACAAGGAAAACAATACGTGGAACATGTTTTTATGAATATTTTAAGACCAAGTTTGTTGTGCTTCGAAATGTAAAAACGGAGTAATTAAAGTTTTCCTTATCATAAACCTGTATTTAAATTTGTTTCTCAAATGTAAATAGAGGACTGTGTTTAGGAACACTGTAATATCTCCGTTGGTATTTGTTGCAATCAATAAATTTGGCCTTAAAATGTCTATAAAAACATTTTCTACGTATTGTTAATCTTGTATATTTACCATAAAGTTTAAAACTTTTGAGCTACTAAGCTTAGTAAATGTAAACCTTTTGGTTTATAGCTTAATTGGCCTAGAAGATAAAAAACTTTAGTGAAAAACACAGACAGACAGACGGAAAACTAAGCGATATAGGCATATATGTTATAGGAAATGTTTGCTTATTATGACCTGACAAATCACCTGGTGAAGTTTGATCCTGTAATTACTGGACACCCTGTGTATATGAAACATGAACCTTCCAATGAGATTAAACGGCGAGTGGATTAATTTGCCCCTTTGTTTTAAATTAATTAACTGAGAGGTTTTTATCATGAATGTAGTGAACACACGGCGACATTAGTTACCTTAAACAGTGTTTTTCTTAATTTAAAGCCCCCATAGAAGCAGTTAAATGAACTGTACGAAGGCTTTATCTCAAACTGATAAAGATAACTCCACTGACGAAATTCTTACTTGAGTGGGTGTAAATAATGAAGAAGCAATTTTGCCGAGACCACTACGGAAAATGGGTAAGAAGGCGTTAGAGATGGGCGGAACCTAGCAATATAGTGTGAGGTAGCCAAGTAGCAGAGCAAGGGCCGAGTTATACCTTTATCGACCTCGAAATGTAGGCCAAGCCTAAACCCCTGTACCTCCTATACCTCATTTCAACCTTAGCTGGTCGGGAACTGTGTATCTGAACAGAAATGTGTTATAAAGAATGAGTTATTTAATGTGAAAAGAGAAAGGTAAAGTTTGTTGACGTCTTGTTTAACGAGACAAAGTTAGGACTACAAAGTCCTCTCTACCACTCAACCGCGACCTTTACCTAGCGTTACCGTATAGTCACGTTACGAAAGTAAGTGGTGACTACGAGGATCGAACCCGCGCCAGCGGAGTGATCTGATCCGGAGTCGCGCATGATTATAACCCGCCACGAGTCCGCTTACAAATGTATTGTTGGATAACTACTTCACGAAGAAAGATGAAACAAAATGGTTTCCACTAAGCTATACCCATAGAATTAGTTTAAGTGCCTTAAGTTCAGGGTGATGAATTTAAAACTCGCACTAAAAACTATTTAACTATTTAAAAATATTACGCCGTTTGCAAAAATTGGCCATACTTGTAAAAACTATGCACACTTACGAAACATTCTGTTAGCAGCCTGATGTTTTAATTAGTATTTTCACTAAATTGTTGGAAACATAAATGAAAAAGGTAAAGTTTGTCTAGGCTACGTTTAACGAGGCGAGGTTAGGACTACAAAGTCCTCTCTACCACTCAACCTCGACCTTTACCTAGCGTTACCATATAGTCACATTACAAAAGTAAGTGGTGACTGCGGGGATCGAACACGCGCACCCGCCCGGGATCAGCTGCGAAGTCGCGCACGATTCTAACCCGCCACGGGTCCGCTCAAAATACCGTCTAAATACCTTTGAAATAGTGTACAACTCCTGGTGTGAGTTGGAAATGGTGGATTTCCACCCGAGACTATCAATCTAGGGTACATAATATATGCGAACAGAATGCGTTTTCAGAACAGAATGACAAAAACTTGTTTTAATCTTTCTACGTAAAAAGGTTTTCTCATAATTCTTAATGTGGGCTTCTGTGTGTAAGTGGTTATACCTAATCAAATAGACAACATTAAATTGTACTATGTAAAGATTTATAGTTAATTTTCGTACATTAGTTAGTTTCTGATTATCTACAAAACTGCAAATTATGGTGAATTTCTTTGCAGTACGTTTGTGTATACAAGTATATTATGTAAGTTAACACGCTTAAGAATTGAACTAATGAGTGTTGAACGAGCATCGTACAGACATTTTCTTTAATTGTAAATTTAAAAGCTAGAAATTTAGAAAAATTGTAAAATTAAAAATATTTAAAATAGATTTCCATTGCTTAATTAGTTTAAATTTCGGTATGAAACATAATACCCAATAGTTTACCTTTTGTATAAAAGTAATTTCACGCAGCTATTCTTGAAATGATTTGATAGTTATAAATACAGATTGAAACAACAAGATTAATCGTTTTTACAGCAGAAACGAATCTATTCATCCCTGAAATTGAAAACTAATCCCCAATCACTCGCTGTTCCTCTAGACTAATGTTTCAATGAATAATCCAAACAAATACTGGCTCAAACCGGAATTATCCGGAAAGGTCAGAGTGTTCCCCCGGGATTGGGGAATGACACGAGTTCATACCTGCCTTGTTTCGCAACAATGGCTTCAACAATGAATACAACGAGGTTTCCTTTTTTGCTCTGGACCGTTATATTTTATCTCTTTGCCTTTAGCATGGGATGATGATTGTGGTGAGTTTGCTGTGTATTGGGTTAAATTAACTTTTATATGAGCGCGGATTGGAGTTTCAATTACTAATAATTACGGCTAAAGCGCCGCTTGCAAGAATGAATAGAATCTTCTTTGTACATAATTTGTTACTCTTATTCGCTCCGCTCAAAGCCTCGCTCCGGCCTTCAGCCTCAGACTTACGTATTATTTTACTGAAAGTCGTACTAAATATCTTGAAACGATACAAAATTTCAAATTTCATTGTAATAGGGGCTATTAATTTCGCTGTTATAGCAAAAAGTCACTTTGTTGGCTGCCATTTAGAAACGACTGACTTGTACTTTCATAACTGTTTTAAATTGAAAATTGAACTGTTTGTAAATTGATAGATATTGTTACAATACATAACTATTTCAAACGTCTTCAAAATCGAATGAAATTTACTGTTTTAAAATAATTGAATCCCCTTTTTTGAGAAAACTCCTCCCAAAAGGGGTTTGTGGTGATCTGATTTTCCTGGCATTTACACATTTACAGTACCAAATTTCATGAAAATCGAAAAAATGGGGCCTGTAGAGAGAGCACACGTACATACATATTTATCTCGTCTGCGCCTCGGACGTTAACTTGACCTCTTGTCTAAAAGGGCCACTTTAGGACGTAGTGATGAAATATACTATTTTCCAAAGAAATTTGTGTTTTCCAAAGGATCAGTTTGAAAGTTTTAAATGAAAGGACCATTTTTAATTTTGAAGATAGTTAAATTTGAAAACGTGAAAAAACATTTTTATTACTATTACCCTTATTTAAAAGTAGAATATTAAATATATGAAAGGAATCTGTCGTAGAAAACCTTGTTTAAAATCACTTAAAAATTATAAAACATACATAAAGTCGTAGTATAAGAGCAGAGTTTTTGGTTTGCAAAATCTTGTACAGTAAAAATAAATTGTTAACTGCGTAAACATGTTTACAACACATGCGTGGCAATCTTCATCGTTAAATTTTAAGGCTCTCACATTGAAATCTCTGAACAACATCCTCGAATCGTTCCACTCTAGCCTTATTCTCTCAGGTCAGTGAGTTCATGCTCTCCCATTCATGGGCCATAACTAAAAGGTGCGTCTACAAGTCAACGCGAAGTTCTATAAACTCTGGCCGCTCGAAAGCATATAATTTTGAACATGATCTACAGTTAATCGTCAGAATACATCGCCATTAAAAAAATGGTAAAGGTAAAGTTTGTCTTGTTTAATGAGGTGAAGTTAGGACTACAAAGTTGTCTCTACCACTCAACCTCGACCGTATAGTCACACCGTATAGTGACCTCAGCGTCACCGTATAGTCACATTACAAATTGTACGTTTTGACTGCGGGGATCGAACCCGCGTCACCGCAGTAATGAGCTCCGTAGTCGCGCGTGATACCAATCCGCCACCGATCCGCTATTTTAACTTTCGCACTGCGCACCAGCATCAAAGCAATAATAACGATATAGTGAGATCAATGAAATTAATATTGTCTAGAGCCGAAAAAGCTTTTTGAGCGGCTAGAAATTTCTGAATTAACGGAACACAAAGAGGACTTTGGAGCTCAAATGCCTTTTGTAGTTTTCAAAGTGAACTTTTTCAAAATAAAAATGAAATGAGAAAAATTGGCTTTTATCGGCTTTTAAGAATAGATCTCCCTTTCATCTGAAATTTTAAACTATACAGAACTCAAATAATAATTTTCAAAGCTCTAAAAGTACTGTATTTTCACGTAGCTAAAATGGCGAGGAAAATGTTTCTATTTTCTGATTCCTTGCTAGAAAAATTCAGATTAAAAACATTCGAAAAAAGGTTAATTAAAACTAGCCTAACACGCAGCTACGCACTAAAGCACCGCTAACGTGAGTGCAGCAAATTTTCTTTTCAATTTGTTATACTCTAACTTGCCTCTAAGTAAGTGGCTCATTTAATTTACACATTAAGCATAGAATAAATTGCTAAATTTTGATGTCTTACGTCCTGTAAATCTATTATAAAACTCCAGTATGATTAAGTTAAACAGTAGTGCAGTTTTTTGCCAAGCGAACAGCTAGCAACATTTTTTGCGAACGCTTTTTCTGGCAGTCAATTTGGTGCGTCAGTGATTACCCCAACTCTAGCCGGTGCCAAATTGAGTTTCCCTCCCCTCACCCAGGGTCACCAGACCACATTAGGGGACGTCGTTATTGCCAAAGTAACTATTGTGGGCTGGGGGAGTGATGGTGAGGGGGCTGGTAGAGATGTGATGTTTAAATTAGCGCCTGTTGTAGACAGTACTCAGAACTAGAGTATCAAATGTAATCGATGCGTTTAAGAATACAAGATGTAAAGGTTTATAGAGTAAAAATATTGCGTTAAAATTAGTTTCGGCAAACTTTCGTAAAAATAGATATATTGATTTTAGTTTAGTTTTTTTAAATCGAAATCGGTTTACCGGAAGAGCGAAATTTGATCTTGGTGAGGGGGGAGGGGACGTTTCCTCCGAAAAAATAGTTGTATACTCTAAAATCTGTATTTATGATAACGAAAATTAAATAACCACTTCGAGTTAGAGTGGTAGAGGACAAACTTTACCTTTTCCCTTTTTTAGTCATTGTATTAAAATTCAATAAATCAAGAACTGGATTTCATACCTTAGTTATTAATTTAATGCATCTAATAAGGTATTTCACAAACGATACTCACATCAACATATTTTATGTTTATGTTTACAACAGCATATTGCAAGTCACGGAACATTATTCGATGCAACTGAGTAGGCGACCACTCAGAATTCCAAGAACATAAAGAGAAAGCTCACATCAGACACGCGGTACTCTAGAAAATGACTTCCCAAAATTTGGCCCACCCATCCTGAACGTGGTCGATGGATCAGAAATCGTTTGTGGAAGGGAAAGCAGTGATCTCTGGTGGATCCTAATGACAGCAATCGCAGACGTAACCCAACAGCTGACTGGAAATTGGCGGGTAAACATTGCATAATGGAGGGAATCAGCCAGCTGATCTTGGTGATTTGTAAACAGCTGTTTTAACCTTGCCCTTGTGCTGTAAATAAAGAAGGCCATGTTTTCATGCGTGGTGTAGAATATTAATAATTAGTTTGGATTTGATTGTTTAAAATCGTATTTACCTACACGTAGCTGAGGGGGCTCAGGGTATTTCAGCAATATACCAGACAGCCGATAATGCAGTAACTGTATTAACTTAGTTTTTAGATAATTTAAATAATTTTTTGGTGAAAAGTCCCCCTCCTCAAAAAAGGAGATTACGGTGGTCCGATGTTGCCGGTTAACGAACTTGACTAAGATATTTACAAAAGGAACATTTGTACTAAATTTGGTGGAAATCGAACAAAGACTGCGATTTGTAGTAATGGTAGGTATACTTATGTATATCAATGTGAAAACATTCTCAAAACCTGGGGTCAGGATCGGTGCTCATCTCATGGTCTTGGGCTTAGATCTTACAATGCTGACAGCATGAAATCTCATTTTTCCAAAGGTAATTCGATAATAAGGTTTCTGCCTTCAACCTCACGGGTTTGGGACCGTTGGGGCAGAAACAGAGCAAGCCGTGACTTAGTCCACTCGGTGAAGTGTTGGCTCCTGGCTTCGGGAGTTTCAAATCATTTGCTTTGTTATGGCAAACCTGTTTTCTAACACGAATAAATTATTATAAAACACGTAAAACACCAAAAAGTTAGATTTGGGGAAAACTCTGGTAATTAGAATTTTAAAATTTATTTTCCAGGAATTTTTATATGGAGTGAATTTAAGTAATAAGCATTTCTGCGAAAAGCATTTTGATTTTGGTCCAACCGTAAAATAATTGTAATTGCAAAATTGTTTTCACTTGATGCGTTTTGAAATAAACTACATATATCCCTCCTAGTTTAGTTTGAATTCAACTTAAAATGATCAACTACTTTTGCGCAAATGCACGTCAAGCAACTTCACTTGACAGGTTTCTGCGATAAACTATATATTCGCCTACTTTTTCAGCAGCCTTGAGCTATGGCGCTTGGCAGGTTTCTGCACCAAACAATGTGCTACCCCATAAAGAATAATTTCCCGCTGCATTTTTGAGCTTGTTGGCGTTCGACGTGTTTCTGAAATAAACTATTTTTAGCCCGTATAATCGTATTCTCAAACGATGTTCGTTGTGACGCTTCAGCGTACGGCCTTGCGGATTTGGGGCTATTTGCTGCGCTCATGACAAGTGTGATGGTGACTCTTATGGTCATTCCCCAGCCTATGGCAAGCTCGTTGGCTAAGAAAGGAAGTTGGCTTTACCACTTTCTTTCCTTACCGCAAGGACGTGGTTAGTAATGTTTTCATTTTGTTTCGTAAAAAATAATGCTCTTTCACAATGAAAATGTCGGTGGTCGTGTAAGAAGCATAACTGCAGGAAGCTCAAACACGAAGAATTATAACGCTTGTGCTCAACATTTT
This sequence comes from Matsumurasca onukii, assembly GCA_018831715.1. Lineage (NCBI taxonomy): Eukaryota > Metazoa > Arthropoda > Insecta > Hemiptera > Cicadellidae > Matsumurasca > Matsumurasca onukii. The sequence continues at coordinate 64,657,225 of CM032062.1, forward strand.
GAACCATCATTACTCAATAAATATTAAAGATGTGATAACTTGTTAATTATACAAGTAGGTAGTTTCATTCGACAGCAAAGGATAAAATATTGATTATGTAGATAAAAAACGTAAAATTTTACTATAGTTTTAACTTTTACCACTTGTTTGTGACCCCTCCTCCCCAACGCACTCCCCCAGAAAACCCGAATTTGGCATCGTTAAGAACATAACAAAATCTTTCTAGTTTCTTCCCTGGTAGTAAGTAAACAAACATGATTGAGTGAGTAATATCCTCGTTTGAACCTTGTGCTTAAAATTTAAACTTTAGTCATAACATTACTTTATTACAACAAAAATTCAAAGTATGGTCGAACCTCTTACTTGCTTATCAGTAACTAGATTATTTATGTCTTCAAATTAACGTTCAAATTATAACATCTTTAAAATTCTCAGTGACAATACATTTAAATAGTTTCAGGCTTAGACTAAATTTTAACTTTATGTCAACTTCAAAGTTAATCAAACAGTAGGTCTACATATTTGATAGTAAAACTACTCCCACAAAAAAGATAATCGAGGAAGAGGGTTACTAGCGTTGGTAGTCTATTATACTAATTCGCATATAATCTTAGCACTTAACTGTTATATTTTAATACAATTGAATTACTAAAGAAATTTGAAGACAACATGTTTGGACCAAACTGGGACTCGAACCCGGGTCACTTACTTGCCGGGTGATTATGTTGACCATTACACTATCCGGCCCAACTATTTATGCCTTAAAATTTAGATAAATAATTAAATCTGAATGTTTATTCGAAACATTCGACTGTCAATAGCGATTTTAAATCAACAAGCTGGAAATATTACAAACATAATTTAATACAATTACAATGATATGACTAGAGTAGCCTATCAAAAGTAAGGAAATTTGCAAGATATTAATAATAGCTACGAGGTCTGTACTGTTCGAGAGCTACTAGTTATTTAAATTTCTTTATATCAAAGCAGAGGGTATATCCATTTTAATCTATTTTTGGCAAAACACCTTTTTTTAAACTTTTATTCTCATAACTTGTATCTTTGATTTTCATAAATTTAAGTTTAACAGCTTGTAAGACAATTAAATTTAAATTTGTAGTTAAATAAATTAAGTTTAGAGTCAGACGGACAAATAGGTAATAATAAATATATTGTAGCTCGTATTTAGGGTATTTATATGGTTATATAGTATCATTGCAATACAATAATAAATAAACTAGGGATTCTTGAACGTAACCTATAATAGTTATGAAACTTTTCTTTTCAATAACTAACAATCAACTTTAGAATAATATACGTTTAGTGATTATTTAGCCAATCATTACACAAATGAACATAAATTGTAAGACCTCTACCGAATTGATCGGGAAGTAATTCCCATGTCGTTGAAACTTGTCAAGACGCCATATTATCGCGTCGGAATAAATTACCCTCTAATGTCCAAAATGGCAGGAAGGTCATTCTTGCCGTGTACGAAAATAGTCGTTAATCGATCTAACCAAACACTTCTAGAAACCACCATCATGGAGGTGATATTATGCAGATGATCTTATCTTATTTCATAGGGGTTAAAATTGTAAGTGTAAAAACTCACCAGTGAGAGGACGGTACTGTTCCAAACGCCAACGGGGCCCGACCGATTCAAAATAAAACCACAAGGTATCTGGACAACTCAAAAAAGCGACGTGCCTCTCGAGCGAGCTGAGGGAGAAGACTAGAGTATTGATCAGGTAAGGGTAGTGATGTGGCGTGCGCATGCGTCGGACCTCTCGGTTGATTGGTGCCCCCTGTGCCCCAGTGCACCCCCAGACACGGGGTACTACTAAAGGTCACCTGGTTTTGTTAATGGTGACCATCTCCCTGACTACGAGAGGGCGTAGGACGCACCCGGTGGTCAGGGACGTCTTCGGTCAGGTGGGTGGCTGGAGAAGAGACCTCCGGGTGGAATTGCGAGAGAAGGGTGTTTGGTGATGACAGAGACAATCACAGGGCTGGAAACATCTGAGCTGGTTTCCTCTAATCAGCAAACGTCAAACTTTGCACTACTCTGATACTCTTCTCTTTCTCCGGGTTCAGAAATGAAGTGGGTGGATTGCACACTTCGGTTAACTGACATATATTTCAACTTTTCCGTCTCTCAGTCCCGTCACATTTTTTATAACCTTAAACAAATAAATTATTATACAACAATAAACCGTTCCAGAATAGTTAGAGATTGTAGTTCATAATTCTAGTCTAACTATGTAATTCCTCCTAAACCTCGTAATTAGGTACTCGTATTTAGGTATTTGGCAACTGGTTTTGCGCAAGTCTTCTAAGGCACAATTCAAATAGTTGTTAAGTTGACAATATAAATTTCCATCGACCTTACGTCCAACCTTCATTGACTTGATATCGTTTATTAAATTATTGGAATTATTTTCCAACGATACGATCTCATTTGACACGTAGCTGTTTCTCGCCAAACACCTTGTCGAGGATATCGCGAGGCCAAGATGGCCGCCTCATTAATTAACTCGTTCGGTTCATATCTCAACCAACAATAAGAAATCGAATCTTTGAACGAAGAAATTCAACCGTTCAATGTAGACAATCGGGGTTACTTTTAAGTTAAACTTCGACCAAAACGTAAACTGTCAAAAATAATGTGAGTTTTCAACCAAAGTAGGAATTTCAGTAATTAGAGATGGTAATGCAATTTTCACGTAGGCTTTTCAACTGGGATAGTTAGAGTCCAACTTTTAAACTTAGCCGACGCGAAGCCACAAGCGCTACCGTGAATGCTAGTCAATGTCCTACAACGGGGTTAAAGTTACATCAAAAGTACCCCTTTTGACCTCTTTTTAGACCCTTATGACCACTGTATACAAGTCTTATTTTTATCCAATTCCCTAGAAATTTAGTAAAATGTCCCTTTTGTAATTATCTAGGTTGAGTTTGTTGACCAGCAAAAGCGGTCCACCAGAAGTGCTCTTTATATGGGGTCTCCCCTTAAAAATGGGAGTTTATGCTACAGTTAAAAGCTGTGTTTTTGTTCCGATTTAGATTAAACTTGGTATAATTATGCGTTTATGACATCTTAACCAACATGGGTACAAAAATTAAAAAATACGTTCAGCCAGACAAACATGGCGGCTGCAAATGGTCGAAAACAGACGAAAACACTGGTTAACAATAGGATAATTGTACGTTACTTCTGCTCTAAGGCTTACACAGTACCGCTGCTAACACCAACCTCTCTACTAGGTAGGTACAATAGATCACTAAGCTGCAGGTCTCAGGCGTGATATACCACGGAATTGCGTGCTTTCCGAGTCACGGTGCGTGAGATAGGAGTTGCGTGCCGCGAGCCGCATCCGGGCTCATGCCCTGGTTCCAACTTTGATTAACATTTCGCACTTTCAGCAGTTTGATAGATGATTGGTTAATCAGAGTTTGCTTGACGTTTTTAGGATTGTGCACTAAAATAAATGTTAATTCTGCGAGCACTTCAAGTTGTCAACATCACAGTAGAGAGTCAGGGTACAAGTGGCGCGGACTAGCGGGATAGTTTTGTTCGACTGGCAGTCGCACCACGTTAAAGGTCCGCCTCGATGGCGCGACGACGCCCGATGTAAGGTCCTGCGAGAGGCTAAAATATGTCGACACCTTAAACTATAAACATATAATTCGATGTACATTTGTAGCGGTCTCAAAACAACGGACCTAACCTAACCATATTAACACAATAAACGTACAAACGTTTAACAATTTCTATGTTAATGTAATAACACCGGAATAATGAATGTTCAACCTTAAACTACTGGAGAAAAGTAAGTGTGCTTTTCTTGATATTTCATCGACCAAGCCTGCAATCTGGAGTTAAAATCACAAACATTTCAACGTTTCTTATGTCAAAAGGCAAAAATAGTAACTTTTACAAAACACAAAATGTACACAATTTTACATCTCTCAGTCCCGTCACATTTTTTTATAACCTTAAACAAATAAATTATTATACAACAATGAACCGTTCCAGAATAGTTAGAGATTGTAGTTCATAATTCTAGTCTAACTATGTAATTCCTCCTAAACCTCGTAATTAGGTACTCGTATTTAGGTATTTGGCAACTGGTTTTGCGCAAGTCTTCTAAGGCACAATTCAAATAGTTGTTAAGTTGACAATATAAATTTCCATCGACCTTACGTCCAACCTTCATTGACTTGATATCGTTTATTAAATTATTGGAATTATTTTCCAACGATACGATCTCATTTGACACGTAGCTGTTTCTCGCCAAACACCTTGTCGAGGATATGCGAGCCAAGATGGCCTCATTAATTAACTCGTTCGGTTCATATCTCAACCAACAATAAGAAATCGAATCTTTGAACGAAGAAATTCAACCGTTCAATGTAGACAATCGGGGTTACTTTTTAAGTTAAACTTCGACCAAAACGTAAACTGTCAAAATAATGTGAGTTTTCAACCAAAGTAGGAATTTCAGTAATTAGAGATGGTAATGCAATTTTCACGTAGGTTTTCAACTGGGATAGTTAGAGTCCAACTTTTAAACTTAGCCGACGCGAAGCCACAAGCGCTACCGTGAATGCTATGTACAACGGGTTAAAGTTACATCAAAAGTACCCTTTGACCTCTTTTAGACCCTTATGACCACTGTATACAAGTCTTATTTTATCCAATTCTAGAAATTTAGTAAAATGTCCCTTTGTAATTATCTAGGTTGAGTTTGTTGACCAGCAAAAGCGGTCCACCAGAAGTGCTTTTATGGGGTCTCCCCTTAAAAATGGGAGTTTATGCTACAGTTAAAAGCTGTGTTTTGTTCCGATTTAGATTAAACTTGGTATAATTATGCGTTTATGACATCTTAACCAACATGGGTACAAAAAATTAAAAAATACGTTCAGCCAGACAAACATGGCGGCTGCAAATGGTCGAAAACAGACGAAACACTGGTTAACAATAGGATAATTGTACGTTACTTCTGCTCTAAGGCTTACACAAAATTGCTAACACCAACCTCTCTACTAGGTGGTAGGGCAATAGATCACTAAGCTGCAGGTCTCAGGCGTGATATACCACGGAATTGCGTGCTTCCGAGTCACGGTGCGTGAGATAGAGTTGCGTGCCGCGAGCCGCATCCGCTCATGCCCTGGTTCCAACTTTGATTAACATTTCGCACTTTCAGCAGTTTGATAGATGATTGGTTAATCAGAGTTTGCTTGACGTTTTGAGATTGTGCATTCAAAAAATAAATGTTAATTCTGCGAGCAGCAAGTTGTCAACATCACAGAGAGTCAGGGTACAAGTCGCGGACTAGCGGGATAGTTTTGTTCGACTGGCAGTCGCACCACGTTAAAGGTCCGCTCGATGGCGCGACGACAAACCTGGTCCTGCGAGAGGCTAAAATATGTCGACCTTAAACTATAAACATATAATCGATGTACATTTGTAGCGGTCTCAAAACAACGGACCTAATCCCAACCATATTAACACAATATGAATATGTCTTACTTTTCCACACTTTATAGAATTTGCAATGTATGCTCAACTTGTGCATAGTTACTAGGTTACGTGTGCAGTTCAACAGCTGTTCAAAATTACTGAAACAATTTTACTAAGAATCTAATACCTTGGAATGTACTGTTAGATTAACAATAATCCAAATACAGAGTAACGAGGGGGTTTTAAGCACACACCTTTGACCTTGAAGAGAGTTACTGTTATCTCCTGTCTTGTGATAAACCCACTCAAACAGAGATAATTTAAAACATCTAAAACGTCCCAGGACGTCTCAAGATAGCCAATCCAACTGACTTTTATGCAGCCATTTTACCCATCTCTACAGACTGAGACGCCATCTTGTCTCATGAATATAGGTTCCATCACCATTAGACAGGACATTAGCCATTACATGCACCATTAGGTACACATAACGCTGCTAGTGTCGTATCAACGGCAAAATCATGTACTATTTCACTGTCAGGGTGAATTGTTTTGTAGCTATTTTGTCGATATACATAGGGAATTGTTTGAAATGTAAGTTTTGATTTGTGGAATAAATTCAAAAGGAACTTTTAAACACTTTAGTTGTGAACGCTTCTAATAAACAAACTTGTTTGAAGTTATATTTGTTTTTTTTATTTTCACCTTTCTGCGGTTTATAAAAAGGCAGTCTTAATTTACTATACTAGCTCCAAATAAGTAGTAAGGTAATAAAGTTCTATGTCTTAATAAAGAGGAGTTATTATTCATCATTAGCTATAACTTATCGGAATATCACAAAAGCAAATGCCCTCTGAATATTTTCTATTCATAATTAAATGAAATAAAGAAATGCTTTGTTTTATTCATACACAGATGATACTATTTAGAAATGGACACTTAACATACAAGCTTATTATACAGGGTGAGTTTTAAATGTCCCCTTCCCCACCTTAACTTTTGAAAAAGGAAAACCTTTTCAAATCCTTAGAGAATGTTGTTATAGGATTCCGAAGATTGTTTTGACGTACTTTGCGTAATCTACCCCTACCTAGAAGGCGGGAGTAGGGCCCCCCAAAGTTTTTGGATGCAAACCCTCCTATTTGTGGCACTTCAGAATCAAGGTAATTTTAATACAAATTCAACGACGCAAAGAAAAGTTTTCTATCTCTTTTTGTAGCTTTTTGTAATATATATATATTTAAAGATTTCAAGAAATCAGCTATAAAATGCCCCATTTCACATACAATTCTTTTAATGACAAATTTTTCTTGGACATCTTTTAAGGGAAACATCACAACCCTATAACATTATCTAGTATAATATATTGAAGAAACATTTTTCATAAAAATTGTGTTGTGTAACCAGTAGCATTACCTGGTTTCTTGTAATCTTTAAACGGGTATTACAAATAAACGAGTAAAAATAAAATACTTTTCTTTGCTTTCTGTGAGTTTGTATTTCAATTCCCTTTCTTTTGAGGTGCTACTAAGGGGGGTTTGTATTTGAAAACTATGGGGAGGCCCTCCCCACCGGTTTTTGGGTGAAGGCTGGGTGACGCAAAGTACGTCAAAACAAACTTCAGAATCCTATAAAAACATTCCCCAAAGGGTTTTATAAAGTTTTCCTTTTTCAAAAGTTAAGGTTGAGGGGACATTTAAAACTCATCCTGTATAGTTGGTCTGAGAAAACAAAACATAAACAACCTTCGTGTTAAAACCGCTATATGCAGCACATAATCGAATTCGTAGGTTGGTGCTTATGAAATCTCGTCTATCAGGAAGGAAGCAACAACACGGTTGGGCTGAGTACGGTGCCTTGAGGAACACCGGGATATCGCGTTTTCTGATTGGCTGGTTTTGCTATCACTGCAGCCTCCCACTCCGGCCTGAGGCGACGCTGAACTCTCTACATAAATAACCGAGTTATCCCTTATGTGTTGGTAGCTTCTGCTGGCTATAAAGCCTGCCAACTGATTTTTATATAAACAATATAAGTTACACCTAAACCCTTTTTGAATTCTGTATTAATGTTAGAAGTTAGTAAAATCCAGGGTTGAAAGTAAGTTCAAATATTTAATGACAGCTTTGAATGTAAGTTTTACCTATAATAGAATTTTATTTAGATACCTAGAAGTGTTTTATTAAATATTGTGCCATTGTGAAAACCAGTAGTATACTAAAAATATAAACAAACCTACTTCTGGTTCTCCAAATTTATTCCTAGTAACATCTTGTTTAATAAGTAGCAAAGTTATAGCCTACCGTTCGGAAACGGTGGAATCTATAAATAAATATTGGCCAACGTGTATAAGTTAGAACTATAATCAATACTTTAAATCAGGAAATATTTTAATTGTGTGACTCAATACAGTTGAGCATAAAAAAGGATTTTTAAAAGAAATAAGAATTTTATCAGCTGCATGAGTTAAACATTAAAGTTCATCATACTGTAACTTATCCATTCTTAAGCTTTCTAATATGGGCAGTATTTCTTCTATAGGTATTTTCACAATGTCTGTACTAAGTACGATCTTGGTTTTTACATATTGTTCTAGCACATCTCTCCCTCCACAAAGAACTGTTCTACTAAACAAACTGCTCACACACTAGAAGTCAACAAAACTGAAGCGGTTTGAATTCCCACGATCATAAACTCTGGTTAAGGCTGCAGCATTACATAATTGACGGAACAACTTAACGCCAATTAAGGTGAAAGTTGGCTCAATATTATCGGGGTTCGAGTGCGCGAAGTTAAGCAAATAGTGTACTTGACTAGCGAAGATACGAGAAGCATGTTCCGTATCCACTTTCTCTTCAAATAAGGTTCGGCCAGCTTACATTGAGACCATCTGCATACGTTAGGTCTTAGTAGAAACATCGTTACATTTAGAGCAAAGGGCTTTCGCATTTGAATAAATAGGAATATTCTAGCCTTTGGGATTAAATCTGTGGTAGTAATCCAACTGGGTTTATAGGAAACAAAATCGTATTGATAAAGTTCAGTGTTTTAAGTGAAACTACTTGGGATTTTATCATCACAAAATTATAAGTGTAATGTAAAATAAGAATTGCAACTGAATACAAGGTTTAGCTCAAATAAAATTAAATAAAATCTAAAACTGGTATTTTAAATGGAAACTCAATTACCACAAAGATACATAACCATAAGGCCCCAAGGAAGTCACTCCTTACGTATATAATAGATTTAATTTTCAAACTTAACAGTTGTCTAATGCTTTAATACTATCACTGAGATTATTTCATAACCATCAAGAAGTTTACATTGAGAGACTTTTCGCACTAATTGGTTTTATGTAAGGAAATTGATTTGACAAATCATCCAAATGTTCTCCATGGCGTTTGTGACGCATTTATTGTTGTTATAAGTTTGAAACGTTCATACAACTATGCTGGAGCTTTTGACACAAAGAGGGATTGGGTGTAAAAAAGTGTTGTGTATTATTCTGAGTTCTTTTAACTTTAAGAATCACTAAAGACCTTGAGACGCAGTAAAATGAAAACTGGAAGATGCCCGGCTTTCTAGATTTTTACTTAGATGTAAAATTGGTTTTGTTAAATTTTGCAACACATTCGAATGTACAGCAATACATTATTATTGTCTTAATAGCGTTAATTAAATATAAATATAATTCAATAGTTTGAAGAACGTTGTAGTATTTTTGAGAGCTTGACACTCATGCCATTAGTGATCATAGTGATTTAGAACAACAGCTGTTTTAAAAGCACTTTTAACGTTCAGTATGAAGCAAATTAAAATCTTTCACTACTATTTACACTATTCAAAGTGAGTGCTTTGTCAATTAATTGATGGATGGAAAATTGCAAACATACACATATTATCACACAAGTAGTAAGATCTTCTTGTGAAGATATTGGCTACAGTTGGAAACACTTTAAATTATCCTCCTGTTTTAAATTTCTATACGAAACAAATAGAATTACGATACAAATATATGAATTGGCAACACGTGCTTTGAAAATCAAGACTGACACTAAAATGAACAAGTGCTCATTTCTTGTTTACATAATAAAATGAGCATTTCAGAGATGTAAGCTGTAACCACAAAACAGCTAATTCACGTTTCAATATTACCACCAATTTCCGCCATGACTTGGACATTGCATAACGGGTCAAATCAAACCTTTCTGTGAGCAGTTTTGAAAAGATTTTCATTAGACAATAGAACTATTTAAATGAAGATGTGAAAAGACAGCTGATAGTCCACTTTAAAACTTGTACGTTTATCGTAGAATATCTTGTTAAGAAATCAGTAATACGAATGAACTATTTACCTCACACGTCTGTGTTTTGTGTATTGACCAATCATGAACAAATAGGCATATAAAAAGTGCAAAGTAATATAAAAATCACATTTAATTACAAAATTATATAAAACAAAACACTACGTACATATCACTAAAGAAACTAAATTATCTACAAAAGTCTTACATTGATAAGTACAAAAATGTATTTACAATAGGACATACTTGTGAGTCATATCTTACGTCATTGGCTAGTTGTTTGGATTTGGCATTCAGAAATGGCTTTTTCGTGTTCAGCCAACACTAAATCATACGAATATTGCTCGGTTGTTACTTAAGAGAGGTTACTTAGTATACGTATCCACCGTCTGCGGAGTATTGCTGTCCACCTCCGTTCGTCGAAGGAGCTCCGTATGAACTGGAGGGTGCTGATCCTGAGGATGATCCACTACTTCCCCCACTCCAACTAGAACCTCCTCCGTTAGAGGGGGCACCGTAGGATGATGAGGGGGCGGCAGGAGCTCCGTAGGAAGAAGATGGAGCTGGCGCTCCACCGCCTCCATTACTTCCGCTCCAACTGGATCCTCCGCCGTTTGAAGGCGCTCCATAACTCGATGAAGGGGCAGCTGGTGCTCCATAGGAACTTGAAGGCCTCCCTCCGTTACCACCGTTTCCACCAGCACTCCAACTTGATCCACCCCCATTACCTCCGGCGCTCCAGCTTGATCCCCCTCCGTTGGAAGGTGCTCCGTAAGAAGATGATGGCGCTGCTGGAGCAGGGGCTCCATATGACGAGGAAGGTCTGCCTCCTCCATTTCCACCTCCTGCGTTCCAGCTGGCACCACCTCCATTGGAAGGCGCTCCGTAAGATGACGATGGTGCCGAAGGAGCAGGTGCTCCGTAGGAGCTTGAAGGTCTTCCGCCATTTCCTCCATTTCCACCTGCATTCCAACTAGCCCCACCGCCGTTAGAAGGTGCTCCGTAGGATGTTGAGGGTGCTGCAGGTGCTGGTGCTCCATAAGAGCTTGAAGGTCTACCACCGCCGTTACCTCCTCCGTTTCCTGCCCATGAGCCACCTCCATTTGATGGAGCTCCATATGAAGTGGAAGGTCTTGAAGCTCCACCTCCACCGTTTCCACCCCAGCTTGCACCGCCTCCTCCACTGGATGGAGCTCCGTAGCTTGAAGAGGGAGCTGCAGGAGCCCCATAACTACTGGAAGGGGCTCCACCAGCTGAACCACCACCTGAGCTCCAGCTAGATCCACCTCCATTTGCTGGGGCACCGTATGACGAAGAAGGAACCGAAGGCCTGGAAGCACCACCATTTCCACCACTCCAACTAGCTCCACCACCGTTTGAGGGAGCACCATAAGAGGTTGAAGGCCTGCTTGCTCCTCCATTAGATGGAGTTCCGTAGCTAGTAGAGGGAATGCCAAAGCTGACTGATTGCACTATAGATGAAGTTGTGACTGAGCCTCCTGAAGAAGGTGCGCCGTAAGATGAAGATGGCCTTGAGGGTGCACCATAAGAAGATGATGGGCGTGAGGCGCCGTTCCCACCTCCGTTGCTCCAGCTGCCTCCATTGCCACCACCATTGGAAGGTGCTCCATAGGACGAAGAAGGAGCGCCACCACTAAATCCGCCGCCATTTCCACCACTGGATGGGGCTCCATAGGAAGTTGAAGGAGCTCCTCCTCCAAAGCTAGAACCTCCACTACTCCAGCTAGCTTGAGTGATTCCTCCGCTTCCACCTGAAGATGGGGCGCCATAAGAAGATGAAGGGGTTTGAGCAGGTGCTCCATAGCTGCTAGAAGGAGCACCACCACCAAATCCACCACCATTTCCACCTCCAACAGAAGGTGCACCGTATGAAGAAGAAGGCTGTTGAGGTGCTCCATAACTTCCTGAAGGTGCAGAAGGCCCTCCTCCGAGTGTACTGTATCCTCCACCTCCTCCTCCGTTGGATGGAGCACCATAAGAAGATGATGGGGTTTGAGCTGGGGCACCATAGCTGCTTGAAGGTGCTGAGCTTCCCGAACCACCACTACTCCAACTGGCCTGAGTTAATCCTGCACTTCCTGCTGATGGAGCTCCATATGACGATGATGGGGCCGCTGGTGCTCCTCCTTGCGAGCTGAATCCTCCGTTACCACCTGAAGAGGGAGCTCCGTAAGAAGACGAGGGGGTCTGAGCCGGAGCACCATAGCTACTGGAAGGAGCACCACCAAATCCACCACCGTTACCCCTCCAACAGAAGGAGCACCATAAGAGGAAGATGGTGCACCACCACCGCTTGAAGGAGCTCCATAAGAAGAAGATGGGACACTTGGGGCAGAATTTCCGTTCGGGGCGCCATAGGCGGATGATGGAATAGTAGCGTATCCTCCGTTTCCACCTGATGGTGGGCCGTAGGAAGTGGAAGGAGATCCTCCAGATCCTCCGCTACTCCAGCTGGCACCAGTTGCTCCACCGAAACCACCACCATTTCCACCACTGGACGGTGCTCCGTAGGAGGAGGAAGGTTGTTGAGGTGCTCCGTAGGAAGAAGAAGGTTGTTGAGGTGCTCCTCCAAATCCTCCGCTAGAGGGCGCTCCGTATTGTGAGGATGGTTGCTGAGGAGCTCCGTATGATGATGATGGTGCAGGTGCAGCAGCTCCGCCTTGTGAGTAGCCTCCATTACCACCTCCGTTAGAGGGGGCTCCATACGATGAAGATGGAGTTTGAGGAGCTCCGTAAGATTGAGAAGGTGCTTGTGGTGCTCCGTATGACTGAGAAGGGGCGCCTCCACTTGGTGCTCCGTATGATGATGAAGGAGCTCCACCGTTGCCACCTCCAAATCCTCCACCACCGCCGCCACCGCCGCCTCCACCTCCAAATCCACCGGAGGGCGCTCCGTACGAGTTGGAAGGTACGGGAGCCGGGCCAGCGGGCACTCCGTAGCTCGTGGATGGAGGCGCAGCCGCTGGTCCTCTGGGGTATCCACCACTACCTCCTCCACCGCCGCCGCCGCCACCACCGGGGTATCCTCCTCCTATCAGGGGAGCTGAAACAAAGGAATTGTATTATTCAACTGGCAACTCCAAAGTAGCATAACCTATAAGTATAATCATCTGAGATCTAGCATAACCAAACGCGCTTTTTCGTATAATTTTTTATAATACAGTATCTGGTTTTAACGAGCTTCGTACTATAAAAAATAAAGACGCCTTCCATATTTATATATCTTAATGGATTTCGTTAAGTGCAGAACAACTACAATACAAAGCTACAAAGCTTTATTGCGGAAATTTACAATCAGCTGCAACCAGTTCCAATCACATACTCAAAGTAATGCCACTTCAACAAAACCAGACCAGCATGATTTCACCAAACGCGAACCATACACGTCATACGACTCCCATAGATCACAAGAATGAGTCATCACTGAGCATTGTTATCAGTGTTATCACTCAATCAGCACCCGCAACTGGTTCATTGTATGTGTGTGTACGTGCGTGAGGTTTCACTCTCAATCCTCCTTTCTTCATTAGATACAACACTAGAAAGCCGAACCAATGTGGCGACTCATCTTGTTCCTTGATTGCCTTCGTCGTAAGCTGGGTGGTAAGGTTCGTTTAGAGTGTCGTTGGCAATATTACTTTGTATATTGCGTTCTTATGGTCACTGAAATATACAATTGTTTAAAACAGGTGAAATCTAGCTCAATTATAGGAATTTATGTTGTTCAAGGATCAACTTAGCATGATCAAATTAAGTAACATGTAAACGGATTTCTTCAGGTATTTCGTTTTTAGCATCTTGGCCAAATTATGTTCTGTTCTAATTCAAACTCTCCGAACTACTTATTTTAGTATTTTCTCCCACTCATTTACGGAAGAAGATTATGGATAGGATGTTGGAATGCTCAATTCGGACGACTGTTAAGATTACAAAAAAACCATCATAATAGTTTAAAACGCGGTTTAGGGAGTCGTTTCGAGATATTGTCAGAAATAGAAGTTTGCTGACACTGTCGTTGAATTGTAGAAGTAATTCAATGTTGTCAAAGAAATAAGACTTGTTTGCAATCTAAAATACTTACAGTACAAGATATAGATTGTGGTAAAGCTACAGACTTTAAGGACGCTAACTCTGTTTGTTATAGACCAGATGGTAAATTTAAAGGCGTAAAACCTACGAACAACCAACAATGTGAGGGAATCGGTCTATAAACAAAACCCTTATCCAGGAACTTTCTTGAACTTTACTGTTCTGGAATATTTTCAAGGAAAATTCCATAAATAAGGCACAGTTTACAACTTCTAAATTAGAGAAAAGGAAGTAAACAAACAAGGAAACATAATTTTGCAGGAAGTGACAATATAGCCGGGAAAGTTTGGGTGTTTGTGGTCATTAAAATGAAATGCCAAATGTCAGCTACCCGATTATCATTAACAATACTTTTATGATCACGTCCCAACAGTGGAAGACGAAGAAGTGTTAATGGTCTTAGACACGACAAGCTACGTACTTTCTCTGCTGTATTCGTGCTGTATGCTTATCACGTTTATGCTTATGTTTTCATGAGATCCGTCATGGCAGTTTTGTGTGCGGACTATTGAGTTAAAGGATCTCGATTTCTTTTGAGACGTCAGAAATGTAAACACAGCAAATGCGTTTTCAGAAACAAAGTTCAATCAATGAGATTATTTAAATCATGTCACCTTATTATTTTTCTTAGTTGCATATTGCATAATAACCATGCTCAAAACGGATTTTCCGTCAGTAAGTAAATAAATAAAAAGAACAGCACGAGAGCGCCAAATACGTAACATAAAGGGAAATAAAACCACGACTTTAAGACATGGAAACACAAGCAATTAGAACATAATTTATAGTTTGCGTCTAGAGTGCAACGTAATAAAAACCAACCAGGAGAGATATGACAACATTAACAAGGGAAAACACGGAACCAGAAATTAAACTGGGAATACAACGGAACCAATTTCCAGAGTTACATTTTACGAATCAATCTAGCTGTATATTCTCTGGTCTGGATAATCTATGGACAAGAAACACCACTGCTACTGGTAGTATTTAAGGATCAAATTCTACATAATTGTAGAAATATATAAACACAAATCGCCAGAACATGATTATAGTCGCAAACGAATACTGCAAGCCATTGACGTACAATGATGATACCAGGAGCAATCCCAGGTTCAGGCCAGCAGCTCCTGATTGACAGGAGGCCAGAAGCGAGTAGAAGATAGTGATCAGGAGCAGCAGAGGTGAGAAGAGTGAGGACTTGTAATTTAGGCGAGAAAGTGTTGATGAGAACCGGTATTTCGGCAGCCCGAGGCTACCGTGGCGCCTACCATGGAGTGATGGGAGCTTCGCTTGCTGGACTTCCTCAGGAAGTTGCTCGGGAAGAAACTAATACACATGCATGTAAAAGGTACAGTTCGTCTTGTTTACTGAGGCTAATATAGTCTCGACTTTTACCTAAACTCGGTGTTCACTCTTGTTTGGTAGCATGGAAAACCCATGTACCATGCTATTTAAAGGAAGTTGGGACGGGACTACCCACCAAAAGGTTTCGGCTTAATTCCACTTCTTTTATCAAAACCATCTTGTAGTTTCTTTATATTTTAATATCTTAAAATTCTTTACTTTTACTATTCCAAAATTGAAAAACAGAATGCCAAGTTTTTCAAGGTAAAAAACGGGCAGCTGCGTTCGATTAAAAAGCAAAAGTAGACGGAAACAAATCGTTGAATTGTGTGATAAACTGGAGACTTAAATCATTTGGATACTTCACTGAAGTTAAAATACTACTTCACATTTTCCCTGTACGGTTTTATGCAAGTTTGCTGCATAAACATTTAACATACTCATTCCTCCGAGCGTCATGTTTTCCCGTTAGTTCAACAAAGTTCACATCTCTGGTGTTAACATATTTTTCAACCTTTTAATGTGAAGCAATTGCAAAACAACCTTGTAGGGCAACAACTAAAGTGACCTTTGCACAATTTCACTATTTAAAGGTCACATTTAGAGCTTTGTATAAGATAAAATAGAGAACGCAAAGAATAAGTTGTATTAGTTCTGACTGAAACAGAATTGTACTTTTAAAATCTGTATCAATTTAAGAACCATAACCATTTTGGATTGGCTAGTAGCTTTGTATTGGTTGATCCAGCATTCATTTGAATATTAACTAACGTATTACCCGCTAGTTTGGAACTATATAAAATTTAACAAGAAATTTAACCCAGAACAAATATAACACTAGATTAAATAGTGAGAACCAAAAGAATGCAAGATAATTTTGACTAATCGAAATACCTAATGGGAAGTATTCTTAAGTTATAACTAAAGTAGGCTCTGGCAAGATTCTCAATTACGAGTATATTGAAATTTTCACAGTAACACCTTTCTTTAAACTTTTAACACTCAATAAACGACAAGTATCATTGTACAAACTTGTACTAAAATCTACTTCCATGTAAGAAATTATCACAAGACAAGATGTTGAGCTTATAATCACCTAATCAGTTATGGTTGTTAATATTTATGTGAATTGTTTACGCTCATCCAGTTACATATTCTGATCAAGCGATTGCTAAACTTTCACTTTAGTTTGAATGAGTAGTGGGATGTATATCGTTGATTACTAGCCGGTCGTGTTGGAGTTTTTACTCTCAAAACTGTCGAAAGCTAGGGTTAAAAGTAGGGATCGAATTAAATACGGAATTACTAACTTTTGGAAAAGTAGTACTTTTTACAATTGTACGATAGAACATTATATTTATTCGTAATTGAAAAAGCAGCATTGAGAGTACTGATACATTGAGAGTACTCATACATTGACGAACAAAACAATGAATGGATAGATAATTGGTCTCTTGAGGAAGGTTAAAGCTTTCATCAATGCTATTAAAAACAACCCTATTGTATAACGAAATATTTTTGGGAAAATATTAAAAGTATTTTAATTATATCAAATACATCAAGTTTGATAAACCAGCTTGATGAAAATAATTTCTTCTTAGTTAACAGACAAAGAAGAGTTAAAGTCTGAAAATAAAAAATATCCAGAACTCATGAGATATTCAACATTAAAACAATTCTAACTTTAAATTTCTCATAGCTTCTATTCATTTTTATAGTTTATATAATTATATTTTTCTTTGTTAATTTAAGTGAGATGATGTTTATGACAGAGTGAACGAAACTTGTTCTATTTTATACAACCAAAATAAGTTTAGTAGTTTTTCCGAAAATACTTTATTATTTATACTCGTAAATAACAACTCAAGTTTAAAATTGAAACAAATTATTCCACTATGTAATAATGTAAAGAAGACAAACAAGGTAAAGTGCAAAACATTCATAATTGTAAATAAAATTCTGACAAAAAATACGACAAGCATAATTGACCCGACATGGCCTTTGGCAAAGTTACAATCTGTCCGGTAAAACACGCTAAAATCTCTTCAACAATTTGTACGCCGGAATAATACAACATTATTTGAACAAGGAAACATGCGATGTTGGTCTGCTAATGTTGAACGAACACATTTGCGTGAGAGATTAGATTATATCAAGTTAATTAGATATAATTTTACTTAAGCTTTACAACAACATGATTTGAATATCAGCCGTGTTTATGCTAGAAATGCTCTAATAGTTAGTGTATAGCTCTTTTTTTGGAATGTTTAAATCTCAAGAACAGTAGTGCGTCGTAGATTATCAAATTTCTGTAAATAAGTAATCTAACAATGAGTTGGTAAAAAGCTTGTAACAAAATACGTTTTTTGAAACCTTTGCTGACGATGGGAGCATCCGAATTTCAAATAGTACTGCGGCTTTTTATCGGTATTAAACAAGACGAAAAACTCTACGACCACGCCTGTGTATCTAAATGGTGAGCTTACGCTGATTTCTATGAGTTAGCTTATTTTCCAAAGTTTTGTTTTATGTTTCAAGTTACCTTCCACCTGAAGACGGGATCAGATTCCAGATTCCGAAACGTCGTCTTCTTCTTGTTTACTAACGATGGAAAACTCCCCCACTAATATTTATTTGTTACAAACAAGTACAAAACATTCTAAGCCTGCAGAATTGAAAATGTACAAGCTATAAAAATACATACAATTATGAATACCGTAAAATATTATGAACACAATGTTTTATTTATTTAAAGGTTTTGTGAGATTTTCCGGGCCAATAAATTCGCATGCCACGGTCAGTGGTTTCCAGTGGAGATTAAATCTACTTTACTATACACGAGTCACTGCCCTTACGCTTCGACATTGACCTTTACATTTCTGGCGGTAGAATTATTTGGTCCAAGTGGTAAATAAATATATTGGTTGCATTAACATTTAAAATTGGCGGAAACTAAAGTTCTGTCTGAAAGTTTTACGTGGAATGTGGTGTTCAAATACCTTGAGTTTGTGAATTAATCTGAATAGTGTTTAATATTTTCTCGTGTTTTGAATTTTGAAAACATTTACGTGCTCTAAAATTGAATCGGAAACCTTAATATACATTTTATTTAAGGCGTGCCTGGTCATTATTCTAGGTTTAACGTTTTCATCCTAGTCTTGAATATACGAGTACTTCTACAGAGAATTAAAACAAAACCTTTAAAATGAGTTTTATTACAACCTTAACATGAACATAGGGTCGTAAGCCATTACAATGGCTCAATAGTCGTAATCGAATAGTTATGAAAAGTAAGAAAAATTAAAAACTATCAGTTATTAGGGACAGCTTCAACATAAATTATAGAACAAGTCTGAAACATTCAGTGTTCAACAAAACGCGGTATGCTCAATCGATGTACCACACAGGGCAAAACTATAACCACAATAAACACCTCCAGAAAGCATCAACAAACAGAAAACGCTTTACAGCCAACGACCGACCGGATGGCATCTAAAAGCACTCCTTGACTACCATAAAACATCCCAAGTAGCAGATACCATTGTCTGTCACCCGGAAGAGAAAAGATAGGCAAGTTACAACTAGTAGAGACGCCCACGCTTCTAAAGCAACGCATGTGGCAAGGTGGCCAGGGAAACACACTCTCTATTCTCCCACAGCAACAGCTGTTAAGATCTCTAACGGACCAATTAACTGGCGATGTTTATGTAAACAAACACAGCTGATTTTAAACAATAGAGCATCGTCTGCTGTGTTGGCTCATAAATGTGGAGGCAAGAGGGACGAGCTACCTGCGGTGTTTGGGGTAATTTAGTAGTGTCGTGGGGTTTAATAAGACTGTATTGACTTTGTGAGGTGTAACGGTAGATACAACGAGAATTGTTTTGTATGGAATAAAGTTATTGTGCGAACAATTTTTAAGAGTTTATATTTTTGTGTTTAGCCTTGAGTAAATAAATAGTAATAGCGTATATGAGGTTTAGTCAAGGGACGGGAATGGAAGGTATACACCAAGAAAAACTTACCATAAAAACCTTCATTTTGGTTAGGCCTACATAGTTAATTGTATCCAAGACTTTTTTTATTTGGTTTTTAGTAGTTTTTATACTATTATTCACTCAGTAGTATTAAAAAAACATAGAAGTACTATTTTAAAAGTGGTTTTAATTTGCACGACTAGTTTCAGGAAAATACCCTATTATTAATTAAATACGAGTATAAATGGAGAAAAACTATTAAATAAACAAACTTTTAAGTCAATTTATTCTTCAATAATTTCGATAACAGCTGTTTTCATAACTACCATTTATGCTTATTACAATTTATGTTATTTAGTAAGTAACATTGTTTATATTAGTTAAACTGTGTATTTGCATGGCCTAGTGGTCAAAACCGGTCCATTATAAGTTAGTTAAAAAGTCTTACAGTGTACTACGTATATTCATTTACACTCTATAAACTATTGTTGCTTCATAAAATTACGAAAACAGCTGATCACCCGCAACAGACAACTCAACGCACAGAGTAAACACACAGCACAGCTGATTTATTATCACTCGTGCACCACAGATAAAGCAGATGACATAACATCAGCTGTGAAATGCATGAAGTCTATGTACACAATGTCAGCAGTGGCGCGTGATTTGGCAGTAAAACTAACTGACTTGGAGCAAATTGAGATGAAGCTCCTGGCGCGATGCCGTAGTGTTGACAAATGAGCGCGATTCCCACTAAATGAAGCAATTTCCACCAGCTTTGTTGATACAGGGAATTTTTAAAAACTACTGAAATTTTGGGATCCTTGTTAATTGATATTTAGACTACATTAATTTACATTTATACTCTTAATTACAAACAGGCTCGTCGTGGTTCTGTTGGTATCATTTAGTATGCTGGTGAGGCAGCATTGCTTATTAATAAAAATTGATGTTGCAAAATCGATCAAAAAATTTACAATCTAAATATATTTTAATAATACTGCCACATTTTCTTATTAGTGGTCAAATTTTGAATAGCTTTCGTTTGTTGTGGTTCATTCCCTTATTTCATACGTTGTTTTTAATGTTGATTATAATTAACATCTACGCCGTGATTAAATGAAATTTAAAATAATGAGAGGGTTAAATACAATACGGGCAAGTTAGTCAAACTACAAATTAGTAGTTGTATAATATTGATTTCATTGGATAAATAAATACACCATGTGTGTGAACCGAATGAACTTGATTATAGGTTGCATGATTTATTCCAGTAAAATATGTACAATATTTTGTCGAATAAAGTGTGAATTTGAACGTCAACTATTTTTTTCTTACGAGGTGGTTAAGAACACTCGGTGATGGTTTAGTAGTGAAACAACAAGCACGGTGCACATGGTGTTTGTTTATGCAAAAAGCTAACTGCTGGTTAAAACCTAGATGCATTAGCACCTAAATAAATAGTGTATCTCAGTGAGTAAATAAGAAAACGCGTTTCTTGTTCAGCTATTCCGGTCAATGCAGTAAAAGTATATTTTTTGTAAAAAAGTTTGAGCTAAAGTAATATTTAATATTGTATTTTTGTTAGTTTTAACTTTTCATCGAAACTTACCATCTCGTTTCTTGTGGGTGGCAGCGGCAGCTAGCGACACTGTGAGGACGAACTGGAATCAAAAGTACAAAGTTAATAAATAAATAATAATTAAGAAAACACACACAGCACCTAAGTACATATGTATTTTCCAAGCACTGAGTTATCAACTAAAGTAAGCAACTAGTGTTTCGTTAAGCAAAATTTCGGCTGCATCTGTTATTTACAACTGTTAAATTTGTGTTAACACCTTGTTAAATGTTCCACCCGAATGCGTGATTAGTTTATGGAGAAAAATTAGCAAGTGAAAGTGTCTATTTATAACGTGTTCCACGAAACTCAATTACGAGTATTAAATAACCTCTGTTTAAATTCATGATCCAAAACATTGCTCCACAGTTCAGGAATATCTCTCAACATCTGTTTACTGGGAAACTGAGCGAGCTGTGGGTTGCGTATCACAGCTCCTGAAATGAACAATTCCTGGAAGGACCGAATGTTGGCATTACCTACGCCGTGTTGTGTGTAATGTACTCTGTGCTGTGGAAGTTTAGTTTGTGTGGTGAAACTTTGATGTTTCTATGTTAGTTTGGTTGAAGCGAAAGCGGTACTCAGAATATGATACTGGGACGTGCTTATTGATTTTGAAGTGCTCACTGAGAAAAGCAAAATTAATGGATATTGCAAATATAGTAGAAAACACTTTTAAATGTGTTAAAGACTAAAGCCTTTGTTCTGATGGACGATTAGTATTTACCACAACTAAGGTGCTCCGTTTATTCGCATTTTGAAAATGCTGGTTTTGAGTGCTGGAGTTTAAATTGAGTGAATAAATAAAGGACCGCGTGGTCTTTATTAAGCACAAAAACATAATGTCAAACATGTATGAGTTTTGAGTTTGGTATGACATGTTTCAGCTTATATTGAATATGTTTCAACTTGGTAACACGGATGAACACTTTAGGAGTTTCGTTGAATGAAAATTCAAGTTTTCAACGTCTTATGTAAGTCTGTAGTTCGTTTACAATGTCGACAACTTAAATGCGATTCTTCAAATCCCCAAACATGTCAAGCGTTTCCTCTCTCTCTATTACCTAACCGAAAATAAATTCAAACTGGAAAACTTCCCCTTTTCAATTATCAAACAAAGAAAGGAAAGGAAAGATTCGGAGGGAAAGCGACGAAGGCTCCAACAGTCGCGCATCTCGTGACGAAGGTTACGTTGTTTGACCTTGAGAGGAACCGTATGTGCTGTGCAGGTTATGTGAGGTTATGTCGCACTTTCTCTGTGGGAACCCGCGCGCCCTCTCCCAGCTGTTGACAATTAAACCATCAGTTGTACCAACCCACGGCCTATCGCGTTACAAATTGCTTCCTTTCGACCGCTATTATACTATATTACGTGTCGCTATCAGTTTTCCATTCCCAGTTTGTCGTTTCCGCGGTCGCAACCTCCTTCTAACCCACATTTTCCTCGGCCGTTGTCTTCTGTAATTTGATAACTGAGAATAGAGTTAACCGAGAAGAAAGAATGGATGAAAGTGCTACATTGCTTTTACTTGGACGCTTTGTGAGAATTTATAATAGGCCTACCCGACTGTAAAAATTAATACCTTCACTAATTAATTATTTGAGGGTACACACAAAACCGATCAGAGATATCTTAAAATTTAGCTAGAATGAACGGAGTGTTTGAAAAGTGTTCGTAAAATTGCATACATACTGACAATTCCAATCAGAATTCAAGATATAAAAGTCCACAATAAGACCAAAACTTGTATACTTAAGTACACGAAGATGGAATTAAGACCCTAGCAAGCGGAATTGTTAGATCTTTTTAGTAAGTACTTTATGGATTCTTTAAGGTATTTTTAATATATTAAGTAAAGTAAGTATTAATTAGTATAAGTATATATTAGTATTAAGTAAGTGTTTTAGATACAAAACACAATTCAAAAAGGTTTTACGTTAGCAATTATATAGGCGAAACTGAAGATTTCATATGATTAGAATCGAAAAGACATAATACGGCTTAATGACACAAAACATAACAGTCACATATTTTAACTCAAGAAAATATAAAATAATTTATAAATACTCGACTAAAAATAAGTTTACAATACTGGTCATTTACGAGTATATTCCTCATCACCAACTCGAAACTATAAAAATAATAGTGGTTTATGTAAAAAAAAAAAAGTTGAATTATTTAAATGTAATATAAAAACGTATGTACATTTTCTTTACGCTGCTGTCCTAGCTAAAGTATATGAATTGAAATAAAATTTGACTGTTAACAATATTTTCTTATTTTTAATTATAATAAAAAATAATTGGTTGTTTACAGACACCCACCAGGTATTTCATCTATTTATTTTTAGTTGTACATTAATTACTGTAAGGTTTAGTTTAGCTGAATTATTATGTGGATGTTTTAACATGCACAAACTGATTTAAACAGAATTGTTGCTGTACAAAAATGTGTGTTTGATACATTGATATACAAAATACTATTAAAATGAACACTTCGTTAAGACTAAAATTTTGTTTGACTGCAAATTAATGAAGGGTATGAATTTAAAATATTTGTTGTAAACCCTTAGTTAGCAAATTTTATTTTAAATTACTACTTTAATTAAATTTAAATTACCTACAAGTACCCATCAACGAGTCTTTAAAACATGCATATCATGAACGCTTTTAAGAGCATTTCATCTGACATTATTTCCCCATTTAGTTTTACAATAGCTAGAGTCCTAAATTATAATAGGTATAAACAATGTTTGCATCAAAATATAACATTGCAAATAATAATATATTATTGAGGTTCCCTACAACCTCACGTAAAACTTGATTGTGGTTAACAGTTTCGGTAAAGGTTGGTTTTAATATTCGTCATCAAGGCTCATTAAACCGTCTCCACGCCTAACTGTTGTCTCTACAAGGTTTAATTGTGGCGGTGAATTAATTCAAGGATTGTTTGGGTGAAATGTTGAGGCAGACAATGTCATCTAACGAAACGTTGAACTTATTACAGACATTTGACACGTTGTCTTTAATTATTATTGTGGGAAGGATGCCAATGAATTATAATTAAATACGATTTGATTAATAACGTCTTCAATAAATGATGATCGTTATTGAGATACAAATGTTTTAGATAAAACGCAGAGAATCTATTGTAAAGAAAGACAACAACGCTACGAAATAAATCTAAAAGGATCAAGTTTATTGCGGAAAGACTTAATTAATTATGAAGAAGAAGCGCTATGTTTCAGTTTAAATTAGTTTACAGTGTTAATAATTAGTAACATGATTTATTTTCAACAATCGATAAGAGATTCGGCCAACTTTAAGTTACTTTGAAGAACAGCTAGTCAAATGTTTGTCTTTTTCCTTAGTAATATATTGCTTAAATGTCAAAAACTTCTAGAAGTTAAAACAATTTAGCGTACCCCCCTTATTGATTCGGTTTTGATAAACTTAGCTTTTTCAACCAACAATAATAATGCATACAGAAACTGAATAGCTTCATTTCTTGTGAAAGTTCCATAATACAGAATGGTAAGCTCAACTTTGTTTATACATAGTGTACCATATTGGATAATCTTTCATTCAAAACAAATCTTAAAATATTCAATTACGAACTGAATTATCCAACGTTTTAATTTTACAACTAAATTTAATAGTGGATAAACTTTATTGAAATAGTATATTTAGAATAGTTAACAAATTAGTAATAAATTAGCTTTTTAGCGTGTATACAAATTAAGATCTAGAAAAGTTAACGAATTACAAAAAAAAACAAAAACAAAAACTTAACAATACAGCTTACTATTATTGAATGCTTAAATGGGATTGTTTTTTTATTTTCAAAACTAAGAAGAACCGAGATACGTTCAAATAATTCTTTTTATGCAAAACACATTATTGTACCTGCTATGTTGTTTTGAAATGTTTTAAGAATAACAAAATATTAATTTAAGTTTCAAATGAGTAATTTATAAGAAGATAAGCGTTTATCTTGGTGTAAAGTGTGTTGGGCCACAAGGTACATCTTTGCAGTGTAACAATTAAAGAAAATTGAATTATATTTTTCTGGAATATTTAGTTTTATGTACTGAATCTAAATCGTTTACCCTACCACAGCTTTTTCTTTGTTACCAAGTTTGCCAACGATGATTTTATACTTTGTATTGGTAAAATTTATTTTAAAAACAGTAAAAGAGAACATTTACACAATGGTTGATAAATATTTGGTGAGAGTTGCAATTCCATCGTTGTCATTCGTTTCTGAGACGCAATAACTTTAGTAGTGGCAAAACATATTTGATTTTGCTTTAGCAAAACAAGAAAGAAAATATTTAATATAAGTATTTGTTTTCTATGGACATAGTATTAAGTTGGATGCGAACAATAATATTTCTACCTAATAGCACTTCTTTGTACTAAGGAAATGTTAATATTGTTAAAATTGGTACATTTTCAATACGAGATAGTTAGATATCTTTTTATGTTATCTTATGTTAAAGTCATCATCTACATAAAAAACTTTACTAAAATGTAATGTTATTTATAAAAAAGGAATTATATGCATTATTTTTTCATATAAGAAACTCAACAGTTTGTTTACAAAATATAATGTACTTGTGAACACAGCTATTTATTTTTCAAAAGTATACTTTATTATACCACCCAATTATACATTTTAAAATTATTATATTCATTTAACCAACTTCTACGTCATTTATATGTATAAACTATTTTCTTAGCCCCTCTTACCCTATTATAGAAACCCCTGCACGTAGAAACCATACAACAGTGGTATCACGAAAGTAAAAGTTACGAATAAAAATTCGTATTTATGTTAATAGTTTTAATTTTATTTTCTATCTGTTTACGATTTAAATTTTACTTTAACAAAGTTTACTCAAAAATGAAAAATAAAATTTTAAATACGCACAATTTAAATTGTTATTGTTAAAAAATATAATCCACAATTTTAAATATTTATTTTTAAATAAACAAAATGAGACTCACCAGATGTGTGATTAAGATCCTCATGGTAACCATGCACT
The DNA here is from genome assembly GCA_018831715.1 of Matsumurasca onukii. Lineage (NCBI taxonomy): Eukaryota > Metazoa > Arthropoda > Insecta > Hemiptera > Cicadellidae > Matsumurasca > Matsumurasca onukii. The sequence continues at coordinate 64,683,099 of CM032062.1, forward strand.
AGACACTAGCGGTGGTGACGGTACTCCGTCAATGATAAGAGAGACTGCAACTTTCTTTTATACCAAGTCCGGGGTCCCCCCTCTCACAGGGTGCCGGGAGGCTGGGGTCCTGCCCGGACCATCGGTGAGGCAGAAGGCATGTGTGTGTGTGTGAGTGTGCGTGTTAGTTGGGTTTACTGTAACGTGGAATTTTAATAAACGTACAGTACATTCATTTAAATCAAACTCCCACTAAGACATCGTGGAATTTTTAGTTCTTACAATTACATACAAATATAACTTTATTCAAAAGAAAACAACTTACTCAACTTGGGGTTGCTTAAAACAGAGCAAAATAAAAATCAAAGTAAAATAACAATATTAAGAATATATATATACTGAATATTTCAAGGCTGTTCTAACAATTTCTTCTGTTGTAGACTTTGGAGTTTTGAATTAGGTTAAAATGTCACATGTAAATTTAGGTATTATTCCTCTTGCACCAATTAATAGAGCAAATATTTCTATTGGTTTAAAGTGTGTTGGGTCACAAGGTACATCTTTGCAGTGTAACAATTAAAGAAAATTGAATTATATTTTCTGGAATATTTAGTTTTATGTACTGAATCTAAATCGTTTACCCTACCACAGCTTTTTCTTTGTTACCAAGTTTGCCAACGATGATTTTATACTTTGTATTGGTAAAATTTATTTTTAAAACAGTAAAAGAGATTTACACAATGGTTGATAAATATTTGGTGAGAGTTGCAATTCCATCGTTGTCATTCGTTTCTGAGACGCAATAACTTTAGTAGTGGCAAAACATATTTGATTTTGCTTTAGCAAAACAAGAAAGAAAATATTTAATATAAGTTTTCTGTTTTGTTTTGATCATAGTATTAAGTTGGATGCGAACAATAATATTTATACCTAATAGCACTTCTTTGTACTAAGGAATGTTAATATTGTTAAAATTGGTACATTTTCAATACGAGATAGTTAGATATATATTTTTATGTTATCTTATGTTAAAGTCATCATCTACATAAAAACTTTACTAAAATGTAATGTTATGTAAAAAGGAATTATATGCATTATTTTTCATATAAGAAACTCAACAGTTTGTTTACAAAATATAATGTACTTGTGAACACAGCTATTTTATTTTTCAAAAGTATACTTTATTATACCACCCAATTATACATTTTAAAATTATTATATTCATTTAACCAACTTACGTCATTTTATGTATAAACTATTTTCTTAGCCCCTGTTACCCTATTATAGAAACCCTGTACGTAGAAACCATACAACAGTGGTATCACCGAAAGTAAAAGTTACGAATAAAAATTCGTATTTATGTTAATAGTTTTAATTTTATTTTCTATCTGTTTACGATTTAAATTTTACTTTAACAAAAGTTTACTCAAAATGATGAAAAAAAATTTTAAATACCACAATTTAAATTGTTATTGTTAAAAAAATATAATCCACAATTTTAAATATTTATTTTTAAATAAACAAAATGAGACTCACCAGATGTGTGATTAAGATCCTCATGGTAACCATGCACTAGACACTAGCGGTGGTGACGGTACTCCGTCAATGATAAGAGAGAACTGCAACTTTCTTTTTATACCAAGTCCGGGGTCCCCCCTCTCCCCAGGGTGCCCGGGAGGCTGGGGTCCTGCCCCGGGACCATCGGTGAGAGGCAGAAGCTACGCGTGTGTGAGTGTGCGTGTTAGTTGGGTTTACTGTAACGTGGAATTTTAATAAACGTACAGTACATTCATTTAAATCAAACTCCCACTAAGACATCGTGGAATTTTAGTTCTTACAATATTACATACAAATATAACTTTATTCAAAAGAAAACAACTTACTCAACTTGGGGTTGCTTAAAACAGAGCAAAATAAAAATCAAAGTAAAATAACAATATTAAGAATATATATACTGAATATTTCATGGCTGTTCTAACGGTTTCTTCTGTTGTAGACTTTGGAGTTTTGAATTAGGTTAAAATGTCACATGTAAATTTAGGTATTATTCCTCTTGCACCAATTAATAGAGCAAATATTTCTATTGGTTTAAGATTGTATTTTGTTTGGTAAAATTTAGACGTGCTTTCATAAGTCTTGACTTTTTCTCCGTTAATTTTGAATGGTTGGTTTTGATCAGTTTCTAATCTTTGTTGAATCATAAATAATTTTTAATTAATCCAGTTTAAATGTCAATTCTTTTAAATGGCACTTCGTTTGCAGCTAGGACAGTGTAAAATATATTGGTAAAACTTTACTATATTCTTTGCCGAAAACATTCCAAGCGTGTAGGATATTCATGTTTTGGGAGGGGTAACAAACCATGTGGTCAACTCAAGAGACCGTACCAATGATATCTTTGAACTCAATTCAACGTTTTTGACTCGATTGATAAAAACAATTTTCTGTCACTTAGTCGTTTTAAGTTTTAACAATTCACCATATTCAGAAATGTTAATACAAACTCGAATCCAATGGTTTGTTGATTAATGCACTTAGCAATTCTGCTTATACACAACATAACATACAAGGAATGTACAGTAACAGTTTCTTTATTTTTCAATGCTTTTACATACAACTTTTTCAATTTTTAATAAAATCTATACTTACAGGAAATTATATAGTAGCTGATATTGTTAGTTTAGTATGAGGAAATTGGTTGATAAACTGTTTGCAAAGTAATCAAAATTGTTGAATACTTTAATATGATGAACGAAGTTTATTTTTGAATATATAAAACCAGGTGTGACTTGCGTAAACATACTTGTTGTTTAGTAATTTGAACATTTAATTTAAATTTATAAAACTTTGATAAAGTCAAAACAATAGCCTTCTGTTTTGAAAACGCTCAAGTATTGGATTGTTAAAGAAAGAAATTTTAAATCAAATAAACCAATATTTAAAATTATAATACATGGGGCCTTTCAATCAGCAAAGAAACGTGAAGAAATCTGAAAAAAACTTTTCTGGTCAAAAGCCCCATGTATTGAAACTTTATATTTCAATTTTCTTTCTTTAATTGCCTTCTAATTTTAACTATTTTTGCAGTTAACATAAACACATTCAAATGAGAAGTTTTGTGCATATTTTTAACATTTTTGATGGTTTCAAATGTAATAATAACAATAAATGTAGGTTTCACTGTCAAAAACAACCATTACAGAAAGCAAACCACAGGCGTGGTGTACAGATGATTTAAAGTGCATTAACCTACGTACTTGTGCCAGTATACAGTACAGTTAAGTGGCTATAAAACACGCAAATGGCAAACTCTACTGGAATACTTACTCGTTCATTACTTAACCTTTATTACTTCAGGAATACTTGGGTGTAACGTACTCTAGTGTTAATTTCCACAGTTCTAGAGAACTCAAAACCAGGCCGACACGCAGCTAAGCTTGCATGAATGAATAGAATTTCCTTTGCAATTTGTTACTCTTATTCGCTACGCTCTCAGCCTCACTTCGGCCCCAGACTTACAGACTTACGTGTTCTTTTACTGCAAGTTGTATTACATATCATGAAGGTAAAACGTATTTCAAATTTTATTAAAATCGGACTCACTTATCACGTTGTTAGTCCACTTTTTTGGCCACCATTTTGAAACGACTCAATGAATTGTCATAATTTCTAATACATCGATGGATACTATCAAAATACATATTCATTTGAAATTTCACACTAAATGTCCTTCAGTCAAGCTTTGATATTATTTTCATTTTTTCTCTGTTGGTAACAAATTAAAAACAGTTATGCCAGCTTGAGAGGAAAGTTTACTAAAATATTTGGTCCTATGCTGTTTTTAATGTAAAACTTTTGGTTTTGAGTTTGTCACATTTTGGCATGATTTAAACTAGTTACTTTTATGTGAATAATAAAGATATATAATAAATAAGTCATTTGACATAGTATTTAAATTCAGTTTGTAGTATTTCCAGCTTGTTGATTTAAAGTCATTATTTGATACATGTTTCGGATAAACATTCAGATTTAAATACTCTCTAAATATGAAGGCAGAAATAGTTGGGCCGAATGGTGTAGTGGTGAGCATATCCACCCGGCAAGCAAGAGACCCGGGTTCAAGTCCCGGTTTGGATCTATAATATTATAAAGTGAATATAGTGTTGTGAAAATTATTGAAAATGGGAATGGTTTGGCCCTTTTGAATAACACATTAAAAATACCGGAGAAACGAAAACAGGTTACAGCTTTGTTACAGGTCGTATTTATTTATTTATATAAAAATAAAACGGTGTTAGCACGTAATTTTGTAATTTTTATGTCAAACTACATTGATTAAATAATCACATGATTCTGTTTAATAATAATTTTTTTCAAATATTTTGAATTTTTATCAACCTTTATTTTATTTTTTAATATTTTAGAACAAACTGTACGATATACAGTATTAATAAGAAAATAACCTACGAAAAATCATAGTATGGAAGCTAGGTACTCGATTGACATTATTACAATAAAAATAAGAAACTTACAAAAAACTATAAGAAAAATAAACACAAAAATACTGTTGAGACAGAGACCTCCTTAATTTCAGCTTCATCATCGGACAAGCTATTAAGAATTTTATGACCAATAAACGTAACCCATTACTTTCTTAATGACCTGAGTAAAAGTTTTTACGTCTTCTTTATTCAAGGTAGCTAGGCAGAGATCTTGATATACCTTTCAGATAAGCCTGATTGAATGTCTAACAATATTGAAATAATTCAAATATTTTATGGAATAGGTGCGATGAAAATAGGTACAAATCACCATTGTTTACTTTCTTGTAAGGAAACTTTTGATCATATGGTTTATCTAAAAGCGCACACAACGTAATTGCTGAAACTCAAACAACTGTATCTAACAATCTAGGGGTTTCAAATGAAAAAAAAACTTATTACATGTTTTTAAGAAAAGTGTTCAAAAGAACAGTTTATGTAAAAAAGGACAACAGTGTTTTGTTATAAGTTGTTCATTGTAAAAGACAGGGTTAGACAACTCTAAATGATATTAGTTTGTGGTCCAATGTTATGTCCAAGGAAATAAAGAGCAACACGTGATAAAGTTAAATTCAATTTTACTGTTGAAAGAAGATTTGTACCAAAGGATAAGTTTTTATATTACTTGGAATATTAAGTTTCTAATGATTTATACTTGTAATAGTATATTTCATCACTAGGCCCTAAAGTGACACTTTTTGACACGAGGTCAAGTTATGAGGCGCAGCCGAGTACCTAGCGATGAAATATACTGTTTATTTACTTAAACAAAAATAAACGAATTCAAAAGAACCGTAATAATTTTCTAGAAACTTGGGTACATTAATATTATGTAAATTGCAAATTCAATAAAAACAAAAATCGGTAAATAATTTATTCAAAACTGAGACCAGAGGACGAGACTTAGGAAGTGTGTGGTTTCAAAATACGTAAACAAAATAAAAATCGATAGAAATCCTAAAATCAAACCGATTCCTTTGAAAATGTTAACTTTTAGACCACGTTTACACAGCATATAAAACCCCAAAGCGTTCCCTAAAACAACAACAAAGCATCCTTCATAGGCCACAGACCGTAAACAAACAAGAACAGTAACAACAAGGCCAGTAACAGTGCGACCTTGACCTCGAAACCGGTCCCGGTATCATCAACTAGTTACCTCACCACTCACCACGCTGCGCCACTGTGCATCGCAACCGGTTTCTTCAATTACCTCAGTCACTTGCACTTTCTACCACTGTGCAGTGAGCAGTGTGCAGCTGGGGTGAAAGGTTTTCCTGTAAAATATTCAATATTTGTGTAGGATACTTGGAGTTATTTCTTAAGAGGCTTAATGTCGAATTTGTAAAAAAATTTAATTTGACATTCGCTTTATTCGCTTTGTTATCTTTAGAGCCACCATTTTGTTTTTGAGTTGTTTATTTTAGTTGAATCATTACATAATGTACAACACACTTGAAGCTTTGCATTCATCTTTGTAGCAACAAGGAAAAAGCTGTAACTATAAATACAAAGTTCCTAAAAATACTAACAAAATGGTGGTCTTTTACGTTTTTAAACATCAATATTTCAACGACGGTGCATTTTTAGAACATTAGCAAATATGAATTTTATCCTGGTTCGGTCCAAACATTTTATCTTCAAATTTCTTTAGTAACAAATAAACATTTTGTTACATAGGTTTGTTTAAGTACAAATCTTGCCCTATCCGGTTTGTAGCAATCGACTTTAAAACAATGGAGATAGGACGGAAATGATGATGATCTTACGAAAATCATCGGAATTAATGTAATTGCTGAAATCTTCTACCACAAATACTAGACAGAAGTAAGCGACGCGGTCTAATGAAACGTTTATCTTATTGAGAGAGAAGAAACTAAAGGAATGAACGAAGTAACTTGAAACCTTGTCCTTAAAACGAAATTGGAATCTTCCCAAGCTATTCTCACAATTCAATTTGATCTCGACCTTTATTGGATTGGAAATAAGAGAAGCAAGACTGGAAATTGTCGTAGTTATAACTTCTTTAGAACATTTCATCAGTATTATAGTTGTAATTGCAGGTTAAACTTTAGCCTTGTGTATTTGAAACACAATATCAACGATATTGTTTCCATCCATAATATTTTGTATTGATCTGTTCGTATGTTAAGGGCGTTTGTCTGGATCTGTTACATTTTTCCATTTTCATGGTTGTGGGGGTTTAAAATGTATGCCTAAAAGGTTTTACTACAAAAGTTTGTTTACATATATTTGGCTAGTTGTAATTATCGAAAATGCAAATTAGTTTGATTCTAAAATACAGTCAACAATTTACTGGATATAAAATATATTAAATATTGCTCAACAGTTTTTGAACTAGTGACCAACAAACTAGTATTTTCTCTTTTCCGGATTCAAAATGAATCACTCGCAGTAGAGCTTTTAAATATAAATACCACAAGATAAGTATGAAACCATGTTTTGACTGATTTTCTAAAATAAAAGTGATTATTGTGCACAATAAAATCAACCTAGTACAGTGTTATGAGTTGCCCAAGTCACATTTATCTTGAATGTTTAATGGCATTTAAGGTTGTCTCCTTTTTCTAGTAGAGTAACAAAATCGAGTCAAATAATAGAAGGAAGTGATTGACAAATAAGTAATGAATTTGAAATTATCAGTGTATTATCACTGTAAAAATATGCCACTCTTTGTATTGTTACAAGTAGAAGCAATGTTTGTTGAGACCAATTATATTTTCCCACAGCTAGTTTGATTTCAAAGAGCAAAAATTACATCACAGCACTAAACCTCATCTATTACATTAGACAGGTTTTGCTATACTAGTTTTGAAATCGTTAATTAACTGTCTTCATCTATTAATATGAACACTACAGTAAATAACGGAAGATGTGCTCTTGTTTCGACACAAAGGATGAGGCTCTTTATCTTTGTTTTTATTGAGAATTTTAGAGGCTATAAAGTGTTTGATGGTATTGTAATGGCAAATACACTTCGTTAGTTCTTTCGATTACCACCCATTTAATTACCTTAGAACTGTTTTGACGGTAAATTAAAACAGTTAACAGTGATAAAACAGTGATAACAGTTAAAACGTTGTAATGTGTGTCGGTTTGTCTATCTTTTAATACAAAATGTTGTATAAATTATTGTATTTTTTAAATTTGTCATCACCAAATTCAACTTTGGTCTTACCATCTAGAAAGAAAATGTCTTGTCTGATTTTCCCTTAAACATATTCTACAACTTTAATTACATGAAGAATCTAGGTTGACTCAGGAAAATGACCAACAGAAGATTATTCTTGTTGAAGAATTTTATACCAAGGAAATAATTGGACTAATTTGAGGCAATATTGTTCATATCACTAGGTACCATTTATTGCTAATTTTGTTCTAGTTCGAATGTCAATTGGTGTGATAAAACCTTTAAAATTCTAACTTAATCGATATTCGTCAAATTAGTTCTTCCTTCTCCAGGTTTGATACCAAACGAATTATACAGAGTGTTTAGTAAAAGGGGATCAAACTTCACTAGATGATTTTTCAAGTCAAAATAAACAAAATATTTCCCATAACACTTAGTCCTATCTCGCCTAGTTTTCTGTCTGTCTGTGTTTTCACTAAAACACTTTTATCTTCAAGGTAGATTAAGTTATAAACTTAAATCTTGGCACACTTGTTAGTGTAGCTTAAACCATATTGAAAATATAAATTTCAATTACTTTTTCTTACGGTTTCAAAATGGCTGCCAAACTAAGTCTTCTAAGCTTAATAACTCTTAAACTTTGTGGTAAAAAGGAAAGTGTAACAAAACGTGGAAAATGTGTTTACAAACATTTTAAGAACAAGTTTGTTGTGCTGTGATGGATAATAATGGAGAAATATAAGTTTTCCTGAGCGCACGCCTTTATTTACGTTAAAGAAACACATTTAAACAAAGGAGTGCGCTCAGAAAAACTTACATTTCTCCTTTACTATCTATCACAGTACAACAAACTTGGTCTTAAAATGTTTGTAAAAGCATTTTCCACATTTTTTTTACTGTACTGTAATTAGTTATTATGCTTAGAAAACTTAGTATGACCGCCGTTTTTAAACCGGAAGTGATAAAATTCAAATTTATCTTTAAATGTTGAATTTGATAATACAAACGAGTGTGCAAAGTTTGAGTTTATACCTTATTCTCCCCGGATGTAAAAATTATTTAGCGAACAACACAGACAGAGAGGCATACGGAAAACTAAGCAAGATAGGACTATGTGTTATGGGAAATCTTTTGTTTATTTTGGCTTGATAAATCACCTGGTGAATTTTGATCCCCTTAGTACTGGACACTCTGTATAAGACAAATTTAATGTAACATTTAGTCAACCCTAAAACCCAACGTGTTTCGAACGTCACACCAGTTAACGTAACATAAACATTGCAGAGACATTCAGGATAACAATAATAGATAAGGGAGGTTGTGTGAAAATAGAGCACAGAGTTGGGGGACATTTATCCAGATAACATCGGTCCTGTGAAGTAATGGGTCCATGGAAACTGTGTCACTAGACAATCCTGGTGACAAATCACTTATCAGGATGAACGAGTGCTCGTGTAATCGTGGAGGATGGCTGTGATGGTTTAAAATTTGATTTGTGACGAAAGAAACGTTTGTTTAGAGCTAACAAGGTGCTTTCGCGTACTTTGTTTAGTGCTAAATATCATGCGCTGCTAACTGATGTTTACAATTTCTAGAACTGCTGTTTAATTTTGCGGTTTTGATTAAATTTATTAATATTAAAGAAGTAAAACGGATTTCGATTTATGGCCCTGGGGGTGTTCAATGTTCTCCCAGCAAGATTTAAGACTCCGGATCCGGGGGCCTTTGAAAAATCTTTGAAGGCTCGGCTCTTAGACAATACACTGTATTCCGTTATGCCAAAAACTTCAAATTTTAAATTAGGTTTGCTATTTGCAACATCGTACAGTCATTTATGAAGTTGTTTTAGGTCGATTTATAAAAAATGAAGGCTCAAAGAAAAGTCATCAAAATTATAATGATCAAAATGTTTCATTTAACTGTATCATTTTCTTTTATATGTCATTCTTAGGCTTGTCAGGAGCATCTAGGTCTTTAGTGGTTGACTCAATTTATTATACATACCTCGTCAAAAATCCGCAAAGGAGATATTTATCTACCGTAACAATCTAAAGTACCATCATCTGTAGGGGTTACATTTTGACTATTCCTAATTTGGTGGAACACATGATGGTGTAAGGTCTGCTCAAAGAAAATGGTGTTTTCCTTATGAACATGTACTCTTTTGGTATTTTCAAAACACATATGATGTAGTACAGCGGATAAAACATTTATTTAAATCATGAAAGTATAAGCTAAGAAAATTGCTAAAAATGTTCACGAGTTTCAAAACTGATTCGGCTGAAGTAAACCTTATTTCATCAATATTTCTCTTTTGAGCCATTTCTATTTTTAGCTTTCAGCCAAGAAACCTCCTCCCCCAGAAGCGATTCGCTCAGAGTAACATATCGTAAAACAATTTATAGTCTCATGAGATTTCGGATCGACGTAGGTTGAACTATTGCATGGATAACGTTATTCCTCGCACGAACTCTAAGCACCCAGTGGGTGAGAAATACTTACAAAACCACTCTTAGGAGAGAGATCCAAGCTCACTCGACATAAAGCTTTATTTTTATCTCATCTCCTTTCTTTCTTTAGCTAAACTCACGTCTTCATTTTATAACCAGCTGTTTCGGCTTCCCCCTTATCGACTTTCCTCTGTAGCATCAAAACATCACTTCCATATAAAAGAACATCAATATTTTGATCTTAAATTGGAAATAAAGTTTACTGTGAAAAGCCCTCGTATTGCTGTAAAGTTTTGTTAAGAAAAAGTTCGTGGCAAAATCGTTGTAGTTTTATTTTTTTCTTTACTCTGTATCCAAGGGGTGGAGTATAAAAGCTTTTAACACCCGACATCATACAGGAGGCAAAGCTGAAACTGAAGACCGGTGCAAGACCGTGAGCAGAGTGAACTAGAGTTAACACGTGGGAATTTAATTGCTAAGGAAATTCGCTTCACTCACGCCAGCGATGCTTTAGCGCATATCTGCATGTCGGTCAGATTTTTGTTTGGTTTCAGCTCTAAATCATGTAGTCTGGATATTCCACACTCATACGAATAATGTCAAGAACTTTCCGATACACCTTCAAAGCAACAACATGACGTCAACACTTTAAAGTCCGGCTGGTTAAGCTGAGGCTACTCCATAAAAAGTGGTACCATAAAAAGTTAGTCTTAATATTTTGACCTCCAATATGATGACTGTAAATTATTTTTTACAACTGGCTTGACCTCCGACCAGAGCAGGCTCGCTTACCCTGGTTCCTGAGTGTCATCTGCAGGTGGCGTCATCACGCCTGTTCTCATTATCAGCTGTTATCATTATCACTGTCCGTGTGATAATGGCTACCTTCAGATGTTTACCTTGCACATCTCCCCTTCCCCACTTGTCTTCTGCTCCACTCACTTTTACCACATTTCATTCATTCTCCGTGACCTCCTGAGTAATTGCTCTGTTAGGATTCCTTTGATCTTGTGTTTCTGTGTTTAACATGTGGTAGGCCTTGTCGGTTATGTTTGACATGGACATTGACGTGTTAAAAGGGGTGTTCATCAAAAGTTTTAATGGTCTAAAACAGTTAATTTCATTAAACCTTTACAGAACTTGAAACACAGTGTATTTTGTTTTATTTATTTATTTCCAACGGAATACACCAATTTTATAAAATGTTAACTTCCGAAAGTGTCGGTATAAATCCATTTCAAAATAAATGTATAGTCGACAATAACGTAAGTCCAAAATGAGGCTGTGTGCATAGGTAATACAGAGCGACAAGCTGAAGCCGAAAGCCAAAGATACGATGTAAGTGAATCGAACTAGAGTAACAAATTGCAAAGAAAATTCGTTTTGTTTCACACCGCTTGCAGCGTGTTGGCCTGTCAAATGTTTAACATGAACACAGACACGTCGACGTCATTTAAGTTAGTGCTCTTTAGCTTCTAAAATTACATAAAGTGGGCTTAATGTCCATATCAAATCCATTATACTCGTCGTTACGACACAAACGCATCCTGTTCACTTCATCTATCAATCAATCAAATTCGCACAGGTATCATCAAGCACTCTTGCTTTCGTTGACCCTTGCTTGCTTTCCCCTTGTAATGCGATGCTTCAGCCCTCAAGTGAACAATGCAGTAATAGATGATCACACACACACACACACACACACACACAGACACACACACAGACACGAGGAACATCATCTGTTTCGGCGGTGTCATCTGCAAACTTGACTGTGAAAGTTGGCGCGGTACATGTGAGCGATGGATCATTGTCTCCCTGTGTCATTCGATATGCTAATTTGAGTTCTGAAAGAATCCTAATGATATTCGTGACGGGAGGTTGTATCGAAGTCGTATGGTTTGAAGAGGTAAACAGGCTAAATGCGCCAGCCTGACGTGATGGGGGTTTTCAAAAATGTTTTAAGCTCATACGTTCGTAGAATGCTAACGATTTAAAATGGATGAATATTTGAAAGGAAAGTTAAATTAATAGAGATGTGCTATTGAAAAAACTAAAGAAGTGTTTAAGAGATAAAAATTCTGGAAAAGCCCAATAATTCAGAAGGAGTAAAATGAAGAAATGTTTGTTACCGAGCTTAATAAGTTGTCAATGCATTAAATACCATTCATTAACGTTAATTATTTAGCCAAATATACATCTAAGAACTTCAGAACATTATACATAAAAGTCCTATTTTAAGTAGGTCGTTGAACAAATCAAAACAAGCAAACCAAATTAATTAACGTATACAAAAGTTCACGTAAGTTTTTCTCGTTTCTTCAAAGTATCTTAAATACTACCATAATAAGGAAAAGTATTTGAATGAAAACATCTTAAATAAGAAAATATATGTCATTAACATTTTCAAGGAAATAGTGGTTTTCAGTATATGCGAGCTATTTATTAATACCACGAAACAAATTATTTTAGATTTTTAACGGTGCACTCAAAGGAGACTAGGTTTTGAAGGGTGCATCACTCTCAAAACAAATATGAGAATAGTAGTTAATTGTTGTCTATTACGAAAACTAAACTATATATACTCGTACTTGTCATTCAAAAACCCCAAAATATTCTTCTTTGACGAGTTCCCTTTCACAAAACCTATTTACGTCCTCATCTCCATAGTGCGCTGTTGACGCAAGAAAGGTCCGAGCACAAAATCATGTTTGCATAAGAGGATTGGACATCCTTTGTAATTTGGGAATCGCTGGCCTCTCTGTTGACTGTTGGATAACTCGCGATTGGACCTGAATTGCCTACTAATGCGCCTGTTTCAAACCATCTGTGTTTCATAGCTGCTCATATCCTGTCAGCTGATCGTCTATTGTGGGGCAATCTGCAAGCTATGACAAAGCTATGCTATTTATGAAGACCAAGTTTTCAATTTACTATACTATATAACTTGAAATAAAACACATTAGTTTGCATTTTTAGTGTTTAATTTTAACTATATAATATGAAAAAGTTGTTGGAGAATTTTATTCGTGTTATAAAGGCATTGTGTTGTTCAAAACTGTTTGGTATCATAATGCTTCGTGTGATTGTGTTGTTAAAAGTCGAATAGATCTTCGTCTTATTGCAAGGGCATTGTTGCCATTATTATTTATTTTTATTTATTAACTAGTTTATAAGTGCTACCACGTGGATACTAGCACATTTCTTGTAAAGGGGAAAATAACACGGAAAGTGGCCTTTTGGACCCTTTTGGCCACTCTCAGGGCGCAAATTTTCACAAAATTGCGTACACATTTTCCTTATGTAAATCTCAAGGTTAAGTTGGTTAGACAGCAAAATCGATGTACTGATTTTTGCCTCTCATTCATTTCAAAATAGATGTTGTTGCTACAATAACATTATTTAAAAGACGATTTCAATTAAATTTGCTATACAATTTAAATACAAGAATAGCTCTATTTCCAATGGAAATTTGCTAAGCATGCTTTTATTTAAGTGTTGGTTTTTTATAAAGTCTAATCTGTTGTATTAATTGTGTAATCGTAGTTTTAAGTCAAGTGAGGTTTAGGACGTTTATGAATAACTTTAGTTTTGAGGCTGATTTTCTGCATTTTAACGCTTCTTCCTTGTAAGTATTAGTTTCTGTTAGTGATCAGCTTTAAATGAGCTACTTATGAATACAATTTAACGAGCCTAATATATGGCGCGACTTGTCTATGGGGTTTTACTTCTTACATGCATACAACATTAATCAGTTAGCAAATTCGAGAAATTGAAGGTGGCCAGGGCATACATTGAGGAAGCCTGAAGAAGTAGTTTAGAGGCAAACTTTAGAAAGGGATCTGCAAGGAGCAAGAAGGAGAAGGTGACCCTGAGAAACCTGGACTAGAACAATAACAAAAGAAGCAAAGGGGTTTCTGGAGAGAGCTCAAAGCACTTGCTGGAGACAGAGAAGGATGGAGAGCTTTTCCATATGCCCAATGCTCCCAAAGGAGATAAAGGAAATAATTAAAGTAAGTTATACAACACAAAAATGTTACTCTTATCCTTATGACATCCTAAATACACGTCGACTCGTAACCAGCCAAGACAATTCGCATTCCAAAGCATCCCCGAAAGGCTCTGCACAGACGCTCCCGGGAAGACATCGAAAGTAACGCACGACGAACAATAAACGCCAATCAAAGATGATGGCTTTCTCCCAACGTCTGAGCAGAGCACAGCACAGGCACACCCTGTAAGCATGAGCATGGATGGGACAGCTTGTGCATACAAACCCACCTACTTATCGCGCACCAGTGCTGCCAGTGACAGAGGTGGAGAAAGTACCGGAGGCGTCGTGACCGAAGAATCTGGGGCTTATCAGTTGACAATCATCTTCAGCAGCTTCCGGTATCCGAGTTGATCACTCGGCAGATGCGCTGTTTGTGCGGTGACTTGTGGTTATGCTGTGCTGGACAGTCAAGTAGGGATGGAGGGTGTGGTTGATTTTGTGATGGTGCAGTGGAGAAGTGGGAGGTAAAGGACACGCAGGACTAAGGCAATGGAATGTGTGATTATTAATGGGGGACTTACGTAGTTTGATGGAGGGATTTTTGACTGTTGGGTGAAGAGGGAAACCAATTTGTATCCAGCTTAAAACGACCTTAAAGATGCATTTGCCTGCGTGTTTGCGATCCGAAGTTCACAGGTTCGAGCCCAACTTCAGCCTACTGTTGTTAACTGGTAGCTTAAGTCACCACGCAGGCTTCATGGGTCCACAAAAAATTGGCTGAAAAAAAGAAACATATCTTTTTTGGGCTTAGAATAACAAAGGTTTTAAAAACTACCTTTAGTTTCATTCCTTTGCAGAAATTCTTTCAGCGCTATCGATCACGAGTTTAAAGAAAAAAATGCGGAACCCTGAAATATTTTAAAGTTGTGGTGGAACTTTCAAATTTGTTCAAAATTCGTTTCCTTTTGGTTTGAATAAAGTTTAAAGGAAAAATCGATGTATTGTAGGGATTTTGTTTTTTAATAATTTGTAATGAGAAAACCCAGTAAAGTATATTCATGATTGATATATGACTTTTATTACATTGAACATTTGACCAGGTCATTCTTTTAAGACCTTGTTCTTCTAGTGATCATAACAGAACAAAAGATATAAGGGTAAAAATTTGGAAACATAATTTTATGATAGTTTCTTTTACTTTTCTCACTCGCTCAGTGAGGGACATGGAAGATCCATTTCTGAACAACTTTTATTGAGCCTGACCCATTAACTCTCGTGTGTAAAGTCCCTCAAATGAAGTCAGTCCTTTACTACACAACCAGTGACCTGCATGCATCATAGTTTTCGTCAGTGTACACACACATTTAATGAGATTGAAGCAACCATGGCTTGAGTTGGTGAACTTCTACGAAGCTCTGTTGCCCTGATCAAATTCAGTATTTCACACTCCGCCGCCTGGCACAATGGTGTCGTTAGTGGTTATGAGAGATGATGTAAGTTGTCTTAAATAAGCCCCAATACACATTGTGCTGTCTCACCGCACTCTATGCGTCTGTGGACGAGAACTGGTTGAACTTTGATCTGGATTGATGAAACACAGTGTGAAATGTTCATGATTGAAATTTTGTTTAGATAGTCTACTTTTTCAAGAGGGGAGGGTGGAAAATGCGTTACTTTTAAATCTATCAGATAGCGTCAATGTTTATTCTTGTTTGTTTGACATTATGGTTTACCCCATGGAAAGTTCAGTTGATGAGTGTTATTTTCAGCAGGAGTTTGACTAATGTATTACTGTCTGGTCAATTTAACATTTGATTCTACGAAGGTATTGAAACAAATGAAATTGTAGCAAAATATCACAGGTAACAAGCTTAATTCACACATTAGACAATAAAACACGAGTATGCAGATTGAAATAAATGATAAAATAGTTGAGTCTATGAAACTTTTAGACTTTTGGCAATTTATGGCAATAAGAAATTCGACGAGTTCATAAATTTAAGATGTACAGCTTTAATTACGGGTTAAGAAGCCGGTGTAAATACACCCTCACCTCCAAATATTTATAATTTGTGTTGGAATGACTTACTTACACCTAAAATATAACATTTGTATAATTGTCTAGGAAAAATATAGCAACACAAAACACTTATTTCACTTGAAGAAAATTGTACTAAGAGCATTAAAAATAAAAGAAAACGAGGTTCATGCCTTTAAAGAGTTAGGTACGAGTATATTAACCCTTCATTGATTATAAACGTTGAATCTTCTGAAAACGCTGATCAGTTTTTCAACTTTAGATGTGCGTTTTAAAATACAAAAATACTTGAAAGTTGCTGAACAGCAAACCAGTTTATTTGAAAACAACAAATACGATTATATAGTTTAATTTAAACCTATATTCATTGTATTTATTTATATAACTGAGGTTGAGGAATATTAATAAAAAACATAAACGTTAAGGCAGAAAAAAACAGCTGCTTTCTCTGTTTATACTCCGCCTAATTAAGCAGTTGCCCGCCGTGAGGCGCCAGCGTCAACCACTTTATACAGTATACTCAACTTTACAAACTGTCAGAGATTTCCGAAAGCAAGAAAACACAGATTAACGTGTAGAGTTGTGCGTCAAAAGATTCAATCTAACTTCAGGAAGCAGGTGTTCCGTGCAGTCAGACATCCTGTAGCTACCGGTAATGGAACACATTGTGAGCAGACGAGGATTTGAACAACTCATTCTTCGTATTTGAAGAGAGAGATTCACAGAAACATGTTCATTTGTTATACGCTTCGGTCTTTGAAGTTGGCTCTATTGCCTTGATATATTTGAGAGTATATTTAGCACTGATTGGTGCTCAACAACGTTAATACAAAATTGACAAAAGAAAAATATTAGAAGAATTATAGCTACTTCTATACAGTGGCCTATCTAAGTGATGTTTTATATACGCTATTATAACTCATATATAATTCATTTGCCTATCCCCGGTGTCCGAGGTAGAAGTCGGTCTCATCATTCGGTCTTTAAAACTAAACTATGAGCTGGAGTTGATGGATTTTCTTCTAAACTGCTCAAAGACTGTAGTCAATTCGTGGTGAAGCCTTTAACTGTCATCACTAATAAATCATTTGAAACAGGCTGCTTCCCAAGTCTTCTAAAACATCAATCGTAAAGCCCTACACAAGAAAGGCTCTGTGGAAAGTTTGGACAATTTCAGACCACTTTGATCTCCACTTTTCAAAGGTCTTAGAAAAAGCATTTGCGGTGAGATTACTAAATTTTTTTGCAGCATTTAAAGTATTTCGAACATCAATATGGTTTCCTAAAACAAATCTACTACTCATGCAATGTTTCATCTGATCAATCAGCTTGTCTCATCTTTTGATAGAAGCCAATCATCAGCTAGCGTATTTTTTGATTTTAGTAAAGCTTTTGACCTGGTCAACCATCAACTCCTACCAGGAAGCTGAATCAGGTCGGAGTCCGTGGAATTCCCGCTCAATGGGTAGAATCTTACTTGTCTCAAAGACGACAACAAGTTGAAATTCCTTTCATCAGTAATGATTCAGTACTTCAGACGTCGTTCCAGCTCAAAACACATGTCAGTTGGGGTTCCACAGGGCTCGGTCATGGGTCCTTGTTTTTTGGTGTTCATCAACGATATCAATACAGGGATCCGAAACGGAAACGTTAGTCTCTTCGCTGATGACACAGCAGTGACGTTCTGTGAGTCTTCCAAGCCCTTACTTGAGCAGCAACGTATCTTTTCTGAGATTAATGGTCTACTACAATGGTTCTCTTCAAACGAACTAAAGGTAAACACAGAAAAGACCAGCCTGGTCGTCTTTTCCATTAACAACAGAGAGAATGACAGTGGTTTGTCCAGTCTTCTGGGGAATCTGAGGTCCACTCTGACGATTCCACTAAGTATCTTGCTAGTCATCGACAAGAACCTTAGATTCGGCAACCACGTTGACAAAGTAGCTAGATATGTTAGCTCAGACATTTTTGTCCTACGAAGATTATCTGACCAACTTAATGTAGAAAACCTTCTCTCAGTATATTACGGTATTGTTTACCCTCATCTGTATACGCTATTCCGCTTGGGGATTCAGTTCATCAACTGCTGAACATCTTTTCACTCTCCACAAAAGAGCTTTAAGGACAGTATTTCATCTGAAGAGTCGTGATCACTGTAAAGAGGTGTTCCAAAGGCATAACATTCTCACACTTCCGTCACTTTATATTCTGGAAACTTTGTGTTTTGTCAAGAAAAATCCCAATCTCTTTCCAATATCCTCCGTTAATACCAGTTTCAATTTGCGCAATAGACACAATCTACCTATTCCAAACACCTTCCTTCTCTGAAAACCACCTTGCACTGTGGAGTAAGACTCTTCAATTCTCTTCCTCTCACTCTCAAACTTGAATCCAACCTCAACTCGTTTAAAGGCAAATAAAAACCATTTTATTAAACAATGGTTTTACAAAGTAAATGATTTTATAAATTATAAATGGTAAGTTAGAGCACAGAGATGTTGTTAAGTTATAAGAATATTACCAACTTTGTATATACTGACTTATGCCTATGTACATATGTATCTTTTGGCAATAAACGATTTGATTTGATTTGATTGATAACATTGATGCAAAATTGGGACAAAAATAATTATTATTTTCCTGTCATTTGATAAAAATATAAACGCGCCAGTAACTGTGTATTTCTGAACACTTTCTTCACGATTTCTTTGTTACGGAACCAACAAAACTAAATATGGACTACTCCCTCGAGCAGTCAGGTCTTTCCTACCGAATGTTACTATACTCGTACTGTCCGATGGGAAATCTGTAAAATAAGAATTTTCCGGGTATGGGGGTGATTTCAGAGTAACGTTTCCTATTCGGGAAAAAGTCATATCCCGTTCATCCCTACTAAAATATTACAGGGACAACCGAACACTGTAGGTAGCGATAGTATCAGATTTACATTTGAAATGATGCAATGGAAGGCCGAACATTCAGAAACAAAAACTACCGAATTCTTAAATACGTTTTCTGCACGAACAATAAGAATTTACAAACCGATCAAAAACTCGTATCGGAAGCTGTCACTCGCACTTTCCTTGAAGTGAGAAACAATATTCGTGGATAAAAACTGTTACACAATGAGTTCGAGTGCGCACGTTCCACAACTTCGGGCACGCATGCGTAGTCGATCTACTGGTGAAAACGCATCTCACTTGCATTTCTGCCTTCATCGGCTGAAGAAGTGGGATAGATTTAGGAGGATTTCTTGAGATATTTGACTCTTTTGGAAGAGTTCGAGACCGTCAGTCTGTTAAATAGTCACAATGCAAATTATAGCTAAATGCAATCAGCTGTTCGACTCTTTTCTATGTTGAGAACACAACTTTGCTCATGACGTTGGTGCACTGTCACCTCTATCTACGGCCGGGTTTAAGTTAAGTTGAGCGCCGGGCAGTTGCCGAAGTTCCCAGAAGCCGATTTGTCCTTATTTTAAACCAATCACTATGTTGAGAGGAAAAAGAAGAATGGAGCAAAGTGATTGGCTAATATATTCAAAGAGCCATTAGAGAGCGTTATGTCTCCTTAGTCCTTTTCTCGCCGCTCCTGACGCTCACCTAGAACTATAATCATCCGTGCGCATCGTGTTTTAATTTATTTTAATGGCTTTTCAATTGTATTTTGCTCTTTTATGAACACGTATTGTGTCACTTCAATGCATACAAACAAACTTATATATATGTACAAACTTCAATGTCGGCTACAGAACCAAGAACAACGTGTTTTCAATGATAAATAGATTCTCTCAAAAAGACTCAAACAACGGAAACAACGACAAGTACATGAAATCTGGAATTTACAAATTATGTTGCGATGATTGTAACAAATATTACATAGGACAAACGGGAAGGTCATTTCAATGCAGATTTCGGGAACACATCCAGGCCCTAAGAATAGCAAGACCATGAAATCTTCCTACGCTGAACACCTTCTAGACTCGAATCATTCTTACACAAATATGGAACACAATATGCAAATAGTCGAGCTAGCGAAGAAAGGAGAGAAGATGGATTGTAAGAAAGATCTACATATATATATGAGTAAAAAAAGAGATGAAGGGGATTATTGAACAACACACATTACAACTACAAGAATCCTATTTTTGATTACATCTACAAAATGAAACAAGTTTAGTTATATAGTATTAACACCAAGGAAAATTTTTCAAAATAGTCTCCCACATTATTAACATATGGTTTATTAATTTTACTAATAATTTGATTTATAGTTTTTGTTGACAAATATTTTAAGGCTTCATATTATTTGTATACACACCCGAAGATGGAGTAATCTCTGAAACCGGTAGTGTTAACCCACGGAGATGATGAGTTTGCACTTCTGAACTAACGCCCTTTGGGTTTGTGGATGTGGTTCTATGAAGTAGGGGTGTTTTTTAACCCTTAGTAGTATTGGAAAACTGATTATCCTTACATTCTTGGATCCTTAATTGATTTCGCGGTTAAAACTAGAACTATCTTGTGATTTTAACAACTAATTTTATTTGCACGCTCAACGTTAACTACTAACCAATGATACTACTAAGCATTGTTAAAATATCCCATACTACTTAGAAATTGCACACACATAATCATACGTAGATTGGGAATCATTAGTTACTCAACGGCATTTATCTTCATACAAACTTATTGGTTAGCTTCATGCAATAGAGAATGTCTTTAACTGCCTCCATGTAAAGTATTATTAAATCTTTAAAACAAAAAGTAATTTGTGGTAGAGCGGCCTTCACCTGGACTGTAGAGATAGTGAATCTAATCTACCGAACGTAACCGCTACGCGCCTATACTGGCCTAAGTACTGGAGATGCGTAGCGTTGATGAAACAATGTCTATATATGGAGAAATCAAACTAAGTGACTCTTCAGCAGGATTTGGCTCAGGAGTTTGTGGTAATTTAGGAGCTTCTGTCTAGCTTCCGTCTGAATCGTTATTGTGTATCGCAAAACCACCAATAGGACAGCAGACTAGCTCAGTTTCAGCCAATCAGTGATTGAAGATGGTACTCCACAGCGAGGCCGAAATATCTCAACCTAGTTATGAAGTTTGGACGCGGTGTGAATCGTAAGAACTAGATTATAGTTGGGAAACCGGCCGCGAAAGCCTAAGAGTTAAGCGTATTCTGGTTTGCAAGAACAGTTTATTTTGTCACCATGGTCGAAAGGGGCTTTTAAATGGAATAGTAGAGCTTTTTCGAGAAATTTACTTGGGCTTTTGATAATTATGAAAAATCAGGGCTCTACCAGACCATGATAAGGCATACTATTTAGGTAAAGTTGTAGAAAAGTCCTCGTAAAAATATGTTATTTATAATTTGAGCTTTTCAATCTTGAACTACGAGTATTATGAGTTAATTTGGGTATTCCATTATAATCTGTTAGACTACACTAAAGTTTTTCATGTATTTTCGAATCACATGTTCGAAATAGGTACCGGTTTGAAAGAATGTAATACGACGTGAATCACAAAAATGTATAAAATTGCCACCCTTTGTTCAGTTGTTTGAATGATTAGTTGTCAAAAGTACACAAGAGGCGCATATATTAACCGATTAATCCTATTTCGCGGGAACTGATCATCAGCTTGGACCTAAATAATGTATGGATCTCATGGCCAAAGAAATTTTTATTGGTCTTAATCTCGATTCATGGGACCTTAGAAAAAGCTTTCTGGGAAAGCTATTTTAACCCACGTGCCTGCGTCGGGAATCGAACCCACGACCATCAACACGAGATACCTTAACTCTCACTGAGCTAAGGACGCAGGCAAAATATTTAAAATATTTGGCGTGCTTGTGACTTGTCCATGACAAAACCCCACCACAGGAGATTGCTTGGCACAATCCTTCTGTGTACAGAGAATTAAGAAAACACTTTGTGGAGTTTGTTTCTCCAAGGCATAAATCTCCCGAAGAATGGACGTGCTTGAGAATCAGTTAGTTAGTGAACAATTAACTCTTGTAGTTACACAGAACAGTTGGGAATCCGACAATTGTTGGTAAAGACAGAAGTCTAGTGAGTAGTTGTGTGAATCGTGATTGCGCATCGTCAGGTATAATTGAGAAACGCAATCGTGCCGCTTGGGTGAAAGAGAGAGGTAGAGAAGTGGCTGTGTAAGGGTGGCTGGGGTGGAAGATGACGAGAGCCAAGTTGGTCAGTGGTCTAAAATTTGGGAAATTTCTTACATCCGAAGTCTTCTTCCCTATCCTAAGAATTGGGGAGCCGTCAAGTCTCTTCCTTTCTTGACGAAGGGTTGGTCCTGATACGTGAGCTCTGTAGGCATATTTTAGATGTCTAAGGGTCTTTTGATCCAGGTGTGTTTTTACTGTTGCGGTAGTAAGGTGGGTAATTTTTACCCTGCATAAGTTGAACTGTTGCTGAAATGCCGTCTGTGCTGATGTATCATATAAATGGTTTTACTGGTATGTACCTTTCTCACTGCATAGTTATATTTCATCCAGTAGGGGTAAAATCAATTGTCAAATTTTGGTCTTTCTCCATGAACCGTTTAACTAATTCCCGAATATATCCGTTCATGAATCAGAACATTTAATAGGAATCGTGGTGTGCGTTGAGACATACTTAGTACGAGGTTGATAAACAAGGTATAAAAGCGTTAATAACTCATAGATAAAATTATTTTTAGTGTAGGTAAGCAAATGGATTAGGAGTGTATGCACATGCACTACATTAACAACTACCATAATGTTATGAAAAGGTAATATATTTTATATATAGCAAATAAAAGCGGAATGCTTGGTTTTGTTAATAATGTTAAAAAAATCATAGCGGAACAATTACCTTGAATTTCATGAAAGCAGATTTTACGAGAAAATATGGACAGTAGGTCTAAACTGAGCTAAATCTATTAAACGTAAACGGGTATTAACAAAAAATACACATGACGCATTAAAAAACAACTAAATCTACAGAAAAAGATACTAAACCATTACCAAGGATTATTTATTTGATTTCGTACCGAGAAATGTACAAAGATAAATCTCAGACACGCAACCAAGCAGCATGCTATCCCTCAACCGAGCTAAAACTAGCTAAGGATTTATATCTTAAAAAATAATCCCACGAAAGTGTTCAGCTGAAACTTTTTTCAATCTCAGTTGTAAGGCTTAGGGCGGTTATTTCTAATAGTTATGCTGTTAATAATGTATAAATGCAAGTGTAATCAAGTTGTTATACCAATAAATAAGTGGTATGATAAAAAGCTATCACGAATTTGATTTTGGCGTCATTTTTCTTTACTCTTTGCATGACGTTATTGCAGAACTTACCTCCTACTTCAAAACTTATTTCTTATATCTTCCGACGAGACCCACTATTTCAAAAACATACGAACCCTCAAAAGCCTTTCTTTTAATACGAGTTACTGTGAAGGATACTGCCCATAACGATTGTGTCAATAAAAATAATCCTTTTGTTCTGTAAACTGGAATTGACATTGTAACTCTCAGAATTATGAAAATAGGGCATTTTTCAGACACACTGTCTTCCTACAATAGTTTCATCAACAAAACCCCATCCAGGTCAAATTACATAAATCTTAAAAGTTAAAGCGACTACCGCTTCGCACCTGCCATCACCCTACAGTGTCGTCAGCGAATCTGTCACCCTGGCAACAATCAAAGTTACATCTGTCACCAGCCAACATGGTTGCATTATACTAAATACATATGTTGGTGTAAACAGTCGTGACTAGACTTTCTCCAATGCGCTTCCTACATGGAGACAGAACTAACATCTCCCAAGTGTGAGTGTGAGTAGGCAGGGTGGTTATGCAAGGTGGCCTTGGAGCAGCGGTGGTCCAGGGGTCAGCAAGTACTCAAGAGGCTATTGTAGCAGTTTAGTGGCTGAAGAGTACTTGAATTGGTGGAGGTAAACAAACCTCTAAAAGGCGAAGGAGAGGAGATCGTCTTTTTAAGGGACAAAGTTAGCACTGTGCTGTAACGGTTATGCGATGGTAGCTATGGAAAGTAGGAACTCTCTACAGATGTCCAGTATTCGTATACCGGTAGAAAAATGCTAGTTCAATCACTAAAACAATCACCGAGCGATGTTACTATATAGTGCGTCTTGCTGCAAGGTACACACCTCCATCTGACCCGAGAGCCAATCCGCAAGATATGGCAACCAAGCTCCGTGTTGGATTTGACGACTTACAGCGAAACACATTCCCTAAGCTATTGGATATCTGTAGACGCTTTAATTTCTTTGATACAAAGAAAGTTTACACTAAGGTTCTAGGGCAAAGTTGTAGAAAAAGTACACTGACAATAGCTAAGCCCGAGAGAGATGTTGAAGTAAATGATGTGAAGTTTTTCCTCCTGAAGTTTGGTAAGCTACAGTATCATATTTCGGGCGAAGATATTCGGCATAAATTAATTTACTATTGAAGCACTTAGTGAGGTTCTATGCTTCAAATGTTCAAATTTAGTATTAAAAATTTAATGTGGATGAAAGGTTTACCTTAAGAACGAAAGATTTGTCATGCAAAGTCGACGCAATATTCCTTATCATATCATGAAAATGGGTTTTTGACATGTATCTTGGATTTGCTTTTAAGATTTTTGTTCTTTTAACAATTGAAAATTTTCTGCTATTTACTTGTATTACAATTGATTCTTGTAGTTAAGATATTAACATCTTTAAAACTGTTAAAATAAGATACAAAATACCACGGCATAGCAGTTTGTTCAACGCTCTTGAAGGGAGAAGCAACTAACCCTTGAAAGTAGGTAACTTTTGCGACCATGAGAATTATGCGCAAAACCATTAGTTATTTGTGAAAACGCTGTTAAGTGTCTGTTAGAAAGGCTACCTGTATTGGTTTAATACGTAATTAACAAAATTGTTAAACATCAACAAGAGTGCTTACTTCAAAGAGCGTGAAAAATTCAACAACACCTCATCGTGATAAATGCTTTAAACCCCTTTAAACATCTGAGTCATTGCAACACAGCAATCAGCCGCCATCCACCTCACATTTCCTGAACAAAACTCACCTATTACAGTGACCTCATAAAGCCCACAAATGCTCAACACTAACTCCCAAACGTACTCCGACTCGTCATAAACACCTGTCTGTGAAGCGCAGAGGGTAATATAATCGCCAGGTGTCGGAAAGGGTAACGATTCGCCTGTTTTCGCGTTTCGGAGCCCTGAAGACGACATCAGCAGGGCTGGTGAAAGGTTGATCCTTGGCAATGTTACATCACGGTTACTCGAGCGTAACGGCCATTCATGGAGCCTCTGCCCGACTGATATGAGCTAATGATGATGTCTCGAGAATGGAGGCTGACACGATTAAATGATTGTGTTGTGCGTAGTAAAGATGAGCGGTGGATAAAATCCACCAATGGATTTGGGGCTCTTTAATGAGGAGGAAAAGATTTTGTATTTTATATGCTAGGCTTGGAGGGAATTTGAGGGGTAGGCCTATTATTACAACAAGTCGTCATTAGTTCATAAGTACAGGGTGTCCAGTAATCAGGGGATCAAACTTTACCAAATGGTTTATCAGCTCATAATAAACAAAAAATGTCCTGAACCCATAGTCCTATCACGCTTAGTTTTCTGTCCGTCTGTGTTTTCACTAAATAAATTGTATTTCCTATAGATTAAGCATTTTGAGTTATTTAGCTTAAAAAGTTTAATACGGCCACCATTTTAAAATTGAGTTAAATTAACTACTGTATATATATTTTTAAATACTGGTTTTAATTATACTAACAAATGTTAAAAAATCTTTAGTATACAACTTAATTGACCTCGGAGATAAAAATTATTTAGTGAAAAACACAGACGGACAGAAAACTAAGCGAGGTAGGACAAAGGGTTATAGGAAATCTTTGTATATGAGCTAATGAATGATCAACAGACACCTATATTCAGATCTTAGTTAGATATTCCATAATTTTTGTTTCTATTTTACAATCAGTAAGTTCCCAAGTATTTATAAATACTTCGGATACAAGTGTCTTTGCTTGTTAAAAGTTAACATTTGATTTTCAATGAGCATAGTAAAATGAGCTTAGGATCAACAGAAACAATTAACAAAAGATACCATGACAAAGAGGGCATTTCACATTTTAATTTGACAACGTTTTCAATGTTAAGCAAGAACTTTTCATACCACGGTTGAATTAAAGACCTGGTCAGACTCTGTCGAACTTTAAACTAATACAGATCATCTATAAAACCTTAAAATAGCCTATGTATAATGCAACCATTATTTGTCTTTAAATAATTCTAAACGCTTCTAAAAACGTCTATTTAGTTTAACAACTATTTATAATTGTGAACATATAAGAAATAGCACAATTTTCATTGCCAAACTTAGTTATATAACTTTGTGATTGTTGCACTAACAGTGCTAAACGCAGGTGACCAAGTACGTCAGTGTGTTTCTGTACTACATGAGTAAAGCGATTTCCCGCGCTTTGCAACGGACGTCCTACTGATAACCTGGTACAGCAAAGTAGAAGGCACTAAGTATCGGTTACGTGAACAGTAGATGCGTATTTCTTGTGAAATATCAGTAGACAATAGTATGCTCTTTCTTGACCCCCAATACAACACTTAAAGGATTCTTTGACGTAAGAGAAAATTTAATATATGGTTGCAAAAGGAATTGGTTTTTAATATCCTAAAAAAAGAACTGTTTGACCTGTATTGAAATGAGTAAACAAGAGAAGGAAATCTATTCTTGTACTAGCCATGACTACTTTTGAAAATAAACTATCAACCTCTTTGTTCCCTTGCAATTGGAAAATCCTTACAAGACACTCTTCTAAGTTGAAGGGATCCAAAAAGTGTGATTACCTGAAAATAATTTATTTGGACTCCTATTTATTGTTTTACGTGGTTTATGCGTCTTTCTATCAGGTTTGTGCGTTTGACCAATTGTCAATTGATAGAGGCTTGTGATGCCATTTTTGTTTAGAATTCATATCCTTGCACAGATAGATGAAATATATGCTGATGACACACCTTTCCTAGAGAGAAAACAAAAGATAACATTATTTTTGATGTATGGTTTCAATTAAACGACAAATTTGAACCAAGATCATGTTTTATTCACGTTTTAATAACCTTGAAGTTGTCACCACTTCCAGTTGAAAGCAATTCCTGAGGTCAACTTTGTTCAGAAGATCCTCTCTAACCGGTCACGGCTCGCTTGAGACTCTGTCTAATTGATCTGTTGATAAGCCTTGAGCCCATTCAGTCGATAGCGGTTGTTAAAGAAAAGATATGGCCGTTTGTCTCTAAAGGAATCCTTTTGTCATCTAGTGCCAGCTTGCCGTGAGACGTAGAGCTGTTTCAATGGGTTGTAATTGAATTACCTACAGTAAATTGTATTAAAACAGGTATGCGATTTTCAATTATCTATGTAATGGGTTTGTAATAAGTATGGTTTTATTGTATATATTTAACATGGTTAAGTGGTAGAAAGTACTATAAAGTCCTAACTTCGCCACGTAAATAAATACCTTTTTCATTTCATTTCATGCAGGTACAGTGAAGCAACCAGTGCAGAATACCTTAGCCCCGTTAAACAGGGTTTAAGGTTTATTTGAACATTATATAAAATTAATCATAAAATGAGATGTTAAAAATTGATCGTGATCACTCGGGAATGATAAGATAGATCAGGTTCTAAATACCGTTCCAAGTCATTCTCTTTATAGTTCAGACAAATCAAAAGTTATTGAACAGTTTCTTTTTTAATCTATACCCGTGTTATATTATTAACATTTTGGTTACTGTATTATTCTGAAATACCCAGTTTATGTAGCAGGTCCTTACATACTGAGCCCGTTGGACATTCGGAATTAAAAACTACACACAGCGGTATTAACACTGTTTTGTTAAAATTGGCAACTTTGTAGTTAATACAAGCTTACGTATGCCCGTGAAATAATTACCTTAATTAAATCTTAAGTTACTTTGAGACTTGTGACTTATTCCAAACATAAAGTCTATTGTAAAAAACACAAACAAGGCCCGAATGACATGAGCGCAAACAATTTCAACAAAGCTGATACTAAATCTAAAGAAAGACCATTGCACAACACAGTGACCACTGTGCTTATTGCATAAGAAGAAGAGACAATGTGGCTGTTAACAGCTGTTTGAACAGATGATATTTCCAAGGAAGAAGAAGGACCAAGGCGGCGCCATACAAGTCAAATTGGCAGACCTGATGGTCGTAAGTGTCTTCCTCCTCGCTGTCGGTTAATCAGCGCTTAAGCCCTGATCATCACCATCTCACATTGTGTAATCTGCGTCTTAATTACGGAGGGAAAGGCACTTACAGGTTTGCCAACCGACGCTAGATTTCGCCCTTTGTTGCAGGAGGATTGTTGATGTGACGGTTATTTGCGGGTGTTGGGCAATTTCTTGTTTTGGTGATGAGTATGATAATTTTTATTTTGTAACGTAGTTAAGGGTCCTGTTTGCGTGACGATGGGCGAAGGTTGTGGGTTATAGAACGAAATTGAAATGTTTGAAGGAAGGTCTTCTAAGGGTTCTCTCGGAAATTGCGATAATAGCTCTAGACATTAAATTAAATGGCTAGATTTTAAAACTGCTAATGAGATATGTTGTTAAATTAACT
Organism: Matsumurasca onukii; assembly: GCA_018831715.1. NCBI lineage: Eukaryota > Metazoa > Arthropoda > Insecta > Hemiptera > Cicadellidae > Matsumurasca > Matsumurasca onukii. The sequence goes on from CM032062.1 coordinate 64,711,938, forward strand.
GGATCTTCCGAATGACATTAGAAATGTAATGAAGTTTGGTCAAACCCAGATTTCTTTACACTTCATTTTCACATTCATAAAAGCCTTTAGATTCATAAAAACGTTATTAATATTTGGCTTCAAGAATTCAAAAGCTTAATTTTGCTTCATTGGAGAACCTAAAGGTTTTGAAAACAACGCAAAGTTAACCAGGTCTCGGGCCAAAGTCTTACTGCATCTTGCAATCGTGATGGTTATATTGTTTTACAGACATCCCCTAAAATATTCGTTAATAGAACGTAAGTAACCCTACGTTTGCTCAATTTCATTCAACAAATGAGCTAACATATGCTCATCACAAATACACCTCATCACTCCATTAACAAACAAGCCTTAACAAGCCACGGAAGTAACGCCAATTCAACCAATCAAACAAAGACTACTGTCAACAGTTACCTCATGACAAAAACGTCTTCCTCATTAAAAGCCGTGGATGGTTGTGGAGGAGTGAAGTCAAACATCCAGAAATTGCAGACCTTTCTCTCTGTCTGAAGAGAGGATGCGATGTGGTTGTCAATAAACAGTGGAAGTAACACCGCTTCCTGACTCCCAGTGACCCGAGGGTCAGAGACGCTTGTTGCTGCTGTAGCTCCTCGAGTGATTTGTGGATGATGCGGTGGTTTTCTTGATGATTTCATGATGAGGTTGATGGGAAATTGAGTTCTTATTTGTGTATTGTGGTTGTTATGTGATTGATAACACCTGCTGACCTGGTTAAATGGTATCATAACATAGTGTTATTTTGATCTAATACAGTCTTATTTTTTATCTTGGTGTGGCTACACCTAAGGATGAACGGGTGACAATCAGTGTCTTCAGAGCTCTTAAAAGACTGTATTTCCGGATTTTTCTCTAAATAAAATAACACTTTATAATCGGCTTCAAATTTACCGTAAGGAATATATGTACCATCCGTTTAAAAGGCGCAGTGACACTATTTATAACGGTGGCATTTGTTGGACTTCCTTTTCCTTACGAGTTCGCCCTACTGCGCAGCCTTAAGATAACGTATTAGGCTAATCTATTAACTGTAAATGCAATTACTAAGGAACTTCCGTGGTTAAAACGTTAAACAGTTATCAATTCCAACTAGTTTGGAACATCTTATCAGGTTTTTGTTTAGCTGCAACGTGATAGTCCCTAGATTAACTTGACCAATTATGTAAGGTAATTGTTACAAAACGTACGACATTTCTCAAAGTTATTGACTAGTACAAAGAATTATAATTGACAACTCTAAGTTTTAAAGAATATGTTATTATCTGAAAAAATATAGCACCAGTTATTGTTATGTTAATGGAAAATTCATCAGTTAAATCTTTGAACAGTTTCCGATTATCTATTCACAGTTATCATGAATCTGTAATTACAAATTTACAAATTTTCTGAAAGTTTGCTGTTGAGTGCTCGTAAAAAATAAGTCCAAACACGTCCACAGAACTAATATGCCGAACCTACTGGTATAATCCCATCTGGACTAAGCTCCTAGGAGCGGCGATGTGCAGTCGATCACTCGCATCACTCCCACTGCAGCCACTGGGCCGGCCAGGGAGCGCGGAAGTGACGGTGAAAGTGGGGAACGACCTCCAGAGGCACATCTCATTGTCAATGTCATCTGTGCGTCACGATGGAAAGCTGCCGGACTCAATAATAGTTGCGTATCAAGGTCCTTGCTTCGTGCTGAGGCTTTCTCACGCTCGTGTTGCAGATCTAGATCCCCGCGTCGCTTTGCATAACCTCGGCCATCTTCCAGGAATGGGGAGCTGTCGGAAGTCGCTCTGGAGGATGGGATGGACCGAGGTCGTGCAAGAGATTCTTCAGATCTACCTGGGTGATGGGTTTGTGAGTGTTATGGTGTAAATAGATAAATAATTTATTGTAGCAACATGTCATGCAACCGTCAACTTTTTAATACGAAGATTGTCACATATTCTGACATTGAAGTCCTATTCAGACATACATTTGTTCATTGGCTCGCTTCCATTCATTCGAGATATTCTCTCTATGCCCAGTGCTGGCAAGTCCAACATAAGCCCACTCTCATGCAAGGTGGCCAAGCATGGAAGCCTATAGGACTATGGGTGTTAGCCAACTCGAAGGTATGTTAACATACCTCTTTTCCTTAGGCAAAGCGAAATAGTTTCCCGGCATAAATGGCTTTCACACTCTTCCAACGGGTAAATATGCGATCTTGGACTAAAATTTAATTGTAGTACCATATATTTTATGTCTAACAATTACTAAGTAGACAACATTTATAATTCTGTTCTAATCACACGCGGTATTTTTCATCTCGTCCTACTAACACTGTTTTTAAAATACGCATATGCTCAAAGGTTTTCCCTTTCATAGTCTCTTAATCAATAATTCATCACTTACGTTTGCTACAGAGGAAAACGAAACGAGAAACGTCAGTTGAGAATTCAAGCATGAAACTGTAATAACTATTCCATGTCGAGTTCGCACCACGTGTTGGAGCAGGAAACAGAAGCAAGTGAATAATTAACGCCTATAAAGCTTTGTTGGTATCTGCACTCAACCAGGTTTATGAATGAATAAACTTTCCCGTGCAAAGTCAGAAGATTGAACGGTCTCTAGAGACAGCAAACGAGGTTAAAATAATGAGCAGTGCTTTTCCTGACACTATGTTCATTGCCCATTCCGATGAACTTTTGGTTTTAAAAGTATTAGCTAACTATTATTAAGTAAAAAATATTAAAAAACTAGATTTAGGATTTTCTTGGTTATGTCTAATGAGGAATTGACCTGGCTAGGAAAGCTTCGTTTCAAAGTACAACCTTTGTTCGAATTTACTAGTACCACCTTCCGTCAACAGATGATGCCTACAGCTTTTAACAATGTTTGAAACTTGAGAAAACGATTAAATACCTAACAAATTTGCTTGAAGGAATTATTAGATATTATTGATGGTACGTTTGACAGTTAAAGTCTGTTTGACAACTGCAGTTCAAATCCATAAAAAGAAATAATTTCATCTATTCGAAAAGGTCTTTACATATGGGATTGAGGGTGTCATTTTAATGATAGTTTATACATACAATCTGAAAGAAAAAATCAAAACAATTCCAAATTTCACATCAAACTATTACATTCTTACAGACATGAACATAAAAACAAACTATTCAACATTAAAGACAACTTTTGTTTCATTATGGGTTTATAATTATTACGAATTTAAGTTAAACTACACATTTGAATTTTATTGTGTAACAGTAACTGCTGTATGTCATATTTGTACAATATTTCATTTGTTCCAGAAATTTACCACTTAATATATAACCTATTTTAAGGCTATGCCTGTAAAATGTGTGTCCGAAAATACAAATGTAAATAAAAAAGTAAACAGCTGTACTTTTAAAAGTATTTAATTTCTAAGAAACGTATTTTGAAGCGAAAATACACTTTCAAATTATTTCTCGATGACCAAACAAATAAATAAATAATGTAGCTTTTCTAAAACAAGAAAATATAAAGGTTGGTAATTTTAAACAATCACATTTTTACTGTCCATTTTTATATGTCCAAAATTTGCAAATTTTAAAGACACATCTGCAAAACCTCTTCAGGTCTCCACACATGAGATCATCAACGTATAAACGATAAGACAGCAGTGACCTCTGATTCTAAGTGAAAGGTAATGGTGATAGTGACAGTGGACATAGCAGCATTGTGCAAGTCTCATCTGCCGCGATTATGAACCATGGATTGCGCAACATATCGTGATTATAGAACCTTCTGCCACCGCGTGAGGTGCCACTTGTGTGGGTATAGTACCTACTGCCACCGCGTGAGGTGCCACTTGTGTGGTTATAGTACCTACTGCCACCGCGTGGGTGCCACTGTTGTGGTTATAGTACCTACTGCCACCGTGTGAGGTGCCACTTGTGTGGTTATAGTACCTACTGCCACCGCGTGAGGTGCCACTTGTGTGGTTATAGTACCTACTGCCACCGCGTGGGGTGCCACTGTTGTGGTTATAGTACCTACTGCCACCGCGTGGGGTGCCACTTGTGTGGTTATAGTACCTACTGCCACCGCGTGGGGTGCAACTTGTGTGGTTATAGTACATACTGCCACCGCGTAGGATACCACTTGCGTGGTTATAGTAGCTTCTACCACCGCATGGGATACTTTGATACTTTGATTTGAGACACCGACCACTCCTAGAGGGGTCTTAAGGTTAATATGGGATGAAGGGTGAGTATTTTGAGTTTTTTTGAAGGATGATGAGGTTTAGTCTTGTTACAAACTAGGGTCGACTGTTCTCCAGATTGGGTCATTAATTAATAGCCCAACGACCAATGAAATGGACCAACGGCTTAACGTGACTCCCGAGGTGACACCTGTGTGTAGACAATCCACGGTATAGCGTTTTATGATTTTCAAATTAAGAGGTTATTATGGATAGTCGTCGTCAAGTATCACACCGTTTTCTTCTTTAAGGATATTTAGGACGTAGCCTACCATCCTAGAACCCAAATTTTGATTGTAAGGAGGGCAAAAGACTAAACTACATAATAATTTTAATACTCTGGGTCACTCGAAATGTGCAAATGCGATTTTGAAAGTTGATTGTGCAGAAAGTTAAATAAATGTGGGATTTTGTGACAATTCTTCATAAATGAACAATGAAGCCCCAAAGCTCACCTCAAAACTACTTTAAACCCCAGTTTTTCTTGTCTACAAAGTTATAACCAAACTTTTTCTGTTTTAAGTTCGAATCGATTAATAACCAGACGCTTGAAGTTAAAGTTCCTACCTGAGTTAAAGTAAACTCTAAAGTGGGTAAAGTACCAGAGACGTTGCAAAGTTTGAGACTCTCGTTGCACGAAGTTGTGCTTTATCTACGTCTCGTCTCTAGAGCTCTTCTCTCCTGACACCTTCTCTTCAGTCACATGAGCTGCAATGTGACATCCTTGCTTTGTTGCACGTAATTAGTTATTCTATAAACAACTGAAGAAAGGAACGTGTCTTCATTTTGATTGTTTGCATTAATAATTTGGCTTGTCATCGTGTCATCACTAAATTTAGAATTAACCTATCCTGAATTAAGCCTTTAAGAAAGCGTGCGGAGCATGGTTGATTTAATTTTTATTCACCCTGTATGGTATGCAACTGTGCTATATATACTTGTGTGTATTAATTAACGTGATAATAAAACCATTGAATGGTGAAGAACTACACTTCCTACAAAAGGTGTTAATTAGATTAATAGCTTTACACATGCTAAGAAACTGTAAACTATGCTCAGATGGATAAGCCATTTAACATGCGAATTTACGTGATATTTATCAATCAGTAGACACTAATGAAAACTCTCTTTCATCATTAACTCTTCCTAATGTTCAGATTGACATGTCTTATGCTATTAAACACTTCATTAGAAAGTTTAGCTCTCCGTGATGCAACTGGGAAAATTCCAAGTAACTTATAATAATGATAATGACATAAAACCACGATAAAGTAATAATTACACCAACTGCATTGTTCTTAAAAATGCGTGAATACATTTATCATCATCGACGTTAAACTCCCCAATCACAAAACGTACGACTTTGTGAAATTAGAAATTATATATCTGGTTGTCAGACCAAACCAAGTATACATGGACCGTCGTAATTATCGACTTTCCTTTGGAAAAATGAGATATTCATGCCAAAGGACTCTGGACCATGAAATGAGCATTGATCCTGACCCCCAGAGCACGTTTTGAGCATTTTTTATACACGCTTTATATACATATGCACATATGTGTACTCTCTACAGGTCGCACTTTTATCAGATTGTCATGAAATTTGGTACACATGTTCTTTTTAAATATCTCGGTCAAATTCGTTAGCCAGAAAAATCAGACACCCGCAACCCCTTAGGGGGAGTTTCCTAATAAAAGGGTTTAATGCTTTAAAAACGGTAAACTTCATTCGATTTGGTTAAAAAATCAAATAAATATGTATTTTGTTAATATACCAAAATCTACCAAAATTGCGACAAAAAGTGATTTTTCCCTATAATGATTTTTTCACTTATGCCAGCGGCGCTTTAGCGCTTAGCTGCGTGTCAACCTGGTTTATCGTTTGGTCTGACGACTCAAATTTGTGATCCCAAATCTGATCAAATACAGTATTTTTATTCATTTTAAAAGCCTATAAAATCCCTTCAGGAATAATGCTATGCTTCAGGAATAATGCTATGCTTCAGGAATAATGCTGTGTATCAATAAGTTAAAACAAGTGCATTTGCACGTCATGTTTATTACATAAAGACAGCGCAGCTAAATACCACGCAGTTATCAATACCCGAAATTCAAATGTGCCGAATCACAATCGATTTCACACTCGATATATCGACCACTTGGTGTTGATCGGAGCGATGCCAATCGATTGTGGGAGCGCGAGATTCCCAAAGCTTTCGGCGTTCGACTTCCTCGGCATTGTCTTATTGTTTTTGCCGGGCCATTGTACTTGTTGTACAATACTTGATGACGTGTAAGAAGATGACTTTACATCTCGATCAGTTCCGTATACAGACACACCTCGCAATACTGTGTAACCTGATATGTGTGTGTGTGTGTATTGCTACACGTGTGTAGTAACGTGTTATGTGTGTGTTGTGAGTGACGGGCGAAACCATCTACACTCCAGTGCTTTGTAAAGTCGTGGTATGGTTGATGAAATGTAATGTGGGTGATATCGCAGAATTGAGTTGTATAGGAAGTTTTGCAAACACTGTGGAAATGGAGCGTTTCATTATGTTTAAGAGGTGATTTTAGAATTTAGCGCCTTAGTGACAACAAATTACCTTAAAGATATCGTAATTTCGATATCTTCCAAAATATCGTAAAGGATTTTAAACTGAGCAAAAGCACTTCCTTACATACTTGATTATGGTCTTATCCTATCTTGCTCCTCAATAATGAAAAAATGCCATGTCCTTGACCAAAAATGTAAGGGAGTGTTTTTGCTCAAATTAAAATCTTTTACGAGATTTTGAAAGGTACAAAATACGATTTCTTTAATATAGTTTGTTGTAACCAAGACATTAAATCAAAAAGCTAAAACCAACGTTGGAAAAAAGACATGTAAATACAGTTGTTCAGCTATTTTATTTCCTTAATTGTTACTGGCAAAGTTCCTTTTCATTGGAAAATAATTAAGATGTCAGAGTTTTATGTGATCCTACAAGTATTTGTTCCTTTTGTGTTTCTTCTGTTATGAGTGGAAAGACTCGAGGGTAATAAACTTTACGGCCAGTCTTTACTCGATAGCTTCATCTGTTGTTTTCGTAGATGTATCTACGGCCCCAACCAGCTCGTACTAAAATTTTAAATACGTTACTTTTCTGAGTCAGATGGTACATATTTGGAACCAAGCAGACATTTGTTTTGGAAAAATTAGACGCTGAAAATAAATTTTTGCCCACGCAGTTCAATTTTACGTGATTAAACTTATATAATTATATTGAATTATTTACGACCAATCATGAATTATCAACTGAAGCAACCTAGGACCAATCATGTTTACACTAGAGCCATTGTTTGTTTACATCAGCTGGCTCCCCCCTTCAACTCAGTTGCGAGGTTGCGGGAACTGTCGCGCCGCTGCGCTGGTTCACAACCAATCACCACGCAGGGTTATCAGCGTCATCTGTTGCGTCATGCGCAACTAACCCAACTCAGCAGTGCGCCGGCGCTGACCCCGCGCATGCGCATGTGCTCTGGTTCTTTGTAATTGGACTGGAGAACACGTGCTCGGCGCATCGTTATCTGGTGCTCAATTTTAGGCCGCTGAAATATTTCGTTTAACGTTAAACCCCACAGACAAAGGATAAATTGCAACAAAACTGCTAGTGTTAATATGTTTTACTATGATAGTTACAACATTTTACTGTGATACATGCTCGGAAGTATTGCTAAACACTCCCTATAACATGGAAATTCCTCTTATAGTTGTACTAAAGGACTATAAAGGATTTGATTACTAAAGGACGGTTTGAAAATCTTTATTTACTTATCGTATGAATCTACAAGATTGTGTAGAGAATAACTTAATTGACACAAGTTTTAGTATACTGATTTGCACATAGTCGGCTCCAAAATGTCAAATAACAATTCATTTCCTTTGTTTTAGTCGAATGTTTAAACAAGCTGTTCATCGGATAATATTAGGGTAATGCTTATCACAACATTATCTATCAATGTACTGGTTCATAACATAATCAGAATATTGAAAAGAGTGATACAAAAATAGCAAAGTCCAAAAGTTCTAACATTTGTAGCTGAGCCATAATGTTTCTCGCAATCGTACCAATCATAGATAGTTCCGTTTGTATATGGATTAGGATATTTGCTGGTTACTCTTGGTCTGATTGGGATTTTGAATGTAAAAGTTCGATGTTTTGACGTGCTTTTTGAACTTGGGAATGATAACTTTGCAGATACTTTTGTGGTGACTTCTTTCGTCGATTGAATTATTCCTGAGTGTTCACTTGAAGAATATTCAATAGTAGGTTCAGGGGTCAAAGTTATATTAAATATCATCTCTTCATAGTCTTCAGTTGAAGGTACATAGTCCTCGTCATTTTCAATGTCATGCCAGTCATCATAGAAGTCGGTATCGGTTTTCATGTCCTTACCTCGTTCAAAAAAGTCTCCAAATGACAAATCTTCACGACTATTTTCTTCGCTAGTGTTCACTTCGAAATATTCCTGACTTACAGTTGAAGATTGACCGTTTTGCGGAATATTAATCGAAGTGTCATTTTGCATATTTTCAAAATGTTTGTTGTTCACATCTAAATAGGGAATAGGAACAGTTATTTGCTCATTCTGCATTGTTGGGTGAGAAGTAAAGTTAGCTTGATATGAAGAAGAATAGTCATAACTATTTAGACCTAAATTAGATAATGTGAAAGAAAGATTTGCTTCAGATTCAGCCAATAAAGTTGTTGAAGCTTCCATGTTTCGATCAAAATCAGTTGGCTGTCGGGACCTTGTGGTGTGACGCATAACAACATTTTTGCCCTTAGTTATTCGACGTATTTTCCAATTAGCCTTTTTCGTAATGAACTTCATTGGTCTTTTGCTTTCAGAAGTTGTACTGGTTGATTTCGTTGGTTTCTCCGTCACTACAACCGTTTCTATTGTACTTTTGTAAATACGAGTATGTTCTTCAAATGGGTCTTCTGGTTCAACTATTTCGTATTCACCATCATAACTGTTTGCCCAATCATCCAAACTTCTTTGGTCTGTGAGATTTCCTTCTTGGTTTAGTTGGTAAATACTGAATTTCTCGACCGGTTTCTTTGTTTTTGGCCTGACTGTTCGTAAAGTATCTAAGAAATTTAAAGACTTTGGAGGTTCTTTCGGTTTTATCCTTTGGACCTTATAAAGTATTGGAGAAGTGGAGTTGTCATTAGTTGGTTTAAACGTTATATTTTGCTTCATGATGATTTCAATTAACTTGCTTTCAGCTCCGTCGTTTTCTTGACAAATTACGCTAGGTTGATTGAGGTAAGTAAAATGAAGGACGCAGAAGAAAACTATTTGTTGAACTACTTTCATTGATTTTGTTCATTGACTGAGCCCTAGGTCCCTAATTGGCGTTGGTATTTAATACATTTAAATTTAGAAATATTACTTGAGAAAAGAAAACCAAGACATAAAACAATAAGCAATGTTCTTGGTTAGAATAACTACCAAAACAATCAACCAAACAAGATCAAAGTTTTCGAACCATGTGTTTACGTATCCAAAGAAAAATGAATTTCAAAACTACTGAATTGAATGATTACAGCTGTTTCAAGTAAATTAGGCCGATGACGTATTTATACTATATTTGGACTAACATACATGTTTACATTCCGTACAATTATCACCCAACCGTTACAAGCTGGATATTCTAAAATTCAGCGTGAGAGCGAGATCCTGTGATTCTTTCTCGAAGAGCGAAAGTTGAATTAAAGAAATCATTTAGAGTTAATCAATTTCCGGTGTCGCGCGAGCCAGAAATGTGACGAATGAGGGTTCCGCAGCGTTATATAGAAATAATTGCTTCTCCAAAATTATAATTTGGGGCCCAAAATCGTGACCTTAGGCTCCATAGAAGTGACAGTTCGTGAGGCAATTTGATCCTTATTGCTTAACTTGAGACTATGAACAACAAACGTCCCTTGAAATATTTTATACGTTCTGGTTTCCATTTTTCAAATTTAATATTCTTCCACAAAATTCAGCACTATAGGTTTTTATTTTATATTGTAAAGAAATCCCAGCATAAACTAACCAACGGTCAAATTCGTTTTAAGTTTTAATTTTTAATCCCACTTAAGCTGCTGGCCAACCACTAATTAGGTGAGAGCTTTCAACTCAAGCCTGTCTAACATTTCTCTTTCATGAGCCTGGTTCAAACCGGTGTGATTCCAAGTCAGATATAGTTGCACCTCTCTTTTGATCAAGTGTTTTTACACTTCTTCATTTAAACAGTAAAGTTCTATCCACTTTCAGAATAGGCTTGTACATTTAGAGTACTAGCTTATAACCTGATTGGAGAACGTATTCGTTTTTTAAACGGACGAGTATACTTGTCTAAATATAAAATGGTCATCCCAATCTAATATGGAAAGTGTCAATAGGAAAGTATCTCACAAGCTACCACTTTCATGCGGCAAGGTGCGCCGCATCAATGAATACCAAACTATGTCCATTTCAAATCCTCCTAAAATTAAATCCCAGAAGATTTACTACCTTCAAAACATTACCGAACAATTATGATGCAACCGCCCACAACAATGGATAAAATTACTAACTTTCTCTTCAAAGTTTTGACTCGGTCTCAGTCTCACAATCGAAAAGAAGAGATGATGTCACCGGAGTTGGAGAAAGTACTGTCGCTGCATCCTTTAGTCAAAATTACGAGGAGAAATGGGTAATAAATGTAGTGAAGATGATATAGCAGTTAGAGGTGTGATGGCTTTGCTAGAATCATTTGTTTAGCTATTGTTTAGTGAATGTGTATTGTAAAATACTGACAACCGAGGAGGATTTGGATGTCTGAATCTGCAGTTGATTAATGCGTTTTATGCAGTTATTGGTGGAAAACTGGTGTGAAATTGTGATTTATGCTTTGTTGCGTTTTTATCTGTTGTTGAACAAAGTTCCGAAGGAAGTGTTGAAATTGGTAGGTTACAAACAACCCATTTATAACAGGACTGTATGAATATTGTGGGGTTTGTTCGTACACAATTTTTTACGTTGTGACGAAAAATCTCTGTAAATCGAAAAAAGGGTTAGTGACATGATTAAACAAAAGAAGACAATTGAATCATACGAATAAAAGCATTAAACATTTACTCTTTACAGTACAAACTTGATGCCAAAATATATTCGCTACCATAGCAAATTTCGTAGCAAACAAGTTTATTTTCGACAGCTGGATTTTGTGAGTTCGTTTATAGACTATGTTTTCTGTTAACTGAAAAATCATTATATTTTGGGTGTGATACCGAACAAATGTGAGCAAAAGTTAGGGAACAAGATTACTATTTGAGTTGACCTTCTTTCACGTACAGATTCCATGATAAAAGTCGAATTAATTGGTTTGTAGCTTCTTGCATTCCAGAAAATAATACTTTTACCGTATTTGACGTTTAGAAGTTTTGTCATAGGAATTGATAATTTCCTAACTTGGTAACTTTTCAGACAGAAAAAATAGTCGTTAACAACTGCAGTTAAAAAAATCAGAAGCTTTTTAATTTAGCACTAGATATAGTTACTTTTAGGGAACAAAGAAACAATAGAAACACGAAATAAAATATAGTAGTTACAGTGATCTAAAACATAATATTGCAAAATACTCTTTATAAAAGTAATAAATAAACATATATTTGATTAGCCAATCAACAATTGGAATGAGACTCCATTACCAACAATCCGTGTGTTGTGTTGGTTTTCAGCTATTTAATTACCTTCACTAATATCATTGACTGAATTGAGTTCACTGATCGATTCCGATGCAAATTCCAATTACCTACTCAGGTGATTTCATTCTTAATTAGACAATTCGAGCATAGTCTGCATTTTCTCTACACAAATACAAAAAGTTATTAACTTGGTTTTATTATTTGGCGATATGAAGGACTCGGTGAAGATAGATTCAATTTATGATTATTTTGCATCTGTGGTTCTTCTAATATACTCAATTTTCAGAGAGAATCAATTGTTATATTTTGAGTATTGTCAAGATAATATCAAGGCTGATGGTAATCTTTACCGCAAGATGTAAGAATGAAAAAATTATATACACAAAGATTGACGATTGCGATACATTTATTGTAAATGTCTATATGCAATAAAATATTTATTTATTTAAGCTATTATCAAGTATTATCTGAAGATGAGTACTAATAGCACTGATAAAACTCGTAATATAATAATTTTTGATCATCTCTGAAAATTGAGTATATTATTAGAAGAAGATGAGATGCCAAAAAATAATCATACACGGAATTTATTAATTATTTATTTGAACAAATATGATATATAACTATGGCAAGTCCGTATTGAAATCATGTTAAATATTTGAAAACAGAAAAAAATGCGATGAGCGCAAGATTTTTATTATTTTACTTTATTTACATGAATCATCACAGTTACAAAAACCAATTACACTAGAACAGTCTACTTAGTTCAAAAGTCCACTGTGAGGTTTCTTCTAAATGTACTCGTACTTCAACTAATAAATTTACTGTGTAACACTGTGTTAAATTACCATTAAAATACTTTAATAGGGCATATAAACACTGTATTAATTACGCTTAACTGCAAATTAATTACTACAGCTCTTTACACACTTACAAATTGAAACGCATGGTCAAACTGTGTTTAAATTGAGTAATTGGCTTCATTGTCGAGATAATGGTACTTAAACTACCAAGTAAAGCTACCACTTATGTGAGCAGGGTAACCGACATAACGCTTACATTGAATAATACATAGTATATCATAAAGCTAATTGGCGGAAGACAAGGCAGGTATGGGAAAGATTGGAACGATGTGACTGATGTACAGAGAGTGCTTGGTTCTCTAGGAGAGCACTTCCTCCAGATGAACAACGGGAGTCAAGTCTGCTTCCGTGAGCAGAACATGGTATACGTACATGGTTTGTAAATGTTATGCGAGGAACGAAGCATGAAATACACATCTCTTGTTACACAATATTTGCGAGTTCGGGATAAAATAGATAAAGCCTTGTGGAACGAATAAGAATCATAACCGACGCAAAGTCACAAGCGCTACCGTGATTTATAGCGAATTTCCTGTAATAAGGCCTTTTTGGTAGTAGGGCGTTTCCCTCTAGAATTGCATTTATGGTATAAAAACTGTGTTAGTGGTTTGATTTCAATTAAAATCCATAGAAATTCATGGTACTATACCTGAGATGTGTACTTAGAATTTACAAACACCGATGAGCCAGACCAAGATGGCGGCGGAAACAGTTTAACGTAGGGAATTTCAAAACTGCAAACAGTTTTGTTTTATGACGTTACGTTCTCTCTGGGGATAGACATGAATAGCTCCAACCAGCCAAATGCCGATAACCAAAATCTCCTAACCAACCCGTACCAATCCAAATTCAACCTAACCTAATCTTAACACCAGTTTGGCCGAATATTTACCCAACCAACCTAACTTGCCTCAGTTAACGCAACTTTCCTTTAGCTACGTATCATCACTATTACACAGGAAAAACAAGAAATATAAAGGGGGTAGAGTAGGGAAATTATATCTATTTTTAGTAAGTAGTTTTTTCAGAGAGAGAGAGAGAGAAACGAACTTAGTACTACGAGTAAAAATATTTACAAAAGAAGATTAAGGAAGTTAAACAAAATTATTACTTTTGCCAATTCTTGATCATAACCAAGTGGTAGGATGATATTGTATCTCTAAACATAGACGACACGTAGCCACAAGCGCTACGGTGAATCTTATCGAATTTTCAATAAAACAGAACAAGTTTTCATTTATCTATTTTAAATTAGACGAAATTCCTTTATACACTATCTTCTCAGTCCCCACTTACATTAATTTTGTAATGTGACTGTACAGTAATGCTAGGTAAAGGTCGAGGTTGAATGGTAGAGAGGACTTAACTTCGACTTTTAAAAATAGACAAACTTAAACCTTTTAATTTTTGTATCCAAAGAAACATAGGCTAGTAAAGTATAGGCTATACAAACTTAATTTATGCCCAGTGCTCTGAATGTCAAAGTGCAGAACTTCAGATTAACTGGTTAACGAACTTAATCTAGAAATTTGCAAGAGAAATATTTGTACCAAGTTTCGTGAAAATCGGACCAGAAATGCGACCTGTATAGTGCTCACACATATACATACTGCAAACCGCACCTTTCTACGACGTTGAGTTCTATTTGTCAAGAGAAGTGAATTGCTCTATTTTCAAAGAAAATTCGCTAATAACAGCCAAACGAAATCATCTAAACTTTTACCTAATCGTTTTCCAATTCAAACATCTAAAGTTCACTCCCCATTAGTATTAATCCCCACATACATAACACCATTACAGAACCGACCACGGACAGCTGATTATACGCCGATGACACGAAGCTAATCCAAGCGGACAGGTCGTGAGAGGTTTGACATAACTGGGGACCAAAACATAAACAAGGGACATTTCGCAAGTCGGAAACCGAGAGCCTAACCTGGCGTGACTAAGTGGATGGTGGTTTGGTGGTGGTTGTGGTTCCCGTGATAGTGGGTGAGGAAGGCACGAGCCAGTCAGGAACCAGGATGTCGCACTTCTGGAGTTTTTAGAGAATTTCCTTTTAGGCTAGTCAATTTAGCGATGTTAGGGGTTTGTGTGAGGAAACCCCCTTTTCTTCCTGAAACCAGGAAAAGGAATAGTTCCATGATTTCTATCTACAACATACTCTCCATTCATTCCTGTAAAGAATAAAACTGTTGCAGAGAATATTCTGCTTTTACATGTAATGTGACACAACTTCAGCACGATTTAACCAGGAGAAACTAAAGTTTGTGAGAGTATGTACTCATTAAACATCTTGATATTGGTAATGTTATCACTACTTTCAAAAACAGTAATAATGGTGACTTGCTTTATTGGAATTTTATCAGGCGGACGCACTTGCTTGAATTGAGAGAGTAACGAGCTGGTGGGGGCACGTTACTAACGAGTTGTTGAGCTTTTAGCAAATAGTTGCGAGTAGTTGTTATAATGGTAATCGTTGGATTCAAGAAAAGGAGTTTTTCCCAATTAATTAATTTGCGATCCTTAAGAGTTAAGACATTGCTATATTATATGTGCTTATAAATAGTCAAAAGTATTGTAACACGGCTTGTTTCCATGAAAGCCGGATAAAAGAAAGCAAGATTTGGGGTATTTTTGATAGTTGGAAGTTCTGCAGATTCTTCAATGTACGGTACTCTAGCGGCGTAAATATTGGCCGTAGAAGAAAAATGTTAAGAAAAACTAGCGAGGATCTAATCATCTTTCATTTAGCACGGGCTGGTTTTCGCTAAATTGCATACTTAACGAGATGCCAAACACTAAAAAGTGATAATATTTTCACTGTTTTTGCTAAATAAACCAATGTTTCGGCCAAAATATCTGTTAGCAAACCTCAAATTCGTGTTCAGCGACCTCGAAAACATAAATAATAAAAGGAGTTACCACAACTTTACCCTAACTGCCCTTTTATTGTCTAATTTGACTAGCCTATTTGGAAAAATTAGATATTCATGAAGTCAACATGGTGAGATTTAGACCCGGGATTATGAAATGAGCACTCTTTCTGAGTTCTGACCCCTAGAACCAGTTTTGAGGATTTTATAAAACTTTTATACCTTCATATTTATTGTATATACCAGGTGTTTAAAACTTTATATACCTTAGATGGCCAGTAATTCCAACTAAACCTTTGTAACAATATTGTCATGCTATATTGATTAATAGTTTTCTTTCATGTAATGGTGGGTACCTCTTTAATGACCGTCTGATTTTTTCTGCTTAGTCCAGCCAGGTGGGAAAGTACTTATTCAACAAATGCATATTCTCAGGTGTATTTAACAACACCGAAGTTATAGAACACTTTTCAAAGTACAAAATATCTTGTAGAAATGCCTTGTGATCATTGTCAGTAAAAGTTCTCATTACAAATTATTTATACTTATACTTTCCTTTACCAAGAACCATCTCAAGCTATCTAGTTCTTGTAAAAGTATACAAAGGATAAGCAGAAGGTTCAATGGATTCCTAGAGCATGCAACATTTATGAACAGATCGACATTCGATTTCCTCTTCCCTGTCTTTTTCATTTACAAACGTCGCCACGTCGAAGTCAAACAAGCTTTGACAGACAAAGACTCTTTTGTATTTGGCATAGTTAATTCTGTTTACGAAGCGTACAGAGGGTTGTTTGCAGCTGGATCTGTGCACGCTATCTTTTATAATGTAGAAAATTATAAGGCAGTTTAAAAATAAAATGTAAATTACAAATTTGATTCGGCATGAAAAAGCAAATAAATAAAAAATGTTGTAGCAATCGTTACCTGGAAAAACTTCGAAATAGTTCATGTTTAAAATAACTTTTTAAACAACGATACGATTTGGTTAATGCATTTTTGTTATTAATTTTAACTGTAATTTAGTGGACAGTTTGTAGTTATGTAATTTTTAAGCTAATAAAGTTAATACTGTAGTATTTTTAATTTAGTTTTAAGTATAGTATAAAATTATATTGAAATTGTATAATTTGAATAGGAGTATAGTGAATACGAGTTAAGTCCTAACTTCACCACTAATAAAGACGTTTTCATCTCTTTTCATATAAACTTTTAAAATTATATGTCGGTCTTGATGTGGGTTTAAAGATTTAGCCAAGCATATTTTCGAAATTTCTTTTGTAAGAGAGGAGATAACTTGGTTTTAAAACCATTTCGCCCATTTTCCGAACTATTTTCAGGGTTTTGCCATAGAAATGCATCTAAAGGGTGTTTTAGTTGTACGATTGTTAAAATAAAATAAAGGTATAACAAAGAACTTGTACTAACATTAAAGTACAATCGGCACAGTATTATGGCATTTGTGCTTAAAAAATATTTCTGACAAATGGATTCCATGGCACGGTAGTTAAAATACATGCACTTTTATGTGAATACAAGTTATATTTTAACGTTTTATTTCATTTAAAAATATCGTATAACTAAAAGAACCTTGTTTATAATAATAAAGTAACTCAATATAACTACACCAGTGTAAAAATATAAAGGTTTTCATGTTTCATCTACGTAACTCGTACGTTTTAAGTACGCTTAAAGTGCGTTTTAATCCACCTGCATGGTTCGGAAGTCACGTTAAGCCGTTGGTCCTTGATTTCCATTGGTCATTGGGCTATTAATTAATGACCCATTCTTAGGAAGAGTCGGCCTTAGTTTGTAACAAGACTACACCTGTGGAGCTATGTGAGAGACTTCAGCGTGCTCAAAACTATTGCATCCGTTTCATCTTCAATTTAAGACGGGGTGATCATGTAACTATTTTTTTCGAGCAACTTTCCCTTTTAAAACTTAAGGAACTTCGCAAGTTACACATTCTGTACTTGTTACATAATCTCATCAAACTTCAATCCCCTTCCTATCTATCAGAACATTTTTCTTTTATGTCCCAGCGCAATTTTTATAACACTAGAAGAGGAAATCTATTATTGTCCATTCCTCTGCACAGAACTACCACTTTTGGCAAGTCATTCATCATTACGGCTTGCAGATTGTGGAACAATCTTCCTGACAATATCAAGATTATTGAGGAGCGAGCTCGCTTTGGGGCGGAGGTCAGGGCTTGGCTCTTGCGGGAGTCTCAGGGCGGTGATGGCTGGTGTGGCGGCGCGTGGTCGGGGCGAACCTTTGGTCTGAATGAGCGAGTGAATGCGAGTTTAAAAGAGATAGCATTGAAAGATTTTAATTTCTTAACTTTAATGTTTTATTTAATTTTTTTTTCATGTCTAACAACATTTTTAGATATGTTTTTTTAACACTATGCAAGTAATTAAATATTCTATTGTACGTAATGTTTTGTAGTTTTTAATTTGAGTTCTTAGTATAGTATTGTATATATTTATATTGCATGAATATATTTATATTGTTTGTATATAATTAAATTGTATGTATATATTTTGAATTGTCTGTATATAATTATGAAATTGTTATATTTTGTACTGTGGTTAAGTGGAAGAGAGGACTTTAAAGTCCTAACTTCGCCACCAATAAAGACGCTTTTCATTTCATTTCACCTCATAACTCATTACTACCACTCATCACACTCATCCTTCACCACATATTTGCCTTAAAATACCCTCATGAGAGTGGTCGGCATCTCAAATAGTGATTTAGTGAACTCTCTCACATTTCAAACTAGAGCAAAATTCACGCATTTCTACAGAAGATTTGTTCTACTAATGATCTCATGTACTTAGATTCAAAGTAGGGGACACTTAATGATTCCGAGAAGGTAACGAAGGACCCTCTTCTCTTCTTAACCCAGAGCACGAGCAGACGCTTAACACATGTAGTGATGTCCACATGGCGTGCAACCGTGTCCTCTGCTATTTCCACTCAGACAGTTAACGTGTTTATCTCACGCAAAGGTTCTTTACTCTCTAAGGCATTTTGAAAATATAGCTATTCATTTCTCTCGCCAAAGAGAAGGAAACGTCGTGCGGTTTGCAGTTCCTAACACCATCTGAGTCATATGGCACAATTATATAATATATATGTATGACCACTCAACATGTCGTATTATTGGTGCGATCGTCGTGAAATTTGGCACAATTGTTCTTTTGCAATTAATCTAGGCTAAGTTCGTTAGCTAGCTAGATCAGATCATTCGTTTCAAAATGGTGGCCATTCAAAGTTCTTTTACCTACAAAACTGTAGCTTTACCATACGAATTCAAAGTTCTCCTGTATAGTAGATTGTTACTTTATCACTCGATCAAAACCACTCCCGTTGCTCTAGAACCTACCGTTTTAATGTTATTTCAATTTAATTATTTAGTCAGAACTTCTTCACTTTGACATTAAAAGCACTGGGCAGAAATTAGTTTTAACTTATTACTAAAATAGTTAAATTTACTAGCCTAGGTAACCTTGGATACAGAAAGTAACAAGCTTTCTTATTTTAAAACTATTAACAGCTGTTGTTTGTTCTATATCACTATTTGAGATGCCGACCACTCTCATGAGGGTATTTTAAGGAAAATATGTGGTGAAGGATAGTGTGATGAGTGGTAGTAATGAGTTATGAGGTGTAGTCTTGTTACAAACTAAGGCCGACTCTTCCTTAGAATGGGTCGTTAATTAATAGCCCAATGACGAATGGAAATACAAGGACCAACGGCGTACAAGTTGACTTCCGTACCACGCAGGTGATGGTCTGATATGTCTAAACGATAGTGGGAGTTGATTCGGGTATCATCAGATGATCAAATCTTTATTTTCTGTTGTTAGAAAAGAAAATATTTTAACTGTGTATACACAAAATTTTTGAAAATAAAATCTTTTCTGTTTGATTCAAATTCGCTAAGATTCGCCGTAGCGTTTGTGGCTACGTGTCAGATATATGTTTTTTTTTTTTTCAAAATATTAATATCGAAAGAGGCAGTGACCGCTATTTTACGAAGGTAATACGGGAAAAGTTGATGCAGAAGAAATGTTTGTAGTCAATCGAATGTTACTTGGACTCGATGTATGAATGTATAGATTATATTTAATTAATTATTTAATTAATTTTTTTATTGTTTTTGTGATTTGTGTGTGTGAATGTCTACAATGAAGTCATGGACGAATAAGAAGATTTTCAAGCCTGAAGATGACGATCATCCGTCGAAACATGTAGCCAACTGATCCAACTACAAAGAATTTGAACTGTTTGACGGAGGTAACAACCTAATTTTAGTCATTAATTACACAGTTCAGGGGCTAATTGAAATGAATTTTAACTACATATACATAGTTTTTACATATACTAAAAATAAAACAGAGGTAGCACTGATCCTCGGCTCATATGCTTTTGATTCTTTTGTTGCGTCAACACATTGTGTCCGGTTGTAAAGATCCAGTTATCCAGTTGACCGTATCCAGTTAGCGGTTCATCTCCACAATCAAAGTTGCTGTAAGAGTCATTTGATTTGATTAATAAAAACTGTGAGAAACATAAAAATAAGGAATCTTATATTTCCTACCATACCATGAAACACAGAATAATAAAAGTTCCGTTTGAGTATAATGTTATTGTTATTTAGTCCTGTTAATTTGAAATAACTCCGTCAGAATTCTCTACGTTTTAGTTTTGCAGTTACTCTGGTAGCTCATTTTTGAATAATCAATACATAGAAACCTGTGTGCCCTTCCTTCAAAAATAACACCATATAATGTATGAGAAGCAAAATTCAATTTAGACCCAACCCACGTGGTAGGACAATTAAACCATCCCTCTCGTGTATAATTGTCTGCAACCATTAGTGTTGGGGTACCATTAGTCTAGCCACCGCTCTATCTATCTCAGCGTTATAGTTTGTGTTAATGGACAAGTTCAGAATAATATTAGTTACCCTAAATCTTATTTATTTCGATGCATTGTTGGTGAGTTATGTTAATTGCAACAATTGAAGGTAATCTTAATTCTTATGCTTTCGCGGTCGATGTCATCGTTAATATCTAAGACTTCCGGTTTACACCGCGTCACAGTTGAACTACAAATACTGCTAAACGTTTCGACCTCGCTGTGGAGAGTCATCCTCAGTTGCTGGTTGGTTGACTGGCTGAGACTTTTAGGTTAAGTGTAACCAGAATAATGTAGATTAATTAGGTTAGCCCTTGAAAACGGTGGCCCGAAACGTAGGGAGTAGTTTGTCTTTTGAATGGGCAGAAAAGTTCGAATTAGTGACTTGTGGAGAAATATGTTAAGTTCAAAATCTGTCCCCACCAAATCAAAGACTACCCCGATTCGGTCAAAGTAATGTGATTCCATTTGTGGTCTATAAGCTTTCGTACCATTTTAGCTCTGAAATGTTTCCCACGTCAAATAATACATTTGTAAAATGACATCAGACCGGACCCAAGTAAGGAAAGTGATAGTAACCCGCCACACCTTTTACTTCCTCGATATCCAGCCAATCTCCCACGCACATACGTACATGCATGCACACAGTATATGCAGATGATACGGCAGTTTTGCACTCGCATGATGCTGCATTGCACGATAGTTTGCACCATCTCACTTGTCACATTCTTGTCAATAATTCCCTTCTACTTGCGTAACATCGCGGCCTTTCTATCTTCTTATCACGCGGCGTCATCAGGTACCTCGCCGTAAGCTATGGTAATTATTGAATTTTGCAAGATTTTGTGGTCTGTCAACAACGGTGGGCAGTGTGAATTGTGCCAAAGGTCTTGTAGGAAGATGGTCCATCGGCAAGGTCCTATGTGAAGGTCCCATATTTAAATTTTCTTTTGGAAGCTGTAGTTTGGAAGGGGGTAAACCCTATTGCGAGTGAGGTAGGGTTCAACTCCCAGCAGTAATAACTTTTCACAGGCCACTCCCCGTGGTTCGGAAGTTACGTTAAGCCGTTGGTCCATTCCATTTTTCGATGGGCTATTAATCAACTCATAATAATTAACCATATCTGGGGATCAGTCGACTCTAGTTTGTAACAAGACTGCACCTCATTATCAATCAAAACAATCACACTCAACACCGACATTAATTCTATATTCACCTAAATACCGTCAAGGAGTGGTTGATGTCTCAAATCGAAGTATCAAAAGCTATCAAAGTATCCTTAAAGACTTAACTTATGTCCTTTTATTCCTCAAAGGATCATAGGGCAGCAAACATTCCCCTTCAAAAGACTCCCTCTCAGAGACTTAAACCAAAAAACCTGGTTTTAGATACTTTTCGATGTCTAAACGTAGCTATTTTTTTAACTAATGACACGTAGAATTCAAAATAGTCTATAGCAAAGGTTGAGTTTTGGGATTTGCAATTATATAGGTTTCATGAACACACAGGACGAGATAAGATAAGGTATCAAATACTCAGCGTTGACCCAACCAGGTTTCAGAGAGGACGGGAATAAATCAATACTCATGAATAAATTACGTTTCCCTGGTCAAAGCTTGCTATCTCCTCGTGTTATCACACAGGTAATGTAGAGCTTGAGCTTTGCGAATAAAGTTTGACTGGCTTTTTAACTTAAGCAGTGTAACAATTAAGGTTTTTGATAGTAAAACGTAGATTTTGGTCCATTAGATGACGGAAGAAAACTATTTTGTCACCGCCATATTTTTTCTCATCAAATTATGTTCATATTTTCTTATGATGGTCACGTAATAATAAATCTGTATAACAACTTTGATCAAAATGGAACCATCAATGCAGTTTTTAGCACCAAACCCAATTTTTATGGTAAATCACCCCCTTTGGTATTTGAAATTCACTAGGATTCACGGTATTTAAAGGTTAGTTTCAGCCAATGTTTCATAACTTTGGATTACTTAATTGAACTTTTGATTTTGATGTACAGAAGAAACTAGATGTATATTTTCAACTATATATGTGACGACCTATCCAGTATAACATATCATATTGTATTTATCACAGAGAGGTATTGAAATACCACCAAATACAGTTTGTCTAATGAGTAAAGAGTTACAAAGTAAGAAACCTTATTTTTACTGTACAACATAGCTGCATGCATCTACAGTTCATAATATTTCAGAAATAAATTAATAGCGAAAAACAACCTTTTCGAAAATATTTTTATAAAGAAGAGTGTACTTTTAAATCAAGGGTGTTTTTGTTAATGATTTTATTCTTAAAACTATTGCATCTCTATAATTTTCAATTTTTAAAATCTTGTATGAAACTTGTATTTTTAAACTTGTATCAAAGTTGGTTGAAAATTAGAGCTGTGTCGTGTACAACAATTGAGCATAACAGCTCGATAGTGATATATTCATTATTCAAAGCATAAATACATCACTGGTGCATATAGAAGAGCGATCTGTCCATTCCCAGAATGCATTGCGAGACACGCTTCGTGCTTGCATTCATTGATGTGTAGTTTGTCACTCTGCTCGTATTTGTTGAATCATCGGAGTTCCTGTCTGTGTCCGGTTGGATCC
Source organism: Matsumurasca onukii (assembly GCA_018831715.1). Classification (NCBI taxonomy): domain Eukaryota; kingdom Metazoa; phylum Arthropoda; class Insecta; order Hemiptera; family Cicadellidae; genus Matsumurasca; species Matsumurasca onukii. The sequence continues at coordinate 64,735,212 of CM032062.1, forward strand.
TGATTTTATCAATTTCGTAAAGTGCTTCAAATTAAACTTTGTTCGTTCTGTAAAGATATAGCCTAAGGTTGTATAATAGATTGAATAAAATGTTCTTATGATCAATCGGGGCTTCTCTAGAGTATTTTCATAGTAAAAACTCAATACACAAAATTGTATAGAAAAATGTATTATTGTCATAAATGGTAAACATATTTAACAAGTATGTGAATTCCAATTTTAAGTAATGGACTAAAACTACTTCCGCCATCTTGGATTGAATGGCCGCCATCTTGAAACAAAAGCTTATGTTTTCACACATACATGATAAAAGGTTAAGTGGTAGAAGCCCTAACGTTGTCTTTTGTTAAAACTAATAAAGACGTTTTATCATCTTTATTATACATAGTGCGGTGCATGTACTAATTACCTTTGTGCCAAATTTTCAGAAAATCAGTCAATAGTTGCTGCCAAAACTGCGTGACAGACAGACGTAGTGGTCGAGTTAAAACAGAGACTTTCACTTACGCTTGGTCAATAAAACTGTTCATGTGCCGATGTTTCTGTTTAGCTAGTAATTTAAACACACAAACCAGGCCGACACGCAGCTAAGCACTAAAAGCGGCTAGCATGAGTGAATCGAATTTCCTTTCAATTTGTTCCTGTAATTCGCTCCATTCACAGCGAGCCTCGCTACGGCCTTCGGCCTTAGCTTAGCCTACTGTCACGGGCGTTAGAAGGCTGTTTGCAGCGCTCACAGCCTGCTTCGGGCTTCAGTCTCAGCTTTCCGGGGGTTTAATGGAAATTATACTACATGTATTTTAATAAAAAATTGAAAAAACTGAGAAGCACCCTTTAAAATTTGTTTTTCAATTTTTGTATTAATATATACATATATCATGAAAGGAAAACACATTTTAAATATCAATCAAATAGGACTACTAATTCCGCTGTTATATTGGAAAATCACTTTTATGACCGTTGTTCTGAAAGGACTTAAAGGAGTTTCTTAATTTTTGGTATATTAATGTACGATAATAAAATACGTATTTATTTCAATTTTCATTGAAATCGGACCGAACTTTTCTGTTTTTAGATAATTAAAACCTCTTATATGGCGAAAGTCCCCCCCCAAAGGGGGTTTTGGTAGTCGGTTAACAAACTTGACCGAGATATTTACAAAATGAACATTTGTACCAAATTTGGTGAAAATCGGACAAATAATGCGATTTGTAGAGATGATAAACATATACGTATACATATGCAAAGTGTTGACAAAATACTCAAACGTGTTCTGGGGGTCAGGATTAGTGCTCATTTATGGTCCCGAGTCTGGATCTTACCATTCGGACGGATGAATATCTCATTTTCCACAGGAAATTCGATAATAACATGTAGTTAGACAACAATAACTTGCAGAGGGATAATTTATTCCTACCACACAGCCAGGGAGTTAAGTAAGCCTAAAAGTGAGAAGAAATGTGCAAAGTTAGTTTGAAACGACACTAGAGAACAATGGACAAAGCAGTTTGTGCAGCACTTGTGTTGTGTAGTGCAGTTCATAATGAGAACGACTGTTTGTGCTTCGCTTATCACAACAATGCAGTTCCACAACAGTTGTTGCAGTGACAATCCTCTCAGCGTTCAAACTTATCAGAATAAAGTTGTCAAAGTTACTGGATTAGTTATAGACAAGTGCTTTCTAAACGGTTGAAGAGTTTTCAAAATATAAATCAATATCTGCATGGTTATCTTTTAGTCAAAAAACTAAACGTTCATGAAACGAACTTCTACTCTCCTCAATAAATTTGTTACTAGTGGTTTACCAAGTTGTTCTACTTTATTGCTATTTGAGTTTCAACGCAAAATAATTTAGTATACACTGACAATAAATAAATAAAAGCTTATTCTACATGGTGACGCAGATTAAACGGACGAATTTAAAACACCGGACAATCATTGTCATTAGTTGTCATAGCAATGTTGTCATTATGTCGTTTTGAAGGTCATTTTATACCATTTACGATACATTGGCCTAAGAGAATGTTCAGCAATGCACTCCTAGGCAAATGTTATAGTAACTGATTTAGGAACATTTTGAAGCACTTGTAGCACTGAATTAAGGGAATTTTATTTACAATAAATAGGGAATCAACCCCAACTGTCTCACAAAGACGGGTTTCAACTCCTTGCATTAAATCCACTTTATGTTATCAAAGCCTTAAAAGACGTAAAAGTATACGGGTTGAGTTTTTTAACAAAACAAAAGTGAATGAAACATTACTGTAAAATAGTAATCAAAATTGAAAACTCTAACAAGGAAATCATTTTAAAACTGTATTCATTTAGTAGGTTGTGAAGGGTTTGTGGCATTTTATATTGTTACCTCTAAATATCACAAATTTTATATGCCACTTAACGCATACTCCATTAATGAGTCTTTGTACTTCCTATAGATTGTTCTCCAATGGCAGAAATATTTAAGTCTGCATTGCACTTGCTGCAAAATACCGCTGAACGATTTGATAAGTCTTATCCTCCTGCTTTTGAATATTACTACAGTCAAACACCTGTATCCATATTTGTTTACACTGTTGACTCGTGCTTTACTGTGCTGAGTACGCTGTGTCCGTATCAGCATGCTGAGGACATGTGACTGATGGATTCAGCAGTCTCTGTCAACGTTATCACCTGTGCCGTCAGCGCTGCTGAGTAATCGTGCTGATTCTTCTCACAAATCCGTCTCTAACTCTTTGTAAAACGTGTTTTGAAACAAAAATATATGTGTGGCATGGCAAATTTCTTCCTAAATTTGCTGTGGTAACGTTCGTATAAGGACTTGACATTGACAATTGACTTTAACGAATTAAATTTGTTTTTTCATGCCTTCGTTATTTAATCAAATGTAACCTTAAACAGGAGGATCTTTGTTTTAAACCTTTCTGAAGAACTTTAAAATTGTGTATTCGTTCAGTTAAAAGAAGTGTAAAGCATCATACTACAAGTCTCGCATGGACAATCGATCAATTTTCACATATTTTGCATCAATAAACTGCCAAACAGAACATTGTTTTAATTAATAAGCGTTCTTTTATGAATTTCTAAAAATAGTAAATGGCTACAATTTAGAAAACAAATTGTTACACAGCTGAATATTTCTCACGATTGAAAATAAAGATTATTTAAAGAAATGCCAAATATAAACTTAATTGATCAATCTGTTTAAAATAATAAAAAAATAGTCAAAATAAAAATATACATAAAGACAGAAATGGTACATAGTTATACGGAATTTTAGCCTAGTCTTTGACTCAAAAATCATACTGTATTCCCGAAGTTTCAGAGTTCAAAAACTTATGGAAAAAAAACACTTATGATTCAAACTATGGCTCAAATAAAAGGCCAAACACTGTTAATATCGATTGGTTTTGTTTACACAAAGCAAACCAGAATAGAAAAGCACAATGACAACTGAATCAGAATGTATCATGAATAGTTAATATGCAGTCAGAGAGCTCTACAAGTGAAGCATATTACCTTACGTCAATTATCTAGCCTCGTTGAGACGTTTGAGTGACGTAGACATGATAAACGACTTTAAAAATAAGAGCTTTATATTGTACACAAACGTATAAAAAGTCAAATTTAGAATTTTCATATAATTTAGTTAGCACACTCGTACAATCTCTAGCTCTGTATACAAAAGTTAATTTTTTGGGGTTGTTGTGTTCAATGTTACAGTTTGTATCAAAATAAAACTGAACTCTAATTAGTTTTCCTTTTTAAACATTTTAGTGTATTTTTAATAAGTGAATATAGAAATTGAATTTGAATAGTAATAATACGATGCATTTTTTTATTCTTTTAATGCTAAGCTTTGCAAACTATTATTCTTGTATGAATAAAATACCATACGTCCATATCTTTGACGTACATACGAGTACACTGTAAAATACAACACTTTTGACCCTTAATTCACTAGGTTGAGTGTATTCGTCGATATAGATTTCTACGTTTCCTCAATCACTTCAACGAAAATAGTCTCTCAACAAGCTCAATAATGAGCACTCTAAACGGTCCGGTTTATTTTGCGTAAGAGGTATTGTAGAAGGAGCATTTATCTCAAAATGTAAGGGAAATTCACTTGACTTTTGACCTTATCTGAAATTCAGCTCCGGTGCTTCACTTTACTCCAGTCATATTTGTTGTACACGATCTCCTCTATCATGTGATGTGCTAATGCATCATATTTTACATCGGAAATACCGTTGCCTTGATGTTGTTTTGTAAGTTTAAAAAATCAATATTTGTTGGCATTTGCTTGAAATGATAAATAACAAACGCAAGGTAAAATGACGTGTCATTTTATGTCAATATACCTGTTTGAAGATCAATATGTATAAAAAGTAATTGTTATTTGCAAAAGTATAAAATAGGCCTATATTAATTTACCTTAATTATATTATAATAAATACGAATGGGTCTCTTATGGATAGTTAATATACGAACAGTATTAACGTATAAGTTAGTCGTAGTAGTAATATATAGTAGTCATAGCTCAGTGGTATAGTGCATACTTCGCTCCAAATCAGTCCGGGTTCGATTCCCGGGCGCAGAGATAACTTTTCACGATGGCCACTCCCCGTGGTTCGAAAGTCACGTTAAGCCGTTGGTCCATTCCATTGTGGTCGTTGGGCTATTAATTAGTGACTCAATCTGGGGAACAGTCGGCCCTAGTTTGTAACAAGACTACACCTCATCATCTATCAAAAACACTCAACACACTCACCCTTCATCCCATATTCCCTCTAGGAGTAGACGGTGTCTCAAATCAAAGTATCGAAGTAAAAGTAACATATGCAACTGATTTGTAAAATGCGTATTAATTATTGTAAACAAATAACTGGTGTTAGAAATTGTAATTTTATTATGGCTCTGAAACGTTAAAACTAGTGACTGTTTGAGAGAATGAAGTTTAATGTATTATACTAATTTTAACGTTAAATGTAGCTATCTAACTCAAAAGCAACCTAAACCTATGCCTTGTAACTTCAATTATTACAATGTCCTAAATGTTACTCCAAAGTTAACATTTATGAGTAAAAATTCTTGTGATTTCAAATAAGTCATATTACAAATAATCTATAAAATATCGTGTGTACGTAAATCTAATCACTAAATTTAACGATTTATGAGTAAAAATATTATGAGTTTTCAAATATAGTATAATTGTTCAAACTAAACTCTTCCAATGTAATAAAATATATAATAAATAAGTTAGATTACTGAGTTTTAAATGCGAGCAATGTCAGCTACTACATATCCTTTCAGGGTATACTCATATATTGTTTCAGTTAATCAAGTAAGTAAGGAAAACACCATTGGTTTGCTTGATGAAGTGACTCCATATTCACGTCATTTTATGCACGCGCATTTCATGAATACCTTGTCTGACTGATGACCAGCTGACGACAGGGGTCAAAGGTCGAAGGTCAATTATGATGCAGGCTGACCAAACTCATCTCGCAACAACGTTGTTACGTTGGTAACCGTGCTGCTGTTTTCAACGTACTTGACATCCGGGTGCAGCTGGCCTACGATTGATTAATAGGGTGAGTGAAAAGTCACGGGGTATGTCGGGATATCGGGATTGTGCTTGGTAAACCCATATAACTACAGACGATGAGTCTAAGGTCTGAAGGTGTCTAAGATAAAGAAAGCGCTCATTTTATTACATTATTTTTGGATTTGAAATATGCATAATTTAAAGACGATGAGTGGTTTGTCCAAGCAATTCTTCAAAATAGTATTTGTAAAATTTAACGAAAGTATGAGACATAGTTACTAGTAGGTGTTGGTTGAGTCATAAGTGTAAATTTGAGAAATTGGCAGTTCCTTGGAAAATAAGCAAAATGGAAGATATTTTAGTTATTGAATCTGCCTGACTGGTATGGTTGTTGAAAACTGAATTTAAAACAAGAATTATGTTGGTTGTATGGAATTATATAGAACAATGTAATAAATAACTTATCAAACTTATCTTTTAGAGCAGAAAAACATGTAGTTTAAAATAAAAAACAGGTTGAAAAACATATAAACAAATCTTGTCATAAAGGGAGTTGCTTTTTAATCAACCAGAGGGTCAGGTTTCGTTAGCTTTATTTATGGAATTTCTAATGACAATTTGATATCAAAAATGGAAATGATATAAAAATGGAACTTTCAAAGCGGGCTTATTGGATTAAAAGTGTTACATTTGAACGTTCGGTCCTCTCTATCATAAACTGTCTAGGAAACTCACTCAGGTGTGTTTAAAATGCAGGATTGCAAAGTCAATAAAGATAAACAGTTCATTAAAAGTTATAAGCTGCGCTCGTTTCGAAACTTTCAAAGTAATCTTCTTTCATTTGTATTTTAAATTGTGAATCGAAGTATTTTGGGTTTAAAAGTAATACCAGACACACACCCGCTTTTATCTGAAAACTGTTATGAATAATTAAAATTTTGTATTTTCTGGCGAGAGCTTAAGCGTGGCTCAAAGTTGACGTTTCCAGCGTCTCACCGAGCAAGGCAGGGTGACAGTCTGAAATCCTGAATCCGTCAGCGGGGCCAGAACCCTCCACAAACCTGGCATCCGAGCTTAATAAATTGTGCATTATCGTAGTTCCTGAGACCCGGTACACCGCGAGCTCCGGGCTGGGGGTGGCTGTGACGCACATCGACCTGCCAATGGGGATGCGGGGTGAGCGTCTGCGCGCACTGAGCGCGGGGGGCGGCCAGGACCTGCGTCGCGACGCTCGTCAACTCCGCCCTCCAGTCAAGTCCCTGCCGCCCTCGTGAAGGGCTCGGACTGTGCGGTGCCGCCACGCTGGAGCAGGAAGGGTTACCGGACAGTGGAGGGCTTAAAGGGCGACTCCAGGACGCCCTAGGGGGTCTAGGGAGCGTGGTGTCCTCTGCCACGTCCTCGCCTGTCAGGGTCGCCTCCAACCTTCGCGGCTTCCTCTCCGGCAAGCTCGGCCAGTCCTTTAGTGACACAGGTGAGTCTTGTGCACCTCATAACCAGCAGCAGGCTGGATTTCATAACGGTCTTGCTGGAAGGTCTAAAATTCAGCTTAGCAGCCAAACTGCCTTGCTGATTTGTGTCCAAACCGGTTCGCCGAGTATTTTGCACGCTAAAGCCAAGTTTCGGTGGTTAAGTGCTTTTTCTGTCTCGTTAATTATTACCTAATAAAGTATGTTTGATCCACGAATTATTTTCCAGTTGTTATTCCACAGCTGACAAAGTACTAGAACATTAAACCAAAGTTGTTATTACACACCTTATAAAATTTGCGCATTTAAAAATATGTTTTACACATTTTCTGTCTGTGCACACACGATCAATACATTTTTTATGAAAAAACTAGCTCTCCTCATTTAATTGTTTTATTATTTTCTTTACTAATCTTTTGAAATTGGATAAACTTACACTTCATAGCTAGTGCTATAAAGCTATAATTTATTAGTCTATAACTGATCAGCATTGCGATTAACAACTTGAATTCAAATCAAGCTGGGTAATACTAAAGTTTATTCATTAGTAACCTCTCGTATTTGAATTCGCTTAGAGTTGTATGTTTTAAAATATACAATTTCGTTGTAGCTACCATTTTTATTGTTTCAAATTATGACAATAATTAAACATCATTCGTAAATTAACAGCTAACCGAAAAGTCAATTGTTACAAGACTAATTTTATTCGAGCTATTAATCCTATTTTCGTCAAGCGAGTAACAACACGTGATACAGTTTTGGCGTACGTTTTTAGTTTCATTGAGCTACTACTTAACTAGATTGATTTTAACGTTTTACAATAAAAAAGTTACATGGAATTTCTAGACCAGCATAGAATACTTAGACAACTGCCTCGTCAATGTTTTTTAATACATCGAGTGCTAACTTAGTTTTGCTTCTCTTAAACATTTTGTGAATTTTAATGTTAGTAATAATCCTAATGAACTAGTAATAACAGCAGTCTTCAGCTAAAATAACCCTTCATTTAGCTAAAGTTATATCTTCCACCAAACAAATCTCACAGAACTACAACCAGTGAAACCCAGATGAATTCACGAGAAAGATGGAAATTTATCGCCTCAATTTGTCAGATTTATCGCATCAGTTCCTGTGCAAATAGCCGCCATTTTGTTTTCAGTGGGCGGTCGAGATTGTGGTGTCCGATTCCAAACCAAACGGGTTGAAATTACCTCAAAACAAAATCTGTTACATCTGCCGATTATAAACAATGCGAAAGGTTATTTCTGAACAAATCTTGGTTTAATTATAGAAAAGGTTAATTGATTTACATTACAGGGCAGTTTTATTGGTAGGTTGGGTTTCAAGCCATGTGCAGTGGAAGGGGTAGGTGGTGGGGGTTGCCCTTCAGTCGACCTCTAACCTACACGGGCTCTGTGTTTCTGCAAATCAAATAATCTGCGGTTCCAGACTGATTGTCCAACTAACTGAAACCCCTAACTTAATTCCACATTGATACTAATGATTGATGCATTTCTGATTGGTTGCAATTTAATTATCTCGTTATTAGCGCGTTTCTATATGCATTCATATGTATTAATTTACATCGTAATGAAGAACATCACTTCGTAGAAGCAAATTGAAAGCAATTTTGAGCTTCTCAAACCTACTGAGTAAAATGACCACACTTAGTTAAGTATTACACTGCAAGTCGCACTTTTGTCCTATTCTCACTAAATTTAGTACACATGTTTCTTTGGAAATCTTCTTCTTTTAAGCATAGGCTATTTAAACTGATTGTCGAAAAACTTGGCCCCAGCAAGCCTCAGGACAACTTGTTAAAATCGTGCTGAATGTAGGTTTAGTTTATAATTAATCAGAATTGATATATTCTCTGCTTACATTTCAACATGGTATTACAATAATTTCAAAAAAAACAACGCAATAAGATGAAATTAAAACACTACATAAAAATAGGCTCCGAAGACTTAAGGCTGACTAAGAGATGTCTATGTTTCATTTGAAATTTGTTGCTGTTCTCGTATTACAAATTATATATTCTGTATAAAGTATTTACTATAACTGCTTTACAGCAACAAACAGTGCCCCAATGCCCCCTTTGTAATAGAAAATTATTGCTTATAAAATTTAGGCTACTTTTTATTTGGCTAATAGCATATCAAAGTAGAGTCACTGATATAAATATATCAATGAATAAACTAATAACCAAATAAATTCAATGCACAAATTGTTTGTATTAGTTTGTTTTATATTAAGTATAAATACGATAGGTTGCTATCGCGAGCGACTTCGCGCTCATCACTCCGTTGGCGCGGGTTCGAACCTTGGAGTCACGATTAACTAATTGTTAGTGACCATACGGTAACGCTAGGTAAAGGTCGAGGTTAAGCGTGGAAAGTACTTTGTAGTCCTAACTTTGCCTAGTTACAAAAGACAAACTTTCACTTAACCTTTGTTTATTGTTCAAAACTAAATGGTTAAATATAATAAATTAATTGTTTTAAATTTACGAATTCATAAAAATTGTTACTTGACAGATTGACAGTGCAATTTTACTGGCACGGAAAAAGTCTGAAAGAAGTTTACTAGTTATAGTAGTACACTAAACATACAAAAAGATGGCGGCCCAAAGTTGGCTACTTTGTGTGTTGACAATTTTCGACTATTTCATTTTCGAATATTGTTATTCCTTAAATCAATTCGCTGCAGAGTTGCCACCCGTCATGAGGAAGGCCAAGCAGTTGACATGTCTTGACAACGACCTAGCATAAAATATTATGTATATTGCCGCTTCATAGATACAAACTCAACGGAATGATCGAGCGGTACGCACTAAATTTAAAAGATGGACAATCCAATACAGTTTACCTAGTTTCCTAACTTTTATCTACTGCGGTTTGCGCAAGTCACCTTGTTGTTAAGTTTAAAATATAAACTTCCGTCGACTGAACTGCTAACCGTACTTGGTTCAAGCTCCACAAGATTATTGAGATTCCTACTTTCAACGACAGCATATCACTTGGAGTGCACCTGTTTATCGCAATCATAACTTCTGCCTTAACTTCAGGTCGGACGGGTGTCCAATATACCTTCGCATAACCTTTACTCATTCAATTTAAATATCAACGGTAAATTTGAAGTTGGATCTTAAAAGAGGAAATCCAATCGTTTAAAGTATAAAATCAGGATAGTTAAACTGAAATAACATTTCAGCTATTAAATAGTTTATTTAAACCATACCACTTTACCTTTCTATCAGTAGTAACTTTCTATTGCTACTTGTTGTTTTCTTCGTGCCTTCTGTGCGTATTGGTGTTAAAACTAATTTTATTTGTTGACTAAGGTTTTGAGGATGTGGGGTTTATGAGGCTTTGCTTTCTATCTTGAACGTATTAACAATATGGACTCACATTAAGTAAAGAAAACATTAATTATTGATCTATTGAACCTGACCATGATTTATCATGTGTACTTGTTTAACATATGTACGAGCTGTATTTGCCATCAATCAAACGATCGTTTCATATTAGGTTGAATTTAAGTTTAACGTATTAGCGGACAGTACAAGTATTAAATAGAATATACAGTACACATCGTTTTAAAATAGACAAATTGAAGAATGTTTTAAAATTATTAGTTTTACGAATGCATAAGGGTACACTATGATAATTCATCAAACTGTATGGAATTCAGTAGCCGAACTTCTCGTAACCTTTTCAATACAGCTCTTACAGCTCGACAATTAGCCCTTTCGGCAAGCAAAGGCACATCCTGATAGATGTCAGGGCAGCAAACAGACGAGCAAACAAATCACAAACAAACGGCCTCTCTTGTACAAACAAACAAACGTGCAGTTGTGTCTCCGTAGATTATCCCGTGTCTGGCAACTCGATTACCGTCTGCCCCTGGGAGTCGAACCATCCATCCCTCACCCTCCAGCGTGTGTGGGGGGGAGGCACGCCGGGGGTCCCTGGGGGCACGTCAGCCCCCCTCCCCCCTGACACGTCACCGCTAGGGCATGGTAGTCACGCACGTGGAGGCTGGTCGATAAGTCACAGAAAATAAAGTTCAAAATTTTCACCTTAAATTACGATGCTGCATATTTTGTGAGACGTCAAGTGCTAGGTCAATGAGAATTGTTTGGAAATTGAAACACTAGAAGAGGGTTGGAAACTATGTTACTTTGGTAAACATCATTTTGAATTATAACTACTGTATTTTGTTTTAACTTGCTTTTTGTTAGGAAATGTGTCTAATTATGTTCCTTCTTGTTCTGATAAGGAAAGACGAAACAAATAATACACATCACACATATAACACAAAAATAATTTCTGGTGATTTAAAACTCTTAATTTGTGATGTTGCGTTTTTTTAAATCATGCAATCAATTAGTAAATTAGTTACTTTAGAATATTATGGTGACCTGCATACGTTTGGGAACCAGTTACAAATTTATACACGTGACGTAAGAATTTATAAGCTTCAAGCCTCAACCCTAGATGGACCAAGGTACGTGGGAGGGTGTGACGTGCTGGAACAAGGGAGTCAAGAAATATCAGTAAGTAGAACATGTAAAATAACTGTTTTTTAACACAAAAATTGTTTTATAATATTGCGGAAAATAAAAGTTAAATGCGGAAGGTTTTACAAAAGTGTGTACAAAAAATGATCCTCCCTTAGTCCATCTAGGGTTAACTTCATCTTTTGTTTTATTTTGCTATGATCTTCACAAATTATATGCGATAAATAACTAAATAATAAATAACTAATGGTGGTTACTGACGTAAACTTAGCTCACACTATACAATAGTTGTAAAAAAAGATTAAAGCTGCTTTTTTCCAGTTTTTTGAAATATAAATTTTTTTTTGTTTAAAATGTATACTAACGCGTATGTTCTTTGGAAGTTACGCTATCTCGATAATTAAATATTAAAATTAATTTAGAAGGGAATGGCAAACGTCAACTAGGAAACCAATTAGTTAAAGCTTTAAAGAAAAGCTCATTACTACATTCAATAAGATTCGGTTAGAGATGTATAATTGTGTTTTATGCACATTTTGTACTATAGTAACAATTTTAACAATATTTCAAACAAAACCTTGATACAAAAGAAAAGTAATCACAACACACGTAAAAACCTACTAAAGCGAACACGGTTAGAATGCATGAGGCGGCGAAGATTTGATCACAAACCAATCTCCAACCCTCCCTCCCCTCCCCCACCGCCCCGGGCTCAAAATGTTACCAGGGGGGAGGTGGGATGTTGATAGAATGAATATTTAAACCCCAATTCCAAGACATACTGTTTACTTTTCATCATGTTCAAAAACATAGTGATATTGAACATTAAGTTTTTCTCGAATATCTACACATAATTATTCGGGAAAATATTGTGAAAACCTAATTAAGTTTCTTTATTAGCATCCCCAATATTAATTATAAACTCAATTATTACTAATAAGCTAATAAAACAGCTGAATGAATCATTTTTCTCAATCATGATAACGTTTTGAAATAATATAGGTCAAAACTAGTAAAACGTAACGTAAAATTACTGGTCTATTTACATTAATTTTGGCCTCAAAGGATTCATTTCTCGTTAGATAATAGTTATTATGCCTATGTGGGTTTTAAATTTTAACTATTGTACGCCTTAGGTATATTAATAAATTACTTCTAATTTGGATTTCACGCGTAATGTTTCTTTGCGTTTTATAACCTAAAAGCCGGCTTATATTCTGTAATATTTACTGTATGTCCAATATCCAAACCAAAGTTTCGTAAGACATTTACTAACAGTGCGTTAAATTGGGTAGAGAACTGCAATCCAAAGTATTGACCACCATAGTTTTAAACTATTCTTCTGCAGGTTTCAATTAAGTTTTTCCCGAGTAAACTCTTTGATTTACAATAATTTTCTTGTTTTGAATTCAGAAAGGATGTATTTAAACAACCTCAATGTTACATATTTTAATGTTTTAAACAATGAATCCCCCAAAACCCTACAAAATGTCACCTAACCTTCAGCAAACTAAAGTTCAGCAAAGAAATTAGACAAATATTGCAAAAGCTAGAATTAAAACCGACAATGTTCAATTATAAACAACAACGTAACCACCAGACCACTTCTCAAACCTTAGAACAACAATAGCCTCAATCGCTTGTCTTACAACAATTAAACCCTACACAAACAGACACCGCTACTATCAATATCAAGAACAATACATTGTGTACACAATGAGTACTGTACATCAGCTGTGTTTGTGAATGAGATGATTGGGGGAAGGGGTGAGAAGTAACAGCTGACTCCCCCCTCCATCATCATCCCCTCTGTCATCAGGTGATTGTATGTTTTGGAAGGTGTCTTGAGATGGCAATCAATAACTAGTAAGAAGGATAGATGCTACGTTTTAAAACGGTTACTTGGATTTCAAATACCAATTTGGTTTTTAAGGCTACTTAAACTAAAGAAAGTGGAAGTTTTTGAGAACTTTAACGTGTTAGGTGTTTAAGGAAATTTACAATACTTGATGTCAAGATGAATAGTCAGAAATGTACTGATTTTGGTATTCAGAAAACCAATATTTCATAATTTTGCACTTTGAGGCTTTTCAATAGCAAATATAATATCGTAAGGCCCCTAACATAAACTACTTTATATTGTTTATTGTTTCTGAGCCTTAGAAAAATATTGATAGTAATTTATGAAACACGTCTAACTTGTTAGTAAACAGTTTGATGCCAACATATATCTGGCGAGAACCTGAAGATGATGTCATTAATATTGAAAGGCTTCGTCCTATAAAGTTATTGGATATTGGTTTGCTGAATCTCAAAATAAGTTATTTTTTTATTAAATCCAATATTAAGGCTATATCTTCCAATACAGTTATAGTGTACACAAACCCTACATCCTTGTTTTGGAGTACACACTTCCAACACAATGAAAACCAAAGCAATTAAATACAACTTTAAACGCAGAAATAGATAGACTATAAAACGATATTTACAGCCAGAAAACTGAAACATATGTCTTAGAAAACGTGTTCACAAAACTTAAAAAACCAATTATGTACAGTTTAACAATATTTGGGGATAAGTTTATTTTTTCCGAAAGCGTTCACTTGTTTGTGTCTTCTAAGAGCGCCGTTCAATGAAAACGCAATACACGCATTACATGAATGTATCTAGATTGCCTTCAGTTCCTTAGTAATGTATCCATATCTTTACAGTCAAGTTTCGACGTTGCTGTTTAATGAATATTTGTAATTCCAATAAATATAAAGACTCAACTATTAGATTATCAATAAATTTGGTTTTGTTTAACGAACAACTTAACCCACGCAGTTACTAACATATAGTTCAATTTATTTAGTGAGTTTTCGTTGGAAAAATGAGATATTCATGCCGTCAGCATGGAAAGGCCCAGGCCCAGGACCATGAAATGGACACCACCGATCTTAATCTCTAGAAAATGGGTTGTGACATTTTTCCCTTTGGGAGAAAGACATTATTTTAATGGTGTTTATATGACAAGACCATCGGCTATTCCAATAGTTTTGTTTAGTTATGGTTTTAATCGTATATTGAGCTATTGTAAATAATGAGACGCTTATATAAAATTTATCTCGTATCAAAGACTTCACTTCAGAGCCCAGTGATCAAGTATAATAATAATTTTCTTTATTACAACACATAAACATGTATTAAAAGGTATTTTCAATATTTTACTTTAAAACATTTTTGTCGAATTAAATCTGTTGACAGTAGATTATTGTATCTGTTGATTAAATTGTAAGTTTTTACAACTTTTCGGACGTATGGTTCTTACTTTGGCAAGGTACGAGTATATTATTTAAAACTTTACCTCCAACTTCATTTGGACTAGTTTCAAATAGTTTCGTGCTAAGTTCAGTGTTCCTGTAGTTCAAGTGGAATCTGGGGTTATGGCTTTGAATATCGAACCTTAACTTGATTTAGAATTAAATTTATAGAAAATTGTAGTTTTTAGCAAACATATAGAAGGAAGTGTCAGAGTATGCAAATCTCAAAGTAATTGTTTGCAAGATTCTTTGGAACGTATTCTTCCAATTGTACATAATGGCTGGTTTTGAAGATGAAATTTTTTTGGAATCCTCGTTTGGGTTAGCCTATTCACCGATGTTTTTAAAGGTAAATTTAATGGTTTAGCTTAATATTTTCTTTTTTTATCACAGCAAAAGCTACGTGGCCCTTTATCAGTACCATTTTATGCACACAATTTGTATAGATAAACTTATTAAATTATGTAACTAACTATTTTAGTTTCAAAGAAAGATTGAATTGTTTTTACGAAACAGGTTTCTACAGACTCAAAGATTCTTTTGCGTGTTTTGGGATTTTATTTCTTCAAAAACTATCTGGATGTTTAACAATATTTATTTTTACCCGATTTAATAGTCATAATAAATAAAAATAGTTTATATGAAACTTACATTTTGGATGAGTACACGAAACTAAATATTTGGCTCAATTTCTTACCGAAAATAGTTTCAGACGTTCAAAACCTACAATCCTATATTTGGGTTGCCCTTTCCACTTTTGAAGAAATTACTCTAATTATGTTGGTAGCTACTTCCAATATCATTTATGTGATTTAGGAACAGCACCGGCCTCAAGACGGACCCTTGTGGAACACCAACTTATAAAATATCCCCTCCACTTCCTAGCATAGTTTTAGTCATGTTTTAGACTCTAGTGGCCTACTCTACACTATTGCATAAAACATTGAGCCAGCTGTCAGGGAGTTTACCTAATCATGGTTCTCGCGTGCTGGTAACTACCCTAGCGTGCCCGGGTGAGGGAGAACCCTTGTCCTATACTCGACCCTTGGCCCAGGCCCTACACGCACTCGACACGCTCCTCAACCCTTAGCCCTTTGTACTTCCCTCCCCCTCACCACCCGCGCCTGTGGAAGTCGATACCCTTGAGTACCGGTCGTGGGTGGAACCAGATTAAATCTTAAGTATTTTGTGAGAAAATGAGGTTTAATTCTCGACATACTGAGTTTTTTTAGAAACAGTTTGTGTGGTTTTTACAGATTAAAATATGTAAAATTTAAATATCAGTTACTTCTGAGTTGTTAAGGTTGATAATTTGAGAACAAAATACGAAATAAAACAAATTGAAACTTTTTAAAGTATCTATTAACACGCTGAAAAATATAGTTAACTGTCTTATTTTAAAACCTAACTGGAAGTTCCCTTTTAAATGTTGTAGATTTTAAAGTCCTTACTTCCTTTTTTAAGTTAGGTGATATAACTATTAAACCTTTCAAGTTTATAAAACATTGTCTCAATAATTGTTAAAAAATCAACAGTTTAAAATTCACAGATGAAAAGCACTTGTCAACGCCTTCCAACGCAGGATGCAATACCTGCAGCACACTCCTGTACCTGCATTGCGTTTAGCGCCGTGCTAGACCGATCTACATCTTGACTTCACCTTCTACAAGTTTTAGAATCCCTGTAGATTGTTTTAAGAACTGTTATATCTCATTTAAAAAGTGGTTGACCAGTGTTAGTCTATAGTTTTCTTTGCACAACAAAACTATAACCGTCCATAAATAACTTTCCGTGGTAACACAACACAAATTAAAAGTGCTGAGTTGGGTATGTTTATTTCAGTCCTCAGTTGATTCAATAGACCAAGTGTGTCAAAGCATACGTAATTATACCCTTCCTCTCCAACACCCCCCCCCCACCTACCCTGGTCAGTGACCAGCTCTCTGATTGCGAAGTAATTAAATTACTGAAATGTGCGAGCTTCCGGTTGAAATATTCGTCTGAAAGTTGTCCTTTGAATTATGTTTGTCCATCTGTGAGCTGGAAAGGGTGATTCCATTAGCATGATAAAAATTATTAATTTTAAAACCTATTCGTATTTAATTTTTATATTTATGATAGTTATATGCCTTTTATTTGCAAATCTGGGAATTATGACTTTTTCAGTAGATAACATATTATGTTCAATTTAAAAATAATATTTTGGATTTAGATTAGTTGTTTTTACACTTGTTATGTAGCTAGATTTTACGAGGGAGACACCAAAACCAACAACGCAGACCTTTTCAACCCCAAAACCTTATAGCGGAGCACGCGGCCGGACTGGTGCATCCATAGTAGCGTGTGTCATGTGTCTAAACAGTCAAGTGGCGGCCTCATTAAGCGAGACCATGAATAAGAGGGGACCTAGGAACTAAGGGTTGGTAAGTACTATCGGGGGAGTATCGGACAATGTGTCGGTCGTGGAGGGGCGGAACGGACGTGGTTAAGTTGAGCTTGTTAAGGGATGCGGAGTGCGGAGATATAGTTGAACAAACACGTCCAATAAAGGTTGTACGCCGATTGCGAGGGTTAAAAGTCTCATAAATGACATGGGAATTTCCGTTATTAAAACTTTTCTTAAAAATAAATAATCGCTTTTTCTATGATGGGTTGGTTGATCATCTCGTATGTCTAAATCAACCAGACTGACACGCGACTGAGCGCTAAAGCGCCGCTGTCTTGAGTGAAGCGAATTTCATTAAAAAATGTCTTACTCTATTCGCCAAAAGTCTAATTCGCGACTACAAAAGCCTTGATTCGGCCTTCGGTCTTAGCTTTTGTGCTTTGTTAGCACGGGTACTGCGAGGTGGTTTGCTAGTCTCCGAGATATTTGCAAAAGGAATATTTGAACCAATGTTTTGAAAATCGAGCAAAATTTCGACCTATAAAACTTACAATAACAAACCTTTGTATCCCTGACATTAAAAGTGCAACTATAGCACGTCAATGCATTGTGTCTAAAGCAACTCACTGTTTTAGAGTAAGGCAGTTTTTGAGTTGGATACGGTACTTAAAAAAGTTAAAAAACAACTCACTGAGAAACATAAATGGTTCAAAGGATAATGAAACTGTACGAAAAGCTGCAATCATCATCAAACGTAATCATATTTTCAACTAAGTACTTTTGACGGAAGGTAAACCACCAAAAGAAATTTCAACTTAATTTTATTAAGCCACGTCAAAGGCTGTATGACCACTGGTTTGGGTGCTTTTAGATGAAGAGTCAGTAATATATTACACGCTGTGACAGTTAAGGGGTATTAGTCTACGAATTGTTCAATGATAAAACTGATTTCTATCCGCAGTTCTGAACCATGTCTCTGAGAATAATGGCTAAACTGCCATAAAGAGGCTTGACCCATTGAGATACAACTTCATTATGTCAACATCAACCTATTATAGGGAAAATAAAGATACTATCTTGTAGTCAGTTAAGAGCTATGGACACAAAACTAGTTTTACAATATTTTTTAAGAGATGAGCTAAAATTAAACGAATACAAATTGGAAAAGAAAACAGAAAAGTCTACAAATATTGGTAACAAAATAGCAACAAAAGCCAACTAAGATCAAAATACAACAAAACCGATGATGCAACAGAAACATCTGATCCTTAAATCCCGGATTCCGTACAGGAACATCCAGGATTACTGCTGGTTACACGACGGTGTGGGGGAAGCTGCCGGTAAGTTAATTTACCTCTGCCAGTGCCGGGGTGGAGGGCGTCTGCGGTTGCCATGGTAACTCGGCGGGTGCGAGAGCGGCGCACTCTGGTGGCGGGTAGCGGCTATCAGTCAAGTGCGGGGTAAGTGCTTGGACAGTTCGGAGGTCAAATTTGTCAAAATCGGCGCCCATCTCTCCCGCCCTTGTGGAATATGGGTTACAGGTGAGGTACTTTTGTACATTTTTAGGCGTTTTAACTGGTGGTCCATTTTTTGTAATTCATTTTTTGCAATGCAAAACTTGACACAAACCACTAGGATTCAAGACGGTGTATTTTACATTCAGACCTACATTGTGTTATTATATTTTTATTGATCTAAACATCCAAGATCATATTATAAAATTACACGCATTTACGTCAGAATTAGTTAAAAGGAGTTTCATGAACGAAGGTTTTTAAAACTGGGATATTAAACCAAGGATTACTTTTGTTTTAATGATTCAAATAGAACCTTGGCTGATAACACCCCATGCAAATGTTTAGTTCCATATTATCTAAACACAATGTGTTTAATGAATAAGTGTTCATGTTTAAGGAACAAACCAGGGCGCGGTCAATCTTCACGATGGACGTTTATTTATCAAATTGCTTCTCGAATTTCCTACTTACAATAAATTGTGCACTCAGTAATCACTCTTGTTTCCACAATCAACTGTTCATTTAACTTAAGCTATTCTCTTACCGAATTGCTCACTAGTTTTTTGTATAGGATATCAGAAGTTCAGTAAATGACTAGTTATTAAATTCTACTCTTTACAAAATCATAATTAATAGCTAGAATGCTTTACACTGGAATACAAATAAACTATACTTCGTAAACATACGAGTACTTTTGTAAAGTGACGTGAATAGTTCAAATTCAACCTTATTGCGATTCTAAAATTGGGAACTTTTAGCTACTCAAACTTATCAGGTATAGTTTTATCGAATTATCAAGGCCTTAAATCTGATTGCCCAGTGCAATATACAGAGTGAGATGAAATCCAAGGACCGGACTGCGAAGAAAGAATCCTACTTTAATTTTCCTGCTTCCGTGCGGCTTCTCTTCAACAAAGGAAACCTCCCCTTTCTTCCCCAGACCACGTGCTCCACGAAATGTTCTTACAAAGTTAATCCAAGTATGTTGTAGCTAAAATCGTACGGATCATTTCCAGTCCAACTAATTCCTCAAAAGAACCGTCCTTTTTAGTCGAGAGATAATAATTTTATGAAGATCTATTTTTGAACAATATTACGTGATATTTCCCAAAATTGCTAGTTTTATACTGCATCATTGAATACAGATTATGTTTTCTATATAATAATTTAATAATACAAAGCTCTATATAGCTTTAAACGTTTTTCTAAATTAGCTTTTATATTAGATATACTTTGGGAGCCTGAAGGGTTCTGCAGAAACGTATTCGTTCCTGCACTTCACTCTACCGAGGCTGGAGCATTCACTCTAACTTATAATGTCAACAAAGTATGGTTGTAATTTCAAATATGAAACCGAAATTTAGTGTCATAATTCTTCGTATAGTTGACTCGAAACTACTTGATATTTTGGTATACAGACGGGTGAACCTCTTTCAAGTGTTTAAAACCCTCAGTGTAATACTATGCAAACCGCAGCCAAAAAACGTTACACTAATATTAATTTGACAAATCAGGATACCAACTTTCCAGCGACTCGCTTGACAACTTAAGTTTTGTGTCAGAATTATTATGGTTTGTACCGAAACAATCGTGTTGCTATTTATTGGGTGAGGAGACAGTGCCCCCCCCGTCACAAAACACAAAAAGCGCAAATCCGTCTCCCCAAACTGGTTAAGCTCTTGGCTCAAGGGCTTTGCTCGTTACAGATTGGCTTTCAGTCCTGATACAGACTGTCTACACAGAGAAAACAACACCACTATATAACTTACAATGTCAATTTAGATTTTTTAATACGATTTATAATATAAACCTAAAGACAATAATGTTTGATGACTCACGTTTGAGGGTTTCTGGAGATATATATGTTATTTAAACGCAAATAACATAGTACCTATTTAAAAAAAATTACTTTACTGCAATTTGGTTTTGACCCAAGTTATCTTCGGGCATATAAATACTTTAATTATAAAAGAAAACATTTCCTTCCGATGTTAATATGATCCTAAAAATAACTTTGAAACAGTTGAACACGCTCTTACCAGCAAATAGTAAAACTTATACACACCTCTCTCGACAACTTCGATTTGTCAAAAACATCATGTTAAAGAATAACGTCAAATAGAAAACCCCTTTAAACCAGCCCAAATATAGCCCAATTTACAACATACACAAAATCTCAAGGAATAAGCCTGCAGCCAAGGAAACGCTGAATCTCGAAACACATCAGCCTTGGTGAGATTTAGACGTTATCAGCTGACTCGAAGTAGCAGACGCCGACCAATGGCAGGCGTGCAGCAGGCTGACCAGCTGCAATATGGGAACATACAATTCCTATTTATTCACAAGCAAAGGGGAAGGGCGTTGCATACGCTTTAAGTACGATTTAAATATATATTTTTTTAAGTACTGCCTGTTTTAACTCCGTACACTCTAAAAATGAATGAGTGAAGGCCACTTAGAGAGAGTGAAATTTCGCTCTTTTGTGTGTTGACCACTCTCATTAGAGGTGGCTCGATTTTAACTTTTTTGGGAGTAATTTTTACTCTTTCACGTTTAATACCGTAGACTAATTTCAGTGTTGAGTATTTTATTAGTCATTTCTAGCTTAATTGCAAGTCAAAAAGTACATAAGCCTTGACTATACTTGTACTGTTTTAACGCAATGTACGACGGTGTTATTTATATTTTAAATTGACATTATTCGAAGTATCGATTGAATATCTCGCAAAAACGTTTTATTCTATGAACATATAGATAAAGACTACTGAAAAATATACAAAATAACAAGGCAACACAAATGAAACTACTTTTCAACCGAACAAAGAGAATGCACCGCAACGTACAAGAAAAGAAGCGACTTAACGTCAATATTCTTGTTAGACGAAGGAAGTCATTAAAACTGTCGGAGAAGTAGCGACGGAACTTCCCCAGGAACAACTTCAAAGATTTCAATGTGAAATTAAGACAATTTCACTAACAACATTGCAAAACTCGGTGTCGTATCTCTCAAGACTTCCGAACACTCAAAAGTATTTAATTTCAGCGCTTTCATCTTTATTCGAGAGAAGTTTCGAGAACGAGTTAATTTTGTGCTTGTCTTAATGACGCTGGTGTTTTTAATTATGCTTTAGGTTTGTTTCTGAAGAGGTAATTGTCAATTTTGTGTTCTACAGTGTGAAACTTACGAGAAAATGTTACGTTGTTGTTTTCACCTCAGCTGATTTATGGTATCTTATACTGTTATGTTTAATATGCCTATGAATTAGTTATGGTGGTGGTTGACGAAGATAAACGTAAAACTGTAAAACTATGTTATTATTTATTACGTTGATAGACGTTTTCCAATGGTTGAACCCAAGGAAATCTAAATAAATTTCTGCATACTAAAGTGCTAGAATAAAAGTAAGTTATTATTATTTGGGTAACCTTTGGGTTGACAGATTCACAAAAATTATATTTTATGAAGCAAAATAATGTTGTCTTAATTAAATAGTTCACTGCTCACGCCACACAAGCTTTTATCCTACCCGGAAAAGCAACAGCCTGAGGAAGTTCTCTAAAAGCATCACCACCGTATATTAAAACACCCCTAGTGTCATCCCCATGTTTCATATACTGAGGGTTGATGAGCTGTGGGTGATAGGGAGGGGGTAACTGTGACGTGTCACAATGTTTGCTTGTTTAATTGATTTGTTGGCCACCAGGCGGCAGCAGCGTCGCAGTTTCCTTCCTAGTGTCCCTCGGGCGCTCTTAAGCGCGAGGCAAGAGGGAACTTTTAAACTCTGGTTTATGGGCAATAAACCTCTTTTTGTTTACTACGGATGAACACAACCTTTTATACTTATTGAGAAACTTTATGTGAAGTCTGTAGGGAGTATGATCTTTCGAAAGTGGTGGCTTATTTCGTGAGGATGAAAAATATATAAAATGTAATATAAAACTATTTTATGTTTTCACAGCTTTTAAGATTGGTTTATGACTTTCAAATTTAGCACTACGCGTTTACGTGATAAAGTTTAAAACCAGGCCGACACGCAGCTAAGCGCTAAAAAGCCGCTGGTATGAGTAAATCGAATTTCTTTTGCAACTTGTTACTCTAATTCGCTCCGTTCACAGCCTCGCTTCGGCATTCTACAAAGGTTAGGGAGCTGAAATTTTCCAGAATATGTTTAAAATCTACTTTGTAAACTGTGTAAAGTTTAAAAGGTTCGGTGCATGAATGGGCACGTAATATAAAACGTTCAAACCTCTTCGTGGGACACTCGAGTCTCAAAACGTGTTCTGGGGTCAGGATCGGTGCTCAATTCATGGTCCCGGGTCTGGGTCTTACCATGCTGACGGCGAATTTCATTTCAATTTCATTTTCAAAGAAATTCTGTAATAATAACTAATCCAACCTCACGTAAAATGAGTTTTCAACCAATACTTTAATCACTGTGGTATCGTTGTGATCAAATGTCGAATACTTTAACTGTAGGCAAGGATAATTTTAGATATTTTGGTCACAAATTTCAAGCGTTGCGATTGGTTATAAAATTAACTACACATTCATCGGTTTCTTTATATTATACTCGGCATAAATGGTTTTGAAACAAATTGAAGAAACGGTTCGGGTAGCTATAGTTGAATTGTTCCTGCAACAAGTTAATTTTAACTTTTATTAGATAAATTAATAATTACCCTTGGTTGAAACAAAGACAAAAGGAACAAATTGAGAAAATCTTCACCAAAACCGACAAAGGAAAGCAACGTAAATGTTAAATGTGTTTGAAAGGGCAGACTTCATGTTGGCGTTAGAGAAGTTAGTTAATTATTAACAGTGCAAGTGCAGGGTCGGCCCTTTTTTGCCCCCCGGGGGGGGGAGGACTAAAAGCACCCCCTCCGTGTCACAACATAAAACACAAAGCAAACTTTCGACGAAACTTCACGACTTTATTAGTTTGATCCAGCTACTTTTCTAGGTTAATTAGAAAACTTTATATTGTAACTAGGTAAAAACTGTTTGTAATAGACGTTACAACTTAACAGAAACTTTATGAATAATAATTTTTGCAACGTGATCTGTGTTTTGAAAAGGACAGCCAGTTTTCTAAAGCACTTTAAACAAGCTTTTTTTCAAAATACTAGCCTGTCCCCAACTGTGTTTTCTGATGTTTAATCGTTTGAGTTTTTTGCAAACTTAACGCCCAATATAAAAATAAGTGCCTTTAAATTTATACCTAATTTAAAATTTACTTAACTAACCCTAATAATTAGGTTTAGGGTAGAATGATTCGAAAGTGAGTTATTTGAGGAATTGATTAATTCAACCCGTTTAAATAACCCAAAAGCTAGACGCAGTACGCATGATGAGCAATTAACAATGCCTATTTAATTATGGCTAAGTACATTGTACAATTTGGGTAAATGTTTAAATACACAGTTATGAGTTTGGGTAGATAAAATCAAATGTTCAAGTTTGTCTTGTCATTTTCTTATTGCTACTTCAATATTTTTTCTACGTGTTATTCTATTTCCCCAGCGATAGTTGGTTCAATATAATATCCGCGAGGGAGAGCTGTTTCCTTTTGCTGTTTTAGGATGTCTCCCTCAAAACAAACCACCCACCCTCAAGATGCCGCTGGGCTTTTATCAAATGTTTTCAGAAGTGATCTTGATAATCAGATAATCTTCAGATAACAGGATTAAAAATTGGTTTTACCATAAGTTAAGTTATTTTGTGGGAAATATTCCATAGATCAGTTGGCAGTCTCATGCGGCACGCAAGGTCACGGGTTCGATTCCTGACGCAGGTACATGAGTTGAACCTTCACTTTTCCAAACCTTTTGTGATACCTGTTCGCTGTTCGTCTTCAATCCCAGGCTTACGTGGTCTATTGTCGCAGGTGCTACGAGGATGTTCGCTACGCTCACAGCCTTTCTTCGGCCTTCGGCCTCAGACTTACAAGTCTTATTACTGAAAGTCTTATTATATAACATGTGATGAAGTTAAAACGTATTTCAAATTGTATTGAAATCGAAATACTAATAACGCAGTTATAGCCATTTTGAAACAACTCAATGAATTTTATTGGTTTTAAAACGTTCATAGATACCATCAAAATACATATCGAAAATCGTAGAAATTTACTGTTTTTAGATAATTAAATCCAGCCTTTTTGACCAAACTCCCCCTTAAAAGGGTACCTCCGGTAATCCGATTTTGCTGGTTAACGAACTTGACTGGAATATCTACAAAACGAACATTTGTACCAAAATTCATGAAAACCAGACGAAAATTCGACCAGTAGAGAGTACAACACATACATACACCTGTATATAAAGTCTTGAAAAAGGTCCCAAACGTGGGGATCGGTGCACATTTCGTGGTCCCGGGTCTGGGTCTTACCATGCTGACGGCATAAATATCTGATTTTTCCAGAAGAAGTTTGAAATCAAATATTGGCATAGAAGTACGTCTTCCACATAGACAGAAAGAGTAAACAGATGATTGACGAAAATCTTTTGAAAAATGTATATTCAAAAGATTAGATGAACGGTAAACCTACAATACTGTGTGGTTGCATTTACTAACTTTTATACTGTAAAGCGAGTGCTGGCGATATAAAGCTGTAAAGGGGGATTTACCCCTGTGTGGGGAGCACGCTTCCCCTTCCTTCCGCCGCTGTAATTAACAAGGTGCGCTGATGCACTTCCCCTGGTTGCCCTTTGGAAACAAGCTTAGGTTACTCGCTTTCAAAACATTCATTTTAGTGTTGAAATTTCCCAATCCTGTGTTATTAGCAAAACTAACTTTCATTTCTTTATTTTCAACCAAGGCAATACATACAAGAAAAGAATGATTAATATACCGGGTGATTACTGATTAAATGAAATAGACAACTTCAATAGCCTCTACAAAATTAAACTGGTGTATTTCAACATTGTAAGTGATATAGGTTTTACTATAAAGCCGGTTGCACAGGTAACTGAACGAGTAAAAGTTTGGGCACTTCTCGGCATGCTACCCCTCTCAACCACATACTCTTTTTGAAGCTCTTGGTTTGAAACCGGAAAAGTGCTCTGACAAGTTGGCGGCAAAAAAAGATGGCGTCTGAAAATCTGCCCTTATACTTAGCTACATGAAACTAAGAATCAAAGAAATCAAATTGAACTATACGTTTACGACGAAAGACTTTAATTGCACAAATTAATGTGCATGTATAAATTTGTATTAAGAACCTGATATCATACGTTACAACGATAACTATCTTTGTTAGGCACGATGAATGTTTAGGTTCTGGAGAATCCGTACTAAGCTGGGTACATAAATCCATCATTAATACAGTTAATAACCGATTTCCACTTAAACTTGTAAAAGTATGTTATTGTAAAACTAAAATTTCCGTAAAGTCTCAGGCAGCAGAAACCCAATTACTAGCCCTAGCTGAGTCACTCCGCACCCCGCAGTGCCCGGGGCTTTACACCAGCACAAAGCCTCCCCCTTCCCCTCTAACTCACGTAGACGTGTTCAATTGACTAAACAACCGTTTCCCTCGTTGCCGGCTTTGCTCGTCAGGTTTGGCCCATTTGTTGCCGCCGCCGCGCCTTTCATCTAAGCCCGGCTTTGTCGAAGAAAACCCTGTCCCTGCGGGCCTTTTCCCTGGCGCAAGCCGGAGGTTGTCTTGCAAGAGCGTTGAGGTGTTACGCTCGCGATTGAGGAGGTACTTAGCTGTGAAAACTAGTTAAAATAGTGACAGAATTAATATTGTCCAATAATCCGTATCTGCGTCGGTAGCTTGGATCCTCCGGTGCGGAGGGGTACGGGTTCGATTCCCAACGCGGGCACATAGGTTTGTACCGTTTTCGCAAAACTTTTGTGTTCCCATAAAATTTAGTTTAACACTCAACTATAAAGCTCCGACGTAAACAGTTAAAAGTTAAAAGAAAGTAAGAAAAAGAAGTTTTTCACTTAGAAACTTTATCCATGAAGGGTACTTACAGTAGCACGCAGTAAACTATATAATATTAAGAGCCCGCCTCAGTGGTCACCTCAGACTCTCAGAGAAAAGCTAAATTCGTCCGTCCAAGGAACACACGACACTGCGCACGTAACAACTGGCTATACAACGGTCCTTCTTTCAATTGATGCCTAACTGTCAAACCAAACACTGCAAGAGTTTACGACGGCTCGTTCAGAATATCTACGAGGGTCATCCAGAAAGTAAAGAACGTTTTGGCATGGTCAAATTAAAATAAAGATATCAACAACACTTTATTTACAAATGCATAGAACCTTCCTCTACATTTCTACGCAGTTGCCATGGATTTCAAGACACTGGTTTTAACGTGGGACCAGTTTTTCCATACCCATGTTCTACTCATTTGCCGTTAAAAACTTGAGCCAGGATTTCTTAGCTTCTTTGAGTTCCTTATCGTTAGCAAACGGTTTTTTTACCAAAAATGCTTAAGCTTTGGGAATAAGTGATAATCACTCGGCACCAAGGCAGGGCTGTAAGGTAGATGACTAAAAATTTCCCAACGTAGACGTTGAGGTTCGTGACGCGTTCTTGCAGGTGCATGAGGTCAAGCATTGTCAGCAAAATTTTTGACAGCATTTTCGTCCTTGTTTTGATGGTGCGTCAAAGTTGTTGGAGGGTTTCACAGTAGGCTCTTTGAGTTAGTTTCTTTTACTTGGCAAAAATTCGACATGGATTAAGCCCTTTCGATCCCAAAATACAGTTGGCGACATTTCGAGTGTTTAAATTTCAAACTTTAACCTTAGCGGGTTTTCAATTGTCGATGCCATTATTTATCACTGTGGACACGAGACGCGTAATCACACAGCAACCCCACTCAAAGTGAAGAGGAAGAATGTAGCTAGCAGCTCGCACGCGCACTCGTAGTGGTGAGGGTGCGTGGCGCGTGATGCGCAATCGTTCTTTACTTTCTGGATGACCCTCGTATTACATTAATAAACATGACATATTTGAAAACTAAATGAGTTTTGTATACGTTTATGGACCCCGATTTCTCACAACTTATTCAATATTTTCACAAATAAACATTGAAATTGTCCAACTTTTAGTGCTTTTCAACTCAATTTTGTACGCTTAAAACACATTATTTCCGAAAATAGAGCTTTTTTGTGTTGGAAAACCTTTCTTGATTCCAAATATATCATGTTCGTTATTGTAAAACTATTTTGAAAGGTGAAAACGGGCCGCTGTAAACCTTTGCATTAAAGCGCTACCACACAGCTGAGGTGGGCTTAAGTAACCAACCCCTTCGGGGTCGCTCTAACCATCGGATTCAAAAGCAATATACTCGAGTTTGGTTGGGTGCTGTACGCAGCTCAGGGAACGTAAAATAGTGGTGGCAATCACACCAAAATTGTCTCCGCTTATTCCTACGTACGTACATATAAGTCAATTATGAGGTGGCCTTACTCCGTTCGATGCTGATGAATGAGGGTTATACAAGAATAGGTTCGCTTCACCGGGAGTATTATAAGGCGGTTTTATATTTTGTAAGTAATATTACTAAATTGTATTGCTTTTAGGAAAAACTCTCTCATAAAAAATAATAGTGTTATTTTCATCTAAATAACTTTTAGTCGAGCTACTATAAATCAACCAAGATAACGCCATATTGTTATGGTCCACTTGACCCATGTTACCAGGGGAGGGTAGAAAGAATGTCAAGTCCAGCCGACCTCCTGTGATTCCGCTGTTACCTTTTGACATCCCGCCCTTTTTGTAACGTTCGTGTTTTCCTACATTTAAATATTTGCTGCAATCATATAGGCTAGTAATAATATTTTTTCTCGAGTCACTTTAAAATATTGTATACCGATGGTTTTTCTATATTTTGGAATTTTTGTAATCATAGGGAATGATGACGGAATGACTATGAATTGTGATATTGTTTTTATGGTCCTTCCATATTTAAAGTCAGTTTAAAAAAAGTTATCCTCCGTTTAATTGTGATGTAAAACTTTAAAAATCAGGTTGCAGTAAAATGATGATAGAATAAAACAATCAATAAAAACTAGGGATGGTTGATAGCACTAGATTTCAATAAAGCGCATTTGAGATAATAAAAATAGTACATTTGTTATGTAAACTTTGTAGCTATTTGTTGTGTACTCTTTGTAAAGTTAACACGAAGTAGTAAGAAGCTGGAAAAGTAATGAAGTCTTCCATGTTGGTTATAATCAAGGAAGGACGGAGAAAGGTGAGGGGGAGAGAGAATGAAGCGTCTCGGTGGAATCGCCCTCTTTTGGCCAAGTAACAAATTGCTTACCACATCTTATTTAGCCACCCAAGCTCCCCAAGTTTCAAACTACTGAAGGGAAACGCTTCCGTGTTAGAAGAATTCTCTCAAATCACACGTAATGATAAATCAGTTTGGTTCTTTTCCAAGCCATCGAAGCAAAGTGATTTGTAATATAATTCCAAAGTTTCTTTTATTGGTGCAGTGGGTTCTTGGTCTCGATAAATACTGAAACTTGACGATATGTAAAACATTGTTATGAAAAATTGCCATACAGAAAAATACTGTTATGTTACTAAATGCTCTTTTACCTATTTAACTATAATATAAATTACAACATGCTAACTTAGCTATACTTTGGGCGGGAACAATGTTTATTGCTGATACTTGTGATTGGATATTGTCTTGTTTGTATTTCAGAATCCCCTTCCCAACCCTCCCTTTCCCATTAAAGGATCTCACACCTCTGATGAGATACAAACGTTTCTTGAACTTTTGTCTAAAGATTTCACGAGAACTTTAAATTCTCAAATTATTAACTTAAAATACCGGAAGATTAATATGTTGTTTTGTATCTTTTCAAGGTTTGGGATCTTCCTGGAAGTGACTGTCCAGACCCTTGAAGACAGAAAACACCAGTACTGAAGAATCTTCGCCAGAAGCCGCACTGAAGATCGCTCATGAAGAATTCAGTGAGAAACCAACGTTAATTTGATCTGGAAATGACTTACCAAAGAACGTTACTAATATAAATCTGCGGGACTGTAAACCTAGTGCAATACCAATGTAACACACATATCAAAACACTAACACTACCGCCATGAAACTTACATCATGGTCGATTGTAATGTAGCGAACCTCAATTTAAGGTGTAGTAGATAACGATAATTGTAAACGTAAGCTGTTAACGCACACAAGATAAAATGGAGTCTCTAAACCCATTACGAACCTGCTGGGACAAGTTCGGTACTCTAAACGTCCCAGTAATCAACTTAGAAGTTAAGGAAGTGAAAGACATTGTCTGGGACAAACTGCAAGAACCACAAAATCAAAAAAAGTTGATTTTGGTGATTGTATCCATAGCGTTGTTGCTGGACAACATGCTGTATATGGTTATCGTACCTATAATTCCTGACTATTTAAGGTACATCGGAGCTTGGGGTGATGAGCCTTACAACGCATCATTCAAAGGTGACCATCACGGACGAGATCAAGCAACAGGAGTCCTCTTCGCATCCAAAGCAATAGTTCAACTCATGGTCAACCCTTTCTCTGGAGCACTCATAGATAGGATAGGTTACGATATTCCTATGATGATAGGATTGTGTATTATGTTTTTGTCAACTGCTTTCTTTGCGTGCGGAAGAAGCTACGGTGTTCTTTTCTTCGCCAGAAGTCTCCAAGGAGTTGGTTCCGCGTTTGCAGACACTTCAGGGCTGGCGATGATTGCTGACAGATTCACTGAAGAATCCGAAAGATCAAAAGCTCTTGGGATAGCTTTAGCTTTCATCAGTTTTGGATGTCTCGTTGCTCCTCCTTTTGGAGGCGCTCTTTACCAGTTTGCTGGAAAGGAAGTTCCCTTTTTAATTTTAGCCTTTGTTTCTTTACTGGATGGCTTTATGTTACTGCTCGTCATGAAGCCCATGAAAGAAGGGTTAAGAGATAAAAGAGACCCAAACGCAGGACCGACTGTCCCTATTTGGAGGCTGCTCATGGATCCTTACATCGCTGTTTGTGCAGGAGCATTGATGATGTCCAACGTCGCTTTAGCTTTCTTAGAGCCCACAATATCGCTTTGGATGGAAGATAACTTGACCACTGAAAATTGGAAGATCGGAATGATTTGGCTGCCAGCTTTCTTTCCACACGTCCTTGGAGTAGTTATAACAGTCAAGATGGCCAGGCAGTATCCCCAACATCAATGGCTGATGGCTGCTGGAGGTTTGGCTCTTGAAGGTCTCTGCTGTTTCATCATTCCATTCTCTTCAAGCTACAAGATGCTGATGATCCCAATCTGTGGCATCTGCTTTGGCATCGCCCTCATCGACACCGCGCTACTTCCCACCCTCGGTTACCTTGTAGACGTCCGATACGTGTCTGTGTACGGATCCATCTACGCCATCGCAGACATCTCCTACTCTTTCGCTTACGCTGTGGGACCGATCATAGCAGGCGGAATCGTCGAAGTCATAGGTTTCACTGCACTCAACTTCCTGATAGCATTCGCCAACCTCGCATACGCTCCTGTTTTAATGTATCTTAGAAACATTTACGACTTCAAACCATTCGAAAATGAAGCGAACATCCTCATGTCGGATCCACCAGATAAGCAATACCAAACGTATACTATGCAAGATCAGCAGCCCGTCCAAGGGGATTACAAAAATCATCTTGAGTACTCAAAGTACAACGATGACGACGCCAACTACCAACAACAAGAGACTAGTCTGGACCAACACAAGAGTGACAGTGGATATCAATCAAATAACGTGAGTCAGTATCAACGAAATGAGCAACAACAGTATCAGCAACAGCCTCAACAAGGGTATCAACAACCCCAGGCGTACCAACAACCTCAACAGCCGCAACAGGGCTACCAACAACAGAGAGACACGGATACCAACCCCTTTAGAAGTGCTGCAGCTCCAACTGGGGAAAGCAACCCTTTCAGACAAAGTTACCAGTAGACCAAAGGAAACTGTGCAACAACTAATTCCAGTTGAACTTTTTCGAATTTTCCATTTTGTTAATTGTATATTTTTAGTGTTGAAATATCATTTAGGTAGTTACATTTTAGCTATGAACATTAGAGTACTAAAAATATAAAAGATGTATAAGTATGTTGACTATGTTGAGCGCCTTGTTAAGGAATAAGTATATTTTATTTTTCTGTTTCGAGCACTGTTCAAATTGCACTGTAGCATGTACACTGTACAGTACCTGTACGTATATCACTGTTAAACTTTAAGAGGTCTAATAGTATTTTACGTTAGGTCTGCCTGAGACATGGAACATCTTAAACAAATTTGCTTTGTAGGGATACACTTTTAAGTTAAGATAATATCACAAAGCTACGTTTTTAGTATGCTAATATTGATTTTCATGTACTATATCCATTATACTATGGACATCAAACTTTCTCCTGAAATTTCTAACCTTAATTTTATAATTATTTATCTTCGGGCGGCTTGAAAAAGACAACAGTTTTACTCAGGCAGTACCACCATGTACATTTGTAACTTTAAGCTCTTCTGGTATCCTAGCTGATAAGAGTTTGCTATTGTTGTTGCTAAGTTATCAGTAACAACAACAATAACAACAGTAATAGTTGATAAGGATCAGCCAAGGACGACAAATACATATCAAGACTTTCCGGTTTCTACCGGATGTCTATCAAGTGACTTGAAGATTTTCTTCACTTTAGAATAAGGATATTGCATGTATTTTGTATTCTTATCTATTTATTACCTGATGCACTCCTTTTATACGATCTTGGTGACACAGTTTTGAGTGAAATGCACCAACTTCTTGCCGTTAGTGTTCTTAAATGCACAAATATGTTTTATACTCTATTTTATATTATGAACACCTTTCTAGAATGTTATGTTTTGCTATCGACTGCGTGGTGTTTTCACGTGTATGCACAAATTGATTTTTGTTTGAAATGTAATCTTTAAAAATCTTGTGAAGATAGAGTTTACACTATAAACGTTGATAGTTTTAAGAACAATTTTCTAAAATATAACATCACTCTACTGGTTCTAAAATCTTTTCCAATTACCAAAATTCCCAACTAAATAATTTATTAACACAATTTTAACTTTTTAATTTTAGTCAATAACATTGATACATTTTGTATGAAAATATTATCGCAATTGAACACAACATTATCTGAGCGGATCCGTGGTGGATCGGTATCGCGCGCGACTCCAGAGCTCATCACTCCGATGGCGCGGGTTCGATTCCGCAGTCACCACTTACAATTTGTAATGTAACTATAAGGTGACGCTAGGTAAAGGTCGAGGTTGCAATTTAATACCGTTGGTGTTATTGCAATGTGCACAACTATGCATTAAATAACAATTTAAAACAAATGAAAATTGCATAAATGTTTAAAGGTTACATTTCAATTAGTTGTTTACTAGTTGTAAGTAGTTTGTAAGTCAACGCTAAGGCGTCAACAGTGGAATCTCATACATATCATTCTAGCCTCGTACTTAAGGAAGTGTCAATATTTTGCTCATGTAAACGTGCTTATGTGTCTTCTTGGTCATATCAGAGCAATATCGAATAGATGTCGTTGAAACGTATCAACTCTGTTTCTTCTTTTAATCGATTTGAATAGTTGAACAATAGTTAAACTCGATTATGTAAACAGTACTTAAAAGTCATTACGAAAGAAATCCATAAAGATTGCATTGAATAAATTAAATAAGTTATTTAAAACCCGGTTACTCATACTGGGGCTTTTGTTTTGAAGTTTCCGCACTATTTCTTTAAAAAATCCGTTAATTCTGAAACAATAATACATTTATAAACAAAAATAACTTAATATTTTTTTAATTAGTTAATACTTAACAGCGTGGAAGTTTCTCCATGAAAGTTCACATGACATCACTTGTAACATATCTAATTGTTGAACGTGTTTTTTACACTGAACATATCAATACTTCTTGGTCGTGTGCTTTTTATAGGATGGCTCATTGTAACCTTATAAAGCAATAAATATGTAAATATTTCTCTTGTATCTTTCCTCCTCTTAGTCAGCTGATGCTATAACAAAATATAGTACATATTTTACACAAAAATGCAAACAGTGTGTTTTGAGTGCTTTTGCAATTTACTAGTTACTATTTTGTTAACCGTCATTTTAGTTTTTTCAACTAGGAACGCTAAGTGTTATATTTTTGACATTGGATGGTCCTGTTTATAGTTTTGTTAATTTATAGTAGTTCTGGTTTTACAAATCGTAGTTTCAATCGTTAACTAATGGGTTTTGTAATCATATTATCGTTCAATTTTTAGAAACTATCTCCAACTTAAATTGTTAAAAATGTAACTCTACTGTAACATCTTTTTTATGAGTGAAACACCCTCATTTATTAGAAGTTAATTTTTCATTTGTCCCAAATAATAAGAAAGACTGAACGAATATTTTATTTAAAACTTACTTGTTAATTTTGACGAATGGTTTGTTATGTTTTTCGTTCATTTAGCTTTAGCTTTGAAAGCAAATATAGGTGTAAGTTTAGTGGATATTTCTCTTAGATACAATGAATACTGTATAGAATGTACATTAGTATGTATATAAGTAAAATGTTGAGTGTATAGTAGATATGTTACATAGATCGGCTATATGTATATTGTGATAGTAGACGTTTAGCTACAGCTAAATTAGCCCTTTTGTTTACAAAAAAATATCAACACTAATTTAAACAGGGTGTTCTTAGAGTTGCAACTGTGTATATTTGTTGTTTCGTTGAATTTATTGATGTTACTGTTATTTTTAGCCTTTGTTATAATTTTTAAAGAATACGTTTGCACTGTTTATTTGCTATTCAGTAATTGGTCTTACGTATAAATTCAAAAACTTGTATTTAACGCTAAATGTTATGGTTTTGTAAACTACTAAAACTTTAAGAGGATGTAAGACCTTAGCATAATTGTCTTCTAGCAGCAGTCATAAAGCTTTGATAAGACGAATTTGTAAACCCTTTACTCTAGATTCTTCAAGTGGAGATTTTAGACAATTGATTAATAATTTAAATATACAAAAAAACATTATTTTGTAATTTTTTAATTCACAACATGTTGGCATTTTTGTATCTTTTAATTAGTAATTTATCATAGGTTTCATTAATGCTTACCTAAGTCGTAAGGTGACCCTATGTAAATGTGAACAACTGTCAAAAATCTATTATAACTGAATAAGTTACAGCTTTACACTATAATATAATTATCATTAGAAAAACTGTTTTTCATGTACAACATTTCTTAATTGCAAACAAAAACCCTCATACACGCCAAATAATTGTATTGCTGTAAATTTAGTTATTGATTATTGTTGAGTGTTTGCTACTACTTGAAATAAAATTAATACTAAAACATGATTAGCGTAGAAAAACTTGAGACAAAATCCTAGAGAAACTAAATATCAGTCTGGTTTTCCGCGTAAAACCCTAAAAGTTCCAAATACTTTTAAACCCTTCTATGCAGTAAATGTATTTGGCCCTTTAAATCATGTACATTTTGTCTAACCGTTTGACTTAGTTCAACTGAAAATGTAAACACTTCTTCCCAAGAGGAATTTAGTTTGTATAGTTTAATATAACCAGAACGATGTGTAGTTGTTGTAATCTATATTTTAAACTGAATGTATTTATTACCTTCGTTAAATAGGTTCTGTAGTCAGTGTTATCTCATTCCATTTGTTTGCTTATGTAAGATAGACGTTTAAGTGTTATTTCTTTATTGTAAATAACTCGATTTTCCCATAAGAACATAGAACTCGAATAATTGTAATAAGTATTTAGTTTAGCAAAGGAGGTTTTACGTGTTTGCTTTTATTTGCTGCAGCATTAATGGCTCTATGCTTTTATTGAAACACTTTTCCCATTTTAGTACGTTAATTTAAAACATCGTTAAAGATTTTCCCATGTTAAATTCCTTATCGTGGATAGAGGCTGCTCGGGCTCTATCCGGCGGTCTCTTAATCACATCCGGCCTTAAGAATGTCTCTTTTCTATAGAGTTAATACTGTTCATGTAAAAACTTTGGTCTCGTTTTACCCTAAGGAAGTAATGTCCCTTGGTCTAATAACGCATCATCTGTGATACATCGACCACTCTTAGAGGGATTTTTAGGTGAATATGGGATGATGCGTGATGAGTGTTTTGATGTAATCCTGATACAAACTAGGGCCGACGTTCCCCTAGATTGGGTCATTAATTAATAACCCAACGACCAATGGAATGGACCAACGGCTTAACGTGACTTTCGAACCACGGGGAGTGGCCATCGTGACAAGTTATCGCTGCGCCCGGGAATCGAACCCGGGCTGATTTGGTGCGAAGCACGCACTATACCACTGAGCTATGGCCACCCCCATCTTAGGCCCATCGAATGTCAAATAGAATCTACAACCCCATATCCTGTCAAAAAACGTTGTTGCCTCCCTTTATCCCCTAGCTAGATCAAAAAGAGCTAATAGCAGGGTGCCATTCGCACTGTCCGCCCGGAGCTGATGATCGGAATTCCCCACACGTCGCGATCATCTGATGCCCCCTTCACCCCCACACACACACACACAGAAGGGGCGTTGCACGTCGTTTCCATTCCAAATGAACAGCCTTCAAATGGGTCTTTGGGAATTGTCCTCCCTCGGGCTAGATCTGCTGCAACAGGGATTAGAGCAATAAGTGGTTCTTGGAAAAAGTCTATTTTGATTTTTTTGATTGATTGATTTTTTAAACTGTTTGGGCTACTTTGGACTTAAATTATATGAAAAATACAAAATACTCATGTAGAAACGTTTCGACTATAAAACCCAATTTTTTAGTTTCTGCATTTTAGATCAAAGAACTGTTACACTGGTTTGCTCTTAAACAGTGTTAAAACCCTCGTTAAAGCACCAATTCCAAAGTTTGTATAACAAATAACTGTTTAATCTTTCTTTTGTCAATGTACAAAGAAATTTTGTTGACAAGGTTATAAACATAATTACCAAAATAAATGGTTGAATAAGAATTTTATGAATCTAATATTTTTAAATATTAAAGTCTTCCCAGTTAAACGTAAGGCTAGCACGAACTGTTTCGACCTCAACGCTTGAACTTGCACAGGCATAACAAACAACAAACCATGTTTTAATTTGATGTATGTTTAACAAATGCCTTCTTCCTTTAGTTGAAACATGGAGAATTTTCATGGAGAACGATGGCAATAGTCATAAAACATATTTCATTACCGAATATATTTTGAAACATGTTGCTATGAATCAAACCCCAATCATCCTTGCTTTCTACCATATTGAAAGCTGTTGACTAAAAAAGTGGGGGAATCCTCATCAGTTGAAAGGTTCACAAACATGATCGCGTCCAGTATTTGATATCACTTTGTTGATGAGGCAACAAGTGAGGGGGACGGGAGAACTTATGGAATTAGAACAGGTTCTGACATGGACAGTGAGTGCTCTTTGAAGCTTAGTTTGGCTCATTTAATGACACAATATTGTTGAAATATGAGTAAAAAGTAAAGTTTCTAGCCTTTAAACAGGTAATTTTAATCGAAGCGAAGTTAGAACTACAAAGTCCTCTCTACCACTCAACTTCGACCGTTATCGCAAAGTCACTTAACAAATTGTTAGTGGTGACTGCAGGGATCGAACCCGCGCCACCGGAATGATGAGCTTCTTAGTCGCGCTCAATACCAAACTGCCACGAATCCGCAGTCATATTCTACTCCTAGAACTGCGCAAATTGTATTATATTTTAATAATTAATTTTTATCTATACACATTTTTAATTTTTTCTACGTTAGTTTCTGCAAAAAGGTACCCGACGTCCATAAGCACTACCATAAGTCCTAGTGAAATTCCTGTAATGGGAGATAATTTACGCTAGAAGTGCTCTTTTGGGGCTGTTCCCCACATTGAGTAATGCTCAGGAAATGTCCTCCGAAGGATGGGCAGTTCAAGCACGTACCTCACATTAACAGTGACACAGACTCACTTACAGCTGATTCAGCATGCTGTGTAAACAGCTGATCCTCTCAGCAATACAGCTGTGAACTGTTATGTGCTGCAGCAAGTGTTAGAAGAACTTATTCACCAGATTTACAGCACATAACAGTTCTCAGCTGTATTGCTGAGGATCAGCTGTTTACACAGCATGCTGAATCAGCTGAGAGGAAGTCTGTGTCACTGTTAATGTGAGGTACGTGCTTGAACTGCCCATCCTTCGGAGGATATTTCCCATTACTTTGGGTTTTTAATGGAGTTTTTGGGCTTTTGCTAGTTTACGTCGTCAATGAAATAAAGTGTTCGGAAAACAGCTGTTGTCTTGTTCAAAGTATTAAAATGGTGTAGTGTGTGTTTGTTTCTTTTGTCGGTGTGGTTGCTCAGTGTGGGGGAACGCCCCACAAATAGGCACTTCCTGTGTAAATTATCTTTAAAAAATCAAATTCATTGTATGCCCCTTGGATATCAATTTGAAAATGATGACCTATTTCATTGGTAAATTATCTCCATTACTGGAATTTCACAGGATTCTTGATAGTGCTGGTCGGGTTTTTACAGAAAATTATGTAGAAGTATTACAAGTAAGTGGTGTAGAGTAATGTTAAACAATTAAACTTTAATTAAAAGAGTTAGGTTCAGAGAGTAGAATATATTTTACTCGTATTTCACCAACATTGTATCAACGAGTGTGTATCTCATTACACAGATGTATGCAGCATAGATCTACAGGGTGGTTGAAAATTAACTAGGCAAACAAGAATTGTAATAATTATTCCTACAATAATTATCTAAACTTATTAAAATACCGTACACGTACGCTTAACTTCATAAGAAAATGAAAGATAGTTTTTGGTTTCCACGAAGGCGCTGGTGTTGTTCGCCAAATCCTCCAAACAGCCGGGGATACAATAACACTTTTCTGAAGGAAGTCGATTGGAATACTGGCACTTCATAAATGTGATTTTCCAATGAATCCACTGTTTAGGCTTGTACTTGTAAGCCTACTATTCTTCCTCACAGAATCCCCATAGGAAAAATCACACGATGTTACACGTCTCTTGTAGGCCATTCGTAGCGACCAAGCCGTCCCGGCCAACGTCCAGGGTATTAGACCTTTAACGTCTTACGACATTTTACATATTTTCGAGAGAGTTTCTCCAGAGTGACGATTTTAACATTGTAGACTGGCAGAAATATACTGATCTCGTGAATTTGGATTTATAAGTATAAGCATAGATAAACTACATTGTAGTTTATCTATGGTATAAGGCTTGTATCTCATACTTCATTATTTTTTTGTGTATTTAGAAGGATTCATTACAGTTTCTAAACGATTATTGTCTTTTGCTAAAATATAGATTTCTCTTTTCTTAAAATGTAAGAAAATTGAAAGTGTTTCATTATCTGCTACGGGCAGGAATGCTTAATTTAAATTTTAACCTGTAAAATAGGTTTATGTCCTACTTTTTTCAATAAAACTCTTCTGTAAAAAGTATGAATTTCTTTAAATTAACGAGCTTTCTAAAACGTTAACTACATTAAATAGAAATATGTTTGCTATAATTCCTGAACGTGGAGATTTTCAGTTAAACCTGTTCTTGTGAGTACTGTAGCACGCAAAATATCAAACCGTCAATTTGTCTCACTGTTAAGTAAAATAAGTTTCATCGTTCAAAAGAAGGTACAGTTGAAAATATTTCCAACTTCAACATAACATTCCCGTCTTAGCTATACTTGAATTTGTGTAGTATAACACGAGTCGTGTGATAAAAGCTTTAGGGTTCAGCTCTGCGGGGAGTGAGACAGAGATAAGCTCCGAGTTTTGTTACGTGACTTCAATGATAAGAACCAAAGTGACTTGATAACTCCTTTCAGTCGGATTTGTTCCAGAAGTAAAACCTTTTATGGTTTTCTTCAAGAAACTTCCAAAATTGTGAGGATTTTACAACTTTATCGAGCACTCACCTAATATATTACTTTTAATAGGGTCTGTTATATCTCCGAATTTATTAAGATGTAATTTAAGCTGAATGTTGAACTACGTAAATAAGAAATGATAGTATTTGATTTACTAAAATATAGATAGACTTGGTTATTAAACATTCAGTATAGTAGCAAACAACTATTTCCTCCATATTTATTCATTTAGTCTAAGTGTTAAACATATGTTTGTGGCTATTGTGCAACAATAAATTACTAATTAAAAAGAAGATTTATGCAAAGTTAAATATCTCAACACAATTCCCAAGTTTGTAAAACATAACAATAAACAACTTGTTTATTTTATTCCATAGCAACCACTTGGAATTTGAAACATATGACGATAAATAATTAATAACATAGCTTTAACACAGCTAACATACGGTGAAAAAACAAAACACTTCTAAAACCACCCCAAATTAAACCCCACTACAAACGCTAACAACTAAATTTCACTCCGACAGTCAACCCCACGATGACATCCGGCCCTCCACTCTACAAAGCGGTTTGGTACTGGGACCAAGGGTTCGGTCTGACTTTCCAAGCGATGGAAAATGAAAAGTCCGCGAAAGTTATCAAGAGGACTTTTACCTGCCCGGATGTTCCTGAAGACAAGACGATCGAGTTCTTGGAGAACGTGGATCTGCACCAGCAGCGGATGTACCGGAACTTGTACCAGAGGGTGATTCCGGCGGAAGTGCCCAGTGTGGTGACCCTGCAGGATGTCAAGGATGTGGTGACGTATCTCCTGGTGGGGTATTTGCCTGTTAGTGTCCTCGCTCTCTTTCACTGCCATGAGATCAACAGGCTCTTCAGAGCTCTAGTTGTGTACTTTCAACTTTATCTTCAGGTAAAATAAGTTAGTTCTCCGGTGTTCAAGTTTAGTTTCGATGATATGCATGAAAATTGCAGAAGATCGCGCGTAAAATATAGGTTTAGGTCGTTTCTTAAGGATTTACGCTATTAATCATTGTATAAGACATAATTTTCTACAAAGTCTTATGCACTCAGTTAAAGCTTGCAGGAGGAATGGATGATAATTTAGTTTATGGCATTCAACGTACTATCCAAAGGTACACATGCCCACGTTCCGTTAACCGTAACAGTAGATAAGATAAGGTCGAGGCTATTTCACCACTGAATCATCCTCAACGCATGTT
Source organism: Matsumurasca onukii (assembly GCA_018831715.1). Taxonomy (NCBI): domain Eukaryota; kingdom Metazoa; phylum Arthropoda; class Insecta; order Hemiptera; family Cicadellidae; genus Matsumurasca; species Matsumurasca onukii. Next base: position 64,776,081 of record CM032062.1, read on the forward strand.
TAATTTTCTTTCTAGGTTCGGGAAGACCTAGAGTACCGACAACAAGCGTACAAAAAACAAGGCATGAAACATCCTATATCCAGTGTACGAGAATCACGTTGCAGAAACCTTCTGAGCAAACTAAGGAGTCGAATAGGTCAAGAATATGGACTCATAATCAGTGGCACAGGACGTTACAGAAAGTACCATCATATGAACAATCCACTGAACCGTTCATACAGTTCTAGAGACATGACACTGTACGGGTATCTCTTCAAGTTCTCGGCGAGAGTGGTCTGGGTGACCTTAGCGAGAAGCAACTACAAAGAAATAGAATTTGAACTAGCAAACTTGATTCAGTACAAACCGACCGTGACCAGAAAGAAAATATCCAAAAGTGACCAATCAGTTTTACACGGAAACAAAATTAAATACCAAAACCCGCTGGAGCGAACATCCCCCGTGGTGTCAGATATTTTCATAAACAAATATGACACTGAGTTGCTTGCTCCGAAAACATTAGAGGCTACTTTCAAAGACAAGATGTCAGGAATTGATGCTTGTTTGGAACTTCCTGAAGAGTTGTTTCATAGGTTCGGGCTCACCCTTGGGATTTTGGGAGATAGTAGAGATAACTATGAAGCAATGCTGCATGTGAAGCAAAACCAAGAGAAGAGTGTTGTTGAAGAAGAGTTAGATAAAGCAATGGGACTGGTGGAGGTGATAGAAAAGCCATATGTCAAACTTAAGTACTTTCTAACCCAACTTGAGGAACCTCTTCAGTTGCATAAGCCGATCAACGTTGAAGAAACTCCTTTCAGCGATATAAAAGAAGAAATCAGTTTGTATTTATTGAACCATTTAAAGGACAGTAGAAGCTCTTACATACTTTGGAGAATGATGAAAGGACTTCCTTCATAGGATGTTCCTATTGTGAAATTAAAACCACTGAAACATTCACCGTTCATCATCCGTTCATGCGTAAACGGGTGTTTAGAATATTCGAATTTTGCTGAACCTAACGATTATAACAATTTTTAACAGCGCAGTAGCCAGTTTTATCACAATTAATCTGGTGATAAGTTAATTTAACGGCAACAACATCAATCGTTGAAAAGGGACCATTCATTTTAAAATTGATTAAAACTCGAGCTGACCAATAACTATATTTTGTATCAATCAAATAAAACGTTTAACCTGAAAGTAGTGTTTTAAAAGTGTTATATATTCTATACGAGTAGTAATAATATATTCGTATGTAATAGATTTTTTTAGTCTTTATCAAAACTTGTAGTTAGAGGTTCTGGAAGTGGAAAGAGTCAATGAATTGGCTTGAATTAACAACTAAGCTCAACCTTCTTTCATGTTTGATCATCTTAAATACTCATGATAATTGGGTTAGCCATCAAAACCATTTGTCAGGCAAAATAGGGTAAAAGTCAACTACGTCATTTCATCTTTGAACGTCGAAAAATAATCTTCTGTTCCATATTCCTTAGAAAAATGAGATATTCATGCCGTCAGCGTGGTAAGATCCAGGCCCGGGACCATGAAATAAACACCGATCCTGACCCCAGAACACGTTTTGAGCATGTTTTCAAAGCTTTATATACATTTATAAATCTTTATCATCTCTACAGGTCGCATTTTTCCTATGTTCACCGACATTCGCTGCGAACGGGTACAGATCATGGTCCATTTACCCCCGGAAACTCCCCATTTCTTGAACATCCCTCCCCTGCTTCCCTCCCCCTCCCAGACATAAGACCTGTGTTCTCTTGATTGCCCGGTGTCGCTTAACGACCAAACACAATTCCCACCGAATCCCCAACTTCAAATTAGCTCTTTCACGCCGATTTTCATTATCAGAACTGAGCTTCTAAATGATTGTAGCAACCCATTAGTACATTGATTACAAATCGAACAGTTTTCCTACGGTTTGACTTTTATCTAAAGTTATTTTGATGCTTTCTCCTTTGACACATAGATGTGTTGATATAGTATGAAGACTGAGTATGACGAGTGGTTTGATAGATAGTGAGGTTTAGTCTTAATACAAACTAGAATTGACTCTACAATGGGTTAACAATGAACAAAACAAAACTGATAGCAATGTAGGACCCAGTTAGTTTTTGTTTTCGTAAAGCTAGGATAATCTAGAAAGTTCATTGTATCACGCGACCTTACCTAACGATTCCGTATTGTCACTTGACAACATTGTTGATAATTGAAGATAATCTCCGGAGTCGCGAGCGAACGATGCCAACCTTGCCACGTGTCCGTTATTTCTAACAACTTTCGAAGACTTTCTAGGAGGTCTTGAAAGAGTGTCGTAGATGTTCTTACCCGGAAAAACTTTGAAACTTAAGGAAGCTTAAAATGTTTTAGACTGGTTGAAAGTGTCATTCCTCATTACTGACGCAATACTTATTTGCTAGTTAAAAGACCTTAAATTCTTAAGGATTTTTGGAAAATGACTCAATTTCCTCTTCTTTGGTAATAGTCCCGGAGGGCTCGTTTTCAAGGATGGTTGAAAAAATGATCCATTAAAAAAATGATAGTATAATTAGCTGGACCCCATAAAATTTTCCAAAGTCGCCCTTATTTAATTTTAAGTTCTTAAAACGGTTTGATATTTTTGTAGTCTGACAGGAATTGCAGTGACTGTAAATCGCAACCAACAGTTCCGCGTATAAATTCCCTCAGTAATAGTATATATTAAATATGCAATTATCATATTCCACCCTTCAGTTATTGTTGAAATATATTCTTCCCGGACATCCATAAAAATCAACAATGGAAATGACAACCCTTCGGCATTAATTTCCATCGCTTATGTCCCTGGTGGACACACCACCCCCTTCCCCTTCCTAGGCGCGTTACGCCAATGCAATCAGTTATGCTAATAAAGATAACGCGGTGTCCCACGAGAGGAGGGGGCAGTGGAGGGGGGAAGTCTCACGAGGGAGGAGAAGCAGTGGTGGGGGAAGTCTCACGAGGGAGGAGAAGCAGTGGTGGGGGAAGTCTCTCACAGGAGAAGAGGGGAGGAGAAGAAGTCTCTTTTGGTTGAAGTTGAAGAGCGAAGTTGTAATTATTGCAGTTCTCTTGGGCGAAGTAAAGTTGTAGCATAATTTGCACAGTGGTTCCAAACTACATCAATGGAACCAAAAGTACCAACTTTGTACATGAATAGAGTTTGGACCTTCAGAATGATGAAATACGTATTTCAACAATATATTGCAGCTAAACTTACTCGTGTTCTTAATGAGATAACTTCAATTATCTAATTCAGTAACATATTCTTTAAACCAGTAACATTATTATACTTAAAACATAAAGATTACAGTATTGATTTGTATTAGGTTCAAAGTAGTAAATTTCATCACTAGGCCCTTTAGTGAAGCTCTTTGATACGTTCAACACCCTAGGAGCTCTCGAGGATGTTAAATTAGCTATGATCAAAAGGACACTTCTGGGAGAGTGATGAACGATTTGATTTTATTACAAAAAAAACTTGAAGTGAACCATATTTTTACTTTTGATCTAAGAAATGTTTATGACTCATGTAATGTTGTAAAGATTGGTTTTGACTATCTTTGATCCCTAGAAAGAAAAATAGTTTTGATTATATACGAATAATAATTCTGTGTAACAGCTGTTTCTTCTAAATAATATAAACTTAAATTCTAACTTATATCTCGGTACCATTAGCAACAACAATAATGACCTAATCTGGGAAACAGTCGACCCTAGTTTGTAACAAGACTACACCGCATCGTCCATCAAAACACTCACCACACTAACCATACATCTAGTATTTACCTAAAAATACCCTCAAGAATTGTTCGGTGTCTCAAATTAACGTATCAATCTTAAAGTCAACAAAATTGTCTTTTCCTGCATTGGATGTAAAAGATCGACAAAACAAACCATAATTTCTCAGCGAACGAAAATACAACTCGGAATTAAATTGTCGTGCTACTAACTGCTGTTTTATAGCAAAATGTCAACAACTTTATTAATGATTTATTGTTTATTTTAGTGATAGATTTCGAGAGTTGCAATATGTGTACACATGGAGAGAATGCACAGTTTTCTACATTACATTATTTACATACATACATGTTCATGCATTACGTCAGTAGATAAAAGATAATGGTGGTACACTTTGGGAAATGTGTTATGGAAGATATAAAAGAAAACACCCAGCCATTTGGGCAGCAAACGCGCAGTATTTTGGAAAATAATGGGCTCTAGAGACCGAAAGAAACGTATTCTATTTTCTTTCAGATGTTTTACGAGCTTACAGTATGTGTTGGTAATAACGTTAGAAATAGTTGTATTCCACATATTGTATTTGCTGACATGATAGCATATTATCAACGATTAGATTAATTTAACTTGTTATAGTCAACAGTAAATTCATCTCATATAAAGAATTAGAGTTGGGTAAGGAATGGTGGATATTTAGAAGAGATATTTAAGAGCCAAACATCCTTGAGTTGTATAAAGTGGTTTTTCGTCCAGTTAATTTCTAACTAATTTGCCATTATATATTTTAGCGTATATGTGTATTATTTAATCTTCTATTGCACAAACAAAGTGAAAAAGCAAGTCTACATTTGAAGAAAAGATGGCTTATATTTCACCATATTACATGGCTTAATCATAGCCTAACTAGAACAACACTTTTCAGTAAATCTTAAGGAAACAAAAATCACCTGTTTTCATAATTTAAATGTGTCTTTCACCTTATGTTCAGTCCATCCGGCTACCTTAATTTCATAACTAACTGATGAGCTGCCTCTATATTAAGTAATTTTGAATTAGTTAGTTTCGGATCTGGGTCTGGCTGTTGTTCCAAATAGATGGCTTTCAAAGTGAACCCCTCTTCGAGCGATTTCACATTGTGCTCAATGGCGTGCATTATTATTTAATGTATATACGCTCAATATATTGTGTCTTTGGAAAAATCCATCACTAAAATCCAATTGTTTTGTTGGTATTCCTTACAAATAACCATTTTTTCTTTAATATATATTTTAACAATTGGACTTTATAAGCCTAAGTTGATAAACTATAAAGCCGGTTGTACAGGTGACTGACTGATGACTGAATGAGTAAATGTTTAGGCACTTCCCGGCATGATACCCCCTCAACCCCATTCTCTTTGAAGCTCTTTAAATCCTTCAAGATAAATCTGAAAAATATTTTTTAAGGCTCTGATAAGTTGGTGGTCAAAAAGAAGGCGTCTGAAAATCTGCCCTTATATTTCAAAATAAACAAACAGAAGGTGTTATAGTTTTTTTTTAATAGGAAAGTTAACTATTTTGCATTATAGCGGCAAAACATTTGTGAATGTTCTAAAAATACGAGGCCGAAGGCCGAGTGGGGGATAGGGATGCAGCCCCCCAGCGAGCTCGAAAGGCGATTTTGTATTTAAAACAGAATATTTTGTTCACCCAGTGTATAACAATAATTCTTGTAATTAACGTCTACCTCATTAAAACAAATTTAAAACCAACACTTGGTAACTTCGGAAACATACAAAGTACATAGAAAATCAATGCTAGACTTACTAGTTACTACTATGCATCTCTTAAACAACAGCTAGACATACTCTACCTGCTGCAATAGTTACCAAAATGCTCGAGTAATCAGTCAGAAAAAAATATAGTATTTTTAATAGTTGCAGTTAACAGCTGATCTAAGTTCAACTCTTAGGCTTTCGCGGCCATTTTCACGACTATAATCTAGTTTTTCTGGTTCACACCACGTCCAAACTTCATAATTAGGTTAAGATATTTCAGAGTACTATCTCCAGTCACTGATTGGCTGAAACTGATCTACTTGCTGTCTGGTGTCCTATTGGTGGTAGGGGCTGCCAACTGTCCAATGTAGCAGGGATGCCAACTGCCGATGTTCAAGAAGCTGGCAACCACTCCTGAAGAAGTCTTTTCGATAGTGTCTTTTTAATAGCCCAATCTCCAATGGAAATACAAGGATCAACAGCTTAACGTGACTTCCAAACCACGCAGGTGATGGTCTGATATGTCTAAACGATGGTGGGAGTTGATGCGGGTATCATCAGATGATCACTGAGACTATCTGAGCCGCTTTAGAACTATATCATACTCAAAACCTGACCTCCATGAAGCTGGACTACAGGACCATGCCACGAGTCCCAGTCATATATAGGACAGCAGACAGCAATTAGCTCAGTTTCAGCCAATTACCACAGCGAGGCCGAAATATCTCAACCTAGTTATGAAGTTTGGACGCAGTGTGAACCAGAAAAACTAGATTATAGTTTATTTAGCAGTTTTGAATTCTGATATAACCATAAAACCACTACAAACCAAACGAAGGAAACAAAAAAAAAAATTACGTGTCTCAAATATACTCGTACACGTCGTTCTCCAGACCGTATGAAGCAAACACCTATTATAACAACAACGATACGCAAACATTCCTTATTTTTCCAAGAAAGAAAAACAGAGGTCCCGTGTAAATGTGAGCTCTGTTGTCACTGTTAACGCCGGAATATTTATTTAAGACTTTCTTGAAGCTCGGGAACAAACGAAGGTCTTCTTGATTGAGTCAGTTCCAATATTTGTCGTAACTGGATTATTTAGAGTAAAATCTATTAGTTTTGTGACCTCAGGTCATTTCGCTAGAGGTGTTAGGTCTCACTTCTGAGTGAGTGTATTACTTTTTATGACTTGCGAAAAGTTAAACAATCCTTAGAAAATTTGGTTTCAGCTTTACGTATTTGTATGTAGTAATTTTACTCAAAATTGAATAAACTTAGTTTTTGACTTTTCTTTAACCTGTTGTGCATAAGCTAAACTGGTAAATAAAATTCCTTTTGATTACGATTTGTTCTATGATTTACTGTTTAACCTATAAAAAATGTATTTGTTCGATTAATTAACTTCTAATAAGAAACTGTTGGAGTAGGCTGAAGCTCCTATCGTACCCAAAAACGTGTCGAGGAATAGTGTAAGGTCATTATGAGAACCCCGGGCAATCAAGGCACAAAAGTACAAGGGAACAATGCGAGGGAAGGAAGTGAAGAGAGGGGAAGCATCCTGGAGTAAATGGGCAGAAATCTGTATCCATTAAACTGTACAGATTTCCTGGAGAACCTCAACAGGATCTAATTCATCCATTCGAGCTTCTCCCCACACCTATTGTTGTTGAATTGTTTCAGAGATTTTGTCATCTACTTGAAATATATTTATTATACTTGTGGACAACATTTCTATTAGTTAAGATGTATTTTCTGATTCTCAAAGAATCAGTATTTAATGACACCCAGCCGTTGGACAGCAAAGTAGTGGTATTTAGAAAATAATGTGCCCTAGAGACTGAAGAAACAAATCCTATTTTCCATCAGACGCTTTTAGCTTGAGTATCTCTTGATTTCAGTTCAACTATGGGAGTTAAAAGATGGCATTTAACAACAACAAAATGTAGGCTAAAATTTGCTTTCTGAGGTGTATTTAGTTGCTTCTAATGGCATGTGGTTGAGGGTTGTGCACTTGACAGTTTCAATCTAACTTGTCTGAGGTTTGAATGTGTAGCAACTTCTAACACATCTCGGTTACAGGTTTGCCAAACAATATTGTATTTAATTCACTAAAATAAAAGAAAAAGGTAATACTTTTAGTAATAAAACAAAAGTGTACAATTAAACATATATTACCCTGGACATTTTATTATTTCACGACTAGTTTCGAGTTGAACCCATCCTCGGGTGATTGTAGCAAATAGCCTGCTAGCACAGCTATCATCTACGGGCAAATACAAACTAAAGGCTATTTTATTTTAATACAACATGGAGACCTATGTTCTACCAAACAGAGAACCAAAATTTTGAAAATAGTTGAAGGGCGGTGCAATGGTCGCTTAGTATAAAATGTAATGATTATTGGTTGAGACTTTGGATGAAAGTCTTCGAAAGTAAACATGATTTTTCGGATAGGTACTGGGACATCGTTGATGACGTTTTTGAATGTAATTACAAAGTATGCTTCCCAATCTTTTAATGATTTTAAAGACAAACAGGTTGAAACAGAACACTTCAGTGTTTTGAAGGGATATTTTGTGATCATAGTTTCATCAACGTTACGGTACTGCCGGTTTATTTTTTCACACAAATACAAATCGGCTAGTGAACCTCTAAAAATGAAGAAGTAAAACTACCCAAAAGAGTGAAATTTCGCTCTTTTGGGTGTTGAAACCCAGCCACTCTCATTGAAGTGTGGCTCGTGTTTCACTCTTTTGGAGTGATTTTTCACTCTTTCACATTTAGAAAAACAAAACTCATAAACGACGCAACGCATTTTTAACTACAAAATAGAACCGTTTTGATTTGAGTAGATTTGAAAGTTCTTGATGAGTGTTAACAGTAACGTTTGAATTCCGACTCACTATATTAAAAAACCAATAGTTAGTCACAAGTTCTAGAACAACATGTTGTTGCTTGTAACGTTGTTGCACTCGCCGACTCAACACTGAAGCATGTGTTTGACAAGTAATCTCCAGTCTGTTGTATAGGTTCTGTAGTGAACTCCCTCAACTCTCGTAATCTCGTTTATAGACGACTCACACTGATCAACACTTTACTCGTTCTGAAACTAGCTCTGGGAGTTGTGTTCTCTGTAGAATAAACAGCTGTGTAGAGCATTGTTGTGAACATGCAAACTTCGTTTGTTAGTGTGGAGAACAACATCTTTGGTTGAGACTTGTTGATTGATTTGTTTGGTGACATGTTTTGTTTCTAGAATGAAAATTCTGTTCTTAATACCGGAGTATGTTTAATTAGGTCTTAAAATACTTGTTAAGCTAAAGCTAGTCAAAGTGTATCCACGTTCTTTAGGTGTGTACAGTAAGATTTGAGGCTTTGTTGGCTATTATTGAAAGAATTTAATACAAAATATATAGGTTTATTCTACCTTATACAGGAGAAATCTACTCCCTCATCTCAGGTAGTAGGAGGACTTCACTCGCTTTGAAAAGCTTTTAGCTTGATGTGGTAAATAGAGGACATAGTTTATCATTATGATCAGCTGCTAAAGATAAACAAAGCTGCTATTGTGCCTTTTCAATAGCAATAAAACAAATGCCCCTACTATTTTATCACGGTAAGAAACCAGATGGGGAAATTAGAAATTGGAAAAAGATGGGAACAGCGAATTAAAGTGATTTCTGAGAGGCTAACCTCTGTTTGTTACCTTGTTCTTAGACTCAAACAGATTGTTGACCGAGATGTCCTACTTAAAGTATACTACGGATGTTTCCATAGCATCCTGGATTACGGTGTCTTACTTTGGGGCGGTAGCTCTTTAGCTGAAAGTATTTTTTAATTCAGAAGAGAACTATTCAAATCATCAGTGATGAGCACTTTTTGGCCCACTGAAAATTCCTTTTTCAAAATCTAAATATCCTTACTCTAGTATTTTTATAGTCACCAGATTTTTTTCCAAAAGACAAATAGTTCCATTATTACAACACCAGAAGCTGCTATAAGCTACATGTGAAGTCAACACTGTCAAAGAATGCAAAGAATTTGAGAAAATTTGCAATAAGATATTTCAAGAGATAACCGCAATGGACAAATTGGACAGTTTTAAGTCAAAACTCAAGCTCTATTTTGTAACCAAGGCCTATTACACCATCCAAGACTTCATGGAAGAATAAGGTCCACAAGACATGACAACCACGATGCTGTTGCATTGTTAGTGGGCAACCTACAAGTATACAAGTAATGACATGCCTATCAATCCCCAACAAGCAGACTGACAGTTGGCTGCGAAAAAAAGAGCATTCAAGCCTTGTGGCTTGAGGAGTATAATTATCGAAAGAGTTAAGTTATACTTTGTGCACGTATAAAAGTGTAAGAATGTTATTTAACAAAAGTACATTTTAGTTATTCGTTCAACACTGTACAGGTCGAGATCTAACACTTTGTAGCCAGATCAGAACAGCCCTGATAAATTATCCTCAAACTTCTTTCAAAAAATCTTTTTCTAATTCAATTCGACACTGCATAACGTTTGACACGACTATAAAACTGATTAACTACTTTTCCTAAACTCTCAATTTAAACACACCACGTCTGAAAATCTTTAAATTACAGTACCACCCTAATTAGGGGTACCTAGAATAAAGGCAGAGTAGCTTCCATGAAGCGATCTACATCAGCTAATGACTTGTCTACAGAAGTCGCCGTGTTTGGTATCAGGGTGGCAGGAAGGGGTAGGGGTGCTACAAAGTCCACCCCTTTGATTACCCAATCTATTAGTAATGCTAATAGAGGGAGAGACGGAACCAAACTGCGGGGAGGTTCTGTGTGATGTGTGTGTGAAGTGAGGAAAACTGACGCGAATCAATCAATTAATGGCATTTTATTACATAACGTCAGTGAAAGGCAAAATTTCAGTTATATTTTCAATATTTGCAAACGTATTATACCAAACTCTATTTTATTTCCTGCGTGTTTAATCATGAGTTTGTAATATTTAACTTTATAATGATGCAATGAAATTTTAGTTCTTCACAATAAAGAAGTTGAAACAATTTAAATGTATCAACAGTTTAAAACTGCCATAGCTTTTAACGTAATTTTGAGTTGATCTGTCACAAGATACAAAATCGTCATTATATTGTGGTTAACTAACTGAATCAACCGTTCAAATCTACAGACCTTACTATATTTGAATTCATATGTGGGAATAATAAAAGAGTTACTTAATCTATTCTCCCTTAAACTATCACTGAACATAAAAAATCTTTCATAACAGTCATAGATCTCAGCTCATCTAAAAATAGGAAACCACTAAACTATTGCACAGAAGTCTAGGTATTTTACGCCAGAAGCATTTTTAACTAACGGGAAAACACTTGCTGGGAAAGCGGTCCAAACCCTTTCGTCTACGGGAATCGAACCCATGACCTCTGCACTGGAGCCCGCAACTCTCTCACCGTGCTATGAACACAGATAGGCACCAAGGTACCGTATGAATCAAACACTCACACAAGTGAGTAACCATTATATATACATATGGTCCTGCACACGTCTTTTAAGCAGTGAATTTCGGTCTACAATATTCTCTGGACGATGAGGAAGAAACATTGATAAGAGTTTTTAAACTCTGTGTCTACAAGTATTATTGTAATACAGCATGTAACCTCAATAAAACCAAACAGATATCTTTCTCAGCACAAACCGGAAGGGAAGAAAGGCTTTGCGGAAGTGGTTGTTGGTGAAATGGGAATCAGTGACAAGAAGGATTTATGTCCTGGTATTAACAGGTCAGAAGGATGGGGAGGGGCAAGGGGTTGGTGGGGTGGAAAGAGAAGGTAGACTTTCAGTGTAGTTTTATGCCTCGGTAGGATGTCTGGTAGTATCTTTGCGACTCAACTGAAAATTGAGAGGACAATTTTCTCAAATATACGTATATAATAGTTTGTTATTTTCAATTTTGTAACAAAACGTATACAAAATTTTAGCAAACTCTTTTAAGGTGCCCCTTCCAATAACTCTCCGATGTTAGCTAGGCTAAATCCAAAACATTTTGTATACGGTACCGAAAAATATTTTTCGTAGTGGGTAATAATGCACAAATTAATGTTTAATTAAACCCCATGAAACTGAATGTTATTTATGGAATGCATATTAACCAAACACACAAACCTGTTTCAATAGACTACTGAATACTGAATGATCCGTAAGTTTTGATGATCGATGTTAGTACTCCTTCAGTAAATAAGCATGGTGGGTGTGGGTGTATGTTGTTGGGTAGCATCTCTTGTTGGATGGGTAACATATCTGTTGTTGGCTAATATGTTACCCAACAACAGATTACCCACGCCCAACATGCTTTAGGGCTATTTCATGAAATAGGCCTATTTCAGGTAGGTCTCAAATGTTTTGGAGGACATTAGCTGAAAGTTTGTTTGATACTTGTCTGAACGCATGGAAAGTCAAACCTCAAAATATAACAACTCCCACATAAAATGAATATACTCGCACATCGGTAGTTAGTTTCAATGGTAGGGTTTTGCCGAAAAGAGAGTTTGTAGCTATTTATTAATTTTCATAAAGAAGGGACGAACTGTTTAAGTCAATTACGATTAATATACTCGTAATCAATACCTCACCATGAGTTTAAAATTCAGCAACATCGAATTCACATCTTGTCTCGAGTGATTTCAAACGTCAGGTAAATACTTTACGCGAAACCTACTTCCGCTTCCCCGTATTTCCCCTTCCACCTTTCTCTTCCACCCTCACCCATCACACAAGGGCGGGAGATACTTGCAAACATACTTTGCACTTGGCGGCAACCATAAATAAATAACATCTTCCGTCAATGTGTCCCTTGGAGAGTTTTCTTCAGGACGTCAATAAATGGATTTTCCCTGCGTCTAAAAGGTGGAAGCCACTTAGTTACCAGATGTGCTTTGGTAAAAAGGTTAGCTTTATAATGCATTTTGTTCTTAATAAATACAAAGTGGCGTTGAATACAATAGATTCTTTGTTTGAAGTTTGTTGTTGGATTCGTATTTAAGTTTGTTGTCAATCGTATTTAAATTAACAAAAAGTACACGACGTTTCGCGATCTAAAATCTGACCCCTCCTTCTGGAGAAAGGAACCTAAAACATGATACAAAACAATAGGAAATGTGTTAGCCTATAAGTAATGAGCAAGCTGACCAAATATTTACCACCAACACCTTAGTTTTCCCTTAAACTTATTAAATTTTATAACAGCTAACCTGGAAAACAATACTACATATACAAAAACTCCACGAAATTAAAACAAAATGAAATAATGAAATCAAGCACGTTCGCGGCTAGTGACTGACTGCCTCGCCAGCCAACAGACAGCCCCATTGGCTGGCTTGGAACAGCGGAAGACCAATCACAACCGGTAAACAGATTGGCCGACTGTAAAAGAGAACACAAAACTACCTATTTTACACACAGCCAATGGGAGGGTAATTCTTTAGAGTTTTGAGAATGAAATAGGTTTTATCAACAAATGAGTTAAAATGACTAACAAATTTTAAGAAAACCCCTACACGGTGAATCACGAAACTGACTATAGGCCTGAGCTGAACGTCAAGTTTATGAACTTTGAAACTCATACTGTAGGATTTTAGAATGGGGCGTCTTACACAAATTAGGTATAACTAGTCCTTAATACCGTGCTACGAGTTTTGTGTGCTGTCCTGCTGAAAGATAGGACGAAAAACTATGGAAAACGTCCATTATTTAATTTCTGGTTAAAAGAGATGGATTTAAATAGCATTTATTGGTTGTGTTTCCTTATAGCATTTCAAACTATGTCTAAAACTACTTTGTTTGAGGCAAAAACAGTCTATATACCCAGGTTTAAAAGTGCATTATAACGTATCTTTTGGGAGTAAACAGCTAATACAAATCGAAAACATTCTTCTAAAAAAGTGTATTTTTACGTATGTAAAAAATAAAATCCCTCTTTAAAAAAAGAGAATAATAAAAATATAATATGTTGTAAAATATAATCTCTCCTTAATTTGGTTTGACAGCAAAACACTGTTGAAACGAGACATCTGAAGGTATTTGTGACACAGTAAACCTATTCTATGGACTGGAGTAAATTATATAATTATCAATTTGTGTTAACAGAACATTAATCACTATGTTATATATGATTAAGGGGCTAAAAAAGATATAACGTTTTGAAATGCGCGTGCTTTTATTTCCTTTTGCGTTTTTATAGGTTGGTATGTGCTTTGAATTTTTCTTTGCAAAGAACCAACAATCAATCCAAAGGTTCCTTTGAACGTGAATTCAGCTACAAAATCGATTGAATTTATGAGGTTGCATAAGTTAAAGTAAGAGGAAATTAAGTTTAATTAAATGAAGCAAAACTCAGTTTTGTGCTGAAAGAACCTAACGTGACATTTTTCATCAATACATCATTTGTTACTAAACTAAGAACTCAGGGTGTAAAATGTCTTCAGTACCGGTACCTGTACATTTTCTGTTAAGATCAAGTGAGAAAGTATAGTATCATACACGTTGATTAGTCAGACGGATAGTTGGGGGAAATCTCCGTTGTGGGAAATTCTCTAATGTTCCTCGTGGGAAATTTCCAGCTGAATCATCGTATTACGCTCACAGTCTAACCGCGTCATTTAATAATTCTAACTACGTTTATAAAACCCACGGTGTACAATTATTTATGGAAAAACTGTCTTTTCCGTGTCTATTCCAACCTTAATAAACGGCTGGGTAGTTTTCATTTAGGTTTCTTTTCGCAAGTTTCGCAATTGTGATTCTAGTGCAAACATAACTTTTGACATTAGAGCAGAAAGTCACTCTCAAGCAGTAAAATCATCAACTGAAAACTTGTATGTGCAGAAATTATGGCTTACCAAGTTTAAACTGAATACCCAACGCATCAGTGCTCAAAGCACATTTCCTTTTCCCTCGAATAACTATGTATATACTAATCTCATATCTATCATAAAAAGTTACTAGATTTTACTAAGAAAGGAAAATTATCAAACCTCACATAAAAAGAGTTCTATGTAAGACCAGGTCGACACTCAGCTAAGCGCTAAAGCGTCGCTGGCATGAGTGAAGGAATTTCCTTACTACCATAGGAGTTACGAAAAACTTCGCTACGCTCACATACTCGCTTCGGCCTGCGGCCTCGGGCTTATTTGGCCTTTTACTGCGCACGTTTTACTACGTATCAAGAATGGAAAATGTGTTTCAAATTTCATTAAAATTGGACTACTTATAACGCAGTTAGAGCGAAAAATCACTTTTTGCCAACATTTTGAATCGATTGTATGGATTTTTATAACTTTTGGAGTTGTGATGGATTCTATTACAATACATATTTATTTAAAATTCCATTGAAATCGGATGACATTTACTTTTTAAGTAAATCAAAACAACTTTATTGAACAAATCCCCCCCCCAAGGGTATTTTCATTAGTCCGATTTTGCTGGCTAAAGAACTTGACTGTGATATTTACAAATAAGCATTTTTACCAAGTTCCATGAAAATCTGATGAAAAATTAATGCGACCCGTAGAGAGTACACACATATTTAATATGTATATCAAGTTTTGAAAAGATTTTCAAAACGTGTACTGGGGTGGATTGGTGCATGGTCTCGTGTCTGGGCCTTACCACGAGGACGGTATGAATGTCTCATTTTTCCAAAGAAATTCGTTAAAAACATGAAACAATATGAAATCTTCCAATATCTACGTTGTTGTTGAGTCCCTTATGTCTACAAGGGCTAGGGACTCAAGTGATAAGGTTGGCAAGACTGGCAATGTTTGTACAAGGATCCGTACATGCACACAATTGACAACATGCAGACTACAAACACTTCACCCCTCCCCACCCCCTCACAGAGCAACCCTTATGTGAGAAGAACTTATGCAGCCTCCCCTGCTCCACTTCGAGCCCAGACGTTCCCATAAATATTTTACTACCTGCTTGGGATGAAGCGAAAATTGTAGTTTGTGAATCATATTCTTTATGGTTACCTTTAATAGTAAGAAGGATTAGCATGTATTCTGTATTGCAGCAAACTGGATTAAATGTGTTCCTGGACCACAAAACAAATAGGAAGAATATTTAAGAACTAATATTCATGATTATTAGACGATCTAGATGAAACACTGTATCACATTTGTATTCTGAATGTGCTTTTACTGCTCAAAAATTACCTGAAACTAGGCATAAAGCATGGTAAATCAGAAATAAGCATTAAGAGAAAATACTTGCTCAGACATATTTGTCGGCTGATATACAAGGGCATAGTTTTCTGAGGTTGAAGGATTGTTACGGGCGTTAATCATCTCTTTTGAGTGAACAGAAAGAACAGGACGTTTCGGGATCTGGATTCTGATCGCGTCTTCGGGCATATTTTTGTTTTGCACTAAAAACGTATGCACTATTGTTTTTGTCCAACTCCTGAACCAGATCCATTCAACAGTACTGTATACAGTCATAACATTTGAGGAACACGTATTTTATATTTTCTCTTACAATAAATAATATTACACAAATACCAAATTCCGTAGATTTAATTGTTTGTAAAATTCTAAGTTTAAGATTAACTCTTCAGCTTCTATTATCAACAAGCTATCATCCAATTTCTTCTAAAAGACCTTTGACTATCTCCAGGAACCATTTTGAATAGGTTTATTTGTAAAGACAATATACAAGGTCAATTTTAAATGCCCCCCTTAACTTTTGAAAAGGGGGAGGGACTTTAACTTTTGAAAGAGGAAATCTTTTGAAAACCCATCTGGGGAATATTTTATAGGATGTTGAAGTTAGTTTTGACGAACTTTGCGAAAAACCGGGGGTAGGGCTTACCAAATATTTTAAACACAAACCCCCCTTTTGTGGCATCTCAAGGAGAGGGAATTTTAACACAAATTCAACGACGCAAAACAGAATGTTGTATCTCAACTCATTTTTTTTTGTTATACACATTAAAAGATTACAGGACATCAGGTTTAAAATGCTACAAACTGCTAGGTTCAATATTGTTCTTGAAATCATCTGAGAGCAACATCACAACCCTATAACATAACCCCATACAGTATTTAGAAGTTAAGTTTGTCATTTCAAATAAATTGTATGTGAAGTGTGGCATTTTAAACCTGATTTCTTGTACCTTTTGAATGGATCCATATAACACAAAAAACTAGTTGATATACAAATATTTTTATGCGTCTTTGAATTTGTGTTGAAATTCCCTTTCTTGGTGTCACAAGAGGGGGGTTTGTATTTAAAAACATGGGCCCTTCCCATCGGTTTTGGGTGAGGTGGGGGAAGCAAGGCACCAAACAAACTTTAGGATCTTATAAAAACATTCCCCGGGTTTTTCAAAATATTTCCTTTTTCAAAAGTTAAGGTGGGGGCATTTAAAACTCATCCCGTATATTGTTTTTACTAAATTTACCTAATCCAATCCGTCGAATAGTTTCAGTAAGCCCGTATATTGTTCTCATATAAGTGACTCATGACTCATGGTATGTTGTTGCAGGATGGAGCTTGCCGAAGCCGCGTTGGTTGTTCGGGGCCGTGACCTCAGATGACCCCTCCACTGCGCAGGTCAGCATTGATTCTTTGTACCGACTGTACAGTTCTCACTGTGCTATTGTTAACCATTCATACTTACACACACACAAAGTGTACAACTCGTACTATGTAAGAGTATCTCGGTGTGATTTACTGCGTGTTGTAACAATGGTTGTTTTACTTTTTTTACGGTTTGTTGGTATGAAAAAAGCTTAAGAATTGTTTAAGTTTATTAAAAACAAAACCGCAACTTTTAATTTTCACCAATTGGGAATAACTCTCAAATCGTCGTTGAAATGAGTTTAAACCTTATATCTTCACTTCACGTTCTATTTGTGAGTTGTGGACACAAAAGACTTGGAAAATAGGATTTTTAAGTGAAACAACATTTTGTCTTCGAATTTCTTTAGTAATAAATTAGCTATTTAGTGTGTATACAAATTAAGATCTAAAACAAGTCGTTTGGCATAGTATTTAAACTTTTTTGTAAAATTTCCAAAAATCCGCTATTGACAGTCACATGTTTCGGATAACCATTGAGATTTAAGTACTTCTCCAAATTTGAAGGCATAAATAGTTGGGCCGGATGGTGTAATTGATACTATTTTCGCCCGGTACGTGAGAGATCCGGGTTCGAGTTCCGGTTTGGTCCACAAAATTGTGTCTTTAAACTGCTTAGTAACATTTTGAATTTAAAAGCTAATTATTGTTTGCAATTTGAGCAAAAGTGTTCATACTACTCCGGCCACATGAGACTTTGCTCATATGATGAATGACCTCTCCCCGCCTCCTCGTTTATCAACCCTTTAGTTTCTTGTTGGAAACATATGAAATATGTTCTCCAGAGATGACACTTACAAATTACACAACACAGTAAACTCGTTCCAAGATATTGTGTTTTATACTTTCAACTTCAGTTTATACGCGTTTGAAGGCCATATGCTTATGTACAACTTTACATTTTTTTTTTCTTTAGTAGTCGGCACTCGACAATGTTCTATTAAAGTTGGCAGCCAGCATAGTTTGTCAGTAGCCAGGTGGTATTAAGAAAGAAATACGGACTGTGTGTATGCTTAAAAAGTGTGTATGCCTGAAATATTTATTTTCTTCTCTTTCACTTTTTAAACATTCAATTAAAACCTTGATCCCTTAAAAGCGTAACTGGACGTTGTTTATGTCTTAGTTATAAAAATCGTATTTAAATGCTACTTTCAAAGACGTGCAAAATTATTTATTCTTTTTATGGGCTATAGGTAAGAAATACCGAAAACTAAAAATAGTCTAAACCAAATACACTATTTGTACAAGTTGTCCCATGACTGGGTCTTCCCCCAACATTTCTGCAAAAGCGACTTTAGTAGGAGACCCATTAAAGCATGACTTTACTTATTATTGTTAATAATGGTTTATGTCTTTCTTTGAGTAGTTCAAGTTATCAACACAGTTATGTTATTAAAAATTGAAAATGTCTTTTCCTGAAATTCAAGATTCAATAAATAGTCCATGATATGTTTTAAAAGTTAGTTTTTATTAGCTACGCATTTAAATACAAATTGAAGGATTGGATATATTATTCTACGCAACTATGAATAGATTCGAATGCAATTTCTGCATCCAGACCATGTCGTATTTCACTCCCCGTTGACGTGCAAATCCCCCTTCCCCGCCCCTAGCATAGCGCAGGGCTTGGGCCCGGCTTAGGCGCTATATTGCTTATTTTATCATATCAATGACGCATAGCGCTAACAAAGCTTTTGATCTCCCCCACAAACCCAAGGTGCTTTGTAATCTTCAACTGTAATCGTATTTTAATCCTATTTTGATTTCGTCCTTTTGTCATCTTTCCTGAGTGGATGTTTCGATTGCCTGTGGGGATGGCGATGTTTATTCATATATTGTTGATTGGAGTTGGCGGTAGCGTATATGATTTGGCTTGAGCTTTTGTAATTCTACTTAAACTTTGTATTAGTATTAGAAAGTACAAAGTATAAAATAATGGATATTTTGTATTCAACTGCTAGTTTCTAAATCGGTTTTGATTAAAATATCTAGCTTTTATATTTTTCTAATGCTGTTTATTTGTTTTTAGCAATGTTCTTAATTTTAAACGTGTATACATAATAGCTGTGCTCTACATACGAATACCCAACGTTAAAATTTTAAAATTGATTTTCAATTACATATTTCTAAACATTACCTGACTTTTTCTGGGGCGCTCGTTTGTATTTTATTTTATAATGTGTACAAAGCTTATGTGGACACGCCACAGTTGACATTATATTAAGCTTTGGTCACTCCGATTTAAAAATGTATCATTCAAATATTGGCCAAATTTAAAAATGTATAAGTTGTAAACCTGATATTGTATTTTAAAGGTTTCAACAACAAACCAATTCTATTTCAGAGGATTTCCTGCAGCAGTCATTAAATCGTTAATTACAATTTGGTAATCTCAAGCTTGTTACAAAAGATTCGAACAGGTTGTTTTGATCAGTTACCGAATCTTATTAGTCTTTTGAATTACATTCATAACTTGAGAGGTTTACCATACTAAGAAGCTGTTTCGGAAATTTCAACATTCAACTTCCGTTAAATATTCAAACTTATTTTAAACACAGAATCACATTTATATTCTCAGCCAGTAAAATTAATACAAGATTTCAGGTCCAAGCAAAGGTTTTAGTCAATTGAATAGGCAGTGTGAAATTTACATTAGAAGGCCCCACGCGCATAACAGGAACACTTTAAAACCTACCAAATCTACAGCAACATCTATTAAATTTCAATAAGTTAATCGTGTTAAATGTTATTATACCATAAAACCGGTAATAAAATGACGTAGTGTCCAATAAAGCTGAGCGGCGTTGTGGTGTGCCAATATTGTGGTTCTGTGGGAGGGGAGGGAGGGGGAACAGTAACAACCCTTATTGGCTTTGCCACCCTTATACCCACAAGAACATACTTTCCGTTAACCAACATCCCACTTCAACTTTATACGTAAGTGTGATATTCAAGTTGCTTTTTAAAAACTTGGTTGAAACTTAATCATATGTGTAAAAAAAAAGGTAAAGTTTGTCTTGTTTAACGAGGTGAAGCAGGACTAAAAGTCCTCTTACCACTCAACCTCGACCTTTACCTAGTGTCACCGTATAGTCACATTACAAATTGTAGTGTGACTGCTGGATCGAACCCGCGCCACCGGAGTGATGAGCCCAGTCACGCGCGATACCAATCCGCCACGGATCCGCTAAATGTGTTATTAAATGTGTTATCCGCCGGATGTGTTATTTTAGCGTTGCGTCACCAAGTAGAACCTTTTAATAACAGTGATATTATTATTTAAAAAGATGAAGATTGTTTTGTTAAAAACGCAACGTTGGGCCTACAAATGTCCTCTACCACTTAACTTCAACTTAGCGTTACAGAATATTCAACAAAAGAATTGGTTAGTGGTGACAGCGGGAATCGAACCCGCGCCACTGGAGTGATGAGCTCCAGAGTCGCGCGCGATACCAACCTGCCATGTGTCGGCATATAAATAAAGTAAGTTGTTGAAAACTTATAGTTAATAATAGTCTGATATCTGATTCTAAATGTACGGGTCCACTATAAATAGGAATGTGTATACATCATTGCAGTGGAACCAAACGGTTTTAATGCTTTTACGCTTAAAAAACGTGGAATTAAAACAGTATACATTAAAAATGTCTTCAAATAAAACTTGAAGTCATCAAGAGTGTACATAGAGTTTTAACCACTTTAATTATGCCTTTTTAGTACTACGAAAATATGTTATTATCGAATTTCCTTTGGAAAATGATATATTAGTTCATGCCGTCAGTATGGTAAGACCCAGACCCGGGACCGTGAAATGAGTACCGTTCCTGAACCCCAGAATCGGTTTTGAGCATTTCTACAAGACTTTATATACTTGTATGTATAAAGTAGGTATGTATGTATATAATATGTGCACTCTCTACAGGTCGCATATTTTGTTCGATTTTTATGAAATCTGGTACAAATGTTTCTTTTGTAAATATCTCGGTAAAGTTTTTAACCAGTAAAATCGAGCTACCGGAACCCCCTTTATGGAGGGTAAAAAAGCGATTTTGATGGAATTTGAATAAATATGTATTTTTAAGGTATCCAACAATGTACTAAAATTATGAAAACTCCTTGAGCCGTTTCAAAATGTCGGTCAAAAAAGTAGTTTCGCAATAGCAGCGTTATCAGCAGTCTGATTTCAATAAAATTTAAACTACGTTTAACCTTCACGATGTGTAATACAACTTGCAATAAAAGAACACGTAAGTCTGAGGCCGAAGGCCGAGGTGAGGCTGTAAGTGGAGCGAATAAGAGTAACAAATTGCAAAGAAAATTCGATTCACTCATGTAAGCGGTTTTAACATTAAACACTAAATTTACTTAAAAATAGATTTAAAATACACACTGAATAGCTTGTTTTAATCAAATATATTGGTTATTTTCTTCTACGTAGCATCGGAACATGAAAGCTCGACCCTTCATAATGAACTGCTCAAAAGATAACATTCAATCCAAACCGAACGAAATAGAGGTTGAAATAAGAAAAACAAACGGAACCAAAAGTTGATCAGATGTTTAGGCTTGGCTGTTTCTGCAGAATAACTTCATTTGTTGAAAGGAAACCTGAGAAGATTTCCAATGAGAAACTTTCTTTTCGTTTTAAAACAGTCCGAATAGTCATTCATTTCTGAAATATAGTTAAATTTTAGCGGCCAACTTTAACTAACTTAGACTTTAAAACTGTCTACAAAGATCTATTTACAGGGAATGGGATTCTCTAAGGTAAATTGAAGGAGAGGTATATATTAATAATTTATTTGTCAATATACAATGTACAATAAATAAATTGTGTTGTCAATAAAATACAAAAACGAACACAAAACGTATTAGGTAAGAAACAACCGCTGAAAAATATCCAGTTATGTAACGGTTTATATAATTTTTTATGTGGATATAATTTAAGCAACGAATATATTTGTGGTCTGTTAATATTGTTAGAAGCAATTTCAATTTATAGTTATAGAACTCGTCCTTCAACTCTTACATGTGTTATGCTTTACAAAGGCATTTCGTGCTCAAGGCCCCTTATGAAGTTTTTAAGCTTAATTTTTCTTTTGTAATTAATTTGTATTCTTATAGGTAAAAACAGAGTTCATCATTTAGTCAACATATATGGCTAATAGTTGCGCATTTTACCTGGCCCAATGAAAACATAATTATTTCCTAAATAAAAAAATCCATCTGGATAATTTTCGGAACTTGTACCGATGTGTTACTAGAATTATCACACACCCTTGAGTTCTGATGACCCTGACCCCTCCCGGGCATGTGTGAGGTCACACGCGTCAGCAAGGGGAGATGACTGATAAGGCGTAACGATATAATTGCCCCATCATATCCGGTGCCGGGTCATTTCATCGCAGTAGGAATTGGCTAAATGCTGTCTTTTATATAGAAGTATTTACTATATAAAATCAAATAATTGTATCCCTAATACGGCTTTGCTAATTGAAACACGTAAAAGAGAGAATCAAAGTCCTCACGAGAGTGTCATACTCAAAAATGTATTTTGCGGAATAGATTGGTTTTAAATCAATAAACGGTAAGGAATAGTTTGCTCTCGGTTTAAGATTATAGTATACATTTGTAAATCGGGTTCGTATTTATCAGTTTGCTCTTAAATCAACTAGTTTTGACACTTGTAGTGACATTTATTTTCAGGAAATTAGTGTTCTTTCATTCAACGTTCAAAATACTTTATTCATCGAACCTTTAAAAAAGTATTTTAATGAGAATATATAATTGTACGAGTATAAAAATAGCCTAATGTACTAAAAGACAATAACAATTATAAACAAAACATTAATTGCATCGACATAGAGGAACAGAACTAACATTATCATAAAAGCATTGACAAAAATAAAATAGAAAGCATTGACATAACAATAACATATTGACATTACATAGAAAATTTAACAATAACATTTGAGCATCTTTGTTGCATCTTTGGTGATCTTTTGCATCTTATTTGTCAACTTACAAGTTTATTGTTTTGGAAAAAATAGTAAAAATAAACATTTTACCACTGGCAAGAATCAACACCTAAACTCCATGACTGTAAAATATACCACTCTGACGATCTTTATTTTGCTAGGACAGTTTTTTTGTGTCTTTTTAGATCTGAATGATTTTCTCTGCTAAATATATTAAAGAGGTCGACGTATTTGAATAAGCTACTCAATACTAAGTATTCAAAACCTATACAAAGCACTAACTATAATCCAAATGTATAATATAATTACCGTAAGGACGACGAGACGTGTATTTTCAAGAATATTTAACATACATGAGCTCACAATAGGTCCCAACTAAAGTAAAGAAGGGATTGTCCGTAGCAACACCTTGTAAAGGACGAGCTTGTAAAGTGTCCCCAAAACCCGCCACAATTCACTGTCGCTTACAAAGCATTTCCCGCGCTTTGTTGTCAGCTGTGAATGAACAACTTGACTTCCCGGTTTTTCTTGACTTTTATTTCCTTGAGTTTGGGAAGGATGCTTGCCACGGTTTGAAAAAATAAAGAGAACACAGGAATAATAAGTTCAATCATACGAAAATAATTAATTGTTGAACTACTTTTGTAATTTTTATCATGTAACTTTTGTTTGTAGTAATTCCTAGTCAATTGTCTTAAATGACAATGCATTTTTAGCTGTTTTTAACATATTTAACTACAAAATGGACACTTAACTGATATGCTGTATTTTAAATTGCATGATAAATGAGCAGCACTAATCAGTATACAGGTGTTTGAATAACCATAACTTGTTATGCGTCCCATGGGGTTTAACTTGTACATCAACAAGTTGAGATAATGATTGTATTATTATCATTCCATTTTATGAAGTACAGTTTAACACACAATGCAGTTCAGTGTGTTGGTTGGGCTTAATACTTTGCTGACAACTTTCCATTGTTTTTTAATCCGTATTTTTATTGAGAACTAAGTTGTTTTCTTGATAAAGGCATTCTTGTTTGATTACTGTGTTGTAGTGCGAATTTTTCGTACTTAGAGATCGATTTCTCATTTTATATGTTCTCATCGAACGTTTACATACGTTTTGAGTAAATATAAAATCTGGCAACGTATTTTGTTTGCAAATCACATCAAACTTTATTTTTTATATTAACGGAGGTACAAATCGACTGAATACGTTTCGATGCTTGGCCCAAGATATGGGATTGAATCACTATTTCACTTAGCCTATCTAACTTATAACATCACTGTGATTTAGGCTTGAGTAGTACCAATGTAACCTAGGTATTTTCGTTGTCGTTCCATTGTAAGAAATCGTAAAAACAAAAATAGGAATCGTTGAAATATTTCGGGTATTGAGGTGGTATTGGCGGAGGTTGAAGGATCTGGTTACTAAAGCTAAACGACCTGATAGCAGTAACTCGATTTTGGTCTGGGGAATGGGGGGGTTAAGGGCTGCCCCTCTACCCTCGCTTACACCACCAATATCTTTCACTGCTCTCGATCGGGAGAGTTAAATATATAAGACATCATTGAGTTTGTAGATTTTGAACCACGAGTTTAAACTATGAATCGGGTCTTCAATACTACAAGACCCGTGGCGGATTGGTAACGCACGACTCCGGAGCTCATCAGTGCGGGGATCACTGCGTCCGATCCCCGCAATCACCACTAACAAATTTGTTAAATGACTTTGCGGCAACGCTAGGTAAAGGTCGAGGTTGAGTGGTAGAGAGGACTCTGAAACCTTAGCTTTGTATGCTTAGCGAGACAAACGTTACCTGTTTACCTTTATTAATATGCACAACAGGTTACAGAAATTACATTATTAATTTAAAATTATTTACATGTAGCTTTACAACTTTGTAGACGATTTTGTGCATACCTTATAAAAAGCATGCTGGAAATAATTCGTTTATATTCTCATAAAAACACAATTTTTCAACTCCCTGATACAAAATTGTTTGTAATTTTTGCATCGTCCGGTTCATTTAAAGTATAATTCATTATACTCATTATAGTATTAATTATACAGGGTGAGTTTTATATGTCCCTACACCTTAACTTTTGAAAAGAAAAATTTTGAAAACCTTTTGGGAATGTTTTTATAGGGTCCTGAAGTTTCTTTTGACGTACTTTTCGTTACCCACCCCACTCCCAAAAACGGGAGGGCCCCTAAATATTTTAAATACGAACACCCCTTTGTGACACCTTATTTGAAAGGGTATAAAAGCCCAAACTCATTGATACCATTAAAATATTTTTACAACTTTCCTGTACAAAATGGCGGCTCAAAACGTTTTAATTTTGTTTATCAAATAAATGGACGCTGTCGCTATATTTTCAAAATTTTGAAAAACTACAGATTTAGTTTTTGGGTACTCAAAGCTTTAAAATAATATGTTACAAGATAAATTTTTCAAACTTTTGAAAACTGTCTCTTTTTCAAAATTTGTCAATTTTCAAACGTTTGCAAATTGTATCTTGTATACCTTGTGAACCTTGTTCATTACTTGAGAGGCTTTCAAAGTTAGTGTGAGGTTTCGCAGTTTCTTGTTGCTCGATAACATTTCTTTTTACGTCCACAAACTACATCGGTCGATCAGATTACGGCGTTATCTTTTACCTCTCATATTGCGCACCCTTAAGACTCTTTCATAAAACAACAAAACACTATAAATTCATAACGCGCACCTTTGCATAATTTATATTCATAATCCTCAGCCAGGATAAGAAAGTTTAGAGCACAAAAGCTGATTAGCATTCAACACAGAGCTAATCTTAAGTTTGAATAAATTATAAAAATCTTGTTATAAAACAAGGGTAAACGGAAGGCTTGGAAATTCCTCGCTCAACTGTGCCATAATCAAATTGTCGCCGAGAAAAACGCGTTGTAAATGTGATTAAGGCGTTTAAGTCTTTCTCGTAACTTGGTTAAAGTAACAGCTGTTTACTGAGGCACGTTTCTAGTTAGGTTCTTTCCCTTTGTTGTTTCATGTTCGGTTTTATGTCAACATCGGAATTTGCGTTTTATTTTTATTCGGTAAATTACAATGGTACAATATTATTACAAGTGTACACTTACCGGAGGCATGAGTTTACCTCCTTTCTATTATACGAGTAATAAAGATTATGAAAAGAAATAAAACTATTTTATGAATGGGCTTTCTAAGGCTTAACTTTACATATACAATGTCATTTGTTTAGAACTTTTCTACTGTTTTGCTTTATTCCTTTCCTGCTGACAACTTTAACAATTACTCAGAATTGAGTTTTCGCTAAAACGTGATTGGAAATGGTGTTTGCAACTACTTCCATTACTCTATAAAATGCAAAACCGTTAGTTTTCCATGCCTTAAAAAGTTTAATTCTAGTTTTGGCGCTGAGGATTATTAAAAAGGTCATTCTAAGAGTTCAAAAGTCAAATGAATTGAAGAATCAAGAAAATTTTGAGGCAATACTGATAAAAAGTGAGTCAAAATGCTGCTTGCTGCTGGTTGATAATACAGTTAAACTCTCGTTAAAATTACATGGTAGGCCTATATGGGATTTTCATGCCAACTAAGAGTGAAACGAAAGATAGCCTTCTTTGTCTTCCAACTCTACCAACCATTACTTACTACTTTAGTAATTCCTTTCAACCTGACACAGTTTAAAACTAACACCTGTCTACGTACTGCTGACTATTTTCTTTACTAGTTTTGCACAGTAACATTATTTAAATAAAATAATTATGACGTATAACAGAAGGTACCTTACTAATTTTGGGGTCCAGTAGCACACTGTAGCTTAATAATAACCTATTTCTACAAACCGTTGTTGCGGCGTTGCCACAACAAGTACTCCGAAATAAAGTTAATATTATTTACACGTAGATATTTCTGACAAACAACATTTCGGAATCATTCGGAATTCTTGGAGAAGTTGTTCCTTGGCATTAATTTGGCATGCAGACTCACCCTTTTTAAGGGGATGGTTGGTGGAGGGGTGGAGGGGTGGATGTGCGATAAGGTGGAACCGTTTAATTGGGCTGTTATCTTTGTAGTTTCCCTTGCTTAGAATGTGTACCCAGACCCACACCCCCTCCCACCCCTCAACAGCACACAACTAAACAATGGATCACCCCCTCTCTTGTTCAGTAACCACCCCTCCCCTCGGTACTAGGACACTCTAATAAACACCAGCATTATTTATTGTCGTGACTGGTGACAATTGTATTGTGTCATCGAGGGTTTCAGAAATAGCCAGGCGCAAGTTGTTTGAGTAAGGGAGTTTTTTCTATCATAACACGTACAACTATTTGATTAATATACAGGGTGTCCAGTAATTACGGGATCAAACTCCACCAGGTGATTTGCCAGGTCATAATAAACAAAAATGTCCTGTAACACAAAGGCCTATCTCGCTTAGTTTTCCGTCTGTCTGTGATTTTCCCTAAAAATTTATCTCCGAGTTCAATTAAGCTATAAACTAAAAACTTTGTACACTTGTTAGTATAATTAAAACCAATATTTAAAAAAATAATTTGACTAATTTTCACTTCTGGTTTATTTTTAAATATTTGTTTTAATTATACTAATAAGTGTTCAAAGACTTTAGTTTATAACTTAATTTACCTTGGAGGCAATTTTAGTGAAAAACAAAGACAGACAGACAGACGGAAAACTAAGTGAGATAACCCTATGCGTTATAGGACATTGTTTCTTTTTATTATGACCCAACAAGTCACCTGGTGAAGTTTGATTCCGTAATTACTGGACACCCTGTATATATGCTACTTTAGTTTGTACATCACATTTCAATAGAGCTTGATACTTGTAGATATAAAAAGGTCTCTTTTATGCAAAACTAATTCCATATTTCAGTAAATGCATTGGTGTTAAAACGTTTCACATGAAAACTGTTCTTCTTAAATATTGAATTCTTTGAATAGTGCACCATTGTGTTAGGTTACCTCAAAGATAAAATTTTAGTTCACATTAATCACTACCCTGCCTTCATATAAAAGAAATGATCTGGACACACCCCTGGCTCAACTCACAGTATGTTAGGGGTCAGTCATAGGCACGATAAATCATAAAGTATAATCCCTATGACCCTTTGTGACGTGATGGGCTTATCACAATAGCAAAGAAGGGGAGATCTGTTGAAGGCTATCAAGGTTCGAACTCAGAATATTGTAGTTTGTACTGTAGGTGTATTGAGTTTATTAGGCCCAGTTAGACAACGTGAAGTACGTAAAGGACGTGTTTAATAGTTGGTTTTCTTTGTATCCAGACTGGCTTTTCTTCATCCTTTGGGATGAGCTATTTTTCCTTCATCAATCCAAAATACTCCACTCTCTTTAGTAATCTTCCCTTTAGTCCACTAATTTAGCAAACGCTTGATGGATTTAGATTCACCGATGATTGGGCCTAGCATTTTCTTAACAATTTCCTTTTGGGGTTGATCTGAATCCGTTTTCTATTACGAATTATTATTTCTACTGCATAAGGTCATTTTGGTTTTATAGCTGTGTCATAGTGTCTGAATATTGCGTACTTGGAGGTCGATTTCTTATTATTAGCGACGTATTGAGTTAAAACGCTATTTTTATATTTTGGTTATGTCCGTTTCGTTTGCAAATTTTTGAAGTCCATCCTCTTGGAAAACTTTTTAATTATTTCAATTGACGATCTCTCTTAGTTTTATCGTACTATGTGTTCACATATTTAGGGAAGAATTTGAGATTAGTCATGTTAGCATTCTAGGTTCTCAAATTAGCTTTCTAGAACCTACTTTCGATGTCTGTAAACCTACTTTTTCTGCAGTTTTCTTCAGGATTTCGATTAGTTTTTAGGCAGATAATGTGTCCTCGAGCAACATGTGTTATTTCTCACCAAATGTTCACAATTCACAGAATGTTACAGTTTACGTTTTTAAAACAACCCAATGTGCCATTCGATGCTCAAAACAATATTTTTGGAGGCCTAAGCTGTAACGGTATAACGTTTAATGACGACCTGAAAAATATTACAGACTATTTCGATTACCTTAAATATTACTACTTTTTAGACTTGTATCGAAACATCGTTTTCAAAACCACATTTAGCCCAAAGGTACATTATAATTACTTACTTTTCATGTAAAAAGGGCATCAACCCCTTGCAAAAAGCACGATACAACCCGAACTACATTATTGCTCTAGAATCCTCTTATCTCTACTACTCACGGTTGAATCACACGAATGCAAAACACAATCCCTGGGGACTGAAATGTAAATCATTCTCATTACAACGCTGTCTGCCTTCATGCTCTGTCTCTTGTTTTGTTAGCTTTGTGCAAAAACTCGCATCATAACTTTGTCGTCTGCGTCGGCTCATTAAAATGTACATAATACACATGGCTTCGCTTTTTTAGTAACTATAACGTTACGTGTTTTGGGTAGTAGTTTGTGTAAGTACTTCTCCGGTTTTAATGATGACAACTTTTATAATCTGGAATATTATAAAGTTGAAATAACAAACTGTTACTCTACCTAAAGAAAAACAGTGTTTTAAACGCAGTGCTTTATTGAAGTTAAAATTTTTAAACCCGTGTATTTTGACGAAAAGGTGGCTTTGACATCATGTGTTCCAAAAGTATAAGTTTTATTACTACTGTTGACAATGAACCTTGGTAATATCGTAATATTTCATTTTCCGGCCTCAATCGTATTTTTACTCACATTGTTTATTCACCAATGATGATAACTAATCATTGCGTTTACATTTAAATGCACAAAACGTAAACTAATAACGTTTTCTTTCAAAGATCGATCGGTCCAACGTATAACAAGAAAAATCTAATTTAGTGAGATGGTCAGCCTGATAGCCCAGTTTGGCGGGAATCGTCAGCTGTTTGAAAACGCGGCTTCCGGCCGCGGAACTTCCGGTTGAGTATTGATCCGGTGCCTCCGTCTCGACCAATGAGAAGCGTTGCCCTCCCGCCAGCAATCCTAACCTTAAAGCGGATGAACTGATACATATTTCACG
The DNA here is from genome assembly GCA_018831715.1 of Matsumurasca onukii. NCBI lineage: Eukaryota > Metazoa > Arthropoda > Insecta > Hemiptera > Cicadellidae > Matsumurasca > Matsumurasca onukii. The sequence continues at coordinate 64,806,268 of CM032062.1, forward strand.
TGTTTGTGCTGTTTAACATGGTTTTATTAATAACAGTTCGTTAACGTTTTACTTTTAAGAGTTAAATGTTAATTGAACTAACAAACATTTAATAACAAAGCTAATTAAAACGGTCGGAATTTTTCATACAAATATGATTAACTTCACAGTGTAGATATAGAAGTTAAATAAATTTATGGAACTTGTAGTTTAAAATGCAATTTGACAAAGACATGGTATTTAACTAACATTGTGTTTGTTCTAAAATTTAGGTGACTGGTATTGACTGACTTCGGGTGACTAAAAGATGTGACTAATGTGTGACTAAGGAAAATATTTCAAATAACTTGAACTGTAGGGTGTATATACTATTCAAGTAAACACACCCCACGTTGTGTCATCGGATTAAAAACTGATCTTTAATTTTTCAATTCTTTATCTTTTTACCATTTTGGCTCACACAACTCTACGAGTTCTTTATACTCGTAATTTAAAATATGTACCTTCTTATACTGCTTATCTGAAATGTAGGCTATGTGTTAAATTTTCACATTTCCCGTCCAAAAGGTATGTTTGATAAGTTCATGTTTTCTAAGAGTTTAAAACCTTAAAATATTGCCTATACTGTATATTATTTTACATAAAACATTTCATAAATAAAAGTGGCATTGTAGAATTAAATGGTGCAGTTTTCAGCCCAGAATCGCTGCTAACTACCCATACAATTGAAATAAACGTTAGAACATATAAACGTTTTGCGTTCTTATACGTTCATGTTGAAAATTCGAGCTATCGGGTATTAGAACAGGAACAGGCAACCTAGGCAAAGAGAAACACAGCCAAACCAGTGACCTTTCCTGATAAAGCTGATTTAAACGATGCGGCAGATTCTTTCATAAAAGAGTCGCATTACACCCACATGATATTAGCCAACTATATGTATCCAAAGCGCTTAAGTTATTAAAAATTATATGTTGTCAAAATTATGTTAAAGAAGTAGGACAGTTGTTCTAGTTTATGTTGTAAATTATTCTAAAATCTGATGAGGGCTTCGGTAAAGAAGCTGAAATAAAATGTCCAATGTAATTTAAATTGTGTATTTTTAAATTCAAAGAAGAAGAAGAGCTTTCACCACTAACTAAAAGAAACATATAAATTAGGTGTTTTAATAGAAAGATATAAAGGACCACAAGTTGCACAATTCATAAAACCCTTTGAAGAATTCGTCTTGAAATTGTAAGCAAAGGAACTTACTAGTAATTATTGAACGCTACTCATGTAAATCTATCTCGAACCTTCAAATCGAGAACCCCATAGTTCTACTAAAGCATTAACAATATTACAAGCAGATTTAACTCTCAGGCTTTCGCAGCCGGTAAGTCGGCCAAAGGAGAAACACAGCTACAACGCGAAACATGCAGAAGAATTTGACAAAAGTACTAGCAAAAATGTCCCATTATTACCCGAGATTTATCCGAGAAACCATTGACATAATTATAATAACTCCAACAAAGATGATGCATTAAACTTTCAAGAAGCTCGCAACCAGTCCTGAAGAAGTCTTTTCGATAGTGTCACAGCCAATGGGAACATCGACAGTTGGCATCCCTGTTCCAATGGACTGTTGGCAGCCCTGTGACCAATAGTATAGCAGACAGCAAGTAGCTCAGTTTCAGCCAAACAGTGACTGAAGATGGTACTCCGCAGCGATAACGAAATATTTCAAGCAGATTATAATGATGTTTGACGCGGTGTGAACCAGAAGAACTAGATTATTGTTATTATAGGCTGGTGTTTATAGAAATCTACCGTAAATAGTTGGTAGATATGTATAACTTAACCTAATCTAACCCCCTAGATGACCCCAAGTATACCCTACTTTCATTTCAGACTCGTATATCAAAATGTACTCCTGCATGATGTATTAAGCTACTGTACCAGCAATGGAAGGTGCTTCTGATGTATCCAGAAATAACACCAGTTACAGCTTTATTGCCAAAGAGTGTTGGATATTAAACTGCAAATAACAAACATAGATCAGCATTATCTTTACGGCTAACCTTCATGGACGATGATACGGGGAAGTGCTGCTATATTTTTACTGCGATGCATACTACCAAAAGTGCTTCTCTTCACTGTTTATCTTACCGGTGTGCAATGGAAGTTTACTCTTAAGTTAATTATTATTCTAGTTTTGATAATTTTAGTTTGTTTACGTGAAATGTGCAAAAACTTACTTACTCGACTGTTCTCTTTTCTCAAAATTCGATATTATAGAAAACGGGGAAAGAAATCGACAGTGCAGAACGTAACAGCCGATGTTATAAATGGTGTTGCTGTGAGTTTAAACCCTTTAAATGGAAATTCGATATATTCTTTAAAGCGCATCCAAGCCAAATTTCCAAATTTCTTTTTAACAAAGTTTGATATACATAAACGCAGTGTTTTTAGAACAGAGGGCAAAATTTTAAATATTAAAATGTGGCTCCAGCCCACCCATTTTGAGAGAAAGCTTTTTCGGTAGAACGTTACTTGACAGAAAGTCATCACCTTAGAGCAGTATGTCTTTTTATGTTTTTTAAGTTAGCGTGAATGAATTTGACGCGAGGTTTGTGGCTATTCGGATACGTAGCTTTTACGCCCTTATACAAGTCATCGGTCATACTACATCGTCATTGTAAGTACGCAGGTGTACTGCACACCTTAAACTATGCCCAATGAGCTAAAATTCCCTGGGCCTACTTTTCAAATTTGAAAAATAAATAATTTTCTGAACGTAAAAGCAAGAACACAATAAAAATACTTGACAAATTCAAAGACTCCTTTTGGAAACACTTTGAAACTGCACTATATTCTTGTAAAACATTTCCCACGGGCGGAAAAGCTAAGACGGTTTTGTGCTGGAAAGGCTCGCGCTTGACTTAAAGTAGAGGTTTGCATGATCAGAACACGTACACGGGATTGCGGCCAACAATAGCACGAGCTGGTGGAAGACATGCGAGCCAACTATACAGGGACTCCAGTGACACGAACTAAAACAGCTGATCCCCCCTCACAACCCCCTTGGAGAGTCCTCTGTGGTAATGTTCAGTTGTCGTAGAGAAGTACATTTGTTATAAAAATTAAACTAATTTCGCTCCTCCGTGAATCCAAAGGCCTACTGGCTTATAGCTGTCGCCTTTCATTCAATTAGCTTACTACATTTTCAACAACTGATCAAAATAAGTTCATTTTATAAATAATCAATTTTATTTAATGAGAAAACCGGACTTTTTCGGCCTCTTCAGGAAGAAAACTACTCCCTACGTTTCGGGCAGTTGGGAACTTCACCCGTTTCAAGAGCCTAACCTGAACTTACACAACATTATGATAATACTTAGCCTAACCTTAAACTAACAAGACAAACTTTCTTCCTGAAGTGGCCGGAAAGTCCAATTTCTCATTAAATTGTTCTCCGCTGTTTGCATTTTAAATATAGCATTCAATTTTACTTTCCAAGCAACAAACGCAAGCTTCAGTTCATGTCCCTATTTTCACAAAACCTAACGCAATCTATTTTTGGAAATATCATGTTCCAAGAGTTGAAGGAGATGTCAGAAAGTAACAGGTCTGCTCGAGACGTGAAGCTTCAAAGGGATTTGAAAATTAGCTACGTCTCGTTCTCAAGAGTGGGTTTGACCTTGTCAATCAACTGTTCTTTGCATGAAAAGATCTTTCTCTAGATGCTCTAAGCGAACCTTGCATTTGTATTCCAGTACATTATTAGAATTAATTTAATTGGACACAATTTTAAACTTGTGATTAAAAAAGGTTTTTGGGTGGATGAATGGTAATTTTAGTGATGTTTCTTTAGTATATAGAAATGGTAGAAGTAAACATTTGTTTAGTATTTTTAATTGACTTAATATTAAGTTTAAAGCTTAAAAGTCTCATAAATTTTATTTGTTTCTAAACCTTACCCAGCATGTAATTTACAGAAGTGTACACTATTAATCTTTAACCAATCAAATAAACCTAGTAAAATTTTTTACGTGAACCTTTTACGTGAATTTTACGTTTTTGTTCTGTTATGTTAATTTTTTGCATGAAGAATATCATATGCCTATAAATACATATTTTCATGCTTCTCATTTACCATTATGAGAAATCTAATTAAAGAAAAGTATGAAAAAACTGTTTTCAGTTACAGTATACACAGCCCCGAAGCATCTCACCCCCCTCGCCCCTCTCTATACAGCCTGGGCATGATTGGTGCCGTGTATAACGGTGGGAAACTCCATGTGGAATAACTGCTCATTGTTCCGAAACAGTGAAACAAATAACAACTTTTATTTTCATACTGGACTCCGTAGAAATATCGGAGTCGTTTGCGTTTCTTTTCAAGCTAGTGTCTAGAACAATATATGACAAAATAGTCTTTAGACAGGTTGAAATATTATTTTGAACGTTTTCCATAAAACCTGTGAGAAGTCTGCTAAAAACCTGTGAACAATTCCAAACACCTAAAAGTCTGGCTGGCCTAAGAGTGAATGAGGCCAGCTTTAAAAATTTATAAGATATTACATCAGAGTCATAGAGCGTCTTATGAGATAAAGATTTCCTAATTTTTATGATAAATGTACCGTATATTTTAATAAGATAGTATATTTGTTTCTGTAGCCTCCATTTATTGTTTCATTGTGCACCCATTTTAATGCCATCTCTCTTTCTATACCTCTATACCAGCCGTCAGTAGAGAATTGCATTTATATTTCAACCAATTTAACACTTTTCGATTTGCACTGAAACAAATGCAATTTTTGTGTTTTGTCAGTGATAGTGTTAAACAAGATGCTAAAGTCATGATTGGCAGAAGCACAATCTCAGTTCCAAACCACTGACGAAGTGACAGATCGGCAACTTTGAACGGTTCAACTCTAATGAACCAACTTTACCGATAGTTCAGTTTGTAGAATATTATATCACAGACAAACCCTCAATCAGCTGTAACACAGCTAAGTGTAAGTGCCAAACCGTGTCTTCTTTCTGTGATGAAAGCGCGAATCTGATGTTTGGCAGGAAGCTAATAACGTCGAGACGAGAAGAGAAGTAAAGTAGAAGATGTGAAAAGCGTGTTATCTCGTCAAGCAATTGATGCCGGATGGACTCGGAGTGGCTTCCATCCCTGGAGTCCCTCGGGACCCCCTGAGCTCCCTAACCAGGGACAAGCAAACCCTTGCTACAACAGAGGAAACAATACCACTACAAGGGCTGCTTTCGCACGCTCCTGGCCACTTTGTATCTTCCCCTGTTTCGAGCATTGGTGTCTTTTCTTATCGGTGGTCTACTTTCGGATTTTTTGTCAGCGACGTACTATTGCCGAAAATTTACCAAAGCTAAATAGTAAGGCGTAATTTGTTTTGTGGGAATAAATTAAAATAAAAAGTACAACAAGTTAAAATAGCAACAACATTCTAATTGTTTAAACTAAATAGTAGATCCTTAAGGTTATCTTCAAAATGTGCCTGAGCCACCTTGGCTTACAAAAGCTTTCTCGCCAAAATGTCAAATTTGTTTGTAGCCATGTTGTTTATAATTTGCAGGCTGTATACATTGTTAAATTAATCATTAAACTGCTTTTTTAACTGATTTTGTTTTAACATTATTTTTTATTATTTTTAGGACTTAAATCGGAGGTTTTATAGTAAGTTTTCTATTATACAGGCTAAATGAATATTACTAAAGTAGAAAGCAATTTACTGTTGTGGCTTGAAAACTTGTTTTGTTTGAACAAATCCTAGCTAGTACTGGTACAATAGTAGGTACATAATTCAGTAGCTATAAATATTAACATACATATTTCAGCTGGACATGTTTTTGATAAGATTGTGATAGCTGTTGTTTTGATGCGTATTCAACAGTATTAATACTAATCAAAATCTAACCACTCTACTTACAACCTTATGTTTTGATTCCTTTTTTAACTGTATAACTATATTTAGTGGAATTTAAGGTGGATCTGTTATCTAAAACCATGACGTTAAACTCAGAATTATTCTATACATATACAAGTTTCAGGATTTGGTTTTCTGCTTTTGACATTTATAGCAGTAACCTATTCGTCCACAAAAATATTTAAAATGACTCTTAAATTTTGGGGTATCATTTATCAATAAAAAATAACAAGTTGTCTAAAATAAAACCTTGCGATACCTAATAGCCTTAACCTTAGTATACACCAAGTTAGAGAGGACTTGCAGGTGTAATTCAATGGCAATATTAATTCATACACACAACGTACAGAATAGCTCAGGAATTCAAATATTTAACAAGTAGAAGATGGAAACGAACTAAACACACAGATAAAACAAACCTCACCGACAAATGTCAATACCAAGAGTATCAGTTCCGACGAGCATTCAGTGTTATCTATGTTTTACTACTCTTTGCAGTAATTGGGTTATCCGTTCTCGCCATATATAACAAGAATAGCGAATAGCGCATAGTGCATGCTTGTTTTGAACTCGAACATTTTACTAATCGACAAATCGAGTTAATTCACGAATGACACCCGTGACAAGACATTAATAACAGTTCTCCCGCCACAAACGGTTAAATAGACAAGTAACAGACATGCGATTGTAACGGAGCCCATTAATTATAACAATAACTTGATCACCCGAGGGTAGGACAGGGAGGGAATTATAATTCGATGAAAAGATAATTCTGTCCCCCTCGTTGTCTGGAGTGGGGGTCTATTCGTCATCGTTTCTAACGCAATTCGGGAAGGTGGTAGAGTGAAGTTCGCGCGGCGGCCGCTCGGAGCGCTAGCGGAATGACCTTTCAACCCGGGAGGGCACCGTATTGATTCTCACCTGCTCCGCTACTGGCTGAGCTGAAAACATCAGCTAGGTCACCGGTGAGAGTTGTACTATATGACCTGCAAATATGGAACCGTTGGATTAATACCATACATTGCGTTAACGAATTATGTTTTTTTAGTTTTAAGATAAGTTTACTTAGAAAACTATTAGACTGTTCTTCAAATATACAAATTTGCTTCCTGGATTGCAAAAATTACTACCACTGACTTCTTATAATTAAAGGAATCGTTATAATTGAAATGCCGTACTGTAAATATGTGATTCAAGGTATTAATGCATATATTGTTATTTTTCTGATTATTATTTATGGCATAGCCAAGTACAGTAGTTTTTTAAAGATGGCTTGTGAGGTCCTATGTATCAGAAAGCCAGCAAGGTAATATTTCAACTTCACGTTGAAGATTCATCTTTGAAATGGCTTCCAATTCTTCTTCGCTTTTCTTTTCATCTGGAAATATTGGCTAAGAATGAAAAACCACTGTCGCATGCAAGCTACGAATCTTCATAGTTTTTTACCAACTTGTTTGCAAAAACTTGGCGAAGGCTGCAACTTGAAAACCAATAAATCATACAAACCGTGCGAGGCGTAGGTATAGGTCTAGGTGGATTCGTTTATGTGGATCGAATAATCGAATATCTGTGTGATGTTTTCATGGCGGTCAGTATACTGGTGCCCAAGGGAGCCAATGTTTGCAGGATGAACCGTTGGTGACGTCATGGATTCATAACTATGACGAAATCGTCTGCCGAATCCAGGTTGACCCGCAAACACAATACGACAGTTTTTCTAGTTGTGTGCAGAATACTCCATTGAGAACCAGTAGTTCCTCGTCAAATAGAACTTTGAGCGTTTTGATGATGTTAAAGTTTATAATTAAGGAGTTTTCCTCATTAAAGTTGTTCTCGAACTGATGAATTTCTACTCGATTTTGTTTGAACTAACAAAATCTTGAACTTGTCTGAACTACTAAGCTGTACTCGTTTTGCCTCTGCAATAAATTCCCTATGTATTACTTCTAATGATGCAATAAACTAAAACATTGGATGGTTAACAATAGCGCGTCCACAAAGCTTGCCTCTTAAACAATATAGGCTACAACTTAAAGACATAACAGTATATAATGATTCGAACCCATTTAATATAGTCTGGTATACACTCCGCAAGAAAGCCTTCTTTGGCCGTCTGGAATATCAATTATGAAGTACTTTAAAAGTTCCCAGTCTGTTTTGAAAGGCTTAATATTTTCCGAAGGATCTATGGCACACGTTTTAAGTGTGATGCAGTACCTTTTGACGTTATCTGGTGTTTTGTTCTAATCCAAAACCGAGGTTTCAGAGAGTGAGTCCAAAATTGTTTACAAGAAACTCCACCCTGTGACTCATCATATTAAAGGCAATGCAAAAGTACTCCAGATCCCGATATCATCTAGAATTTTACAATAAGGGTCTACTAGTTTTCTCAAATTACCAAAACAGACTCCAGTGATTTACCTTAAAGTAGCATATTACTGCAAAGCTCTTGACTCCCCAAAACCAAAAATCAAATTGGTTTATCTTACGAACAATAACCCTTCTCAACCATTAATCTGAGCGAAACTACGTTCACGTTTTAGGCTACCAATCAGGAACGACGAGTCAGAACATTAATTTGTTTTAAAGGTCAATTTTGATTTTGTGTTTGTATGACCGTCAAATTAAAAGGTTATACTTTCATTAAAGTCACTCCCTTCTCACACGGTAGGAGACCTGAAAGATATTTTGGACTAGCCTGGTTTTAGGTTAAAAGACCCCAACCACGTCAAAAAGTACCTCAAGGCACTTATACAATTCTTGCAAAATCACTATTAACCATTTTCAGCCGTTCAAAGGTTGAGTGGGGCTTTGAAAGTTATGTACTACTTTTTTTCAATTTCTTTATTAAATTCATAGTTTATACATACATTGCAGTTACATTTTAAATTTTATCCCCCCTAGCTATTGCTAATTGGGGTGAAAAGCTAAAACAAGGTTATTCAAGGTTGAATTTGCAAAGAAAGAACATAATGTTAACAAGAAAATGTGCTCAGAGGTTTATTTTCTCAATCTTTTACTAGTCAGAAATTTAACACTATTTTAGGTTTCAAAATATCTCAGCATCAAATAAAATGTTGCTTGCAGGTTTACCCGCTTATATTTCAGCTTTTTCATCATAGATGTTCAGGCATCATTCAGGGTCGTGGGAAAATATGTAGATGTATCAGTTAAGTCTTCTAATTTCTAGTAAAGTGTTAACCATTCCACTTAACTAATGTTAACGTCAATACATCAATACTATTCACTCATTCTTTGGAGAGGTGAGCTCGACTTTGAAGCGAGTTGATCCAACTTTGCCCTTTTCACCTTTGTGGATCAGAACCTCTCAAAGTGGGATTGATGCCGTTGACTAATGATCAAAGTTCTGACAGAAAGATGAGCGCACGGAACAGAAAACGTTCGTAAAAGTTCAAGAGAGAAACTTTCTTTCTACGTTTCGTGGTTGATTGTTGCCTATTTCTGAATTAACTTATGAAAACTTGTAGTTAACTTACATTTACATGGACGCACCTCAATGTTAATCGTCTCACAATGAAGTCAATTAAGACCTTAAAAATAAATTACGTATCTATATAACATAAATGTTCGACCGTTTGATTTGTTATCGATATTGTTAAAGCACTGTCTTAATTTTAAGCCTTTTAGTGGTTAAAAATTCCCATGGCATAGTGAGGCACCTCTTCCCAATTCCCACGATAATGTTAAAACATTTGATTTAACAAACTATGTATATATGTATACCACATTCACCTCTCAAAACATTATGACGCCTTTGTTATTTGAATAGCCAGCCCTATTCAGCTGCTAAGGTAGTAGGAATGACTCGCTTTTGTCAATACTTGTGTTGAACTGCTTTGCATGTAGCCTACCATTGCAAAAATACCAATAATTTATATTTGTATTATAGTTCAGTTTTTGTATGTCTAAACAATGGTTTGTATGTGGTAACACAGTGTATAATGAGAAAATTTGTCACTTAACTTAGAAACTTTGTATACTCATTGATCTAGTTTGTTGGAAACAAAGTGAGAAGTTGACTATAGGTTTCGTGATCCAAGGTTCATGTTTCATTCATTCCCAGATCGAAGTTCCGAGCAGACCGACCTTCAGGCTAAATAAAATATTAGATTTATGCCCAGACGAATGTCCTAATTTGCCCAGAGCCTTTCATCGTCATACTCCCTTCACTGGATCTTTTAAACTATCGTGGCACTTAATAAATTGAATAACGATGTATTATTGAAATATTTATTTATTTCTAAAGCAATAAAACACGTAGAACTAAATAAACCCCAAATACAATTCAAACAAAGAGTTCGGTTTATCAAACAAACAATAGTAGATCGGAAACGAATTCCACCACAATGAAACAATTCAGGAAGTACTATTGATACCCCTCCCCCAGTGACGTCAGCTTTGACCCCCAAACTACCCCTTACCCACAGTACAGTTGAAACAAACGAAAACATTTGCAATGCAGAGTTGCGGCTTGTAGAGGGCGCGAGGGTTCCTAATTGGGGGCACGCGTCACCCCCCCCCAATTATTTCCGTTTTCTTACACATGAGCTGATCGGTCCAGGGGTGCGGAATAACGGGATCACCGGAGCAGGGTTGTCTGTCACCCACGTTCCGTAGGGGAATGGGTAGCTTCGAATTTGAATATTTCTATATACCATGCATACTGCATCAGGGTTATTTCGTGGCAATATCTTTTGAATTATGGATTAAATTAATGTATACTAAAAGCAGAATACCAATGCCGTATAGGTTGTACCCAGGTTGCCTTAATTTGGTATGGTGGTTTTCAAAAGACTTCCTACGCAATAAATTTAAAGAGATTTTCTGATTGGATGGTCATTTCCAAGTTACAGAATTTCCAAAAGGCATCTCAACTACTTCAGATTCCAAAACGCTTTTTAAACACTACCATACCTTGGGGTTGAAATTGTGTTGATTGTTACAACTAAGGATCTTCCACCCAGTACGCTTGGATTTAACAACTTTCATTAGTAGCATGGGGCTTTGGTGATCGGATTCTAAGGGATAAAACGTCCAAAATTGCCTTTTGGTCGTAACAGAGATACGTTTTGATCGATAGTTTCGGTATTTCCAAGGCATAACCGATCACACTAAAAACAATCAGTTCTAAATAACTTTCAGACATATCTCTTATTTTTATCAACATAGATGTTAGAAGAAGTATTAGGAAATATTTTGATGTTAAACTCAAAAAACTTTGTTCTCGGTATACAGATCAGAGCTAAAAACAGGGCACCCGGCTTCAACATTAAAAATATATGGAGCCAGCGTTCACAGCTATCAGCTGATATTCCGTGTTTCCACCGTCGGCCAAAAACTAAAGCTTTCAACACTGTTACTAACCAATAGTCACGCGCATCAAACCTTTTGCAGCTTCTGATCAACTGCACCACAAGTACTTTTCTCTATCTTCAGCTCTTGTTCCAGAGTGACCTGCCTAGACTGCCCGTCCCCACCTTGGAGCAGACGATGGCAGGTTACCTCGCAACCCTGGAACCTCTCCTGCCGGCGGCACAGATGGAGTACACCCGGGGCTTGGTGCAGAGCTTCACGGGCCCGGGCGGAGTCGGTCACCAGATCCAGGAGCAGCTGTTGCTTAGGCAGCAGACCCGAGACAACTGGGTGAGTACTACTTTCTAATTTCCAATTTGTTATTGGGGTAAGAGTTTTTACTAATTTTTTACATAATACAAATTAATACAAAAATACATATTTATTGCGTTTAATATGTTAGCATGCAATTCAATTTTCGCTCGTAGATTAAGCTGAAATGTGGTATTTATTCTAGTATCGAAAACTCGTATACATGTTTTCCATTTTTACAACAGTCAATCGAATTGTACCCTACGATGATAGTATATCCATTACACGTTCTCTTAGGCCTTTGGCATAAACTCGTCCGTACTATAAAATGCTTTCGCGATCAAAACTGCTTTTAGACGGTTTTACAACCACTTTGGCGCTATGGCACTTATAGTTGAATTTGGAAATCTGTTGTCGAGTTAAACTCCTGCCTGAACGGGCAAACTTTCTTGAATTGCCGTCTAGTGTCTCCCTAACTCTCGGGTCGATGTCGTATGAAATGTGATCGCGTTTTTACTTTAAAGAAGGCATATTTCCAAAGTATAGAGTTAAGGCCTGTATCCACCTATATCTTATCTGTCCTTTCTCATGCGCGCCCTTTTTACCACAAAATGTCAAAATCGGTTATGCAGAACCATTGGAAGAATCATTAAGAAATAATGTTAGAGCTTAATTTCCTTTAGTCAAGCTCTCATTTCGTTGTAGGTTTTGTTAAATAAGTGGTTTTTGCATGGAGTTTTATGGAAAGAGTCTTATAAAGACAACAACAGCCTCGAATTGATCTACAATGGGAGCCTAATTTATGTACCACAATTTATTCATATTTGATTTAATCGTCCATGCGGTACATACGAAGTATAGAAACAGTACATAACTGCCAATGAAACCTAGACACATGAATAAAATTTCAACACTAACTTATTAAAAAAATGGAATCCAGTAAAACCCAAATATTTTATCAACCCATTAATACCTATCGAATTCAACCCACAGGAAAATTCAAACAATAATTGCAATTCAGAGTTGTCTCTTAGTACAGCAATACTGTACTGCTAACAGAAAAGCGCAACAGAACGAGTAGAATGAGTAGTTGTAAATAAAAGCTAGTCAAGTACTGTACTCGTCCAACAAACCCTCCCGTTGCTATAGAACCCACACTCAAACAACCGGTCACTTTGAGAGCGCTTCTCCACAGTGCTTCACTTGTTAGACGAGACATGATCAAATACAGGTCGCTTTCAAAGGGGTATTTTATGTTAATGATTTATTAAACAAGCATGAGTAATTTTCATATTTAACGAGCATAAAGTTTTAAGAAGTTTTTGAGAATATTCCTTGCGAATTTTCCGGAGAGCTTTTTACTATATACTAGTTTTTAACAAGTAAATTTGTTTTGATATTCATTACAATTAAATGGAAAGGCTTTAAGAGATTTTGGAAGGACGATCAGCTTTAAAAAACGTACTAAATAGTAGTTGGGTTTAAGCACAATAATATTTAGATATACAAACTGACCCGTGATCGCTGGTCTTTTTATATGTGATTTAAATTTATATCAACCTACTCTATGGTGTAATAGGAAAATGGTGAATGCTTTTTCGTAAAAATAATAAACCATGTTGGGCTCGGTAGGACTACGCGGCTGGACGGTGTTTGAATCGGGACAACTACCGGACTGGGCGAGACAGAACTGTGGTTTACGAGCGTTTGCCTTCTCAGACAGGAGCCCGTTTTGTCAAAATATTACCAAATTCAATAAAATGTGCTCCAACGCCACAAGCGTTCAGATCTCGTCTGAAAGCAGTTTAGACCGCGAACACTTTCTATAGTTCAGACGAGTTCTTGGCACACCAATGGGAGACCTAGTGAGAAATGGCTACCTGCCTACGGATGCTTAAGTGGGAGAATTCGAATTAATGAGCCAGTATGATTGTAAATATTGTATGTATGAATAAGCTTTCGATATAGAGTATAAGTGCTTACAATATTTTAGGCTTTAAAATAATTGGCGATTCGAATGCAATGTATGTAGTTTATGGATTAAAACACTTATCAATTATATTTTAGAACAGATTAACTTAGGGATACTGTAATATAATTAAATATAAAGATAAGTACAAAGTACCTGGTGAAATTGTATTTTAACATGGACCGGTTCAACCTGGGTCATCTTCCCGCATGTAAGTACATTGTATAATACAATTTTACCAGGGTACTTTGTACTTTTTCTTTATATCTAACTTATCAGTTATTATTTTATTTATTTAAATACGGAAATATGGATTAATTTTTTATGAGGAGATGCATTTTAAGCTTAATATAATTATATAGCATAACACTCGTATAAACCCTTTCGCCTGGTATATATAATATCGAGGCCAACTAGAAATGTTTTAGTTATTTCACGAGCATTATAATCATGTTTAGTAACTAGTGCGGGAAGAGATGATGCAACCCTTCTAAGCCCTTGCCCCCATCACTCCCCTCACCCGGGTTCAAGCCCTTATTTTGACACTCGACACCGGCTCAGCGGCAGCTTTAATTAAGGTTAATTTCATCATCAGTTGCACGTGATGCAAGGCCGAGGCAGAACCTAACTTTGTATATAAAACCCTTAAGTCTCAGGTTCATAGTATCTCTGATAAAGTTGGACATTTCGCTTATTTCTTGTGTTTTCTGTTAAACTGACTGGTATTTATTGTAAAACACAACATCACTAAACAATAAAGAATTTGTAATTGCATGAAGGTTTTTTAACGTTTACTATTTATTTATTAACACCTGGCACATAAAGCACATAGGCTTAACAAAAAATAACAAAATTAAAATACATAATAAAGTTTAAAGATAAATTCACTTAATATTTTAAAATCGGCTTCCAGAAAGCCCCTGACGCTGTAATAAATCTGTTGGATAAAATTATTTAAATCTATGTTACCTTCTTGCTTGATGTAATTGCAGCTTACTATCAATTTAACAATGAATTGCCTAATTAATAAAAGAAAAGTGTTGTAAACACCAAAATGAAAGAAAATCTAAACAAGTATTCTATAAAGAGTTATAAACTGCTCTTTAAAGTCGATGAATCCTTTTTACACAATGCACGTAAAAAGGGACACAATGAACGTAAGGGTAAGTGCGTTATGTATTGTTATAACACAATACATCAATTTAATAACTCTCCCAAAAAATTGTTAAATTTACATTTTTGGACAGTTATTTGGCTAATTAAGCTTTGCCAAATAAAACTGTTAAAGGTAGTGAAAACTTCCTCTTAAGACTATTAAAAGGGTGAATATTACTTATTCAGCGAAGAGTGAAATTAACTCCTTAGTAGGGAGCACCAATCATAAAGAGTGAAATCGTCACTTTTTGGCCGGGGTGGTTTTCACTCTTAAAGAGTGGCTGGGTTTTTAGTATTGTAAGTAGTGTAAATTTTACTATTTATAAGTAAGTTTTCTCTGCTTCTGTTTTAGAGTGTAAGTAATCGTTTTGTAGCTTTGAAATAATGCTTTTTTGATATAGAAATTTGCGCTTTTTCCAGATTAGTCTTTTAGCTTAGATACTAAAACCCTCCTGTACTCTGACCTGTACACAAGCCAAGTTATTTAGTACAAATTAAAACCTTTAGTTTAACCATGGTGGCTGGCATCAGTAGGCCTTCATAAGCAATGTAAACTTACTACTAACGCATAACTATTAATTATCATAAACTTCAAAGTAGACATTTATGTTTTTTAGAAGTTTATTATTATATCGTATATTAAATAAACCTAGATTATGTCTCTGTTGTCACATGATATACGTGTGGCTAAAGCCTTATTTTATTTTTGTTATAATATGTTAACTTTTGAACTGTAAATACTTCCAAACTATTATTTTCTTTTATACCCACATGATTTTGTTCCAACAAAGACTTTAAATGTGTTGTAAATAGAATAAATTTAAGAACTAAATTAACTGAATACACAGAAACTGTTCAACTTTAAACTAATTCAACTGTATTTATTTTAACTCTTTATATTATAGTTTTACTTTTTGATTGAATATGAATGAAAACTCACTTGAACTCAAACTACTTAAACTATTCAAACTATAAAACAATAATTGTTATTAAAGATTTTCACAATACGAGTTGCAAAAGGTTAACAAATTGTACTTATTTGCAAACTGTTCGAACGTCTCCTGTATCCGCCATGTTCTCTGATGGTTCTAAGCGTTGCCACTGCAGGCGCCACTTGTTTACTGTCGCTCACTGGTACAATCCCTATCGTAATCTTTTTAAAGATTCTTTTCGCCATAACAATTTTAATACGGATATTACAACGATTCGAAATGTTAATGCTAAGTAAAATTAATGTGTTCATTTAATACAGATGGGCTTAGGGCTAGAGTGTTCCTGCACGATCTTCAGTTTTTATTACACTTTTTACTCTTCGGTTCTCTGGACTTCTCGAAGCTGGGTTTGGGTTCGGATTGGCCTCGACTGGAAAAATTTATCAAGACAAAAGAAGCATAATTTTAGTATAATACATTTAAGTTTATTATTGTATCATAATTTTTTTATTTGCTGCTTTGGATTTGATTTCACAAAATATAAGTACCTCCATCAGTGGTCCACAAATGGTTTTGAATGACAGTAAATTGTGTTGTGTTACACGTTTCGGATAAATCTCTTCATCGTCAGACACGTATAATCCACCTGAACACAAAATTAAAACGATAATCCTGTTCACAAACACCTAAAATACAATGAGTAGGCTTACACAAACAAGCACGGTCATCACAAATTCATTCTTATATTTGTTTACATGTGTTGTTAGTTTAAATCTTGTCACACACTTTAATGTATATTTCTACCAACGCACTCGGCTATCTGTTTAAAACTATTTAAGTCCATCTTTTTTTTCAAAAGTTGTATTAAACTTGTGGTTAAAAGGTGGTAGTAATTGGATAGATTAATATAGTTGTTTTTAGACGTACATGGCCTTTAAAAATGAATAGTTTTGGAACTGTTTGAATTTCTAACTCAATGAAATACAATGATTCCTCTCTTATTCCTAACACGGATAACAACGATAATATATGTTTGTATAGTGAGAAATCTCTGGAGATTTGACTTAATTGTTGTGGTCAATTGCTGTTCCATTTCTACCACCATATGGAAGGAAACATCGCAGAACAAACCGGAAATGAGTTTCGAGCTTCGCAACTCATACTGAGTCAAATGTCAAAGCACTGAATACATACAAAACTTGGTAAAATTATTGTTCCTATCTGTAGGTTTCTCGTTAAGTCCATTAACAAGAAAAATCGGTTCACCAGACCAAGATGGCAGTTTTGTTGTTGTTGGTACATTTGTTGATTTTGTTTAAATAAACGTACATGTCAGTGCTATATAAATTGTCTAAAGTGGAGAAAGAGTTGTGAATGAAGGTTCTGTATGTTGGAAGGAAATGTACATGTTTGAGAGTGGAAAATGTTCACCTTCTAATAACTGACAATTGCGAGTCTCGTAAAATATACAAATATACTTAAAATACAAGACTTATTGATTCAATATCACCTTTGTAGTTCTACCACCATAGAAAAAATCCAACCAACAACTGAAGAGGTTTGAACATGTAACATGAGTACGAACAATTCCAGTTGTGAGTTGTCTGGTTATGTCTTGTCGGCTGTGTGTTTACTCCCCACGAGACAGGTAGCTCTGGGGGGGATGTGCGTGATTGGAATACTTGGTCCTGACTTGCTATTCCGTTCAGGTGTACTCCTCCCCTCGCCTAAGCTGGCTACTTAGACATGACTGAATCTAGAATAACGTTAACGTTTAAAATAAATTACGTTGGTGACTCAACAAACCATGGTGGGGAAATACACATTTCTATTCGCTCTTCTTCTTTACTTGGCTTCGACTATACAAACTGTAAAACTCAAAATGCCCGAATAACGACCCTCCAAACCCCTCCCCCCAACAAGCTTCCCGTCAGCATCCCTCCTTGTCTTCCCTTGGTTTGGAAGTCACGTTAAACCTTACTTATAATTAAAACCAAAGTATGACGGGTTTCTTTGACCGAAGTGCTCCTTGTACTAAAGTTTAGTAATTTTCTACTTATTAGACCCGTTGAATTATTGTGCTATCGGGGCAATGGTTTCGATAAATTCTTGTTATTTTTCATTAAACTTCTTAACTCAAATGGTTTGGCGCTAATTACAAACCATGGCGGTAACGATGACAAATATACAGCGTATTAACTACTGTACTGGTACTTAACTCTAATACAAGATACTCACAACTGCTTGTCAAACTGCCGTTCAGACAATGTAGATCAAAGGGTTGAGGAAATTGTCAATCAATACTGAATGACAAGTCTCCCTCCCTCCCCCCTACTCCTCTTCTCCCCACCAATCACAAACAACAGTTATTCAATTATAACCAAAGGGAATATTGTGATTTCCAATGTAATTGAGGGGGGAAGGGGCTTTAGTTACAAGGGTACTTCTAACCTCTATACCTATGCAAGAAGAGATTTCTGGTTTGCTAAGCTCCGGCTGGTATGAGTTTATCTATATTTACGAGAAGTGTGATTATACAGTATCTCCCCAAATACGTAAACAGTTCTGAAAGTGGAACACTTTATTAAGTTGTTTTTATAGACATTTACTTAATTTCAACAATAAATAAATACTTGTATAAAAGGAAGTAAAACTAGTTAAACCTTCTTAACTACATATTCAATACGGCTTCCGTTTAGTTGAAAGCAACATTCGGACCTCGCTTTCTTCTTGTGGGGAAAAAAGACAAGTCAAGAACTCAATAATTTGGGCCGAATTTAATCGGACCGATTTACACAGGTTATGATTTTTGGTCTTATACTTCCATAAGAAAAACACGAGAACGGTCAAAAAGTTGCCTTAAACTAAACGTAAACCATATAGAATATGTTGTTAAGAAGCTTTTGAAGTGAAATAGATTTTCAAACAGGTTTTAATACAATAGATAATTATCCCCTAAACACAATTCTTGTTTTGGTGTTTAATAATCAGACGTCTTCTGAAAGGATGTTATCAGAAGTATCAAGTATTATCAGGTTCCCGCGACGCCACAATTCTTGTCACTAGCGTTTTGCTAGTCAATGGCTATGTTTATGTAATTTCAATTTAACCATTCCATTTTTGGCTGACAAAAAGCTGCTGAAGAAAACGTTCACCGAAGAAAACTAAAAATCCCCCTCCCACAAGTCAAATACCTGGACACGCACCTGAGAAAAGGTTTACGCCGGGATAGCTAGAGAGCTAGAGCCCTTTCAACTTTCGAACCTCATCCTTTTAACTGAATCCAAGTATCATTTGTCTGCACAGGCAAACAGTTCCAACTAGGGAACTACATTGAACTGTGTGTTTCAGGCGTACGACTGGTGGCTGCTGGACATGTACTACAACATCCCTCTGTGTCTGCCGGTGAACGTCAGTCCGGGGATGGTGTTCCCGCCAAAACCACTGCGGAGTGACAGCGACATCGCCCGCCTTGCAGCCCGTCTCGTCACCCTGGCGGCAAACCACAAGGACAAACTTGACAAGTAAGCAATTCCACAGATTAGTCTATTAGTTAATTAAGTCTAATCCCCCCGCGCATTATTTGAGTGTTGGACAGAGAACATCAGTCTGCTATCGTATGCAAGACACTACAGATAAATCTTCAGGTGAACTAGACAGAAAGCAGATATTACCACATCATCACAACTTTTAACTAAAAATGGGGCTTGGCCCTCAAGTGCGCGTGCCATTTTTTGTGACGTTTGTACTCGCTTGTGGGTAGACTGGACTCCCATTTGGTAAAAGTCTTTTTATCAACAAAGGGGTTTCACACCTAGGCTTTCTGTTTAATACTATACTACATAAATCAACTAGCACAAGTAGTCTCAAATGTGTATTAGTCATTTCTAGTTTGTATGACAAAACATTAAAACTTTTCAAATTGTTTTCAAAAAATGCAAAGGTTTAAAAATACATAAACAGTTCTAAAGAGGGTTTCAGTCAATTTGTTCTTTTCCTTCCTGAATTAAATTACCAAGAATGCAAATTTAGTAGTTTTAGTAACTTTCAAACCTTATAAAAAGTTTTGGTGATTTGTTTTCGAGTTCGTTTTACTATTGCAACAATTCATACACTATAAAAGTGCACTTTATTCTTCTTTTCTTCAAAAACACTGTTTCCAATATACTTTGGTCAAATACCCCATTTATTTTGAAAGAAGAGTTTACGTAGTTCTGCAAAAATGGGTCATAAAACGCCCTTTTCCTAATGGCCCGTTGGTAAACTCAAGTTATTTTGCACATTAATAACACTGTATCAATCTTCATTAATTTTATTAGTGAGAAAATCACTACTCCATGATATACTGTACTCGTATGTATAGTTGAAAACATGAGGAAAATGAACCAATGGACCAAACTGTTGCTTTGTTCCAGTTCTAAATGGATTCTTTATTTCGTCTCTTTCTACTTCCAAGAATGTTCAGACCTAGATTTAAACTTTAGAGGATTATTGAATCTTTCAATAACTCAAGCTTGAAATTGAAACTACTTTCTAGCCGAGCACTGCCAATTGAAAAATGCACTTCGCGAGAGAAAGGCCAGCCGCTCTGCATGGCTCAATACTACAGGCTCTTCTCCAGTTACCGGATACCTGGACTCCAGCAAGACTCACTCATGGCTACCAACCCTTCCAGCGAACACGTCATCGTCTCCTGCGCCAACCAGGTCCCCCAACCTTACAGAACCAAATCATTCATGTTCTGCACCTGCATCTGCATGTACGCTTCTCTTTTATTATTTCGTTATTGAGTGAGCGAAGAGAAGCTACTCAACTCTCGCTTGAATTATCATACTATGTAAAAGACTTTTAAATGACAACATATTAGAAGCATAATTTCTATTTTTATATCTGTAGGCGTACAACTTCTGAAATTATAATTATATTTGTAGTATCACACCGCGTCGTAAAACTAACACTAACGTTGTCAGACGTTTCGCCCATTCTGTGATGTGGCATCCTCAGTGACGACACAGCTGAGACATACATCCGCACACATGCAGGGTTTCAGCATCTGAACGTCTGATAATCTAAATGTTAGTTTTATGACGCGGTATGAAACCGGAAGTCTAGGATATAGTTATGACTCCGGCCGCTCAAGCCTACGTATTAAGATTAAATTCTAAAATCATTCAAATAAAGTATTTCTGGCTCTCGACAATTAATTTTGGCAAATTTGTAAAACCCATCGTCAGTAATTCACAGAAGAATTGTTTAACGTCATAAAGATTCTTTATGTTTACATGTCTCTTGTTTTTGCATGAAATGCACATAGTACATTCTTGTAGTAATCATGACGAATTACGTTATTAACTTATAATATTTTGCGAAACATTGTACATTAACAATTCGATTTCAAATATTTCCATGTTTACAAACTGTACTACTGAAATAATATTTATATAATTATCCTCCCTATCCACTTTAGCTCACTTCTGACCTTCTCCACTCTTAAACTATTTACACTACTTTGTAGAAATTACCTCATTCCTCCAAACTAATAAGTTATTCATGAAATAAACCCCAATTACTATGAAAAAATACATGTTTGCAATACTCCACAGCTGTACGCCCTGTTCCTAAGACCGGATGGCACTGAGAGACTCTCAGAGGAGCAGCTTGCCTCTGAGTTTGCTCACATTCTCAACACCGACCTCTCGAGAGTGCCACCTGTAGGAGTTCTTACCTCTCAACGCCGCGATCACTGGGCTGAGAGTAGGGACATCCTCCGCAAAGGTAAGGCGTTGAAGATGCGGTAGAGTGGTGTATAGAAAGATATATTTTAATGCAAGAGAATAATCAAAATCTTAGATGTTGCATGTTGGTTTTAAAGGAAATAGATCCAACAACTATTGTTCTTGGTGCCCCGTGATGTTTTTCGTATAAGGGAACCAATCTTCCACGCCAGAAATTAGTTTTGTGTGCAAAACGATAAATTGAAAGCGTTTAAAGCTCAGATGAAATTTTATTTTGGTTTTCCGGACTCGCGGGTGAGGACACGTTTAACTCCAAACCTTCAATTAATGACCCACAACTAAATGTTACTGTCTCCCCTAGATGATCAGAACCGACAAAACCTGGAGCTGATAGAGAACAGCATGCTGGTGGTGTGTCTGGACCGGAAGCCACTGGGAGCCAAGTTCAACCGGAAGCCAGGGCCAAGAGGTGCTAATGGACACAAGATCGAGGTACGAGATGAGACCAACATGACTCATCAGATGTTGCACGGGGGCGGCAGTGCATTCAACTCGGGTAACCGCTGGTTCGACAAGACTATCCAGGTTAGTTCTACTCGGAGCTTTGGTTGTAATTATTTAATTTAGTTTTCTTATTCTTACGCAACTAGAACAAATCTATCAATTCGGCTGTTCTTTAATATATAATGCTGGTGTCGCAAATGAACTAAGGAAGTCCTCTTACTGAAAACTTTCAAAGGTCTCTTTTCCATTCCATCTTGACCAACTAGTTTGTGTAGCTCATAATTATCTTTAGCAAACGATAATAGTTTTAAAAGCACTTACAGATCTCGCTTACAAATTCTGTAATCCGGATTGAAATTGTTTGAACCAAACACTTCGGCCAGTGATTCCTCCCTAAGTTGTATGTCTGAAATTCCCATGACTTCAAGTCTGAAATAATCCATTATTGAGTGGAATTCCCAACACACTTTAAGTATTTTGAAGGAGGAGACAAGATTACCAAATACTGTAGTATAAAGCTGATAACAGGACGAAATAATGCTGTATATCATTTTGCAAGCTAATTTTGGATTAACGACCTTTTGAGAGATCGATGTTTTCAAAACCTTTTCTTTACTATGTCCACAGTTGATCATAAGCCCGGACGGAGTGAACGGACTCTGCTACGAGCACTCTCCCTCTGAAGGAATAGCGGTGATCCAGCTCATGGAAGAGTTCCTGGACAACTGCAAGGATCTGGAGTCTGGAGGTCCTGTTGTCCAGGCTTCCAACACAGCTCTCCAGCCGCTCCAGTGGAACATCGCGCCCATTCTGGAGAAGCACATCAGGGACGCTTCTCAGTCTATAGACAAGTAAGTATCAACACGCACGAAACGAATATATGGAAGTGTTGAGCTAGTCATCAAGTGCTAGATCAGCAAGATAGAGAGAGTGGCTTGGTGTCAAATATTCAATATGACATTGCCTCTTTTGATTGTTGGATTGTTTGAGTTCAAACTTTAATTAATTGTAAATTCCAATGGGAAGCTGTCTCCATATTGTTTAGCTTGTTTGTCTTATTGCATCATTGTAAAAGTAGTATCTCGGAAAAGACAATGATCAACACGTATATAATAATAACCGTTGACTGCCAGAGTGAAGAGTCTGTCTTCATATTTAGACTGAACTTGAACTTTCTAGGTTAAATCCTTTCCTTTTTCTAATTTAAATGTCTCTTTTCAGCTTGGTGGAGGACTTGGATTTCTACGTGTATCGCTTCAGCAGCTACGGCAAAGAGTTTATTAAGTCTTGCAATGTCAGTCCAGACGTTTACATTCAACTCGCCTTGCAACTCGCCTATCACAAGTAAGCCGTTTCAAATATATTAGTATCCCCTGTAAATACACCTGTTGATCAGAGACTGGAGGCAATACCAAGCTCTTGCAAAATTTCCTTCCAGTGCTGTCTACATGTTGTTTCAAACTGAACTTGTCATGAAACAATAAACTATACAGCCGACGTGAAGCCACAGTAGCTACTACGAATCCTAACGAATCTCATGAAGGTAACAAGTGGGATCGTAAGTGGTTTTTTCCTTGAGGGGGTCCAACCCCCTCCCCCAAAAGGAGGTTAATGCTTTAAGAGATGCGTTTATGATTCGAATAATATTACACAAAGAACTACTTTCCGCCGCCATCTTGGTCTGGTAAAACGGAATTTGTTGATTTTAAGGCACATATTAAGTATTGTAGCATAGATTTATTTACCAAGTCTTATCGAAATTATATTATTATTATAGTAGAAACATCTTCCTAGAGTGGTTACACACATTTATATAAAGTTTTGCCAAGTGAAGGAAGCTCAAAACTGCTTTCTATTTTGTTCCACAGCTGTTCGGCCTGCATGGCAAATAGAAATGAATACAGTAGCTCCATTCTTTTACTCCAGTTCTCAACAAACCCACAAAAAAATCTACCTTGAATTTGTTTTGCTCTCCCAGATTATACGGAAGACTGACAGCCACGTACGAGAGTGCTTCTACACGAAGGTTCTTGTTGGGACGTGTAGACTGTATAAGGTCCAACACGACAGCCGCCCTGCAGTGGGTGACCGCCATGAACCAGACTGAGGAGAACAGTGCCAGCAACGACCCTCTGGCGCCCAACAAACGTGTCACCTTCAGTATATACACGGTGAGAATATAATAGTGGGTCATGTCACGAAAACAATCAAATTGAACCACAAAATGACAATGAATAACTCAGTTTCTGATAGTTACTAAAATGTTCAACTTTTTTTCTGGCGGTGCAGGAAGGACTTTGAAGGACGTTTTAGTTCAAAACAAAGGTGATTGTAAGAAAATTATAAATTTCCCTTGAGTCATGGTAAATTACTAATTACAGAACCACTCACCTCTATCTGTCGTCATAAGGTCATCATTTTAGGGGCTTATTCCTTTTCACCGATATCTTATTTCAGTCTTGTGGTGTCTTCTTACACTTTACGTTGTTTGTCTAGGACGAAGAGAAGTTGAAGTTCTTCGACGAGGCGGTCAAGTGCCAGACTGACATAATGGTTGCCAACATTCTCGGCCAGGGGATCGACATCCATCTACTGGGTCTTCGCGAACAAGCTAAGGAAATGGGGCTCCAGGTGGAACTGTTTGCAGATGATAGCTACAAGATTGCTAACCACTTTGCTCTATCTACTAGCCAGGTAAACCTTTAATGATCAATAACGTTGGTACCAAACCAAGTGAATTTGATCTGCTTAGAAAAAATACTTTTAAGTCGATCCCTTCTAGTTTGAACCTGAAATTCATCAGATTGATCCTAAACTGTTCGTTTGTTCTGGATCAAGTTTAAATTCTAGGCATCCATTTATACTTTGAAAGTAGTTTTTATAGAATGCATCCCAAATCCTAAGTTTCTTAGAGAATCACATCATGCTTTCTTGTGGGCTACACCCTTGTGAAAAATAAAACAGTAGCTTTAACAGCCTCTTGCGTGTTCGGCACATGAACACGCAAAACGCAACCATCTTAACAAATACAACAGCTGTTTAGTAGTTGCTTTTTAGCTACCATGTACCAAGGGGAGTATAATATTCTATTCATCTCGACCCTGTTCGGAGTGTTTGGAAATTCCCTTTTCTTAAAACTGTAGAGATCTTTCAAATGCCCTTCAGCCCACTTTTGGGTGAAACGTAGTACTTGTTGAAGTAGTTGAGGGTTTGGGAAGTTAAGTGGACAATTTATCGTGAGAACCATAACTGTATAACCCTTTCTTTTAAACACACAACCAAGCCAGCCAGATATCTTTACTTGTCGATTGGTACATTGTTTTAAAGGTCTTGACAACTAAAAACTATTGATATTATGGTTGTGTTCCTAACTAATTGCAGAAATGTGATAGAACGCAACATCGGACAATCTTTCTGAGAGTATCGATTTTTTCGGCCGTTTTAAAGTTAAAGAGAAAAGATTATTTAAATGTAATAATAAAAACGGTCGAATTTCATCGACTTGAACTTTCACAGGTGGCCACGAGGTCGGACAGTTTCATGGGCTACGGGCCGGTTGTGCCGGATGGCTACGGAGCCTCCTACAACCCCAAGCCCCACCAGATCGTCTTCTGCCTCTCAGCGTTCCACTCCTCGGAGACGACCAAGGCCTCGCGTTACGCACAGAGTCTTGAAGACAGCCTTCACGCCATGCAGGTCCTGCTCCAGAAGCGTCCAAAGTAAACTGGATCAGGAAATATTTTGTCTGTTTACAGGTCTTATTTGTGTAAGACTTCTAAAATATTGTCTTGTCAGGTCCCTTTAAGGATTGGAACTCCGTGTTTCTATCAAGTCCGTATATAAAAGTCGTCATAATCTAAATTTTGAAGTGGTCTTTACAAAAATGTATCACTTTCTGAAGGACTTAGCTGTGCAGGTATGATAAGCGTTTGAGTTTCAATCCTTACTTACGGTCTGATAAGACTGTTTTGTGAAATATTTTTGCTGGGGATTCTCGGTTGTGATTTTTAGTTATCTTTACATTTTTCTCTGAGTTCAAGAATGTACGATATGTTATCCGTCGAGAAGTTTTACCCATCTACGCAAGGGTCAGGATATTTTCCAAATTTAAAGTCCTTTGACAACTCAATCTGAGTTTTTTTTACATTAACTTAAAAAAGGTTTGAACAACGTTAGCTAAGTAGTAAAAGAAATCAGAGTTTTTTGCATATGTTTGGTCTCTTACTAACATTAATTCTCAAAGAAGCTGGTCGTACATAAAATAATTTCGTCACAACTAGGATTTCCTGCTAGCAAAGCGATATAAGTAAATTTTAAACTTATAAAATACTGTTTTATAAACAAGCAAAACTTCGTAAGTTACCCATTACTTTATTGCGCTTAATTTTAGTTATAAAATTTGATAATATAAACACATTGTGTAAAGTTCAAACATGAGTAGAAATGTACAAATATTTAAGTCAATCTTTCGTAATTGTTACTACTAACTTGAATGTAGAAAAATCCCACCTTAATAAACTAACCTGAAGCTAGGGTTAGGCAAATGGCTAAAGGCATTAAACCAAGAATTATATTTTTAAATATACATGATATTTTATTAAAGTTGTGATTTGATCAAAAAGGAAAATCTAAAGTTACCTTACTACTTAAGCGTTAATGTAAACTCTATCAAATATCTACTGTTATAAATATAATCAATGTTATTTTTATATATTTGAATTTGAAAATGCTACTTGGCGAATTATTTTTGAGTATATTACATTAGTTAACTTTATAATAATGGTTACCCAACTTGTTACATTTATATGTTACAATATAGGATGTTTCAATATGTGTTATGTAGGATATTGTACGAAAATTCTACATATTGAAGTTATATTAAATTATAGATTTGATTATTTTTCCCACATATCATAAGTTTTTTATACCCCAATATGTATTTTGATAACTGTATAGTTGCAAATATATTAATGTTAAACTTGATACAACTTTACTTAAGTTAAACTTAATCTATTTTTAATTTATTTTTGATCTTATCCAAAAATCTATTTCTATGATGACAGTTGTGCTCTGGTAATATTTGCTGATTGGATGAACGAACGAAATGGGTGAACCATTGAAAACAAGTATGCAAAGTTGCAATGGATTTCGTAAGGATTTCGTTTTTTCTAATCCTGATACGCAACTTAACAGAGTATAAACTTAGTAACATATCATTACTTTAAGTACCAGTTTGAAATTATCTTCGCTCTTTGTGTGATACTTGGAATGTACATTATCCCTGTTGAATGTTTAAAGATGTATATTAACTTATTTATTAAGTCAAAAGTTTGAACACGTAAGAGATGTTATCTTACTGATAAAAAAACCAAACATATCAATTCCTGCCTATGTACATACATATTTATGTACTATTGAGAAACATATCCATCGGTGCTCAGGTTTCTGACCAAGAATAAAAAAACATATCATGCGATACATATCGTTCTTAGGTTAAGGTACACGTAGTAATGTTGTTCCTAGAATAGTAAATATGCATTGTGTTCTATTAGGAAACAGCAACTTATCTTGGAATGTAGATTAGGATGTAAACTTAATCAAATAGCTTTAGGTGTGAAAATACTTTCAGCTGAAGATGTACTTTCAAGCACTGAAATTGAGCTTCGATCTTAAATATATTTTTGAATAAATCCTGCGTACTATGTTCAAGAACTTTAATATTTTGAGCTCTTGTTGTTTTTAAGCTGATAAAAAATGCATTCCTTTAGATAAAAGACGTGTTAAATGTTCTTTGCTTTAGATGAGATGGTTATATTATTATGTTAAAAGTTAAAGGTGTAAATCGCTAACTTATTTGTTACTACATAGGTTGATAAAAATTTAAAACGTTAAACGTACATTAAGAGTTACCAAAAGTGATAATAACATTAAATATGCCTGTTTGTTGTTTATTTATGTTGTGTTATAATGCTAAATACTTGCATATCAATATTACGTTATCTTGTTGTTAAAAGTATATTGACTTCTTTAAAAGGCTCTTATGGAGGGTAAACTGTGATAGAATCCATGAAATAAAACTTAAAATTGATATTTCATTTTGGTTTTTTAACATTGACTGCATTTAGTCTAAATACTCGTACTTAACTATTTCTAAACTCATGTTTTCTCATCGTCTAATCCAACGGATAAACCATTTTATTCGGTGACACGCACAATAAAATATATGTATTAAAAACTTGTACTTACTTTCTCTCAAACCAAATCCTGTTTCTCTTTTTAAACATCTTCAACTAGAACTTAACTGTGTCTGTGTCTTAAATGTTATAGAGTTGTTAAATGTTATAGAGTTTAATTGAATTGGGAACATGTAAATAGTATTCTTAGAAGAGCAAAGCTCTGCTTACCATAAACATATCATTGAACAATACTTGTGTAATGCGTAAACGATATTTGTTTACAAATAAGCCATAGAGTCAATTATAGTTGTAAGATGTAAAAAATAACACTTATGCATCGTGAAATTCTGTTTCATAATAATTCAATAACGTAAAATCCTTCACGGTTTCCCTAAGCCTTTTACAATAATGTATTGAGTTGAAAAATGTATTTTTATTTGCACTTTAAATTATACTCATTGAAACGTTGTGTGGTTTTAAGCTCAAAATTAAATGTCTCTCTCACAAAATGGTTTCACTCTTTTTCTTGTTATCGTTAATTGAATTATGTATAAAGCTATTAAAACAAAGAAAATAGACGCACGTTGTTTGAGTTCTAACACTTTCAAACCAAACACAATAATGCATATTCGTATTAGGTTTGCTGTACGTATAACTTATACGGAGAGGTTGTGGCAGCTCGGCTAGTTTTAGTTACTCTGCCGACCACCTAGATAGCGCCACTGTCTCCCGTGTAAACTACAGGCAACCACAGGCGAAGTACCAAGTTCCACCGTAGAATATGACAACAGCGCCCAAGTACTCAAACATGGGGTGGCCACCAACCTTGTCTAACTAAATTCTTCATAATCATCCAGATCTTTTGTCTTTAATTAATTCAAAATTTTATATGCATAAGTGTTATTGACCGCACCGCTAGTAGTTTAGGTAGCTGGTAGAAAGCCGCACGCGTGTATTAGCAATATGTCCTGTATGTAACAGCTGTATAGTATATCACTGTTATTCTTGAATATTTTTAAATTAATTTCACTACCCGCGGAACTGCATATAATTATACCATAAATTCAGGTGTTACCTCCTTCTAGCATTTTAATGGAAGTTGTAGATTATTCTAAAAGGTACGTTTCGACTGGATGTCATCGTCAAAAAACGTGAAGTAGGATCCTTCCACCTGACTTCTTCAGTAGTTGACACAGAGAGAGTTCATATAGTTACAGTATATACATTAACACAGAAAGACGACGAGCACGAGACGAAACGAATATGTACAAGAGGACAACGTAAGCACGAAAAGAGTACGGCAGAAGAGTCTCAAAGAAAGAAATAAGACGGAATACGACACTAGTTTTTTCTAATTCTCTTTCTGTGTTGTGTCGACTTCTGACGAATTCCAGACGGATAACAACCAGTCAAAACACGTGTAACATTTTAGAATAAACTATAATTTCTATTGAACTGCTATAGACGGAGGTAAAATCTAATTAAATAGTTTTGATAATTTGTATCATTATTCTTTGATGTTTTCAGTGTGTTGTTGTTTTTGAACTTAATGCTAACATATTATATATAGTGTTAAAATTTAGATAAATATCATTGCTAAATGTTTTGAGTGCTTTTTAGAAACGGTGCGCCTTTTTTAATTATTTTGTTATTCTGTAAAATATTGTAATAATTAGTATTAAAACTAAGGGTTTCCCATTTTATTTTTGATTAAAGTTTCTACTTTGATGTATGTTTAAAATGTTTTTAGTGTGTAAGCTGTAGTTTTAATAAATAGGTGTCGTACTGAAAACTAATATGATTGCAGCCGTAGACTGACAATTATTAGTCAGCAACTGAATGGTACTGCATTATATGTAACTGTACAAATACATATAAAAATTATTTTATAGCCCGCTATGAACTGTGTCATGGCAGGAATAAAATATAAATAACAATCGAATATTTGTTCGAAAAACTATAACCATTCCGATACCGTCCAAAACGGATGTTAAGATCTTAATGTAGAACAGAATTGAATATTTTAATAAATTATGCTGCAACAAACTTTTAAAATCCTCCCGCCATGACCTCAGGTAGTCACTAAACAATTGTCTGTACAGAATATATTTCAGGTGACATTGTAAAAAATACACAGCAGATGGTATCGTACATAGAGTTCTGCAAAGAATTAGAGTTCTACTCTTAGTTAGTGGACCTCTCACCTCGTGCCGCTACTGTTCACATAGTTTACACAAAATTCCGCTAGGTAGCAGTCAAAACAGTGAACGCGATACCACGTCACCTGCAGAGAAACGTCTAACTGTGTACTTATTGAGTGTTTGTAGATATTAATAGCGTGATGTATAGATACAGAACACCTCGTTGTAACATATGTTAGTGTGTAATGTACGTTTGTCTCTCTTATCACTCGGTATGTTAGATCTCGACAAGGTAGGTAAGTCTTGTCGGGGGCCCGCACAGTCTATCTAGTCCAGCCTTCAGGCACTTCTACACTTAGATCTATTTGTTGGCTGATTGTTTTGCATTGCTAAAGGTGATATATCCTTCAGCAAAAATGGTGACTACGCCGCGTCCAAAGGCTGTAGAAATAGAAAATCGATGTTTAACATAAAAAACCACATAAATAAATAGGTTATTCCGTACGGACTTTTTACATTTGAGCAATCGTCAAGTATTTAGTTTTCCAAAATTGTCCGTTCGAAGTCCCTTTTCAAACATAATAAATTACAAGTCATGCTCCATTCATCATTTAGATAATTCAAAAATAACAATTTATATGTTTTTCAAAATCAATTTATTTAATTTTTATTTATTTTAAAAATTATTTCTTTCCAATGAAATTGTGTTGACTATAACCAAGAAGTAACAATAAGAAAAGACAAAATGATAAAATTTAAAAGGGTCCGAGACAGGCCAAAATCGACTACTTTAACTCTAAATACATTAAAATCAGTTTAAAATAATTTAATTTTAATTGTACATTATTTTTAAGTAATTTTGTTAAATTACAACCACTTCAATAATAGTTTCAGTTTTCATTGGTGTGATCTTTCCCAAGCGACGCTTGCATCATCCAACCAAACCATAAACTTTTTTTTCTAAATAAGTCGAATTTATTTTTGAGTGAAATTGGCATTATGTTGATATTTTGAAGTACTGTATTTGGAACATATTTTGGTTATATATAAACAATAACTTTCAGTGTTTTCTTGAACTAAATAGTTTTGAACAAAAGTTAACGTATGATCAAAGTTTAAAAATAGAAATACCTATACCTTAGATTTGATCTTTGTTTCAATCTGCTCTTTAAAACTATCTTGTAGCAATCGGTGCACAAATATTAACAAGCCTCACAGAAATTCTAATAAATCCCTTCAAAAGTCCGTAGTGTCAAAAACACAATGTGTTTCTTATCGTAGTGTTTCCTCATGAATAAGTTGTGTCTATTTATCAAT
This sequence comes from Matsumurasca onukii, assembly GCA_018831715.1. Lineage (NCBI taxonomy): Eukaryota > Metazoa > Arthropoda > Insecta > Hemiptera > Cicadellidae > Matsumurasca > Matsumurasca onukii. Next base: position 64,837,734 of record CM032062.1, read on the forward strand.
CCCAACATTTCCTTTAGTTGTATACTAAAAGTATGATTTGTTAGACGTAAAAAAGCGTAACGCAAAACTTTAGGTTAGTAGTTGGCTGTAATGATAATGTAAATGTATGTATCTTATATGTAAAGTGTTTCCCTCACCCTATTAAACACTAGCTGCAACCTAAAAAAATATATGATGTAATGTGTTGTTTTTATGAGTTTTATTTTCCCTATGCCGAAGAGCGAGTTTGGTGCTAAATATGTGAACACTACAAAAAGCTCTTTATTGTACTGCGAAAAAGCACAACATGGTTTTGCTTTTATGGAAAAAACACAACTGATAAAATTTACTTTCTCACAACACACCCAAAAGAGTACACAGAAAGTTACGTATTCGTATAAAAAACATTAAACTTAAATTATTGATAACGGTGTATTTACATTTGGTTTTAAAAGTCTAATCTCAAATAGCCTAGACTTTTAATTGTAGTACAACAGAATCACTCCTTAATTGCAGAGCAATTTCTAAAAATTAACTTAATTAGCTAGAAAATAAATACTGTTTTAAAAATATTATTTTGTTTTGGTTTTGTATTGAAATTCCAGACTCCAGTCAAGCTCATGGGGCATCCCACATGGTAATACCTGGTAATCGTCGTAGCCCCCCCCCCCGCGCATCACCAGCTCGAAAATACTATTTTTAATAAGGAACGTTCACAATTTTAAATGAAATAGTGATATTTTATGCTAATAATGTTAAAGGTCCCATGAGTTAGTTAATTCTGGGTAGGAAATTGGGTCTAATGGACTTTTGACAGTTTTCTAGTTATCCATGAGTAAAAAATTATTGGTTTGATGTTGTTCAAATACATGGGACATCATAAAATATCACTACAGTAGGCTATATCATTTAAACTGTGAACATTCCTTATTATTAAAAACCAAAAGTCAGTAAGACCCAATTTCCTACCCAGAATCACACTGATACATGGGACTTTTAACATTTAGCATTTTAAATATTTTAACACTAGCATGAATTATTACTATATTTGTAGATATGTATGTCAGGTAATAAAATGTATAAATTTAAAATTCAATATATTTCGATACCGAAATTTTCTGGTGTCTTCATATTGAATTTTAAATGTATACATTTTTATTACCACAGACGTAGCCTAAAAAATGTCTACAAATGATCATCATCCGTCTGCAAACACTCAGTTATATCTGGCAGTGAAACAAAGTTTAGTAGTTAAATTCTTTTTGTCAGATCCTAGTAAATAATATTTTACTACGTAACTATGAATCTGAATTAGGAAACTTATACCTGTAACTTAATTAAACTTTGGCAAACTAAAAATTCTGTAGTCGTCAGGCCCTTCATCTTATGGACCAGAAAACTCTTTTAGGATGAATTACAGGAAACAAAACAGCAGCGGTTCATCTCGCCGTCATCCAATAAGTGTGAAACTATGTGATATATCGTTAATTACGAAAGAAAAGCGTGTGAAGAACCCAATAGAAAACTAGCCGGAGGCTGATAGTCTTTAGAAGACTGATAGATGATACAGGTATTGCTGTGGACACTGTCAACAAGTACTTCATCCTCCACAGCTGAAGGTACTCCAAAAGCCACACCGCAAAAAACCATTAGAAATCACATACATCTTCAGAAGCATCTTCATTTAAGCAACATCCTACCCAATGGTCACCATTAAGGCAAACATAGATACATTGGAGTGTGTCATAGACAGTCTAGAGACGAAAAGTGTAGTTAGCGCAGCCCTTTTGGACCCCTTTGAGTCATTCGACTACTTTGATCACCAGCTTACTATGGACAAACTTAAAACGTTCAGCATCAAGATATTCCCTCTAGCCTGGCTTATATCCTATCCCACTGAAATATGACAGGTCGTTGAAGTTAAGCACGCAATCAGCCTTTAGGGGGAATTCAATAAAGTTAAATCAGGGCTCTCAGATATTTCTAAAAGAGTGTCTAGGGGTCTGTACTGGGACCTGTTCTTTTTTAGATTGTATTTTTTTAGAACTCTAGAGTGTGTTTGATTTTCCTTCCATACCCAAGGATGGGCCTTATAATCTGGGGCTAAGACTCTCCATTCTAACCTTGAACTAAGGCATTTACTTTAAATATACATTAAAATCAATTACTAGGGTACTCTAGGTAGGATAAGATTTCAAAATACTGGTATATCAGTGTCTGCGCTCATCTTTTATTACAATGAGATTTATGTACTGTATGTAAATATTTCAACGCAAGGAATGCCACCTACTGTCCTACTCGCGCTTCATATCCACCTATTGAGACCCACGCTTAAACCACCCCTTACTTAAATTCAATTGTTTCATAAATAAAAGGCTTACATTTTTTGGACTTGAAAGAAAAGTTACAGTTGATACGCTTTATGAACGCAATTTTTGAAATGATAGTCAAAACACTAATATAAAAAAATGGTTACCAAGAAATCAAGTTTATCCAGCCATTCAACAAAACGATAATGGGCTAGTCATATGTATATTTATACAAAAGTATATACATATTCTTCTTATCTTGCAATCAAAATGTTGCAATTCAATGTTTGTTTGAAAATTATAGTATATTCACTTTTTTATTACTTATAGTATGACATTGTTTAAACCGTACATCTAACACACCTTTTATCGATATTAGTAGTCTGTGTAGTACTTTATTAAGCAGATTAGTGTTATTTCTGTCGTCTGCAGCTTTGTTTTGATGTAGATGGGAAGTACATTATTCCACTTTAATTGATTGATACCATTTGTAATACTTTTTATTTCACACCACTCATCCGTAAACGAGAATCTTAATAGTTTGATTTTTTAATTTTCTATGGAACACGAGGTACAGTCAAATCTCTAAGGTAATGTAAATTACAGTTGAAATTTGGAGTTTCACTAACTTAATGTCCAACCTTTCCTCGGGGTAGGCCTAGGCTTAAATCGAAACTAACTCAAGTTGTCAATTGGGCTATCATGTTTAAAGAATGACACACTTATGAAATACACTTGGTAAACTAGTAAAATTGAAATTTATTTGTAATAAGTTTACTAAGGACGTCTCATGATTTGTTTGACAATCTTTCTATTCTAGGTTATAGTAAGTATATTTTGCAAACTGAAATAACTAAAAATCCTTTTAATGAAGTTGTTTTTGGACTAGTCAGTAAAGGCCAGAAAAACTATAGCTAAACCGCACCCTCAGGATTGCGCAGTAAATGAGTGCATGTGGCCTTCTTGAGCCCAAGTAGGTCTACAAATCTACACTCGAACCCATAGGCTGTGGGTGTGTAATGCCTAAGCCAAGCCACATGCTTATCAGTCGGGATCAAATGAAGGGCATGGCTTTCTGTAGTGGATATGAGTTCACTGGCAACCTGAGGCAAAACCCCCTCAGCTGTGAGACGACCGAAGAAAAGAAGTTAAAGAGCTAAGAGAGTTAAGTTATAGAGCTGGGACCATTAAAAAATCTTTGCAACTAATTTGAGTTTTATCGTGAGCATCCACTGAATGAATTAACTGATTTACGCCCCATTTTGATGCTGACCGTGCAAAATATATTTTTGTCACAAATCAATGAAACATTCCAAATGGCATAGTAGACATGTTACGTTAGATATAAATGTAATGGCCAAAGCTGAGGACACGGCCAATTAACAGTTAGGTTAGATAAACTATTGAGATCTTCAACTCCACAGGTACTACACCAGTAATCACATAGGTTATACACTATAACTTTTTCAATTTCTCAGAGTATCTAAAAACTGTTCACAAAATTATCAACTGGAGTCTATGAGAGGCTTTTGGAGGTTGGGTCTACAAAGTCCAGGACTATCTTAAGATCTTGTCTAAGACTATGTCTAGGAATTGGCTTTCTCAGTTTGGGACAGAGAAGCGTGAAGTTATATTTACTTGATTCTTGGTGAATGTACATGTTTAAATGTCACAATGTTTTAAGTTCTGTAACTGACCCCTGGCCTCTTTAAAAAGCCCTTGTTCTTATGCCGTGTGCAAAGTTTATCATACATTTTTTACTCGTTGAACATGTGAAACGTTAAGGTGGAAGCATTCAACACCAAACCTGAAGTGGGGAAGAAAAGTCAACATTTAGCGGAATTATGAGTTTCCACTTACAAATTATTTCTGGAAACAATTCTGAACCTTACTTAACATAGTTTGAGAAGTTCCACTTTAAATGTTTTGATAAAATAATCTATTTGTAAATGTGTCTAATTTTTATTTTGCAGATAGTTCCTTTGAAGAATAAAAGTTTTAGTATTTGACTTCAATATGAAAACATTAAAATTAGCTGCTGTCTTTGGAATAAGTTTAGCTCTTCTATTTTGTGGCTGTGATGGAGAAGAAATTCACACAACCAAAGTGTTCATAATGACTGTGGGGCCGTGGTTTTTCAACTGGACCAATCTAAAGGTATTGTAACCAACTCTGATTAAACCTTCAAAAGTGTATACATTACCCTCAATGCAGGCCTTGATTTGAGTTAGTGATGAATATTTTGCAGGATTCTACTCTTCCTGACTAATTTCCTTGTCTCTTGTTTGTTTTCTAATTTCAAAAAGGAGCTTGCTAAAACTTTTCTTCAAAGTTAGCTTGATAAACCAAAACTGATTTTGCTAAAGCGGACCCTGCTCGTATTTATTTGTTTACACTTAGAATGTACGAAATGACTTATGACTTGTAAGCGGCAGACTCCAGGTGAGTCTCCAGCCAGTTCTCAGACGCCGTCAGCTTCCTGAACGACCACAGATCTGCCATCCTGGATGTTCTACACATACAGTGACAGACAGAGCAGAGGCTTTGTCTACGGAGCACCCCCTCCCAACCAGAAGGATTTGCAAGTTAGTTTAGTCCTTAACCATGCTACGTTGATTTTAAGATGGGTCATTTCTTTTCTTCTTAGAAGTTCACGTTGATATTTCCTAGGTGTTAAAGACCAATGATTCTGGATTAGTGTCAAAAGATAATGTAGGTCCAATGTACAAAATAGTTTCTGTATCCTGACTCCTGTGAATCTATAATCCTCTCTCACAGGAACATCGGGTGAGAGAATAATCCTCGTGACAACGGGTGGAATTTCCAAACTGCCCAAAACGTAAGGAGTAGTTTTTCCTCTGAAGTGACTGGAAAGGTCTGAGATAAACAGTTTTATAAATAATGTACTGATGCTGAAAAGTAATAAAGTGTAAGAAATACTGTTACTTCTTAAAAGTTTATCTTATACATAAGTAACACAAAGTTTATATTACACTACTACCCAATGCTGATCATGATCTTATCAATCCATCATATAACTTGTGTTATAATTTTACAGATCGAAGTGGTTGGGCTTAACAGGAAAAACTACGAAGCTCAAGAAGAGTTATAAAAATGAACGTCATTGAAAAGTCTGGTAAGTGTTTTAAACTGGCTCTTAACTTTAGGACAACTTAGTTCTAAAGTTCTTTGAAGTTGAAAATTAAAATGTGTTACCAATGTTGTAAGAATGAAAGTCTTCCTTAGTGAGGTTTGTGACTGTGTGCAGAGCCGGCCTTGTACGAGATCCAGATGAAGGTGGACCGACTGAACGTGGAAGACATGTTGGACTCGGACCGCTACAATCAGCTGTTGGATGTGTTCCGCAAGAGTCTGTGGCCGGACAGTCAAGACGATCTGTACATCACGTTCCTGGCCTCGCCACACAACTGGGAGCCCGGCTGCCACTCAACCCGTACCACGGAGAAGGGTAGGTGTAGTTGACTTGGACACAACTCAAAAATAAAATATTTTTAAACAAAAAATCACCAAAATTATTTAAAGTTCTAGACAAATCAATTTAGTTTGTTCATGGTTCAAATTTAGAGGCTAAGCACAAAATTTAACTCACAGAAATTTTCAGGATGAAGATAAACAAGTTGCTGTACTACAAAATAAATACTCAAAAATGTGTGTTTTTTTAATCTTGTTGTAGACCCAGCACGAGACTAAGGACATAATTTAGGAAGTAATTTAGAAAATCATGAGCTCAAACTGGTTTGAGATAGTGCTAGTGTTAGGAATACAATATTGAGGTTTTTGATCTAGAGTGAGGAGGTAACTATCAACTAACAGTGTTTTACCAACAATTGTGCTAGACTACGCCGGTGTCACACTCATCGGCACATAACGCAACGTTTGATTTATGAATTACTACCTACTTTTATTGCGCTACTACCAAAGACTAATTAGGCCAGTCGATAACGAGAGGAGTCTTCGTACCTATAGAATAATAGCCAGTGGAAATGTCCATCATAATGTATTCACTTGTTGGTTTTGTCTGCAGGATCGTGATGCACATCGGCAGCCGGGCCAGCTTCTCCCAGAGGCTCCTGGATCTGCAGAAGGAGGTGGCTCCCTTGAGGAGCAAAGGGCAGACCAACTGTCCTGACTTCAAGCACACCTCCGCCGAGCGTTTCTTCAAGCAGTATAACTTCTCTCTAGACTGGTGTGCTTTCCAGCTGGTGAGTTCGGTTTTGTTGTGTTCATTTTTTTCCATACCAATCTTTGGTCTATCCATAATAGAAAATGTTGTATTATTGCTGTGTTTTTGCAGTACATTTTTCTAATATAATATGGACATACAAGTATTATTTTTTTCTGGATTTAAAATTGTTTTATTATTTTTCAAGTAAATTGATAACAAGTATGTTCTGCCAACTTACCTTCTTTGCTTCTAAAAAGGCATTCAAAAACAAAACTTTTCCCATTTTAACAGGATTTGTTTTAAAGGGTTATTTGCACAAATGCACATTTTCAAGAGCATGTCAACACCTCCACTCTCCAGGTCTGACTTAAGGCCTTCTGCTCTTCTCAGTGGGTATTACAAATATATGTTTTGCCAGAAATCTCCACTCATATTTAAATCTTGTAATGCCAATCTTATAATTTCTGCCATTTGAAATATACAAACATACAAGTTGTATTTCTCATGAAACATCATCAGATAAAGTTCACATGTTCTAAGTTACAATGGAAAACGGTTCCCGAACAAACTCTCACATTTATTGCCTCACAGACTGAGAAGAAGCTAGACGAGAACGCAGCTGACGACAGCTCCGACGTTGCTCCGGAGTCCACCTTGACTCAACCGGGCTGGCACGCAGTGAGCAAGCACATGCTGCCAACACGACATTACCTTGGGGAACTGGCTCTCACCATGTTGGTGCCTCTGCTGAGTCTCCTCGCGTAGGCAGTCCTGCTCACCTTCCTCCTCTGTATCCACCAGGACAACATGTGAGTAGTTTAATTTTGATTAATTTAAGGAATAATGTTTTGCTTCAATGTGAGGTTGAAGGGTAACTTATTTTAAGTTTAGGTTGGATCAAATCAGGGTTTTATAGGTATAATCTGGACAACCCCCTGACGCTTCGATATGTTTTAAATCAGTCAATGTGTTATCTATTCTTCTCCTCGTCACAAAAAATCCTTGATAAGTAAAATTCAATCCAGATTACTGTGTCACTTTAAATTAATAATGACTGGAAAGTATGTTGTCCAAGTAACCTAGAAATTTTAATTCTTAAGCTTTCGCGGCTGGTGTCATCATCAACATCTAAGGTCCGGTTTACACCGCGTCACAGTTGAAATACAAATACTGCTAAACGCTTTAACCTTGCTGTGGAGAGTCATCCTCAGTAGCTGATTGACCTGAGACTGGATTGGCCGGCCGTTATTCCTTCTTATACACCCAAGCGGTGGGAGGGGGCCTGCCACCTGATTGGCGAGGTGGGCGGAGCTTGTTGCTCGTTGTCGAACTGGATTGGCTGGTTTCAATAGGACTTCTGAAGATCTGGCTGCCAACTTTTTGATAATTTGTTTTACTTTGTGTGGTACCGCTTGGGTATAAAAGAAGACGACACGGCCGAACAATCCATTCTCAGCCAGTCAACCAGCTACTGAGGATGACTCTCCACAGCAAGGTCGAAACTTTTAGCAGTATTTGTATTTCAACTGTAACGCGGTGTAAACCAGAACCCTTAGATCTTAAACCTAGAAATGTCAGGAGATTTTGTCTTGAAAAAGCTATGACAACCATGGGTCATAAACAGTTGGTGAAAACCTGATAACAGGTTTTCAATTCACCCAACTCGACTATAATGTAAACTTTTGTGGGTCTTATTTCCCATTAACTTAAATGTTAAATGTAGTTTAAACTACTTTTCAGTTAAATCACAGGAAGAAAAATTAGAGCAACGTATTTATCCTTTCAAGTTATAGTTTGCCTAAAAACCCTGCAGCTTGGATCTGAACAAATAATTTATTTCAGGGAGGAAATTCGACCAAGTGTTGTTCTAGGCTCTATCTTGGTTGCTTTTGAAGGTGTTTTGAGGTATGTTTGGAATGGATTGGACCGGAGTGATGCTTTTTTTACACTAACATGACTTTTACGTAGTTCAACTTTTGAGTTTTGTTTAGAGGTACTAAGAATAATGTTTTATCAAAAACTCTTGGAAAGAGAAATCCTTTGCAAGATTAAGCAGCAAGCTTTCTAAAAGTAAATTCTTTTCAGATCCCAAACTGTACCGAAGTTTTGTGAGTGTGAATTCTTTGAAGAGGTATTCAAAAAGTTGGTTTGAACAAACATGCTTCAAAAATTGTTTCTTGAATACTGGCTGTTTTTAATTTTCTTGTAGACTTTGTAGACTTTTAAATGTTCATATTTTATTCATAAATAAATTTTGTATATGTTAACAAATTATTTATTAAACTTTAAAAACTAATAAAAATAATTTTATTTTATTTATAGTAAGTAGTATTGTATTTATACTCAGATGCTGTGTAACAACATTGTATTTGTAACAAACTTTTAGCTGAATATTTAAACAGTGAGTTTAACACGACAAGCATTGTTGAAACGCTTACGTCTGAATCTTGCCGCAGACATGATTGTGACTCTGTGTGTGCAGGAAGAGACCAGATGACATGCCACACTCTCAGCTGGTTCAGTACGAAGCTGTTCAGAGAGCAAGCAACACTCTGCGCTTTCTGTCCACCCAGCGTGATGCTGAGGAGACCAGCCCCAGGTATGAATATTAGAGCTTCTCTTGATGGTATAAAGTCTCGTCATACTATGACCAAGACAAGATTTTTTTATCACTTAAAATTGTAACTCTCAAAAAAAGTGACAAAAAATTGTTGCCACGAGGGAGTTATAGTCACTTCTGCCAGAGATATTTGGGTGTGTGCAATTTTTATTTAAAATTTGCATTAATTGACATACCACAGATAGGTATTTCAGGTCAGGTAACCAACGCTGTCGAGCGTTATATTGTTAGCATTAGTTTCCTACATTTATATTATAATGCAAAATTTGATGATCTGTCTGTTATGTTTTTAAGTCTCACACAGTTAAGTTATAAACATATACATTATTTTACTATAGTATTTATTTATTTTATTGGCTGTTAATATTATGTTGAACTGTGTTTTACTGTCTCTAGTGATCATTCAAGATTACACCCTAAATTATTATATTGTGCTATCTTTTAATGCTACATTGTAATTACATTGCCTGTAATGTAAAAGCATTGATGAATAAACTAATTGAATTGAATTGATACAAAGTCGTAATATATCAGTGTAATACACATATCAATATATATTTCATCTTTTACTGATGAAAGGAATAATATTTTGACTATAAAAGATAAGAATAACAATTCATTGTACTCCTAGCAAGGTTTGACGTGTCAATCTGTTAAAATTAAGCAGAGTTTGAAGTCAATCTGTTGTATTTCAAGGTAGCTTTTGACATCAATCTGTTGGACCCTAAGCAGAGTTTGATCGCCAATCTAGGTTACCTTTGTCACAGTTACCTTGATAGTGTAATCAGGGTTTAAAAGCTGATAGATACAGTAGTTCTTGAACTGTAATTGGAATTTTATTGATCTACAAGTTAACTGTTTTATAATATAAGTGGTTATCTCTAGATTATTCTCATCAGCCTAATGGTTTGTCTGTTCCAGAGTATCCATGGAGAGAACAGGGCTTCGCCCGAACCCTCCTCCTTACTCAGGCGTCCACCATTTGTGAGTATTTGCAGTACAATTTTTTTTTTGGTTAATATAAACAGCAAAACTAGATTTAAGTTTGATCTAAGAAAATATGAAAATATGGCTTACGTGTTTTAACAGGAGTTTGCAGGCCCATTACATGTTCAGTAAAGATGCAAGCTCCAGATTATAATACTTTCTTACTGAGTAATTTCAATAACATGCAGTGTAATGTGAATGCCTTCAACTTCTTAGTCACAATAGCCCATACTATTTCAATTTGGTTACCAAACTCTTTAGAAGCGTTGTCGGGGTTTTTACCAGTCCATAATAAAAGTTTACTTCTCACATAGCTCCCAATCAAACTATTAGCTCTCTGTAAAAATCTACATTTCTACTAGTTTTAGCAAAGGAAATAGAAACTCTGTACAGAAGCCCATTTCTTTGTTGTTAAAAAGGCTACTTCAATCGCCAAACCCATCAACTTGTAGTTCCCAACTTTAGTTCACACTTTACTTTGGAGAAAACACTCTATTTTTTGTGGTTGTGGTAAACCCCCCTAGCCTTTTGAAACTTCATGTTACTTTTTTGCTTCCAATAGTCCCTAACCAGCTTTTGATCAATTTATTACAATTTAAATATTGATTTTTTGAAATTGAAGCGGTTACTTATGTTATGTTTTAATCCCTTCAGTGGCTTTTTTAGAGTTTTAGAAATGTAATCTCACTTTTATTCCAAATGCTTTGTGAAAGTATCTGCCCGTAACTTCTTATCTGCCAGCAAGAAATTCTTCAACCTGTCAAAATGTTTTAACACCATACTTAGCTTTAAGAGCTGCAAGGCCTGGGTTTACACCTGGATAAATAGGCCTTAACATAACAAGTTGTCCAGGTCATCTGTTTTGACCAGGAGAAACGGGGAAGATTTTTGGTTTCCTTGAGAGTTCGCCCTCCATACCACTTATTATCGTTGATCTCTATATTTCAGAACCCGGGACGAGTTTATGGATGACGATGAGGAAGCTAAAACCTGGTACTGTTAGAAACCGTACTTCGGATAGTTATCACTGACCATATCAACCTCAGCCTCTCTCTGCATTTAACCCTGACAGCTAAAACTTCAATAGAAAGCTTAAAAATACTTTACTATGCTGTGCATTTCAAAGCTAACTCATAAACGCAAGATACTCTTACTATGATATTGCTGGATAAAAATTCAATTAATTTAACATAGAATGTTGGGAAACGATTATTGTTTCATAATAATGAAACATATTATAAAGTTCTCAGGTACTGGTTTAGATATATTGTTTGCCAATTGTAAGTCAGTTAGTATTTTTACATAGATAAGCTACATTTGAATGTTAATTTTAACGTTTAATAGTAGACGAACGGCTTCGTACTTTACTAATATTATTATAGATTGAAAGGTTGTGAGTTACCATAGAGCCTATCCCCTTTAGTGTACATATGTGTGTGATGTCTTAGACTATTGTGTAGTGAAACTCTACGTCAATTTGTGGTTTTAACTTTAAATAACCACAAATACTTAATGTTATCGGAATCAGTTTATTAATCATATTGTGCTAAATATTATCAATTTTATACTGTCTATGGTATTTGTTTAGATTCTTGACTAAATTATTTTTATTTATTTTTTAATAGCACTGAGATTTGAAAAAAATATTTAAAACCTGATATTTTAGAGGTTTTTGTTTTCTAAGTATCATGTATTTATTGTTTTGTTCAACCAAAATCTACCATCTAACTATTGCCCTATGATTAATATTTGTCTTAAAAGGCTTCTTACTTTTTTATGTTCCTCACTTCAATCTTTCTTTTGAAAGTATTGTCCTAAAGTTGTTCAATTCTAGTCTTCTTGATTCTAGTCATAGTTACAAATTGTTCTAGATTTCTAGTCGGTTTTATGTTGTAGATTGCAAATCTTTATTGTCAACACCACTAGTGTTTTTGTTATATTTTATAAGTTGTACAAATGTTGTACTGTGTTGTTATGTTTGTAATTTATTAAATCAACCTATTTGAACTGTGGGTCTATTGTTTTTTAATAACCCATACAATACTGAACAATGCTACTCTTAGTTAAAGACAAGCAAAGGTTGTATAATAATAGTGAAACAAAAATTTCATGAACATAATTTATTTATGAAATGAAATTGACTAAAACTATTTTGCCATGCAAGCATCTTCCATTGTTGCCATTTCACAGGACAGGTCTACACTGCAGGAATCTGCAATAGAGAAACAATCTTCAAAGAACAGAGTTAAAACAAAAAACTTTCTAATCAGTTGTTAAAGTTATTATCGCTCTTATTTGTTGTTGTTCATCCCATTAATTTTGTGTATTGTTTTCTTATTCATTAACATTATTCTTGATTTGTTCTCCATTAACTTTGTGGTATTCATTACTATAGAATGAAAGCATTTTGTACTTTATACCCCATATTAACATTAGTCAACGCAATATGTTTTGTGTGTGGATAATTTGAAATTAACTATGCGCTACCCATAATCTACGGTTGGAAAAGAAACAAAGAAACTATTTTAACATTTCCAATATCTTTTCAATGGTTATCAGCCAATTTATCAAAAGACAAAGCATAAATTTAAGAGGGATAAAAATTAATAACTAATCAAAAATCTTTAAATGTTTTTCATTTAATTTAACCATTTGCGGTCGCATGTCGACCAGAGTTGACAAATGTATTACCAAAATTAAAGTGATATTAATTGTTAGGTAATAGTTGCACTGCCAGTAATCAGTCCTTGCAGACAAGCAAAAGATGCACTTACACTAGCGCCCCTAGCAGAGAACGCAGATACTCTCACCCCCTTCCCCCACGCCAACTCTTCTGAGTGTTTGACGGCCTGGGGCAATCAGCCTGGTTTAGTCTAGTGGTTAAAGTGACAGTCAGTTGGCCCCTGACGATCCCCACTTGGGCGCTCTCTGGTGCGGTGCAATGCTAGTCATTGAATCACTCCAGGCGCAGGATCCACAGAGACCCGCTGAGGATCACTGTCTTGTAAATGACTCATCAAATCCAGTGACGTAGCGAGTGGCATTTTTGAGCTTTGGGAGGTGCTACATCCCCGCGCTTAGAGGAGTGGTTCTATGACTAGTACCAGAGAGGAGTTTTGCTTATAGGGACAGGGGCAAAACATATGGGAGGCTTTTATTGGAAATAAATAAGACCGCAAAGGATTAAGGAAATGGATTAATTTGTATTTATATGACACATTATAGAGTTGTTATTGGAGTTGACTAACCTGAATTACAACAAATGCCGTCTGAGGCACACTCTCCAGGCCGGAAGGTAGAAGACAAGGCTGGCCCCTCGGGCCCCCCAACATAGCCTCCACCCGGCCACACTGAGCCAGGAGTCCAGGGGCCCCCACCAGGCACCCCACCCGAGGCCCACAACACACCGAGCTGGGCCTAGACATCTTCCTTGCAGTCCTGGGCCACACCTGACACAGGGCTCTTCCACCTTAGAATTACATTTAAAGGTTACCAAGATGGAAAACACAAGTTTTTAGAGAAGTGTAATCGGAGGACACTTTCTACACAGTCCCTAGGAATCAAGGTTTGACAAGGAAACCGTGAAATAGTCAAAGAATTTAGTAGTTGTATTTTAACCGTAAGCTTTTGTTCTGATTTGGAAATAATTATAAAATATTAAAGTTTGCTCCAATGAAAACTGTTGATAGCCTTCACAATTGGCTGGGCACTAGCATTGATTTTTCATAGTTCATGCACCTCTTAGTTGCAGCTTTCTATGGGGAGAATGGCTGCTTTTCTTTAGTGTATAACCAACCATACATCCCAACCATTGCATTAACCAATTATCAACCATTGTTATCAAACCATTGCATCCCACTACATCATTCCTGTAGGTTTAGCCTTTAGCTTTCTATTGTATGGAGTCTAGTTAACCATCAGAACTGTACCTGATTGAGTAAAGTGATATCTTGTAAATTGCTCACAGGTTTGCTTCGCTTTCCTCCCTTCGGACAGTTGGTGATTAGACAAGCGCAAGTTGAACCGTCAGTTATCATCAACCTTTTAGCGACAACATATTTGCAACCACCCTGAAAAAATAACAAAAATGTTTCAAAACATTGTATAGAATGATGTTTGGTGAAGCTCAGATTCATTGCATAAACTGTTAAGAATTTCACCTACACATAATAATTTTTCGATTGGGAAATAGCTTACGGTTGTTGGCTGTAATCAGTGTTGGGTAGTAGCGCAATAAAAGGAGCTAGTTACTCTTTTCGTAGTTTAGAAAGTAAGAGCACTATTTCTTAAAATTAATTGTTTTAGTGTGAAACTTAATTATCTTTTGCGACTATCAGACGTGTTAAAACAATCTTTAATCATATATAAACATCGATGTATGTAAAACCAAAGATAATGTTATAGAAAGACATAGAAGCCACATGGCTGAGGCATGAAAATCAACAGTTGTAGCAGCCCAAGCACAGAGAACGTTTTTCGCTGTCTTTCCTCCCTTTCGATTCCACATGCTCAAGTTTGTCCGATGTTGATGACTTAAATGTGACCAACCGTAAGAGGATTTTTTTACGGCTAGGGCATGGCTCAGCCGTTTGGAGTGTAGATGCTTTCATACCACTCCAACACTAAAAGCTATTTCACAATTACCCATGTCAAAAAAAAACTTGAAAGCGCTGGCTACTAATTTCTAATAGTTTTAAATCTCTTTTATCCTAAAGCATTTTTTTGTTTTAGTAAATAAGCTATCTTTTTAGAAAAGTAGTTTTAGCGATTTTAGAAGTTAGTCGCCAACAGTGGCTGTAATACTTCAAGAAAATATTGATAGGCTCAATTCTTTTTGGTTTTAGCTAATTCGACAGCTCAGGTTACATTTCAATTCACATCAACACCATTTCCTTCTATATTTTTAAATACAGATAGACACCTACTTGAAAGTTAGAGTGTCATTATTAATCCAGTAATTAAAACTGTATACACACTAACCCATTTAGACTTCATTTACTATTTATGTTTAGTACATAATTTTTAACATTAAGCATACCAAATTATGTATGTAGAAAATACTTACCAGGACAATAAGAGATGATTCCAGAAAGCCTGATGGAAAACTGAGCATCTGAGAGGGGATGTTAGACTTTAAGTACCTCAGCTCATACAAAGGGAATCTTCACATCAGAATGACAATTGGTAAGCATTTCTTCAGAGAAGTGGAAACTCATGTCTAGATTACGTTTCCTATTTCTCTGTATCTACAGGCCAGCTTATGCTGATTTATAGCTGCTTGAACTTATTTTCATGTGTTGTTATGTTGACTGTTCTTTTTCAAGTGGTATTCTCATTTAAAAGTCTTAATATGAACGTTAATGACTCAAAATAATATATACAGAGTCACCAGAGTGTCACAAAAATGTGTAGCACGTTATGCAGAACCGGATTCAACATACAAAAGTAAGTCGAAAATGTTGAGTAACATATTTTTTATTTCGGCTTAATTTAACCGTAATCCGCCATTTTGGAAATTTTTGAAAATAATAAATGATGCAAAACTCTTTGAGATATTTTTGTGAAATTTAATATAAACCTTAATTGTTTTCCTAATAACATTTTCCAAAAATATCTTTTATCTAACTTGTCAAATTTCAAAATGGCGGCCATTTAAGAACTTCAAAGTCAAATGGAATAAAATAGGAATTTAACTTTTTACATGGTTGCCATTTTGAAATTTGATAAATTAGATAACAAATATTTTTGAAATGTTATTAGGAAAACAATTAGGGTTTATATCAAGTTTCCCAAAAACATCTCAAAAGGTTTTTGAATTATTAATTATTTACAAAAAATATACAAAATGGCGGATAATGGCTAACCAAGCCGAAAAAAATGCTCCTCGTTTTTTTTACTTCCTTTTGTACGTAGAATTCGGTTCTGCATCTTTACCCAGACACTCTCTCGGCCCTAATAACTTTTTTTATAAAATCATACAATGTATAACGATGTATAGCCTGGGGTCCAGCCCAGAGGGGTCAGGCAGGGTCAGCCTCAGGGCCGAGGCCTGGGTCCAGCCCAGGGGTCGAGGCCTGGGGTCCAGCCTCAGGGTCCAGCCTGGGTCGAGGCCTGGGGTCCAGCCTCAGGGGTCCAGCCCCTGGTCGAGCCTGGGGTCCAGCCCAGGGTCAGGGGCTGGGGTCCAGCCTCAGGGTTCAGCCCGGGTCGAGGCCTGGGGTCCAGCCCAGGGTCGAGGCCTGGGGGTCCAGCCCAGGGTCGAGGGGCTGGGTCCAGCCTCAGGGTCCAGCCTGGTGGGGGGCTGGGCCAGCCTGGGGTGTGCAGCCCCTGGGGTCAGGCCTGGGGTCCAGTCCAGGTCCAGCCCCTCGGCCGAGGCCTGGGGTCCAGCCTCAGGGTAGCCCCTGGGTCGAGGCCTGGGGTCCAGCCTCAGGACGAGGCCTGAGGTCCAGCCCCAGGGTCGAGGCCTGGGGTCCAGTCCAGGGTCCAGCCCCTCGGCCGAGGCCTGGGGTCCAGCCTCAGGGTCCAGCCCCTGGGTCGAGGCCTGGGGTCCAGTCCAGGGTCCAGCCCCACTGGGCCGGGCCTGAGGTCCAGCCCCGGGTCGGGCCTGGGGTCCAGCCCCTCAGGGTCCAGCCCCAGGTCGAGGCCTGGGGTCCAGCCTCAGGGTCAGGCCTCAGGGGTCCACCCCAGGGTCAGAGACCTGGGGTCCAGCCCTAGGGAAGAGGGCTGGGGTCCAGCCTCAGGGTCCAGCCCTGGGTCGAGGCCTGGGGTCCAGCCCCAGGGTCGAGCCTGGGGTCCAGCCCCAGGGTCGAGGCCGGGGTCCAGCCTCAGGGTCCAGCCCTGGGTCGAGCCTGGGGTCCAGCCCCAGGGTCGAGGAGCTGGGAAGCCCGGGTCGAGGCCTGGGTCCAGCCCTAGGGTCGAGCTGGGGTCCAGCCTCAGGGTCCAGCCCCTGGGTCGAGGCCTGGGTCCAGCCCAGGGTCGAGGCCTGGGGTCCAGCCCCAGGGTCGAAAGCTGGGGTCTAGCCTCAGGGTCCAGCCCTGGGTCGAGCCTGGGGTCCAGCCCCAGGGGTCAGCCAGGGTCCAGCCCACGGCGAGGCCTGGGGTCCAGCCCCAGGGTCGAGCCTGGGGTCCAGCCTCAGGGTCCAGCCCTGGGTCGAGGCCTGGGGTCCAGTCTCAGGGTCGAGGCCTGGGGTCCAGCCCCAGGGTCGAGGGCTGGGGTCCAGCCTCAGGGTCCAGCCCCTGGGTCGAGGCCTGGGGTCCAGCCAGGGTCGAGGGCTGGGGTCCAGCCTCAGGGTCCAGCCCCGGGTCGAGACCTGGGGTCCAGCCCTAGGGTCGAGGCCTGGGGTCCAGCCTCAGGGTCCAGCCCTGGGTCGAGGCCTGGGCCAGCCCCAGGGTCGAGGCCTGGGGTCCAGCCCAGGGTCGAGGGCTGGGGTCCAGCCTCAGGGTCCAGCCCTGGGTCGAGGCCTGGGGTCCAGCCCCAGGGTCGAGGCTGGGGTCCAGCCCGGCCGAGGCCTGGGGTCCAGCCAGGGTCGAGGCCTGGGGTCCAGCCTCAGGGTCCAGCCCCTGGGTCGAGGCCTGGGGTCAGCCCCAGGGTCGAGGCCAGGTCCAGCCTCAGGGTCCAGCCCTGGGTCGAGGCCTGGGGTCCAGCCCCGGGTCAGGGGCAGGGGTCCAGCCCCACAGGCCCAGGCCAGCCTGGGGTCCAGCCAGGGTCGAGCCTGGGGTCCAGCCTCAGGGTCCAGCCCTGGGTCGGGAGCCTGGGGTCCAGCCCCAGGGTCGGGAGCCTGGGTCCAGCCTCAGGGTCCAGCCCCAGGTCAGGAGCCTTGGGTGGCTGGGGGTCCAGCCTCGGGTCCAGCCAGGGTCGAGGCCTGGGTCCAGCCCCAGGGTCGAGGCCTGGGGTCCAGCCCCAGGGTCGAGGAGCCTGGGGTCCAGCTCAGGGGTCCAGCCCTCGGCCGGGGCCTGGGGTCCAGCCTCAGGGTCCACCCATGGGTCGAGGCCTGGGTCCAGCCTCAGGACGAGGCCTCAGGGGTCAGCCTGGGGTCGAGCCTGGGGTCCAGCTCAGGGTCCAGCCCTGGGCGAGCCAGGTCCAGCCTCAGGGTCCAGCCCTGGGTCGAGGCCTGGGGTCCAGTCCAGGGTCCAGCCCCACGGCCGAGCCTGGGGTCCAGCCCCAGGGTCGAGGCCTGGGGTCCAGCCAGGGTCCAGCCCGGGTCGAGGCCTCCAGGGGTCCAGCCTCAGGGTCGGGGCCGCAGGTCCAGCCCTGGCCGAGGAGCCTGGGTCCAGGGGGTCGAGGCCTGGGGTCCAGCCTCAGGGTCCAGCCTCTGGGTCCAGCCTCTGGGTCGGGAGCCTGGGTCCAGCCCCAGGGTCGAGGCCTGGGGTCCAGCCAGGGTCGAGGCCGGGGTCCAGCAGGGTCCAGCCCTGGGTCGAGGCCTGGGGTCCAGCCCAGGGTCGAGGCTGGGTCCAGCCCCTCAGGGTCCAGCCCCGGGTCGAGGCCTGGGGTCCAGCCTAGGGGAAGAGGCTGGGGTCCAGCCTCAGGGTCCAGCCCCTGGGTCGAGGCCTGGGGTCCAGCCCCAGGGTCCGGGCCTGGGGTCCAGCCTCAGGGTCCAGGCCTGGGGTCCAGCCCCAGGGTCGAGGCCTGGGGTCCAGCCCTCAGGGGTCCAGCCCTGGGTCGAGGCCTGGGGTCCAGTCCAGGGTCCAGCCTCGGGGTCCAGCCCCAGGGTCGAGGCCTGGGTCCAGCCCAGGGTCAGAGCCCAGGGTCCAGCCCCAGGGTCGAGGCCTGGGGTCCAGTCAGGGTCCAGCCCCTCGGCCGGGGAGCCTGGGGTCCAGCCTCAGGGTCCAGCCCCTGGGTCGAGGCCTGGGGTCCAGTCTCCCGGGTCGAGGCCTGGGGTCCAGCCCCAGGGTCGAGGTGGGGTCCAGCCCCAGGGTCGAGCCTGGGGTCCAGCCTCAGGGTCCAGCCCCTGGGTCGAGGCCTGGGGTCAGAGCCAGGGTCGAGGCCTGGGGTCCAGCCTCAGGGTCCAGCCCCTGGGTCGAGGCCTGGGGTCCAGCCTGGGTCCAGCCTCGGGGTCCAGCCCCAGGGTCGATGCCTGGGCTCCAGCCCCGGTCGAGGAGGCCTGAGGTCCAGCCCAGGGTCGAGCCTAGGGTCCAGTCCAGGGTCCAGCCCCTCGGCCGAGGCCTGGGGTCCAGCCTCAGGGTCCAGCCCATGGGTCGAGGCCTGGGGTCCAGTCTCCGGGACGAGGCCTGAGGTCCAGCCCAGGGTCGAGGCCTGGGGTCCAGTCCAGGGTCCAGCCCCTCGGCCGAGGCAGGGGTCCAGCCTCAGGGTCCAGCCCCTGGGTCGAGGCCTGGGGTCCAGGTCAGGGGTCCAGCCCCTGTCAGGGCCTGGGGTCCAGCCAGGGGTCGAGGCTGGGGTCCAGCCTCAGGGGTCCAGCCCCATGGTCGAGGCCTGGGGTCCAGCCTCAGGGTCTGGGGCCAGGGGTCCAGCCAGGGGTCGAGCCAGGGTCCAGCCCTAGGGTCGAGGCTGGGGTCCAGCCTCAGGGTCCAGCCCCTGGGTCGAGCCTGGGCCAGGCCCCAGTCGAGCCTGGGGTCCAGCCCAGGGTCGGGGCTGGGGTCCAGCCTCAGGGTCCAGCCCCAGGTCGAGGCCTGGGGTCCAGCCCCAGGTGGGGCCTGGGGTCCAGCCTCGGGTCCAGCCTGGGTCAGGCCTGGGGTCCAGTCCAGGGGTCCAGCCCGGCCGAGGCCTGGGTCCAGCCCAGGGTCGAGGCCTCCAGGTCCAGCCAGGGGAGGGGCTGGGGTCCAGCCTCAGGTCCAGCCCTGGGTCAGGCCTGGGTCCAGCCCAGGGTCCAGCCCCAGGGCCAGCCTGAGGGGTCCAGCCAGGGGTCAGGGCCTGGGGTCCAGCCTCAGGGTCCAGCCCAGGTCAGGCCTGGGGTCCAGCCTCAGGGTCGAGGCTGGGGTCCAGCCCAGGGTCGAGGCCTGGGTCCAGCCCAGGGTCGAGGCCTGGGTCCAGCCTCAGGGTCCAGCCCAGGGTCCCTAGGGTCCAGCCTCAGGGTCCAGCCCTGGGTCGAGCCTGGGGTCCAGCCCAGGGGTGAGGGCTGGGGTCCAGCCCGGCCGAGGCCTGGGGTCCAGCCCCAGGGTCGAGGCCTGGGGTCCAGCCTCAGGGTCCACCCCATGGGTCGAGGCCTGGGGTCCAGCCTCAGGTCCGAGGCCTGGGGTCCAGCCCAGGGTCAGGGGCTGGGGTCCAGCCTCAGGGTCCAGCCCCAGGGTCGAGGCCTGGTCCAGCCCAGGGTCGAGGGGGCTGGGGGTCCAGCCCCAGGGCCGAGGCAGGGTCCAGCCAGGGTCGAGGCCTGGGGTCCAGCCTCAGGGTCCAGCCTGGGTCGAGGCCTGGGGTCCAGCCCCAGGGTCGAGCCTGGGTCCAGCCTCAGGGTCCAGCCCTGGGTCGAGGCCTGGGGTCCAGCCTGGGGTCCAGCCCGGGTCCAGCCCCAGGGTGTTCACAGGGTCCAGCCCCAGGGTCGAGGCCTGGGTCCAGCCCCAGGGTCGAGGCCTGGGGTCCAGCCTCAGGGTCCAGCCTCTGGGTCGAGGCCTGGGGTCCAGCCTCAGGGTCCAGCCCATGGGTCGAGGCCAGGGGTCCAGCCCCGGGTCGAGGCCTGGGGTCCAGCCAGGGTCGAGGCCTGGGGTCCAGTCAGGGTCCAGCCCCAGGGCCGAGGGCTGGGGTCCAGCCTCAGGGTCCAGCCCCTGGGTCGAGGCCTGGGGTCCAGCCTAGGGTCCAGCCCCGGCCGAGGCCTGGGGTCCAGCCCCAGGGTCGAGGCCTGGGGTCCAGCCTCAGGGTCCAGCCCTGGTCGAGGCCTGGGGTCCAGCCTCAGGGTCGAGCCTGGGGTCCAGCCCCAGGGTCGAGGCCTGGGGTCCAGCCTAGGGTCGAGGCTGGGGTCCAGCCTCAGGGGCCCAGCCCTGGGGTCCAGGCTCAGGCCCAGGGCAGGGTCCAGCCCCAGGGTCAGGCAGGGTCCAGCCTCAGGGGTCCAGCCCCAGGTCGAGGCCTGGGTCCAGCCCCAGGGGTCGAGGGCTGGGGTCCAGCCTCAGGGTCCAGCCCGGGTCGAGGCCTGGGTCCAGTGGGTGAGGCTGGGGTCCAGCCTCAGGGTCCAGCCCTGGGTCGAGGCCTGGGTCCAGCCCCAGGGTCGAGCTAGGGTCCAGCCCCAGGGTCGAGGCCTGGGGTCCAGCCCAGGGTCGAGCCCCAGGGGTCCAGCCTCAGGGTCCAGCCCTGGGTCGAGGCCTGGGGTCCAGCCTCAGGGTCGAGGCCTGGGGTCCAGCCCCAGGGTCGAGCTGGGGTCCAGCCTCAGGGTCCAGCCCTGGGTCAGGCCTGGGTCCAGTCAGGGGTCCAGCCCCGGCCGAGCCTGGTCCAGCCCAGGGTCGAGGCCTGGGGTCCAGCCTCAGGGTCCAGCCCATGGGTCGAGGCCTGGGGTCCAGTCTCAGGGTCGAGGCCTGGGGTCCAGCCCCAGGGTCGGGAGCCTGGGGTGCCTAGGGAAGGGCTGGGGTCCAGCCTCAGGGTCCACCCCTGGGTCGAGGAGCCTGGGGCAGCAGGAGGTCCGAGCCTGGGGTCCAGCCAGGGTCGAGGGCTGGGTCCAGCCCTCAGGGGTCCAGCCCTGGGTCGGGCAGGTCCAGCCCAGGGTCGAGGCTGGGTCCAGCCTCAGGGTCCAGCCCTTTGGGTCAGACCTGGGGTCCAGCCCTAGGGTCGAGGCTGGGGTCCAGCCTCAGGGTCCAGCCCTGGGTCGAGGCCTGGGGTCCAGCCCAGGGTCAGGAGCTGGGGTCCAGCCCCAGGGTCGAGGCTGGGGTCCAGCCTCCCAGGGGTCCAGCCCCTGGGTCGAGCCTGGGGTCCAGCCCAGGGTCGAGGAGCAGGGTCCAGCCCCAGGGCCAGGCCTGGGGTCCAGCCCCAGGGTCGAGGCCTGGGGTCCAGCCTCAGGGTCCAGCCCCAGGGTCGAGGCTGGGGTCCAGCCTCAGGGTCCAGCCTCCAGAGTCGACCAGGTCCAGCCTGGGGTCCAGCCCAGGGGTCGGCCTGGGGTCCAGCTCAGGGTCGACCCCTGGGTCCAGCCTCAGGGGTCCAGCCTCCAGGTCGAGGCCTGGGGTCCAGCCTCAGGGTCCAGCTGGGTCCAGGCCTTGGGTCCAGCCTCGGGTCCAGCCCCTGGGGTCCAGGCCTGGGGTCCAGCCGCAGGTCCAGCCCCAGGGTCGAGGCCTGGGGTCCAGCCTCAGGTTCGAGCTCAGGGGTCCAGGCCTGGGTCCAGCCTCGGGGTCCAGCCTCGGGGTCCAGCCTCAGGAGGCCCAGCCTGGGGTCCAGCCTCAGGGTCTGGGCAGGGGTCCAGCCTCAGGGGTCCAGCCTGGGGTCCAGCCTCAGGGGTCCAGGTCCGGGTCCAGCCTCAGGGTCCAGCCCAGGGGTCGAGCCTCAGGGTCCCTCAGGGTCCAGGCCTGGGTCCAGCCTCAGGGTCCAGCCTCTGGGTCCAGCCTCAGGGTCCACCTCCAGGTCCAGCCTCCAGGGGTCCAGCCTCAGGGTCCAGCCCCAGGGTCGAGGCCTGGGGTCCAGCTCTGGGTCCAGCCTCAGGGTCCACCCTCAGGGGGTCCAGGCCTGAGGGTCCAGCCCTCAGGTCCAGCCTCAGGGTCGAGCCTGGGGTCCAGCCTCCAGGGTCCAGCCTGGGGTCAGGGTCAGGGTCCAGCCTCAAGGTCCAGCTCCTGGGTCGAGGCCTGGGGTCCAGCCTCAGGTTCTGATCAGGGGTCCAGCCCCAGGGGCCCTTCCAGGGGTCCAGCCTCAGGGTCCAGCCTCAGGTCCAGCCCTGGGTCGAGGCCTGGGTCCAGCCCGGTCGAGGCCTGGGGTCCAGCCAGGGTCGAGGGCTGGGGAGGTCCAGCCTCAGGGTCCAGCCTGGGTCGAGCCCAGGGGTCCAGAGGTCGAGGCCAGGGGTCCAGCCTCAGGGTCCAGCCCCGGGTCAGAGCCTGGGGTCCAGCCTCAGGGTCCGAGGCCACAGGGGCCAGCCAGGGTCCAG
This sequence comes from Matsumurasca onukii, assembly GCA_018831715.1. Lineage (NCBI taxonomy): Eukaryota > Metazoa > Arthropoda > Insecta > Hemiptera > Cicadellidae > Matsumurasca > Matsumurasca onukii. The sequence goes on from CM032062.1 coordinate 64,860,812, forward strand.
CCTGGGTCCAGCCTCTGGGTCCAGCCCTGGGTCGGGCTGGGGTCCAGCCCCAGGGCCGAGCCTGGGGTCCAGCCCAGGGTCAGGCCTGGGGTCCAGCCTCAGGGTCCAGCCTGGGTCGAGGCCTGGGGTCCAGCCCCAGGGTCGAGGCCTGGGGTCCAGACTCAGGGTCCAGGCCCTGGGTCGAGGCCTGGGGTCCAGCCCAGGGTCAGCCTCAGGGGTCCAGCCTCAGGGTCCAGCCCCCCTGGGTCCGAGCCTGGGGTCCAGCCCCAGGGTCGAGGCCTGGGGTCCAGCCCCAGGTCGAGGCTGGGGTCCAGCCTCAGGGTCCAGCCCCTGGGTCGAGCCTGGGGTCCAGCCAGGGTCGAGGAGCTGGGGTCCAGCCTCAGGGTCCAGCCCCCGGGTGGGACCTGGGGTCCAGCCCTAGGGTCGAGAGCTGGGGTCCAGCCTCAGGGTCCAGCCCCTGGGTCGAGGCCTGGGTCCAGCCCAGGGGTCGAGCCTGGGGTCCAGCCCAGGGTCCAGCGGGGTCCAGCCTCAGGGTCCAGCCCCTGGGTCGAGGCCTGGGGTCCAGCCCCAGGGTCGAGGGCTAGGGTCCACCTGGCCGAGGCCTGGGGTCCAGCCCCAGGGTCGAGGCCTGGGGTCCAGCCTCAGGGTCCAGCCCCATGGTCGAGGCCACAGGGGTCAGGCCCAGTCTCAGGGTCGAGCCCTGGGGTCCAGCCAGGGTCGGGCTGGGGTCCAGCCTCAGGGTCCAGCCCCACAGGTCAGGCAGGGGTCCAGCCCAGGGTCGAGGCTGGGGTCCAGCCTAGGGTCGAGGGCTGGGGTCCAGCCTCAGGGAGGTCCAGCCAGGTGAGGCCTGGCCAGCCCCGGGTTGAGGCGGGGTCCAGCCCCAGGGTTCGAGGGCCGGGGTCTGGCCCAGGTCCAGCCCCTGGTCGAGGCCTGGGGTCCAGCCCCAGGGTCAGTGAGGGGAGGCCAGCCTCAGGCGAGGCCTGGGTCCAGCCAGGGTCGAGGCCTGGGTCCAGCCTCAGGGTCCAGCGCCTGGGTCGAGGCCTGGGGTCCAGGCCTCAGGGTCGAGGCCTGGGGTCCAGCCTCAGGGTCCAGCCCTGGGTCGAGGCCTGGGTCCAGTCAGGGGTCCAGCCTCAGGTCCAGCCCGGGGTCGAGCCTGGGTCCAGCCCTGGGGTCGGGGCCTGGGGTCCAGCCAGGGGTCGAGGCCTGGGGTCCAGCCTAGGGGTCCAGCCCCTGGGCCGAGGCCTGGGGTCCAGCCTCAGGGTCCAGCCCATGGGTCGAGGCCTGGGGTCCAGCCTCTGGGTCGAGGCCTGGGTCCAGCCCCAGGGTGAGCCTGGGGTCCAGTCCAGGGTCCAGCCCCTGGGCCGAGGCAAGGGGTCCAGCCTCAGGGTCCAGCCCCTGGGTCGAGGCCTTTGGTCCAGTCCAGGGTCCAGCCCCACGGCCGAGGCCTGAGGTCCAGCCCCAGGGTCGAGGCCTGGGGTCCAGCCCAGGGTCGAGAGGGCTGGGGTCCAGCCTCAGGGTCCAGCCCCAGGGTCGAGGCCTGGGGTCCAGCCCTAGGGTCGAGGCTGGGGTCCAGCCTCAGGGTCCCTGGGTCGAGGCCTGGGGTCCAGCCCCAGGGTCAGCTGGGGTCCAGCCTCAGGGTCCAGCCTCTGGGTCAGGGCCAGCCTGGGGTCCAGCCAGGGTCGAGCCTGGGGTCCAGCCCAGGGCCGAGGGAGGGTCCAGCCCAGGGTCGAGGCCTGGGGTCCAGCCTCAGGGTCCACCCCTGGGTCGAGGAGCCTGGGGTCCAGCCTCAGGTCGAGGCCTCAGGGGTCCAGCCCAGGGTCGAGGCTGGAGTCAGCCAGGGTCAGGAGCTGGGGTCCAGCCCAGGGTCGAGGCTGGGGTCCAGCCTCAGGGTCCAGCCTGGGTCGAGCCTGGGGTCCAGCCCTAGGAAGAGAGGGGCTGGGTCCAGCCCCACTCAGGGGTCCAGCCCCAGTGGGTCGAGTCTCTGGGTCCAGCCCGGGTCGAGGCCTGGGGTCCAGCTCAGGGGTCGAGGGCCAGGTCCAGCCTCAGGGTCCAGCCCTGGGTCGAGGCCTGGGGTCCAGCCCAGGGTCGAGGGCCTGGGGTCCAGCCTCAGGGTCCAGCCCCCCCTGGGTCCGGCAGGTCAGTCCAGGGGGGTCCAGCCCAGGGTCGAGCCTGGGGGTCCACAGCCCCAGGGGTCGAGGCCTGGGGTCCAGCAGGGGTCAGGCCTGGGGTCCAGTCAGGGTCAGCCCTGGGCCAGGAGCCTGGGGTCCAGCCTCAGGGTCCAGCCCTGGAGTGGGCAGCCTCAGGGTCCAGCCTCAGGTCGAGGCCTGGGGTCCAGCCTCAGGGTCGAGCCTGGGGTCCAGTCAGGTCCAGCCCCTGGGCCGAGGCAGGGGTCCAGCCTCAGGGTCCAGCCCCTGGGTCGAGGCCTGGGGTCCAGCCAGGGTCCCAGCCCAGGGCCGAGGCCTGGGGTCCAGCCCCAGGGTCGAGGGCTGGGGTCCAGCCCCAGGGCCGAGGCCTGGGGTCCAGCCCCAGGGTCGAGGCCCTGGGGTCCAGCCCTGGGTCCAGCCCTGGGTGAGCCCCCCCAGGGTCGAGGCCTGGGGTCCAGCCTCAGGGTCCAGCCCCTGGGTCGAGGAGCCTGGGGTCCAGTCGGGGTCCAGCCTCAGGGGTCCAGCCAGGGTCGAGCCTGGGTCCAGCCTGAGGGTGAGGCCTGAGGTCCAGCCAGGGTCGAGGCCTGGGGTCCAGTCCAGGGTCCAGCCCCTGGGCCGAGGCCTGGGGTCCAGCCTCAGGGTCCAGCCAGCAGGTCGAGGCCTCAGGGTCCAGCCTCAGGGTCGAGGCCTGAGGTCCAGCCCCAGGGTCGAGGCCTGGGGTCCAGTCCAGGGTCCAGCCCCTCGGCCGAGGCCTGGGGTCCAGCCTCAGGTCCAGCCCTGGGTCGAGGCCTGGGGTCCAGCCCAGGGTCCAGCCCAGGGGGTCGAGGCCTGGGGTCCAGCCTCAGGGGTCCAGCCCTGGGTCGAGGCCTGGGGTCCAGCCTCAGGGTCGAGGCTGGGGTCCAGCCCAGGGTCCAGCCCCAGGTCAGAGGCAGGGTCCAGCCTAGGGGAAGAGAGCTGGGTCCAGCCTCAGGGTCCAGCCCTAAGGGTCGAGCCCACTGGGTTCCAGCCCAGGGTCGAGGCCTGGGGTCCAGCCCCGGGTCAGCCGGGGTCCAGCCTCAGGGTCCAGCCCTGGGTCCGAGCCTGGGGTCCAGCAGGGGTCGAGGCTAGGGTCCAGCCCCACGGCGAGGCTGGGGTCCAGCCCAGGGTCGAGCCTGGGGTCCAGCCTGGGGTCCAGCCCATGGGTCGAGGCCTGGGGTCCAGGTCAGGCATGAGGCCTCGACCCAGGGCTGATCTGGGTTGCCCGAGGCCTCGACCACGGGGCTGGACCCTGGGGTCAGCCTTTGAGCCTGGACTCTGGGTGGACCGTGGGCCTCGACCCAAGGGCTGGACCCTGGGCCTCGACAAGGTTGGCTTTGGACCCTGAGGTTGGCAACCCCAGGCCTCGAGCCTGGGGGGCTGCCCAGGCAGACCCTGAGGCTTGACCCTGGGCCTAAGCTGCTGAGCCTCGACCTGGGGCTGGACCCTGAGGCGGACCCTGAGGTTTGACCCTGAGGCTGGACTGTGAGGCTGGACTCTGAGGATGGACTGGGGTCCGACCCTGAGGTTGGAGGCTGGGCCTCGACCCTCGGCTGGGCCAGGCCTGAACCTGAGGTTTGACCCCTGAGGCTGGACTCAAGGCTCCCATCGAGCCTCAATTATGGGGAGTCATAAGCCCCTGAACTTGGGACCGGGTGTAGTGTTTTGAGATTGGGGAGGCACTTAATCCCCACGCCTTGAGGAGTAATTTTATAACTGGTAATGCACCATTACCAGAGATAAGTTTTGCTTACAAGAAAATACAGATTGTACTACCAATTTGATGGCTTAAATGGTTGGGCCGATTGATGTAATGGTTAGCACAAAGTGTTGCCATGTGAGAGATCCAGGTTCAAGTCCGGGTCGACAAACATTTTGTTCTAATTGTTTCCGAAATATACAAGACTACATATAGGCCTACAAATAATTACACTTACAAATGTGTTGATGTATTTATGCATATATTTATAAATATGTACAATATAAAGCCTAAGTAAAATACTCAAAAACACTGGGGTTCAGGATCTGTGTTCATTTCTGGTCCCAGGACTGAGTCTTATACCATGACGATCGCATGAATATCTTATAATTCCAAAGGAAATTCGATAATACGTTTCTAAAAACGTTGAGAACACGTGACACGTAGTTTTATAATAATAATAGAATAATAAAATTTAAGTCATGAGTAAAATACATAACAAACATTCTACACAAGCTATTGAATGTACAGTCTTAAAAGGGCACCCATAGGGTATCTTCAACATGTGTTAACTTTAACTACAATTAAGTCTAAAACATTTGTTTAAATTTCATGAACCATTTTAAACGAAATGTCATTACTTGCAACAAAGCAGAGAGGAAGAAAATTAATGTTGGATTGTTTGAAAGATAAATCTATCATACGGTGATACATCAAGGGATTTTTTGTAATGAGGCTTATTTTATATCTATTGGAAGTCACGTTAAGCCGTTGGTCCATTCCATTGATTGTTGGGCTATCAATTAATGACCCAATCTGGGGAACAGTCGGCCCTAGTTTCCAAGTTTGTAACAAGACTACTCTTCATCGTACATCAAAAATACTCAACACACTCACCATCATCCCATATTCACCTTAAAATACCTCCTAGGAGTGGTCGGTGCCTCAAACCAAAGTATTATAAAAAAGAACTGGTAAAGAAGAAATACACACCCCCCTGGTGGACTCTTAAAAGAAAGGGGATTTCAACACAAATCCAACGACGGAAAGAAACAGTTTTTATCTGTACTCGTTATTTTGTTATACCCTTTTAAAGATTATAAGAAATAAGTTTTAAATGCTACATTTCACATACAATTTGTTTTGAATGAAAAATGTTTCAATCGGATGTTATTAGCGGACGTTGTACCCAGCCGGTCGAGGTGCCTTATGTATATACAAATACATTCTGACCTGAGTTGCCATAGAAATTATACGTTGCACTTTTAATGTTATCGTTAATAATTTGTGGAATTTTAAAGCCACTGTAGAAATACAATGTTTAATTGTTAAATAAGTAGTAATATGAGAGAAAGGTCCTGGAAATCTAACCCTCTAGCCCTATACCCTATACATTTTAAAATCAATGGTTGGGATATCGGGCGTGAAAGCTTAACCAGTGTCAATTTCAGACTCAGTTGGTCTGGACCTCATTACTCTCTTAACTAAGTACAGTGCACAATTTGTCGTTTTCCCGCGACTGCGCCCCTCAAACTTGCGCCTAGGCCATGGCCTAGGTTGACCTTATGGGTAATCCAGACCCTAATTGAGAAAAAGAATCTTTCCGTCGTTGAAATTGTGTTAAACTTTCCCTTTCTTTTAGGTGCAACAAGAGGGTTATATTTAAAGGAAAATTGGCCCCCCGGTTTTTTTTGGGTGAAAGGTGAGGTAGAAGGATTCTATCAATACATTCCCCAAAGGGCTTTAAGAGCTGGCAAAGGCTATTAAAACATATTTCCTGCTCCAAAAGTTAAGATGAAGTGGGACTCACCTTGTATGGTTATTCTGATTAGACTGCGCAACTTATGTTTTCCATATCCTTTTTCAAGCCACCTTAGCATGTGGCCACCTTCCATTACAAAACCTTGTCTCCTTATTACGTTGCTGTTTGACACTTAACGTGGTGCAATACGACGACAGTAAATTGCGAAAAAAACAAAACATAAGAACAATATACCCTCCCTTAGGCTGGAACCTAGGCCTCGACCCTGGGGCTGGACCCTGGGCCTACCCCTGGATGACACCTGAGCCTCGATCCTGTGTCTGGACACTCAGAATGTACCCTAGGTCTCTATTCTAGTGCTGGACCCTGAAACTCGACCCTGAGGCTGGACCCTGGGGCCTCGACCCTAAAGCTGTACCCTGGCCTCGACCGTGGGGCTGGAGCCTAGGCTTCGAACCTCAGGCTGGACCCTGGGGCCTCGACCCTGAGGCTCGACACAAAGCCTGCACCCTGAGGCTTGACCCTTCGCCTGGAACCTGGGCCTCGACCTTGAGGCTGGGCCCTAGGCCTTGGCCCTGGGCCTCGACCCATAAGCTAAACCCTGAGACTCAACCCTCTAGCTTGACCCTGGGGCTAGACCCTGAGGCTGGACCATCTTATGGACCCTAGGCTTCGACTCTGAGGCTGGACCTCGAGGCCGGACCCTAGGTCTCGACCCTTGGGTTGGACTCAAAAGCTGGACCCTAGGCCTCGACCCTGAGGTCGGACCCTAGAACTCGACTCTGTGGCCATTACACTCCACAAGGGCCACTGTGAACCGTACTCATCGACGGTGGAGCCTTGGCCTCGACCTTGAACCTTGACCTTAGGCCTCGAACCTGGGCCTCGACACTGGACCTCGACTCTGAGGCTGGACCATAGGCTTTGAGCCTGAGGCTTGACCTTGGGCCTCGACCGTAAGGCTTGACCCTGGGGCTGGACCCTGACACCGGACCCTGGCCTACGACCCTGAGAGGCTGCACCCTGAGGCTGGACCCTAAGGCTGGACCCTGAGGCTGGACCCTGACGCTTGACCCTGGGGCTGGACCCTGAGGTTGGACGCTGGGCCTCGACCCTGGACTGGACCCTGAGGTTTGACCCTGAGGCTGGACCCTGGGCCTCAACTCTGGGCCCAGGAGGCTGGACCCTGAGGCTAAACCCTGAAGCTTGATCCTGGAGCTGAACCCTAGGTCTCGACCCTGGACTCTGTGGCTGGACTTAGGGCCTTGATCTTGAGCGTAAACCCTAAGGCTCGACCCTGAAGCTAGACCCTAAAGCAGGAACCTAGGCCTTAACACTGATACTGCACCCTGAGGCTTGACCCTGGGCCTATAACCTGAGGCTGGACTCTGGTCCTCGACCCTGGCCCTAGACTCTGAGACTGGACTCTGAGGCTTCTTCCTAGGCTCGACACTGAGTCTGGACCCTGGGCCTCGACCCATATACTAAACCCTGGGCCTCGACCCTGAACCTTGACCTTGGGCCGCGACCGTGAGGTCGGAACCTGAGCCTGGACTATGAGGCTGGTCCCTGTGCCTCGACTTTGGGCCTCGACCCTGGGGCTGGACCCTGGACCTCGACCCTGAGGCTGGACCCTGGGCCTCAACTTGGGCTGTACCTTGAAGGTGGATCCTGAGGTTGGATCCTGAAGCTGGACGCTGGGCCTCGACCCAGAGGCTGGATCCTGAGGTTGTACCCGAGGCCTCGACCCTGGGGCTGGACCCTGAGGCTGGACTCTGAGCCTGGACACTGAGATTGGACCATGGGCCTCGACCCTAAGGCTGGACCCTGGGCCTCGACAATATGGCTGGACCCTGAGGTTGTACCCTAGGCCTCGAGCCTGGGGCTGGACCCTGAGGCTTGACCCTGTGCCTAAACGCTGGGTCACGACCCTCAGGCTGGACCCTGAGGTTGGACGCTGGGCCTCGACCCTGGACTGGACCCTGAGCCTGGACCCTGAGGTTTGACCCTGAGGCTGGACTCTGAGGCTCCCCATCGACCTCAATTATGGGAGTCATGAGCCCCTGGACTTGGGACCGGAGTGTAGGGTTTTGAGCTTAGGGAGGCACTTAATCCCCGCGCCTTGAGGAGTAATTTTACAACTGGTATTGCACCGTACCAGAGATAGCAGTTTTGCCTAAGTTTTGCTTACAAAAAAAAAAATTCAGACTGGTACTTAATTTGATGGCTTAAATAGTTGGGCCGATTGGTGTAATGGTTAGCACATTGTGTTGCCATGTGAGAGATCCGGGTTCAAGTCCCGAGTCGGCCCAAACATTTTTGTCCTCGAATTGTTTCGAAATATACAAGACTACATATATAGGTATACAAATAATTACACTTTACAAATGTATTGATGTATTTATGCATGTATATAAATATGTACAATATAAAGTCTAGTAAAAATGCTCAAAAACGTTTTCTGGGTTCAGGATCTGTGTTCATTTCATGGTCCCGGGTCTGAGTCTTATACCATGACGATGGTGTGAATATCTCATTTTTCTAAAGGTAATTCGATAATACGTTTCTAAAACGTTGAGAACACGCGACACGTAGTTTTTATAATAATAATAGAATAATAAGAATTTAAGTCTCCAGTAAAAATAAATAACAAACATTGTACACAAGCTATTGAATGTACAGTCTTAAAAGGGCACCCATAGGGTATCTTCCTGGGGAGGGTTAACATACAGTATGGGGGTACGGAATAACCTCCCTCAGAAACAGGGGCTCCGGAAAAAAGAAACAGAAATGAAACACGCGTTTGTGCGTACCGAAAGAGATATTTTACCGTATTTGATCCTTTAAAGTCGCGTCCAGTATAGGTCGACAAACGTTATTTCCCTTTAAACGCTTGGATGTCCAAAAAGGTTGTGGTTGAAACAGTCTCTGACGTGTAAGGACTACACTACTCTAGCGGCACCTAGCAGAGAACACCAAAACTACCACTCCCTTCTACCCCCTGCCCGTCACAATGTGGGTTTGAATACGGGTTCGCTCAGATACGGTACAATGCTTGTCATTGAATCACTCCGGGCACGGGGCCACAATGACCCACTGAGAATCACTGAAGACAACGCTTGGTTGTGGTGGACTACACTACACTAAAAGCACCTAGCAGATAACATCGAAACTATCTCTCAGTACTGTATGTTTGAGGTTCTGTGTTTATTGAGCCTAATATTTGCCTAAAAACAAATCCTCTTTCGACACGCGATCATAAAGGATTAAATCAGTCAACTAGTGAGAAATACTTGAGGATTTTGACAATGTAAGTACCTCAGTGAAGTCTACCTGGAGGCGGGACTTAAAGTGTGCAAACCAGAAACGTTTTTAAGATATGACAGCCATTAAATTAAATCAGTACGTTTAAAAAAATCGATTCCTAAGAACTCAAAAACTCACACGATATGGCACAGTTTTCAAACAAGAATAACTTGAGCATTAACTGCGAAATTAGGGGATCATATCAAATGCAAAAAGAGATTTGTGAGGGACAAGCATTGTACCGTATCTGAGCGAACCCGGGTAGGATTCAAACCCACATTGTGACGGGCAGGGGGTAGAAGGGAGTGGTAGTTTTGGTGTTCTCTGCTAGGTGCCGTTAGTGTAGTCCTTACACGTCAGAGACTGTTTCAAGCACAACCTATACTGGACATCCAAGCGTTCAAAGGGAAATAACGTTTGTCGACCTATACTCGACACGCAACTCTAAAGGGTTAAATACGTAAATGTCTCTTTCGGAACGCACAAACACGTGTTCATAGGTTATATCTGTTTATTTCCGGGCCCCCTGTTACTGAGGGGAGGTTATACCTGAAACTGTATGTTAACCCCTCCAGTGGGAAATATCCCATGGTGCCCTTTAAGACTGTACATTCAATAGCTTGTGTACAATGTTTGTTATGGTTTTACCATACTTAAATTTTACCTTCTCTATGTAAAAAATATCGAGTTTTCAACGTTTTAGAAACGTACTATCGAATTTCCTTGAATAATAAGATATTCACACCATCGTCATGGTATAAGACCCAGACCCGGGACCATGAAATGAACACCGATCCTGACACTCAGAAAACGTTTTGACCATTTTTACTAGACTTTATACTGTACATATTTATATATATGCATAAATACAAACATTTGTAAAGTGTAATTTGTATATATATATTTAGTCTTGTATATTACGAAAAAAGATCGAGGACAAAAATGTTTGGGCCGACTCGGGACTTGAACCCGGATCTCTCAAATGGCAACACAATGTGCTAACCATTACACCAATCGGCCCAACTATTTATGCCTTCAAATTAAGATAAGTACTAAAATCTGAATTTTCCTGTAAGCAAAACATAGGCAAAACTCCTATCTCTTGTACGGTGCATTACCAGTCATAAAATTACTCCTCTAGGCGGGATTAAGTGCCTCCCTAAGCTCAAAACCCTACACTCCGATCCCAAGTCCGGGGCTCATGACCCCATAACCGAGGTCGATGGGTAGGGTTTTCCCATTCTCTATTTGATCCCGAAACAGTGAACTTCTTATGCCATACTATTCAGGTAAGGGTGGCCTCTGACCCAGGGGGCTGACTTTCTGTTTGTTCGGGTGGGTCAAGAGTCGCTCCTCATCTGCAAGAGTACATCCTTCTTCCCACTTTCCCCAACCCTAAGGTTGTTAGGTGATCCTTGCTGATGGGGTGCATGGCGCATTGGGACCATGCGTGTTCAACGAAGCCCAAAGGGTACCAGGTGACCCCTGTAGTAACCTAGCCTTACCCGGCCATAGGGGCTCTGGTTGGGTGGACCTCTATTTCCCCGGTACTCGTGGGACCTTTATGGACCAACAAAATAAACAAAACAAAACTACAACCTCACTCACAGTGAGGACTCCACCCAGATGGAACTGACTGAGGATCTGAACTCGGACAGTCTCATCGGGGAAATACCTAATTTCGAAATCGGCCAGGTAGATGAAGGGATGCTACTCCAGGAAGTAGCTGGTAGCAAGTCCGGCCGTCTTTCTACTCAGAACGGCACCTGGCTTTCTGCTGCTGAGTAGAGAAAGCGTAAGGGGTTTGTCTAGAAAAAGAAAACTAGAAGAAAAGTGAGGAGGAACTAGACTCTGGTTTCTTTCCTTAATTGGCAGAGGGACCTCTCCGAGAGGCTCCACTCCGATAGCTCCGAGTTGACAGGACGACCTTCTACGCCTGCTCTCAAGTGAGATCGACATGAGGGCCCAAGATTCGAAACGTCATCACTGTCGTCGCCGCAAAACCCTCAGTGCCTCCTTCCAACATCGAGGGATGCTCCCACCAAGCTCCTGTGCCTATATCTCCTCCTAGTGATGCTGATGCTCCCCCTGCTGCTGATACACAGCTCACTGCGGCACGAGTTCTCGCAGCTGTCAAGCTGGTGCTGGTACTGGAGAACTTCCCGGACACCAGGTTCACTGAGGGGAACGTGCTTGGGCTTCTCTGAGGCTCCTGACCCATCGCAGCTCAAGACTTGCAGAAGCTTCTTTTAGAGAGGATTCTGCACTCTTGTTTGCGAGAACGAGGTCACCAGAGCCTGGGTCATGCAGACGGCCCCAAGATCAGATTGGGGGCAGATGCAGGGAGGGACGTGATCGCAGGAGAGTATAAAGATGCAATGCTTACCACCAGGGTTCTCCTCAGACCCCCAGACCCACTTGCTGAAAGGGACGTCAAAACTGCACAGAATCTCGTTGCAAAACGCAGGAATTGCAACAGAAGACTGGAATGTGGTGAATGAAAATAGGGGGAAGGAGTACCGGACCATCGCCCTGCACATTGACGACCTCTCTACAAAAATCCTTAAGGCTAGGGACTGGAAAGTCTACCTTGGAACAGCCCAAGTAATACTCAAGGTCCTTTATAAGGAAGATAGAATCAACGTGTCATTAGATGAAGGGGCAGGTCCTTCAATCTAATCTTCAGCACAATAAGGCTGCAACTTAAAAGAGGAGCAGTAAAATGACACGTAAGTCTGAGGGCACAGGCAGAAGCGCGGCTGTGAGCAGCCTCGTATTTCCTATGGTGATAAGGAAACTCACTTAACTCATGCCAGTGGTCATTTAGCGCTTAGCTGCGTGTCGGCCTGGTTTTATAAATATAAATAAATTAAATCTCCATGCGTCAAACAAAACCATGGAGACCCAATAATTCCTAAGTGATTTTTACCAGTCTTCAGTACTTCCGAGCGTTGTAGTCTAATTTAACGTTACTAAAGAATTGTGGTATTGCGTTTGAATGATATATTAAATTTCAAATGTTCCTCCAATTAATATTTTCAGTGGTGAGTTTCACAAATATTAGCTTTACCTGTTAGTTTGGACTACTCTAGTCTTAAGTTAATACGAGTAATTACGTTAAAGTAAAACTAAGTAATATTTAAACATTAAAGAGCTTAAAGAGCATTAAAGAGCTACAATACGACTTTTAAAGCTTAACAGAGGTATTTAGCCAAGTTGTGTCGGTTTTCACCATTATATGACAGCGGTTTCGGACACACCATGCAACTTGTAGTTGTGTACTAACTTAGTAGGTTTGTTCTTGTCTTCGGACAATCCCAAAACCAGAGCTTGTCTTTATTTAGTAGAGTAAGTAGACCATTTATTTTTTATTTAGTAATGAACACTGTAGTAATTTAGACAATATATTGGGAAATAGAGCTGTTCATTTCCATCGCTTTAAGAACGAAATGCAGTTGAGCAAAACTGTTTGCAGTTGTCAGCTTTGTTTTGTTCTACAACGTTTCGTTCTATAAAAAATCACCACATCCCGTTCAGCCAGACAAAGATGGCGGTGGAAAAGAAGGACAGTAATACGCTGCTGACCATTTACTTGATTTTAGTATTCGCGTTAATCTAATTAACGTTTTATTCTATTCAAATTTTCGATTTTAAATTTTCTTATTCGAATTGCAAGAAGGCCAATAAAGAGTCATGTTTTTATTTGACACGCGCTTTATTTGAGTCGTATTTTTAAATATTCTGTGAGTATTGCCAATAATCTCCATTTCAAGAAATTACTTATTTGATTTAAAGTTTAATCACTAAATCACTATTTGAGATGCCGACCACTCTCATGAGGGTATTTTAAGGCAAATATGCGGTGAAGGATGAGTGTGATGAGTCGTAGTAATGTGTTATGAGGTGTAGTCTTGTTACAAACTAAGGCCGACTCTTCCTTAGAATGGGTCATTAATTAATAGCCCAATGACCAATGGAAATACAAGGACCAACGGCTTAACGTGACTTCCGAACCACGCAGGTGATGGTCTGATATGTCTTAACGATGGTGGGAGTTGATGCGGGTATCATCAGATGATCACTGGGACTATCTGAGCCACTTTATACCTATATCATCCTCAAAACCTGACCTCCATGAAGCTGGATTACAGGACCACGCCACGAGTTTCAGTCAGTTATTTTTTTCAAGTCCTAAGTTAACTTGTAATAAATCTTATTAACTTTAATTAGTCATTACCATAAAAGTTGTGAATGGTAGCCTGTTCCTCAGTATCGGTTCTCATCTAATCTGATTGCATTTTTGTAATTCCTGTTTACCCTCACTGCGAGTATTTGTTTAATTCAATTCAATTACTTCCTTTATTTTAAAGTATTCTTATTTAAACCTTAAATTCAAACTGATAATCAGAGTGTCGAGGTTAATTCTTGTGCTATCCTCAAAGGAAGCTGCAACTAACAAATTTTAAAGCTCTACTGGGGGGTAGTGCAAGGGTTAACCAACATTATAACGGATAAACGATACAATTAAAATTGTATAACGCCTACAAACATTGCAAAGCATTCACTGTAATTTTCATAGAAGTTATAACAGCAGCTTTGATTCTGAAGGAACTATCCATAACTAAATTGGCGAAGAATAGTATTTTATGTTCTCCCAACCTCTATAACAAACTGGTAATTTCAATTATTTAAATATTTCTGACAATTTATAGTTTTATCATAAATAGTCCAAGATGAACTTGAATTCAGTTCTAGCTACTAGTGTAATAATGGAACTAAAATCAAGGTGAATGGACAGCAGCGTATTACTGTGTTAATAACAAATACATATCCCACTCCCAAACAAAGTACATTTTATGTTCTTACAATTAAGCCTTTTTAATTAGCTGTAATTTTAGGAATGTAAGTAGTGTACAATGATAATGTTAAAGTTTTTATGTAATGTAAATATGTTATTTTTGTTAATGTTTTTCTTTGGAATCTTAATCTATGTTCCGCGTTGTCAATGTTAATGTAACTAATGTCTTGTTTATTATTATTATCTTTTAGTTAAATAGGCTATTGGTAATTTGCAATTTGTATTGGTAATTGTACTATTACTATATAATATTAATTCTCTTTAGAATCCTATAATTCATTTGTGTAAAAAATATTTGTTGAATAAAATAACTTTGAATCCTATCAGCTAATTTGTTCGAATACTCGTATATGGTCCCTTAATCGTCAAGATTAGCAAACCAGTTATAGGCTGATTTTCGTTAAAGTAGAAGACAATCCGAATATTTTCTTCAATATTTCTCAAATAATATTTACAACGAACGTTATCCCAGCGAGAATACCTTCAATATTTTAAAAATAATAGAAAAGAATAGTTAAAATTTAAACTTTTATATTTTAACTGTCAATAAAATGCATAATTCCTAATTATTTTATTCCTTGTAAACAACACCTTTTCAAAAAAATCAAACCGCCAAAATTTATTAAATTGAACAATTTGTAGCAGCTATTTCTACCGCTACGAGATGATACCAGAGTAAGTAGGTTACAGTGTTAGACCGTAGTATACAACAAGAGAACACCAATTCTTTATTACTTTTAGAAAATGTACATATCATTTACAAACAGTTTCAAAAGATTTCTGAATTCTTCGAAGTATGTAGACTGTGTTGTCCTTAGCAAGATCTCTAGCATTTCTTTTCCTTTTTTTAGAAACAAATACATAAACTGTGTGCCTATAACAAAGACAAGGTCCCAAACAGTTAAACACGGAACCCCGGATTGTGGATACGGTATCAAAAAATTAAGTTCAAAGCCATTCAGTTTTGACAATTTGTTACTTTACAAGAACCTTCCAACAAATTCCTCCCACCCTTCTATTGTCTTGTTTTATCTTATTAAAATGTTTCTATCAAAATTATTCTCATCTCCAAAACTTAACTTCAGTTTAAAATTCCATTGTATTGATACAACATTTAATACATTTTTATATACGAGACGACGTTTCGAGAAGGCAAACTGCACATTTCGTCCTCAGCGGGTATCCTATATGATCGGAATGGAGCCAGTTGGTGACCTTGCTTGGATTGTGGGTGATTATCGACGGGGGGAAGGGACAGGTGTTTTATCAGGAGGAGGGGGGCTTGCGGTAGAATAAAAGTAGGATACATCGAACTTCTAATATGATCGATATAACACTAATCGAAGTCCAAGTATCAAACTATCGACTACTTGGTTTTTGTGTTTTCTGGTTGCAAACAGTGTAGTAGGTTAAAAGTAAATTAAAGAAAATTAAGAATCTACTCAAATTATGCAGAAGAAAACTACTCTTCCCTGGTCAAACCATTGCTGAAGATCTGGTGATTTCAGAGGTTCTGCTGTAGATATAAGCTGATGAAATCAAAGCTACTGTTAGAGTTCTAATACTGAAAAACAAGCTCAGAACCTGCTGAAGATCCAAGCCGATTTCAGAGCTACTACTAGAGATCCAAAATGGAAAGCCCAGTTACTACTGATAAAAAAACTACCGAAAATACAGCTTATTAATAGTTATTGCTGAAAATTTAAGCTGGGATCAGAGTTACTAAAATTGAGGAACTACTGCTGGAGATCTACACTGAGTTCTGTTGAAGATTGCTGTTGAAGATCTCTGCTGAGTGCTGAGTGTAGAGTGATTGCTGAAGATCTACACTGAGTTCAGAACTACTGCTGAAGATCTCTGCTGAGTGCATATTTATTGCTGAAGATCTACACTGAGTTCAGAACTATTGCTGAAGATCTCTGCGAGTGCAGAGTGACTGCTGAAGATCTACACTGATGACTGAAGAACTACTGCAGATCTCTGCTGAGTGCATATTTATTGCTGAAGATCTACACTGAGTTCAGAACTACTATTGCTGAAGATCTCTGCTGAGTGCATATTTATTGCTGAAGTGAGAGAACTACTGCTAGATCTCTGCTGAGTGCCAGATCTACACTGAGTTCAGAACCAGCTGAAGATCTCTGTGAGTGCATATTTATTGCTGAAGATCTACACTGAGTTCAGTTCTGAAGATCTCTGCTGAGTGCATATTTATTGCTGAAGATCTACACTGAGTTAAGAACTATGAATATCTCTGCTGAGTGTAGAGTGACTTCTGAAGATCTACACTGAGTTAAGAACTATTGCTGAATACTGCTGAGTGTAGAGTGACAGATCTACACTGAGTTAAGAACTATTGCTGAATATCTCTGCTGAGTGTAGAGTTGCTGAAGATCTACACTGAGTTAGAACTATTGCTGAAGATCTCTGCTGAGTGTAGAGTACTTCTGAAGATCTACACAAGAACTATTGCTGAAGATCTCTGCTGAGTGAGAGTGACTGAAGATTCTAAACTGAGTTAAGATCAACTACTGAAGATCTCTGCTGAGTGTGTGAGGACTGCTGAAGATCTACACTGAGTTCAGAACTATTGTTGAAGATCTCTGCTGAGTGCAGAGTGACTGCTGAAGATCTACACTGAGTTCAGAACTACTGCTGAAGATCTCTGCTGAGTGCAGAGTGATTGCTGCAGATCTACACTGAGTTCAGAACTACCGCTAAAGATCCGTTCAGTCCAGAGATACTGCTTCTAGCCCGGATTCTTGTACATCAGTTCTTGTAGATCACTCCTATTCAGTTTCCCGTGAAACCCTTTACGTTGAAAACCTATAGTATTTATTCAATTTTACAAAAATCACTCTCGAGTGTCAACCACACCACTCGACCAACTATAGATAATCGATTATCACTCCGACTATCGACTCTCTAACCGGTGCACAGTGCAGGTGAGAAAGAAAGGACTCGACTCAGTGTGTTGCCCTCGCGGTCGGCTTTGAGTCGTGACGGACGGTTCAATCCAACATGGCTCTCACGAGCCGCTAGCGCTAGGTGGATTGTGCAGTAGTTTCATACTCATTGGAGTTTCCAGTTCTCTGTTGAATCATCTGTTTGGTGTAGAATTTGACAGTTCTGTGTTGTGATTGTGTGTGCATCACTTTGTTTCGTTTTGACTGTGAGTATTTTTGGATGTTCTTGATTTAATGACAGTATTTTTCGTATTTTTTTCATTTGTTTGTGCTACATTTTATTTAATTACTTCTATGATGTTTATTTAATATTATGTTTGGTATAGTGGCGCTTTTTTAAGTTTTATTTTTTTGTGCTATTGATCTTTCTTGCTTTTGAGTTTTGTGTCTTTGTTTCTTTGTACTTTTTGAAATAGGAATGTAAAATTTAAATGAATTAATATGGGCTTATGGTGTGTGTTCACATTATGTTTATTTGCTACATTTAAACCGCAGTTTGTTTTAAGTTCATTATTTTCATTACATTTTCTTCTTATTTTCGTAGAAAGATTTTGTTAGGTCGGTTTGTTGGTTTTGCAACCTTGGGCCGTATTCAACTCGATTTTACCTATCTCAATTAGTAGGTAAATAAAGTCAGCGATATTCTTTTCAGCTTCTTCGGGATGATTTGACTATCTTGTGTGTCACAGTAGCTTTAATGTTCCAAATGAACTTTTCCTTAACCATCTATTAAATATTTCTTCCTGACCCCAAAACACGCTTATTGATTTCAAAGGGAGTTTTCAGTTCAAATATGAAACAATATGCAAGCAAACAGATTTATTTCCTTTTGTGATTAAGTGGAAGAAAGAATTTTATAGCTTCGCCACTAATAAAGATATTTCCGTTTTTTTTGTACCTTAACGCTTCAAGTTGCATCACACCCATTTGATCCTCTAGAAAACTACACCTTTAAAGTTAGAGCTGATCAGTTGATCTCTCAACAAGATGCTCGTTATGTGTAGACGAAGGCCTAATCACTTATCTAAACAACAGTTTCTAGAACCGTCTCTGAACTCCGGAGCCAAGGTCAAGTTGAGGTTGACTAAACGGTTCAACAGCTGACTAAATCTGGGAACAAGGATGTGGCTGCCACGATGTCTTGGCCTACTGTACATTTCAATCCTAGTTGATCAAGTAATCTCTAAATGTACAGTCAGGTTAAATCACCAAATACATCACTACTGATTGGAGAAGGGGTGATTTCATTTTGGAAACACTTTAAAGTACTGAGACATGTGTAAAAAAAGTAGTACAGCTGCGACTGCGGGTTGACTACCGTAATACATATTATAGAGGTTGAAAACAACTAAACGCTTTAGTGGACATTCTATTATCTCTGCGGTACGAGTTTTCCATTCAAGAAGGTTTACAAAAGACTTCTTTCCATACCCGTCCCTCTTATCACTGGATAGAGTGACTTGATTTGGCTGGTGGATGGGAGAAAACTGGAAACTGGAGTGAAAGCCATCGACCAAACGTAGCCGACACGTTGCTTCAAACGCCACCGTGAATCCTGGCGAATTTCCTGTGAAAAAGTTATTTCCACCGCCATCTTTGTCTGGCTGAACGGGATGTGGTGATTTTTTATAGAACGAAACGTTGTAGAACAAAACAAAGCTCGCAACTGCAAACAGTTTTGCTCCAACTGCATTTCGTTCTTTAAAGCGCTGGAAATGAACAGCTCTATTTCCCGGTATATTGTCTAAATTACTACAGTGTTCATAACTAAATAAAAAATAAATGGTCTACTTACTCTACTAAATAAAGACAAGCTCTGGTTTTTTTGTCCAAAGGATTGTTCCGAAGAAGACGTTGTAGAAGTTTAAATCCCACCAAAACAACATGTAGGTTGTTAAAGTCACAAGTTGTTACGTTTGGTAGAAGTTAGTACTACTTTACAACTACAAGTTATATCTTTCGAAGACGGGATCAGATTTGAAAATGTGTGTCCGAAACCGCTGTCATACGTTGTAGTACTGTGAAAACCGACACAGCTTGGCTAAATACCTCTGTCGCAGCTTTCAAAGTCGTATTGTAGCTCTTTAAACATTACTTAGTTTTACTTTTACGTATTTACTCGTATTAACTTAAGACTAGAGTAGTCCAAACTAACAGGTAAAGCTAATATTTGTGAAACTCACCACTGAAAATATTAATTGGAGGAAATTTGAAATTTAATATATTATTCAAACGCAATACCACAATTCTTTAGTAACGTTAAATTAGACTACAACGCTCGGAAGTACTGAAGACTGGTAAAAATCACTTAGGAATTATTGGGTCTCCATTTTTGTTTGAGACATGGAGGTTTAATTTATTTTAATTCAAATTTATAAAACCAGGCCGACACGCAGCTAAGCGCTAAAGCGCCGCTGGCATGAGTTAAGTGAGGATTAGTGCACATTTCATGGTCCCGGGTCTGGGTCTTACCTTGCTGACGGTGTGAATATCTCATTTTTCCAAAGGCAACTCGCTAAAAATCCTGACTTGACACGGTCCAATACCGATAACGGCCTGCAACTGGAAAAAATCAACCAGAAATAAAAAAATTCGCCGACAAACTGAGTTCACTGGAATTTAAAAGGAATGGCAATAAGAGCTGTGAAAACTATTAAACCATAATTGCTAATTATTTTCGGATGAAGGCTTTCAAGATAAAATGCTTTCAAGATCAAATGCTTTCCTATTTCTCATTTTTGGTTCATAATTATTCAAATTGAGAAAGCGTTTTGCTTTCAAACGGCTAAACATTTCCCACACACAAAATTTAGTATAGTTAATTTTATCTTAACCATTCACACTATTTATACCACAAGACAAAGATTTGTCACCAAGAAAGTGAGCAAAAAGAAGATTCTTAAAGTAAGTGTTTACCAATTTTCTGAGTGTTAGCCTATGTTACAAGTCTTAAATTCCAATCTAAATGACACGTTTTATTTCTGGAGAACGCATTAAAGACCCGCGTCATTGCAAAGCTTACGAAACAAGTGTACAATATTTTATGTTCTCTCCCATGTAATATAATTTAGGATATTTTAAACTTATAGTGACAATTCCACAATTTTAGTTTAACTATCTAAAACCTTAGCTTCACCAACGTTAAATACACAGAAACTAATCGGCAATGTGGTTTTCAAAGCTGTTAACCTACAACAGTATAACATACTATGTGTAGTGTACAGTATAACAAAGCTCTGATCTCCTACTCTGTGTTATTCAAGCACGTCACGTGCACAGCTGGGGGTGTACTTACTGATAGACACGACTTGACATCATATGGTCTGAATAACAATTGATACGTGACTGTACAGTACAATACAGCATTCCGACACAGCCTCAGTGTAATTATAATGGTACTGTAGAGGTCTCAAGTTCAGGGAGAAGTAGATAAGTAGGTCTTTGCTGAGGATGATCCATATTTTTTAATGATGAAATGTTTTTAAAAGTTCTGTTACTGAGGTAAAATAGATAGACAGTAAAAACTCTTTCCACCCTTTTTTATTCTCTGCTATCCAATGTTTGCTTAAGTGTATTCTCGTAGCTAATGCACACAGCCACAAGCATTACCGTGAATCTGTACGAAATTCCTGAAATGGAGTATAATTTACACAAGTTATATTTTTAGAGGAGTTTCCCCTCAAAATTTGGGGTTTAGGCCATAAAAACTGTATTTATGATCCAATTGCAATTAAACTAAGTATACACGTTTAAGGCACCGTACTTAACAGTTTATTAAAAATCAACAAAATCCAATTAGCCAGACCAAGATGGCGGAAAATCTGGGTTTTGCCGCCATCTTGGTCTGTCTGAACGGATTTTGTTGATTTTTAATATACATGTAAACTACGGTGTAATAAATGTGCATACTAAGTTTAATCGAAATCAGATTATAAATTCAGTTTTTATTGCATAAAACCCCGTTTTGGGGAAACGTCTTCCTAAAGGGTACTTCCTGTAACTCGACATAAAACTGTCGTTCGACTTTAAATTATTGTACAAAAACTTTAAAATGCTTTAAAAGTATATCTCGGGCTTTACACTTTTACAATCATTATACTCGTAGGGTCTATATAGTCCTGCCATTTGGCTGCAAACTGCTTTGTTCTACGATGTTGTATAGATAGAAAGGAATGGCTCCATTGTTTATAAAAGTTCGCTAATAAACCTCTACCAATAGTTTCTTTCTCCTTTCCAGAGGGGCCACTGGCTCGTTCCTGATTTTTGACAAAGACAGGCATGCATACTACATTGAATCCGTTGTAACATTTCACTTTATAACTGTCCCACAATGCAGTGTATTGAAAGCGTGGCCCGTTGTGAATCCATGGTGCATTGAAAACCACGATGTGTTCATAACCTTTTGTGACGTCTCGAAAGTGTCCATTGTTATAAACTGAATTGCTGGAAGTGGGTATACGAATTGTTGACAATAGATTTGGTGCTGTATTTGGGCAACTTTGTTGTTTAACCTCAGTTGGTTGGTGATAGGTCAGTTTCGGATTCACTTCAGCACAAGTATGTTTCGAGGGAATACTTTTGTAAAGGTTTTGTAAATCGAACCCATTTCAAAGGCCGCGATTCGAACCCTTTTCACAAGCCAGGTTCGGAGAGCCTCTTTGTTCTTAATAATGAATTTGTCGGTCGTCGGAAAGCAAAGGACGCCTGCTCGTCATTGTGTTTTGGAGATTTCTATCTCTATTTGGAGATTTCAAATAAAACCGTTATCTTCATTAAATACCGACGACTTAAGTACAAGTCCTGATAGAGTATTTCGAAATTCAGTAGGTAAACATTAAAATAGCCCTGATTTAGGCCAGTATCGGTACATATTTCGCATGTATTCTTTTTTAAAGTGGTGTGTGGACCCCTAAGAACTACTTTACAGTTTTAAAATTCGCACACAAAACAACTAAATTGTAAAATTATAGTGTTACAGTGTAAATTATAAAAACTACAGTCTTCTATTCAAACTTTAAACTGGCACATTTTCATTTGAACACCATACAGGGAAAAATAATTACATACCATAACCTATAAACGTAGCGGCGGCCATGTTTGGTTCCAGTCACTGCCTCGCGTATCTAAAGACAGTACACAGAAGCTATAAACATACGATACTGTAGCAAATGGTTTACGATGTAAATACAGCAGTACCGTATGTAACGGCACACCACCGACCTCTCAACCAAGGATTGTTACAAGCTTATGAATAATTTATACTAGAAATTATCTGACCATCGAACTCCGAGATGCTCCTAGAACTGGGCTGAGTTTTGTGCCTTTGTGTGGCTTTACTATTCTAGTCAAGTTTTACGAGTACACTCTTGGTTTTTGTTGTTACTAGTCTAGTATAAGGTTAAGTAGAGTCCACATAAAAAGGAAAGGAAGGCGTTCACAGCTTTACTGTTGAGATCCAGTATACTTACCTTACATTTGTAATGTAGTTATTATTTTTCTTTAGGAATCTGGTAGTATGCTTTTGAGTTATCACTCATCACGTTGCAGTAAGGATTTGTGCTTTTAAGTCCTTCCAGAAATAACAAAATTGCATCCAACTTTACATTTCCACTTCATAAAACATTTTGGCTATGATCATAAACAGAACATATTTTACACTTTACAACCACAGGTTCCATTTGTACACATTCACTACGCTTGAGAAGTACAATAATGTCGGGTAAATGTGACATCTGTTACTTCAGCCTTCAGCCTCGACTGAACCTTGACCTCGGCGCGCCCGGATGACCTACACAGCTCACCGGAGGACCGGATCTTACCCGGTGACTTTCATCCGCTACCCGGCCTCTGTTCACACCACTCCGCTACTGTACACAGCCTAGGTCAATGCCTCGATTGGTTCAGACCGCAGAGGACAGAGCAGAGTTGTTTTTAGTATGTTATCAGACGTTGAGGGTTTATTTGTTGCTTCCTAGTGATTTAGACCAAATATATTAAATAGAGCTATTCTATTCTATTGCCAGAGTTTTCCCTCAATAAATGGGGTTTTAAACTATAAATACTGTTAGCCATTGTTTGAGTCCCAAAACCGGTCGTGTAACAAATTAAAATGTTAAAAAAGGTTACTATTCTGTTCACTTCTTTTTGCTAATATAAATACTGTATTTACGATCCGATTTCGGTTAAACAACCAAACCGAGATGGCGAGGAAAATATTTTGTTCACCACCATCTTAATCTGGCTGATTGGGTTTGTTGATTTTTTGTATACATATTAGGAACGGTATCATAAATGTTTATACCAAGTGTTATCAAAATTATAGCGTATGTACAGTATCGTATAGCATCATTTTTGAGGGGAAACGCGCTCCCAAAAGGGCACTTCTTGTGTCATTTGGATTCACTAGGATTCAGAGTAGCGGTGGTAAGCGTCGGCTATGTTCTATAGTCTGTCATCAGACTTTGAGGTTTTGTGTTTCTTCTCTAAAATTAGTATTTAGTCATCTATTTGGGCTGTGCTCGCCTTCTCTACAACAACGATTACGTGGAAAAATGGAAACCAAATTATATTGCAAAGCGAGAAGAGTTGGCGAAATATATTGTTTCAAAACGCAAGTCGTTAGCCCAACCGTTATCAGTACAAACACCTGCCAAAAACATCAACACCTTTCACCCGACACCTTGCCCACAAAGTCCCAAGGCACCGAGATAACCACAGATCATAAACGTGATAATAACCGGTGTAAACCAGTCCGATGATCGTAGCCAGCCCACCCTGAGTGGCGTAGAAAGGAAGGGGATCATTACGAAGACTGGACAGTTCTATTACGACCTTGGTATTTGCGTTTACTGGCCGTTCTAAAACTGAAACCGAACGCCAAATGTAAGCTGAGGTCAAGGCTGAGGAACAGATGGTCCTGTGATCAATAGGGACAAAATTGGCTGGAGTAAAAGGATAGATGATGAGCCTGCCTGTTGACGTGAAAGTCTGCAGTTAGAAGTTACGCCTGTGACCTTTCGTGAAATTGGTGATTAGTTATGAAGGATGGTGGAATCAAATACGGGTGCGGTGGTTAGTTGAAGCCCGACTGATACTTTTATACTCTTCTACCGTGTGGGTTCTTTATGTGACACAGGAGAAAAGATAAGATTTTGGATTTTTCCTTTTTGGTTCGCCCTTCAGGTATTAATCTAACAAGGGCAAATACAACAGATAACATAGCAAACCAAAACTTGAATTCTAGCATTATTAATACTTTGTGGTTTCTATCACGCAGAAAACTATCGAATAACCCAATGGTTGCTTGATATTGGCAGCTCGTTCAATGTTACTAAGCCCAGTTTATATTGCCTGGATAACCAGGAGCCTTGCCAGCTGGCAACTACATTTGGGAGTGGGCAGTGGGTGCGGCGGCAACTTGGAACCAAAGATAACCAAGAAAGGAGCTATTGATGTATGGCATCTAAAACAATGTCCTTTGGCTTTAATTTCATACCCACCCACGCAAAACAAACCCTCGAAACTGAGCACTATTTCGTTTCACAAACCCAGAAGTTAGATCAGTTGGAAATGTCCAACACTACACTGTAGCCACGTAACAAACACGGATGTTTACTCTGTGTTGAGATTGTGTTTGAGGTTATGTTTACACCTGTGGTGGCCGAGCTAATTAGTAATTGGTCCGAGAAACTTTTCCCGCCACGACGCGAGCACCGCCTAGCGGCAGCAGCGGTAATTAGAGAAAGTATAGCGAGAACATGCTCAGTGTAGAACATTTTATCATTCTACATACGCATGCGTCTTGACGTTAGCTGTAAGTCAAAAAGATTTATAGAATAGAGAGGGGGTATACTTCTACTTAATGGTCAGGTTGTAGGGTAAGTATCAAGCTCTCTAAAACTTAGTCAAGGGTATTACGATATAGTAGCATTTTAGCAAACAGTAGACATAAAATCTAATCTTTTAGCGACGTACCGATCATACTGAGCCGATTAGTCTAAATATAATCACTACAGTTCTGATATAATATTTGTAACGTTATCTTTGGAATGCCAATCTTGGAATGCGATTGAATATATCTCCCGGACATGAGAGAAACAACTGATAACACAAAAATACAAACACTTCAAGTTTTATCAGTTTTCAAACGTGTTTTTGATAACCTTTTTCACCAAGATCAACTGAAAATTCCCACAAAGACATGCTTGATCCTCTGATATTCTACTGGGTTCCATTGTTGAAGCTCCACTCTATCTCCAGTGATGAATAGCGTTGCCATTACAAGACGCGACAGACCGTGAGGATGGGAGGGAACATCCATGATAGGCACAGGAACTGCAGGGAGTGACCACCAAGGTCATCCCATCCTCGGACCTGGAGAAGAACCAGACAGATGGAGAAGCGCGGGAAACTCTCATACAGATAACAGCTGATCTGATGTAAACATAGTTGGAGCTCAAGGAGGTTTTCCTATTGAGGAAACAATAGTCTGGGCTTGTGAGGGTTGTGTATGCTGATGATATTGATACTGTCATCCTCTGTGGAAATGATTCGTGACCAATCACTAAAACATTCTAGTTTGCTATTGTTTCGGTAGCAGTCTCTGTGTAGGTTCTTCGTGAAAGAATAAGCTGCCAAATCTTCGTAGATCACTTCTGATGACATAAATATTATTAGAAAGTAGCATCCTGAACATTAGGGAATTCCCTGTAGGCTGTATTACAAAGTACTGGCAAATCGCCAACCTAATTTCGGCCGTACGAACTTAGTTTATATATAGAAAATCGTATGCCAAGTTTCAATTGTTTTAATCTCAGAATTTATCATCAAAATTTCAAAGTGTTGAAGCCAAAAGGTAACGTTCTTGCGAACTAAGTGTTTTTGAATCCAACCAATCTTTAACTTCTTAGATCTTAAAGGAAATTTCGTAAACAACTTGGACAATTTATTATTTTGATGAAACTTTTTGAGTATACCGTTTATGGAGTAAAGAATTTGTCAAAAGAAACAACTTCTTCGCTGTTCGACGAAGCATGAATCAAATCTAATAGAATCGTTTATTGCCGTTGATCATAGTTTACATAAAGTGGGTATTGTCAATTATTCTTTTAATGTATAGCTTAAAGTAACCTTACTATGAAAGATACATTTGAAAGTGACCTAATTGATTTGGTATCTAATTGGTACAAAAGTTAAAACTCCGTAAAACTTCGTCATCGGAGTAAACCAATCTTTTCCTCTAGACTATGTGCGTTCGACACCCGAGAAGAAAAGAGAAAACCAATGATAGTTAAATTTTGCGACGTAAGAACTTAATTTAGCCCAGCCAAGTCACCGAACCCTGCCTAGTGATGTAAACTGCACCTCGCCGGCTCAAATGTCAAGTCATGCAGATAAAACAATGAGTAAACTCTCGTCTTACAAACTTATGTAAGTATTACCCAAGAGAATGACTCTCCATAGACAACGTAAAGTACACTGTGTGTATTGAGATTGAGATTTTTACCACTATTCGTCATTCCGGAGGAACTTCTGGATGCGTTCATTCTTCGTTGCAATCTCGAGAGAAAGACACCTTAGATGACTCCTGACTAATTGTTCAGTGTTATTATGGAGTGGTATTAAACCAATACCTTCTACAATACAGCTGTACACCTAAGATATGGACGTCATATAGTGCTGACAACTGATAAGCAGTATTCGAAATTAGTGGATCAGAACCTTTATAGGATAATGTGTTTTCCCAGGGATTCAATCGAAGCGGCTAAGCCTTACTTGGACTGTCGGTATGAAAAGTCCGAAAACCAATAACTTAGTTTCACCAATCGCGTAGTAAATGGTAAAATATTGGAGCAGTGCATGTTAGAAATCATGTTGGATGAAAACTAGATCGAAAACACGTTTACTTGACGAAACTCCTCAGAATAGATATTGCTTCTAGAACTATATAAACTACACTCTAATGTCCCTAAAAGTAAGGATGAATACCATACGGCAAAGTAGGAGGTACTAGGATTCCGCACATTGTATGTTTAAGAGTTCTCGGCATTTTGACCGAATAGGAAATTTAACTTAAATTTTACGGTTTCCATACATTGTTAAGATGTGTATCCGACTTAATAAACCGTTTAATTGTTTGTTCCATGTACCAGTCTTGTGCGACGCTATTGTGTGACCAAAATACAATCAATGTAACTAAATATTCATTTCCCAGTTTCAAGAAATCACCCAGTTAAACAATTTGTGAGTCAGCTTCTACAGTAAAACCTATGTTTAGTGCAGCGACCAATCTAAGTTCTTCTCTTGCGTGTTTCAAACCAATCCAACAACTCAAAAATACTCGCGAGCATATCTCTTGGCAATTTCGTTCACACGAAAACAATCAAGCTTGGAAATATTTTAATTATAATGTCGTACGTTCGGTTCGGAAACAGCTGAAACTTTCTCGTCAGTGAATGCTCTACTTTCTGTCGTTCCTTTCTCATCGGCTGCCACCTCCATTCCATCACTGCCTACACTTAGCTTCTACATGTTGATGTCCTGACTTATCACCTCTCTTCACTCTTTCTTGACAGCTTCTAACCTCTTACATCTTCTGCGGTTAGTTCCTGGTATTTATCTTCTTGGGTAAAAAGGGTCTGGTACTTCTCTCCAGTGGAGTTTGTTTTTTCAGACCTGATTTGGAGCGGGTTTATGTGCTTTCCTCCAATTAGAGTGGATACTTTCACAATTTCGGGAGGTTTTTGCTGGTGTGAGATTAATCACTTTGTCTTTGTAAGTGTTCATGAGATGGTTGATTTGCTCTAGAAGAAAGCAACTGTGCAAAAAACAGTGTTAAAAAGGCAACTGCATTCATCTTGATCTTGTTATGTCCGCTGTATAAGAAACGAGGAACGTATCAATTTGTCATCTGTTATAGAACACCATGCTGTTTCTCCTGTCCACAGAGAAGTGTTATGAATTGAATGATTGATTGCAGATTTCCTCCTCTCTTCCTGAAACTAATCCTGTCAAGTGGAACGACGGAACCTGGACTAGACGGGACGCAACTATTTCTTTTATCTACTTCCTTCATCCATACTTTGAACATTTAGATTCCGGAATTTCCCTTATAAATGATGTGACTTTACAAGACAAACTTCGGTAGGTACCTGAGTAACCCATAATTAAGCTACGGTTCCGCTCTGAGTACTTTTGTAATGTTGTTTGTCAACAGAAGGGCGGGAACAGACACCTGTTTCCGGTGATTAGATCAACGTCAGCTGTTCTCTGAGCCATCCCCTATAGTTTTGGCGCCAAATCCAAGATTATTCCACAGAGTACTTGACGATGTTATTCTATTTATAAGTATTGTAATGATGACCCTCTGCATTTAGATATATTGAATTTCGAGAACAGTTTAGGTTCTTCATCAACATCGTATTTCGGAGAGAACAAGATGTTCCGTGGTTATATTGCTTATGAAATTATCAAACAAGCCAGAACCGTACTGACAGAGCCTTGGAAATATTTGGACCTGTTCCTCAGCGTCTTTTGCATCTTAGCCCTCAGGCTGATACTCGTAAGGTTTCTCAGTTGTTCTTTTTCGCTCGACCAAGCAATCGAATATTAAGTTACTCGACACGATTAATCGGTATCGAGTTACGGGTCAGCTTTATACGGCGGAGTTTCTTTGTTATGTCACTTGACCTCGAGCAAAAAGTTCACCCTTATTTACATAATATTACTTATTAATTACACCAGGAACTATTTTATTTTTACTTTTATTCTTTAGTATAGGTTTTGAAAATACAGTACATGTACATGTTTCTAGGTGAATTGGGGATAGATAGTTCATTGGTATGGACATTACGCTAATCAAAACTTGCAAAGCCTCTCGTAAGGATGTGCTGATATTTTCTGTGGAAAAGGTTTCGGGTAAAACGTAATAATGAAGCCTTGACTTTAACTATTCTCAAAGTAATTGTTCTCTACAGCAACAACATGATGAGCAATTCTATTCAGGTCCATGACGGAATGATTGCTGGTTTAGCACATTCTGACTCATTTTCTGAAAAATTACTTCCATGATCTAATTTGTCATTTTAGAATAGTATCGTTTGTATTTTTTAGGTATTTTCTAACTTTATATCTTCTAAAATATATGGCGAGGTGTATAACAAACCTTAAACTTTCTTTTCTTAGTACGTACGTTTCTTTACCTATTTATTGTCTCCAAATTCTTAAAAATAGGTTTAGAAGTAACAGAATAATTGGGAAACTGTGGTAAATAACAAAGCAATGATCGGTTGCCTGTTTTCAGCCATAGTTTCCCCTGTAACTCTTGTTTCTCAAATAATTTTAAGATCTTAGTGTTAATGAAGAGATAAAAAGATCTACTCATATACCAAGAACAGTTATTCTTAAAGACTTCATGGTTGAAGGAGGCCTTATTGATGTGCCTCTGAAGATCACACGTTGTGTTAGAAAGACCTCCGGCAAATACAAATTTATTATTGGAATATGTGCAGTTTATTTAAAATCTTAAAGACTTGTTGTAGACCTTACTATTTCCCACAGATTAAGGTATAAAGTCGTAAAATAGGGTTCCTAGATATACAGTACGTTAAAAACCATATTGAAACGACAAGTTAGATCATGTCAATATTTATGAGGTTCTAACGTATATACCAGGGTTCAACCACAAAATCCAGAGGAGGTTATCTGTGGTTCAACCTATTCAAGACTACATCATCTACCAAAACACTCATAATTTTATCCCAAATTCACCTTAAAATACCTTCAAGATTGATCAGTGACTTATAAGTAAAAGTATCCAAGTTTCCCCACACCAGAGCCAGTGGTAATGGTAGCAGTGGCGGAGGCACGGAGTGGACGTACCGGTGCGCCACATTCCTCAGAGACAGACAAGACACCGCGGGCCACATCACATTCTCCAAGCATAATCACAGTGACAAGTCCGCTAAACATCTCTGACACTTTCCTTTCAACTGCAGCAGTTTATATACTCAGTTCCAGGCTTGGTTGACGGAAGTGTTGTCGTAGAGATGTGGCGACGTGGTCAAATGAAATGAGGTTTCCATTTAGAAATACCATGTACCATGTCTTTAACGAGAAAGTGGTCATAAATTTCTTCATCATCAGCAAAAGATGAAGGTGGCAAAAATAAAGAAAGTACGGTCAGTTACGGTCTTGATGAAGAGTGAAAAACAGTGGTCCAAGTACTGGTACCCTGGGAATCCCCTTGACAGGACTCAAGAGTCCCCTGATCTACTTATACGGAATGGAGTTCTGACACAGACCAAAGCTAAAGGGGCTATACTCTAAAGTT
Organism: Matsumurasca onukii; assembly: GCA_018831715.1. NCBI lineage: Eukaryota > Metazoa > Arthropoda > Insecta > Hemiptera > Cicadellidae > Matsumurasca > Matsumurasca onukii. Next base: position 64,890,892 of record CM032062.1, read on the forward strand.
TGTGGTTTTGGAGAAATTGGCGATGATATAAAGTTTTTATTTTGTTTTAAAAGCGTCAAACTAGAGGTTTTACCTAGCCTAATGAGTTACGACCACTTGTCTAGTATAGTGTTTAGGTGAGGCGTCCTGGTTGCATATTTTAAATATCCAAAAACTACCGACAATTAACTACCACCATAAAAGAATTTAGTATCTATAGAATAGTCAAAAAGGCTGAATTATTGGCAATCGTTTGGTTTTATTTTATTTTTAGCAAATACTGTTGAAACCATAGAACACACAAAATGCGCTTCTATGACCTTCTTAGATGCTCAAGAATCTCCTCCTAAAATAAAAATTGTGCTATATGCGACTCTTTGTTAAAACAGGGAACTGGGTTTGTTTCTTCCTTAAATTCGGGAATCCTCAGAGCAGAAAAATATTCAATATCGTGAGAAAGTCCAGTAAACTTATGCAAACATTGAGATGTGGTGAGATACTACAGGTGGGCGGAGACTTTACCGTTTGTTTTGGTTTATCACCAGAGGCGACTGTAACAGTTCCGCGTCGAAGAAAGGAGTCACGACTTGTTCTGCTAGGAGCGGTTCCCTCCAAGAACGACTTTCTTGCAGGCCGACCTTTCCCCTGCAACCAGGTTGCTTCCAAACCGGCTAGGCTATGCAGATGACACGACATTTGCTTGCAGGGTGTGCATGTTGAGAGCAGCCTTGGTGCAGGTGGAGGCTTCACTCTCAGAGGAGGATGTTCCTAGCTGACTGGACTATAGGTGAGGGAGAACTCCCAGTTGAAGGAGAACCACAGGATCACTTTTCTTGCGAAAGGTTGAGTCGAGTTAAATCTTCTCACTTGTTGCTCAACAGATCTTCCCACACTTCTCTAAAAGTAGAGACGAGATTCGCAGCGTGATCGCTTCCTAATCGGCCGAAATCGGCCAGAAGTATACAGGCGCCGCCTTGCCTCTACCGTTGAAAAGCGGCGGTCTTTGTGCGAGATCGTGGAACCTCCATGAAACGTTCCGCGTTAAGTCTTGCCTGGTTTATTAACTCAACTGGGCTTGGACAATAGAACAAGGTCATGGGTCCTGAGCTTTTCCAGGTATTTGAAGGAAAGCGTTCGCTCGGTTTGAAATCGCGTTTAGTGGTTTAGCAATGTCGTTGTGTTCCACTCTGGAACCACCAACACCTTCTCTTATTTCCAAATCGAATATGATTTGTTCCGCACCTTAAAAGTACTCAACACATCACCATCTACCCAGTACCGACAACGAATTATTTATTGTCAAGGACTTATGGTCGATATAACAGGTTTATAACATGTGCCTTACTTTGTCAACCCCAAACGAGAACCAATCACCAAAGAAATCACTGAAAAATTATTATTTCAAACAGAAAAAGTGTGTTTATAAAATAATTGAAGCCTTAATTGCCTATGAATTCTGAGTTATGATAAGAGGGAAATGGTAACTACACCATGTTCTTTCATAAGGAAAATTCATATCTCAATTTTAAAATATCTACATCTCTTACATGAGAATTGGCAATCAGTTCTGCCCGGCGAACAAAGAAACACAAAGAAGCAAGCAGAATCAAGAGAAACCCCCAACGTGACAAGCAAAGATGAGATATGTTGAGAAATCAATTGAGCAGCACACAATATTTCTCCATAGCAAATCTTTACACGGAGAAGACGTGAGAGTATGGTCCATCAAGGGGATATTGTTCAACATATGATAGACTAGAGAAAGTCAGTCCATCAGCTGTTTGTTGTTCTGTTTACATCATCAGCTGATCGGCCCAGGAAGTGTCGGAACAGTCAATGTCCACTAATATCATCGGTCGTGACTGAGGAGTCCTCCAGACTCAAAGTGAACCTACTTAGAGCTGCTTTCACAGTTGCATCACTGTGCATATGCATGCAGCAGTCACGGAATGCAACTTGTGCCAACTGTGTCTGCATGGTACAGATGACGACACTTTCGGTTTATGTCCAAATTAGCAGTTTCTTTTGATCCTGACGATCTGTTAGTTGAAATCTTTGGTCCTAGGCGTTTTTTTTTTAAGGAAACCGCTTTTTGAAAAGCGATTGACAATATATTGATGGTTTCCTGCATCTCGGTGGTTTTTATTTTAAGGAGAGCCGCAAAGAAGTAATGCATCTGCAAATACTTAGGAACTTGTTGCATGTTTGCCTGTTAAGTCAAATAAGGTACTTGATACATGAATTGAGGCACCGGTCACCCTTAGAGGGCATTTTAAGGTTAATATGAGATGAATAATTGGGAATCTTATTACAAACTAGAGCAGACTGTTCCCTTAGATAACCAAACTATATTTTTCGTAAAATATAGGTTGCAAAAGTTGTATTAGTTTTCGTAAGAATAATGATCAATAGGCATAATAAGTACCGTAGGTGATTCCGTGAATATGACGTAAAATAAACGTAATTACAAACAACCCACAATACAGAAACCAACTTTCCAAATCTCAAATTACGCCCAAACGCACAAAGTACAACTATTATTATTCTCCAAGAGAAACTATACAGTCGGGTGAATCTGTCAACCGAGGCATATAATATCGGAGAAATGCACATGTGTCACACTATCTAGAAACCAACAACCGGAACCAACATGGACGACAATCACAACAAACGACCTAACCTCACTTCTCACTTCCCGCTCGGAATGACGACTGACGAGCTAAGTGGCACGGGGTACGTCACAAGTGGGATGGTTGTTACTTGTTCCCGGCCTTACCCACCAAAGTTGTATCTAGTTTTTGCCCTTGACAAAAAAACACTACAATACAAATAGACTACATTCAAAAATATCGAATTGCTATAATTTAGTTCTCCCAGTTCACACCACGTCAAACATTATAATAATGGGTTTGAAATATTTCGGTCTCGCTGTGGAGTACCATTTTCAGTCACTGGTTGGCTGAAACTGAGCTACTTGCTGTCTGCTATCCTATTGGTGGCAGGGATGCCAACCTTCCATTAGAGCAGGGAACTGTCGATGTTCTCGTTGGCTGTGGCACTATCGAATGGACTTCTTCAGGCCTGGTTACCAGCTTTTCTAAATTTAGAAAATTACTTACTTCTCAAATGTTTGCCAACGAATTTCTAACTTCTATACTGATTTGGGTCATCGACGGTAATTCCTTCCGCTGAGAAATCAGCTGTTTTGGTAGAGGATTTAGAATGACCATGTCTGAGCCACTGTCTCTAGACAAAACAGCAGCTTGCCATAATTAAAAGATTTTATTTTCTATTTCAACTTCAGACGTAAAGGAAATGAAAATAACCTTCCAAAAACATTAGGCTGTTTAAAGAGAGGTTGCAGCTTATTGATAGTTTGGACCTTTATATCCATTCAACGACTCTCAACGACCTTTTGAGAGTTGCACATCTGAATAAAACATGTTCACAAATTCCAACTCTACCTATACCATCTCGTAAATCTATACGCTAAAAGCAATCTAATTCCTTCCTTCAGTTCCATCTCTATTATCTTGGATGTCATCAAGCTTCCACTCCGCTCCAACGTAGAGTTAAGTTCGATTCCACGCTAGCATTAGAGTTAGTCAGCTAGAAACAATCCAAAAGTAAACTTATATTCTACAATCAGCCGTTACCATGCGAATTCCTTCTAGAAAGATCGCGAGCCTAGACTCTCCGCTACCAGCAATAATGATCTCTTCATGACCCAACGGTAACTCTCATTGAACTCCAGTACTGCAGATGGATTAGGAAGAAGCTGATCCAGCATCAATCAAAGATTCCAGTCACGATGCGTATGTGATCTAGACTCGACCTGTTGTGAAACTGATTCCGAGTTGCTTCCTGTGCTAATGGTGATGTGATGATGGTGGTGCTAAAAAGTTATTAGAGCAAGTAACCAGACTAGTGAAATCCGGAAGCGTGGGCTAGGTGAAATGTAGCGAGAGTCAAACAAACTTGGATAAAGGGAAAGTAGTATTATTAATGAAAGGAAGGATAATCTAAATAAAAGCAAATTTGGATCAGGCTATAAAATTTTCTCAGATCACTTAAGCTCATTCGACTACTGAAACCTACACTGTGTTTGTGATGCTAAACTAACATCTCAAAACTAATAGTTTAATTACTTTAACTTCTAAAAGAGTCAAACAATCAAGGGTTCCTATATTGTTAGCGAATTTCCTTAAGAAATAGAGCTAATTTATTTTTATTGCCGCATATAACAAAGCTTTGTATAACAAATGGTTAGCAATTTGAATTAGCACCTCCTGAGTCAAATGCAACACTCATCAGGTAGTGTTTTTGTACAACTTTCACGAAATTTGGTACACCTGTCCTTTTGTAAATCTTCAGGTTAAGTTCGTTAACCAGCAAAATCTTTCAGCCCAACGAAAGAGGCAATTTAAGGCATAAACCCCATTTTTGGAAACTCTCTCACTTCTGGTGTAAATTTGACCCCATTGTAGGAAATCTGCAGGATTCACGGAAGGGTTTGTAGCTACGCCTCGGCATGATTTGTGATTAGTTTCCATCACAAAGAAGTTTTGGACCCATGGCTTCAAATATCGAAAGGTCGCGTCTGATTACTCACGAAACCGTATCACGGGAACGTTATCAAGTAGGTCAATCAGAGGAACGGTGCTCTTCTATTTCAATGTGAGAAAGACGCGGCATTTCCTAATAGATCATAGTGAAGATTAGCGCCACGTCACATCATCTCGGATGGGCGGTCCAGACCTCGATTACAGTAATGGTTATTCAGCTGCTATTAAACGTCAGATAATGATACCGTGAGTGACGCGCGGCGACGGTATTGCGCTGGAGAAGGCCGTGGACACTCGTGGATAAACATAAATCAAAATGGGGATCTCCGCGAAAGGTCGGTGGGTTTGGATGGAAAAATACTGTTACTTTCCATAAATATTACATATTTTCTTTCTACAGTGTCTTTTTCCTTTCAAGTTACCTCCTGAACTGATGATGACTCAGGAAAAGAAGCTGTACCGTGTATAACTTGCCCTATATCGCATTTGACAGTGCTATAGCTGCTATACTAGGTGGACATTTGTATAAGTGCTTTATTCGAAATCATACAGTATGTTACAAAGTACTAACAGTATGTATTGTATGGACTCGATTGACAACGCTGAAAGCTTACATGCATACATATTTGATTACTATTAAAGCCTTGAGCCCCTAATTCCAGCCAGAGTTCTCCTGCCTTACCGATAGAGGAGCTGTACAGTATGGGCAAAAAAGTGATGATGCTGAGGATTGCTTTTTTAAAGTTAAAAAGAGCTTTCGCAGGTTCTAGCAGCTCACTTTAAAAGGTAAAAAAGGTCAAGTTTGTCTTGTTTAACGAGGCGAAGTTAGGACTACAAAGTCCTCTCTACCACTCAACCTCGACCTTTACCTAGCGTCATCGTATTAGTCACATTTCAAATTTAAGAGAAGGGTTCAAGTTTTTTCCCTTACATTTTCGATTTCATACCTTAACATTCCACTTGTTTTAAATTTGTTTTGACGGTGGGAAAATTCAGAGTTTGAAATATACGTAATCATTGTAGCAAATCTTTTAGGTGACTTTTCACCTGAAAAGGGATAAACAATCTGATCCCAAAACGTCGAGTTCTTCACTAACTATAAAAAACGTCTTCATTAAAATGTCAAACTCTGATGCACATACGATGATTTCTCAAGGGAATGGAGTTATTTCCATTCTTTCACCCCGTGACGGCCCTGGCGTTCCTCCCCTCATAATTAACGACCGACGTCGAGGCAAAACCTCGTTCCTAAGTGAGAACAATACCATCCTCCGAAGGTTATGGACTGTAAGACAGACAGGTGTAGGTTATGTTTGTACCTTTAACCTATTCCAAGTACGAAGTGAAAGGTGCCTTATGATGTTGTGTAGTGGAAGTGTCGTCCTTGGCGTTGGCGTCTTCTGGGGAATTTATTGTGTACTTTTCTCTCGAGTTGCACATCCACTGGTTGATTGTCTGGTCTGGAGGAATTTCAAACCTGTTTACGTTCCTCTGCAAGTGAGTGTTCGTCGGGGAACGTTAATAATGATGATTAGATGATGAAACTATTATTTAATTGTAATCTCTACAGTATCGGAGGTCCCCTGATCCATCCAGAGACAGTTTACGTCTTGGGCTTTTAGTAAGAAATCAAGAACTCTGACTAAATTACGAATGTACTGAAGGACTAAGGTCGTCCGTATCCCCACAAAGTATAGAGACACTTTCTAATACAATGGTTTAAAAATAAATAACATTGCCTTGACTATCTACTTAATTGCTCTGGTACGAAGGTCTCAGATACAATAAATTCGCCACAAATCACTCTTGTGGTAAACTCCTGATCTACGTTAACTCCCATTTAAATCCACATAACCACAAATCGTCCATGGAAATATTGACTCAAGAGCATTTGCGTTGCGTTATCGGTTTCAGACAATTAGCTCGACTCCCGTTCTCCATAAAGACACGTGGAGAACGGATATACTCGTATACAAAAAATATTCTGTGATTAAAAATAAAACAAAAGTACTAAAACAAATAAGATAAACTCATTACCAAAACACTTCCTCTGGTAATACCATCTTAAATACAAAGCTATACTTCAAATGTCTTTGGGATAACTAGTTATCTAGTTGATCTATAAATTCACTAACCGTCTAACACGGTAAAAGTATTCGTTGATAGAAATGTTTCCAAATTGTTCTTAAAAGTGTTTATACTGTCTAGATTTTCTTATGTGGTGGTAAACGTTCATTTAAACAGTTAAATCCCAATGCGGCCGGGAAGTTTCTTAAGATATTTAAGGCATTTGATATTCCAACTTATATTGACTCGGTAGACCTACTAACGGTGTCATGGTTGAGAAAATCACGACCCGTTATCAAACTACCAAATAGCGTAATGAAAACAACTGTTTCATATAATATAAACACACAGTAACGTTATGCAATATTTAGGATCACTAACTTCACTTACCCTGCATGTCAAAGGCAACGGAGCTTCTTAGATTGACGTCATAAACTTTCCTTAAATGAGACAAATTACCGCCTCTAAGTCACTTTTGACACGTGAGAGAAGGTAATCGAGAACCAAAATGTCGAGTTAATGTCCTCAATTACATGTCATCACAGATTACCACGGCCTTTCATCAGCTGTTTACTGGCTATTAAATTGCGTAACCTAATGCCTCACACTATGGCTAGGACAACAGAGAACCACCCAGTCACTCAGCTGGTAATGACCTTACCGGAGCGGTGTTTTCAAAGTGAACAAGCTACAGAATGGCTACGCTAACCAACACAGTGTTGTGATGTCACGTTGTTCGTTGTTTCTGTGATTTGGTGGTCTTTGTCTCGAGGTTGTCCCTGATGGTTGTTGCGTTGTTGATTGTCTTTGGCAGTTTTGACTCGAGTCCATTCATTCTCTGGTCGTTGGAGCGTCTCGGTGTTGTAGTTGCGGTACCGTTACTTGTGTTCTTCATGTAATTGGAGATTATTAGAGGCCAATCTTTCTATTGCAGTACAGTACGTTGGAGTAAATACACGCTTAACAAATTACAATGAGGAGGGGCAGTTTTGGGGTCCATACTACCCCTCCCAACCCATAAATTGATAATATTATACAAGTGATTAATCAAAGTTTGCTACTTTTGTCCGCATTTAGTAGACAGGGAAGACTTCTACAACGGTACAACTCAAACTACCCACGTGATTGTACTAAATGGTAATTTATTATGGATTTTAAAACTTGTATTGAACTCTTCTGAAGTGCAAGATGTATAATACTTTCTGTCCCAACACCCTAAAAATTACTTATTTTTATGTAACTTCAATGTTTTACTTAGGGATGTAAGTGATTTTGTAAAACTTAAGAGATTATAGTTATTACTTCCTTTAAGGATGTGACAAGAAAGATTTTCTAGGGCCTCGACTCCCTTGAGGAGGAATAATAGTATCATTTTAATGTTAATTGATTGAAATTGTTTTCAATTAACTGTGTTTTATTACCTAAACATTTTGAAGGTTGTGACACCTGCCCCCTCCTATTTTATTGTGTTTGCTTTACAAGCCTTACCCTGCTGTGTATGGTTGAAGAATTCTGATCTGTATTCAGTCTGGATACACCATATCAAATAAAAAATATGAGCTGATCATATATTTTGGAATTGATGATTAAATGGCAGGATGGAGATATTGCTGTCTTTTGTCCCTCCAAACACGTCTAATAACATTTTCATAGACATTTTCTTAGTCTTGAGGCATTTTCTTCCACGGGCAACTTGCTGTGATCTGTCCGTTCTTGTACGTGTATGCAGACTTATCAAAACGTATGTTAAATTATTTATTTTGGCCTTTTATGTTAAAAAAACTGTCAAAGTATGTCAATTTATTTTGGTGTTTACTAATGTTTATCATCTTGTGCTTTTTAATTTTAATAACGAAGCCAGCTGGTGGATTTTCCCAAAGACTGCAGTCTGGTATGATGTTTTCACATAGAAACACATGGTGATGTAACAACCTTTAACAAAATTTTTGGATATTGAGGGAGGTTATTAAAAACCTATTTTATGGACACAACCCTCCTTTGCTAACATCCCTCCAATGGTTGCAGGAGATGACTCGTCACCACCGGCAGACTCACTAACAGCTGACCATGAACCTGTACAAGCGAGGGATGATCTTTGTCACATTCCTGGGCTCGTGCCTCAGCATCGTGCTGCTCGCTGCTGCTCTGGGTACCAAGCACTGGGTCACCGCACATGCCAAGCGCACCCCCAACCCCTCCGAGAGCGATGGTGTCGTCACCATGGGCCTCTTCTACGGTGATAAGGACCTCAACGTCGCATACGGCTGGAGGAACTACCCTTTCAGTGGTGAGATAATCATGATTGATTTTAGTTTCTGACTTGAGTTTAATAATTACTAGACATTATCACACAATTATCGGTGAGAAAACTGACAATTAACAGCTTATACCTACATACCTTTAGTAGTGACAGAACTGGGTTATTTATTAAAAAAATAATTATTCTGCATGAATTAAAACTGAAAACTACAATGCATTTTATTTTTAAAAGCTTTAAGCAATGAATCTTGTATTTCTTAAACTGCATATTTGAGTAAATTTTAAGTTAAAATATTTCCAATAATCTCACCTAAACCTCAAGACACCGGAACTACTTAGTATAAAGATTAATAAAGTAAAAACATTCACAAGTTTGAACAATACAAAGAATAGATTACAAATAGACAGTTTGAAAGAAATAAATATATTATAATCAACGTTTAATCAGTGAGGCAGAATTCTAGAAAACAATATGTTTAATAAAATGCTATTGCAGTCTATTTCATTTGTAAGTATTATCATCAACAATTTATCTAAAATTCTACCGAAAACAATATTTTTAACAAAATGCTATGTTTTCTTTTTCCTTTATTGGTGTAAAACATGTATCAAAGTCAAACTCATGAAACAACATAGTTTACTAAAAGTTCAAACTAGTAAAAACAATAGTATTCTAGAATTTCAAAGCTTTCTTTTTCCAAAAGGATTCTCCTCTAATAAATTTATAACTGGGAATTTTTAAATCTTCTGGAAGCAATTCCAGAGACAATAATTAACTCAACGACTGCATTTTGTAACAAAAAGAAAACCAAGCAACCCTGATTTTGGACAGGAAGCACTAAGCAGTTACCACTGGACCGGTGTTGATGCTGCTAATGGGTGAGTCTACTGCCTGGTCAGTTTTCAGAGCAGAACCACACTCACTGCATAAGAGAGAGGAGAGGACCGAGGACCGGGCGTGAGCGTGATTAGTAGATCAGAACCGATCTCGTGATGTAATCTCATCTCTCAGTCTCACATTAGAGCTCTGACTGCTCACATTAGATGACTTGCCTCCAGCCTCACTTATCCGGATGTTGACAGTTTCACTTTTGATGGCATGGTTTTATAAACAGTTGAATTTTAGGTTGGTTTGCCACCTATGCAAGGGAAAACCACATTTAGATATTTTCTGAGGCAAAAAAATTATAATATTTTACTAATGATTGGATAGTATGACCATGGAAATTAACTATTATCATGGCTGTTGTTTTTTAAGTGTTGTCATCTTTTTAATGTTTGTTTTAAGGTAATAAAACTTGGTTGCTTTAATTGTTTTTTCAAATTCTTTCCGAGTCAATTAAAAATCACAATTGTCTAATTTCATTACTATAAAGGTACTAACTACTTTTTAATTCCTTGAAGCTGACGGAAAAATACCCTAAAGATGACTTTACCAATAACTTAATTAAAATACCTGGCCATACTACTTTACTTTGATACTTTGATTTGAGACAGACGACTCCTAGAGGGTATTTTAAAGTAAATATGGGTTGAAGGGTGAGTGTGATGAGTGTTTTTGATGGATGATAAGGTGTAGTATTGTAACAAACTAGGGCGACTATCCCCCAGATTGGGTCATTAATTAATAGCCCAACGACCAATGGAATGGACCAACGGCTTAACATGACTTCCGAACCACGGGGAATGGCCGGATTTGGTGGGAAACTATATTTATATACTATATTTCATGCTTGATTCACCCTTTATATTCTTACTATAGTTTTAAAAGAACTACAGTACTGATTTATGTCTTATTTGACCTGTAGAAACTGCCCATATACACCTAACACCCACTATACTTTTATTTTTAAGAGTTAAGATCCAGAATTAAGTTAAACATTCACTGTACTTGTTTCAGTGATGGAGACGATGAGTATGGACCGAGAGTTCATGGTGTACAGCTACTGGCTGACAACGGTGTCTTGTTTGACGCTGTCGCTGCTGTTTGCCGCAGTGTCTGCGGTGTTTGCTGTCATCAACACGGCCACCACTCCCATCGCTGCCCTCACCGGCGTCCCGGGGCTGTACCTCTGGAACTTTGCCACTTGTGAGTGTCCCAAATCAGTTGCTAATTTAAAAAAAAACAGCCTTGACACCCTTGAGTATGTAAAGTATAAGTATTATAAATTTCGTTCTAATTTTTCATAACTGGTCTGATGCTACAACTACATATAATCATCTGTTTACTATCTTCTTAAGTAAGGTAGCGGAAGTCAATCATAAACAATTGTCAGTAATTTGAAAACTGAATAAATAAGTAATATATATAGGTCAAAGTATCTTTATTACAATTTCTTTAAGAAATATACTGGCTACAATGTAGGTACAAAGTTTACATGAAAGCAGCTTCAATAAATAACACACAGACATACAAACACACACACATAAGTAAAACCATTATATGAAAGAAAAAGTTATTTATAGTTTGTATGTCAGAGATCCAGCAGGCCTACTGACTTTAAATCTTTCACAATCATTAGGCTACTCAATGTAAGAAAGCAGGCATTTTTACTACACTCACAGCCTCGCTTTGACCCTAGATTTACGTTATCTTTAATGATTATGTACACAGGTCCATAATTTTAAATGTTGTATAAAATTGACGTAACCAAGCGTGCAGCTATGTAGAGTATAAAATTAACCTAACCTAACCAAGCTATGCAGACTTTTTAAACCCTGTAAATGGGCATTATTCCATTACAAAAGGTCCACTTGACTTCAATTTAATAATCTGAAGGGTGACTCAAGCTTGTTGAATTTAACCAACAGTTGAATCAAATTTGTTGAGTATTTCTTAAGTTCGCCCTATCTGAAAATCTGTTGCCTGTTTTTCTTATTAATAACTATTGTTTGTTTCAGTAACGCTCCAGTGCACAGCCATTGGATTTTGGATAGCCCAGTACTACGAAAGGCTTCAGTTCAATGTTCTTGGACTAGAGGAAAAAAATAACCACTGGACATCACATGGGATGGCCTCATTTGGCTTTTCTTTCTGGTAAATTTATTTTTACCATTTTACTTCAAAATATCCGTTTTCATCCGAAGAGAAATAACTCAGTTTATGTCGATCAAGGTTTTTACAAGGGGGAACCCAAAAATAACGGGAATTTCATTATAAAACCATATTTTTAATCAAAAAAATAAATTAACTTCACTTACCACACTGATGTAAGTACTCAGACTCACTCTCTACCGTATCTTCTTTCTTAAAAAAACTAACTTCGCTATCACTCAATCCAACAAAACAACTTAAACAAACTGAACATTCCAGAATTGCACAACTCGATCCATTACCCAATTGTAATTAGTTTCTGTATTCTTGTTCAGGTTGGCAGTGGGAGCTGCAATTGTACATTTCGCCAACATTCTGTTCATCTACTTCGGGACGCGGGAGTCGAGGGCGAAGGCAGCTTCCATTCCGGTCCTAGAGGAGAAAGGAAACGGAGCCATCATGCTCTACTGATTCTTCTACACCTGCTTGCCAGCCTCGCCATTTGTATATATTTCCTGTATAATTAATATTAAATAAACTAATTTTAGTCATATATTGGAATCTTTTGAAATGAAAACCTCTTCACATTAACTTTTTACTTACTGCTAAACTTACAGTATCCATTAACATGACACTATAGATCTGCCGCGTAGTAAGAAGCCTCAGCGGACATGTAACTGAGATGAGATAATATGCGAGTACTGCTCGTGGGATACTGAGCAGACCGCTTACTGCTTACATGCCAGATATGTAGTACTGATGTATTTCTACCAGCATTAGTCATTTAAATTATGTTCTGTTATTCTACCCAATCAAAATGCTAGGCTGAATGTTCTGAGGGGGCTTGGGAGCGCAGGGGATCTGGGGGCACTGAGTAACTGCGCAGCTGAGGCGATTTCTAGGCTTTAAGTATCACTGTGTAGTTAGCTGTGAATCTCAAATCCTTTCCTCAGAAAAGGACCATGTTGTAAGCCATTTCATTGATGTGAAAAAATTCTCAAAACGTGTTCTGGGGGTCAGAATTGGTGCTCATTTCATGGTCCCGGGTCTGAGTCTTACCATTTTACGGCATGGTATTTCTGTCGGTGTCCATTTTTCCTTTAATAACTTTCTATCTTGAACTTATGACTATTAGTCAAATACCAAGTTTTTAATGCTTTACCAGTTACACGGGAAAACCAGTTCTACATTTCATACCGCTCAAGTCCATACAAAATGTCAAGCTATTGAGGTTCTGCTAATTGGGTTAAGTCACTTGCCGGAAAACAGCTGTTTTCATCACATATATAGGCATCCTATAGTTGCATGTTTATTCTTAGGGAAATAAATATTTCTTTTTATGATACTTTAGTCCCTAGGGAGAAAAAAATAATTTTGGAAATCTCTATCTCTCAGGAACATCAGCTGCTTCAATGAGTTTGTTTCAAATCTTTACGCTGACGAATAGTAAACCTGTGTAACAGCAGTTTCTTCTAAACTAAATAAATCACACTACTGAAATCAAACCATTGCTTTTAGTTAATAATAGCTGAAATTTATTTCTCAACATTTATAGCCACCAAACTTTTACAACTTTTTGAGAAAAGGTAATGAGTTATTACTATGAACACTTTAAACTACCCTAGCCTAAGTACGCAAGAATCCTGTTTCATTCTTCTGAAAATTATTTGCACTGGCTAAAATTTATATGGGGAAAATAGAGGCAAAAAATAAAAGAGTATAATTATTCATTCTTAACTTGATTCATTTATTACGGAATTCATTATCAATTTACAAAATCATCCTAATACTGTACTGCACTAAAAAGCACATTAATGGCAATAATAATTCACTATCTAATTTGCACTGAAGACGAATGAACTGTAAAACTTAAATAACATAAGTCAATCAAACAAGAACAAAATTAAACGATAAATGATACAACTCAAAACATAGTTCTGACAATGTATAAAATTAGAAAATCAATGCAATGACTTTAGACATACTTTACAATAGACGATTCATGAAAATGCAGCTATAAATTTTGGAAAGACTCCTTTTTGAAGACAAAAGATATATCAAACTATTTTCTTAAAGGAAAATAACACAAAGAATATATATTTAATATAAATTTATTTATAATAATGTCGAATTATTTAACAACAAAATTTTGTTGACAAAGTGAATAACTTAAAGCAATAATTAAAGTTTATACATAAAAACCTAATCACCAGCAACAAAATCAAAGTGGTACACATCCAGCAAAATGTGAAATTGTGGTGTCAACAATAAGAATATTTGTTAGACCTCAGCATTGGACAAAGTCCTTTCAGTAGTGAAGGTTTCAATTTAGACTCAGCGCCGACTAACGGTTTGCCAACTGCTGTCTTCATCTTCAGCGGGAGCAGGTTTTGATGCTGCAAACAAAATATCGCAGTTAGAAAACATTTTTAAAGAAAATGTTTAATTTAGGGATGGGTCGGTTCCAGTTCTACCGGTTCTTGCTGGAACCGATAACCGACAAGGCAAAACATCGGTTCCTAGAACCGATGATTCGCTTGATAATTTTTGGTACAGGTTTGAATTAATTCGTGATTTTTCAATCTGAAAGCAGTACTCAAAAGTCTGGCGGACCTTTGCATGAATCACAAAAGGATCGTAAATCAGAATGAGCTTGCTGCTAACATAAGGAGTGAGAGAGAAGGAATGAGACTGTTGAGCTACCAGTGCACAGAGATGAGGGGTGAAGGCTAGAAAGAGAAGACAGGTAGAAAGGACAAGGAAAGAAAAAGGGTGGAAGAGAGGGGAAGACAACAGCTGCAGTGTGTTGTCAGGAGGGAAGGCAGGTGCAGCAGCTGCATCCTTATCAGCTGTCTACTAGTCATTAGCTGTTGCTAGGCAACCACATAGGGGTGGGGGTTACATAACCAATCACAGTACTTTTTCTGTATGCATGTGATACAGTGGCATTGGGATTTGAGGAGAGTGTAGTGTGTGTTTGTTATTTCCTTATCTCATCTCCATATACTGAATGATGAATTTCAAATGACAAATAATGTTTTTAGAGTTTTTATACTAGTTTTGAATTACAGTAAATTGCAAACATTCAAGTAGGCTATGAGAGAGGTAGGAAACACAGGAACCACAACAGAGTTGCATATTGTGTTGCCTGTTTTGAAGAGTGAAATAGAAGAATAGTTGACAAACAGAGAAAGTGACTAGAGAAGATTCAGAATTGCTTCTTATTGCATTCGTGTTCTCTTTCCTTCTATCCCACCCCCCTTGTCTGTAGGTTGGTGTGTAAGATATTAATGTTCATTTTTAGTTTGTTAAAAATGGAAATAAATTCTTACGGTATTGCCGTGGTCAGAGAACGATGCGTGACCACATGCTAGGTGGTGCGGCCGGCACAGCCTACCTTTGGCGGTGCATAGATATACTCCAGGACTTACGGTCCAAGGGGGCAGAGAGTTTGAGAGCCGTTTTGGCTGGTGGATGCAGGACGGTGCATCGGAGGGGGACTCTGTTGTGAAGGTGAGGCTTTCTTTCTTTAGAGCCTTTGTTGGATTTTTGGGTAAAGGTTAACCCTTTTGTTCGGTATTTGTTTCGGTATTGTTCCGGTAATTTGTTTCGGTTTACTGTTTTGGATTTAATTTTGGGTATATTTTGGAATACTGTTTCGGTCGCTAGTATTTGGATTCTTGCGCTAGTATCTTTAATCCGTACGCTTATGGATCACTCGTGGGGTTACTTGGGGCGAGCCGTAAGAGACGATACCTCTTCCGATGTACGAGATTTTTGAACATAGTCTTTATAGGTGTTCTCTCCTCTCCCCGGCAATTTAGGGCTTAGAGTGAAGGCAGTACATGCATGTTTAGTGAATAAGAATCTAGTGTTAGTGCGTTACGTAATCCAATTAGAGATAGGGTTTTTGGATAGTTGTTAAGATTATTGATTTGTACATTTAATAATCTTGTAGAGAGAGAGAGAAATAATACTCGTATTATAGAATTATTAAGTCAAGCGACTAGTTTATTTATCCCTTTTGAGCTACGTCCTCGTAGTACGCCATACCCAGAGTGCGGGTTTTGGTCATACTACAGGTGGGGGTGAAAGAAGAGATGGGATGCAGTAGCATAGAAGAGGGTGATGTGCATATATTGCAAAATCAAACACTAGCGCTTGGAAATACTGTATGGGTAAATCACCAGTGGCAAAAACATGAACTAACTGACTACAAAGAATAGTCCTTGCCAGACCCCAGCCCCAGGTGGTCCTTTCTCTACCTGCCTTCCTCATCTTCTCGCTGCTGACCCTTGTTTGCTAATTTGATAATGATTTCAAACCCAACATTTTTTGTGCTGCGGGAAGGTGTAGTGGTGGACCTAGCAGGGTGGGGGTTGGGGATGCGAGAGGGAAAGCAAGCATGATGCATTCTTTGTTCTGCTTTTACCTCTTGACAGCTGCAGCTGGCAATTATGTAACTTTTTTAGATATGAATCAGTATCAGCAAAGAACCGATAACGAAATGGCTAGAGAACCGATAACCGCAAAAAATTGGAACCGACCCATCCCTAGTTTAATTAATAATAAATATGCTTGTGAGGTGTTTAAGTATTGGTTTCTTGACTGTTTATACATGTACAGTATTTTACTAAGGAATAATTAAAGTATGAGGCCATAGGAAACAGGTTTTTACTTACCGTAAAATAGTTTGCAAAGGCAGAGGTTAAGGAAGCAGGATCATGAAATAAGGAAGGTTGTCTTATTTTCTAGAAAAATAGTTTTGTCGTCTTGTTGACCAAAAAGGGCCTGAAAATTCAACAAAATTTAATTTTAAATATAGTTATGGGTGCCCTAGCTGTATACATTTAATTTTTGCCAATTTAATATTTTTGTTGTTATTATATGCTGCAGTTAATGTAAGATGCATAGTAGTTGATGCCCAAGTCAACGACTGTTTGAGGCTTACGAGTATTGTGCTCTCCGACCTCATGACCTGCTAGGGGATGTCTATGACTTTGAGGAGTCTCAGGATTTGCTCCTCAGCGCATGATCTAGAACATCCGTCTAGCAACAAACCCCAAAAGACACCTCTTCTCCTAGGCTTGAAGGATTCACACTCCAGGAGCCAATGTCTGGCATTCTCCTCGTGCTACCTCCATGTCTTGCAGCTTGGTGTGATTTCCGAATTTACTGAATTTCTAAGCGTTACTTAGAAAGAAAAAAGCGTATGACTCACCAGGAGCTGGGGCAGGTTTGGGTTCTGGAGGTTGTGCCTTGGCCGGGGCGGAGTCAGTCTTGCCTCTCCAGGAGTCCTTCTCCGGTCCTCCTCCGCCACCCCCTCTCCTCGGCTCCTCTCCTCCCCTGCGCACTGGGCTGCGGCCAGAGTCCATCCCTCTCCTGCCACACAACACAACACCAACATCAGTACAACATCGGGTGACAGTTGACCAAATTAACTACACTTTATTCATACATGGATATTCATTTGGATTAAATCATCTTACTTTTAAAGGTTGCCTTTGTGACAATAACCAAACATACACATAACATACATAGACATTGATCTATGCAGAGCTTTAGTTAGCAATGTAATAAGCACAAAAATGATTTATGTTCGGGAAAGCCTATGCTTCTTTCAAATTTTGGTCCTTATATCTGTGTAATCAGAAATTCAGATTACTCAATCGTCTTGAGGCTGATGTAATTGGACAAAATTAAATTTGAAGTTGACTAAATTGTCCGATAAAGAGTTGCATTTTGTCTTAAATGGTTCATGAACAACGTTCATATCTTCAGAGGCTCATGAAACTGTATTGGACAGTTTAGTAAATTTAAAATTTAGATGATTTCGAGTTTGGAGAGTCCAAGTACAACTGTAGGCTAAAACTTATTGGTAAAATAATGTAATAAAGAGTCTTCTTCACCTTGGAGGGCCACGGGAGTCTTGATCATTGTCCCGGTCTGCATCTGCTCTTCTCCAACTGCTGCTGGGCTCTTTGGGCTGTAAATCGAAACCACTAAGATTAACCAAACCCTTGCTTTGATATATTTCAGATACAAATCAAACGTTAATATTAGTGTAAATTTATACTTAGCCAACTATTTCAGATTTAGAAAGTCTTACCCGAACTGTTGAGTTAAATTGCTTTTAATTTTGCATGTTTATTTGCTAAGCTGAAATTTTTTCAGAATTTTTGGGAAAATACACTTTTTGGCAACTAAGGTGAACAAACTATAAAACCGATGGCCGACTTACGAGTGACAAGAACTTAGAGCAAAGGCGCTAAGGCTCTACAATAATGCTCTGGAGAGATCATGGGTTCCAATCTCAGTGTGATCATCAACTTCTGGTATGTCATCGTATCGGCAGGTTAGAGAGGAGACTAGTCTTAACTACATCTCATAAAATGAGACAATAACTACTTGGGTTAAAAATATTGATATTTTCTGTGCTCTTCGACTAATATAATTTCCCATAATATTCGTATATCAAACCAATACCAAATTTAGTTTTAAACTGTCAAATTAGAAAGAGAATAGCTCCTTTTGAATATGTTACAACCGCACTTAAAACTCATTCCTTACAATGTATCAGGACACTTACTCGGTCTCGCTCTGCAGGTCTGTCGTAGCTGCCGCGGCTGGTGTACCTATCATCCCGGTCCCTGGGTGGGTAACGATCTCTGTCTCCTCCTCTGTCATCTCTGAACCCGCCTCTTTCCCGGTCTCTGTCTCCTCGGCCATAATCCCTGTCTCTATCTCGTCGGTCGTAATCCCTTCCGAAGCCTCTTGGTCCTCCCCTGTCGTCCCTATCCCTATCTCTGTCCCTGTCATCATCCACCGGCCTCCTGTCTTGTCCACGGTCCCTGTCGTCGGCGGTGCGGTTTGATAGTGATTCTGAAACACAAAGAATGTCTGTTTGAATATCTTAAGTAGATGATAAAATATAAAGTAGCCTAACGGATTGTTTAAAAATATTTTTTGTTTTACATTAAAAGTTGTTTTAATAATTTGTTCATGGCCATTAGGTGAAAGGATGTAGGCTCACTTCAAATCAACTGACTGGGTTAATGTACTGTAGGCCTACACAGTTTCAAATAAAATCTATTTTTCCTTCTATCAAATCCCCATCTGTGAAAATCGCTACGTCATGTGTTGGTAGCCCTCAGCTCCCACAATCAATGCACACTGGGCACCCTGTCCAGCACAACGTGACAGTCCCCCTAGTAGCTTCTTCCAAATCACTGGGCTTATCTTGCTTCTTAAAAACTAGGCTACATGCATAGTTATTTGCATTAAAGAAACTAACTGAAAATGGTTCCATATGTTCAGAGCTACTTTTTGGCAAGCCAGGAAAATGTTGCTAACCTGCTATTATTGGCAGCTACCAATCTACACCCTTTTGTGCTCTGTACAGTGTGGTGCAGTTTGAGAACTTGACTGAGAGTGTTCAGTGTTCACACACAGAATTTCGAGCAGCCAACACTGTCGAGAATTAGAGTACCAAAGGTGCAGACCAAGCAAAATAGTTTGCGACTGGTGATTGCACAACATTAAAACTTTGTTACAAACGCAAAAAGCTTCTTTACGTTTACTGGGTTTCAACTGTTTTCAATAAACCAAAATTAAACCTAGCCCGAATAAAAAAAAAAAAAGTCCCAAAATAAAATTAACCTTGAAAAAGCTTAAAATGTATGAAACAACAATATTCCGGAAATTATCGAATGTGCTTATATGAAAATGTCCCCAGAAATAAGGTAGACCATATATAGTTAACTATAAATAATATGTTATTTCACTGCTTTCCAAGAACCTTTTAATTACAAAGAGTGGATGTGTTGATAGCCCTCAGCTCTCATAATCATTGCACACTGGGCCGCCCTGTCTGCTGGCCGGACTCTCACCAGCAAGGACATGGACAGTGAAGGGTGATGTGTGAAGGATGTGGATCCAGTGAGAGTCCAGCACAACGTGACAGTCCCCCTAGCAGTTTCTTTCACATCATCGGGCACATGTCATTACTCTTTTTTTAGTTGAGAATTTTATGTTCAAACTATTCTTTTAAATACAAAAATGATGTTCTCTTTTTCTTACCATTTGCACAAGAATATTAGCGATATCTCATAGCTGATCTTACTTTATATACCAGACTTGCCCAAAACAAGCTAAGCAGTTTTCAGCTTCTTATGACCTAACAGGGCAAAATGTCATTTTCTTTGCAACTAGACTAGCACTAAGTCACACTTACTGGGTTTCCAGGCTTGCTCACTCGGCTTGGCTTCACCACCCCTTCTCCACGACGTCATCTCCTCGTCCTTCCGTTCCCCTCCTCTGCCTCCCATTCCTCCTCCGCCACCTCTACCTTCCCCTCTCGGCTTGTCGCGATCATCATCCCCGCCTCTCTTCCACTTCTTCTCTTGCTCCTCCAGCTTCTTCATGGCGTCTTCTTCTCTCTGTTTCGCTATCTCAGCCTGCCGGTCTCTTAACTCCTTCTCTTTGCTGTGGACAAGTAGAAATTACTATTATTTAATCTAGAATTTGATCCTGATGCAAGATGAAAACCACTTAAAGGTTTAGGGAATTCATGGCCTTTCTAGGCCAAGAGATGAGAAAATTTAATCATTCAACTAAAGGCCGAGTTAATGGACTCACCGGTACTTCTCTTGCTCTTCTGCTCTCTTGATTGCTTCTAACCTCTCTTCCTCTTCCCGTTTCAGCCTCTCCTCTTCTTCCTTCCTCCTCTGTTCCTCTTCTGCCTTCCTTTTAGCCTCTTCTTCCTTCTCCTTCTTCCAAGCTGCTTCCCTCTCCGCTTTTCTCTTAGCTTTCCTTTCTAGCAATCGTTTCTTCCTTTCTTCAGCCAACTTTGCTTCGAAATCTCTTAGCCTCTCCTGCAATAAATCAAAATAGTTTATTTAAACTGCAAAAGTGCAACGGTTATTAAAGAGTGAAACAATCTGAAAATGAGGGAGTAATATTATAAACATTTAATCTCAGCGTATAAGGAACACATTTGGGATAAAGCATAGTGCCTCAATAATTCTTGTTAGATGGTTGGAAAGGTTAGCAGGTTCGTATATAATGAGTGCAGTAAGTATCAAGGAGAAAACACTCAAAAATTAAGTTGTTAAATCACTTACCATCTAAGTTTTTAATTATATGAATGCATGAAAAAAGTCATCCTATTAAAATACCTTAAAAAGGAAGCTCAACTAGATTTAGAAACAGAATATACAATTAAATATTTTGTTAAAATCTTTTTAAACTCATAGTTAAGTTGTTGTAATTATTAATAGGCTAACTAGAAAATAGTTGGGACATTTTTTAAGTCCAGCACAATTAATCAATACAAGATTAACTAGGACCAAATATTTTTAGAAGAATTTTCTGCCCTAGGTTGATCTAACGGTAGATTGAGCTGCAAGTACTGTACCTGGAAAGCAGCATTGCGCTGACTGTTGATCTTCTCCTGGAAGATGTCCTTGTCTGCTTGCATGCGAGCCAGTCTCTCCCTGTGTTCCACAGCCAACTTACGCTCAGCCACCAGAAGCGCCAGGCGCTCCGACTCTTGCTGCTCCCAGAACGCTCGATCTAGTACCTGCAAAATGTAGAAGAAGTTGTTGTAAAGATATGCCTCAGAGAATAGTTTGATAAGCATGCGCAACTGCCAACTTGAGCTGAAGAGTGCCAACGGCTTAATTTGTCATTTCATGTACACCAAGAAATACTGTGACCAACATACCTCCTTAGCTTCGAAAGATTTCTTCATGAGGGGGATCTCCTCGATTCGCTTAGCTCTTTCAAAGTAATCCACCTTCTTCTCCTGCGTCTTGAGTTTTTGCTGCATCTCCTTCCTCTCCTTCAACAACTCTTCAGCTTCCTTCTGCGCAATCTGCTCAGCGTCCATGTTCTTCATCTCCTACAAACACAAGAGATCAATCAGTGATTTACTTGTGGATTAAGAGATATCTTTTTGGTATTCCTATATTTAATTAAATTAATATTTAGAACCCTGTTTTAAACTAATCAAATGTACGTGAAACATGCTTACCTCTTCATCAATCTTCTTGAGCACCTTCTGGCCATGAGAGGTCTGCGAGATCTGCTGCATCTTCTCCTTGAATCTTGCGTCCTTGATCTGCTGCATTTCATTCTCTTGCCTCTTACGCTCTCGCTCCACTCTCTCCTGCTCCATCCGGTGATGTTCTGCGATCGCTTGTTGTCTTGCCTGCTCCTCAGCCCGTCGGCTTCCTCTTCTTCCTGTGAACAAGTATCACTGTTAAGTCATCCTACAAATATTGGTTGTAGTTTCACAAACAGACTTATTTTACAAGTAATTCATCTCTAAAGGTGAATAAGTTTGTTACTCACCCTGACGGAGTTCATCCTCTCCAGATACTCCTTCCTATCTTCGATGATCTTGTGGCGAGCCAGGATACGCAGGTGCTCCCTCCCTCGTGTCTCCATGTAATGGTTCACCATCTGCTGCTTCTGCCTATCCTTCTCCACCTGGACATCAAATCATGTGCATAAGTCAATAGTTTTTACAATATTGAAAAAGACACTTTGAACTAAAAAATCCATTACATATCGGTTAGTGAAATTTAACCAGGTGACTAAATGAGGTACTGGGCAAAGGGTAGAATCGGAGCAACTTGAAAGCCTTGCTGAGTTTGTTTAATACATTCAGCAAGGCTTTCAAGTACATTCTCCCCTAAAATGTACACCTGTGTTAACATCTGAGGCTGTTTATGATTGTAGCTTTGATCTACATTGCACAAATCAAAGACTTGTACAACAAACAAACAAAGCGTTACTTTAGCACAGGCTTATAGCCTAGTCAGCATTGAGCTAAAAAGACTGATCAAACTGTGCAATCAATGCTTTCAACTGGTTTCAGAAAACTTTCTAGAGAAAAATAAAATAAAATTGTTATCATAACATTTTTTACTTAACCACTTCTTTTACTCTTTCTAATTACCGAAGTATTTGTTTTAAGTAAATTCTATCCTACAGATTATCACATCATATCAATATTGGTCGACCAAAACTAACTCTTGAAGAGATTGTCGTGTCTAAAAAGAATGTATGTAGCTTTGATTGAAATTGTACCAATTAACCATTTGTACAACAAACTTTCAAAGCATTGCTTTTGCACAGGCTTATAGCCTAGTTAACATGGAGCTGAAAAGACTGATCAAACTGTGCAATTATTTGCTACCTTCGGCTCTTTACATCGATTGGTATAGCCTAGTTAACCCTTTGAGTAGTAAAAGCATGAATTAACACCTTGCTGCATGATGTAAAAATAGCTGTTGCCATTCAGTCACACGCATTGAAACAAACAGCAGCAGATCGTGAAGAGAGTGGTAAGCCTACTCGTTTTAGTTGTATGATAGTGTCAGTTAGACGCATTCTACCTCTTCTCTAATATATCACAACTGAGGCCAGTTGCGGCATTTTCTCTTTTTTGGAAAGGAATAAAATTCTTATCTACTAATACTTAACCTGCAGTAAACAACGCAAATACACAGTTCACTCATTCGCACACTGCGAATAAGTTTATAGCGAGGCTCAGTTATTTGTGCGCTATTTCACTTCCTTAAATTTATTGTTTATTTAGTTGTTTGGATAAACTTAATCAGACCTCTTCAGAGATTTGTTACATGTTGTAGTAAGGGCTATAATTATTTAGTTTATTTTGTTATAATTTTTAACAAAAAAGACTACTACAATTTTTGTTTTTATTTGCGTTAATTTAATTTTGATTTCATTGTGCTATTACATTATTATCTGTAAAATAAATCAATTTGATCTCAAATTTCTTCATTCGGTTTTGTTTTATAATGCGAGCATAAAATTACTTATAGCTGAGTTATAACAATTGTTTTCTAACAAAGAATGTTAAAACTAGCTGACTAGTACATTGTTGAACTTGAACGGCTGATAGCTGACCTTGTGCAGGTTGGGGTTGATAATCTGGTTGCTCTTGTGCAGCACGTTGTACATGTTGATCAGCTGGTTGCGCACTTGCTCACTCGGCATGTCTTGCAGAGTCGGTCCCTCGGGCTGGTCCTCGCGTTGCGACTCGCTCAGGTCTGTCCCGAAGTGGATGCAGCCCTGGCCGTGCTCTATGCGGATCTGTATAACACACAGCCAAATTGTTTTTAATTTTTATGAACATATGCGGTTTCTATGTGGGAAGTTTGCTGTTAACTATCTTAACTTCAATTGTTTTTCAATTTAAATAAATGAGATCTCTGGTTCATGTACTCCACTACAATTTCCTTCTTTGCTTTACTAATCTGGTTTAACTCCTCAATTTGAGCAGGATAGGCACATATTTGACAATCCGATCTTCTTCGACAAACTAAACTACTGAATCAGTCGCAAGACACTTTACAACCAGAAAAACAATTTAACAACAATCCAGACCATTGCATTAAAATTCCTGACTTTGCCATGGCATTTAAGTTTTCTTTCAATCTTTGGTTGCTGAAAAGCCCATATTTTCCAACTCCTTTAGCTACTGACCTGCATGTCATTATGACGCACGCACTCCACCAGCAGACGCTCCATGTGGAACGGACTTGTGAAGTGAGCCAACTCCAGGAGGCGAGTGAACTGGATCGTCTGGTACACTTGCGAAACCTATACACACAAATAGATTGTTCAAACAGACCAGACATTCATAAAATTCAACTACAGGATAGCTTCTTAACCTATGTGTGATCAAATATTTGTTTGTCATAAAACCTAGAAAAAAATGTTTAATGGTTTGAATTTTACAAGTTTACTTATATATCTTGTTCGAAAAAATTGTACATGCAAACAAGCTGTGAATTATTTCTTCATTAATTTCTACTGCAATTACAGGTTTAGTAACTATTTCATAGTGGGGTATATGATAAATAATTTGGCCAAAAGTCGTTAATGAAAACATTAATAATCACAAAACTTGATATGGACAGTTCTGCGATTATATATAGACCGGGCCCCTCATCATGGGTAGTCTATCATCACAAGGCTGAGATCTCACCTGGCGAATGAGGCGCACCAGCGTAACGTCCTGCAGAGGCGGCACGTACTGGCGCAGCTCGTCTCCCACCAGCCCATCACACACAGTGGTGACCTGCTTGCACAGAGTAAGGGGCGAGAAGTCCACCTCCAGGCAGTTGTACAGCTCTTGCAGCGGCTGCGACGCCAGGTTGATGACGTTCAAGCGCACCTGGCCAGGGAACAAACTCGAGATGAGTGCTGGGTAGTGGTAGCGATTATGAAGCGTAACCTTGTTAACTACTGATTGTAGAATGG
The DNA here is from genome assembly GCA_018831715.1 of Matsumurasca onukii. NCBI lineage: Eukaryota > Metazoa > Arthropoda > Insecta > Hemiptera > Cicadellidae > Matsumurasca > Matsumurasca onukii. The sequence continues at coordinate 64,916,092 of CM032062.1, forward strand.
GTATTCTAGAATATTTCAAATTTCTTTTCAATTTATAACAGTTTTGTTTTATTTTATCAAGTCTTTGATGTTTAAAGAAAAATCTAAGTCATAGTTGCTCCAACCAATAAATTAGGTGAAAGTTATTTGTAGATGAATGCAACAAAGTACCACTAGACAAGATCCACAACTTCTTAGATCAGCAAAAAGCACATCAAGCCGGTGCGGCTTTTATTGGATAGAATTAGGCACCTAATTAATTAAGCATCAGTGACTCCTCTCGTCACCATTATAGATTGTCCTCAATGACTGTGAAAACCTTGTGCAACCAAGAAGATCTGGAATTCTATTTGCACCAAATACAATATCTATATTTTTGCTATCATCCATCCGCAACAGTCTCTAAACTTTTGTCAAAGCTCGCATTGGAAATCACACATGAGGTGCAGTGCAAGTTTATTGATACAAATACCAAAATGTAGCAGAAAAACTTTTAATTTTTGAAATCCATATAATTAGCGTTTGCAACATGTCCAGGTTAAAGTGAAATCCCTAGGTTTTGCAGTGTTACTGTGAACTAGACACTCTGGTATAGGCCGTTCACAAGCCTGATGGCCAACATGTGTCCTGGTTATTTAAAGGGTTTCCCGTTCTATTCGATACAATTTTTACTTAGCTCAAGTGTCAGAAAAGCTTAAAATATCACCACGGTACATCAGATATCCGCAGCATTGGTTCATCATTTACTTGAGCTTTAAATGAAAGTACGTAGCCCAATTTAACTGGTAAAATTTACTAACTCTTACAGTTGTTTAATTTACTTTGTTGTTAAATTCATTGTTTATGGACGGAAGGACTCAGAAGAACTGTAGAAATGACACATTCGACTAATTTTAGCGAGCTACAGTATAAGAAATTGACATTAATAATGTTGTCTATCTGTTAAAAAAGTGATTATCATAGAGATATTTCAATTTTACTTTGAATCCTTTAATTGCAACAAATCATGCCTACGGTAAATCTAAAATATTATTCAACAATCAATATGTTAGTACACAGAGAGTTGGATCATGTCATGAAATAGATTATTGCAACTTGCTGAAACACAATTAACAAAAATAACTAAGTCTTTGCAACAAATGTGGACAGTGCTCAATTGCCAATGTACTAGTTAAAATCCCCTTTAAAACCAAATTAAAAGTAACATAAATTGACTGATAGGTATCTATTTCATTTAAGTATACATTTTAAAAATCTGCTCAAACAACAAATTATTTCTGTTTCAGTAAAGTTGCTTATCTTCAAGGCAAATCAGATATCCGCAGCAATATGATCATCATAAACAGAAATAAATTTAATCATTAGTATTACTTTCAGCAAATCAATGATTTTAGTTGACAGAATGAATATATATCTAAATTGCAATGAATCAGGACTATTCAAGCGGTGTTTAGAGTGGGACCCTAACCAGATCTGTCAAAATTGAATTTGTTTCTGTTTATTTGTCATCTTTAATTGAAAATGCGCGTTGTATTGCAATTTTAAAATGATGAATGAAAAGCAAGATAAAATTACAATTTCAAGCTGTTTTTAAACAGTACGATTTTGCTAAATCAACCGAAAAGTTAGGATCAGGCAAATCAACAGATCATACCATAAACTAAGATAACGTAAGCTGCTGGCAAAGTTCCCCTTCGAGGTGACATTGTTTGAATGAATATACCAAATAAATCTGGATGACCAGGAAGAAACTGAGCAGTGAGCGTAATACCAATATAACTTTGGGGTTGAAAATAGGATCCTCTATTCAAGCGGTGTTTAGAGTGGGACCCTAACCAGATCAGTGAATTAAGTGTCAAAATTAAATGGCAAATTGTTTCTGTTTCAGAAGAATTTGCTCATCTTCAAGGCAAATCAGATATCCGCAGCAATATGATCATCATAAACAGAAACGTAAAGTTCCACCTTTACGAGGTGACATTGTTTGAATGAATATACCAAATAAATCTGGATGACCAGGAAGAAACTGAGCAGTGAGCGTAATACCAATATAACTTTGGGGTTGAAAATAGGATCCTCTATTCAAGCGGTGTTTAGAGTGGGACCCTAACCAGATCAGTGAATTAAGTGTCAAAATTAAATGGCAAATTGTTTCTGTTTCAGAAGAATTTGCTCATCTTCAAGGCAAATCAGATATCCGCAGCAATATGATCATCATAAACAGAAACGTAAAGTTCCACCTTTACGAGGTGACATTGTTTGAATGCCAAATAAAGATGCTCACCGTTGATCAAGCAAAATTAAATGGCAAATAAGGATCCTTAGCGCATTGTTTTAGTGCTACTAATGAATTAGTTCCATACGGGATTTAGGCCAAAATAATTGAATATTAAAATTAAGCTCTAGAGCCAGCCATGTCGATATGATATTTCTGAACATCTTGTTACCTGGCTATAGTTATGAGATATAGAAACATATAACCATTTAAATTTTCTGTTATTATTTTAATGTTACATCTGTCATTTAAGGGCTTTATGCCTCGAATTTAAGATGATTTGCTAGCTAAAACTCAAAGTTTCCATAAGTTTTTTCCCAGTAAACCCTTTTTTAAATTGTAGCAAAGTATAATTTACAAAATAAAAGTAACTTATTAAAAAACTACTTTTAATCAATATATAACAGTAGTATTTTAATGGTTTGATGGTTAAGAATAGGCGATATTGGAAGTTAGGTGGAAAGGCATTAAGCCTCATTGTTCTCTATGTATGTAATTTTTTTTCATAATAATTAACAACAACTTTTGCAAACTCTTCTGAAAACATTGTTTGCAACAACTTTTTCAGACTTGTATTTAAATTTAAGTAGTAGTTGGTTGGTAAGATAGTTGCACGTAGAATGAACTGTATATTTGCTAGGAACAGTCTACTGTATAGGCGGCCTGACACTCTAGTTTGTGATTGATAGCTGAACATTCGTTTCAACTGGAGTGTTCTTCACATCCTTAACAATATGAAATTGTTTGAACAAATTCAAAAAACAAATTCTTAAGACTCAAAAATTGTAGTTGGAACAAAAGTGAAAATTTTACATCTGTCCTATCTTTCAAAACTGAGTAGTGGAACAACTGTGCTCACCAGGTCCTTGAGTAGAGAGGCTCTAGTGGGTGGCTGGGGGAGAGTTAGCAGGACTGCCAATCTCTGAGCCTTCTCCAAGGGACTCTTGTCTGTCTCGATGAACCTGTCGAACTCAGGGTGAGCTGACGGCAATGGGATGGACAGAGTGGCTAACAAAACTCGGCAGGCCATCCTGGAAAGTGGAAATCAAACAGGGATTGGTTATTTGAATTGAAACATAGCTATTTCACATTTTCCTCTTTTTAATATGTTAGATTTGGATTTTAGATGTTACTGTTGGTAACACCTTTCTTAGATTGTTTTACTTAACTTACTCTTGTCTGTATTTCTTTTTGTTTGACAAAGGCCCTAGTAGGGCTGAAAATTTGACAAGTCTGTTTTCTTCTATGTGTTTCTACTTTATCCAGAAGCCTGCTCTCCTTTCTATTCCTTTTTGATAGTATTTTTTAGATGATAGTTAAAACATTTGGATTGAAAACTTTGTTATCATGAACCAGATATGAGGCCAATCAAATGTGCTTACAATTTAAGCACCACTTGTCAGACTGAAACTTCAAATTGTTGTGCGTGATCAAAACTTCTCTTGTCCATAAAGTATGCTTATAAACAGTATTCTGATGCTTAGAAACAGGCAATACTGTACTATACCACACTTTTTCTAGTTTTTTATCATCAGACTTGCCCTATTACAGTAGTCTCTTCTTTTGTGGAGGAATAATTCAGAATAAACTCTAAATTGAGCTTATCTTCCCCCCAAGATTCTCAAATTTGTCAATTAACTCAAAATCTATCCCTTAGAATTAAAACTCACTTTGATTTCCCACCACTTGAATTGGTACAGGAACGTATCTGAATGTGTCAAAGACAAGGTAGGCTTCTACTAACCTCTGCAGCTCCTCGGGAGTCATGTTCTTCTTCATGTCCTTGCTGAGCTGGAAGAGCTTGAAGAGTGCTGCGGCGTGGAACAGATAGTATCCTGCCTTCCAGAACACCATGGCTAGCTTTGAGTAGTAGTTGGCCATGGTCTTGGGCACCGGCGGTTTCTTCGACAGGTTCATCAGCCCGTGGATGTCTTCGGTGGCTTTGTACGCTTCCTGAAATAAAACAAAAGTATTTAAGTGTTTCAGCCGTTGCGTTTAGTAAGTATATTAAAATACTTTTGAAGACCTGTGTATAATTTGAGTATTCCTCCTAGTTATTACATTTTGGCATTAAGTAAATACTGTCCAGCGGTTACTATGAGAGCTTTGCATCTTTCCATCATAGAGCATTAAAAATGTACTTAATTAACGTTATTAAAGATATGTTTTGATCCTGTTTTCCAGACCATTTTCAAAACATTCCCGTCATCATTTTCCAGTCTGATCATATGGAGTTTTACCTTTTTAAGCATCCTTGGTGAAAAGGAAAGAACAAGAACAAGGCAAAAAGGCACCGTAAACTGATTTAAAACCGTTTTGGTCTAGTTTTTTTTAAATTTAAATATATTTTTTCCAAACACCCAAAAACTGGATGACTATATAAAAATATTGCATAATTCAAAATAGTTTTCTACATTTTACAAAACAGTCAAATTTGCTCCCAAAGTTCCCTTTTTTCCACACACAAAACCCTGATTTAAACCTAGGTATCACTTGTTTCCATGTCCAAGATAACACAATTTGCGTCCCTGGTAATTTTGGATTTACATTCCATTCTATTCTCACAGCCAGTTGAGGATTGGATCAAGAATGTTGCTTCAGTTACTTGGAACAAGCAGTATGACAGTATTGCGTGCTGAGAGTCTCACCTGCCAGAGCTCCATCTGGATGGCACAGTCGAGCTGCACCAGCCTGGTGTCCAGGTTGAACTGCTGCGTCTCCGGCTTGTTGAGACTCACGTTTAGCCACGAGCACCGGCAGCTTGGCAATGTCCTCCAGGTGCTTCCTGAGCTTCTCACACAGCTTGCGGAACTCGGTCTTGCGGTTGTACTTCAGGCAGAACTGGTACGCCTGCATAACAAACCGAAGGTAAGTTTCATTTAGGCAGGGGTCCGCAAGTGCTGAAGGATTGGAAAATTTCTGACAAAAATTTAAATTCAAAAATCAGGCATAACTTTTTAAAACAGGATGTACGGAGGCTTTTGGTAGAAAGGGCAATTTGAAGAAAACCTTTGCTAGATAAGATAATTAAAGGTTTTTTAAAAATTATTGATCTTTTTGTCATAAATTTACTCTGATTGTTGATCATTTTTCCAAAACCAATTCCTATTAAAAATTATCTTAATAACTGAACAAATCCATTAAGATGTCAAAAGGGCTGAACTAATGATTGGCAGGTTAATCGCACTTTACTACACACATTTTTTGATAAAGTCAAAAATTGAACACAAATTTAGGAATTGTAGGGTAAGTCATTTTAATTCATACAAATGTTTAAATTTTCAACCTTTCCTGTTTAATTTGATATGAAATGGTGTTTCTTGCGAGAAAAGAAAAATCCAATCCTGTCCACTCCTAATTTTATGTAACGGTGATGATAAACCTGAGATAACAGTTAACATGCAGATATGTTCAGTTTTCCTTAACTAACAGTCTAAAAGAAGCCAATTACTTACCATGCGTGCGATGTCGTGGTAAAGAGTCTCAACGTGAGCATTGGTCCTCAGCAGCTCTAGACACTGACAGTACGACTCCCACAAGAACTTGACCCATGGGGTGAGGATGGTGCGGTCACTCCTATCTTGTGCGTCTTCTCCGCTCACGGCACTGGAATGGAAATCAAAAAACCGTTAATATACTTTAACACAATGCTTGGTTACACATCAAATGTGACTTTCTGAAAATTTAGAAAGTAGCCTACTGTTCATAATGCTATCAAAATTGAGATGCTCTTATGGGGTTTAATGTATTTCTGACAGTTTGAGAAAGAGTTAAATAAACTCAGTGCCTTGATTCCTCGACTAATGTTTTGTACTTTTTACCTGGAATTATGCCAAAACACATCACCGCAGAGCGCAACCAATATTTTGTGTTATGCAGAAAAACTAATCACGATCAAGCTGAAGGTTTGGACCTCACTGTGCTCGGAGGACATAGCCACTCAACACAAATGCCTCAACTCAAGCATGAAAATAGCTCAAAACAGGATTTTGCATGATGTTGAACTTTATTTAGGTCTTAAGTAAGTGTCCTGCTTTTAGGAAAATTTGAGAAGTACCTGAGCAGGATGCTTTCCGGAGTGGCCAGGTTGTCCAGATCATCGATGTCGATGACAGCTTGCTGACTCTGCTCCCGGGCAGCTTCCGTACGGTCCTCCGCCGTCTTCAAGTAGCCTCGGATCACATTCTCCAATGACCCAACATTTACCTACAAAACAAGGAAATGTTACTTGTAGCATAACGTTAACCTCGGAGAAAGACTTGAAAGATATCAGAAAACCAGTTGGAGTAAAGATTATCACATAATTATTTTGATATAAGCTCAAATTTTTCTTTGAAAGGAATAAGAATACAGTTACATTGACATCCAAACATTACGTGGACCATATAATAAGATACTTTTGTTTTACAAGGAATCAGTATGGATCACGTTTGGCTCCAGCAAGACGGGTTACTGCTCATACGGTTCGACCTTCTATGGATGTAGTGTGAGTGTTGTTTCCTGATAATATTTAAATACTACTTTATATTTTCTTACCGATTGAAACATATTCCGGTACTGGAACAATCCTTCCTTGGCAATGTGGGATTTCTTGAGCTCGACGCAGAGGTCCAAGTACTTGAACATGATCGGCTCCAGAACACTCTCGCTCCAGTTGTACGCCCATTTCTTGTTCTTGAACACCTCATACAGCGTATCCAAAGCTCGAGCTGGCTTCCCAACCTCGATAAACTCTAAATAACATGCAAACAATTTCATATGGCATGTTTGCATATCATAATTCACACAGTAACAAGATTGAGCAAGTCTATTTGTTTACAGTAATGTTCAGGAAAACCCCAATTATGAATAGTAAAAAGAACACACAATGAGGATCTTATCAGGCTCATTTCAGCCTAATAGTAGTTATTTCTGAAAAATTGCTGCTGCTTTACACTTCATTTTAACACTTTGAATCTTTAGAGGCTCATGTTGCCTATAAGCTGAGCATGATATAGTTGGTTGTTTCAATGTTTACTGCTAAGCGTTCTTGTTTCATATTAACTTTACCGTTTTCTAACGTATCTGAAGCGTCAACCCAGTAAGGCCAGCTGTTGTCTTTCGTCTATAAGTTATTGCTTAATGCTGGTTCGGTCCCGTTAGTGCTGGGGCAATCCTTTACAAGATTAATAGCATCAGCTTCAAAAGGTGATTTAGCCCTTCACTTCTTTTTGTTGAAAATTTGTAATGAAGCTGATTGGGAGCTTTCTATGGATTACACAACACCCTTATCTTTAATATTTTTTCAATTATTAACCTTAATTTAACTGTTTAATAAATACTTTATTGGGCAACAAATAACGTTTTAGCTTTTAAATGCTGAAGCATTAATGATTCTATGCTTCTACTAAAAAGATTTTACCATTTTAGTACATTACACTACTAAAACATCGTTTGCAAATTTTTCCAAGTTCACTTTCCTAGCCCGTATAGAGACTGCTCGGACTCTAACCATCCATCTCTTAAATTCCTCATTGCTCAAGACACCCCAAGTAAAACACCTTGCCTTCCCTCATTTGATGTGTGCACTGGCCTCTGGGTTCGGATACTACCTGAAGCCAGTCTGTTGAAGTTCTAGTGACATTGCTAAGCCCTTCAAGCCTGAGCCAAGGTTCAATAGTGTGGCATTAAGTAGCAGCTCAACTGGGCAGAAAATGGGCTTGGCAGGTAGTAAGCAACATCAATATGCTAGCCGGCCAGCTATCTTTATTAAGACAAAAATTTTAAACTTTAAGCAGGAAAAGGAATGACTATATTGGGTGAATAGGGTTCAGAGAAATAGGCTTGGGTTCTTACTAAACCTAGCTCATGTCAAATACTGAACTAGGATTTAAGAACAAGACTAGGACAGATCCATAATTGCATGGCATAAAATTGCTAGCACTTTAGTCAATGATAACAAGTGCTACAATATTACTTTTGATACTAATTAGATCCCAAACTCCCTGTAAATTCAACTTTTGCTGTCCATATGCCAGCGGTACGTCATGGAATCAGATTTCTAAATGGCGACATGAATTTTCTAATGCAAAACAAGGTTATGTGCTTACCGTTTGCTCTTTTGAGAGCATTCTCAGGTCGTTGCCCGTATCGAGCCATGACTTTTCAGAAGTCACTATTTCTAAACAATTTACAGAGGACGAATGCCTCCAACTTAAAGAATTATCGGCATTTAATAATAAAATCCACAATCATTAACAGATCACGAGGCAACCAAGCAAAGGGCAACTTCGGACCAATAGGTTAACAGGAAATGGTTTTTTTGTTATGGCAGTCTGGCACCCTGGCTATGTCACCAGTTCTGGTTGCCTCGCCCTCTTGAGAGTCACATCCGTTATAAGGTTTTGCCACGAAACACTACTAAAAGTGTACTTAATATATACTATGTATATCTTTGTCGCGTTTACATACATGCTGCGTTTTCAAAAATATTACACACGTTCTTGCAACTGGTATAATGTCGTTTTACTTGTACTTTTATTAAACCACTATCTAGGACAGATCATTGACTTTAAATATAAAGATATATAAAAGCAGCGGAAAGACATGTTTTGACATATCTATAAACTTTACCGAAACCTTGTACACTTCTACAGCGATTTAGATCGATAAATAATATTTTGGAACTTTGGAGAATTTTAAATTAATGGTAAATCCATGCGATCGATAAATAGTGAACATAGCTAATTGGTATAGTTGTTTAACATTGCGTGGTATTGACCTAACGCGTGGGTCTCACTAGTCAGGTCTACGATATATTTACAAAACGCGAAAAGTATTGGAATGGAGTCGATACATAATTATTAGTGACAATATTTATAACCAAATCTTTACTGTGACGAAAGTACTCATCCACGCCACGCTGTATAAAAGGCGGCTGTACAGGTAGTTGGTGGTGCTATCTTGCTAAGTTGCTACACTGAGGCATTGACTTTATATACATAATTTAAAGTCAATGACTGAGGCATCTCACTTCTTCTGGAAGTAGGTTTTGGAGGACTAAAACCTGCAGACGACGAACGATGGTTTCCTTTCCTAAAGCTTAGTGGTAGGCGTAGGCGAATTAGTCACGCTATTATACTAATATTCAAGTAGGTAGCCATCCAGACAATAATCTTTTATGGTAACGCCAACAGAATCTTCTATTATGAACTAAAGACTATTATGAGAATGTTGACAAGTACTCTATGGTTGGCTGATTGCTATTATGTATCCAGGCTGTTAATTGCGACGGGAGAGCGAGAGTGACAAAATGCCGTTTAGCTCTTATCGCCCAATGAGTGAGTATCCCCGGTGAACCGATTGGGCAGTGATCCCTAAATCTGACGTTTTCACTGAGGCTAGTACTGCCAGTATCATAATAAGACTATTTCAAAAGACATGTTACATCATCTTACATGTATGGCAAACGTCAGTTTGGCTATTTTAATGAAATAATTTCGACAATCACTCTACATCTAGATCCCAGTCATACATACAAGTCAAACAAACACCCGCAACTCTCATTCATCGCCAATTCTTCTATTACACAAATATATACGAATATGACCGATAGCAACAATGCAAAGCCAGTCTATATTTATAAAAGGCTTTGTCCTGATAATAGTATAAACGTTATCTCTCCAGAGTATAGGAACAAGCCAACCAAAATCCCTAGACTGTCTAGGGTTAGCTCGTTCAGTTAGTGGACGTGTTTTGTGATTAGTTTTGAATTTACTCCGGTGACTTGTGTACTTTCATAGTGTGGCTTGTGTTTGTAATATTGTAGTTTTGTTTTGAGATTTAATTTGTTGTTTGACTTAACAACTACATGTTGTTTGGTAGAGTTTGACTGGTCAGCTACGCTGACTACTTTGGGCTAGCTCATTTTCTAATGTTCTGTGTTATGTTTTAGGTTATTTTCACCTGAAGACGGGATCAGATTGCAGATCCCGAAACGTCGTGATCCTTTTTGTTCACTAACGATGGAAAATGTCCGCAATAATAGTTCAACCTCTGTTTCCTTGTTCTTATGAACACATTTCACGCTGTCCAGAACATACTGGCCGAAGACTGTCAGAACACCGAACCTGACAAATAGTGGTCGACAGTGGTCTCTGGATCCGGCGCTTGCCAGTAGTCGAAGAGCACTCTTCTGTAGGATGAGCACCATGCTACAAGACGAGGCATGCCCCCACAGAAGTATTCCATACCTAATATGGGCATGGAATAAAGTGTGGTACACCGTCAGCAGATAGACGTCCGTGATATGAGTCTTCAGTTTTCTTATGAGGAACAGAACGCTTTCAACATGGCTCCTCCAGGTGAGCTTGGCATCAAGGTAGAATCCGAGAAGTTTAACGCTATCATCTTCCTTCTTTCCTTCTTCAAATGGTATCAGCCTACTTAGGGTACAAGTCAAGGTTTGGGTTTTATTTTCATTTAGTTTAAGCTTGTTCTCTGCAAACCAAGACTTGGCTCTTTCCAGTAGTTTCGCTGCCTTCTCCTGTGCTGCACCTGGGTTATTGCCCCTTGCCCTCAATGTTGTATCATCCGCAAACAGGATAGTAGAGTTGTCTAAAAAGTTATTGATATCATTCACTGCCACTAGGAATAGGATGAGGCCCAAGACAGACCCTTGCGGTACACCATGGTTGACCGCCTTCACGGCAGAGCAAGCACCCCCTATAGATACGACCTGTGACATGCCACCCAAGTAAGATCTGAAAGTATCCAAGGCCAAACCTCTCACTCCACACCTTCATAGCTTCCCAAGCAGGACGTGTCATGGGGGATCACGTCAAACGCCTTACTTACTTACAATAAGCTAAACGACGAATTAATTAGTTTATATAAAAATACACTACAATCTAAAAATTGCAATTTGTACAAATATTAAGTACACGAGCACGACATCGTCGCAGGTATTAACATTGACTTTAAATATACAGTACCTATATGTTAAAGATCAATGGTATAATCATTGACTGTAAAACATTTAAAATCAATGGGTATAATATACATAATGATAAATTTATTTCTAAATTTGAATACTTAATCAAATTTACGCATTCTGTAAAGTACATTTTATGCATTGACTTTAAATATCCAACACATTTAAAATCAATGTTTTATGCCCCTTTGTCTTTTGAAGTACAATCTTTGGTTTTGTACAATTTAGCTAGCAGCTGTCATCTTCTGTCAACCAGCTGTCAACAAAGTACACACTGATCTAAGACCTAACCTCAATTCTTCAACCCGAATACCGAAACAAAAGTTACTTTTGATGTTATTGAGAGACAGAGTCACTTTAATCGTTATAATTTGGAAATTTTAAAACTGGAAATGGAAGGAGAAAAATACATAATTGAAAGTGTCAGGCAAGATATAGTAAATGAAAATTTATCAATGAAAGCCTTAATTCAGGTAAACGTTAGTTACATAGGCCCAGGTGGCAAAAAAATGTGTTACTGATTTTTCTTCGACTGGCATTAATGAATGCTAGTCTCCTTATCACTGCTTGGTAGGACTACTATACACTGGTGGTGCTTGGTACTATTTCCTTTAGAATTAATTCACATGTTTGGGTCTTTAGTCATGAGCTTCGAAGAGTACCATATAGGCCTAGTTGGCAAAAGAATGAGCAGACGTTTGTTCATATGGTTAGGGTATTGCTTTCCAAGGATCAGATGGTGAGAGCTTAACTGCTCTTATGACAGTTTCAAATTGTGTTATTGGAATCCTTTCTAAAGCCAATCAAGGAGCTTGGTTTATATTTTTGTTTGGGCTATTAATTACATGATTTACAATATGTATTTGTTACTATTTCAACAGACATAAATCTTGTTCTCTAAGCTTTCTAAGTTGCAAGTACGAAATGTTTTGGTCACTGTAGACGGCTTACTAATTTATGATGAGCATGATTATGAAAGTAACAAAGTTTCTACTGGAATCTATATCATTGGGCACTTGTCCAGCTTAGGGTTGAGAGAGGATTCAAACCAAATTCATATTATGTGCACCTTGAATGCACAGTTTATAAGGTCATTGCAGTGAAGGTTCATGTAGGCATTGGAAAGCAGACGACAGTATCTGTCACCCACTTCAAATTAACCTAAAGGCTGAATAAGGTGTTATCGTGAAGTAAGGTTAGCAAAAGTTAAGTTAGTTTATTTATTTTTGTAAAAACATCGTTTTAAATGGTTTTTGCAACTTTCTCGAAGTTAAAACATCGTTATCTGGCCTTTTTGGAAGGTTTGAACTTAGAAAAGTGCTAAAAATTCTTAAGTCACTCTTCTAGATTTTTACCGAAAGATTTGTACCAACGGCCCTGACATAATCTTAATTCTTAGCCTTCTTAGTCTCAGCCAGTCAACCAGCTACTGAGGATGACACTCCACAGCGAGGTCAAAACATTTAGCAGTATTTGTAATTCAATAAACCGGAGCCTGGATAGATATTAACGGCCCTGACATAAGTTTCCCACTGTAACTTATGATCACTTTGGAAGCCAGCAGTTTAACCACCTCATTTTCAGGATGTATATCTTTAAGATTAAATAACAATTTTTGTGTCTTTCCTTCATTTAAGGCCAGCTTATTAGCAGCAAACCATTCCACAGCGTTTTGCCAATTTAGGTCTGCTGCAGCGATTAGGTCATCAATGCTAGTATCTTTCACAGCCAAGGTAGTATCGTCCACCATGGTATCGTCTGTGAAAAGAACAGTCCTGCTGGGTATATGAGAGTCTAAGTCGTTCATTAACACACGAAACAGCAGAGGACCCATCACCGATCCTTGTGGAAGTCCGAAAAAGTACATCTCTGGTGTTGGAGAGACATATTATTAAAAATGTAATAATACATTTTTACAGAAAATGTTTTATGGCACATCAGAGTTTTACTGAGATTAAAATAGAGGCCTGAGCCCCAGAAGTTATATAACTATCTTGCTGAGCAGTTCAAGAGTATAAACTAATTTTCAGGATATTCACGAATGCAAAGACTCGATGGATGCGTTGAATGATCTCAACAGCAGCGGACGTGCTAAAATAGCTTCCTTGAGGAACCATATTGAGAGACTAGAAATGTTGGCTAAAGAGTGTACAAATTATGAAGATAGACAGGATATGCTGGAAGAAGTGAAAAACAATAGAGACCAGTTAACAAGGTAAATATTTAAAAAAATGTCAAGTACCGAAATCTAACATACTTGTTTTAGTGACTAGAGAAACAAGGAAGTTATACAAGTTGACCTGCGGTGGTTGTTTTTATTTTTATATCTTTAGCTAACACCACTGAAACCTCAATCAATTATCCCCGGTTGACGGGGTTCTACTGTATCATTATATAATGCTTTGTCTTAGTCAGCTTGATTAGTAAACCTTGATTTGTGAGATGTCTTGCATTATTTGCAGCACTATCGGAGCATTCCGTAAAGCAAACGTCCATTGCATGATTGCTTTAGAGAAAGCCAACAGAGAAGACTTGATAGGTCCAGTGGATGAAGATGCCAAACTTAGGAAAAGGTAACTATTTTTAAAGTAGATCAAACTCTTGTATATTGTTTTTATTTTGTATGTCTATAATTCAGTATTGAGCCAAAATATTTTAAATGTTTGTAAAGTTGTATATTTGCATTGTAGGTAATACTCAAGCAGACCAAAGCTTGTCATGTGGTTTGTTAATAAAAGAATCCATTGCAACATGCTGTAAGTTTTAAATCTAGAATCATAATATAACTACATTACAATAAAATTAAGCGTTGCATCTGAATACTGTATTGTTTATAGGCTAAAAAAGGACAAAGCGTCGCTGGTGAAGACTTCAACGAACGTGACTGAACAGCTGTTGTCGATCAGTAGACAGCTGGCCGACACAACTCAGCTGAGTTCTCACACACTAGACACACTGGGTGAGTTGTCACGCAGATCATTTCAGTAAATGCAAAATAATTTTTGAAAGTAATTTTTAAATGTAAAATGGTTTGTTTTTGGAAAATGTTTTCTCAGATGTTTCAGATTAAAGGCTAGAAGTTAGATTGAGGGGATCAAGTGGTTAGGGACTAGTTACCTTTATGCAACGTCTGTTGGGCATATTACGCTACCATGGAAATAAAAAAAGGTCTGGATTCAGGAGAGGAATGAGACTGGGTTTGACTGACCAGACAACCATGAGAGAAAGCGACAAGCAAGGCCGATCTAACCCCCAAGATATGAAGAAGAGCTTTGCCAACACTTAGGGGACCTCTACCCCCAAGAGGCAAGCCTCTCCTGAAGTCGCGGTCTACCTTGCTGCAGCGTTCTCTCACATTGATATCTGATCCAACCTTCCCTGATGGAGAAGGGAGCGCGTTCAACATCAGGACAACTGCAAAGCTGCCTAGTAATTGTGTGAACTCTTTTTTGATGTACCCCAGTATAAAGTAATCTGAGCAAGTACTAACCAGGCAGACTGACTGGGGTGAGGGGAGACTGGAAGTTACTCATCAGGCAAAGTCAGGTCTGTGTTTCAATTAACTCAATAACTGTGCACTTTGTAACTCTGTCTGTCTGCCTGTACCTCTGAAATCAATTTCAACCGCAAGAGTTATTACAGATTTTGTTCACATTTTTTGTTGGCAGCCTTTAATCTAAGGTGGTAGAAGTAATTGCCAGTTTTTTAAAGATCTGAATATTTGTCTTGAGGCTGAACTTATTGTTATATTTAAATTTAAAAATGAACAAAATGTTGTATTGGACTGTTTGATTAATTTTTAAATTTGATTATTTGTCATTTAAACTGTAACACAAATGTAGCTTTACAATAACTTTCAGCAAAGCTTTTATTCTACATTTATATTTTTCATTTGTTATTTTTGTACAGCAACTTGCACTGTGATCAACATGATAAAATATGCTAATTGCATTTGTTTCCGGTTTCCATGTAAATTGCAAAGGAGGCACCCCACACCCACACAGAGAGATAGATGGTCCTAAAGGCTTTTAATGATACTTTCAAATCCTCTTTACTTATACTAAATAAAGTGAAATTTTTTAATAACCAGAGCCAAAATATGTCTTTATTTTATTGTTTTTTTAAATGCTTGAAAAATTGTGTTTGAGTTGACGTGACAGAGTTTGATTTGCTTTCAGTGAACTCGTCCGGCAATGTGTCCAATACGCAGCAAGAGCTGCACGAGACTGGAAGTGTTATCTCTCAGTCCGGCAAGCTGCTTGCCAAGTACGGACGACGGGAGTTCACCGACAAGGTCATCCTTCTATTTGCGTTTGCATTTTTTCTCGCTTGTGTCTTGTATATTGTTCAGAAAAGATTGTTCTGAAGTGAAATCTATCAATTGTTTGCTTATGTTCGTTGTTGTTTATATACTGTGTTTATATTTTATAAATAAATGTGATGTTTTAATTCTGGGGTGTCTCATTTGTTTAAGAGAGTTTTGAGATTTAAAAAAACTAACACTGTGTTATGCATATTATTTAGTGAGCATAATGAATTGGTCGTGCAAAACACACAGAAAATGTGCACCACGGCGGTTGCAGGCTCTCGCCACCATGATGGTATATGTATTTATTAGCTATTTTCCTTACCTGCCATGTTTGGCTCATCACAATTCTACAATGTTTCATGATGGTAGCACAAAATTAAAAATCAGCCACCGGATTTAAAACTGTATTACTGGTAAGATGATTAGGTTTTGATCATTTTGTATAGCAATCTTAATAGACAAAAGAACTTGGTGAAAGTGACATATCACTTATTCAATAATCTAAAACTTTATGTAGTTCTCTCATCAAAAATAAAAATCCGAAAGAGTAAAATCAGGCAAGTGGAGACAAACCCCGTGGCACTTGCAGGGTCTTTAGTAGGAGTCATGATAAAATGATATGATGGAGTAATACTGGAAAACATGTTTTAATGACCTTTAAAAATATGACAGTTTCAAATAGGGTACTACATATTGTTTTAAAATTATTAGATATTACCTAAAAGTGAATTTTTACTTTACAAACTGTAAAAACAAGGATTGAGGACTAAGAAATTGTACAAACATTGTTTTGTTCATTTTAATCAAACACTTTATTACAATAATCGGTCGAACTGCATGGACTGACATGCTATCGTTTTGACTAGACTAGTGAAGTTGAAATGTGACATTTCCAAACCTTAATTAGTTATCAATTTTATATAAATTATTTAATCATTTAGATAAGATTGTATAATAATGTTTTTTATAACATGAGATTTATAACACAAAGTATGTGGTAGTGTCGTTAAAACTAAAATTTGCACAAAACAATAATAATTATGGCTTGTTTATTTAGTAAAAATGAAACATACTTTAACTAGCTAATAAACTCATTCTTAATCAAAAACAAACAACTAAACATAAGCCTGTAGACTAATCTTTGACCTAATGACTGACATAAAAACATATTAATAAAAAATGTGAACCGAAACTACAAAATAAAAATGTTATGTGCTTTAAAATATAATAAATTACCTATTTTCTAAACATAACAATATAACAAAGCAGTTATAAGGAAAGTGCTTTTATTAACCTTTTAAACAGTATTAATTATGCAAATAAACACAACAAAACAATAGTGTGAAACCCCATTTTGTTAAAATTAACAAATTTATAATAACAAGTTATGTATATTTTTGTTATTTTATTAATTTTTATTTCCTTAAAAGTAATAATAGATGAGTATTTGGCTGGAAGTTAGCAAACTTTATTGATATATTTTTACATTTTAAATATTTTTTACATAAACAATAATATATTTTGCATAACTATGGCAAGACAAATTTGTTTACATGTGCCTGGCACTAGCACTTGTCATCCAACAGCAAAGTTGGATAACTTTTCAATAAATGGAAGCACAATATTGAGATTATAAAAATATTGAATATATAATTTCATCTAACAGTTTTATTATTTACAAATTAAATAATATTTTAACTGATCTTTGGCTTTCTAGATAACTGTACATAGAATTGAAACTATACATAAATCTAGTTTAATAAATAGTGATTGTAGTGACCTTATCTATTCTAGATTGGATTGAAATTCTTGGAGTAGATTTGAAAGTTGACTTTAACAATCACAGTATGAACGTTTGAAAGGCTCCATCCACGATTGTGCTAAATCAATGACTGGCCGTTGCCATGCTAAATCGTAGCAAGACAGAGATTACTGTTTAAAACACAGTTCTATCTTGCTTGCTGTACAGCAGACTCTTGTCATAGATCGAGAGTCTATTGTATTTTAGAAATCAACGGGCACAATGGTATTTAGTCACTTTGGCACAACTGCCAGTGAAGGGGCCTTAGGAAAGAATTGACAGCTATTTCATTCTCATTTAGTTCTTCCACAGCCCCATTCACGTTTTCGTACAACTCCAATCTTTCTGAAGAGCTTACTGTGACTGAAAACAGCCAACCCGTACAATATTAGGAAGTAGCAGAAAACTCACATTTTACAAAACTGATTGTCCTCATTCTGCTGAGCAGACAAGGCAAATTTCTTTTCAACAATTGAGCTTTGAGAGTACAGAAAGCGGTTACTTTAGAAGCTGGAAGAAGGCTAAGTCGATCATAAAACTAATCAACACTATGATAGAGGAACTGGTGTGTCGGGAGCAGGCGGTGTGCGTTACGTTGTCTCTTCACGCTTGTTGACATCTTACCGGTAGTCCTGGTCAAGTCTCACCCTGTACATCTCCGCACCTGCTGGCTTTGGTAGTGTCTGCTGTCATCTCCGCTTCTTTCTCCTGCTCTCACTGGCTAAATCTGGCACAACATTTCAATCTGTTATAATGTACCGAGGTTAAGTTTTATCAATGAGATAAAAATAAGGCATATTTACTAGTAGCGAAATTGAGAATATAAATCAGAATCTTAATTAGAACCACAAGCATAGTTATAAAATGTAGAATTACTACGGGTAAATTTAAAACCGCATAAAAAATTAGGGCAGGAAAAGTTCTAGAATATTTTTATGGCAATGTCTGTTAAAAATGGTGATTAAGTTGGTCAAAGGCAAATTTTAAAAAGGCTTTCTGAAAACTCCTTCAGTACCACGTTACATGGTCCAGTAGATGACTAGTTCAGATATAACTTGTCATCTTGAAAAGATCTATTAGCTGTTAAAATTGTCCTTAACACATATTTTTTATAGTGCCTATTGTGGAATTATCACAAGTTATCAATAAACAGTAAATTTCAGCTGATATGAAATAGATGCACATCTTAGGGTTATTTAATAGTATACCTGACACTTAGAAAATCTGTTCCGTAGTTTCGAAATGACAGCCTAAAAAGTTATTTTTGCTTTAAGAGTGGAATGAGTAGTCCCGATTTTTTTACAGTAAAAAGCACGTAAATCTGGGGCGCAGTGTGGAGCAAGACTAAAAGCGTAGTGAACCCCGTTGTAATGCCCGTGATAATAAGGACAAAAACCTAAGGCCAAAGGCTGTAAGCGTGAACCAGAGTTACAAATTGCAAAGGGAATTCGCTCCCCTCACTCGAGTGGTGGCTGAGCATGTAGCTGCGTGTCGGCCTGGTTTGTTAAGTACCTCATACGACACGCTGCACGTAGTTGCCAGGGAAGGTGCCGAGGTAGCCGGTGCGCTGACTGGAGCCCACGTACCAGCCGTCGTCACACTTCTCCATCACGAACACCGTCTCCCCCTCCACCAGCTCCAGCTCATCCTCGTTCTGCGGCTTGTAGTTGTACAGCACTCGGTACCTGCCGACAATACACGCTACCGTGAGTTTCAACAAATGCCTACAAGATAGAAAGAAGTCAGAATCCACTACTGAGTGAAAACCCTCCCACTGCTATTTTCTTTCATTAATTGACCAACAGTCAGTTTTTGTGGAAGCATCCCCAACGTTTCATTCAGACAACTTCAGAGAACCATACTATTGCACTTAAATCTTCCAAAAGTGTAAAATACTCTTAGTCAAATTTTTTTGCAAACAACTTCCATTCCCCATTTCACAATTAAAACCACCCTCATGAAAATAATTAAGGATATTGAACAACTTTGTTTGAAACAAGTACTAACTCAAAAGTCAAAATTGCTTTTAACTTGTAGTGTGCAAACCAAACTTGTCGTAAGGGCAGGAAAGTTTGGTGCAATTCATTTGTTTATTTTTAACACCAATACATTAAAAATGAAATTACATCTGTGCAATTTGGTTTATTGAACAAAAAACAAGAAGTTTACTCACGGGACAGGTTCACTCTGAGTGTCAATGTGGAGGGTTTGGTTGACGGGAGCTTGCTTCAAGTCAGCTGTCTTTTGCCGGGGCTGAAAATAAAGAAACATAATAATTAGATCATGAAAATGAGTTGGTAAGATTGATGTAAGATTAGACAGGTACCTATGTTGTAATCTGAAAGCAAGTTGGTATTTTAATTCTGTATACTTTTAACTTTTCGGGATAAATTTGGACAATTTCCCAGTTTCGGCCATAAACAGGTTATTTGTGGAAGATGGCAGCCTGGTTTTAATTCCCGCATAATTTCTCAACTATTCCCGTACATGAATATTTCTGTATAATTACCGGTTTTTCCAGAATTTCTGTATGCTGGCCACCAAGTAACTGGGACAAAATAGTGGTTAGCAATAGTATTGATAGAAATATTTTGGTTATGTTGGCAATAGTATGGTACATGATCCTATCCGTGAATTCCCAACTTAAGATGCAAGTGACAGGATTATCTGGCTTCCATTAGATCTTGGACCGATCTTTACTTTTCAAAGGAAGAAGACAAATGTGTTTAACTAATTATGAAAAACCCTAATACAACAGGGCTATTTTAACTTGGAGGAAAATCTGGACCTTGTGAAAATCTGGAAATAACGACAGATACATAGTGTTTACAACTCAGCTTACCAGTGAGGTGTAGCTGACGGTCGGGCGGCTGGTAGTGGTGCTGACTCATGTTGCTATTCATGTGCAGGGAGTGTGACGCCGGACTGGCCACAGGCTTTGTAGGAGTCTGCACCCTCACCGGGCTCACTGCAACAGTGACAGTACTTTAGAAATAATGTCTTAGGCCAGAGGAAACATCTTATAGAGCATTAGTTCCCCTAATAACCATTCCTATAGAATAAAAATATAATAGGGCTTGGTGCCAAGGTTAAAACAACTAGACAGTAGCTGCTCAAATTCCAAGTACTGGCTTGGACGGGAAATGCTGGCATCAAGGGGCCTGCCACCATTGCAAAAACAACTTAGCAGTATTCAACATTTTTAAGTTCTCATCTATTATTTGATAGGATTTTCTTTCATAAAAACTGGTCTTCTTAGTATGTTTATATTAAACAGATCTTTTACTTGACAAGCCTTATCTTTATTACAAGCCTTATCTGTATTAATATTTTCTAGCTCTTCACACTTGATTGTAAAAGAAAATAAAGCTTTGAATTACGTTCAAATTTATTTCATAGGAATATTCTTACCGGTTCTCTCGCCTGGTTCTACCAGCACCTCGACGTACGAGCAGGGGAATATTCCCTTCCTGTTCCCAATCCTACCCTCGAACCAGTTGTTGTCCACTCTCCTCGTTAGAAGAACCAGTTCACCTGCAACATACACCTTAGTTGTTAGTTTAGAATAGGGGTGTCCACACTGCATTTCAATTTATGTATTCAAAAGTAACTAAATTGGCCGGACCTACTTGGTTTAACTCGCATGGTATAAATTTAACATTTAATTAGTTTTAGTTAATAAATTTAACTGCAGAGCTTGACCAGAACTAAGGAGTGTTTGTTGGCATTTAGAACAATAGGTTGACAAGATTTTTTCAGTGCCATTGTTGGTGTAACTTTTAGGATGGGGTATAAAGGCAAGATTCTTGGAAGGCGCTGTTTAATTTTTATTAGGAAGAGTATAGGCAATTCAGTAGGCACTGTACCAAGTTTTCTGGATTTTTACTAACTGCAAGTCGATGGTGTTACTGTACCTTTGACTAAGGGCAGTTCCAAGTGGGTCTGAGCCTGGAAATTGAACTTTGCTCGAGCCTGACCTTCCGTCGGCCTTTTCGGGATTGTTCTGATGCCGTCGTACGGAATAATCTGTCAACAAAATAATAAGAGCTCAGAACACTGTCAACCGTCAAAACTTGTAACATTATAATGCTACAGGTGAACAAGTAAAATATTTACAATTATATGAACCTCAGAAACATTTACAGAGTTACAGTACATGTGCTGGATGACTTGTAATGTTGTTTTATTGTATTATAATCAAACTATAATCTTGTTTTACAAGTAGAATTTGAAGTATAAAAAAAAGAAAATAAACACCACAAATTTGAAAGTGATCTAAATTTTGAATTGGTTGGAAATTGGCATTAAACTAGCACAAAACCAATTTGTAATAATTTAAGAATATGATAACAGTTTTCAAGCAATTCAAATGAGTTTTTAATAACTTTCTGCATAACTTATGAGCAAAATAACGTATCTATGGGGCCTATGAAAATCCTTACATAGACCTGGACTCACCTCTACATAGTTGAGTGGGAAGAGACCAATCATGGCGTTATGTTCTCCCTCGTACCAGTTCTTGTCAATCTGTCGCCGCACGTAGATGATGTCTCCTCTTCTAAATGTTAACTCCCTGCAAAACACAACCCTATATCAAACCTACTGTAAAGTAAACAACAAAATTTTGCCCGGTTTTATTACAACATATTCCAGAATTCACGGAAGGCTCTATAATTATTGAATTCAGGCGTGACAACTTTAAATGAAAAAAATCTAATTGAATGAAAATTGATGATTATAAGTAACATACCTAGAAGTTTGACCAACAAAGTTGTAGAGGGCTCTGGCGACCAGTTTCGGCTCGGGGGTTCGGTCTCGGGGCTTGCCTGGGCTCAAGTCGTCCAGGAAATCATCGTAACGATTCAGAGGAATTGGAGACTTCTGCGATGGCCTGCAAAACAAAAGCCTCAGATCAGGGTTTGAGCCGCAGGCACAATTTCAGCATTTTGCAACAGTATACATGTAAACACTACAAAAAGTAAATACACTGTGCCATTTTTGCTATAGGGAAAAAGAACCAATAATTTTTTCATTTTCAGAATATAAATCTTATGTAGCTATTATTGCTCACATACTGCTTTCAAAACTTAGCCTTAATACTGTCATTTTAATCTTAAAACTAAAAGCCATATTTTTTATAATTATAACTAAGAAAACAAATAAAAATTGTATATTTATGGCCTTTTTGTTTCTAAAAAAAAATAATAAGTTGTTCCCCCTCGTTCTACATAGTAAAAAAGAAGAGCCTGTAGCATGTTTCCTACATAATTTAATCTTAGATGAATAGTAAGAGAATTCTGTAGTTTGGCAAAGGCAAACAGCTAGTTGGATGTGTTTGGGGAAAAATAACATTTGAAAGCTGCTCTAAAAGTTCTTTGTGTTGTAACATTGGTTTTAAATGAGTTTTTCTTTAATTGCGTTTTTTTTAGCCAATATTGATTTCATGATTATAAAACAGCTTGTTTCTGTGATTTTTAGTACTGTATTAATTTATTTACGTATGAAATAATATTCCTACATACACTGTACCGTCAATACACTTACCGTCAATTAGACCTTGGTATTACTATGGGAAAAACTGTTGAAACCCAAGGTTAAGGGAAAGTTCAGCTGTCTTAAACCCTTCAATGTAAACCCTAATCCAGGCAAGTTGTGTGACTCACGTAAAGTTGTCCGTGTGGCGGCGGCTGTACATGTCCTGCAGCTCCTGGAGGTACTTGCGCCTGCGCTCCTCCTGGTATATCCGACGCATGGCCTCCGCCTGTCGCCTCTGTAACTCCTCCTCACTCCACGCCTCCTTCTCCTCCGTCCTCACTGGGCTGCGGTAGTGGATCGTCACCTCCGACTCCACATAGCGGTGCGGTGACTCTACACACACATATCACACCAATGTTAACATAGCTAAGCGTCAACTGCGGCTGTGGTTTGTTGAAGGTCGTGTCTATCAAGAGTTGCCTTGAGATGCGTTTTTCCAGGAGCTACAGTCAGGGGGTTCAGCCACTGTGTATTTTGAGGTTAAACATGGATTTCCTTATTCAGCTGCATCAGCTGATCACTCAGAATTGTTGAGTGACTGGAGCTGATGTCATTACAATTTATATCTCAAATAGTTTATTGTTTTCAAACCAAGAAAACTCAGATAAACTGCAACTTGGATTGTCCGCTGTTGCCCTAAGTCGGACTGAATTAAAAACGCCTCTTGACAAGATTTCGGATTTTCAGCTTCAATTCAAGGTATGACCTACAAAAAAAAAAAAAAATACACGGGTTTCTTTTGAACAATGAACTTAAAGAAACATAACCTTTTTGTATAGCTTTATTATAAGAATAAAAATTATGTAATAATAACCCACAGTATGGTAACCATTGGCTCCCAAATTGTCAAAATATCAATTTAAATTCAGTTTATTAAGCCTCAGCCGAATGTGAACTAATCTTATATACTATATAGTTTCTCAATTGCAAGTGATAAGTGTAAGATTTTGAAGGTCAAAGGATCAGTACAAGAATGATAAGTACAGTATACAAGTTTTTGGTAAAAGAACATTATTCTTTTACTGCAAACAAAGAGGTACCAGAAATAAAAAAGATAGTTTTATATCAATTTGTTTCCATATTCAAAATTACAACACAAAATTTTTCTTCAACTATTTTGAAAGAGGAAGTTGTGTCTTGTTTATTTATTTTAAATGCTTAGGTTTCAAGAAACTATTACTATAATAGTGTGAGTATTGCACCAAACCGTTTTGCTTCATTATGCAATTTGATCTAAACTCAACAATGCACATTTTTTCCTTTCAATACATTTCTGTCAAAAAACAAACATTCTGAATCCCTACAAAAAGTAACAATGGCAATCAATGCTGTTGCATAGTGTGGATCGAGACGAGAAGCAATCAATGATATAACAAAGGACTAAACGATGCCATTATTCAGGAGAGAGTCCAGCCTTGCAACCGGTTTCGGTTCCTAGATGCAAATCTAGACCAGTGGCTGTTGTGGAGTAACCGAACTTCCAGAGGCAATACAACAAGTCTAGATCCTCTTCCGAGTCTAGTGGTTTGAGGGTTAGCCATCATTGGTTGAACTTTTGGAGAAACCAATGCCAAAGACATTATAACTTAATTGAATTGGACCATATGGATTAAAGTGACTAAATAAAAATAGAAACATTTGGTTAAGTAAAGAAGATTGACTCATTGAGCTGAGGCTTTGAACAATTTTTCAACTGAGAACGTCATCGTTGCCAAACAAATTTTATGCGATCCTCAAATAATCTCACTAGGAAGTGGCTGATGGTTTAGATTGCAAGTGACTGAATCAAAACAGACACAGATGGTAGAGTAATGAGCATCAGCTGATTAATTTGCAAGCAGAGGCCTTGAACCAGTGGCACTGTGTTAGCTAAGATCAAGTACTTTCAGCTAAGTTTGTGACTGGACCCTTACTACTACTACCATTTCATGTACTATTTCATTGTAATACAAGAAGATTATTCATAACATCTAATTTGACGTTGTCGATTGTTCAAACTTTAAGTAAAAAAAATCATTTGATTTAATTATAACTAGGATTTTTCACCTCACCCCAGAAAGTTCCCAGGCTCTTCTGTTTTTTGGATCCACTTACTTCTCAGAGATTAACTACTGTAGTAGGTTTTAACCATAGAATGTATTAAAATTTATTATAAGTAGTTTCTTTCTGCAGTACTGACAGACATGATTGTTGGCAATTGAAAATTCAAAAATTCCATGGGTAGGAGTGTCGGGTGGTTGGTTTGTTCTTGTTGTGTACCTTTGGTCAGGGAAGAGTGAACAATTGATAAACTTCAATTTTCAGCTGGAACCCATGAAAACAATAACAACTATTATTACTTTTACAGTTTTGGAATAGTCAGAATCAAGGAAGGATACCTTCTAGTCATAGGTGGCTTTATTCATTGATACCCTCTTTTTACAGGATTAATGAATCCTAAAGGATTAAAAGTTCAATTTTCAACTTTGAAGACAACTGACAGCGTAAACCACAAACATGTTATATACATGAACAAAATATTGAAAACTGAATTTTATTATTAATTTTATTGAATATAGTGGGTCTCTATTTGAAGATTAAGGGTGTGTATGTCGTTTAGAGGCCCAATGTGGGGGGGGATGTCAATAGTGTTGGTGAAATAGTGTACCACTAATCACATTATAGAAGTGGTGATAATATGCTCTAGAATCCAACGCTAGTCACTAACATGTAGTAGTGTAGCACCTAACAAGTTGTTACTGAGTCTGCATGACAAATACAAAATCTCATCATCAATAATTATCATTGTACCTTAAAACTTGGCGTGCATGCGATTATCAGTAAATATAAATCATTACTTGTCAATCCATATTTCGGATAAATTATTGGGTGGAGTCAAGAATGCAATTGGCAAAACTGTAATGTATTGTCCGAATAAAAAAACGTGATTGATTTAACCAATAAAACAATGGCTTGTTAACAGGCTCGTCACGAAATCCAAAGAAACGAAATCGGGAAAAGAAATGGCGCTATTTACAAATGGTCGGAAACTGTTGTTGGTCAGCGTTGCGAACTTTCGCTAGACGCGGGTACATCCGGTTCCGGTATCAAGGACCACCAACAACGTGCAGGCTGGACTACGGCGGATTATTCGGTTGTCCGTGAAAGTCAAGCACTCATTCTTCCGAGCTCTGGAGTGGGCGGGCGCCATACACAGCTGGTCATGTTTCAGTTCAACAAGGCAAAGTCCAGAAACAGTATGGTTGATTGGTTGTGTTACATGTGCCATGCTATATTACACATCACACATGAAGAATTTCCAACACACCATTTATTGAAAATACACCCTTTATTCTGTTTCGCACCGTCGCACGTAAGAAATGAAAAAATAGCCGACGCGTAGCCGTAGCGCATGCGCTAGTGAATTTCAAATTTCAATGTTAGGAGGAATAATTGACACCGGAAGTGCCCTTTTGGAGGGGTGTCCCATCCCCCCAAAAATGGGTCTTTATGTTATACAAACTGTATTTATGACCATACATTTATGGCATCGTACCTGACATTTCTACAAAAAACGAACAAAATCCAATCAGCCAGACCAAGATAGCGGTGACAACACGATTTTCCGGCGCCATCTTGGTCTAGCTGAATAGTTGTTGTTGATTTTGGTAAACACATTTAGGTATGGTGTCATAAATCAATAAAAATCGAATCATGAATACAATTTTTATAGCAAAACCCCTACACCTAACGGGGAAAATGTCCCCCTCCCACGACAACTCCGACCGAGGGAACGATTTTGCTGGTCGATAAAATGTACGTGGAGATTTACAAAATACGAAATGTGGGGTAACTGTTACGTGGTGTATGGCTATAGAAATGAAAAGCTCTATTTCTTATAGAAATTTGAAAAAGTTCCCATGTAGAATATGAAAAATATAAGTTCACGTAAATAACAACACTGATACTATATAAAACATAGTATTTTAATCATTGCTTCTTTGGTATCATTGCTACAACGACCACTTACCTCGATTAACCCCCTCAACGCAATAACCTATCTTTTCCCAGAAATTTACTGACATACAAAAAACGCATTAGTGATCATTCAATAAAAAAGTAATTTAGCCAGTGAGCAAGGTAAATCTGTCGCCTGAAGCTAACAAACACAAACCATTATTCATTGTTAGAGCAAGAGAACGGTACTGAGCAGTGCGTTCTTTGCAGATAGCAAATCTGTGGGCTATTGTAATACAGACATCAGCTGTTAACTGTTACCCTCCCACTACCGCAGATTATCTTTGTGTTGTTGCCACGACTTTTCCATCAGCTGTTCGAAGTTTGATGTGCTGTCCCACGCTACCGAGCTACGTCAAGAAGGATATAGTTCTTTGTTAAAACTATTCCACCATACTCTAAAACCCATTTCTGCACAATTATTTCGATTACAAAGAATCTAAACGTGCTTTATCTAATCCAAATGGTAGGTTCCATTTTCGACTACTGCGTTGTCGAAATCAGCGTATTAAATATTTTGGGTTTAAAATAAAAATGTCCGCCGAAACGCCTCAAAAATCACCATTTTGCATCAAAACTTAGCTAATTTTACTGGGGAGAACCCGGACCTCTCTTCCATTTTCACTGGGGGGTACTCCATATCCCCAGGCCCCCGGATTTTCACGCTTAAAATGACTTTGTGAACCTGGGAACCCCCTTCCGAAATCCTGGGTACGCTACTGGTTAGGGGCAAAAACACTAAGGTAAGGGGTATTCAATGTGGAAGCTGTCCACATGTTATAACAATAACAGAGAACTTTATTGCTAAACAAAATTTGTTCAAAAGATCCCTCTTTAGCAAGGTTTTATGTTGTTTTATGTTTTTTCACAGAATACTGTACTAGGATAAAGTCTACTTCAAAGACAAAACACTGGAACATATAAATTGTATCTGTAGCGATGCACGCGGGTAAACAGCTAGTATACAGTAAATGATTTGATTCATTATTATTATTAGTGTATCAGTAGCCTACTACAGTATGTGCGCGCCGTCAGAGTGCACACGGGACGCACTCGCACGCTCAGAGTCGTCGCTTTCTATCGCCGAGGTCTCAAGTTCTCACGCTTTCATCACAATTCGCTCAATCAACATCTCCCCTGGCTTCTATCGTGACTCACTCACTGTCACACTGGACACCACCACCAGCGGCCAATCACCGCATCACGTCGTATTCACGTACACAAAGTCTCGACTCAACTGGTATCCTACTGTCGCACTGTCCAGTAGTATTAAAAACACACAATGAAGATTGGAATTAAATTATTTAAGTATTACGAGGTAAGTTGCCTCAGGGTCCATACAAGGTACCGTAACCAGTGCCAGGATTTGATGGATTTGCTATCAAAGGTCCACTTCGGGTCTACAAGAGGCCAAATTATGCCCCTTGTAAAGCTAAAATTGAGTATTTTCCCATACACTCAACATAAACAAGGAAACTCCACACGTGTATGAAAAGTCTTTTTCGAAAATCTTCCTATCATGCTTAGAAGCCGGCATTGAAAACACGACACATTGAACTTGTTGAAAGTAAAGCTGTAAAGGTATTTTAAACATGAAAGAAGCACAAATGATCCAATAAAAACTTTAATAGTTGGCGAGGCCTTTCGAAAACCATGTTCCCATCTACAGACCACAACATCAACTAGGTATTACAAAATTAGACTATATTTGTATTCTCTACACTCTTGAGTTGAAAATCTATTCTAGTGTAAAAGCATTTCAAGTTTGTTAGCTTACAAACTGTCTTGAACAGTGAAAACATAGGCTACTCACGAAAACTCTTGCAAGCACTTGGTTTGACAGATAGGCTGCATGAGTTGAAATTTGAAAGAAGACCCGTTGTTCAGCCGTTTACAAGCGTGGAGTCATGTGTGTGTTTTTTTGCGGAAAAATGTATGCTTTCCCCGAGTTGTCCACTGGCTGCTACAATGCCCTTCTACAAATCAAGCTACATTTTCTATCTCGTCATTAAGAAATTCGATATTTGCTACGTATCCATAGGAAAAAAGAAATAAATGAAAATGTAAGATATACATTCAAAGATCTTAATTTATAGATCAAACATTTATGATTAAAATTTGAGGAAATTAAAAGTGGGAATTTCCTATGACGAGTTATGACGTAACACGCTGTAATATGTGTAAATTTTATGTAAGAATACTAAAAAAATGTAAAACTGAATAATCTGTGGAAATAAAATGCTTACTGTAAGGTTTAGGGCCGTAGAGGAAGGCTGGCAGACTGGTGGATCTGGCGGGAACCAACAGCTGAGCGGGCGCGCGGTGGCGGGAACTCACTCTGTCTGTCATAGTCAGCTGATCACCGCTGCCGCGTTGTTGACAACTAGGTTATCTATGTCACTTGTCACTCTCACAACGCGTACCGCGTACCGTTCTCACTTCTCACCTCGTCACTAGCTGCTACTACATTCCTGGGATACTTCTGCTCGCTTGTTGCCGAGGAAATTCCGTTTCTCGACTGCTAATTGCTGTTTGAGTCGTAAGATTGACTGAGAAACGAGAAAAGTTGCTTAAGAGTTTAAGTCCTACTTGCGTAGTCAGTTACTGGAATTAGATCGTGAAAATAGATTTATCATTAGAATAAATGCCATGCTATTTTGCGATAAGTGTTATCGATAGTTTGTTCTAAGTAAGAGAGCACGTTGAGTTTGCCACTAAGTGACAAAAATCACAACATAACTTGTAGGCTAGAAAAATATTTGATATGGAAGTGCTGGAATTACTAATTTGCCAGTAGCAATACTCGAAGTGGCTGCCGGCATACAAGTGACTTACAGCGTGTAAGCCCCACATTATAAGGCCGCACAGTACGTGGACAAAGTGACAAGGATTGTACAAAAGCTGTGTAATTTTTAGTTTAAAACATTTTAAATTAACGTTCAATATATTCCTTAAAATAAATTGTAAATTACTTTTCGAATTTTATTTTTATCTTGAAAAAATACACGTCGAACACGTGAAAACCCCGCATTTTCAGAAAACCTCAGCGCGTTACTCTGAAAACCTCATTTAAAATAGAATATAAAAACTGTGGCCCCAACCCGCCATAGATAATCTTTTATATTTTTGACATAGTGGTAAAATTATGGTACACAAAAAAGTCATCACAAGTGAGAAGGGTTGATTGGCTTGCAATCCCTTGTAAAGCCACGAACATGCGTTTGTACAATACCTGCACTTAAAGGCCACGTACGCCGTAGGTCGAAGCTAGGCTGTGAGCGTAGTGAACAGCCTCGTAACTCCTATGTTGATAAGGAAATTCGCTTCACTCATGCCAGCGGCACTTTAAGCGCTTAGCTGCGTGTCGGCCTGGTTTAGGTTTTGAAACGTTATGTGTGTGACTTTATGGCATTCATCTTGTAGCCGTGTTTACATTTAGCTCATTGCTTTATTAGCCACTTTTGCTTTTTTCGCACGCGAAGTTGGTTAAAAAGTAACACAGCGTCAAACACGTAAACTACACGGAGCACAGCACTATACAATGTGACCTTGAGTATAAGATAGCACCAATCCTTTACTGCTCGCCTACTCAGCTGACTCGCGGTGATGTAAACAATAAACATAACCTCAAACCAAACATAACCTCTCAATCTCAATGCCACCCATATCGGACATGATGCAGACGTCTGAAATAGTTGCCATCACTGACGCAATACCAGTAACTTGCCAACTACTATATAACATTATCAAAAGTGAAATCATGGACTTGCTCCAAGTACTGACGGTTTGAAGTTGGTACTGACAATATGTGAACTTTAACCATTGAAGTTAAAGCAAAATATATTTATTTTGTATAAATTAACTATGTTTCTATAGTTTTAGTAATTTATTTTAATGGACGCTTTTTAGCTTATATATTTGTAACATTAAATGTTGGTAGTCTATAAAATATGTAATTTAATCGAATTTCTGTCTGTTAAGAATTTTATTTTGCATCCAACTCCAGAGTTTTGGATCTCAAAATGCTCCCAAAACGAAACCTATACAGAATTCTCAACACTAACTATATAGAAGAAGATTTGCCTAATTGTGCATAGCAATTTCTTGATAAACGTGTTAGTAAACAGACGTTTCTCCATCAAGCTTTCCAGATATTTATGAATTTGTACTGATTGGTGTTCAAGACATTATTTTGTCAGCCGAGAGCCAAAGGCACAGTTTTTAATGTAATACATTTTAAACGAGGGTGTGCGACTAGCCTATGCAAAAAGATAATTATCTTTAACTCCTGTATCTGTTCGCCAATCAAAGACGTTTTCACTCTCAAGAATGTAATCGGTCTTTCCAATCAACGGCAGCAACGCTCAAGTATTTAAACTAACGATTTTCATCTTATTATCTATAATATAAAAATGAATCGCAAAATCTGTTGGTAAGCGCATAACTCAACAACGCCTGGACAAATGTGGCCAATTTAAAAATGTTCGTTGGAGTTCAAGGATGGTTTTAACGGCGAGAAAAGTTCGAATAATTGCCGGAAACCCTCTTAAAACAGCCCTTTTCTTTTTCCCATACAAACGTTTTCTAACTAAAACGTAAACAATTTGAGCTTTATTGCTATTCGTTGCTAGCTGATATTACTATTTTACAGACATAAAACATATGTACGGAACAAAAAACTGCCACATTACAAATCTTTTTGACAGGACGAAGTCTGTCAGGTCCGCTAGTTTCAAATGAAAATCATTAATTATTTAGTTTGTAAAATAAATTGACTAAATTCTGAAATTGAACTATAGAAAATATAATTTATAATACGTTAGCGTAGAAGTTATGATTGCCTATTGCTAAGGAAAACTGTTCGTAAAAATAGAACTTGTAAATTTACATGATTTAGAGATAAAGAGGAAAAATCGTTTTACATTTGAAAACTCTTAGCGCTAACGCACAGCACCAGTCAGTACGCGCACTGTAGTACAAACGAGCCCCAGACCGCAGTCTGAAGGTCCGACACCACTGAATCAAAACAAACTAAACGAAACCAGCCACAAACAGCAACAGAAGAGCGGACAAAGAGGCGAAAAGTCACGACTCGGGCCGGCGTTGGAAGGGGTTGGGGGAGGAGAGGGAGTGACATTTGCGCGTTGGCGGCAAGATAAGTTCGCGCGCTTATCTTATCGACCATCAGCTGACTGTGACGTAATCACAAACAATCTTAACATTCCTAACCTCAACTGACCAACCCCAATCCTGTTGACACGCTCTGTACGGCTTCGCGAATTTTTAACGCTGACCCAACATGTTGTGTTGAGTTAGTTCTTGTGTATTTTAGTACACAAGAAAAGATCCCTCCAAGTTAAAAAAAGGATAACAAACACAATCTATGCGTTGCCACCAAACTACCGTTAATCCTACCGATTTAAAATAACGAGGGGGAGAAATTAACCCCAATTGTGGAGGGGGGCGTTATTTTTTGTGCTATTCTTGATTGTATCTTTATTTTACCCTTTGGGAGGGGAAGAGGAAGGGTACGTTATTTTTTCTACTGACAAACATGTAGTATTACGGAAATTGATAGCACATCAGGATTTATTTATTTTTATGGCCCCTATATCCCTCGGTTTTGTCACTGAGCGGATAAACCCACCCTCAACTGATTTATCAAATGGTGTTGGTTGATCAACTAGTTGTGTCTGGATAATAGTTCTAATTGAAATGGTGAACAGCCCAGCTACATAGGATGCAGTTGATCAACTAAATTTCACATGGCTAATATACAGGGTGAGTTTTAAATGCCCCCCACCTTAACTTTTGAAAAAGGTAATATTTTTAAGACCCCTTAGGGGATGTTTTAACATGATTCTGAAGTTTGTTTTGACGTACTATGCGTCACCCACCCCCACCCAAAATCCGGGGTAGAGGTAGAGAAGTTCAATGTGGCTTTGGTTAGGTGTTTATCAGTTGACCTCTAAAGGGCGGGGTTTTTAATCCACTAATGTAATCTCGTGCCTTGCTTCATTGATCTGTTCTACCTTATTGTTTCTTATGATTCATAGCTTCAATTCACTTTGGTGTCGTTGTTCATCATTTGTGTGATTCACGTTTCACCTTAACCCTTAAGTAGGCGCGCAGGGGCCTGACAGACCCCCAGGTAGTAATTTTGTGAAATATTTGAGTTTAGGAATACAGTAGTTTGATTGTTCTGACCATTTCAGTACCTTCTAACTATTATATTTCTGATATTTTGGACTAGTTTTGCCTTTTGGTTAAAAATATTGTATTGTTTCTCGGTAATGTCGTTCCAAAGTTGAAAAATATTTCAATTCCCAATTTGAAAATTGTTATTTGTGCAAAACAATTTGTAATAATATTGTTTTTGCAACCTTGTAGACCTAACTAAACAACAAAGGGCAACAAAACGCAAAATAATTAACTGTGTGTTACTTTTTCAGTTTTTTTCCAAACCCTTGCATTTTGCTACAGGAACAAGAAAAGTGTCACTATCTACAAAAGAAGCTGTACAACCCTCACTTGTCAACATTTCAACGTCACATGAACTTAATATGACACAGAAAACATTAACTGATGGTACAAATCTAATTTTATTAAAAAAACTATTTGTGTTATACATCTATGCATGTTTCAAAATAGGGGTCTAGTAGACCCCAACGCGCCGACTTACGTAACTAAATTAGGCGCCTACTTAAGGGTTAAAACACATCTCAAGTCTTCTATACTCATATTCACATTTTACTACTTATGTGCACCAGGTTTAGTTTAGCAGGATTCAAGCCAGGTTAAAAAATACTAATTCTAGCATCTAAAAGATTAAGTAGAAAACGCCTGCTCCTCACTATTAGTGATGTGGAGTAGTTAGTTTCACTTTCATCTCCATAATTAAGTTGTAACATCTTAATTAATGAACATGTCAAGTAATTAATGAACAAAACAACAACACTAGAGGTCTTAGAAGGCAGGAATTAATGTTTTGAAACAACTATCATGAGATTGCTTTACAAGATCAATTTCATATTAGCATTGAATAGATTCAGGAGTTATTAGGTAAGTGTTGTTGTTAACAAATTTCATCGGAAAACCCTGTTGTCACCACACAATTGCGTGCACGGATAAAATCTATCAATGTTAAGAGCACGTGACTGGGACTCGTGGCGTGGTCCTGTAATACAGCTTCATGGAGGTCAGGTTTTGAGGATGATATAGGTCTAAAGCGGCTCAGATAGTCTCAGTGATCATCTGATAATACCCGCATCAACTCCCACCATCATTTAGACGTATCAGACCATCACCTGTGTGGTTCGGAAGTCACATTAAGCCGTTGGTCCTTGTATTTTCCATTGGTCATTGGGCCATTAATTAATGACCCATTCTAAGGAAGAGTCGGCCTTAGTTTGTAACAAGACTACACCTCATAACTCATTACTACCACTCATCACACTCATCCTTCACCACATATTTGCCTTAAAATACCCGCATTAGAGTGGTCGGCATCTCAAATAGTGATTTAGTGATTTGTGTTACAGGGGTAGCCATAGCTCAGTGGTATAGTTCATGCTTAGCACCAAATTACCCCGGGTTCGATTCCCGGGAGCAGTGATAACTTTTTGATGACAGCCTGCACTCCCCATGGTTCGGAAGTCACGCTAAGCCGTTGTTCCATTCCATTGGTCGTTGGGCTATTAATTAATGACCCCATCTGGGGAACAGTCGACCCTAGTTTGTAACAAGACTACACCTCATCATCCATCAAAACACTCACCCTTCATTCCATATTCACCTTAAAATACCCTCTAAGATTATTAGATGTGTCTCAAAGCAAAAGTACCAAAAAGTATATGTACTCATATCATATTCTATAATATAGATCTTAATTTATATAAACACTAAGTAGCTAATTAATAGCAAAACAAATTTGAAGACAAAATCTGTGTACCAAACCGGGACTCGAACCCAGCAATTGAGAGACCAGGTATGGTCCACACATTTTGTGGGATTTTATCAAATGTATGTGGTGGGGGTTCACTAACAAAAGGATTTGAAACAAAACATTTTTAACTGTCTAAAAAGTCTATTTCATTCAGTTTTCATGAAATTTGAAATACATATTATATGTTTTGTTGCTATAAAAAAAAACTCTTTTCAAAATGGCAGCCAAAAAAGTTGTTTTTGTTATAACAGCGGAATGTGTAGTCCGATTTTATTGAAATTTAAAACGCCTTTTCCTTTTATGACATGTAATATCATTTACAGGCAAAAACCCCGTTAGTCTGATGGCAAGGCGTGGCTGTGAGCTGAGCGGATTAGAGTAACGAATTGCAAAAGAAATTCGATTCACTCATGCCAGCGGCGCTTTAGTGCTTAGCTGCGTGTCGTCCTGATTAATTATTTTTCTAATTTCTACTGCTTCTACAAACTAATATACTGAAGGAATGAATGACACTCACCAGGTCTGCGTTGTGGAGGGTAGGAGCCGCGCTGCGGTACTGCGTGTGGACCGCGCAGGGGCTCTAGACAAGCAACAACCACATGCAACGACATACACAAGCTGCACAATGCTACATACAACATCAACAACTGCTGCCTAATTCATCAACAACTACAATTATTTGAAATAAGAGTACTCTTTACAACATACCTACTCCTTACAGTACTGTACTAAAAACTTTAAATTTTAGTTAACTACAACAAAAGTAAATTGTATTTAATAAGAGATATGAACATAACTTTGTTTCATAAATGTTCATGTTTTATATTGCCATATTGGTATTTTAAGGTGAGTACATTGACTTTGTTTAAGAAAAAATAATGTCCTATTGATTAATAGCTTTGAGTGTTTAAAGATTAGCGTTGTTGTTCAGATTAGTCTTAATGTGAATGTTGCTATTATATTATGTCAGCGGTAAATTATCTGTGAATGTCAAATTACATCCAACTTCTATGGGCCAAGCTTTCCCAACTGTTTCAGAATAAATTTGCATGTTTTGTTTAACTTTTACATTTTTTTGGCACTACAATACCTTATTAACATAATACAGATTACTAGATTAGTCTTAATGTGAATGTTGCTATTATAATGAATATCTTACCTATGTACTGACAAGAAATTATTTGGACCAAAGAATACTTATCAAATTTAACTCGTAAATATTTGTTTAAACATTTGACGTTTTGATTGAATAAATTATAATTAGGTGATAGCCAAATAAGTAACAATTGATAATAGCTATTAAATAATTTAAAAACAAAATCGTGAACCTTTAAAGGTGACAGTAGGTTTAGCCGTAGCAGGTTGGTACCAATGTCTCCACCACCAATGCGGATCTTTAGTCCAGGGTCGATAGTGATAGCTGGTGTCCACTCTGGGAGTTGGAGGTTGGTAGCGGTAGAGGGGTCGATGAATGCTGGGGTCAAAGTGTTGATTGGCGAAGATATCTCGTTGTTTCCTTTGCTGAGGTTTCAGGATGGAGGCAGTCTGCCGACGGATCGGGGAAGAAGAAGCAGGCCGAGGTTTTGGAGAACACTGGAGGGACCTTTGGGTCTCGGGTGATGAAAGAGATCTTGGTTTGGGATGTTGGTGGGCTACCCAGTTACACTCCAAGTAAGGAGCGATGTCTCGCAACTCCCTTACATCAGGTGATGTGTACATCTGCCCTAAGATTGATAAATCTCGCTGTTGATCCTCAAAGAAATGCTTCAGTCTGTCAACTTCTCCTGTCCGAAACATACAAGGTTCTGGTCGCGATGGAGCAGTTTGAGATCTTTGTTGTTGTAAAGAAGCAAGTTTGCTGATCACGTTGATGTGTGGCATGAAGCGGTTTTCTGATTTCAATGGCACTGGAGAAACTACTCTACGAGTTTTGGTTCTTCCTCTTTGAGGTTCGGTTTCGTATCTTCTCTTTAACCATCTCACATCACCAACTTCTTGTCCTCTTATTACTGTTTTACTAATTTCAGGTTCTTTCCTTGCAAAGAATTCTTTTGTCAAGTCAGGATCACTTTGGTACCTCTTTGGAGGAGGTGGTGAAGGCTCTCTAAAATTATCTTCGTCAGCTATTGTGTACAAATCATCAAGACTTTCAAACTTATCTCTCAGCTTTCTAACATCTCCTGCTTTGACCATGTTCAAATAAGCTCTGTAATATCTCATAGGATCAGGAGAGATGCTCCTAGATCTGATTGGAAGGCTTTCTTCACTACTATGTAAGCCTGAGTCAACTGCATGTTTTTCAAGTTTGCTACCACTCTCAAGTTCTAAACATTTTGACTCAACTACTTTCCTCAAAGGACTTGTGGCATAAACAGAAGCTCTTTTTTCTCCAAAGAGATCTTTTAAATCGGAAAAAGACTGAGAGGATAGATGATTGTTTTTTGACTTGTTTGTAGACAATGCGCTTGGAGCACTTTTTGCTCTATTTTTCATCTCATGACTGAAGGGTCTTACATCTCCTGTACTTCTTGACACTCTTCCCTCAAAGACGTCCTCATCTTCTCCCTTTTTTGCCTCAAAATAGTCCACCTTTTTTTGGACATCTTCTCGACTACCAAGATGAATAACAGTACTTGCGTCAGAGCTTCCACTATCAGTTTCACTGTTGGAGGTGGTTTGAACTAGCCTTGCCACAACTCTGTCTTCCTTTGGCGATCTGGACTGAGATTTGTTTTCAGCCCACTCATCAACAACCTTTTTTACTTCTTGGGTATCATCATCTTTGGGAGTGAGTACTAAGAGGAAGTTGCTTTTGTCTTGATTGCGAGATGATGTTGAAGACTGCCGCTGAGATCCATCTTCTGACATTTCAATAGAGTAACAGGTTCTAGGTGAAGTGTCAGATGGTGAAGGACTTTTCATTCTGCCAGACTTTTTTGTTCCTTTAATAACTGCTACAGCACCCATAGTTTCTCTTGGAATTACAATTGAAGATGACACTTTTCGCTTTTTCTTTTTGTCATCTACTCCGTTTTTTGAAGCTCTATTTTTCACCTCCTCACTCAAGGTCATTGAAAGCTTTTTTTTCTCAATTTCCGATAAAGGTTTGGCAGCAGAAGAATGAGAGCTACTACCTGACCCAGAACACGACTCTCCACTTCCTCTCCAATTCGGTATTGATCCAATTGAATCAGCTTTCTTGCACTCACTTCTTTGAGATTCCTTCCTTCTGTTAAGAGGAGAGTAAAGCTGTTCTTTGGTTAGTAAAGAGTTACACCTTACATGAAGTGGTTCAGGAATCTCCATTTTTTCTTTTCCTTCAGAAGGAACCACTATTTCAAAATCTTTAGAATGTTTACCTTTCAACATCCTGTTGATTCTCTCTCTTTTCAAACTTGATACTGTATTATATATTTCACTCAACTGACTTTTTAGAGCATTAACTTGCTCCATTGAAAGACTGCTCCAAAGTCTGCTACCGATTTCTTGACAGCTCCTATTGCCTGTGGGTCTTGTGACACTCAAAGCTGAATCAACTTCTGAAACACTCCTGCCTCTTCTTGTGCGACCTGTTAAAGTGTTTGCTAAATTAACAACTGAAGAGCCACGCCACAAGGGTTTATAGACATCTTTTGTTGCATCGATTTCTCTTCTTTTACAAAGTTCAATATCTGAATCTTCATATGCCATTCTTTGAAAACGGAGGCGCAAATCCTCAACAGATTTCTCTTTCCCTCTCAAACCTCGATCTCCTCTCCACCGCAAACTTTCAGAATCTCGAGGCTGAAAAAGTAGATCTTTTTCTTTTTGAGCTTCTTTAAGCTTTTCATACAGATTTTTCAGTTCTTCTTCTGCTCTTTCTTTTGTCCTAAGCTGTTTCCACCTATCATAATCAATGATTTCCTCCCCTTTCTTTCTAGGGCGCAAATCTATATTTGACGTTGTTCTTTCAAGCTCTCCCATTCTTTCAAGACTAGCATAAAACTTGTGCAGCTCTTTGAACCTGTCAGACTTTTTTGTGGAGTGCAACAACTCTGTTACATAAGTTTGGTATTCACTGTGATCAGTAATATGGGATAAATTTAACGAACTAGTGCTGTGTGCTTGTAATGGTTGCAATGCTCTTTTAGCATCAGCCTCGCTTAAGCTTTTGGCTCTTATACCTTTTCGCTTTATGCCACCAACACTTTCGACAGTTCTCACAGCTGTTCTTCCACTTCTTATCCTCCTACAAGAAGGGGAGCGGCTTTGAGGCGGAGACATGTTGTCATAATCCCAGTGTGAGTTTTGAATATCTACAAAAGTTTCTTGATGGTGAAGTTCATTTGATGGAGAAGCTCGAGGGGGTTCACTTGCACTTCGTTCTTTGAATAGTTCAGGGCTTCTGTTACGTGATCCAGCTGGTGAAAAGGTGTGAGCTGATTTATCCCAAACATTATTCATTCTATCAAATTTGTCTATTTTTTCAAGAAACTCATATCTTTTGTTACGGATACAAATTGGACTCTGAGAGCGAGAAGATCTACCACTTGTTATGTCTCTATCAAGACTTCGAAATTTTGATTCACTAACTGGTCTTTTGTTGTTCAAATAAACGTTGATAAGTCTCAAGGATGGCTCCGATTTATACGGTAAGCTAGAATATCCCTCAGTGTTTACAAACTTTTGAGCACGCTCTAACACCGAGGAGTTCCTCTGTAAAGTGCTGACGTTAGATGGTGTTGGTGAAGGCATGTTTCTTAGTAAAAGGTTTTGAAAAAAAGTTTTAGTTGCAGTAACTTTGCACTCTAAATCAGGAAATTGAGGAGACGCAACTTTTTTCAAATGAGCTACCGCTAATTGGTTTTTAGTTTCTTTTAAAGGGACTATTACGGCATCAAGAGCTTTCACAGGAACTCTCTTTTGCTCATCCTTCTCACGGCTTTTTTTAACACCATTTTTCTTTGCCAGCTTTTTTGAGCTGGGGGGACTGTCACCATCTTTTGATTTTTTGGACTTTCTTTTCCCATTTGACTCACTGTCATTTTCTTTACCACTTTTTTTGGGCGATGAACTTTTCACAAGAGATTTTGAACTGGATATACCATTCTTATCCCTTTTCCTTTTTGGCACGTCTGAAACTACTTCTAATTTTTTGGCCTTTTTTATGAGATCATTCAAAGGAACAGGTGATGCTGCCACTGTAGAAGGTGTTGATACTTTATCTGAGGGTGACTTGACATCCACTGCAGTTCTAGGGTCTACAGGAGATTCTCTTGCTGAACTTCGAGGACTTGGCCTTTTGTCGCTATCTGACCGAGATGGTGGTCTTGGACTAAGAATGGGACTTTTAGGAACCGTTGGAGAGGATGAAGTAGCCTGTGTTGCAGCTGTGGAGTCTATGGTACTGGTAGTTGTGATTGTAGCAGTGCTTGTAGTAGCAGTGATTGTGCTGGTTGTAGAACTAGAAATAGTAGTTTCAGTTTGCTTACTTGTGAGAGATGTTACTGAGCTATCTCTCAAACCTGAAGTAGAAGAAACTGACGAAGACCTCAATAGTTCTCTTCCTTTGGCAGATATGGCAACAGTTACTTTTAACTGTTTGTCCTCTTTGGGCTTTCTGGTTGAGCTTCTTGATGAACTGTACAGAGTTGTGGAACTCTTCACCACAGTACCTGGAGGAAGAGACTTAGAGCTAGAAGAACGCTCTTTGACTTCTCGCTGCTTAAGAACTTTCTTTACTTCTGCCGGAGCTCGCAGTTCTGTAGACTTGGCTAAACGAGCCGGTGTCACCAGATCTCTTCTAGATCTCAGAGAAGGCTTCCGTTCTAATGACGTTCTTCTAGTTATCTTAGTTGCTCCAGGGCCTGTTGTTGCTGTAGTATGCATTGAAGGGCTCAGCGATCCTGTCCTCAAAAGGAAACGGTTATTTTTCCCAACACTTGTACTTGAGGTAAAACTTTTCTTTTTGGCTTTCCCGTCCGTTGCGTCTCTGCTTACTCCCAATTTTGAAGTTATCCGATCTTTCAGATACTGTACGTTAGAGTCTACTTCCACTCCACTCGACAGTGATCTGGAAAGTCGTGTTTTCTTTGGGGCTGGAGATACAGACATTTTCGAATACAGTTTCAGAGTGGAACTGTTGTGAGAAGATCGTCTTTTTGGAGGAGAAGGTGCTCTGGAAGTTGACGCTTCTGGAGCGATTAGGTTTGAACTGCTTTTAGCCGTTCTTTTATAGCTGGCAAAAACAGGGGGAGGTTTGTCCAGCGTGATTGATGTGAGAGGGTAACAGATCAGTTCTGTCACTGGCTTTATCACTTGCTTTGTCTTGTGGATACGAATCCTTGTCAGATGAGGAGATATCGGAAAATACTCAAGCTCAGACTCGTCCGGCCCTTGACAGGAACAAAACAGACACATTACTCGTTTTATCTGGTTATGGAATATGCCGTTGTGTTAAGTGTGCCGTGATTTCACTCAAGTTTCTAGCTTCTACATTTCTTCTGTGATTTTCTTCCTGTGCCTTTGTTGAGGTGCCACCTTCGCCAAACCACCCGTCACCTTTACATGCTCTACTCTACCTACTTGCGAATTGTTATACATTATTTTTGTTACAGATTGGTGATATTTATTTTTATATTTTGTCTATTATTAAGAAAAAAGTCAGAAAATTAAGCGTTAAGGGTTGATTTTCTGTTAACTATATGTAAAAGATATTATCAAAGATAGTACATCCATTGGTTAATAAATCTGTTATCAAACACTTTATACATTTCCAAGTGCAAAAGATATGTTTAGCCATACAGACAGTAATTTATTTGATACATATAAAAAACACCAAATATTTAAACTGTATACATTTTAAATCAATTTTTTAATGTTGAGTTTTACTTTCCACTTAAAAGCAAATGGTGCTTAAAAGAAAACCATGCTGTGTGTTTATTATTTCTACACAGCCATGCATTTATGCTGGTAGCATAATAGTGAGCAAAAGTAAAAGAAGAAGAACTGAGAAAATAGAGCATTCTTGCATATTTTTATTTCATGACACAACTACAGTTTCAATAATATTGGATTACAACACTAATGCATAAATTTTAGTGTAAACACAAATACAAGAGTAAACAGAAGTGAAATAACAGCGTAAAATTAAATTGTGGAAACAAAATGCAATTAACAGAATAAACATAAACAACAAGAACTAAAATAATAAAAGAACTGTGTCCACACTTAAAAGTAAAACAAATACCATACAGTACCTTGTTTGCCATAATTCAGAGAAATTTTCCATCAACTCTACAGTACCTACCTACACTTAAAGTCCTTAATTGAACCCTTTTTGTCTTGAACATTTGGTTCAAAACATACAATACATTTGGGTGAACTACAAAACTTTGATCAGTAACTTTTTATGTGCCAAAGATATCATTTTACTTCAAGGGTTTTTACTTCACAGCTAATTGACATGGAGAAAAACAAATACTGGAATACAAATCACAATCTTGTAATACGTGACCAAAACTATGGGTCCAAAAAGTGGTACTTCTAGACTAGTTTTTAATTATTTAAATGTAATTAGCTATTGGTAAAGTAGCAGTATATTTTGAAGAAGTGTAATAATAATTTATTACTACTTTTAAGGTTTCAAATGAATTCACACTTAATATACTGTATACAATCTGTAAGTTTATTTACTCGCAACTTTGTAACATTTATCATATTATGGTAAAAAGCCTTTCAGGATCGTAGTTAGGGAGGGGCAGAAAGGAATAAACTCCCCAGGCCCTGAACCCCGGTCATCATTTACCTTATATTCAGGAGTGATATTAAGAAAGAAATCACGCACGTAGAACTTAATTCATTATTTTACATTAAAATGCTTTAATCTGTAAATTGATAAAATGCATTGCATTAGAGTCGTCATTCATTATTATTAAACTTTGGATTACATAAGTGGTGTTCCAGTATTTCTAGATAAAACTACATGAAATATAAACCCCCTGTAAAATAGAGACCCCTGCAGCACGAGCAGGTCTGATTGGTGGCTCAAAACCCTGGCTACGGCTTTGAGTCTTCATCACCGTAAAATCTTGTTCATCACAACTTTAACCTTACTCACAACATTACAATCACACCGAGGCATGTTAGACTGACCTTTAGGTTTGTCGGGCACCGGCTTGCGCAGGCCATGCAACGGAACGTCTCCGCCCTTCTGGATCACTTTGTACGCTTGCTTCTGCTCCGCGGGCGAGAGCTGCTGCTGCGTCTCGTCCCTCCTCTTGAACACCAGCGTCGAGTCACTCTCGTAGCCGGATTCCTTCAAGGCACTGGACACGCCAGACACAATGGCGGTTAGAGTTTGTCTGTTCTAAATTGTATTACAGATTTCATATCTTTCCCTTTACTCTTTTAAGATAGTGTACTCACTAACAGTTAAGCAAATGAGGCTTTTCGTAACTAACAATTAAATCAATGCTGTTAGGAAATTGGTACTT
Source organism: Matsumurasca onukii (assembly GCA_018831715.1). NCBI lineage: Eukaryota > Metazoa > Arthropoda > Insecta > Hemiptera > Cicadellidae > Matsumurasca > Matsumurasca onukii. The sequence goes on from CM032062.1 coordinate 64,959,377, forward strand.
TTCAATGTTATACTATGAAATGAAAATTATTTTATTCCGATCTTTGTTACAATGATATTTACATAAAACATATTTGGAATGTACGGCCATCTTGTCCAGTATTGATGGCAGAATAACACTAAAATTACAAAACAATCGCTTTACTATGAATAATTAAACAATAACAATCTGTGACGTGATGTTTCTTAGTATTACATTACATTAATTAAAACTATACACAGATAAACTTAACTAAATAGATTTGTTGGTATCATCATATTGTTAAAAAGAACATAACTTTTAGAAGATTAGAGACTAGAAGACTATTAGAGAAAAGAAATGTTGAAAACTGTTAGGCCAGTTTTAGCATTCAGCAAAGTTTGGTCATTAAATTTAGAAATGAAACCTTTCTATTGATATTTTAAGATATAATATAAAAACTTATATGGTATCAATATATTAAATCGGGTTTGCTATTTTAATGGTTTTAATAGTTAAAAAAGTTTGTTTTAACAACAGTATTGAGAAACACAAGTTTAAAGTACCACTTAGTTGTTTAGAGTTTGTTATTTAATTTATTTTTTAGCTTATTTAACTTAATATTTTGTTGTTTTTGCAAAATTGTATTTTTTCTAATTGTGTTTTTATTTCAGAAGATCAACTGGGCTGATTTGGTCTGAATACTATTGCATTCAATTCACTATAGTCAGTCAACGCTAAAAGGCAAGAAGAAAATATCAAGACAGATTCTTGCTAGTTAAAGGAGTTAGTACGATTTTACTTGTTAATAAAGTTAAAGCAACGTGTAATTTCTAAACTAATGTACTAAAGAGTGCACAAACTACTTACTAAGTCATAAAAGGTTTATTTGTGCCGGTGGTTGCGGGTGCGTGAGTTCGAGGAGAGCTTTTCTGCGTCTGTTCAAATTGCTGAAACAAGGTAGAACAGTTGACAAAATACTACGCACATTGGGTTAGACAATTGTTCTACAAAATCTTATGGAAGTAAACTAAGGACAGTACAGGAAGTGTAAATTAAAGATGATTGTTAGGTGGTTCAAATAATTTTTGTTAGTGAGCTATTCAATCTATTTTATGTTTACCAACAACAAGAGTAGTTCACACAAAAGTGTTTAAAAGAATATCAGTCAACATAAAACACTCCAAACTAACCTGTAAATAACAACGACTACCAACCAAAGCAGAAATATCAGTCATGTTGAAAGTAAGGAGGGAAACTAAACAATAAGTACGAACAGCTGATGTGAATGCTAAAGCCTGAATGATAATGCCACCCAGATCTACACATTCACAGTTAGGCCTTATCACAAAACAGCTGATTGTCACACCTGACTGACTCAGCTAACTAGAGGTACTCTGTGGTGTGGTCGGTTAGCACATGTTATCACTTCCACTATATACAGGATAGTTCTGTAATGTGGTTATTATAGATATCTGCAGCTTGGAAGAGATTTTCTAGACTATTTATTTATAAATACCTGAAGTTAAATTTAAAATCATCAGAACTTTGAAAATGTGGTTATTAAATGCAATTTATATACATGTAACTGAGCAGTGCTAATCTTGCAAACTATTACCACAGAAATGGTTGGCTGACTAAAACTGGACAATTTATCTGGAACTACTATAATACTTTAGTTCAATTTGAGAGTTAAAAATTTTAGAAAGCTATTGAGTGAGTCTCTGTTTTACACTAGTTAGCGTATCTACAAAACTATGTTCATTCATTGATACAGTCAGAAACTTTGATTTAGAATTAATGAAATAGTTACAAAACTGCACAACTCTTTGCTGTAGTCATTTCATGATTGATACAGTCAGAAACTTTGATTTAGAATTAATGAAATAGTTAAGGACTGGTGAATGATACTTGTGCACAACTCTTTGCTAGTAGTCTAGATAAGATGATTGTATTTCATGATTGCAATAATTATTACCACAGACCAGGGATTCTCAATTAGTAATATGGGAGAGTATTTGAGATGGAACAAATAATTGCTGAGATAACTCTCAAGCTGTAATACAAGCTTTATCTACTATTATAGTATGCCAATTTATTGGCTTCTTCTCAATAAAGGTACATTGTTCACTAAGAGGTACTTCAAAAGTTCTTTGAAAATGTCAAGTAGTTCACATGGTGCCGAAAGGTTGTGAATCCCTGCTCTAGTTTGACAAATACAGATTAGTGTTATCAAGAGAGTTACGGAGGTTTCATAATTTATACTGCACCATCAACACATTATCACTACAACCACTGCACTACAACTGTAAAAGCTATAATGTTAGTAATTCAATTCAGGATTTAACTGGATAGCTGAATAGCTGGCACTACTTTTTTTGTATAGAATATGAAGGATTTACAGTTGGGTTATTTAATTATTTTGTACAGTTGAGAATTAGCCTAGATATGCAACTAAAAATAGAATGAACTATTTGAAGACACGTTGCAAAAGTGTTGAAATATATTAGAATTTTCAATTTTTAAATGATATATTTTTAGGTTGTAAACAGATTAATAAGGGTAAGTCAAAATATGAATTTTATTTACAAATGTACAGTTTTACAAAACCGACCGTGCTTACAACTCTACTCTTGAACTTTAAAAACAAAGCTTTCACTTACCCCGTCAAATATGTCCATTACTTCGTCCCACCACTGAAACAGAAGAGAAGTGAGGTCAAGTTGAGAACTGTAGTGTTTTTATAATTTATCTGTTTATTTATGATTTTCATTCATGTTTGTTTTGGTTTTGGGTTTTTGTATTGATTTTGTATATGTGCAAATTAAGAGTCGGTCAGATAGACTGAGCATGTATCCAAATTTGGATACTGCCTACATCATGGAGGGTTAACCACCACAAACAAATGGTGTTTTGTCATAAAATAAATGTTAATTAAGAGCTTTATTTTTGAAAACATTGAACGTGAAGTTTTGAATGCAATATTTTATTTAGCAAGCATTTGTGTTTTATATGCTGTTGTTGACACTGTTGGCTACATGTCTCAACCACCACATACTAAGTAAAGCAAGGACCTAAAAACTGGTACTTCTTGTCTGAAATGAGAACACTCCAGCAGCAAATGAGAAAACCACTGTAACAACAAATCCTTCCTACTCTCGTGTTTATGTTTCAAACTGTTTTAAACTAATAAACATTAAAACAATCTCTTGGAAACGGTAGTAACAAGTGTTGCTTACATATAAGTTGTGAAGGTACTCACAGATCGGTTGTGACTTTGTCGCATGCCCGCAGTACGACTGAGCGAGTGCGAGAGATAGTGAATGTTTATCAATGTTTGCTGTTTCGGGAGTGTGGCAGTGTGTTGGGCTTAGTGGTGTGATAGCGCATAAAAACAAGGCCTACCACAAGTCAACGCCTCTCTTCAACACTTTCGTTCTTAAATGAAATGAGAACGATGTTCACTTTCGTTTATGTTTTTAACCAAGTGACTGGGAGAAAATATTGTCAAGGACTATTGCAGCCTTGTAGGTACGTGTTGGTGTATAGTAGAAAACTGAAGGAAAATTAGGTCAATAAATTTGGTTTAACAAAATACAATTATGCTAACTCAAACTCACCTCTAAAAGATAAATGTTGTATCTGATTAAAAAACTATTTTATTTGTGAAAAATTTTAAATTATGTTTAAAGTTCGATGCAGTTTTTAAAGTTACAGTTCTATGAAAGATTTATAGCCTCGAATTGAACAGGGAGAATAGAGAAGAAAGCGTAGCAGAAGAATCATTGTAGACTATAACAGGACAGAAGACATAAAACTAGCAGCTAGGTTAATCAAGATTATAAAAAATTAAATTGGCAGATTGTGTTAGGTGTCACATCAAATAAAGTGTGGAAAATATGGGAGCAGGTGAAGAAGATGGGATGATATCCTCAAATTGAGGAGCTTAATTGATGGGACTAAATGTCAAACATGAAAAAAATGAAAAAACACAACCTGGGAGCTTGTAAGAACCAGTGGGTTCATTATAAGAGGTTAAAATTCACCAGCTTTTTTAGAGAAAAGAAAAAGGAAAAGAACATTCATTATCACAAAGAACTTTTGCTCTAGAACTTAATATCCAAGTTCCCCTGACTTTTACATTAGTGCTTTACATTTCAACCCTTAAATCTCACCTGTTTGGCCTCCTTATCAGCAATAGACGAGTGTCCAGGCTCGTAGTCCTCAATGCGTCCAGGCTGATTCTTGTAAACGTCTACAGCATGTTTCACCGCATTGTATCTGCGATAAAATAAATATTATGAATACATTCATTAGTTGCTAAACCTTCTTGAGAAAATAAGGTAGAATGAAAGATTTTAATAGGTATGGTAAAAAGCTATAGGGTTAAAATATGGGAGGGAGGGGGTAGAAACTAGAGAGTAAAGAGAAGGTTAATTTCAGTATCAAAGAAACACTATTAGCATTATTAGTTAAATTTTGGGTACATTTATTTGGGTACGCTTTTCTTGTTTCACACTTTTCCCTCTTTTTTGTGCTGAAAAGATCCCAGTTGAGCTTTAAATTTGTTTCGTATAACTTTTCAGTATTTTAAAATGTGAACATTTTACCTTTAAAAAGAGCAACTTGACACCCATAAATCTATCCTTTCCTCAACTAACAAGAACTAGCTATGATACAAACTGGTAGCTCAATTTTGTTTTTAATTTTGGGACTGAGTCATATGATCCCCATGACATGAAAATTATCCTTGACAGTGACAACTAACATTGAAGCTACCGCAGACTACTCACTTGTTACTTCTGGGCATAGTACTCGTACTGTACTCGTTGTGGTTGGAGTGCTTGGTGCGGCGACGGTCGAGAGTGGCGTACTTGCTGTTGCTGTAGTCGGAGTCGTAACTGCCTACTGGCTCCGGTTCGGAGAGGTAACCAGCTGAGGAAGTGTACGGGTACCTGCCTGCACAGTCCACAGAGTATCTTAGCTAGAGAGCAGTGCAAGGAGAATACAGAGTAAGGGTTCTGAGGAGGTTAGCATTGCTGAACTTCTGTCTGCTCAAGTAGTTGTAGTTTGAGTATTTAATCAAAGTTTAATTGAAGTTTAGGCTGGATATAAACCTTGAGGGAGGAGAAAACACGAAATTTCATACACAACTGACAGAAGGTCTCAAGAAAAAAATATTTGCTTTCTATGGCTTTAAATTAATTTACTGGTATTTTTTAACACCCAAAAATGAGTGGTTTTAAAAACACAAAGAATAGCAAAATAGCCTTCACACTGACTGGCTAAGCATTTTGCCAACCATAATGGAAATGAAAGCCACGATCAGCCGGTAAATATCGGTAAGTATGTTTCAGCTCAAAGGGGCGTAAGCTACCTTAGTTGATAACCTGCCTTAATCTTACAAGGTACAAGGTAACCTGCCTTGATAGGTAAGGTACAATATAATTTTTCAAAACTATTATAGTGCATAATTAATTTCTTTAAATTTTTGGACAGTTAAATTTAATAATAATTTTGGCAGTAAATAATTTAAAGTTTCAGTTAACTTGAATCTAAACCCACCGGTACTGCTATGTACTTGTTAGATTTTATATCTATAAACATTGGTAGTTTTCATGTTAGCCTGAGGTAAAAGTTCCAGGTTCAAATTATTTACTTAAGAAAAACATTGTGTTGGTTTTAAAAAACTTTCAATATACAAAATTAACATTATTTTTTAGAGTCAAGCAGAAGATGTATCATTAAAAAAATCATTTACTTCGGAGTTAAATTTATAATATAGAGAAATTATAGTAAAAAGTTTTAACCATATAAGATTAAATGAGATGGAAATGTTAGTAAATCTGATCTAAGATCAGTGTTTAATATATTTTATGAAATGAAGAAACCACAACCGAGGTTTTTAACATTGTGAAGATGAGATAAATACCGCTAGCATGACAAAATTATACTGCAAAGAAGTGTATTATGTATTATAGACCAAAGCTGAATGTAGCGAGAATGTATCAAATACCAGGCTTTATTGCTGGGCTTCTACTGACAAGGTTTTGGTGAGAACTTTTCAAACGAAGCTTACATCTTTTTCAAACTTCTTGAAATGTTGGGTTTTAAATTGAAATGCTCCATTAAGGACCTATATTTTTTCAGTTTTAATTTTTATTAACTTTGAATAATGATGCCAAATTAGATAGTTAATCATATAATCACTGTCTGACCAATTGCATTACAGCTACTCAACTCAATACTTTACAGTTCTTTGCCTTAGTAAAGGGATATTCTTATTTGAGTAGACCTTATCAAGGCCTATTTAGTTTAGGAAGAATTTGATTATTAGTGACTAAAATCTAGTTGATCAAGAGTTCAAAAGTAAAAAAATAAAAATGAAAATAATTTTAATGTTTAAATTTTTTTAACGAAAAGTGATTAACAGTTATTTTTTAAATCATAACCTTCTTAGCCTTCCAAAAGGCACTTGTCATTTTAACCTCCACAAAGATCTTTGAAGAAATAAGCCCAGCAATAAGCAGAAAATGAAGTCTGTAGAACGAATCTGGAAGTAATGAGCTAAATAAAACTAAGTTCCACCGTCACCGGTTAGCTAAGGCTAAGTAAGACTAAGCAAGACTGTTAAAGCCACTCGGTAGCTAGAGTTTGGTTGCGTTAGTGATAGTCTCAAAGTGTGTACTTAAGTCACCTCTGCGAGATTTGTACCGAACGGTAACATATTCTTCTGCAAAGAAATAAACAGAATACCATTTAAAACTCAACTATAACACTGTTGGTCGGATGAAATAAATTAAGTAGTTTTCAAATCCAAGAAACTTACTTCTAGGCCTTTTCACTCCTCTTTGGATGAATTTTCTAGGACAGTTTGCAAATTATATGATGTAGTGTTTTGAAATATTAATCTTCTCTGCGGAGTTGACTGCGTAATAGTAATAAAATTGATACCAAGGATGTTTAGCCTCAACTAGATAGAAACTTCAGCGTCTAGTTCATTAGTTTTGACGCAGTAGTTTTCAGAGGACGTGAACTTTTCCACATCACATTGAACATGTTTTTTAACTATGTACTTTTCTATTGTATCTAAGTTAAATAAAAAGAAGTATTTCTTTAAATTCTACATTTCAAAGCTCATAGAAAACATAATATTAAATACTGCTTACAAGAATAGTTGGAAATAAACACTTACTATCTCTCTCAGCTCTGTGCAATGAGTCATACATGCGCTTGTACCATCTTTGTTGGTTTTCATCTTGTACTTCCTGAAAACCAAAATTTAAATTAAGTGTTTTAACAAACAAACTTGGAGTGACAGTTTCGAATTCATGCTCAAAAATAATATCAGAATGTAGTTTGTTAGAATGTATATCTAGCTTTTGCTTTATATTTGACCAAAACAGAAAACTCACATTTGGTGTAATAAAATTTTATTTTCCAAAAAAGTTACAATGTTTATATTTTAATGTTTAAAACACCTTTGAAGATTTAGACGTTTGATTAATCATCTAAAATGCTACATTTAACAAACAATTATGTAAATAATTGCAAAATGATTCTTGTGTTGATATTTACCTGAGCCAGCTTGTAGTAGTAATCCTTTGTGTGCATAAAAAACACCACTTTTATGAACTCACAGATATTGAGTTAAACTAAACTGATCTTAAAATAGTACTCTAAATAACATACTCTAAATACAAAACTGAAATATTGGTAGTTTTTTCAAATACTATTAAAATTTACAAACTATTTCATAATGCACTCACTGATCTTAAAACTATTGGGATGCCTTCTTTAGTAGTTGGGCCGATTCCAGAGACTTTCTTAGGAGAAAGTTCTACAAACTTCTGTGGTTGCCTGTCTTCTGTTTCACTCTCGTATTCTCTTCGAGTGGAATATACTGTAAAAAAAGTAATGTTCGTCAAAATCAAATAAAATTAAACTATGACTTAATGTTCATGTTGCAAAATCCAAAAACAACAATAACCCTATTCTATTTGAACAAATATTCATGACTCTAAATCCAAACTGAATCAAGTCAACTATTAAAAGTAGGTACAGTTGCAAGTATCTACAAACTGCAGTATGCCAAAAAGTGCTTTTAATTGCCTAAATAAACCTCATTTAAAAATACTGTATACAGAGAAAGAACACTTTTAAACACTACTGAACAATGCCTTTCATGACTGGTTGAAAATGTTCTCCTTTACTTATTAATGGGGTATACATTGTAACTATTTCATATGTGAAAGTCTACACAATCAAATATAAACTCTCATTTCGTAATCATAAATCTAATTCAAACTTTTCATCGGCAACATGACACAATTCTCTGGTTTTGGGGTAAAGTGTTGTCAGATTAGAGGTAGATCTCTGTGAAAACACAGTTTTAACTTTTGGTCCAATGTTATAAGGAAGCCCAGCGGCACTCAACTTGAGGCTTTGTATCATACCCTAGTCTTAACAGGGTGCGCTTGTCTTGAGCAGCTTTACTTTTTTCTTCTCTATGTTCAAAGGATGCAAATCCTCACTATCTGTATTCTGTGTTCAACATACTCACATATGTCTGTTGGTCTGACTGCAGGTGGACTACTTCTTCTCTCTACGGAGTTGGAGTTGACACTAACAGAGTTTGAGGAGTTCTGCTCCAAGTAGTGAGCCCCTCTCGGCAATTGACCTTCTGTAACATAATTATTTTTGAAATGTATTACGAAAGATACATCATAATTTGTCTTAACAAAACTTAGTCTATGTGTGCCGTTTTTTTGCCGCCCATGCTTTCAGAACAAAAAAGAATGTTGTAAAGATTTTAGAAGTTTATTGTTTCAGTCAAGATTAAGAGTTAAGATTTTCACCAACTTTGATGCCAAATTGTTCATAAAGATGTACTGTATTTTGCTGAACCCTGAACTTGGCACTTCTCAAATGTTTTCCTCGAAGCACTCTTCTAGTATTACTACTTGGACGTCCGACCCTGCTCTTGCTTCTTGCCTTCTGTAGAAAAATTATAGTAGGATTCTGCGTATGGGGGAAAGAGTTGTCAGGTGGACTGTGGCTCGCCTAATGGTCTACTGCTTATTCTGTGAACTGTAAGTGGTGACAGTCTGCGTACTGGACAGATACAGAGCTGCTCTTTTTTTTTTCTTTTTCTTTTACTGTCTACGCTAATGTCATTTTTACTGTGTTACTTAACCTAGGGTTTGTGGGATCACAAAACGCTTTTTAAGGGAAAGCGGTCCAAACCCTTGTGCCTGGGCCGGGAATCGAACCCGCAACCTTGCGCTTTAAAAGTCGTGACTCTACCCACTGAGCCCGGACGCAGGCACAAGCCTCTTACCTCTTGCCTTCTGCAGAAGTGTGATGGTGGGATTCTGCGCTCTGGGAAGGGATGTGTCAGGTAGGCTGTGGCTGGTCACCAGCCGCCCGCTGGTCTCCTGCGTACTCTGCGTACTGTGAGTGGTGACAGTCTGCGTACTAGACAGGTACTGTTGTGAACTGCTGGATACAGAACTGCTCTGACTGTGGCTAGGTGAGTCCAGCTGCAATGGCAGGTCTGTTGGCGGCTTTGGTATTTCCTGGAAACAAAATTAATTTAGTTTTAATGCAAATAATGTAGGCTCAATTCAACCAAATTAACCTTTAAAAGTTATGTAGCATGATAAGAATTAAATCAATTTACATTTAAACTAATCACCTACTTCCATCAATTTGGAATGCCTAAATATCCTTGAAAATAATTGATCACAACTACAGTGAGAACAAAATACTGACACAACTACTGTTATTTTACAATGAAGTAAAAGGAAGTAGACCAATAAACCATTTGATAGTGAAATATCAAAGCTGATAGCAAGCAACTGCCACATTTGTGTGATATGGCCATTTTTGGTTGATAATGATACAGGTCACAGGATACAGTAGTGTGAGCTGTAAGTAAACTTTTTTTTGAAATTACATAATATTTGAAATTTATGAAATGTTAGTGTTCTGTTGAAGTGAAGCCGATGTTAAAGGTTTTATCTTACATCATTGGTGTACAATTTTTACATGACAGATAAAATGTCTTTTACCAGTAACAACAATGATTTGGTCTACAATAGATCAAAACTTGTCCAGTTGAACTCTTTTAAAATTATTTGACTAATTATTTAATCAAGCTAGCTCATTTAAACTTAATGGCTACAAAAGGTTTCCACTTCTTTTCAACTTTTGACAGCAAATCATGAAATCAATAAACTTAGATATTTTGTAAGAGTGTTCTTTTAAAAGAATTAGTTGATGACATGGCTCTTGCTGATGCATTTCTCTGTAAAGAATATGCGTTTTGCTATTTATATTTTCAATCTTCATCGATTCAACCCTTAAAAATTTGCCTCCTTAATTACCAAAGTAATTTTGAAATGCAGCACCACTACTTTTGCTCGATTGCTTTTTACTGTTGACTTGCATGACTTGGATTCCTCACCTCAGAGGGTTTGTTGTATGTTTTCCTCGCGAGCTTGGGAGACTCGAAGTTGACGGGTCGGAACTTGCGCTCCGAGGTGGGACTTGCTTGCGCACTGCGCGGCGTCCACACAGGCTGCACTGGCTCTGCGTCTTCTGTAGCTTCCTGGGCAGACTCCTCCTTCACTGGCTTGAAGTTGAACTCCTTCCGCTGAGCCTCGGGGGTGGCACCCGGCGACCAGACACCTGTCAACATTTTGCTCATTGTAGTCACTTGTAGGAGGGGAGGGTCAAGGGGGTTGTAAATTAGAACAAATTGTATATTGTCAAGTTTTAAATTTCATCTTTACATATATTTAAAGGCAGGTTCATTGTACACTGTTGTTGTTGAGTCTAGGAACCAACAAATTTAAGTTTTCAAAATTAGGTACAATTATAACAAGTTTAGGTTAGTTAGTTTTAGATTGGAAAACTATATAAAATGAAATTTGATGAATTTTATTACCAGTGGCTTACCACACTTTAATTGTAGGGGTTTATGTTTACACAATCTTATATTTCACTTGAAAAAAAAAGAAAACACAATGATTAAAAACAGATATAGTTGGTGAAAAAGGAGGCACTTTTTTACGTTTGAGTGGCAATACTTTATACAGTAAATTAGTCAGGGTTTGTTGCGGAGTTATTCAATGTGGTATGAAATTTGAAAAAGTTCTTCAAGCTGAAATTCAAGTTAGCAAGAAGTAACTTTAAGATTCAATTGTACCCGTATCACAAGCATGGAACTGCTAGACAGTTACATATTCCAAGATTTTACTACAACATGTTTCATTATTTCTTAGACAAAATTAGAATTTAATCTTTTAAAATACATTTCTTATTCATCGTTGGAGGTATGGACACAGGCCAAACTTTCTGTTTTGTGTTTTTGGCTAATGTTTTATTTTAAATGTCAAGTTGATTTAAATTTAGCTCAACACACCTGACCCTAGGAAGTTTTGTTTTAAATATTTTCTTGAAAATCAAAGCTTTTTATAGGTAAGCAAGTCAAAAGAGATTTTTATAAATGGAAAAATTCTTTTTTATTTCAGAGCAACAAACTCCAACAACTACGTAAATGACACGCGCACCACAAACAGCGCATAACGATGCAATATTTCTCTCGCCACACCTGCCATTACACTCTCAGTACAAGAGCCAAGCACATTAGCCACATGTATCCGAGCTTCGTTTGTACGAGGGTTTCGCTACAATACACTCGGCTGGCTCATAGCCCGATGAACCCGCTCTAATTTGTAGTCCGCTGAGCTATTTCTGCCCCGGCGTTCATATTAGAGTCCACAACTCTTGTCACACCTCGCTATATTACAGGCTAGAGTACACAGTTTCTTGTATATGGCTACTGGTGATTTGTAGGTGGTCTTTTCTCTCTTGTTTGGAGGGGATTATCATGGTTCATAATGCTTTTAAGGTGGTTTTATCACTAAATTTATGTCAAAATCAAATTAATTGTTAATTTTGACCATTTTGACTAATTACGCTTTTTGTGTGTGTTCTTGTGAGATTGGCAGAAGCTTAATTATGATTGTTTTAATAGTTGGGGTTTGTTAGATAAAACATTAATAGTCTAAAAGCTAACTCCATGCATTAATATAAAACACAAAATTAAGACAACATTCATACAGTACATTTTATTTGGCTTGAAGGGCTTACTTCATATAATGTTTTGGAATTTGCTGTCATATTACACTTTACATATACATTTTTAACAATAATATGTAATCTCAATATTTATTCTAGTACAATTCTTGTTTTTAATTATGAAGTTGGAATACAACAAATTAGTAAACACAACTTCAGAAAAAGTAATTTTTATGATGAACTCATTCAACTTTTCTATGTTAAAAATAAAACCTACAATCCTTAACGACAAATTTGTCAAATTTGGAGTGTTATACCAACTAGTTATATACTTGTTTGAATTGGTCAAAACTATTAAATATACATCATCGAATTTATGTAAATGGTTCTATTTCAATTTTAAACCCAACACTAATTTTGTATGAGGCAACAAAATAAATATTTTTACAATATTTTAAGATTAGAAAAACAATCTAAAACGCCAAATTCATAATCTAAATTATTATAATAAAAAATTTACAACAAACTAAACACATATTTTTGTTTCAAATTACGAACAATATGCTCATAAACTTTATTTAAGTGTGTATAATAATTTATTAGTAATTTTACAATGAAATTGTGTAACTTAACAACTGAATAATGTAAATGTTATACATCACAGTTTCTGAAATGACACGGTTTTGAGGAGTGGGCTTTTTGAACAGATCGATGCTTTTAAAGACGAAAAAGAACCCATAGCCAAATTAAATTTTGCTAAATAATGACTAATGTTGTTTTCGACATGACCGATTGTTATATCTTTACTACACTTTTTCATCATACAGTATACATTGTGTTAACTGTAGTTAAAAGGAGAGTAGACGCCGAAATAAAAAATAGGATCCCTTCTAGGATTTCGAAACCTTTCCTCTTTGCTGATATAAACGTATGCTTTCTTCCGAATTATTCTAAGCGCTGCCTACACGAAGCAAAAAATAAAACTGACACACCGTCGGCATATACGTTAACGCCGAGTGACAGGTGTGTTTTGAAAAGAGCAGAGTGGACCAAAGGCCTTCAGGCTTCACAGTTGGCAGAGAATCGGCAAAGCAACGGAAATAGAGATAAAGCAGTTGGCAAAGCAACTGGGTAAACAATGGGCAGACAAAGTGCCAACACCAGTCAGCAGAAGAGCAGGTAAACAAGGGAACTGATAATATTGTTCAAATAATGTGTCTTGTTTGAAAGTATCCGCCGATTCTGATTCAAGACACGAAGAAAGAATGGGAAAAAAGTAGTGTTCCCCAAGGAGCTGTGCTAGGAGCAAAACCTTTTTACAGGTCTGTAACGAGCTGCTTGATTTAAACGGAAAATACTTAAAGTTGTATGCGCAGACGATGCAGCCGTTGGTATAGGAGTTAATTAAGTAAGCAATAAAAACGTAGATTAATAAAAACATATGATTATAGAACAAAGTAGCGGGACAATTTTAAAGCCCTGTGATAGTTACCTTATTTAATCCTGTACAAATGAACAACGAAGTGTCAATATTCATTTGAGAGTTTATGATAAAGGTAATCATGAAATTTAGTTCAAAACTTTAGATACACCCACAATGATACAACAAGAAAAACTGTTTTCAAAGGTGAAATTTGGAATCGCACGTTGTTTAGGATGTCCCCTAACAGGTACTACCCCTGCTGACTCGCCTGTTGAAGATACACTAAAATAAACTGTTTTTCTAGAAACATTAACTTGACTCAAAACCTCAAACAATGACGAAATAAATGATAACATTTGGGTTCGACTTAAAATAATTATTATTTAAATACATTTAATCACATTTGCATAATTTTGTGACTGTCTAGCATCGGCTCTAGTTAAACAAGAACCTTATGTCGGTTCCAGACATTCAGCCCGTAGAGTTATGATGCCAATACAGTTAACGTAAATGAAATAACTGGTAATTTTCGTACACTAGTGATATCTTCCAAATCAGTAGCAAAAAGAGGACAACAGTTCATATTATTACTTTAATCTTAACGGCCAGCAGACAAAGTCAAGCGGACTCGTGGCGGGTTGGAATCGTGCGCGACTCCGGAGCTGATGACTCCGCTGGCGCGGGTTCGATCCCCGCAGTCACCACTTACATTTGCAATGTGACTATGCGCTGACGCTAGGTAAAGGTCGAGGTTGAGTGGTAAAGAGGACTTTGTAGTTCTAACATCGCCTTGTCAAGCAAGACAAACTCTACCTTTTTTCTATTTACAAAGTTTGGTTGGAGAGACGAGCTGGTACGGGCAGTCGGACAGGTGGCAGCGCGGAGCAAGGCCAGTGTTTTGGCTACCCCGGCTACGATGTGTATGTCTGTGAGTCATATGTTGCTTCACTTACTCAAACACACAGCTGAGGTTGTCAATCTTAGAATAGCACCGGATGACTCACCCACACTCGCCTTCACGCCAGCAAGTGTCGTTATCAATGACTCTTATACAGGGTGAAGTCCTTGAATTTTTCTGGTCATGCTAACAGAGTTTTTACTAGTGCCCTAACCTACGTTTGAGCTTTGATGCGCTGATGAGGGCATCATAAAACGCTCTTGGGAAAGCGATCATCCAAACCGTGTGTTTGCGTCGGAATTCAAACCCGTGACTAAAGGTTGCGCCAGCCATGTGTCACTAGATACTTTTGGGAGGCTGAAGCAACGAACTTACCAACTTAAAAACGTGATTTTCCCTAACTAAGTAATGTTTTCCTCCCTAATTGCCTGGAAGTTTCTAGCCTACTACAGTACTTACAAAATTCAGAACTATGGTTTTATGAAGGTTATTTATTTCAGTGCTACAATCATACTTAGGCCTTAAATCAATCACGTTGGCTAACACTAAGATATTCAAATTTGCAACGTAAGATCGTGACGGGAGTTATTCCTATCAAAGTTGTATGTTATTCTTCAATATCTGCAGTAAGTTCGTCTTCAGAATCAGACGCAGAAGTAAGAGTCAACGATATTTCCGACAAGCCTTCCACGTCAGGTACGGAACCAGGAGTCGGGTAAAGAACGTCGCCTTCCTTGTCGTGTTGAATAGTGACTTTCTTTCCCCCGACATAGAATTTTGCAGACTGCTCAGACCCACTTCTCGGAAAAGCGTCTACCATGTCTTGATACCACGTTCTTAGAGCATTGTAGTCGTTAAACACGATTGTTGACTTGTCTCTCTTTCTGCAACCCATCACACACCACATCTTTAGGAAACAACAGAGAAAAACCAAAACTAAAAGTGTCAACCCAGCAATTATTTGATTTTCCACTGAATCCATTAAGAAGTTGAAATTTACGAATGAACTGCTCTTGACGACTGTGTCTGAATCATCCTCAACAACATTCAGATCTGTGTTCAACGCGGCGTCGTGTTTCTCGTCGTTGATTGGCAACACGAAATGTTGTTTCGTGGATCCTAAACCCTTCTCTTTTATGGTTTCGGCCACCCTCATCACCGCCCCGAAGGCAGGGTACCAGTGATCGTGGTCGTGCAAATGTGGGATAACTTTGGTAACGATCCACTGGTGGAGATAGTTGTTGTAAGCAATCACATCAGCCTCTTTCCCAGCCAGACACCTCATCGATAGAGTGTAGTACTTCACCAGGATGTAAGCACTCCTGGGGTCCATCAAGCTGTAGAGATTTCTGTTCTTGAAAGGCAGAGCCATGGCACTCGGAATATAGTTGTTGTCTAAGTAAGGTATCGAGATCCTGGATGTTTCAGACACCACAGTCTCGGAGCCTACGTACTCTGTTTCGTTATCTGAAGAGGTCGGGGCGACGTACAGCTCTGCGCAGGCTGCTTCTCGATCATGAAGACTTATATCCAGAGGAGTGACCTTGGTGGGGATCTTGTGCATATCACACTCTTGCGACCACAACCCTCCGTCTGTGCTCAGGTACCACTTCCACTTGTTCAGCAGCTTGTGCAAGTTTGCAACTGTCATGTAGTCTACATTGCCTGCGTAGTACGCTTCGTTTGCTATCGGTATCACGATTGCTTGAAGGTACCCACCGAAGACATCGCCCAAAGCTGTCATCAGCAAGGTTTGGTTTATTCCGGGAGGAGTTTTCTCAGCTATTTCTTCAACGTTCTGTAAATATTTTAAAAGTAAAGGAAAGTCTTTGGGGACCTTTCGTGGAATTAGGTCCTGTAGCACTCTTCTGTTCCGAAGAAGATCCACTTCGTACATACTCCAACACCGGAACATCAGATCTGTTTCTTTAAACAGCACGGTTTTCAAATTTGGAGGTTCGAAATTGAATGTTTCACATTCTACCTGAATAATCCCAAAATACAGTTTAAACCATATAATCAAGAGAGGCACTAAAGGTTCGGTTTTGGGTAACATAACCAACATTGACGACTGATGTTTGTTTTTGTTTTTAACTTGTTAATAGAACCACATGAAAGGTTTTGTTTATTTCTGTTCGAATTCGAACTTGCTGCACAATAGTGAGATATAAATCAAGGGTTATTGATAAAAATACATTTTTCTTTTTTTATATAAACCACCGATATAAATCAGTGATACCTTGGAACTTCTTTGTAGATACTCTCCGATTATTCAAAACCTTGAATATATTCTCGATTATTGTTCCACTAAGCTCCAAGGTCCAGGAAAAGCGTGCTTTGAGTTTAATCTTAAAAGAACCTGTGTCACAAGAAATCACTACGCATTTCTGTTGTAAAAATGGTATTCGGAGAGTAAATTTACATGAAAAGGGGAAACCTAACTAATCATTGATTTTTGTAAGGTCCACTTGCCACCTGGTTATAACTATCCATTCGATATGGATTAATTGAACCTTTTTCCAAATTTGTGAAAATAACCAAAGAACGATTACAGTCTCACAGAAACAAAATAGAACCCTAGGGATTTTCTTTAAAACCAGACACTCAAGACACCTGTAACACCATCCATGACTCATACCCGAGTGACGTCAGAGACTCATCAGAGCGAACAAAACAGCTGTTTATAGTTTCACGAATAATTAGCGCTGTGTTCGCGGTGGGTGGGAGGCCTACTAAAACAGGCGTGTAACTTGAACACTCAATCGAATCTCATCTCAAAATAATATTTTGTGCGGTCATATTTTCGAGAGTTGGCTCGGCGACTGGGGCCAAAATAGCTGCTGGACCGTCCGCCTCCGCACCGCACTGAGCTATTGTCACTCCCCTCGCTACACTGTAGGCTGGATATCTCTGATCTTCGTACAAGTTTGTTGTATTGTTGTTTATCGTCAAGGAAGTTTTAACTGTTAGGAGGTTGAACTACTTGTTGAGTAAAAGGAACGCTAAAAACTACGTTAACTTGTTTTTGGTTTATTTGCCGCGAAAATAAAACTGGTAAATTGAAAATTATTAAATTAAAATATGCAAATGTACGTATTCAACTAACTTTCTTTGGGTTATAATGCGTATAATAGCATTTCAATGAACATGCATATTGAATTGTTCTAATTAAAGTTGTTGTCTTTTAATTTTCGTTTTGGGTGCTATTAGAGGCAGAAGTTACTAAACATATGCAACTTAGAAATGTTTAATCGTATATTAATCTAGCCACGAGAATTTGGTCTTGAAGGAAGTAAAACCCAAAGTTACCGAAGTATTACGTTTGAAATATGTCATATTGTAGATTACTTCATAGAGAGACTTTGAAAAGAAAACAACATTTGCACGTCTTTAGATAATTTCAACTTCTTCAAGGCCCAACTTTTCGAAGTTCGATCGTGGGAATAAAAATTCAAGTCGTACACAGTTTTTGCTTATGATTCAACACGGCTGAGTTGAGTCACCAAAATATGAATTCTGACGTATTTATTTAAAAAAATCATGTCCCAAGAATTATACATTAACGTCTGGAATTCTCCAGAACAACACTTTACATTAAGTTTGCAGACTTCACTACACGGAACTTCACTCAGCTAAGTGGTTGTCATTTAGAACAATAAATAAAGCTCATTGTTCTTGGCAACAAAACCAGAGAAAAACAATAGGCTAAACTTGACCCACGCGAGACACATTAATCCTCATTCAGACGCGAGTTCGTCCAAATTAACAATCTGATACAGACTTTCTGTTTTGTAGACGTCTTCAGACTCTTCGGGTCGGTGTGTTTTTAGACTGAGACAATGATGTAATCAGGTGACATAAAATACGACTTGTTTCCTTCTGTTCCTTAACTAAAGTTGTGAATAGTTTTTTGAAATGAACTATTGACTTTCAGTTCAAAGCGTAAAGAGAATATTTTCGATAAAACCAACAAACTGAATCACGAACATTTCTTTGTCAGTTTATCAAACATTACCGCCGGTTACTGTGAAATTGGTAACTAAAAAATTTTCTCTTTTATGATGTTTCACCGAAATGTCAACTGGGTATTCATTTCTTAAACATATCTTTGGAAGACTCACGAAACCCTTTAAACTTTTCTTTCAGAATAAAGATTATCTCAAACTTATACTCAGCACATGTCCTCATGTACTTATACCGTACCATAAGACGTATAGATATACAAAATAGTTTTAGGCAATTTAAAGGACGTTTATTTGCAATGATTTGAAGTATGACTTAAAAGAAAACCTCCAGATGGCATTGATATTGAGCCAAGGGAATAGTTCTCTGGAGTTCAGTACCTCGTTCTGAGTTCTTAAGAACATTAAGGTTGCAAAAAAGCCGTTCAAATTATGGCGGGAATACATAAACGACCATGGGACTCCTTATGAAATAGCTAAGTAATGATCTTATTATGAAACCTTACGTTTGATTAAATTCATCCAGAAACTCTTTCATTGTCAACAAAAAACTTCAAACAAAGAAAATAATTAAACTTTATACGAAACGAGTCTGAGAAGGTAAGAAGAGGTGAGAAGTGTGTGCCGCAGGCAAGAGTATCAGGGTATCAGGAGGTGCTAGTGGATTACTACAGTAGTAGGTCTATGATAGGAACCGTCCAATAAGAAACGTTGTGCTCGTAAATGAACCAGTTGGAAATGCGCCAAATCAGCACCACTCCACCACATGGTGGGATCTTCTATCAAATAGGTCGCTTCCGATAGCGGAGAAAACAACATGCACAGATGAACTCCCTTGGAGGTTGCAGCCACAAGATATGAGGGTATCGATATTCTGCAATGCATTTGCAGCTCGCCCGGCCACAGTTCTCTATGCGAGATTCCTATCAAAAGCGAAAATGTATCGTACATAGAAAACGTATGTAAAACTCGTAATTTTATAGATCAAACATCGAGCCGAATTTTCGAGAAGCCACGAGCGTCACCGAGAGCGAGAGTGTAACGGCCTACAACCCGCGCCACGAGATTTGGCACTTGGAGAACACTTTAGATCTTAAAAAATAAATTTTATTTGGCAATTTACGAGGCTCGTAAGATGTCAGAATTCACAGCGAGCGCGAATTCAACCTTGAGTCCCGCTTATAACACGAAGTAAAGCTACAAACGGCATTTCAAGCTACGTTAATGCACTTAAATCAAAGTCAAAGTAGTTTATTAGGCAACATTACTAAACACACACTTGCATTAGCCAAGTCAAAAAATTCTTTTATACACAAGAGTACCTTATTGACATACAGTCTTAATCTACATTTGTACAGTACGAGACTCGCCAGTAAATTCACGGACGCTCTAGTAGGCGTTATTAGGCAACAGCGATTTTAAGTTTGCCCTGAATTTTCTGTGGTCCTGTTCAGTCTTCAAATTTAAAGGAAGGGCGCAAATGTAAAGCTTTTTGTCTCGAAGCGTAGATTATGCTGCTGTATTTAAACCACTAAAGTTTGCACGCTTGTCAGCAAATTACCAACTTTTAATATTTGAATTAGTTTTAAGATTTGTCTACTGTATAAGAACTTAGGCTCTTTTAGTTATTTGTCTGGTGGTCCTAAACCTCCTTGTTCTTGAAAGTCCTCCAAGCTTGGCATAAGCGTAGCGCACGGCCCACTTCGGCAAGCCGGAGGACGAAGCTTGCCACGACGAAGTGAATGGCCAAATTTTGCGAGGTCGAGGGCCGAGACATAGAGTGCGCAAGAGAACCAGCCGAAGATTAGTCTATAGACCAGCATGTGTTTACTATAACAAGTGCACACAGTGACAGAGCGCAGTCTGGAGAAGGCGGGGCTGACAGACAGACGTAACTAGATACAGCGGCCTCTGTCCTCTCGCGGCTCTTGGCTGGACTGAGGCCAGTTGGCAGCCCTGGTGACCTCACCTAGCACCGGCCAGCTCAGTCTAACACCGACATTTCATACAAAATACAAGAACTGCCTAGTCGGATACGTGATACAAATAGGACTAAAAAATAAATCACATTTATGATTTCTTGACTATTTAGCTTATTGTCAAGATAGAACGAACCTTTCGTAAGTCAAGGCCACCATCATACGGCCAAAGGGTTTAAAAATATGTTATCGTAATAAACATTTCTAAGAAACTCTATAACATTTCCATGAAACAAATTGGTTTTCTGTTCAGCTAAAGGCAATTTCCGATGGGGAGGCATAGGTTAAACAGCTGATAGCGCGTGGTGAACTGTACAGTTGCCGAGGAAATCTTTATTGTACCGACACCCTGGGGGGCGAAACCACGTGGCTTGTACTTCCGGTAGTAAACCTTCTTCCGGCTTTGATCTTGAGTCTACACTTGACGTGTCAAATCGTCAAATAAACCCGTGTGGTGACGGACGTGCAGGCTAGCCAACAGTCTTTAGAACTTACCCTTTCGAAAGGTGCAAAGTTTTGATTTTGTCTTGTATCCTACTTTTCCATGATTATACTTAGACAGTTACACAAAAGAGGCAGGTGGGATAGGGAGCCTCGAGTCCCTGACCAAGCTCAAGGCAGTTCACACATATTTTTAACCGAAAGTGTGGTTGCGAGCAATCAAACAGTTTACCGGAGGTATTTACAACCGACCTTGGGAAAGTGAGGCCAAGAATACTCCATGACGCGACGCTGCGGGTGGCACCCCTTCCCGCCCCCACCACAACTAACCGAGTGATTCCGCCAGGGAAACATACATTGTGAGTGGGAACAAACGGGAAGCTGTAAACGATCTGTTGTTTGAATTCCTGAAAATAGGGTAACGTTCCACCCACGTATCAGATAGAAAAATATTGTGTTTCAATACTTGAACTGCTAAGCAGGACTAATTTAAATCCCGTTTGAAGGATTAAATTTCGTTTCACGTTGTCCTGGTTTCAGCACTAATGACGCAAACGAAAATGACTTCAAAGGCTGACTGGTTTTTCTGTGTACCAAATAGTTTTCCCGGAGGAAGACATCTCGTTGAAGACAATTCGTTTTAAAACATCTCTGTAAACTATCCACTTCACCTGACTTGAATTAGGGAGTTAATGTGAGCTATTTTCAACGTTTGAAACTGCAGAGAAACTCATTGCATCATTGCACCAGGTCTTTAGAAAAGCCAACTATAAAGTACAACAATTTCCTGTGGCAGTGTATATGAATCCTTATCTAGACGGCGGGGGTGTTTGATGCAAAATACAAGGACAGCTCACGATATTGAGAAACGCAGTACCGTTGTTTTAAAATCCTCAATGATTACTAAATTCAATGACAATTTTTCCAACGGTTGAAAACCAGCATTTTTACCAGAAACTGTAATTGGAAAGGCGTATGGATGGAGGAAATTGGTTAATTTTTCATAAGTTATTGAAGATACTTGAATACCTACATTTTGCTCTCGTTAGACAATTTTGATCATAAGTTCCCTGACTGAGTTACTTCGTATCCCCGGATTCCCACACACGCACGCGCAAGGCCGGTACCGCATGTTGTATATTGGCTAGGTCACGTGGTGTGCGCGGGTCTGGTATGCCGGTATGTTAACCGCCCATTCACCTGGTGTTCTGGTGAGTTCGCGATAAACATATCTGGAATGTGAAATGCGCATTCCTACGTCTATTTCTGTCAATGATAACCTGAACAGGGATTGAGGAAATGAATCTTTGCTCATCGACAGGTTAGGGAGATATCCGTTTTTGATGTTTAAGAGGCATCAAAGTCCGAAGATATATCAAGACTGCACCAAAAGCATTTTTCAATGTTAAAACAACCAAAAGTTGACTGGCTGCAACAATGACTGGCTACAAAACTCTTTTTATCTTAACGTAAGGAATATACTAACATGTTAAAAGTTAATAGAAATACTTCAATACTATGACTTAAGACACTGACCTTTCCTACAGGGCATTTAAGGTGACTATGGGATGAATGTTTTTATAGATGATGAGGTGTAGTCTTGTTAAAAATTAGGGCCCCTGGTGACTGTTTGCCATATTAGGTCGTAATAAATAGCTCAACGACCAAGGAATGGACTGAAGGCTCAATGGGACTTTCGAACCACGGAAGTGCATAATAACAAGTAGTGGAGTGTATAGATTTAGTGGTAAGTTTTAATACATCAGTTTTAGTAAACGTATATATATATATATCCAAATATTTTGTTTTCAATATATATACATATATATATATATATATACGTATACAAATTGCCGTGCACCCCATCCATCTCGTTCCTAAAATATGCATTCGCGCAAACCCATCTATTAAAATCTTTCCTCTCTAACACTAACTTTTTGGCAAACACACAATGAACCCCCGGGTTTCGTTTGGTTGTTATGTATGTTACAATTAGACTTTGCTTACCAATAAAATTTGGGATTGATTTAAGTAGCTTGACATTCGATTTAATATAAAATTAACAACCATTGCAATTTTGAATTCAAATTCAATGCATCAACCTACACGAGCACATTACTTTGTGAGAATTAGCATTACAAAGTAAAGACTTTAAAAAAATAGAAGTGACTTCTGTTCTACGAAATATTTATGCAGCATTTCCCACCTTAAAATATTGTTAACACTGTAAGTTGTATGAATGTTGCAAAAGAATGATTTGTGAAATACCGGCAGATGTATTGATTATAAACAGTTTTATTCACCTAACCCTCCTAAGTCGAAGCGCTACCTGTAAGCCAATGCGTTGTGTTGGGATAGTATATTTAAACAATACGCGGCGCCTGCAAGGAGAAAACGCAATTCCCGCAGCGCAGTCTGTACCTAGATTGACTGCGACGCCGTGCTAGTATCAGTAGCCCTCACACGTCTCGTATACCTGGAAATAACGGTGCAACTGCTTCCACTTTCAGCTCCTAATATTAGTTTTTAAATTTAATGAAAAATTATTTTTTCTTATGTCGTGAAGTTTAACTAATTTATAATTAAACCCATTAAAACGGCTGTATGGTGATAAAATATGTTTAAAAATTCTGTTTAAGTGTTTGACCGCTTTGAAACTAAAGGACAATATTAAAATTTTCACAAATTCTGCAAGGGCCTGTTTACAGAAGACCACCTGAGATGGAAAACTAATATACCTGGTATATTCGCAAACTAAATAAAATGTAATGTAACTATTTAAAGTAAGCTATAGTTATGAAGTGTGACTAGCTTGGTACTAAAGAAATTTGAAGAAAAAATGTGGACCGAACTGGGACTACCGGGTCTCCTGCTTGCCGGGCAGTTATGTTCACCACTAAACCATTAATTCTGCCTTTAATTTAGAGAAGTATTTAAAATGTTTATCCGAAACAATTAGTATTCAAATTATTGGAAATATTACTACTATTTAAATACTATCAAAATTTGAGATCTTAATACACATGTACCTAAATAATAATAATTTATCTCCAAATGTGAATTTGTGTTGACTTTGATGGGATGATACAATAGTGGTGAGAATGAGTGTAATTACAATTTAAATGCCAGAATGGGCTTATAAGCCAGTAAATACGGTGAAATAATGTCCATTTTCTCTTCAAATATTATAAGCTTTTAAACAAATTAAGATCTAGCTTAACACTTATTTATTTAAGACACTTGTGTTCATAATTATTGTATTCATTATTTATAACTACTATTAATTACTATACTATGACGTTTGAGATATAAACATATGTACCTAATTCAATAAAGATATTTGAAATATAATTTAAATAGTAAAACTCGATAGCTCTTATTCTATAATTATATGAGCGTTTGTCGGTATTAATTGATTAGGTCTGTTTATCTGAACAGTTAAACAACTAAATAGCCGTTTCAAGTATTTGAAAAAATATCACATGAAAATATATATCATCAAACAGGTAACCGTGTAGAAAATGCATGCTGAAACATATGTATGGCAAATACAGCAGCCATAAAAGATTATATAATTTTTTCCGCTAGCATTTTCTATAGAAAAATAGTTGTCATAAAGTGTCTTGTTAAATAATATATTTATGGCTTATAGTTAACAAAAATTTCAAACTTTCCCACACCTAATAATCAATCCATTAATCGAATTGGAAAAGGAAAATCAGCAATAATTACCTGGTTTGGCTGTGGCTTTGAATTTGGGAGCCAGTTTGGGCGAGCCAGGGACCGGCATAGTGGTGTGATAACAGAAGTTTTCTTCACTGATAAGAAACTGATAAGATCTTTTTGTCACTTCTCACAAGAAGTTGGTATTCCAGTCACAACTGTCACAACACTAAGTCAGCTGATGAGAAGTCACTTTGATCAGGTGGCTGAGTGAACGTCAGAAATTACAGGCCGATTTCAATTATCATAACTAAAAAGATTTACGATAAATTTCGTTCCATGCAGTTTAGTTAAGATGCTTGAATACACGACGTAGGCTTAGTAAATTTAATGATAGTTTACAAATACATGATTGTATTTGAAACTACCAGTATTTTAAATAGCCAGGCACGAAAATATTCACTAAAATACAAGAAAAGTATGCTATGTGAAACTCAAAGAACTCCCAGTTGTAGGATATTTAAACATTTCACGTTTTATATAAAAGTCTCTTACAATGGGCCAAACTTTAGAAACATGTTTTTTAGCTAAAGATAAATTTAATTTATACATTATTTTAGATCCTGCCGACAAAAATCTAACCAATTGACCAATCCTCCAGTTCCTCCTGTTTACGATACGCAAACAATATCAGCCGGACGATAAACTGTTAACCCAAACAACTACTCTACAAACAGCTGATATTAACCTAAACACGATCTCAAATAAACATCTCTTATACACAAACAACTCGACCCGGTAAACAAGCAATAATCAAAAAACAGTTTGACAGATGCTTCTATCAAAGTGGCCATTCAAGACTGTCACTGCTGCGGTAGTGAAGAGGGGTGGTGGAGGGGGTATTTACGCTAAGTATAGGCTACCGGCAGGTGTAGCCGCACAGACCGCACCGTACCGCACCGCACGCACTTGTACCGCACCTTGTACCGCAGAGATATTCAGTGGACTGAGTAGTGAGATGATTAGATGAATCAGTCATAGAGGGGGTTCGGGACTCGGAAATAACCCGCGGTGTGGAGGGGGCGGCGTGGCTGCTGGCGACGTGGACGCAACCGTGCGAACCTCACCGACAAATTGGCTCTAGCACAAATATTACTTTCATTTTTCTTAAGAGGGAGAGTTGAATTTAAATTTTGTCGGGTTTTCTTTTCTGCCCCCAACACTAGGTCAGCTGATGAGAAGTCACTTCGATCAGGTGGCAGGATGAACGTCAAAAATTACAGGCCGATTTCAATAATCATAACAAAGTAAAAAATTTTTCAATACATTTTGCTCAAGACGCTTAAACGTAATGTGTGTATAATTATATGTATAAAAAATGAATTGGTAATTTTCAAATTACTCGTACGTAATTATGTCCCAAGTTATTAAAATCGAAAAATAATTAGTGGTGACGAATTATGTGCAATTTAATTTCTTGAAACATTGCAAAGTAATTTTAAAACGAATAAACAGGTGCGTAACATAATATAAATCGCTGGGAACGGAAATGGTTATTTGGCAGCCTTGAGTTTGAGGTACAGAATGCGCCAAAAACAACAGTACTGAAACTAAATCAGCTGCAGTTGCCTTCCCAATCAGCTGAGTTAACTTTTAGTTGTTGCCACGTCTTCGTGATTTTGTTTGGTTTAGTTTTTTGTGAGTTACCTTTTGCTGTTGTTATAATTAAAACTGCAGGGGAAGATTTTAATATAGAACTTTTTCGCACCTATACGGGGTTAGACGTGCATGTGGGCTAAGTTGGGTTACCTAAATATTTCCACTGTGTCTACCTTACATTTCATCGACACTTTTGAACAACACTAATAATAACCACATTAGTGCAAGAAGGCGGGTATTTTGTGAAAATGCTCCTGAAAACGTAATGCTGTATGTGACAACACTGGCACGCCTAACTTCGCACGAACGAAAATACTGCTCTACGAATAAAGAATTATCTACAGTTGTTAACACAATGTCAGCAAAAACTCACCCCAGATAAAAATTAAATAGCAAACAAGAAAACAAGGCAACAATAAACAGTTGATACAACTAATCGAGAAGGCAACTACAGCGGGTTTAGTTTCGGTACGGTTTATTTTGGAGTACTGTATATGAGAAATGGAGAATAAAAATTCTTGTACTGAAGAATAAAAATATAAGTTCATTTTGAAGTGGAACATATAAACAACTAGAACGAACCACTATGAACGCTGGGTTTTCGAAAATACACGCACACATATAGAAAGTTTATCAAATTTATGATATGGTCCCTCATTCTACGCTACATCCAAAATATCCAGCAATGGCTGTAAAATTCAAAACTCTGTAGGTTAAATTTTTTATTTTGATGATGTTTCGTTATTTTGATGAAGTTTTAATAAAAATAATTATGAAAAAGTTCTGTACCATATAAAAGAAGAACGACTGCTTAGTAATCTCAAATAATTATGAGAAACCATAAATATTCAAAATTCAAAAGGCTGCTTAGTGTTTCTGTGCCGAATTTCAAGTATCTTTACGTCAATTCTAAGTTGTTCGTTTTAGTGTGTCACCCTGTATAAACTCGCCTCGTATTTGATTTGTACGAAGAAGAGGAGGGGGAGCTGGAACTGTATGTGTGATAGGCTCACAGTGCCGCCCACACAGAGCCACTTCCGGCGTCAATTTGCCGCCAAATGTGTTCCGTACTTCCGGTCAGCTCTGATATCCTCTTTATCAACGCCTGAGCTTTCATCTATCACTTGTCAGATCAAACCCTTCTGTACAGAGTGGTGTGGTAGTCAAATGATCAATTAGTATTTGCTATATTCAAGGTTGCCATTAAGATACAAATCCTAACCTCTATAATTAACATATACGATTGAATTACCCTGAACATAAATTATTGGGATACATTTATGGTAAGAGGATGAACAGTGGTATTGATCATCGAGCGAACAAATTATGTTTCTTGAAAGCTTGATTAAGACTGCAAACTTGTTGCTTTTTAAAACTAAAAGAGTTGTTCTACTCTTGTAGAGTGCCCGATTATCGACCTGTTTTGTGCTATTTCTAAACATTTATTTTGAAAGTGAATTAACTTTTTACATTAAAAGTGTGGTGGGTAAAGTTTAGAAAAAGATTTTCCATATGCAGTTAGTCAATCTACTTGGCTCTATATTTAATATAACATCTTAGGTTTAACTTTTACTGAAGTATTGGCATATTTTGGCCTTTTGCAGTCAATTTTTCGGGCGTGACCGGGAGTACTGAGGTACCTTAGTATCTCCATTTTCCAAAATTGAATCTTGTCCAAATGAAAATATAATGTTCGAGTCCAGAGTACAACTCAAAGAACGAGCTCCCGTGATGTCTAGACGAATGAAAAGGCCGACTCTTTCTATGAATATTTCCGAAGTAGAATAATCCCTATCAATTTCACCCAGCTGAATCTATTTAATATTACGGTTTCGAATGATACGGTTCTCTTACAGGCCTATACAGGGTGTCCAGTAATTACGGGGTCAAACTTCACCAAGTGATTTGTCAGGTCATAATTAACTTGTTTATAACGCATAGGCCTATCTGGCTTAGTTTTCCGTCTGTCTGTGTTTTTCACTAAATCATTTTTATCTCCGAGGTCAATTAAGTTATACACTAAAAACTTAGTATAATTAAAACCAATATTTAAAAAATACATTTGATTAATTTTCACTTCCGGTTTAAAAATGGCAGCCATATTAAATTTTCTAAGCTTAGGCCCTACTAACTCAAAATCCTTGAACTTTATGGTAAATACACAAGAATAATGATAGGAGGACAATGTTTTTATAAACATTGTAAGACCAGGTTTGTTGTGCTGCAATAAGTAACAACGGGGTAATTAAAGTTTTCCTAAGCCCAGACCTTGATTTACATATGTTTCTCAAATGTAAATAGAGGAGTGTTTCAGGAAAACTTTAATATCTCCGTTGTTATTTGATGCAACACATCAAATTTAGTCCTAAAATGTTTATAGAAAAATTCCACGTATCGTTATTCTTGTGTATTTCCCATAAAGTGCAAGGGTTTTGAGTTATTAAGCTTAGAACATTTAATATGACCACCATTTTTTAAACCAAAATTGAAAATTAGTCAAAGTTGTTTTTTAAATATTGGTTTTAGTCATATTAACAAGTGTGCAAAGGTTTTAGTTTATAACTTAATTGACCTAAGAGATAAAAATGATTTATTAAAATCATAGACGGACGGAAAACTACGCGAGGTCTATGCGTTATAGGACATTTTTTGTTTGTTATGACCTGACAAATCATCTGGTGAAGTTTGATTCCGTAATTACTGGACACCCTGTATATTCTATCCTAGACGATGTTGCAGCGCCGGCGCCTCTTCGCGAGATTCAGACTGGAAATAACAAACTCTAAATTAACGGCCTGGTTTTCGTCGCCTCAAAGTGTAGAAGTGTCAAATAAATTATCTGACAAAGTATATAAGAGCAGAAATGATGGGATGAAATCCAAACCTCTTCCACAAACTTGCATACGAGCGTTCAAAGGTATTCGTATATTGTGTGTGTGGATAGGTCATATACAGGGTGAGTTTTAAATGTGCCCTCCACCTTAACTGTTGAAAAAGAAATACTTTTAAAACCCTTTGAGGAATGTTTTTATATAATTCTAAAGTTTGTTTTGACGTACTTTGCGTCACATCTTTAAATGGGTAATCACACAAAAAGAGTTGAGATAAAAAACTGCCTTTGCGTCGTTGAATTTGTATTAAAATTCTCTTTTGAGGTGCAACAAGGGAAGGTTTGTATTAACGATTTGGAGGGCCCTCCCCCCTAGTTTTTGGGTGGGGAATGGGTGACGCTAAGTACATAAAAGAAACTTTAGAATGATATAAAAACTTTCCCAATCCAACGGGGGTTTCAAAATATTTCCTTTTTCAAAAGTTAAGGTGGGGAGGGGGACATTTATAACTCATCCCGTATAAACCGCACAATTTTAATATTTACATTGAAAAGGATTATAATTTATTACTATTACAGCACATAAATAAAATAGCATAGAAGATAGATTGAGCAAGTTTCATAGAATAGATTATAAAGATTTGGTACGTATAAAATATTTACAGGCAAGAAACGGAAGAACTAGCCTATATTATAGTTATATAATGGGACTTCACATTTTGGATTTAAGGGCCCAGGGTAAATTAAACCCCCACACCATGCTTATAACCTACCTTTTTGAGTCAAAAATCCTTTGCTTAATGTAAGAGATTTGTCAATTTCCCGTAGCAAATCCCCTCCAAATGTTCTGCTTTTTATGTTCCTTTTAGGAGTCTTTTCATCTACGACATATCAAAAGGAAATGTACAACCAAATCTTCCGTATTGGCATTTGTTTGTAAACACGTACAAAAGGCATTTTAGGAACCAAACTACTTTTATTTTAAACTGCAGGATTGTCCAAATCAATAGTAAATTTATCGAAAAAGACATGTCAAAAATCATACTTAAATTAAAAAGACAAGAATATGTCCAAGTATCAAATATTAAAATTACTGGTTGTTTTAAGATTGTTAACCTGCAAAAAGGCTATATATTTAGAACTAAAGTAATTTCCAAAATCTATACGTTATTACAAAACACATTTTAATACTTATACGGCGAAACAGACATTTAAACTATGCAGATATGCACCAACATCGCTTACGAAGACTATACAGATAAATGGACCCAGTACAGACCTAGAAGTCCTGAGGGACACCACAACAGTATAACTGTATTGTTTATCGCTTTTGCTGTTGATTAAATAAAGTCATACTGAGAAAGTTTTTCAAGATTGGATAACAATTAAATTATTTTACAATAAGTAAAACAAGATAAAAAAAATTAATAATGTGTTTCAAAGTTGTTGAAATTGGGTTAGTTCCGTTATAATTAGACGTGCTGGGACCGGAAGCAGCGTAGTACGACATAAACCGCGTCAGGTGAAGTTGATCCATGAGCTGGCAGTTGGCAAACCTGTGGGTATAAATAAATAACAGGCTGCCAACTGCACGGGCCGGCGTGGCGAGAGTTGGCCGTAACAGCGTCGTCCAGGGAAGCCTACTGGAACTGTAGACACGGACATCGACCGCTTGAATGAGTATTAGTAGATCGATTCAAATTTGTCTCTATATGTCAGAAACAAATTTTTTTTCAAAGCAAAGCACAGTCTTGAAGGAGGAAGTGGCATTCACTCGTAAATAACTAGAGGCTGAGAAAACTACCGTGGTGGGAGACACAGAACGGCAGTTCAAAACGGTTTACCTTCTCAAGTAGGAGTTCAACTTGTCAACAGGCTGCCAAATCGATCAAAATGTCCGAGAGGCTATGAGCTTTAAAACTCACTTGAAAAAACTGTTGACCCCAGGAGCATTTTACAATAGAGACGAGTTTATGGGAAAACGCGGAAAACATTGACTGACTACAGGACTATAATAAGTGTGGTAAAATTCGAATAATAAGAGAGCGCGAATTTCAAAAATGTATGTCTTATAGGGATTTCAATTTTATAATATGTGAAAAGTTTAACCTTTCAAACTAAATGACGATTACATAGTCAAATGCTAAATATTCACGCAATAAATCATTTATTTATAGTAAAGTTGTTACTCACACCTCTAGCCATTGCCTGACTGGGCAATGAAGAATAACTCCTAGTGACAAGAACCTTCATACAAGGTGGCTATTTTATCTCTTGGCATTTGGATTCTCTTGTTAAATTTTGCTATTTCCGAACGACATCATACTCGTACGAGTTGACGTAACATTTCCAATTTAGTACACGAATAGCTACTTTATCTACTATTATACCCTTTAATACCACTGAATCCAAAACTCAACAAGATGACTTTAGTGGTATAAAGTTAATTTTTACTCACCCCGCACAGGGTGCTTAAGATTTTGAAATGAAAAAGTAACGCAAGTATACAAACGCAGAGGTTTCAACAAAAACTTATTAGATCTACCTAATATTTATTTTAAATAGCACCCACAGTAAGAAATATACATTACGTTTGAACCCTTGGGAATAATGGAAAAACAATAACAAAAATTCGATGGAATAACTTGTCCTCAAGGAGAGCCTAATCTAAATTGGATTTACTTTTGAACCCCCAACCACTTGTAACAGTCACTAATCCGTGTAATATACTGAGAATTACTTAAGTACACTAAAGGTAACGCATTCACAATTATAAAAACATTGCAAAACTTAACCAAATCTAAACTACTTATAAGCAACGAGTAGCTATGAGTATTAATTTTATCCTCATCAAAATATTTCAAACGTAAACTATCCTATCATAAGAGCGAAAGTTGATACATACTCGAATGCTGGAACGCCTCCCACTACGGAGTCATGAATGAGAAGATGCAAATACTCTGATGATATTGAAGATGAAAGATGAAAGATGGCGTGAGATGGCGTATTGATTGGAAGATAACTGGGTAAACATGGCCCAGTGGCCTGAATCACAGGGCGCGGTCAGTACGGCACGCAGCTGTCTGCTCTACCCCAGGTCGGGGCTTTACACAAACCTAAGTGCACGAGGAGGGTAGTTTGTTTTAATTGCTAGCTTCGGTTATAAAACACAGAACCTTTAGTGCTTTAACAAGCCGACGTGAAAATAAAATTTATAAAGAGCTGCTGAACTGTTCACGTAGCTTGAGGCTGCGCAGAGCGGGCGAAAAAAGTGGTAATGCAAAAGTTCGCAGTTTTTACAACGGTGTTGTCAAACGTTTAGCTTAAAACCTTAAAAAATATGCCTGGAAACCGACATTGTCTACGTGATAACCCCAAGTAAATCCTTTTAAAGTGTATTCCAAGGAATGTATTAAAGAAGACATTATCAATCTCAGCATCGTCCAACATGACTGAACTAGTATCTGAAACGGTCGGCGACACACTGAATTCAATAAAATGTTCCAATGAGTTCGTTTTGAGATTTAGCTCGTTGAAATGTCATCCCGTTGAGCTATATGAACGCCCGCTCTACATTATAATAACTCAATCTACTCAATTGAGTAGATTAATAATCACTGTTATAATTCTTTAGTTGATTTAGATTTGCGAAATTGAGTCGTGTCATCTGCATACTGGGCGAGTTATCCGTTCTGTGCCGATGAGCCCAACGTCATTGACGTGGATTAAGAAGAGCAGAGGACTGAGTATAGAACCTTGAGGGTCTCTACAACCAAAGACCCTACTCGATCTGACGTCTGAAATCTCTACCAATTTGTGTTACTATTACATACTACGATACAATTTGATCCATCTGAGTGGCACTCCTTATTTCCCGTAAAGTTCAAGCTTGTGGATTTCACTAAATCACTATTTAAGATGCCGACCACTCTCATGAGGGTATTTTAAGGCAAATATGTGGTGAATGATGAGTGGTAGTAATGAGTTATGAGGTGTAGTCTTGTTACAAACTAAGGCCGACTTTTCCTTAGAATGGGTCATTAATTAATAGCCCAATGGCCAATGGAAATACAAGATTAAAACTAAATTAAGACTAACTAAGACAACGGTTATCAAACCAGGATGGCTTTATGCAGCAGAAACCTTAGGTCTCAGAGGGATTGAGATCAAATCCAGTAAAGAGGATAGGAAAATTGTTAGAAAAATATAAAGTCTAATTAATAATAATAAACAAGAATACTGACTTCGTAGTAATAAGTAAATAGAGGAAAATACAATGACGTTTATTTATATTTTAAGAAACTAGTGATGAAAGAAAATATCCAGAAAGGATGAAGTAAGCCTATGCCCGAAAAACCAACTTTACAAACTTCACTTGACGTATTTCGCGTGGTCCGCCTGGGCTTATATGTGTTTAATAATTATAATAAATTCAATGAAAGTACTGGAGTCAATATACAAAGAGTCAAATTACAAAATGTGTTCCAAAGAATTGTCCACCCAAGATTACTAATACTAAACTGGACATAATGAAGCGCGTATCTTGCTCACTGGTTGGTGACGCAGTAGGCATAAAAGTGGGCGAGGGACAAAAATATCTGACAACGGCAGTAAACAGAGCGTTTGTTGATTTACGAGTGTAGTTAGCTAACACACACCCACGCGCCCACTGTGAGCGTGAGCTAGGTCTCTGTTTCAACTCGACCTCACTGTCTGTCATTGACGTGTTGCATGGGTTCCTCAGGTAGGTGTGAGTTAAGACTGTCGTAGTCAGTTGTAGTTAGATTCATGAAAGCGAATGTGTTTTTAAACTATTTCTTTAAATAATTGCAATGACCAAAAGGCAGAATTTTCAAAACTGCCACATTTGGTGATAGCGGGCTGTCAGACCAGCAGTTAATGACCCGAGCAAGTTATACAGGGTGTCCAGTAATTACGGGATCAAACATAACACATAGGCCTATCTTGCTTAGTTTTCCTTCTGTCTGTATGTCTGTGTTCTTCACTAAATAATTTGTATCTCCGAAGTCAATTAAGTTGCAAACTTCAAACTTTGTACATTTGTCAGTATAACTTATTAATTATACCAATATTTAAAACATAAATTTGACTAATTTTCACTTCTGGTTTAAAATGGACGGACGTTAAATTTTCTAAGCTTAATAACTCAAAACCCTTAAACTTAATGGTAATACACTAAACTAATAATACGTGGCAACTGTTTTATAAACATTTTAAGACCAAGTGTGCTGCGATAAGTAACGACGGAGTAATTAAAGATTTAATTACCTGAGCACAAACCTTGATTTACATATGTTTCTCAAATATAAATAGAGGAGTGTGTCCATCAACTCTAAATATAATAAATAAACTTCAAACAAATCTGTTTCATTTTAAACATTTATTGTTTGCCCCTTAGATATCGATTTGACATAAAAAGGGGTTTAATTACCTCAATATAAGTTGTACGTATATATACCTCAATGTATCAATATAAGTTGTGTTGAGGGTTGTTACATCCCCAACATTGTTTGGGTTGTTTCATTAATGTAATAAAAGAATTGGTCTGTACAAAGACCACATGAGATTCACAGTCCCTAAACAGAACTCGGTACACATTGCGCATTCTTTCTTTGGCTTTTAACATGACCATTCAACTTGTTTCCAAGCGCCGACGTACAATTTCAACCCAGCTTTATAATTAATCGCGTTACCGGTTAAAAATTAGATTAGTTAAGGTCGATTATCAAAACTTCTGTACATTGAAACCACAAAATATCTAAAGCACATGTGTAACGCTGGGAATACGTACTTACATCTTTAGCACTCTGCATGAACAAAGTGTACTATACACATGCTACATAGCATATTGGTTATAGTACACTATAGCCAGGATTAAGTACCGTAAGTGCAATATGGTTGGCGTGGTCTGAATTGAAACTAAATTGTATTTTGTTGAAAAATAAATGTATTATTTCAAAGTATATGATATAGTTTTTAGAATTTAAATGCTTTTAAAAATATAAATACTTTCTATTCATTGTGTGTTGAATCTTCAACCTAAAGGAAATTCATTCTTGCCAAAATTCTTCAATAACAAAATTAGGAACTTTTTAAAAGCATTTTGGAAGGTTAAATGCAATCTTCTGTCGTAACCCATCACACCAGTAACATTGTGATTTCATTTCTTATTCATATTTTAAAGCACACATTGGCAGCATTCCAAAACGTCACACTCAACACGGAGTTATTTGGTATAAAACAGAGTGAACAGCACTACAATCACAACACAGAAACAGTATCTAGTGTCTACAAAGTCCATCTCAAGGGCCAGTATAACACTGAGCACAAGACAAGTTAGTGTGGTCCACAACATCGAGCTGGTTATGTTATGACACACATCAACTCACTCACCGCTCAGTTCCTCCGCTAGGGGCGCTGTTGCTGCCAGTTCCATGAACTCTTGCAGGTGTTTCGGCAGTTCTTCTGGAGACTTTTCCTCTCCGTTCTCTTGCGGTTGCTCTTCTCCGTCCAGGTCGATCCCGAGCTTACTCATCCGCTCGCGAGCCTTCGTCATGAACTCGGATTCCAGTTGGTTTGCCGTTTGCGGGTTCTTGTCGGTTTCCGGTTCTGATTTCGGAGTTGACGAAGGAAGACTGGAGATCTTGATTACTTTCTGCTGCCTCCTCTCCGAACGTTCGGCGACCTTGTTCATGTATTCGTTGTACATCTGCTCCCTGAAGAGTTCTCCCCCTGAAGGTGACGAGGTCGGCAGCCCTGCTGGAGGGAGAGACTTGGGTCTCTCAGATCGAGGTCTCGGTGGAAGCTTCGCTCTATCGTCTCGAGTCTGGATGATCGCGATGTCGCCTTGTTTCGAGATCTTGTACTTGTCCGCTTCGAACTGTCTCTGCTCATGAACCCCATTGACGCCGTTGGTGTTCGTGACGTCACCGTTGGTAAGCACGTTCTCGCTGATGGTCAGCCACTCCGAAATGTAACTTCCTGAGTAACGGTGTAGTTGCACTCGGTTATCACTCATGTTATCACGCTGTTTCACCGGACACGCAGTGTTGTCCGAGTGCGGTGCAGGGTGCTCTTGGATCAGCGCCAGCAGTCTTGAAGTGCCAGCTGATCTATTCAAATCGGGGTCTTCTGAATCCGCCGCTATTTTCGTCCGCTGTGACGTCACTTCACTTAAGCCGCTTTTCTTCAAAACTCTTCCGCTAATCTCGCCACTAGTAGCTGGCTCTGATTTTACTCCACTCTTGAATCTACTTTGACGATATTCCTTCAGCGCTAGTAAGTTGGCAGCTTCTATCAATAGCTCGGGTGTGTATATTTGCGATTTGTTCGACTCGTACGGATCGAGTCGGATTAGATCTGGTGAGTTGCAACTTCGAGGTGAACAGATCGAGTTCCTCTTGCTAGTGTTTGTCTCGTGGTAGCCTCGCCGCTCTACGAACTTCCTGTGCAAC
Organism: Matsumurasca onukii; assembly: GCA_018831715.1. Classification (NCBI taxonomy): domain Eukaryota; kingdom Metazoa; phylum Arthropoda; class Insecta; order Hemiptera; family Cicadellidae; genus Matsumurasca; species Matsumurasca onukii. The sequence goes on from CM032062.1 coordinate 64,995,752, forward strand.
TCCAGCAACTCTGAGGCTTCCTTTGGAGTAGTCATCAAAGTATCCTTTGATTGTGAAGGGGACAGACAAACAAGCAGTTTTGGATCTGTTGAAGTAGGAAGGCCGACCCAAGGGTCGTCGTTAACAGGAGGGGATGTTAAAGCTGATGGCGGGGGCGACTGTATTAACATAGGTCTTGAAGGAGACATATCCCTGCTTGAAGAAGGATGAATGCCTTCCAACTCAAAATAAGAAGAACGTCTGGTTGACAATCCAGACGGTGGCAATGAGGTTAACTTCCCATTGGGACTACCAGCGTTACCTTCTCTGCATCCAAATATTGAAGTGTCATTACCACATATTTTATTCAAATAAAATTCGCCATGGGCCAAATTGGCAATGACATCAATACTTAGACTAGTCAGAGTTTTAGGATTGTAAACCTTTTTCGTTTGCTTTTTCTTGGCAACTATTTTAATATCAGATTTATCTTCCGCCTCTGAAGACATCGGTGACTGTGCAGGATTATATTTTGCAGTACTTTGTGACGTTGCACTACTGGAGGATCCTTGTCGAGACAAGGCTGGAGATGCTGCAGTCACAGACCTGACTTCGGGAACAGGGATTTCTTCGTCAGAGTTAGTTTTGGTAGTGTTCCTATCTAATTGCTCCGTGTAATAGTTTACTATTTGGGGAGTAGATATTTCTGGATTAATAATGTAAGTACAGACCTTCCCAGAAAATGTATTTTGAAAACCACTTATATCGGATGATTGGGTATCAACTTTCTTTTTCTTCGGGACATCTTTTAAGTTAGTTGAGACTTTATCCGTATTATGGTTGTTGGCATGCGACTGTACGATGAAGAGGTCTTTATTAATTTCGTAGGTACTATCAAGGATCGAAATGATTTCGTCCATGGCATGTTTTTCGTTTTGTAAGTTGTCCACCGAAATCTTTCCAGGCCTTTGTTGTTCTAACAAAGGTTTCAGGTTTACTTTTCTTTTAATGTCTTTGTTATCTACAGCGTGCACTACAACAAGTTCTGGAATGTTTTCCTTATTTTGCAATGCCATGTCTTTTTCGTCAACTAATGTATTTATTGACTGTTCATCATCTCCATCTTCACTGTCAGACAAGTAAACAACTTCGACTCCATCTACGTCTTCCAATTTCTTGCCATTTCTCCAAGAAACAATCCCGCCTTCGTCCGAAGTAGTCTCCGGCTCTTCATCAGATCCATACCAATCGTTTGGAATTTCAGGAATCTCGTTATTTTTTCTGATTTGATCAGGATCTTCCCAAGGTTGCCTGCTGTGCCTCCTCTCAGAATCACTAGGATCACTTGATTCTTCTGTTATGACATCAAGATATCTCTGGTTTCTTGAAGGTATGAAGCATGGTTCTGCTACACAATGGCTTTTCATGTGTCGATAAATAACAATCTCATCAGAAGGTGCAACAGTAGGAGGGATCGGAGAGCTTGTGGACATAGTGGTTGAGCTTGAATCTCCATAAGACTTGGTAGAAGAGGTATCATCATATTCTTCAGATTTGGTTAGGTTAAGCGTTTCTAGGAACTGTCTTAGCTTTGCTTCTTCCTCAGGATCAATAAAAGGAGTATACAGATCTCTCACTGACAGTTCGTAGTCATCTACTTGAACTATGCCATTTCTGCCATCCTTGACGGCAGCTGAAGTATGTAAATCGTTGGATGGAAGATGAACCAATGTTTCTGGACGGACATCATCATCATCTGTCAAATCTGTAGATCTGGTTTCAAGATCTGAAACTGACTCCCAGTCAACTTCAGGGGCTTCTGTTTCCTCAGCAACATTGTCAGGAGGTACCACAAAAATTGAAATAGGTCTACTGTTGCTTCCGCTTGAACTTTTGCTTAATGTTGGACTCCTCTCTTTTTCACGACGGCGAACCACACTTTTCCTTATTTCTTTATCGTGTGTGTCCTTTGTTTCATACATTTTCCTCGGTAACTTTTGTAAAGGAGGGTTCTGCTTGACCTCAGTTAAGTCCATCGCTTCGGATTTATTGACATCTAAAACCGGCGATGACGATTTATTTGGTATTTCTTCGATTTTCGACTTCGGGCAAGTTTCGATTTCGATTATTGTAAAAGTTGTCGTCTTAGTATTTGGTGAAGAGAGCTTCAATGTGCTCTTCTGAAAAGATGTTATCGACAATTTCACTATCTTTAGTGTTATTTGGTATATTTGTTGATTCATCTGGTTTATTGGAGATTTTAAATTCTTCAATGAAATTCGTTGAGATCTCGTTAACATCAGTAGAAATTATGTTGGGTGTTTCAGCCAAAGGCTTTTCTTGATATGTTGAGTTTTCATTATTAGTTTCTGATACAATGGTCTCAGTTGTTGGTTTTAAGTTTTCAGTTCGGTTATGATTTTTATCGGTTTTGAAAATGTTAGATAAGCTAAATCCTTTACTTTTGTTGTTCTTTTTCGTTTTTGACTTTGACGAGTTGTTTTCTTTAAGTTCAACTGCATTCTTCGGCACTGTTTCGCCATTGAAACTATTCTCTGAATAATACATTTCCTCGTTTAACACCACCCCTCCCGCTCTTCTAACTTCTTCTTCGTCCATCACTATCACGAGGTCTATCTTATCACCAGAGTCTGGGCTGTTCGGTTCTTCATTACATTTGTCTTCTTCTGGGTTTCTTCATTAGTCTTAGCTACTTCTTCTGCTCTCTTCACCGTCTTCAGTTTCAACTTCCTCAGTCTCCTCGCTTTGCTAGATGATGTCTTCTGCTGTGTATCTAAAGATACTAACTTCTGAGGATCGGTCTCTATGTTCGCTTGCTGATTGTTGTTATTCTTCGACTTTTGTTTTGACTTGTGCACTGAGTTCCAAATGCCACATACGAAAACTGAAGAACAAATTAAGTGCAACAGTTGTGCCAAGTAGTTTTGTTAGCACAAGTAACTTTGTTAGTACAATTACCAAACATAAATCCTATTATTTTACATGAAAATAATTCGATCTTTTCAGCCACTTCAGGAGAAACAACTACTCCCTACGTTTCGGGTGGTTGGGAAACTCCACCCGTTTTCAAGGGCCTAACCTAATTAATCTACATAATTGTAACTAAACTTAGCATAACCTAAACTAAACAAAACCAAACATAGCTTAAACTGTGCTACATTTTGTTATTGTATGACATTACAGTAGGAAAATGTAGCACAGTTTAAGCTTTGTTTGGTTTTCTTTAGTTTAGGTTCTTAGGCTAAGTTTAGAATAATGTAGATTAATTGGTTTAGGCCCTTGAAAACGGGTGGAGTGTCCCAACCACCCGAAACGTATGGAGTAGTTGTTTCTCTTGAAGTGGCGGAAATGTTATGAATTATTGTCTTGTAAATTAATCACTACCACATTATGACTTTTTACTCTACTAAATCCTCTTAAATCCAAATAACATATTTCCAGATCTAAATCATTAAAAGAGTGACTTTAATGGTCTAGTGTACATATTTAATTAAAATCTAACCTAAAATAAGTTTAATAGATTGAAAATAAAATGTACAAAATTCAATTATTGATGAATACCTGAAATATTCAAAGTTATTTGAGTAAGGTGAATTTTTACGAACGATGTCGGAGTAGGTATTATTTTTACGCGTAGAAATATATATTTTTTATATTAACGATAATCAACACATGTTCTACGTAAAAACCAGTTAAATATCGTTGAAACGGGAAAAGTAGAATAAACTTCTGTATTGTAAAAGTAAACCAAATAATTCTTCTATACAATGCTCGAGAGTTTTTTTAGTCGCTAAGTTTATATTTTTACTCCTGTTACTTGAACTGTTAAGCCGCTTCATAGATGTAATTGATGCCCAAAAGTACATTAAACAGTTCTAGTTCATATTTCACGGAGACTTTTGGCCGTTTAACTTCAATTAAACTTCTAAAATATGTCCAGAAAATGCCAAATTACATGGCGTCTCTACCCTACAACTACCACCACCTACTGTCACTGTGGCTGCTCTTACCTTTGGCTCCCGAGGATGTGGATGTCGAAGTGGGGGTGGGTGTAGACTCGGGGGTCGGTGGGGGGAGGGGTGTCTCGGGGCTGTCACCACCCAAGGGGGTACTTGGAGTGCTCTGCGACTGCGTACTACTGCTGGAAGCTTCTCCTGGAACAAACAAAATATATATATTAGTTTTTTTTTTAAACTGATATAATTTCAGTGTTTTGGATTCTCCAAAATGAAAATATTCCTGGGGTTAAACTGCTGAAAATCCCAACTGCTTTCGCACCAAAAACCACTTTAGATTAAGGGGTCGCTTTAGTGATCACCTCAGAGAAAGGCTGAATTCGTCCACCCCAGGAACACACGACCCGCGCACGTAACAGCTAGCCAAACAACAGTTCTTTCAACTGATGCGGCCTAAATGTTAAACGAAGGACCTGCAAGGATTTACGGCGGCCCGTTTTCACCTTTCAAAATAATTTTTACATTCATAAACCTGAAATATTTGGAAACTGGAAGAGCTTAACGTGTTAAGAGCCCAATTTCTCATCGGTTGTTCATTAGGTTCACAAATAAACTATGAAAATGTCCCAGTTATAGTTATTTGGGAGATAATAAATAATTAGTGAGACAACCAAAATAACAGCTAGCAGGCATACGAGATTTTTCGAGCCCATGTGTGTAGGACATTCTTTCATTGTTTTAACATAAAAACCAACTCCTGTCGTTTGGTGTGTTATTTTAGGAATTACCCTGTGTAAACCTACATTATATTAAACCTACTCAGTTTGGGAAGAAAAATATATCCACACACTACTTTCAAATGGGATGACAACTGGTGAGGTGCACAGCTAGCCTGCACATAGCGTACTTAATAGAGGAAACCGGAACAATTGTCGATTGTCAACAAGTCGACTCCGCCTTCCTAAATCGAGAAATCTACAATCCAGCGCCAGTTGATTCACTATTCACCATTGTTTGAGTTTGTATATCGACCAATCAAACACGAGCGTTAAATCAGCCTGTTGGTGAGGTAGAGAACGGTTTTCTATTTGGTAGAATTAAGTGAAGTGATTTACAAACTTTTGTTGGTCAACAAACATTTATTTTATTACTCGCTATCAGCTGATACTTGGCATATGTACAAAGTACAGTACTATTATTCCATCATGGGTATACCGTACTATATTTCTCCAACTGATCATTCCTTGTCAGTCTACATCACTTTTACTGTTGCATTAGTTTATTTATCTAGTTCCCAACATCCAAATTTAGACAACCAGTTTTGATTCCATTATCCAATTATAGGTAGTTACACCGGAGATTATTTGCGGTGACAGTTTCATACATAAAAACCTCCACCGTAAAAGCTAACTTACTTCACTACTGCTTACCTAAAACCTCCAGCCCTTACCTACTCAGTAAAACCACCCTGCATATTTTCACCATCCAGTTTTAAATCAATTTTCCTGCTGCTAACACTACCCAATCAGGCTATCCAGAATCACTGATGACATGCCCTTACATACTGATCCCATCGCCTATTTACCTGGCCACTTTGCTTATCCATCCTATCCGTACCTAATTTCACATGACTGCTTTCAACAACTTATTTCCCAAACTAGGTAAGTTCCTACACTTGTCCTCCAGTGACTTGCCTTGATCTTATTTTTTAACACCTGACAACAGCCCTTTGCCTATTTATATATAGCCTATGTATATTGCTTATTTGCCTATTTATATAGCATCAAGCTACGAGTTGACCTTCCCATCCTTCTCTTACTACTTGTAATCGCTTTCTGTGGCAAGTCCTAATTCCCAACCCCGCCTTTCTAACGCCTAGTCACAACTACGTTGTCAATTTACACTTTCATTACACCACAAAATTCCAACACCGACCACCTACTACTACAAACCCTACAGCAACCTTAACCTTATTACACCTAATCACAACTCTATGCCTATTCTCACCATGTCATCTCCTTCCAACTCTCACCACATTCTCCCCTCCCCCCCGTACTTGAGGAGTTTCGAACTGTCAGCGACCTTTAAGAATATTGCTAGATATTTTTCTATGAATAATTTTTTTTGCGAAGGAGGACAACAAAATCTGTTTGATAGATCCCTTCGAGGGTTCGCACTCTAAGGGTGTGTGAGGGAAATATAACGAGCATTTTTTTGTAGAAAATACTTGGTTTAGTGGTTTGGGATGTGCACGATCAATACAATTATTATTCTACGTTAAGACTTGCTCCAAGCAACCTACTGAGTAAGATGGTGGCGGGAGTAACCATGCGCGACACCAGGAGCACGGCTTGTCTAGCTAGTCCCCGGGGGTGATGGAGCGTACCCAACGCGTGTAAGTAGGCTACATGTAGACTCACCTGTTGATATAACGTGCTGGCAGGACCACGGGGAGCGACTGAGCGCGGGGAGCTAGGAGGCGCGGTCCGGAAGGGAGGGCCACGCCGAGCCCGCTCTACCGTATCGCTAACAATCAAGCCGCGATACACTGCATAATCACACACACAAGCTGTTTTGGTGGAATCCGCACGGATTTAGGTGATTTTATGACCCAGAGAATTAAGTGTATTGAAACTATCCCATCAGTCAAACTATCAATGGGTGCGCAGGGTTGTGGAATCCGGGGTGCCAAACAAACCGGGGCCGGGTACTCCCTACTGATTTATATAAACCAAGGTTTCTTCCCGGGAGCGGAAATTCACAACACACATTTTGACGGAAGTTTATCATATTCTAATGAAGATTATAATGATATTCCCGAGCTAATGAAGGCACCGAGACATTCATAGGCCTCACTGTGCGCACGCCTATGCTACCGCAACCAACTGTTGTTGTGTATATTCACACGGATCGATTGTATAGATAGAACATAAATGTGATGGTGCAAAACCACTTGCAAAATTATGGTTCAGCTCCCCCAGAAAAATTACCGAAACTGCAGTTAGGAATGAATTAAAATATTAAATGCATTTTATAGAAGGACCGAAAAACACAGAAAAGTAGAGTATGAAATCCTCTGTATAAAGCTCCTAGAGGGAGCTTCTATTATATGTAAAAGGTATTCTCGCCAATAAACTTGGATTGTTTTCTAAATCGGATATGGCTAAAAGCAACCTACAATGTTTGGTTTGTTGTTGTTTTGATGTTGCAGGACATGACTGATGACAGTTGTGGTTCCGGAGTCTACGAGACGAATCAGTTTCCGGCCCCACTCTACTTCCGACCTCGGCTGAGTGTGAAACCTGCCACTCATCCCGCCGAGTTAAATGAGGCCACTCACGCATTGTAAAAGTGACGTCACGCGGCGATACGCGTGTGTAAGAGGCCTCTATACTCGACGCAGAAACTATTGTCTGCAGGGAGGGGAGCAACTCTACCCCCTCCACTGTAACCCCCCTCCACTGAAACCCCTTTCCACTAGAAATACCCCACCGGTTCCACCAGAGTAAGGTAGAAAAAGCCTGAAGAGGGGAGGGGTGATCAACCCTGCCTATACATTTTGGAAATTTGCCTTTTTTCAGCGTTGCCCAGTTATAACTTACCCAGTTATAAACATTTAATTTTAATTTATAAATAAATTTATTTTATAAGGGATAATCTTTATATTTATTTATAATTTTAATACATTCTTCATGCTTTACAATTTCTAATATTACTCTTTGTCAAATTCAATTGATCTTTGCTCTCATAAATCAAATTTAGATGGTTGGGGAAGTAAAACTGGTAAACTGTATTACTTTAGTGGATAAAACCTTTAGCCATGTGTAAAATCTATTAAAAGTTAATGAGCCAAAATAAACTGTTGTAACCTTGAAACTAACTAGGTTAGTACTTGTAAATAATTAGTATATCTTGACAGTCTTTTGTTGAAGGTACGATAACTATAATAGAATCGTGATAACAGCAATAGCTTTTGTTTAACTAATTGACGGTTACGGTTGACTTCAGTAAGAGCTATATTTACTTGTTCAGCATTTCCTCCTTAATCATAAACACATTGAGATTATCAACAGCAAGTTACGAGTAGAATAACCTGATACCAAAAATGAACAAAACCACAGCCATATGTTGGATTTAAATTAGATCCATTTAAAATTTCTTTGCCGCTATTATATCTTTAAGTAGACGAGTCAAGATATAACAAATTATTGTTGATAAAGCTAGTATCAACAACAACAAACCTATACTTAGATCAACTGGTTGAACACAAGACACATCTAAGAGGTATGTGCATTCTAACATGTTGAGATAGTTTTAAGTTTTGTTGTAATTAAATGGTATTGGTCATGAGTTTAAATCGTTTTAAGTTTTATCTAGTACTTAAGTATTTATAAGTCAAATGGATGATCCTAAAGCTTTTCTTCTTATTACAACACAATTTACAATTATATTCAACTTTCCAATAAAGACTCCGCTTGGTGAGTTTGTTCGTCTCAGCTCGAGATTATAGCTTTCATATCGAAAGGCTAACTCTAGTTATAGTAAAGATGGTTTATTTGATTGGTTATAAAAATATTTGTTACTTACTCCTGACGAATTCGTTCTCGTCTTTTTTAGAGTATTCCGATTCCACGTAGTTTCTTTCTTCTTCCATTCTATCTTCTGTCACTACATTTTCTCCTTCCCCTTGACTACTTTCACTGGGACGTTTCTTCACTACACATTTGAGAAAAATAGGATTTTCTTCAGCCACATCCTCACTTTTGGCATCATCGTTTAGATCTTCCAAGTGAAAAATCATCAAGTGGTCGTCTTTTGATTTATTTTCATTTTCTTCAGCAATAAAATTTCCTTTCTCAACTTCCTCAGCAATAATATTCCCGTTATTATCAGTTTCTTGACGGATTTCATCTTCTATTTCCACTTTTATTTTCACTCTACATTTTAAAAAGACAGGACTTCCATCTGACTCTTCCTTTTCAAAGTTTTTAAGTTCATCTAACTCTTCAGTTAAATCTTCCAATTTATATTCGTCGTCAAGGGTTTCTTTCTCACCGGATTTTGCTCTGTCTTCTTCAGGAGACTCTGAGAAAGACTTTCTAGTGTTTACATTACACTTCAAGAAAACCGGTGACCCATCTTGGGTTTCAGAAACCATCTTGTTTTGCTCATCCTCTGGTTTGGCGTTTTCATCAAAACACTTTACAATAGCTCCATCCTTTGCCTTTTCTTCTTCACTCTCAACAATGTTTTCCTCACTAAAAGTAATACCCTCCTTTGAGTCCTCTTTTTTGACCCCACCACAAACATAACCTTTACCCTCATCAACCTCTGATATCGTCAGCAGAACTTCTTTGACATCCTGAACATTATCTTTTAAACCCTCTTTTCCAACTTCACTACAAACAGAATTCTTCCTGCCCTCTTTCTCAACTCCTGATACCATCGGCATACCTTCTTCAACCTCTTGAACCTTATCACCTCTCTCTTTCTCTTCCTCCTCCTCAACTTTGACGCACATCTTCTTCTCCCTTGGTTTCTTCTTCCCCCTGCACTTGCCCAGCACCTTCCACACCCCGCACCCCTTGTTCTTCCCCTCGCCCATGTTCTCTTGGATCGCCACGTCTCACTACTTGTTCTCGCACACTCGCGCACACTACTGCCACTGTTATCACAGCTTACGGCTCACCTGTGTTATCAGTGACCTTGCTCTTATCACTGACTCAGTTGACGGCGGCACTATCAATACTCTCACTTGCCACTTCGAATGTTTACTGCATACGGTTTACTGTTTGGTTTTGTCGTTGCTTTGAGGCCTTTCCGGCTCGCATTTGTAACTATATTGAAAAACGTTTATCTATACTCTTAGAAGAAGTGGTTATCAGACTGATACACTCAGAAAGTAATAAAGTGATAGGTCTGTTTCTAGTTCGAAGCACATGCTGGTATTTTTACATTGCCCATACCTCTTCCCATATTGTGTATTAGGTAGTCATATTTAAAACTAATAATCACTATTGCAACCCTGAAAGAACATTTTTTAAAGACTTGTGAACACCAAGCAAAAGGCTTGTTTACTGTAAGCGCAACTTTATACCAAACAACAAGATAACAGTTTTGGCTGAACTGCAAACTTTGTGCGATTAAAAACACTACTCTAGTCAGATTAATCAAAATTATATGTGGTTATTTGAAAAGTTTTGCCTGTGGTTGATTAATATCAGAACTCAAAGGTTTCACTCGGGCAATTTGTGCGTATTGTTAGGAGTTCATGGAAGGATTCTACACTCATACGATAGTAACTAAAAAAAATAGAATATTGTCTTATGTTTTCATAAAACTATTTAAATCGTGCATCTGCGTTTAAGTCTCTATGGAGAGGGTGAACCCAAAACCGCCTTTCTTTGGGCTCGTCAAGCATCCATCAAACCCCCTTCACCTTTGACAACATCCTAGATTGCACTGAGCATTAACAATGCAATTAACAGAGACCTACGCAAACTGCGAAAGAACGCAAAGCATTCACCGCATGTGTGTGGCGCGGTAGCAACGCAGTGTGGCCCGGGCCTTAAGGTTCCGGCTCAGCTGATCGGGTGAGCGTCGTGGCAGAGGTTTGCGGAAAATAAAATGGAGACTTTAGTATTAATGTATTTTGACGAAACAACTCTTAAATGAAATATAAACATATTATCTAAGTTTGCCTGTAGTTCATTTTGCACGATGTTTTTTTTAGTTTTTATGCCATTAACGGTTAAAGTTAGAACATATAGAGTGTTTTAAGAAGCTAAAAATAGGTTTATAAAAGTCTAATCCCAGGCAAACAAAAATAAACTCTTTCTCTTTTCATAAAAATAACATATCCGAATTGAACCTTTGCATAAGAGCGTTATCTACTTTCTACGAAACCCTTGCAAGCGGAAGGTTTGACAGTTAGGCCGCATCAGTTGAAAGAAAACCCATTGTTTAGCCCGTTGTTGATTCTAAATTTGAAAGAGTGAAAACCACTCCAAAATTTATTGAAAGTGGCTGGTTTTCAACACCCATTAGAGCCAAATTTCACTCTTTCTGAGTGGTCTTCATTCCTTCATTTTTTAGAATGTTACGTTCGCGGTGTCATGTGTTCCTTGGGCGGACGAGTTCAGCCTTTCTCTGCCGTGACCACGGAGGCAGACCCTTAACCTTCATGATTTCCTACACTGATGTGTGTAGCCTATATATTCCGTTAGTTACTCACGTACGTAAAAGGTTCATCCATTAAAACATACAGTTGGAAACCAATAATTTAAATCTGACATCATCATTAACCTGAAAAGAATAGCGGAGAGAATTGCTCATATCTAAAAATGGAAACAATAGGATAGAAGACGGATCAGCCGTAGTTGAGTAAAGCACACAGATTACTAATCAGCTGTCAGATGATCTATGTGCAGTGTGTAATCAGCTGATCAAACAGACACGCCCCCTCCTCCCCCTCCCGTGTTACCAGGACAGATGTCTACTGTTGGAGGTTCCTCTCCAGTGAGTACGACAAGGCAAGTACTGGAGTGGGTCAAGGTCGGATGGAAGAACAATGCTTAGGAGTTGTTGAGCAAAAATGTGAATATATTTTGTGAGGGTAAATACTAACGTCTCGGGGGTGAGGTGATGATGTTTAAATGGTTTAAAAGGTCAAGTAAAGTTTTCAGTCAACACAAGACAGTGACGTTTAGTACGAATATTACACACACTGTGTATGCAGCTCATGGAACTACGAGTGAAGTTTTTATGATGATGTCTGCTTAAAGTTTATTTAGTTATTTCTTTTCTTTGTTCAGTGGTTAAATTGTGTATACTACATAAAATATTATAAATTAAAAACAAATAAAAACGGTAAAACAAGTTTTTTTAAGAGTTGTTACCTTGTAATAACCTCAGCTGGAAGTAATTTAACAATTTTATGGGAAAGTAAATTGTGGAGATTGAGCTTTCATTCATGCTTGTTTGTAACGTTACTCTTAATTTTCCCAATGGAAAATTTTTAAAAATGCGACAAAAGCTGTTGTAGGTTGTACATTTTCCATGTGTTATTTCCTTACGGTCAAACAAGTTGTCAGATACTTAACTATAAAATGGCAAGACTAGACGAGTTGTGAAATAGTGTTTTAGAAGTATTTATGCTGAAAACGAAGCTGTTACATCAAGTTTTACAAGTAACATCATCTTGTAAAATTTCATACAATCTGAATAATACTTTTGCTCTCTTAAAACTCTACATTCAGGATAAGAGTTTTCTTAAGATACAAAATAGGTTTTACATGCAAACAACACTTCGACGCCAAAACAAAAAAGACAAACTGAATTAGCAACGAAACAGTAGCAAAGCCAATATCAGAGTTCACAGTCCATCAAGCATTGTTACTGGGGGAAGAGGCACAATATGGGTGATGATATTTAACAGCTGATACAGGAGAGTACAGAAATAAGATCAGCTGACAGTCTGGTACACAATACAAGTAGCAACAGCTGTTTACGCTCCAGGGACACGTTTGAAAACATTGTCGAACACGACCTTGCTTTATATAGATTCATGGCTATGTACTGTGTATGTAGATCAATTTTAGGTTCCCTTTTCTTTGCGGAAACTTGAAAAATGGTATAGTTTCAGTGCATGATATTTTCATAATTCGATCAACTTGTAATTGAAAATATAGTACATCACGGTGTACTTACGAGACTTCGCGAATAATTTGTAACAATGTGAGTCGTCGTCATTTTGAATACAGTTAATATGATTTTTGATGCTTACGTGAAAGACGCCTAACAAGCAAATAGAGCCATATATAACTAACCGTCGTAGAAGAAACCGGAAATCACTTTTTTGTCTAATCTCACGAGAATCTGTGCAAATGCTCCTTTTGTAAAAAATTGTATAAAATCACAATGCTTCAAAAAATACCACTAGTACTTTTAAAGCAAATATTAAAAACTAGCCGCACTGTATGAAAAGCAAAATACTCACTTTTAAGCGGCTGTTTGCTTCTTCTCTGTGGCGAACCGTTTGTGTCTCTGGAAAATAAAATACAATTTAGTTTAGAAATAGATGAACTTTTCTATTTCTATGTTAACGTAATAACATCGGCATAATGAATTGTCTACAGTTTAGTGTTACTTATATCTCCAATGTTCAAGGACTTACAACAATTGCATTGTGCATTTTAGGTACGTGGAACTAAATTCAACCAGAAAATCAGTAAATGTACCAGTTGTAAAAGGACGTAAAAAATGAAAATATTAATGTAAAATTTGGAAAAATGAGTTTGTATCTTTATGTAAAATTATAAAATACAACTTTTTTTACTTTAGTAAACTTTTTGTATTATGCGCCATTTTCATGGTATTTCAATTTGAAAAATTTAAATAGCCACCATTTTGTTTCTGTGGGTTTTTATGAAGCATTTTTTTCTTAAATTCACCTTATGACACATAAACACCCTACCAAGTTTGAATGCAATCGGTTAAACCGTTCTGGAGATATAAATTTTTAAGTAAAAAATACAAAATGGTGGCTACCGGGGTAACGAAGAATTTTAGGACCCATGTTTATAGGAACTTTTTTTATTGTTTTTGCATAAGGAACCCACCCCTGAAATTTGGCGCCCTATTTTTGAATCACCCTGTATACAGTATGCGCCAAAATAAACAGTACTGAAACTTAATCGGGTGTTGTTGCCTTATCGATCAGCCGTGACAACTTTTTATTGATGTAACGTCTTTATGATTATTGTAAATTTCATGTTTGATGTGTTTCTTTGCTGACACAATGCTATCTACTGCTGAGAGAGCTTTTATCGTAGAGCATTATTTTCGTTTATACGGAGTTGGACGTGCGAGTGAGCCAGGTTTGTCACACACTGGATTAAACTTTTAAGAGCATTGCCACAAAATCCCACCTAACAGTTTTGTAATGGTTAGTATTGTTCACAAGTTTAATAGAAAGGGTAGTGTTTTGACCCAACGGAAGGGCTGCTGTTCAGGTCGTCCAAAAACTGAACAAATGAAAATCACAGGAGAAAGTTGCAGTAAGTCTCTGAATAGAAGCCTGAGGCGAACGTCTTTGAACATGAATAATAAAAAGAATAAGCAACAGGTCGTTGAGAACAATTTTTAGAAATATTGGAAGATTCGAAAATTTTAGGCCCCTGAGTTAGAACACACCGTAGAGTTCAAACGTTATTTTTAACTCAAGTAAAAAATAAGGTAAGCTAATCAGGTACGTAAGAGGGTCGAAACAGCCCAAATTCAATGAAATGACAAAATTATGCTCAATCAGGGTATGAGTCTTGCCTCAAACTATACGGAAGTCATATTGAACGTGTACTGCACTTACTTAAATATATTTAACTTCCTGTTAAGTGTATATCTTGTTACACTACTGTAAACACAATCTTAACATTTCAGTATTGTTTATTTTGATACATACTGTACATTCAATATTGAGTAAATAGTTGGAATTAGGACCAAAAATTCCAATTAAAAACAAACATTTTAAAACTGAGTCTCCAAAGCAAGCTTAAAAAAGGCGAACTCTGTTCGCTCAAAACAAAACCATTAGTCACATTCATTTTTATAAAGAAATATAGTTAAAAATCGCAAATAATTTAACAGGATATCGCCATTTTTCTTCGTTAGTTTAGGTACTTTAAAGTAGGTTCCCGCTATTTTGTTCAAAATATTATAATTCTCAGTCAAATTAAACTCATTACAAACAGATTTCTTTTTTATTATTATCTGTACTGTCTTGAATAATTATTTCGAAACTTCTAATTTAATGTGTGTCATAAAACATTATACATCGTCTTCATAAACGTCCCCGGCAGTCCTAAAGTTGTATCGATGATGACTTAAACCAAGAGTAATAACAAATTTACGACCTAAAGATAGTTTATCACATTTCAACACTATTGTGTTGCCAACAACATTGTAAAGTTGAAATACTATTGCGGACCTTTTCCACAATTTTGTAGTAAACAAGAAGAACACGAAGTTTCGGGATGGAATCTGATCCTGTCACCAGATGTAAAGTAACCTAAACATAATGCAAAACTTTGGGGAATGAGCCAGCCTGCATGAACATCCGTAAGCTATTCTTAGGTTTTGTAGTATTTTTTAGAGTACTTTTCGTTTGAAGACGGGATAAGATTCCAGATCCCGAAACGTCGTGTTCTTTTTATTCTCAAACAACTATGGAAATCGTCTGCAATATCGCAATAATACTTCATCCTGAAAAACTTTGACATCGTCTACAACAAACATCAAAATTCTTTAAACTCCTAAGAATTGTAAATTTTAAAATATTTTTCAGCATCTTAAAGAGTGCATTTTATGTTAAGCACATGTATTAAAACTAAAAATATGTTCTCAACGAAACAAATTAAACTGATTGTCGACCTACTCACTAAGCACTACGCACGCACCATACTCACCCTGTCGACGTCAGCGGGCGAAATGCGCGTACGCGTAACCGATACCAGTGTCACCCACTACACACACACACACACACACACACATAACACACACAATAGTGTAAGCTAGGCGTGGAACATCAGTTCCTGTGTGTTGTCAAGTGTGAGCGCTTCCACCGAGCCCATTCCCACGGGCACACCCATCACCAACATCATCACAACACTGGTCAGAGAGATTCGCACCTTGATAATCCGGTGATAGCAGTTCAGAAAATGTATGGTTCAACCCTTTCCGACCACAAGGCGGGCAGGCCCGACATGTCGTGTTAGGCTTTAATAAAAATCAACTACTCCAACTTTCTTTGCAATTTGTTACCCTTATTCTCTCCGTTCACAGCTTCGCTTCGGCACTCGGCCTCAGACTCGCGTGTTCTTTTACTGCAAGTTGTATCACCTATTGCGAAGGTAAAATGTAATTTAAATTTTATTGAAATCGGACCACTAATAACGCTGTTATAGCGAAAACCCACTCTTTTGGCCCCCATTTCGACACGACTCAATGAATTTTCAGAATGTTTAGTATATTGGTGCATACCTCAAAAAGAAATTTGAATTTCAAATTTCATCAACATTGGATGAAATTGACGGTTTTTAGATCACTGTTACCACTTTTTTGTCCAACACCCCACATTCAGGGGTTTTTAAATGTTCCGCCCCTCTCTTAACTTTTAAAAAGATAATAGTTTTAAAACCCTTTGAGGAATGTTTTTATAGATATCAGAAGTTGACTTTGACGTAAGTACTGAGCGTCATCCACCCCCACCCAAACTCTGGGGGGAGGGCCCCCAAATTTTTGAAATACAAACCTTCCCCCTTGTGACACCTAAAAAAAAGGGAATTTCAACGACACAAAAAAGTGTTTAACTCAAATCGTGTTTTTTTTGTACTCATTTATAGATGACACGAAATCAGGTTTCAACATACATAGGTTTTACGTACAATCTTTTTTAATGACAAAATTTTCTTCGGAATACTCATATTACATAATATTATAGAAAATGTTGAAGAACATTTTGTCATTCTAAATAAAATCTATGTCAAATTTTAAACCTGTTTTGTCATCTTTAGATTAATATAACAAAAATAATGAAATCGAGGTAAAATACACTTTACTAAGAGGGAAAAAGTAAGAAAAAACACACGAAACTTTGAAACCAAAAACTTAGATACAGTATTAGTTTTAGTATCCATGGACGCGGCTAATTAAAATTTTAACGCGCAATTTTGAAAGCAAGTATTTAGATGAAGTATTAGTTTCAGTATCCATTGATACGACAGATAAAAATAAACACGAGCAAAATTGAAATCAACTATTTAGATTTAGTATTATATTTTGTATCCATGGATACAACGTATCTAAAATAAACACGAGTGATTTTAAAAGCAAATATTTCGATAAAGTGTTATTTTTAATTTTTTGAATTTAAACCTTTTGTGGTTTGTCAAAATAAAAATAAAAATTTTGGATTAACCACAACGCAAAACGGTATTTAATTAAATACTGTTTTGCATTGTGCTTAATCCAAATAATTTTATTTCAATTATTTGTTTTAATACTCATGGATACAACTGATAAAAATAAATACGAGCCATTTTGAAAGCAAATAATACTTGGATAAGTATTAGTATAGTATCCATGGATACGACAGATCTAAAATAAACATGTGCCATTTTGAAAGCAAATAATACATAGTATCCATGGATAGCCAGTATAATCCATGGTTTTGAAAGCAAATAATACATCCATGGATAGCAAATAATACTTGGATAAGTAGTATAGTACATGGATACGACAGATCTAAAATAAACATGTGCCATTTTGAAAGCAAATAATACTTGGATAAGTATTAGTATAGTATCCATGGATGGATAAACATGTGCCATTTTGAAAGCAAATAATACGAGCCATTTTGAAAGCAAATAATACTTGGATAAGTATTAGTATAGTATCCATGGATACGACAGATCTAAAATAAACATGTGCCATTTTGAAAGCAAATAATACTTGGATAAGTATTAGTATAGTATCCATGGATACGAGCCATTTTGAAAGCAAATAATACTTGGATAAAGTATTAGTATCCATGGATACGACAGATCTAAAATAAACATGTGCCATTTTGAAAGCAAATAATACAAATAATACTTGGATAAAGTATTAGTATAGTATCCATGGATACGACAGATCTAAAATAAACATGTGCCATTTTGAAAGCAAATAATACTTGGATAAGTATTAGTATAGTATCCATGGATACGACAGATCTAAAATAAACATGTGCCATTTTGAAAGCAAATAATACTTGGATAAGTATTAGTATAGTATCCATGGATACGAGCCATTTTGAAAGCAAATAATACTTGGATAAAGTATTAGTATAGTATCCATGGATACGACAGATCTAAAATAAACATGAGTTATTTTGAAAGGAAATATTTAGATGAAGTATTAGTTTTAGTATCCTTGGATACGACAGATCTAAAATAGACATGAGCCACTTTGATAGCAAATATTTAGATAAAGTATTTGTAAAATGCGTCGTTGAATTTGTGTTGAAATTCCCTTTCTTTTGAGGTGCCACAATGAGAGACCGAATATATCTCAAGCTAATTATGATGTGTTGTCGCATTGTGAACTGGAAGAACTAAAATATAGTTAAGACACCGGCTGCGAAAGCCTAAGAGTCAAGAAAAAGCAAATGTTTCTTTTAAAAGCTGATCAAAAAAGACAATTGTAACTCCCTGTAATCGCATTTAAATTTCGGATAGATTGTTTGAAAAGTGTGTGTATAAAATGTTGTGAGGTTTGGTAAATGGAAAGACGCAAAGTTATACGCTAAGGGACTTATACGTTATACGTTGTTAGGGATTTAGGGTAGTGTGTAGAATAACGTATTTAGACGAGCAAGCGATGTTGCATTTCCTAAACATTAGGTTTGAGCGCGTTTAGTTCTTCAAAAGGTAATATTGAAACCTACTCAAATAAACAAATATGAGATTTGGTGACCGCTTTCAGTAAATAAACTGAACGAGTGCTGCGATCCTACGGCGATCGGTGGAACTACAGCGGTATTGATCACTGCTGCCACCTGTGAGCTGTAGCCGCAACCGCGTCTGTCTTTGGTTGAAAAAGAACATATTTGTGCACTGCATTACTACTCATTAATTTTATTGGTATATCATAATTCAACCTAACTTCCTAAATACACAAAAAAACATGCTTGAGGATAAGTTGAAAAAAAAAATATTTTTCTTCCGTATGCAATTATTTTGATAAAATAGTAGATTTGACCAATTCAATGAGGGTAACTAAAAACAAAACCTTCCAAACCTTTCACTAAAAGGCCACAAATTAGGTTTAAAATATTATTCAGTCAGTAATCCTAGTTTCTCCTATAAAGGTTACGGCCTTGTCGAGGTCATGCCTTCCACGTCAGACTTGCAGCGTCTGACAATATAGGTTCAAAGGTAATTTAAACCTAGTTTGTGTTCAAAAAGTTATCCGGAGGCTCTTATCATGAAAATAAAAGGTCCACTAACTAGAATATAAAAATAACTAAATATTTAACCTCTTCACTGACCTTGTCTTTTAAAATAGTCCTCAGGCTGTTGAAGAGTTCAAAAATAACAAAATAGAATGAAAAAGATATTATTAATAATATTTTCAATTAAAAAAGCAATAACGTCTTTTTATTATTTATAGATTTTGGCCATTAGCTTGGGCGTAACTTCTTCACTAGACCATTCTCTTTTACCCATCGTAGGTTATAACATCAAACTGTAAATGTTTGGATAAGCAAAGCTACAAAAAATGAATAGAAGATGTTAAACAAAAATCGACCTTTGAGATCGACCTTTTGTGTGAGGCTTTCAGAAACTATGTTACTATCTTCGAACCAATTACCAACTGAAGAAATATTATAAACAAGTAATTTTAGCCTATTGGATTATAAAAGCATATTTGTCGTTATGTCGAAATAAGAACCTGTTTTCTGATTATGAGAAACTCTGTGTATTCAAGCACTTACTGATTGAGCCCCAGACGCAAAGAGTCGGTGACGGAGCGCAGCAGAGCATGGCTCTCCCCATTGGTCAGACACTTGGTGTTGGTGCCGTTGATGGAAGTGATGACGTCACCCTCACGCACTCCCTTCTGGCTCGCCTTGCTGCCAGGGTTCACCTGCAACCAACGCACAAGTTAGTCAAGAGTATAGGGTATAACTGTAGACACCTCCTCCAGGAGACCTTCTAGAAGATATTCGATCCAGGATGAGGATCTACTGTTATAGAACACTGTTTGGCGTCACACCTTCTTTTTTCAATAAAATAAACTGCTTAGGGCTTTCTAGTCAAGGAAACTAAATTCATTGAATGAAAAACGCGATTATAACTTCAATTCCCATGTTGGCGAATCTATCAGAGAGGTTAGTTCTGCATTAACTGGGCCTCTGGAAGCGCCTGCAGAGGAGGTGACGCGGGAGTTCTTCGAGCGACAGAGAAGAGAGAAAAACTCTGTCTTTGTGGGACCGATGAAAATATAGTATCGACTACTTCTTCACCAAGTGCATCGGCTAGACCAGGTCCAAGAACTATGCTAGCTACTGGTTTAACAGACTTCCTCAAAATGATCCATTTGGAAATTTTAAGGCGCGTTTTAATTTTGATTAATTTTGTCAGCGGTGACAGCATTTTTGCCTACGTGCAAACGGGGCTTTAAAGGTTTAAATTAAACTCTATGATATCGCAATGGCTTGTTCTGGATACGACTATTAGCATACTCCTGCTAATGATATTATTCATCCTGAGCAAAGTTTGTAAGACTTCGTCTTAAATTTGTCTTTCAAGTGTCATCCCCTGTCTGTCTAATGTAATTTTGACTAAAACTCTTAAAATTTATATTTACATTTTTCCGACACTAATAACTAACATTTTCATAACATTTCTCAAATACAAACTCAGGGTCGTGGGGTTTTGTTCACAGTGAGACAAATAGAAACCCTATTTCGGTCAAATAAACCGTGCTTAAATCTTTAAATTTGTTGGAAAATTGTTGTTTGATGTTTTAAAAGGCGAAAAGGGCAACAAGCAACAAATTCAAACATTGTACCAAGGCAAAACCTTTTTACCTGCTCGAAGAGTTTTAGGATCGAAAAATAGCTCTGAATTAAATAAATGGTAAATTAGAAATAAGGAACATAAAAATCTCGACAACATTGAAACACAAATCACTATCCAACATCTTTAACATAGGAAAAGTTTTAATAATCCATACCGAAGGCTGAATCCTGTTCCCATGACTGGTCCTGAACTTCAACATCTTGAGGTTCCCCTTCATGCGAAAACCAAACTAATCACATATTAAGGAAGCTTACACAAACATCACAAGCACAAAACAACAACGGCAGCAAATGTCACTTTCGCGTGTTTCTATCAAGAGAAGAAACAGACTGACTGAAGGAGAAGAATTCTTCAGTTGTGGGAGTGTCACAGGAGATGTTAGAATAGTAACTAAGGACAAGGCTACAAGTGACGCATAGTGAGTACGGGACGTGTATAGTCGGGGCACTGTGACAACTATCTCAGTCAGGAGACTGTGTTGGACAATATACTGACATGGACGAAAAGGGATGATAACAAAGCCTTTCTGTTTTATTGTAAGTTGATTTTTAAGATAAATTATAAGTGACACATGATTGAGGAGCACCTCGTTTGTACGTATCGGTATTGAACATGTTATCAGCGATAGAGAATTATAATTCATCATATCAAAACTGTTTCTAAGTACAGGGTGGACCAACGAGAACGATGCGATTTGTTTACGCTCTCATACAGTTAATACGGCAACAATGAATTAACAGCTATGTTTGTAAGTTCTGCCATTTTAGTTGAAATAGCGTTTTGAGTCCTGAGCACAGTATCTTTGCCGTTGAAGTTTTTTTTAACATTGATTCTTTTTGGTAACGCTCAAATATTGTTTAGATCCCACTGCAACATCAGTCGAAATGGAAATGTTCTTAGTCGTAAAACAATAGCTAACTGGTAAATCTATTCATTAACTGCTACTACACACACACACATACAAATCGGTGGAAGTGCTAAAACAGTTTTTTTTGTTTCTCTAATCAACACCAGTAAATGTTGAGAAGGTGCAAGAAGCAGTTCTTTATCAGCTTTTTCAAGTGAAAAAAGTAGTGTTACCTTGTTCTAGGTCGTCACTTAAAAAAGGTTAAAAAATGACTTGTTTCAAGTAAAATGGCATGAAATACCCTACCGTTCAGTGCAATGTTTAGATGTCTAATATTAAACGTAGCTGAGTACAGCATTTTTAAACTACGAACCCATGTACTGTAAAGCCACTAAAAGGCGCGTGTGAAAAGTTGTCGCGAGTTGTCGTAATTTCCAGCAACCCAAAAACATATAGTTTTATTTTACCCCCGTAGACTACAGTATGATCGGTCAGCTACATCGCTATGCTCTTACGCCTGTGCTGTGTGTGTATACAAGCTCACCAACACCTTGCCAAGTGAGCGAGCTGTAGCCCTACACACATTGATATGTAGACTGCCACCCAGACTGGGCTGGGGCACACAGATATGTCACCGGCCGTTAATCTAACTACAGCTGTTGTATTGTTGCAGTGACGTCATTGTGTTGACGTCATCACGTGACCTAGACACCAGGTAGTGTTATGAAGAAGTGCAAGGATGCAAAATGTGTAGTCATCAGACATCTATGAATTTAAAAACAAGATTAAAATAAAAATTTCTTTAAAAATATGTAAAAATTGTGAAATAAGAACTTTTTAACGAACAAATTGAACCGACTTCAAAAATAAACCTACAGTAAAATGCTAAAAGTTTGAAATAATTTGGTCAATGCAATAATGTATTGCTTTTATGCTACACTCATAAAAATTGAGTTTCTGATGTTCAACAGTGTATAGGCAAAATGTATCGATTACATATTGCATGGTAACCAATATAATAAATATTAAGTTGCCAATACATATTAGAAGGCCACTATATGCGCACACTATTTGCCTTATTGTGAACTTTAATTTTTAATGAAACTAATTTTTAATGAATGTAGCATAAAAGCAATACATAATTGCATTGATCAAACTATTTCAAGCTTTTAAAGCATTTTATTGTAGGTTTATTTTTTTTAGTTTTTTGTGTAAATATTTTTTCTGTCAACATGTGTCTAACAATGTACCTGTTAATATTTAATTTTGTCTTGTCCTCTTAGGTTAAGGTTAGGCAAAGTATTCTACAATGTAGCGTAAGTTTAGGTTAGGCACTTGAAACGGGTGGAGTTTTCCAACTGCCCGAAACGAAGGGAGTAGTTTTCTTCCTGAAGTGGCCAGAAAAGTCCGTTTTTCTAATTAAATTTTTAAGATGTTGCCATTCCCCAGCCAACATTTCTTTATTTTGAAAACGTGTCTCACCTTTAGGTGAAATGGTGACAAGGACAACTACCGGAGACACAGAACGGTACTACGTGAATGTTTGCCTTCATAGGCTGAAATTGAGATTGTAGACTGCAAAATTCGATTAAAATTCGTTTGATGTCTGAAAGTCTGTATGTTTAAGAGAGATCTCGGTGTTAACGGTAACGCAGAATTTGAATTTAAATAACCAATATTGACGTTGCAGTACACGTCATCACGTTTTCTGCAGTAAACTATTTATTTATCCACCTCGTAAATTGTAAGAAAGTCGGATTAAGTAAAAACCAGGAAGAATCATGTAGAAGAAGATGAAGACGGATCGAATAGACTCGTCACGGAGTGTTTCATCTCTAACGGTTAGCGAGATCAACAATAGACTGAACAATGGACAGATACGCTACTTTAGTCCTTGTAAGACCTTTTATACATATCATCATCCCCCTTTAACTAATGTTGGAATCGTAACATGTGTTGAGTTACTCAACTCGTAGATTATGTTTTAAAAATACAAACTAGCAAATATTTTTTTATTGATTTACTAGTTCTTTAGACATGCATGCTGTCAACTTCAGGTAAAGCGTAAGTTATATAAATTAAAAGTATTAACAAATAGTTAATATTCACACAAAAGTGGTTGACAAAATCAAAATATTAACTTTTGTGTAAATATTAAATTTTTGTTAATAACTTTAATTTTTGGAACTTTTGCTCTATCTAGAGATGGCAACATGATTGTCGAAAGCGCTAGTGAATAAATCACAAATATTGCTTGTTTGTATTTTTTTATATAATCTACCATTTGCCAATAATCTTCGCTTCAAGAATTTTTATTCAACTCGTATTTCATTAATTGCTAAAAATACAAAAGCTTGCTGTTGTTGGTATTGTCTCACAAAACCTATTTCTTTATATTCAAAAATCTTTTATGGATACATAAACAATACATAAGTATACATAAACAACGGCACAGAAAAAGTAACAACATAATTTAATCTTTAAACCTGGGTTAATATTTAAACCGTTTTAGTTATAGCTTTGTTCTAAATTTCCTAATGTATGATGCAAAATGATGTAAGTATCAAAACTAATTAAACGTATTAAGTTTTACCATAGTACTCGTGTTATTGCACATTATAAAATAGACAGACAATTTCATTTTTAGTTTTGAGCCTTAGTAGTTGGTTGATTATGATAAATAAATAAAAAACTTCCCCAGTGGTTTACCAAAAATTGTAATTTACATATCCATCAATTTTTATTATTTAACCAATGCTTGGATGACTAGATTGAGAGAAATCGATAGTTCGATTAAGTTGCGTTTATCGATTACGGAAACAATACTTCATCACGTTTCAATTTCACAGAGTCTGATCGCATTTCTCTTCCAGGGTTTTGTTCAAGGAAACAATAATTGTTTGTCATTTTGCTCTAAAAGCAGCTGTTTTCTATACATGTAATGGCGTGCTAAAGTAGCAATTTCAATCTTAAAGAAATAAAGCTTGTTTTGAAGATATTTTTTTCCTAGGAAGTTAAGGATAATTTTGCTTATCTTTATACTGCAAGAACAACGGCGTTTACAATGGGTTTGTTTTGAATATTAACAATTACTACTAGTAAACTAGCAACGAGAGCTTTTTACTCTAACTCATATCGGCGACACCTGGGACATTAAACTTAAGCTCGAATCAAAAAGATTCACTTTAGGACCTGGCGATGAAACATATTACTCGGTCTGAAACTTTAACATTTCAAGGGACCGTATTTGTCAACTGACTGTTTTTTACTACAGACATCTTTTCTAGCTAATTTGTCAAAGGTAATTAATTATACATTTGGAACCGCACTCCTTGCGTTAAATGTTTGATAAGAGGTTAGTCACAACTATTTATTTTCGTAGTACACGATTCGACCAGTGATCCGCACCGTTGAATAGTCAACAGGAAAACACCGAGCTAATCACACTTCTGGAGCGATTTACGGAACACAATGCAAAGATTATCCACTTATCCTTCAGGAACTCCACATTCCAAGGTCAACGACCTCCTCCCACCTGAACTGTGAAGAAAGTGTGAACTGTCACAAGGGCAAGAATTCTGGTTTTGATTCTGCTTCTTGCTTACACAACCAATTCTTCTAGTTTCTATCACTTTCTCCGTCAAGGTCTCCTTCTTCCTCTAGTGGATGGACATTACTCAGCAGGTCATTGAGTGGTTCGGTCTTCGCGCGTTGAGTTGAGTTGTGTTCGTGTTTGAAAGTTAGAAGAGTGCGAGAGTGTGCCAGTGTACAGAAGCAGTTCATGTAAGCTAACTAATGAGGTAGATAACAGCCGACACCTGCGTGTGATAAGACAGTCGTCTCAGTGATAAAGTGCCAGTGACCTTGAAAATTCGTTACTGAAAGTGTTCAGTCGGTGTGATACCCTCCTTGGGTGCTGATTCTTTTCTAAAATATCTTCGACTTGTGGGTTATGAACACTCTATTTTCGGATCCGTGGGTAAACATTTAACGTAATTGAACAGTGCTGATCAGTGGGTTGAGTGATAAAGTCTCTAGCTGATATTGTGTATGTAAATTCAGTGGTCATGGATGCAAAAGATTTCTTGGTTCTTCTCGATCATTACTTAACTTTGGATATTTGACAGCAGTATTCATCTTCTGTAAGTTCGACTATCCAATATACATTATATGGACTGTTTAATTAAATTAATTTCGATTGTGTAACATTTCCTTTTTTGTTGTTTTTATAATGGTTAATATAAATTCCTTCCTCAAGGAGGTTTCTGTGGAGCCTATGCTCTTCTTGTACTATGTGGCCGCTTCCACTGCAGGTATTGGAGGCACCAATCTTCTACTCCACAAAGCATGCAGCCCTGCACATCCTCTTCCCCACGGTGCAGAGTGTTCTGACGAAGAGAGTGCCCAGAAGATAGTCACATCTATCAACTCTTGGAAACCCATAGTCGAATACGCCATTCCGGTCTTCTTCATCATCTTCGGGGGTGCCTGGAGCGACGCTCATGGAAAGAGGAGGAAGCCTCTGATGCTACTTCCAATAGCCGGCGAGATTCTCACGCTCTTCTTCGTCACTGGTAGCGTCTTCTTTTGGCAATGGTCCCCAGAGGTCACTGCATTTTTTGAAGCTATCTTCCGTGGAATGACTGGAGGCAGAACTTGTTTCTCATTTGGGGCGATCACCTACATCAGCGATATCACTTCTCCTGATCAAAGAACATTTAGAATGGCTATCATTACGGCGTTGATATTTATTTCAACTCCTTTAGGATACGCTCTTGGAGGATTTCTTCGTGTAACATTTGGATTTTACACTCTCTTTAATGTCTGCATAGTCTTCAACATAGCTGCTGCATTGTTTGGCATCTTTATCCTGAAATCACAACCGGAAATCCCTTCTGAGAAACCTTGCTCTTTCCCGGACTTTTTAGACACTTGGTACACTTTAGTCAAAGAACGAGCTGGAGACAAAAGAATAATTCTTCTTCTGATGCTGGTGGTCTCGCCTCTTTTCGGAGGATGCTTAGTTGGGGAATATTCAGTAATATACTTCTTTCTAAGGTACAAGTTCCACTGGTACAAATCCTACGGAGAACTCTATCTCGCATACAGGATGTCTATGACTTTCTTCGGGACTCTGTTTTCAATCGGCATCCTCTCGAAGGTCTTCCACCTCTCGGACGCCATGATCGGCCTTCTCGCCACTTCCACTCAGATCATATCTGCCGTTGGAAGTTCACTTGCTCAAGAACCTTGGGAGATGTTCTTCTACCCTTCTCTGGATTTCATGCACGGCTCCATCTTTGCCATTGGACACTCCATCATCTCCAAAATGGTCGACCCTTCAGAACTTGGCAAAGTGAACAGTGTTGTCAGTGCGGTCGATTCTTTAATACCTCTGATAGTGATTCCACTTTATAATATAACTTACAATTTAACATTAGAAACATTTCCTGGCGCTTTTTTCCTTATTAGTGTGTTATTTGCGAGCATTTCTTGGTGTATTTTTCTCACTGTTCTCGTCCTCAATAGAAGAGAGGGGTTGAGAGTACATACGGTTATAAAGTGAGGACAGACAGGTGTTTATGTGCAAACTAGCCAGATCTGTGATATAGTTCGTAGTTGATAGTGAGCAAGTTAGTTTAGTTTAGTGTATTTCCTAATTGTCTCCGGATATCTCAGTGCATTGTTTCTAGAGCTAAGCAAGGCCATGAATATCATAATCATTGCGACCGTATCACCTTCGTTATCCGTACAGCCTCAAATTTGCTTTGTAAAAAACAACGTACTTGAAATTTTGCACGCGCATTCGCTATGTAGTCAAAAGTTTAAAAATAAATGTGTTTCCGATAAGTGACAATAGAATGGCGGCAACTCAATTGCTTAACGAATACAGCTCGAAGCAACGATCATTACTTAAGGTTTGCACCAATGGAGTTTTTCGCATGATCGTATACACACAGTCCATCCATATCAATTTTGTTTGATAAAATCAATGAAAGGTTAAAAGTGTGCAAACCCATGCTTAGCCCAACACTTCCGCCCGCCATACAGTCCTTATTGGACCCATTTAAACAAAAATACCATCGATAAAAAATATATGTTATTTGCTGAAATATTTGCAAACTGTCTATTAGATGTGTGCTTATTTTTACGTTCAAAAAATTATAAACGGCCGCCATTTTGCTTTTATTAGTTGTTACATTTTCATTAGTTTTATTCAGTTGTGCCGATTTAGAATAAAGTTTCTTTTATTATTACGAAAAACATTAAACACGAAATAGCGGCTGAACGATAACGAATATGATATCTTAATAGTGACGACTAATAGATTCTAGATTTGTTCAGGCCAATAAATAATAATATTTTAATAACCAAGAAACAATCAAAACCTAGTATAATATTTTTAAACTTGAAGTTATGTAGTTTGTTCTTTCAAAAAATGATATTTAGAATTTCTATTTTCAATTACTGCTTGAACTTTAAACTTTGTAACTGTAAATATTACACCCCACAAAAGTAGTATATTATGTATTTATCGTATTTATTTACTCGTAGATAATTTAATCCATCCACCAAAAGGAGAACAAATTTCGCTACTGAGGTGTAAGTGGCCAACCAGTTGCCTATTTGATAGGGCAGGTTGGAATGTAGGTGCTTATTGTAAGGTAGAGAAATGAATCTCTTTCGACACCTAGCAGCTCCGGTCCTCCCAACATTGCGCCGCGGAGCTGCAGTATATAAGCGCTCACTGTACGCAGACTTACCACCGAGAACCTAATCATTGAAATACGCTAGAACAGACTTATATACCAAGAAAACCCCTAAAACTTTCGATTTCTTGATTTCAACATCGAATTTAATCATAAATTGTTAAACTTACGACTATTTAGATGAAACAAACGAATTTCTATGTTAGTGCCGAAAGTTCGAAGTGTATACCTACAAGCAACAATCTAACGTATACAGTGTACACACAGCTGGAGATTCAATTAACAGCCAAATAATAACAAATAGTTTAACGTAACAACAGCATAGAAAGCCAATAATCATTACGAGGGACTTGTTTGGGCGGGGGGGCAGCTCACTGAATGGGATATTTAATTGCCTGTCGACGCGCGGATTGTAGTCAAATCATTGCGCCCAAGTCGTTCTTTTTGCCGCCCGTAACAAGGACGTGTGGTCACGTAGTGGTAGTGAGGGGGGGGGTCCAGGGGCTATTCAACCTCAGTAGCGCCCAGGAGAGTAATCACTAATGACCGGTCGCAGAGGTCCCGGGTTCAATTCCCTACCAGGAATGTATCATTGCGCCTAGACCAAGGGGCGCGGGAAGGTGGGGGAGTCTAGGATTTTGAGGTTTTCGACATCCTATTTGCAATTAGCGTGGTTTTGGTTTCTCGCTTGCTTTGATGGGTTTGGGCAGCCTTTCTAAATTCTTTTGGGAGGTTATCAATGAGTCTGGGAAAAGAACTTAGATAGGGCTTGTCGAAATTGTATAGTATTTTCAACATGTATTAGGATGCTCGTAATTACATATTATCTGAAAGAGCAGAAACTCTATGTCAAATTAACTATGTTTGAACATAAAATATGGTAAAAAGTTAATTTACTGTTATCACTTGACATTATTACTCATTGTAACCTATAATTAAAGTTAGCTAAAACAGAATTCATGTGATTATTGCAAAATGAACGTGTAGTTAGGATTATTTTACGATTTCAATATGAGTGTTTTAGCTGTCAAATTAATGTATTATTTATTGTCTTAAAATAGGTTTTGGTCTTTTAAAACGCCATACGACTTATTAAGTACACTAATATATTTTCAAGTTGAATGTGTTTGTGTTAATACAAATGTGGGTGTAAATAATGTGTGTAATGTACGATTTGTAAATATAAATACGATTTGTTTGAATTTAGTTTAATTTAATTACCGTTCCTGTTAAAAAAAACTGGAAAATAAATCTGTTATTGTAAATACAAATGTGATGTAAATATTGTGTATAATAAACGATTTGTAAATATAAATTGTTATTGACGTTAAATGATGTGGCTTAATTTAGTTCCATTCCTGTTATACTTAAATTTTAAACATTAACCAGTTGTACAACAATTGGAAAACAAATAATTAAACTTTACAGTTAAAATTCTTCTGAAAATCACACAAGCAAAGTAAGATTCTTTCGAAACTCGAAGAAAATAAACCTAAAGCAAAACTAATACTGGACAAGGTAATTAAAAGACAATTAATTAACGGTGAGTTGGCGAACAAAGACCAAGAAATGTTTGTTAGCCAATTAGAAGTTAATTAGGGCATCCCTCTGCCTTAGGGGTGAGTTTATCAACGTGCTGTAACTACTTGGAAATATTTTGTAGGCGGTTTTCAAATATTTTTTACATTTCGTAGGAGATTTTAAAGGTACATTTTGACCTGAGACCATTTGAGATGATTAATCACCTCAGAAAAACATGCTCTCGTAGTTTCCCGTTTAGGACGCTATTATTTGGTGTAGAAATTAGAAAAGTTGTTTTCCATGTTCTCAAAGGTTGCCACTAGGTTTTAATAAATTTGTGTTTAAACAACCTTACGCCAAAATTCCACTTTTTCGAAACAGGGGACTACGAAACCATGTTTTGTCACTTTTTGAGTGAGCGGAGCAAAGTTGAAAAACCAAAATGTGCGAGAAACGACAGTAATAAAACTCGAAATATGGAGATAAATTGAACCGAAGTATGCCATTCTAAGAACTTCTAAGGAGCAAGATGTTAGCAAAACTAGGAAATCGACCTCCAATCTACCCTAAAGAAGGTTTTGACCTTGTACGAGTATTTGAAGGTTTTAAACTAACCGTAAGAAAACTACTAGTATAACAGCGGCGTTTGTTGGACTGCATCATCATTTTTCCCACCCTTATACTGCGAAGTGAAATACTGAATCACGTCGAAATAGCGACTACTAACAACACTGTGGAAAAAAAGACAAGTTGGCCGTGAGTTTTGCATTGCATTTCCCCCTTGCAAGGAGAGACAATGGCGTATTCATACGTCTGACTGCAGAACGTATAAATACGCGGCGTATGTGTGGGCGACATGGGGGGCAGGTGAACAATCGTCCGTAAATACGTCAAGACTTGGACTGTACAGCCCACCCAGGGCATCGGTGCGCTACACTGTTGCATTTACTGGGAGAGTGCAAAATCTTTTTTAAAATAAGGTACACTGAATATAGCTAACGTGAAACGAAAAGCGTTATAGTTGATTTTAGCGGAATTATAATTACTCTTATTTGGCGGTCATCTTAGTTGGTTTAACCGATTTTTTATGTTATTAGTGCAGTAAATATACTCGTACCGAAGTTCACGCCATAGGCCCAGTTTTTGGGTTTAAATCCCTCAAATAAACCTTACGGTCCCAATATTTCTGAGTTCAAAACCAGTCTGTATAATTATACGAGAAACGTTTAAACAGAATGTCACTGCATCCGAATACAAATATGACAAAAAAAACGAGTAACGGTCGCTTTAGAAACAAACATTCATAATAAAATGTAAAAACCGAACGAAAAAGCAATGTCTGATTTAGTGATTTACATGTAGACTTTTACTAAATAAAAATAGCATTGGAGAAATACAAAACCAAACCTTTCATAAGTAATAAAAAACTCAAACAATGATAGTAAGCGTGAAAAAGTCCTGATCCCTGACTTAATACAACAAACAATCAACTAAAAATACCGTAAAAACACCCAAAATAAGTATAATTATTGTAACCTAACAATCATCACAACACTGTTCCAAAGGATACACACTTTGCAGTCACTACAACGAAGACTAAATATGACTAACAGACATCATCAGGGAGTAGAAACGCCCCTTGTGTGCAAGTGTGTGTGTGTTATCAAACTAGAGGCATCTGGTGGTGATAACAGATGCGTCATCAGCTGGGAATGTTGTGAACACGGTGAATGGAACACCATTTGATCAAACATGTGGATGCGACAATTTGATCCAAATAACAGCTGGGCAGGTCGAAAGAAAAGCGTTTAATAAATTTGTTATAATCAATCAATGATGTTTGAAACAAGATATCTTTAAAAGTTTGTTTGACAACTAAATTAACGGTGTTTATTTTTCTGGGCTTATCGTACAAAAATATTTTGGACTTTTTAGCATGTTTCCAAGAATAATTTTATTTAATTTTCATAACAGCAAATCGCACAACAATATTTTGGGGTTTAAGGTATGTTTTCAAAATAATTTTATTTTATTTTTCATTACAGTAACTGCTGTTTTTTTGAAGCCCCTAAGTTTTACGAGCTGTCTTCTTATAAAATCTAAGAGCGAAAAGTCCCAATTACAAAACCTCAAGGTATATTTATTTTCATACTTGATGGCGTACAACTGTTTTGACAACGCATAAACTGAACGTTTCTTTTGCACACTATCGTATGTTGCTTTGGTAGCTTGCCGAACTTTCTTATCGAAGTATGAGTTTCATATGAATTCTCAAAGCATGCTGAAAACAGGACAACCAACTTGTCTAATAACATACATAAAAAACACATATTAAAAGTTTCTTTATTGTATTTCTTTTGTTCACTAATAATGAGCGACAACACTAAAAATAATAATAGTATATTTCATCCCTAAGGACCTAGAGTGACACTTTTGGACACGAGGTCTAGTTAAATGATTGAGGGTCCAAAACACGAGTTGAGTGATGAACAATACTTTTATCATGATGCAAATAATAATAACAAATAAATGTCTATAAAGTTTATATATAAAGAATTAACTAGATAAACACTGTTTTGAACTCAGCAGTATGAATTATAATGTTTTGAAGTAACAGCTGTTACACGGATTTACTATATAAATCAGTGTTAAAATTCAAAACAAACTCGTTGAACCAGCGAGTACATGCCACAAAAAGACCATTAAAATGATCTTTTTCTCCCTAGGGAGAAAAACGTCATCAAAACAACACTTTATTTACCTGGGTTTAAAAGTGACACTTTAGCACTGTCAATACATGTGTCTTAAGCAGCTGTTTTCAGAGCAGAAAGATAAAAACATAGTTTATGCAACGGCGAAACGTAAAAAAAGTGGTGGTCACCCTCAAAGGTTATCCAGCAAAATCTGAATTTAAAGACAAGCAGCGGATCACAAAACCTGCCCGGGAGGCCCGGGATGGGACGCTGGACCAAAAAACCATGGGACATCAACCAGCGGGAACAGCGTTCACATAAATCACAGGAAAAAGCGACACCAGGAATGCCATTGTGTGAAACCTGGACAAGAGCTCTGCATCAGCGCTCCTGGCGGTGGAGAGTGGAACCTGACTCTTCTCCGTGAAAACATCAACTGTACTTCTATAGTGAGTGGTATATATAAACAAGTAAATAACTTCTTTATTTTGTAACAAAATAAACATAATTGATCATTCATTATGCCAGTTTTTTTCATTTTTATAAAAATCGGTGGACTGTTATACCGGTTATTGTGATTAAAACTACTCAACGTTTCGGGGGTTAAGAAAACTCCTCTCGTCATCAAGTGGAACTTAGTCTAAATCATAGTGTTAAATCATCCTAAAACACTCTACTACAGAAACAAATAACATAATAAACCTATATATGTAAGATACATAGACATGAAAGTGGATATCGGTATGTCGTTCCGAATTTGTATTTGTTGATAATATTGTTGCGTAATGTTTCATGTTCTATGTCGTTTACAGGTAAAGGTTTATTACGTTCTTTGTTTCTGTAATGAAGTGAAGAAATAACTGTGAAGAAAGTCTAAAAGTGCCTCAGTGAAGAAATAAATTTCTTTTGTCAACAGATGTTTTAAATATTATAAAGAAACAATTAAGTAAACATATTTTGAGCTCAGCAGTATTAATTATAATATTTTGAAGAAACAGCTGTTATACTGATTTGTTATAAGTCAGGGTTAAAATTCAAAACCAATTTAAAACAAACTCGTCGAACCAGCTGATGTCCAAGCCAATAAGATATCATTAAAATGACCTTTCTCTCTAGGAGAAAACATCACCAAAGCAATACTTTATTTACTTGGATGTAAAAGTGACACTTTAGCACGTCAATGTGTCTAAAGCAGCTGTTTCTAAACCAATGAAAAAATGGTTTTACGGTATAAGACTGCATTTGTTATGCTCTATTAGTCTAAACAGCTTAATAAACACATTTACGTCACTTTGACCAACATTTTACCAGAAATGTAAACAGTCCGATCAGCCAAACCAGAATGGAAAACTAAATCACAAGTTTTGCCGATTTTTGTTCATATTTTGGCAACAGTGACATCAATTTGTATACCAAATTTCATCAACAGCGGATCATAAATACAGTTTTAAGTCGACTTTAAAACACTTGTTCTGGAACAAACCCCTACTGTACAGTTAACGCAGTCTTAAAAAGTTGGCTTTTCTTCGGGCCCCTAATTCTTTCGAAATTAGCTCTCTTTCATGATTATCTTGCTATACTTCCTAAAACGTTCGCTGATAACAACAAACAACCTCGTCAATTAAACAGTTCCACTCTGTTCATGTCTGTTTGTTCGTCTTTTTACAAAAACTGGCGTCGAGCCCCTAAGTGTCTGCCAGTACAGTGTACTAGCACTCAACTCTACCAGCTGTTGCTCAGCCAGGCGAGCCCCTAAGTGTCTGCCAGTACAGTGTACTAGCACTCAAGCTGTTGCTCACCAGCTGTGCTCAGCACTCTCAGCCAGGCGAGCCCCTACAGCTGTTGTGTCTGCCAGTACAGTGTACTAGCACTCAACTCTACCAGCTGTTGCTCAGCCAGGCGAGCCCCTAAGTGTCTGCCAGTACAGTGTACTAGTCTCCTAGCACTCAACTCTACCAGCTGTTGCTCAGCCAGGCGAGCCCCTAAGTGTCTGCCAGTACAGTGTACTAGAGCCAGCTGTTGCTCAGCCAGGCGAGCCCCTAAGTGTCTGCCAGTACAGTGTACTAGCACTCAACTCTACCAGCTGTTGCTCAGCCAGGCGAGCCCCTAAGTGTCTGCCAGTACAGTGTACTAGCACTCAACTCTACCAGCTGTTGCTCAGCCAGGCGAGCCCCTAAGTGTCTGCCAGTACAGTGTACTAGCACTCAACTCTACCAGCTGTTGCTCAGCCAGGCGAGCCCCTAAGTGTCTGCCAGTACAGTGTACTAGCACTCAACTCTACCAGCTGTTGCTCAGCCAGGCGAGCCCCTAAGTGTCTGCCAGTACAGTGTACTAGCACTCAACTCTACCAGCTGTTGCTCAGCCAGGCGAGCAAGTTGACGACTCGTCACGTCGTCTCTATTTGTCTCACAAGTTTTTGTCAATTCTCACTTCCACTTCTTCAACACTTTGTTGTCAATTATGTCATAACACCTCGCGGCTATAATGACAGTGCTACACGGGCTCGAGCGCTGCACACAGTCTTGTATATTGCTGTTGGACACGAAGTTCGGTTATTATGATCCAGGTGCTGTTCATATATACAAGTGAGTTTTAAATGCCCCCGCCCCACTTGAAAAAGGAAATATTTTAAAACCCTTTAGGGAATGTTTTTATAGGATCCTAAAGTTTGTTGTGACGTACTTTGCGTCAACCCACCCCATCAAAAACCGGGGGAGGAGGACCCCACATTTTTTAACACAAGCCCCTCACCCCATGTGGTACTTTAAAGAAAGAGAATTACAACAGAAACTCAACGACGCAAAAAAGTGTTATCTCAACTTGTGTTTTGTTATACCTATTTAAAGGTTATAAGAAATCAGGTTTAAATGCCACATTTCACACACACAATTTATTTTTATTGACAATTTTCTTTCAAAATACTCTTTGGGATTGTGTTAAAAGGCTGTGATGTTTCCCTACAAAGATGTGTTATTAAAAATAAACTGGATGTGAAATGGGGCATTTAAAACTTGATTTCTTGTAATCTTTAAATAGGTAATAAAAAACAAGTTGAGATAAAAAGTTGTCTGAACGCCGTTAATTGTATGTTTAAAACAATCGTATTTAAAAGGAGGGCCCTCCCCACGTGACGGTTTGGGGTGGGAGTGGTTGACGCAAGTACATCAAAACAAACTTTAGAATCCTTTAAAAACATTCCCCAAGGGGTTTTAAAAATATTTCCTTTTTCAAAAGTTATGGAGGGGAGAGGGGACATTTAAAACTCATGCTCACAGAGTGGTTGTTGTTTATATGCAGCTTTCTTACAGATGATAAAATAGTAACACGCTTTACGACCAGTGTATAAACTAGTTTTTAATTCGAAATTGATATTTGTCTTTCATTTTAAAGAGTTTTATCCGTCAATCTATAATTGAGTTAAAAATAATAGTAACAACTTCGTATACATGAGGAGAAAATACGTCTTGAAAACTACTTGCAGAAAATCAACTAATTGATCATAAAACACTCAGAATAAAACAGACTTATGAGGTTAACTCTAAGCTTTCGCAGCCGGTGTCACTACTATAATCTAGCTCTTTCGGTTCACACCGCGTCAAAACATCATAATAATTAGCCTGAAATATTTAGGTCTGTAAAGTACCATCTTCAGTCGCTTATTGGCTGAAACTGAGCTACTTGCTGTATGCTATGTTATTGGTGGCAGAGCTGCCAACCGTCCATTGGAGCAGGGATACCAACTGTCAAACACTTCTAAGGCTTAGAAATCACAGCTGCATCTCAAAACATACTGAACTTTTTACAACCATTTGTCGATTATCAACCTCACTCAGCAGGACCTTGACAGAAAGCGACAAAACCTCCAAATCCGTTTACGATGAAGAATTGCGTACTCCTCGCACTGAAATGGAGGTGTATTATTTTCTGCTTTGGATGTTGCAGAATCACGGGATGCGTGTTGAAAAAGCGGCAATGTAAGGTCGAGAGTGCGTCGGCGCGGAACATTGCCTCAGTCGAGTGAGTTTTGATTGCGGCGAACCACACCGTGATACTCAACTGCACGACCACAAGCCGCTCAGTCGATAGTCGACGTGATCGATTACTGCAATCGAGATTAGATCGATTGAGTGGTTAGAGGAAGTTTAGTTTCGATTTGGTTTTAAGTCTAATCATTGTTTTCTTTTAGTAAATTCCCTTAAGAAATATATTCATTTCTATCGCGATTCAAAACGAAACGTCATAGAACAAAACGTTGTGAAGTTTTGAGTTTCCTATCACGTCCTTAGCCAAATGGCTAAACCTTACAAATACAAATGCATTGTTGCCCAAATCGTGTTTCATTGTTTGAGCAGATAAATGAAAGTCGTTGCTATAGTGTTCTCAATTAAAACCGTACAAGTTTGAATATGAGACCAATGAATTTGTCTTAGTATATACCCTTTAAAATAAATACTTACACGATGGGTTAAATTAAAAATTCCCAAGGGTAAACCCCTCAACATTCAATTTCTGGGTAACCCCAAAATCTGCTAAAAGTAGCCACTTAATAAGCCCTTGCTTAGTTAACCCTTAACACATAATTATTCCAAACAATTTATTTCACATATTAATATAAAACATATGCCTTAACGTTCAACGTTTAGGCAATTATTTTCAGTGATTCAAAAGCTAAGGGGAGTCAGACGTTTTGGACACCGGACACGAGTGTGTGTGACCACTCTAGAGGTCACATTTTTGTAAATTTTCGACATTTAGTATCCTATAATTGTTTTATTTGTAAATCTCAAGATTCGTTAATCAGCGAAATCGGATCACCCAAAGTGACCTTTAAAGGTGGGGGCGATTCCATTCTATGGTATTCAGAGAACTACACATCTCAAGACAATCTCCATCTACACCCACATAGCTGGTAACCTATACAAGGTCGAGTAGTCGAGATATCTCACAGTCGATAGTCGATACTCGCAGTGACTGATGGGTGAGATCTGTGACTGTAGATGCTTGAACGACTGCCTGATGGACTGTATATTGACTAATGCCTGAGCCAGAGTTAAAGCTAGCTTGAATAATCCCGCCACAGCTTTCCCAGATAAATCTCGTAGACTTTCTCACGCTTGTGTTGGTTTTATTTCCGTGGACATCGAGAATACGCTTCGGTTACCGTGTTCGACAAGTTTGCGTGTATTTTCAAACTAGGTTCTAAGTTTCTTGCATAGCTTAAGTTAGGAAACCTTTCCAGCATAGACTAAATTTTTGAAAGTACAAAGTCTGGATCCATATTCTATTTAAGGTATAACATTGAAAAATGTTTAAAACCCAAATGAACCAAAAAGGACACCTTTAAATTTATTAAGCTTGAAGATTCAGGATATTATTATTATTCATGTATGGGCCCAGACGGACCACTTAAAGTACGTTAACGCCTTCTTGAAAAGTTAAATTATCTTTGTGCCCATACTTGCTTTATCCTCTCCGAATGATCTCTTTTTCTTTCATCACTTCAGGAAACTGCTCTCCCTTCAGTAACTCTGACCAACTGTCCGATCTAGAATTTTAATCTTTGTTTCTTAATGTCTAAAAGTATGTCAATTCTTCTATTCAATAGCACTACAAAGTCTTTATGTTTACGGTTCAGAGTTGAATAGGCTTTATAAATTTACCTAACAATTTTCCTCGAGAATTTAGTGTAAATGTGTGAAGCTCAACCCGACATTTTGACTTATTTCTTTTAAGTTCGCTAGACAAAGTGTTGTTGTGCAATGGATTTTCTCAATTTATTTTAGGCATTTATATCTGTTACATGTTTTCTCTGATATTGTGACGTCTGGTGATGGTCAGGAAAATTCAAAATTATGTTATGTAATAGTTCTATAAAGTTGAACTCTAATTAACTGTATATTGAAATATGTCTACGTTAACTTATATACACTGCAAAAGGTCATGATTTAAATCCAGTTTAACGTAAATATGTAAACTATGTTAAACTGCAAGAACTGCAAAAGAAAATGCTATAGCTCAATTTTTGCGTAAATAAAGAAATAAAGGAGCCCAATCCCACCGCATAATAGTATATTTCATCACTAGGTCCTAAAGTGACACTTTTTGACACGAGGTCAAGTTAAATGACCGAGGGTCAAAAAGCCACCTTCGGGCCGAGTGATGAACGATACTTTTTGTCATGATGGAAATAATAATGAGAAATAAATGTTTTAATATTATAAATAATTAATTAAGTAAACGTTGTTTTGAACTCAGCCGTCTGAATTATATTGTTTTGTAGAAACAGCTGTGACACTGACTGACTAGTCAGTGTGTAAAATTCAAAACAAATTAGTTGAACCAGCTGATTTCCATGCCACAAAAAGATAATTAAAATGATATTTTTCCCCTAGGGGGTAAAACCTCATCAAAACAATACTTTGTTTACCTGGGTGAAAAAGTGACACTTTAGCAATGTCAATACATGTGTCTAAAGCAGCTGTTTTCAGAACAGAATGACAAAAAATAAATAATATCAAAACGTAACCGTGTACCAAGTTTACAATACCAATGTTTAATCAACCTGACGTCATGAACCAGTAAGCTTGAAGAATGTGTGGCACATACACAGTACAGATGAAGGCCGCGGTATGCAGACTGCCAGCATGGCTGATGAGCTAATAATGCTAACAAAGAAACTAAGGACACCAGCGAGGATACACCGACCTACAGGATGGTTACATTTCCCTTTCCTCAACTCCTGGGTGCCTTCAGTAACTAGCTGGTAAGTAATTTAAGTAATTATATAATTCGTACGTGTAACTATACAACTAAATCATTATTTGAGATGCCGACCACTCTCATGAGGGTATTTTAAGGCAAATATGTGGTGAAGTGAGTGTGATGAGTGGTAGTAATGAGTTATGAGGTGTAGTCTTGTTACAAACTAAGGCCGACTCTTCCTTAGAATAACTCATTAATTAATAGCCCAATGACCAATGGAAATACAAGGACCAACGGCTTAACGTGACTTCCGAACCACGCAGGTGATGGTCTGATATGTCTAAACGATGGTGGGAGTTGATGCGGGTATCATCAGATGATCACTGAGACTATCTGAGCCGCTTTAGACCTATATCATCCTCAAAACCTGACCTCCATGAAGCTGGATTACAGGACCACGTTACGAGGCCCAGTCAACGATCGTAACGCATTGACTTATTTACTTAAACGTGACTAGCTGTTGTACCAAAACTCTAGTGTGAAAATTAGCAGTAATTAAGTGTCAACACAATTCAAATATTGTACGCCACAATACCTCTATAAAAATGTTAAAATGTAATAAAAACTTGATTGGTTATAAAAATGTGGGTGTTGGGCTCAAACAGCTTTGATAGTTCGGAAAATGTAAAACTGTATGTAACTGTATGGAAAATGTATGTTTTACGGTTCGTCTCTCTCGTAGCTCACAGTGTTGCAATAGTTGCAACATGTTTATAATATTTGAAATTCAGGGCTTACCTCACTAAATTACCATACCATGAAAACATGTTGTGAATTCCCTTTGGGTGTGATAGTAATATCAGTTTGTTAGTATAATACTTGGTATAGGTTCGTACCTCGCTTTTGTGTAAAGAGAAGATATTTAATAAAAATAATAGTAGCAGAAAATCAAATGATAGCAAATAACAAACTAAATAATACAAACATGTTTGAAGGAACCGAAAGAGCCATTTGAAATAGGTGTTTTTCGATATAGCTTTAACGTCAAAAGTTGTTTTAGATATAACCAACTACAATAATAGTATACTTCCCCACTAGGTCTCAAAGTGACGCCTTTTGACCCGAGATCAAGCTAACTGATCGAGGGCCAAAAAGACACTTTCGGGCCGAGTGATGAACGATACTTTTTGTCATTATGCAAATTATAATGAGAAATAATTTGTTTAATATAATAAAGAAACTTGAGTGGACATTGTTTTTAACTCAGCAGTCTGAATTATATTGTTTTGAAGAAACATCTGTTAAACTGATTTACTATAGTCAGTGTTAAAACTCAAAACAATCAAAAGAAACTCGTTGAACCAGCTGATGTCCATGCAAAAAAGACAATTTAAATGACCGTTTTTCTCTCCGTCTCCAAAAGGAGCGAGCCAGATCCTGTTTTTAATAGTTATTATTATTAAGTTGTTTTCTGTTCTGTGTATAACATTGTATGTTGATCCGGAAATAGAGTTGTAAATAAAAAATCCCTAGGGAGAAAACAGTCCATCAAAACAATCCTTTATTTACAGTGTAAAAGTAGCAGGTTTTAGCACGTCAATAAGCGTGCTAAGGCAGCTGTTTTAGAGCAAAATGACAAAAACTATATGTATAAGAATAAACTGCACATTTCACAGTGAAGAGCCAAAAAAGCAAATTGAAGCGAAATCAACCCATTATAGTAGTACACTAAAAGTATATAATTGTGGCCAAAATTGTCAATTCCTAATCACAAACGACCGGCCGCAAACCACAAGGTAGGAAGGAACAGTTTAGCAACGGAGAGGACCACCCCGACGTAATACTGGCGCATGCGCATACTTGTGTAATTGGTGTAATAAGACGCTGTAATACAGATGTAATAGTAGAGCGAGAGCGGGCTTTCTCGTGCGACATTGTCCTATACTGATTACAGGGGGATTCGTCAACTGGGGCTGGATTGAGGCAGGCTTTCTTTGGCTTGGGATGGGATTAATGGACCTGCTACAATTTGTAGTTCCCTAAAGAAAATTAATTTTTTTTCACAAATTTAAAATTTTACTAATGTTTTACTAAAATGTCAGTGTTATGAGTTTTTGTTTGTTTCTTTAAACTATTTTTATTATATCTAGAAATTATTGAACAATTTATGTTGCATAATGTACTACAAAGAGTACACGAACAAAAGTGCACATTCTACGCTAAGACATTATCAATGAGTTCATATTATTTGCTGGTTAAGTTAGAACTATTAAGTGTCTAAGCTAAATTTTCAAAACACTATTTCTTAGTTGATTTAAAGATGGAGTCCAAAGGGTTGTATGCTAGATTAAGGATTATTAGAAGTCGCGCTTGAAAGATCTAAATCAGCAGCAGTTCATTTTGATATTTCAAAACTAATATTTTACTTACTAATATTAAAACATAAAGGAAAGAAAACAACAAACAAGTTCTTTCATTTGTGCAATATTTTCAGTGAGATTTTCTTTAGAGCAATTTTCTTTGTCCTAATGTGGAATACGTATTATTTTGACAGATATATTACTATGGGCATTTTTCATCGTTAGTGGACAAGAACTCGACGTTTCGGGATCTAAAATCTGATTTCGTCTTCAGACGAAAAGTAATTAATATTTACACACATAAGTTTTTTGGTTGTGTTTAACTGGTTAGCGCTTATAACTGTTGAG
Source organism: Matsumurasca onukii (assembly GCA_018831715.1). Taxonomy (NCBI): domain Eukaryota; kingdom Metazoa; phylum Arthropoda; class Insecta; order Hemiptera; family Cicadellidae; genus Matsumurasca; species Matsumurasca onukii. The sequence continues at coordinate 65,037,508 of CM032062.1, forward strand.
TAACTCATTTTCCAATGGTTCGTGTTATGTTTTAGGTTACTTTTCACCCGAAGACGGAGTCAAATAGTAAATCCCGAAACTTCGTATTCCTTTTGTGCCCTAACGATGAAAACATCCGAAATAATATTTCAATCTCATAAATTCTCCCGCAGTCAACAACCAACTTCAAACCAAGAACTTTGTTACAGCTACAAATACTCAGTAAATAATGTACTTTTATTCTCAATCCAAAATGTCAATCACGCGAGATATAGTGGGGGAACCAATCACAGTTATAGCTGTATAACCACTGCCCGCCGTGGCCAGAGGCGAAGTAATCAATGACAACCAACTCTGCGTATTCCACAGAATATGGCCACCCTGTATATTTTACACAACACGAGTGCAGAGACTATCTACATTCCATCACAAGCTATCAAACCCAACCGTGTATTCAGTAGTTAGACGAACGGCAACACAACACAAATACGAAATCTACATTCAATTACTCGTGTTTTGCCGGTTTTATGGTTAAAAAATGAACTTTTGCTTCGGCCTTCGGCCCCAGCTTTTCGAGCTCTATTTCCACAGGCGTTATAAGGCTTTTCGCTACGCTCACGGGCTCGCTTCGGCCTTCAGCCTCAAGTTTACCTGTTTTTAACTGCAGGTTTTTAAACATATTATGAAATAAACCCAATTTTAATTTTCATTAAAATCGGAATACACATTCCGCTGTTATGACGAAATATCAGTTTTTTGGCCGTCGTTTTGAAACCACTAAACAGACGTTTGTAGTTTTTGGCATATTAATGAATTATATTAAACAGCTCATCTATTTTAAATTTCATCAGTCCAGTGAAATATACTGTACCTTTGGTGTAATTATACCCCCTCCCCCCTAAAGAAAGGAGACTTCCTGTATTGCGATTTTGCTGGCAAACGAACTCGACCGGGATGTTTACTAAAGGAATATTTGCACGAAATCGCACGAAAGGCAGACGAAAATAAAAGTATTGATTTGATGTAACGTTTTTGAAACTATAAATACGATGTAAAACCACTTTTATCATAAAACATAACCAAGGCAGTTTGATTGTTTATTTTATGTGATCTTTTTGCTCACTAACGATGGAAAATGTCCGCAATAAAACAGGGTTCTTACGAGTCAATCAGTGATGAATCGACAACAGTAGCAGAACCTGTTGTTGGCAAACCAAAACTGGTCTTAATCTAATGATATTTCAACATAGGGTTGGAAGTACCTCAGTTTTACAACTGAGAAAATTTCCCCAATAAAACTAACATTGAACTAAAAGTTCAGAATAGCCTCAGGCCTACTTTTAGAAGGTTCAGAGGGCTCAGTATTCGAGAAAACATAAAACAAATTATCCAAACAGACAGGGCACGAGGCCCAGCGGGGCTGTAAAGATCGGAAGGGGACTAAATGTCGTGTTTAAGGGCAAATTTGGGGACGACACTTTTGGGATTCACCCGTGGGGGAGGGTGGCTGGGGGAGATAAAGTTTACATATACGCCGCACGTCCTAGAGCGTCCGTTTGTACTTTTGTTAAAATTCTTAATATTTGTTGGCAACAGAGGAATATGCGGTAACATGTGATTCAGGAATCTACTTATTAATTCTACCATGAGTTTAAACCAATGTGGGTGTACTCGAGAGCAATACTACAAGTATTTAAAACAAAATAATCATTGTACATAATTTGAAAACAAATTAGGACGTGTAAGTTATTGCAATTTAAGTATTTATTTATAAGTAACAGTTTATTTCTAAATTTACCATTGATTTTTCTGAAAACCAGGTTAACTCATCCGTTTACATTTGAAAATTTAGAAATTTTGATCGTTACGCGTATAAACTGTTAGTTGAATTGTTAATCTACTGTTAATACATTTTTATTTCTAAAACACATCTTTCAAACTTGAAATTCATTAATAATTTTCCTCATTTCTGTAAGGGGCACATTGTGCACACAGTACCTCTAAGACATGTTTATATTTTATTTTTACACAGTACGCTATTTTTAAAATTATTTTTATATGCGTGAGAGCTCCTGAACTTCTTTTCTTGTATTTCTATTACAGTGATGGAACCCCTAAACGGACCAAAAATCCTAGGGGCCCTATTTTTCTTTGTTTTGTCCATTTTCTAGTGTTATTTTTTAATATATAGCCTGGGAAAGTGTTCTATGTAGAATGTAGTAAAATGAAATGTAATCTGTACCCGCAATGTATGTATAAAGACAAAGAAAATAAACCATTCTTATTCTTCTTATTCTTAAATTACAAACAAATTCGGTCCAAAACTGATCCTTGTGGAATCCCGAATTTGAATAACTCTCTGATTTCACGCGTACAAGTTCACAGCGAGGTCTACTGTTCACAGAACCACTGCATCTCCTAAGCACACCTTGTACGGAGCGAGGAAGCCCCTCACACAGTTTAAATGTTAAACGCTAGAGTGCGTGACTTGCGTGACGTATTGTAGTGGAACCAGTTGTTTGTGTGGGCGTCCAGCACAGCTCTAACTGTTAGGAATTTCGTACTCGTACCTTCTCCGGGGCTATTTCGGGCTCTTGAGGAATTCGTGAGTGTAACTGTAACATTCCCTTGTTACTGGAAGAAATAATGGATAGGTTTAAAATTCGAAAATTGCCGAGGCCTGGTTTCGAGATGTTTAAAGTTTGAAATACAGAACGCTACACACATGGAAGACTTCATGGTGGTTCGGTAGTAACGTTAACGTCTATTTCCATTGACGGCTATTGATTGATGTGACCCAATCTTCAGAACAGTCGACCCTAGTTTGTAACAAAACTACACTTCACCGTCCACTGAAACACTCACCACTCATCTCATATTCATCTTAAAATACTCTCTAAGAGACTTGAGTAGCAAGTCAACTTTTCATATATATACATCCTTTTTAATATTTCGATTGTTTGATGTATCATCAGATGGGACTATCCCGGTTTAGACCTATATCATCCTCAAACCTGACCCAGCTGGATACAGGAATGTCACTAATGATAAAGTTAATGCCTAATGTATTGTCGTTAACATCGATGAATAGACCCAAAGACAAATGTATTGTCTTTGGTAGACCTTTTTAATTGATTTGGCACATCAGAATCGAACAAAATCAACTTGACAGTCAAGTCAAACCAAACTTTCAAATCTCATTTACAACTCAATCTGTCTACCACGTACGTGTACTCTGTGGTACTGCTCACAAGATAGTCCAGGGAAGTAGTAGGTGTACAGCACTTGTAATTGGAAAACAAGTTGTTTGCGTGGGCCACGGCTACAGCTGAGGGCTTCAACCGTTCACCAGCAAAGTTTCGTGCATTCTCTTCAACTAGCTCAGAGTGATGGATCCGACCAGCAGAGAATATATTCAGCAACCACATGGATAAAACAAAGTAGACACAAAGCCACAAATGAACTATCGTGAACTTTAGCGAATTTTTAGTAAGTAAAGGTTATTACCCAAAATGTGGTTTTATGCCGTTACAACTTGTGTATTTATTATATGATCTTCATGAATTTCGACAAGTGTTTGCAATTCGTAGTATACTATGATTACCTCATTTAATAATAAACAAATAAAAAAAACAACAATCGCGGCGAATAAACACTTCTGTTGCTTTTTGGGGGAAGTCTTTAGGGTAATTCCCCCCAAAAGAATACTTTGGTTTTCTCAACTCCGATGTTACTGGCTAACAATTAACCATAGTCGAAATATTAACAAGAATGAGTTCCCAATTTTGTTTAAATAGGAAAAATTTGACCTGTAGAGTGTATTACTCGTAGTTGATTTGTCATGTGGCTCAAGAATTTGATGAACATCCCAAAACTAATTTCCGTTTTGCTCTACGACTTTTAATTCTCTAGCTAATCGAATAATAAAATACCTGTTTTACTAAAGAAATTCGTTGACAATCTACTTAACCTACATATTTTATTTTCTAACTTTACACTCACCGAAAAGCCATTAACAGCTGCTTTGTCCTTGATCTCGTTGACGAGCAGTTGTCTGAACCTCCTCGCCGAGTAGTGCAGATGCACGTGTGCCTCGGATATCGTCAACACACGCACCATGATGACCTTGAGAGTACGTAATACTCGCTAACCGTACGAGATACTGTCACTACACACCCCACAGCACTACAGGCGGGTCCACATCACTTTCATAGGAGGCTTGGGGTGAGCTCTGAAATGTTTGATTTGTTTGGTGTAAATTATAAGAAGATGTGTAAGTCTTTTGAAGTCCTAGTGTTGTTTTTTCTTTTTTAGTGGTTCTTTGATACTTTGCTTTGCTTTAAGACATCGACCACTCTTAGAGGAGTTTTAAAGTTAATATGGAACGGAACGATGGTGAGGTTGATGAGGTGTAGTTTTGTTAGAAACTAGGGTCGACCGTTCCCCAGGTTGGATTATTAATTAATAGCCCAACGGCCAATGAATCGGACGTGACTTCCGAACCACGGGAAACGGCCATCGTGAAAAGTTATCACTGCAGCCGGGAATCGAACCCGGGCCGATTTGGTGCGAAGCGTTCGGTTATGTACTGAGTGTTAAGCTTATTTCAGGTTTGTAAAACGACTAAGGGTTATTAAGGCTTATTTCCTCCTAAATTATATATTCTTTAAAAGAAGTTGTATAGCAGATAGTCAAAAATTGAATGTATTTTTTAAATAACACAAGAACTTTCATATCATCAAAAAGTGCGATGGTTCAAAGTATCCAATCTTTCACATACAGAAAAAACATAACATTTAAGTTAATTGTATTGTTCAATAATTGGTTCAAAATTAATCACGTAATGTTACTAAAAATTTCCACGTATGCACGTCTTTATGAGATGAAAATATTTAACATAGATGATGGTCAATACGCACATTGTCTTATTTTCCAACAAACCCATTCCCCAGCTCCCCTTCACCATTTGACATATGGAGTTCGGTGCAGCGTAGGTTATAAAACTGCATCTAGATACCATCAACAGCACTATATCCTCTGAGGTCACTGGGGGTCACGACGACCCCACCCCGGCGTGAGATCCCGTGCACAGATAAGGGGCCCAGATGACCCCAGTAGACACGACTTATGTGGGTTTGAGGGGGTGAAAATAAAAGTGCCCCGACGGGTCGGTGTCGGCGTTAAATTAGTGGGCGATAATTTATCGCTTCTCTCACTCTCGTTTTCGATTAGAGGATGGTTCGTTTGGGGATCGCTTCCACAGTGGGTTGGGACCATTGTTGACTATGGAAATCAGGTGCTTGGGGAGATGCAGGGTTGGGTTTTATAACTCGTTTGGTTGGTAAGACAAACGAGGAAGATTATCAGGCAAAAGTTGTTTTGAAAGGTCTTTTCGTGCTTAGCAAGTAAGGCAATTTTCATCTTTAAACCCTCTAACTTCAAACTTTAATAACGGACATAGTCGAGAAACACAACTTTCATCAATGAACTAAACCGATTGGTCCGCAATCATATTGTGATTTAATTGGTATCACAATTAAAGGTGCCGATTTCAAAACTTAATATGGAACTGGTTCAAAATATATTCCTACGGAGCTGAGTTCAAACTATTTTGTAATACAATACAAAATATTGTATTTCCGTATTATTATACAATAAATTAATATGCCAATAGTCTAGTTAAGTGGATGTATTTATAATTTAATCAAAAGAAAACTACTTATCATGAATTAAAATGTATTTTGTATATAATAGGCCTATTGTAAACCTATTTAAGTATGAATTGTATATAGATATCAAGAATCAGTAAAGTAACATATTCTTACGCAATGTAAGCTGCATACAACAAAGAACATAGCATTCAACGTATTTAGAATTTATTCCAAAATTGTATAGTATGGTCTGCCAGAAAAAGTATTAGGTACCTTTCAAAATTACCCAAAACAAAGCTGAGAGCAAAATGTACGACAATTAAACTAAAGCAAACCCTAAAAAGTATCTCATTGTAAATTAGGTAAAAATTCTTCTACAACAGTGAGCAAATACCAACCAAAACGGAATAACCCAATAAATAAAACAGATAAGAAAACGAAAATTTAATAACAAATAAAAATAAGTAATGTAAACACAGAAAATAGGCTATAACGATCAAACTTAAGGGTTAAAAGTTTTCGACCTCTCATCCCAGCAAAACAAACCGAAAAACAATAATTAGCACAAATTAATAATATAAAACCAAGGGTTTTAACATTTCAGAGCTCACATACCAACAGAACAAAACAAAATCCAAAATCACAACAACAACACAGGAAAGCACGTGCGAACTCGAGAGCGCAGCGCGGACAGCGAGGAGTACCTCAGACCGGCAAGGAGCTCAGAGAGCAACTGACTACAGAAGACAGGCGAGTCCTTGGTCCTTCCGTGGTCCTGGGAGCGATATCCTGCCAACAATACAGCTTCACGCTGCATCGAGTAATGCGTTATAGAAGACGTGCCACACATTGGACATTCCTGCAGTGACTGTGCTGTGATGGAGTTCTTTTGTGTCTGCGAATCGTTTTGTTGGGTATTTGTAGATGGAAAACGGTAAATATGAGGATTGAGATGTAGAATAATTAGTTTTGACAGTACAATTGGAAGAATGTACATCCGAAGCAAAACTGAATTTTTAAGGGAATAAAACGGGCGTTGGGGAATAAAAGATGCAAAATAAGCTTCGCGTTTTCTAAATACGTATAAAGTTAGTTAGTTAGTAAAGTTAGTTTGGATAAATACGTATATAAAAGTATAAAGTTAAGTAGTTTAATACTTCACCTTATTTTAAAGTAGGTTTGAACGCGTGAACGTTTAAGCTTGAAAATGCACCTGTTCTATCGACACCGCTTAATCTATCTACGCTTTTAACTCTCTTTGTGGTTAACAAGATAGTATTATCCAAAGGACAAATTTAACAAATAACAACAAACTAACAAAACTAAAAAAAAAACATAACTAAATCATCTACTTTGGTGCGTTACAAGAAAGAAATATGTTCGGCGGCCGAATAAACTATGGAGACTTTTGATCCAACGGTTGGCTCTACGGAAGATTATTTTAAGCTTTTCAAGTCTAGAGAGATACCAAAGACACAAACAAAATTTTACAAATATTGATAATATAGTCTCTATTCGATTATCTTTGGATGTCTTATCCAAAACGGTGACAACTACAGATATCATACTTCTTCATCAAGTCAACATTTTCCTCACAAAATAGTTTCACACTAAAACCACCGGCAGTATTACAGCTTCCACAAAAAGTAATGAACTTATTTTCCGCTTCCACTAAAGCTCTTCAAACAAAACCGTCTAATCGGGCTCGAGGCTTGAAATGGCTTTCTTCTTCACAGATGACCCTGAGTTTTTAGACGCCGAGGTACTCTGTGATGTTCTCCATTACCGATTCTCCGCGGTCAGCTGTCAAAGTCACCGACCACCAAAAACCGACACTGCACCGCGCATGCGCTTCACTTTCATCGCCGCTCACCGACCACCAAAACAAAGGCACTGACTGCTACAGTTCACAAACGACTTCAAACTCTATTATATTGATGTGGGAAACATGAAATCACTCCACTATATGTCTGTAAAACAGAATCAAATCAAATTAAAGTGAGATTTTTTTAAATTAACAAAAAAATGCCTCATAAATTATTAAAAAGTTGAAGGCAATGCTATGAGCAGGGAACTTACACCTAAACTCTTATTGATATTTCTTACAAGACATTAATATATTTCTATTATTAAGATAAGTGTACGTCCGTGTTGGATTAAAACAACCTTGTTTGTTTATTACCCCAATACTATTATATTTTATAGGAGCTCAAAGAATCAGACCATAGCGAAATTAAATAACGAGTGGATGGAGAAGATGAAATGATGATTCGATATTTCATCCAAGGTTTGTAAGGTTTGTTATTCATCCATCCATTTCATATCAATGTGTCATTATATTTTCAATGGTAGGCCTACAGTCAAAGCAATTTTAGTTACAAACAAGTGAAAGAACTACAGTAGACAGGCAGATCTTGTAACCTGGTGTCCAAACAGCCGCATTTCAGTTGTTAAATTTGGTTTCATTTGGTATTCCAAAAATGTTGTTTTCTCTTGGTTGGTATTTTTGTATAAGGATTGTTTTGTTTAGTTTTTTCTATAACTTTTGTTTTTGTATTGTACCGTAAAAGTTGGGCCAAAACTGCTTTAGTTTGTTCTACAGTTGTTTTTTGGATCAGTATCAAGATCAAATGTTGATGTTTAGGCAATTCAACCCTAAATTATAATCTAGTTCTCCCGGACACACCGTGTTAAAACACCATTGCAATTAGCTTGAAGTATTTCGGCCTCGCTGTGGCGTACCTAATTGATTGGTTGAAACTTAGATACTTGCTGGCATGGTTCACAGTACTGCCAACCGTCGATGTTCTCATTGCCAGTGACACCAACGGAAATACTTCTTCCGGACTAGTTGCCAACTTCTTGAAAGTTAAATGCTGTCTTCTTTGTTGAAGCTATTATCACCGTTTACTATCACAGTGACACCGGCAGCGAAAGCCTTAGAGTTATTGTTTTTCAAGTACTGTATCTATGTTTAGTTTAAAAGGCATCTAAGATGACAACCCCCTGATGTCCATCACCCCAGACACCATGTGCTCTACTGTTGCAGCTCTCGGACTGACCGTCACGGCGGCGTAGAGGTGTTAACGGTTATGAACGCAGAACCGCTACTGATTGTACCGCTTATACAATGAATTAGTGACGCCTCTCCACGACTACTACTCGTACTACTCTCAACACTCAACTTGCTGCCAGAAGAAATTGTGAATCTTAATTGAGTAGTAGATTCTCGCGGTCTTTCTCTAAATATTTCAAAATTATATAAATCCCGACTTTAAATATTTGTTTATTTATCATCGTAGTTGCTGATTATTTTAAAACATCTTTAAGAGGATCTGAAGGTATGAATTCAAGGGCACCTTAGGGTATCTTCCAGGGGGGCTAACGTACCGTGGTGTCTGGGGGGTAGGGAATACTCCCCAGGAAAATGGAGTGGGTCCGGAGTCTCTCCCCCGGAAAAAATTAAAATTATAACCTATGAAACACGTTTTACTGCGTTCTGAAAGAGAAATTTACCATACTTAAAGACTACAATTTTCCGTAACCCCTCTGCCCACGAGTATGTACGCTCATGTATGAATCTAATATCAAGAAATCACCCACTAACAGCTGCAATTATCCTTGTTCTTGCCATATCTGTTGTTGCTTCTATCTCATAATGTAATAGGAGTTTCTGTCTGTTTTTCGAAACATATTAAAACATCATTCCCTGTGTCAGATATACATGTAGAATAAGTTATTGTGTCTATGTTTAATATTTTATTGTTATTTAAGAAGTACGATTTTTAGACGAGATTTAATGTTTATTTTGTAGGTGTTGAGCTTGATAGTGTTGGTAGGGTAAGTTGTTAAGTTTAGTTTATTTGTATTTTAGGTTAAGCTTTAGGTTTTGTTTGTTTTTGTCTGATTTATAGGATAAATGTGTAACAATAAATAGTGGGAAATAATCTTACAGTAGCACCAGTTTAATAACCCGAGTTACGCCTTAAAATGGAAGACAATGACGCTTTTCCATTGTATTGCATTACGCCCCAAAAATGTGTATAACGACGCTTTCCCGTTATACTACATGTATATTGAAACAACTTTCCGAGTGTGCAACGCCTTTTCCCAAAACTATATTCAAAATTCAGTTCTACTTTCATTGAGGAGCTAAGTATTTTATTTGCGCATTTGGCTAGTAAAAATGTATTTTTCTTCTTGTCATAATAACATTAAATCGTTTAATCTTTAACGACTCATGAAAATTGGACAAATATGAGTATTTATTCTAGTTGAAACAAATGGCTTGAAGTTTTATAACCATCATTTTGCCACATTTCATTTATCTTTTTTAGACAATTCTTTTATTTCCTTTAGACTTAAAGTTTAACTGCAATAGGCTTTGGTAGTACCTCAAGTATTAAACTATAAAACCAATTATTCCAAATAAAATAACAAATATTTTATGAGTAATTAAACTTTTAAATTAATGGTGATTTTAAAATTATGACCTGTGCATTATTAAAATAAATATGTAGTTTTCTCCTTAGAAGGTTAGTTTTACTATGAATTCAGTCGTGTAAGTGATTTGCTTTTTCAATTCCATCGTTGCTTAAAAATTGCTATTGTCTTGAATTAAAATAACGCTCGGAGTTCCAAGTTTAGTAGATGACTGAGAGGCTATGAGAAGTTCAGACTGTAAAACTTGTCCAATAAATATGTCACAAGTTTGGAGGAACTGGCTGCTGGACTAACTCACTTCGCCAGAAGAATAAACTAAAGAAGTAGCCAACTTTAGGTTACAAGTTACTACTGTATTTACAACTACATTTAAAAGTTGTTTTAATAATTCTAGTACACTTTATTAAACCAAAACGCCATAAGTACGATAAAAGTGCTGTTATTTTCCCTTAATTGACAGGATCTTACTGTCGTACAGTTTTAACACAGACTTCAAAAGACGAAACCTCACCAAAGGTAAGGTACAGAGGTCCCTCATCAAGAAACAAATTGTAAGATCCAACCTTCGAGTTTTAACTCATTTTTGTTGGCTATACGTATTATTAGCGAATTTCCTCCTGACCCCAGAACACGTTTTGATTATTTTTTCACAACTGTATGTATGTATATACATGTAAACATGTGTGTACTCTCTACAATTGTCGCATTTTTTTCAGATTTTCATGAAATTCGGTACAAATGTTCTTTTGTAAATATGTTTTTAGCTAGAAATACGCTTTTAGGGGGAGTTTTTAATAAAAAGCGTGGGTTTAATTATCTGAAAACAGTTGTATCCGATTTTGATGTAATTTTAAATGAGTATGTATTTTGATAGTATCCATCAATATACCACACATTTTGAAAATTCATCAAATCGTTTCAAAATGGTGGCAAAAGTGATTGTTCGCTCTAACATCATTAGTAGTCCCATTTTTATAAAACTTTCAACTTATATTCCATTTATGTTACGTAGTAAAACCCGCAGTATAAAGCTACGTAAGCCTGAGGCCGCAGGCCGAAGTGAGGCTGCGAGCGGAGAGCTTCACTCAGACCAGCGGCGCCTCAGCGCTTAGCTGCTTGTCGGCCTGGTTTTTATAATCTTTAGCGGTTTGTTGGACAGAGGTTTTACCCCGCGTGCACTACATTCACCTGAATATATTACTAAAAAATAATAAATATCAATCTTCAAACCCCTGTTATACTTGCATTACATAAATACCATATAATTTATGTAACGAAGCGTTGTTTTCTTTGCAGTTTACAGATTACAGTCTATTGTTGTCGAAGAGGAAAAGCACTTTGCACTTACAGATGGGTTTTTCAAGAGGTGAAAGCCTTCTCGAGGCACGATGTCCATAACGTAAGCGCATTACCGCTTTTTACTCAATTGGTTCGCTCTAAGATCTTTATTGGTTTTACGTCAGACGAATGGACAATATTGGCAGAGCTACTCAAGAAAACTGAATGTAATTAAGTTAGGTGTATTTACTTGAGGAGATTTGTATGCGTTGTTTCTTAGGTTGCCTATTAAAACATATAAAAATATCGTTTGACAAAAACTTCAATAACCTTAGAAACTTCAAGATGATTATGGACAGAGTAATTGCCTTTTTACTATTTAAGTCTCGGCATTTTCATGCCCACTGATTATTAAATGAACTAAGTGTTAATTTCTGAAATTAAACGGTTTCACCTCTTGGGTGAGACCTTTAAAAAACCCACTCGATGACAATATAAAACCTCCCTTTCGACTCCAGTACTACCTGAACGATACGAAATGTCGTTAAAATAATCAATAGTAATAATTATAATGATTTACAAAATGGTTTCCTTCTTTCCAAATTTAAAAAATATGTAGTCAAAACCTATAAAGTTAAAAAAAGGCTTTTATTGATACTTTATTATTGTAAATCAACCTCAAAGTTGTTCGAAACCAATCTTGACAGGTGCATTTTTTACAAATTTGTACAGAGAATTTTCTGTTTAATCATTAGGTGAACTATAAACTGCAAAGTCCTCTCTACCGCTCGAATGTATTTTTTATTTAACGCTACCTCATTATAACCCAAGCAACATCAGTGAATAATTCCAATGTTGATGTTTTAAACTCACGCCTTCGGACCGAAGTTGACACTAACATCCTGCGTCACAGGTCAGGAAGTCTTCCTCCTTTAAACGTCCATTTCAAAGTACGAAACGGCAACACTGTGGTTCTTTCTTAGGTTATTACGTTTCCTAGTAATCTGCGGTCAGCAGCAGCGGCGGAGAGAGGAAGAAGAAGCTGGTCAGCTGATCGGCTGATTTGGCGGGAGATCTGAGCGGCGAGGCGGGAACACGTGACCTTGGCTGCCCTCCTGTCACGAGCACATTATTGTACTCATCCCATCTACACAACAATACACGGCTATTCACCGCTTCACTGTCGAGCTAGCTGTGAAATATTCGCCGTCTCATTGCTAGGACTTTGAATTAAATTCATATTATTTCATCAGATTTGAAAAAGTCATTTCCATTTCATTTGTTTCAAAAGAGAACTCTTTAAGATTGCTAAGTCCCGGGCGATCATTTTGTTTTTGTCCATGAGACCAGTGTAAAAGCAAACATTTTTTGAAACATCTTACGGCTACAATTTTTAAAGATTTGTTCAAAATAGGGTTTATTTGAAATGCGAAAGTGTACTGCAGTGATTTCCCAGACTACCTTTTTTAAAAACATATTAGTTACTTACGAGTATAAACTTGAAAATAATAATTCAGCTCAGCGAAGTCACTTAAACATTCAGTAAACGTTGAAACAAAGTCTATTTATAAAACATTTCATAACAAGTTACAGGTACCAAGAAAATTCATGTTTTTAAGTAACATTCACGGGACAGAATTCAATATACCCTCAACGACACACCAGTCACTGTAGGTTATTACATCTACGCACCGCAGTCCGCAGTAACACAGTTTCCAATGAAAACACTTTTCACATTATCGTAAAAACTTATGAACAATTTGAAAATTAAAGGGATGTCATAGATTAAAGTAATATAAACATATCACAGAAAACACCATTGGTAAAAATATTTTGTATATGACAATTTTTGGTTGATCACTCATAAGTGATTTTCCATATACAAAAAATGTTTTTCCAAGGGTGTTTTCTGTTGTATATTTATGTGATATTAAAACTGTATATCCACAACCACAAACATAACCGAAGAAAACACAAGTCCCTTCTTTGAATTCAAAAAGTATGATTGTGTTTTACTCTTAAAATATTTACAGTGCAGCATCATATTTTAGATTACTACACAAATACTGAATAATTTATTTTTGGCTAATTCAGGAGAAAGGGTCCGAGATAAAATGGTTTAATTGATGTCCGCCACTATTGGGAACTTTTAGTCTAACAATAAATCTTAGCTAAGTTAGCACTCGTATGTTGAAACAGCGTGGTTGAGGTTGAGGATGAGGATGGGGATAGGGGAAGATATCGGGAAGGGGTTGGCAGATCTGGAATGTTACAAGCTGTCTGGGGAATGTCAGATTGTGAAGCTGAATTGAATACTTTGACTGCCGCCTTGTTAGAATTCCGATATCTCACAGAATATTGTAACATCACTCTTCACTTTGAAATTGCATCGATTTTCGCTGCGTCTTTTGTTCATGTTAAATAATATATGAAAATATGTGTTAAATATAAAGTACTTTTGATGCCTCCATACGTCGCTGAAGAAATGGAGTACACAAACCCTTATTTCAGCACTCAAGAAGGTTATAACTTAAACACTTCAAAGGTAGTTTTATCATATTCTGAAATACTTATGTTAAACATTTTATTATTACTAAAGAAATTTGAAGACAAAATGTGCGGACCAAACCGGGACTCGAAATCGGGTCTCTCACTTGCCGGGTGATCATGCTGACCACTACACCATCCGGCCCACCTATTTATGCCTTCGAATTCAGAGAAGTTCTTAAATCTGGATGTTTATCATGTGACTTTCAATACGATTTTAATAATAATAATAATAAATCATTTATTTCCAATTGATATTTACAATAAAATTTTAAAATGTCTTATAAATTAATATGCCTAATAACATTGTTTTAAATTTATGACTCAATAGCCTCCCTTTTAAAATTAAATTTTAAATCAACAAGCTGGAAATATTACAAACAGAGATTAAATACTGTTTGAAAACATTTTTTTAGTAATCGAGATGACACGCAGAAATCAATTAAGACCATAGAATAGATTGTTAGGTATTACATACAGTTTTGCTCTTGCAAAAAAATCACTACCTCGATTTTAGCTCCTAACTTTTAAACAGACAAATAAGATAACATATCGATAGCCTATATTCTTTGTCATACAACAAATTAAAATACCTGATTTTAATATTGCAAGGGAAACAATAATGGCGCAGCTCACAAAGAATCTGCGAGAGTCACTGAGAGTGATAATAGTAATTAATCGATAGGAAATTAAGTTTATTTTCTATAAATTTTATTCATATTCGGTTTAACGACACACAGGTCTTGGTATAGGGTCATTTCCTTCAAATATTCAACTACAACGTTTAAATTGTTGACATTAACCTGCCTTTCTCGAAACTTGCTTTAATTTCAAATCAAAATGCGATACCATAAGAGGAGGTAGCACTCGATCTTATAAAACAAGAGGCATGGAGAACTACTGAACTGGGAGACACAGAACGTTAGGTTCATGAACATGGCCCATGGCTGGGAGAACGCGGAACACACTCACTAAAGGCTAAATTGAAGCCATTCGTATGAGGGAGAGCGAGTGAATGGACACATGTGTTTGTTTGGAACGGACTTCAATTTCAGGATGTATAGACAATTTCAGCTATTAAAGAAGATAAGTTGACAGTTATATAGCTTGTAAATTGTTTTCACGACACATTATTTATTTACGTATAATTTTCAACCCCTAAACCCCTAATCCACGCGCTTGCTGTGTTCCAGAAACAAATTTCAGGACATTTCCAGGTCAATTCCCAAAAATCTGTTGACTAATTATAAAATCTGTTAATAAATTCCTTTGGCAAAATCTTTTCTTTTTCATGATGATAGCCACCAGATTCGGAATCAATAAAAGCGCAATCTTTATTGTAGTTATAAGTACCAGCTGTTTCAGGTACGAGGACGTGTAGGTTTAAGGTCGTCAAGTTGGAGTTACTTTTGCTTTATGTACTTCCAAGGAATGTGTTTTTTTCGTGTTTTGTGACATAGTTTTACATGTCCTTTCAATGTGTCGAATCCCAAAACCTGTTGATCTAACGTCCTCGGAAAACTATCAGTTGATAAATTGCCTTTGGCAAAATGTTTTAGTTTTAAAGGGTTTCTTTCAGCTGTCTGTGTTTGGAAATATCATTTATGCAGGTTGCTCAGCCACATTAAGCCCACAGCAATCATTGTATTTTCTGTTCTACAATGCAGAATGTTTTTTACAAATTCAAAGATACGCTAAATATAAGTCTCAGACACTTCAAATCTAAGATGAAAAAGAACCTCAAGAACGTCAGCCATACCATGTAAAGAGGAAGGTGCCGTGGACTCAGCAGTCAGCACTGTCAGCGGTGGTTGACATCTTTAGTATTCAACTTAGTTACTTGAATATATGTGTGGTACATGGTCAAGAGGACAAACACAGGTTAATCAACCATAGACAAAATTCAGTAAGCTTACTAAAAGGTTTCGCTTGAATTTCTATTGATTTGGAATAGATAATTAAAACTGTCAGTTAAAATTGAAAGATTCCAGGACAAAACAAAAAAATCAAGGAAAATTCCAGGTTTTCCAGGTATTAATTCCAGGACAAGCCTACAAATTCCAGGATTTCCTGGAGCGGACCCGTGGCGGGTTGGAATCGTGCATGACTCCGGAGCCATCACTCCGCTGGCGAGGGTTCGATCCCCGCAGTCACCACTTGCAATTTGTAATGTGATTATACGGTGACGCTAGGTAAAGGTCGAGGTTGAGTGGTAGAGAGGACTTGGTAGTCCTAACTTTGTCTCGTTAAACAAGACGAATTTTTCCTTTTGCCTTTTTCCAGGACGCGTATGAACCCTGGCTTAGCAGTTGCTTTTGTCTGCCGCGAGGCGCGCTGCGAGCGGCCGTGATTACCCGGTTTGTCTCAAGGTCGCAGCACCAGATGATAGCAAGACAGACAGACAGACGTGGTCCTGTAATCAGCTGTGCAGGCGCGCGCCGCCCTGTGACGTAATGGGATAACTAAGTGGCCTGCCAGTGATTTAGGCAGATTAGTGCTCGTGCCACGATACAAGGGTATGGTTCCGATCCTGAGTGACAATTTGCCTCAGGTGCATGGATACATGGGAGGTGGTGGTGGTGGTGGTGGGGGAGATGTAGAGGCTTTGGTTGTGGTCGGATTGTTATGTAACTGAACAGCACGTCGTTATAGGCGAATTTGCTTTGGGAATAGGTCTATTAATTTCAATGGTTAAATAAAACAAAACGTTTGAGAAAACTGCTCCTAATTTTAAAAGCTTGCAAAACCTTGCAAAATGTGTAGCATGTGATTTTAAAGCTTTGATCCCTAAAAACTGAATACGTAATATTTTCCCCAGAATTTAGACAACAATAGTGACAACAACCATTTATTTGCTCTAACAATAAAACCTGTTTGGGCCACCATTTTGAACAGGGACACCATACAATTGTTTTAAGGTATCAATTAATTTGTGTTTTATACCATTTTGATGAGGTCACATGACGGGGTAATATAAACATTTCAAAGGATCACCCCCACAACTCCTATGTTGGCGTAGGAGCAAACCCCCAAAACATGCCAAACAGTTCTTCAGTTGACCTTTAATACATACGAAATAGATATAAAAATACAGAAATTCTATTTCATGTCAAAGCGTGTTCAAAAACTTTCATTCATTCAAAAGTTAAAGAGGGCTGGGGGGGGGTGTTGAACTTTTTGGACACCAGTTAAAGTTTTGTCATTTGACCAGGTTGGAAGTGGTGGGTAACTCAAACTACAAACCGTTTTGTCATACGACATTTCGTTCTATGTGGGATAGAAATGAATGGATCTATTTCCTGTATGAAATTTCGCTAACTAGTCACATTAATTTGTAATTAACCAAAATATATAGCTCTTAAGTGCAAAGCATGCAATACACATTTTAGTTTTGAGTCGACAAAACCAAATTTATACGAAGCATTTCTTTATCCGAGCAAGTATGAGTATTCATAGACGCTCTTCGGAGCAACTTTATACTCGTAGCAAAGAAATACTTCGCACTTTTTCTCAACTACTACATCACAAAGATAATTTCGTATGAATAATTAAAATGTAATATAATATATACGAATAAAAAAATATTTTTACTATAAATAAAAATATACAGGGTGAGTTTTAAATGCCCCCACCTTAACCTTTGAAAAGGAAATATTTTTAAAACCCTTTATGGAATGACCCTTTATTGGATCCTGAAGATTGTTTTGACATACTTTGCGTCAACCCCGACCCAACAACCGGTGGGCCCAAATTTTCGAAGTAAAACCCCCCCTTTGTGGCACCTCAAAAGAAAAATAATTTTAATACAAATTCAACGACGCAAACAAATCTGTTGTCTCGATTAGTTTTTTGTCATACCCATTTAAAGAACTTATTACAAGAAATCAGGTTTAAATTGCCACATTTCACATACATTTTTTCAATGACAAACTTTTCTTGAAAATCTTTTGACGGAAAAATCACAAACCTTTAACATAATCCCATATAGTATTTAAAAGACAAATTTGTAATAAGAAATTGTATGTGAAATGTATCATTTTAAACCTGATTTCTTGTAATCTTTAAATGAGTATTACAAAAAAACTAATCGAGATAAAAGCTTTCTTTGCGTCGCTGAAATTGTATTAGAATTACCTTTCTTTTGAGGTGCCACAGAGGGGGTTGTATTTTAAAAGATTTGGGGCCTTCCCCCGGTTTTTGGGTGGGAGTGGGTGACGTAGAGTACGTCAAAACAAACCTAAGAATGTTATACAAAGCAATCCCTAAAGAGTGTTAAAAATATTCCCTTTTTCAAAAGTTAAGGTGGAAGGGGGAGATTTAAAACCGTATGCAATCTATGAATATAATTAGACTACTGTAAATACATTATCTAAACATATTTAACTAAATATAGCCTATCATCTAATATATTGATGCTTACAAGCCTGATTAAACTTACAGTAAATCTGAGAACTACGATGTCTTTGACATTATACTAACCTGAAACAAACAAAAAATATAAAGTTTAAATTTTAAATTATAATTTAATGTTTAATGAATGTGGTTTTTACAAAAGGTTTAGTGGCATTTGGGCTTTTAAGCTCCAAAGAACACTGCATTAACAATATGAAAATAAAACAAGTTTATCTTTAAATAAACTAAGTATGCATCGTAAAAAATCAACTGCAGATTTCCACCGTACAAAAATTGATTCCTAAATATTGAAAGGTAAGGTAATCCAACCAAGGCGATGCAAACAAATTATGACAAACATTCCATAGATGATTTCTGGTTTGTGAACCAGGATTGGTGATCTGTGGGCCGACAACAGATGATGAAATCGTGGACAGGAACGGAGGAACGGAACGTGGGATGGTATAACTATTGGTCTATCGACAGCCTATTATCATAGCAGAGCGTAGCGTAGAGTACGCCCGGGTCCCCGATAATAGAGGCGTAGGGCGTGGGAACTGAACCGGCAGTAGGGACAATACCCGCCGGCAGGGGAGTTTTCTGCAGGAGAGGGAATTGTTCTGCGGAGGAGGGTAGTTTGTGGGGTTTACATTGGCGGAATTGTACAACTACACTCGCTTTCAACAATAGATCGGATTCTGAAAAATTTAAGAAAATATACTCCAGTTAAATCGTTTTACACAATCTCTCAGTTATTAAACAGCTTAAGAGTTTGAGGGTCAATTATGTTTAATTCATTAAAATAATCCATAAAAATGTTGCTATTTGGTGCATTTAATTGATTTATTTATTTAATATACAATAAGTTAATTGAGTTGACAACAAAACTAATAAAACCAAACACAAAACCACCTACCACTGGTGAGAAACAACTGCTAACAAATCACGAACAATAATAAATGTAAGTATACAAATTTAAATACTACTTTTGCATTTATTGGGCTTTTTTCATAATTTCCATTGCCTAACATGATTTTAAATTAATTATTTTATTGCTTAGGTATAAATCTCGGTTTCAAAACTACTGGCTTTGTTGATTAAACTCGAGTGGTGGAAACCCCGAGGGTACATGTTTTATTGTTAACTATTAGACTATATTTTGTATAGTGATTTGATAAAAAACCTAATCCTCTTAAAACTATATTTGAGTCTATTACAACCACAGAGAATAATAATATCACTATTCTCTGTGATTACAAAAAAAATATATAAATCAAAACATTTCGTTGCTTGTTAAAGTATCTTCATTCGTGCAGTGATTATTTTTCTTCTCAGTCCTTACTCAAGGCAAGGTTATCCTACGGGTTCAACAGGGTAAACTATTGAGCAACAGAAGATGCCGTTGCACTAACAAGACTGTGTGACCGATCAACGAGGCTCTGATCGCAATTTGTGATCGGTCATACTCGATCAGAACAACTGCCCACAGCCAAGTGCCGGGAGGAGGCTCTCGATACAGAAAATACTTATCTGTATTCTCTGGTTGAAAGACTTGAATGAAGTTATCTGAATGAATTTTCCAACATGGGAAGTTTAGTCTGGTAGTTTACTTGGCCCAAGCTGCAAAAGTAGAGTTCGGTTGACAACTAGTGGGAGAAGACTTCAGGGCAAATTGTTTTATGAAGAATGGTCAATTTCCTTCAGAATGTTTTTGTAATACGAGTATGGCTAAAAGAACTATTTGATGTGTGATACTTTCTGTACGACGGCCTACATGTAATGGAAAAACTTTGGACAGACTTGGAAAGTAAACATCGACTTATTTAATAAACATAAACTTGAGGACATACTGGTGCACATTTTTGCAACTGCCAAGTTTTAATTCCTGCTGGATAAGGAAGAGATAAATTTCTTGATAAGTTTAAAGGTCAACGAGTGGAGGTGACATTTCACATCAACAGCTGCGCTAATCGTTATTCCTCTGCAGTACATGCGGTAAAGCTCAACTATTTGAGAATATCTCAGTTTAATCTCTACTCCTAGACATGCAGTTATTCAAACATATATTTGAACATGTGTAACAATTTTAAATACTCTTGAAGCAATGACTTAAATACTTTTTCACGAGTATAAAATGTGAAAAGCTATGAAGCAACATCGAATTTAGTTGGTAAAATAATAAAATTTCAACCGTAGCGCTTTGGTGCTAGCGAATATTCATTTTGAAAATTTTCCGTGTGTATAACTCTTTAGATTTGGCAGTACTTTGAAAATCGGTACACTGGAAGTCCCATTTGGGGGAAGTGTTATTTCAATGGGAGGGCGATGGCTATTAATAGTATGGCGAGATATTACGTTTGACCATTTCGTCCCCTAACAGAATTTTTTATACAGATATAAATAAACTATGGTTTTGTGGACCCTCAACGTGACCTAATGAGTAAACTAATAAAATTTTCAAAAATTCAGAGGATATTACAGTATCTCCTTTTAACTCAGTGTCATCAAAATCAACAAAATTTATTCATTCAACAAGATTGCGGTGGAAAAGTGTATTTCGGCTCTTTTAGGTCTGGATAGTTTTAGATTGATTTGTTGTGTATGTTATATTGCTATTTTGTAGCGGAGACATTGATGTTGATGTCATATTGAATCAAATCAAACTAATGGTATGGTGTTTTATATTGATCCTCCTTTCAGGAAGTTATCCCATAAAATGTCACTTCAGAGTTTGATTGTTAGAAATTCGCTTATACTCACAGGGGTGTCTAAAATATATAAAATACTATGAAAAATTTCTAAGCATCGAAAAGCGTGGTAATAGAATAGCCGAACGCCGAAACGAGGCTGTGCGTCGGCCTGTTTATAGGTTAGAAAGTCTCACTCGTGAAGACACCCTTGAAAAAAAGTTAAACTACCAGTACGCCTCCGCTGGTCCTGCCCCAACCCAAACTCTTCATCAGCTCCAGGCTTGAATTCCCTCACATCCTCTCTCATGGGTCGTGACCGTGTAGAGGATGAATTATACAGACCATCCTCTCTCTACACTCACATACCTAACTGTCACTGTCATTGTGTAGACAAGTGTCGCAGACACAATTGATTCTCTGGACACTGACACTGACAACACTGGATGTCCGACCCACATCCAACAATGTCTGCCTGAAGAAGTGGTCAAGGGCTTTCGAGTGTTGATTTCTATTGCCAGTCGGAAAGAAATTGTAAGTGGAAAATTGGTAGATTTATGTGATGCTCAGGTGGGAAGTAATATTAAATTATTGTAACATTACACTTTGCCTCTTGGTATTGGTTTGAATAATGTTGCACTTTGAACACTTTTACCACTTTAAAACATCATTACGCATAGATGCTTTACTTTTTACTTACAGATAATGCAAATACATGCATTTTTTATTGCGAAATATTTTACAGTGCATCGGTAATTGTCAGAAAGGTTGGTTGGTGACATTTTCCACTCTCTCTCACATCTATATATTGCTGTTCAGTACAAAGTAATCTGTCTGTCCATACCAAATGTTGATTGGTTATTTCCAGTTTTAAAACATTTTCACCGACAACTTAAAGAAAATCTATAGGAGCATAACGAGAACGTTATACACCTATTTAAAATTTTATTTTTATTAGTTGAATTGTGCGTTATATTATTTCATTTTTACAATAATTGTAGTACAGATAAAAAATTAAACCATGGTTTTCATACTGTGCCCGTTATAAATAAATTGTAATACCTTCTGAACAAATAATGGAAACACATTTTGAAAGATAAATTATTTCAAGAAAACGAACGTTCAATACAGTATATATATAAAGGCAAAGTATTTAGAAACTTGATATTTCTCAAAATACATTTAAACTGTCAATTTTACATTCAACGAAAATGTTTTTTAAGGAACGTTGTAAAATCAATAATACATATTTTCTTCCACAATACATTCTTCTGCAATAGCGGACCCATGGCGGGTTGGAATCGTGCGCGACTCCGGAGCTGATCACTCCGATGGCGCGGGTTCGATCCCCGCAGTCACCACTTACATTTGTAATGTTACTATACGGTAACGCTAGGTAAAGGTCGAGGTTGAGTGGTTGAGAGAACTTTGTAGTCCTAACTTCGCCTCGTTAAACAAGACAAACTTTACCTTTTACATTATATTTTTGTTTAAATATTAAATTCTCGCTCAAGATATATTTTGACGAAAACGTAAAAGCTGACCCAAACAATAATTGACGTGTTTTGCTGCAAACTATCGTTAAAATATAACCTCAGAAGAATGGAAAATGCAAAAACCACACCAATGTCCGAAAGACATAAACAGGCAAATAGTGCAGTTTGTTTGTTTGTGAAATGAATCCTAGATGAATAAAACAAGGGATGAAATGTTAGAGTCTGACCTACAAACAAGGAAGACATAAATACAAGGATACAGTCAGATACATGGCTGGGCTGCTGCGTTACTTCTTCACAATGGACTTCTTTATACATTGCATGATCTTAGTTACTTTAATCAAATATGTATAACAGTTAAGTCAAAGAAAATATCTTATACAAAATACTTTAGTTTGTGTAACAGTATCAAGGTATTAAAAGGGTAAACTGGGCAGCACACCTAAGAAATGAAGTACTAACAAAACTTATAGTCACATTTGATTTATTTAACAAAAGAAATAAGAATGTTAATTCCTTTAGCCTAATATGCGAGTGTCGTAGCAGAGAAACTATAAAAATATGACGAGGTTCAACATTACATATTATACAGGGTGCCACAAAAGTGTGTAGCGCGCTATGCAGAACCGGATTATACATATAAAAGTAAGTCGAAAATGTCCAGTAACATTTTTTTTGTTTCAGTTAAGTTTGGTGGTAATTCGCCATTTTTAATTTTTTAAAACAATTAATAATTTAAAAGCCCTTTGAAATATTTGTGTGAAACTTAGTATAAACCTTAATTGTTTTCCTAATAAGATTTCCCAAAAATATTTGTTATCTAACTTTTTAAATTTCAAAATAGTGGCCATTTAAATATTTCAAAATCAAATGGAATCAAATTGGAATTTGACTTTGAAATGTTTAGAAGTTTGGTAAGTATATTTTTGGAAAATGTTATTAGGAAAACAATTAGGGTTAATACCAAGTTTCACAAAAATATTTCAAAGGGTTTTTGAATTATTAATTATTTTCAAAAATGTACAAGATGGCGGATTACGGCTAAACTAAGCCGAAATAATAAAATGTTATTGGTTATTTTCGACTTACTTTTGTATGTTTAATTCGGTTCTGCATAGCGTGCTACACATTTCTGTGACACTTTGTATAACTAAGTATTCCATTAACCTTTACCTTTTAACTCTTCGCATATTTTAACTGTTCGTACAATTATAAGATCCAAAATGTATAAACGTTGAAACTACTCAGTGAATCGATGATTTGTTTAAACCTGTATTTATACAAATTTAAACAAATATCTCAACCTAATTATGAAGTTTGGACGCGGTGTAAACCGGAAGAAATAGATTACAGTTGTGACACCGGCCGAGAAAGAGTTAAGTAAACTTGTATATGCAAATAAGTAAATAAAGACATCGATGAATATGTTAGATTTGTCTAATCTCAATAGTAAAGTTTTTGATCTAATATTGTACTACAAGTGTGAATTTAGTAATTCAAAAATAAACTGGAAATCGTGCACGGTACAATTTATACATGTATATTATATAATAATAAATTATTATTTGTGTAAACTCTGTTGACTCTAATAAACTATTTGAAGAACTCCTGTATAAAAGTGGCTACATCTAAGCAAGCCTCACAGCTGTTTTGTTGCGCGTTCTTTTCAGCAGGCGCTAGTAAATTCAATACACAGATTCAAGTAAATAAATAACTAAATAAACAGATAACCTAGGGTGGAATATAGCCACATTTATAAATTCGTTTTTTAAACGGAATCTTTAGATATTTAGATGAACTGTATTTGTACATGACTCAAAGTTGGGGTTTCTCGAAATAAAAATAAAATTAGGAAAGTTTTCTTTTAATTCACCATAAAGTTTTAATTTTTTCTTTTAAAAGTACGAAACTCACAGTAACACTATTTTCCGCGGCATTTGTTGCACTCCTCTGAAATTTCCGGGTCGTTTGAATCAATCTCCGTGGTGATACCCTCTTAAGTAAACAAAATAACAAAACAAAATCAGGGATATAATAATAACAACCAGTGATATATATCGTAAAGCTACAAACTGTAGTTTCTTTCCTGCGGTTACCCGTGTGTTTTGTCGTTGGCGTACTAAAATTATTACCAATAAAACTGTTCCTTGGGGGTATTAAAACTCATTTTAAAACTATTTGTAATACAACTTGAATATTTACATCGTCCAATTATAACAGAATCCTTATCGCAGAAGAAATAAATAAAGACACGCGTCGGTTGACAATATTGATTACAGAAGCAAAACATCCAGATAAGAATGAATAATCGAGTCATTCAACGAATGAACAAGACATTCATTCATACAAGTCTAGACTCCGTAGTAACAAGAGTCTCGTACATGATGGAACACAAGTCAAAACATTGACAGCAGTTTCTAATTAAGTCAACAAATGATATTTTAATGTTGCAGTTTAATTGAAATTTTTAAATCGAACGTTTTCAATTTTTGCGCTTACACAGTGGGTTAAAGGTTGGCTATTCAGATACTTTATAAACATAATTAGTGTTTTCATTTCTGTCAGTAATTTCAAACCTACAAAATAATATACAATAAAAAATAATACAGTAATCTTTTTTAAATTCGTAATGAAATGATAACTCTACGATGTCTTTTTTAGAAGCGAAGGCTTCTAATTTAGACAATAAACTTATAATCCAAATCTTCAGAAATCAGTGATGGTGATACAATTTACTTTAGAGATGAACAAAGTATGTGAAATTATCAAGGATTCGTACTAAAATTATCAAAAATCTACAGTTTTATAGAAGAAGTTTGCATTTCCAGTGATGGTTAGAACATGAGGTAAATTATCACAAGATTTTTAACCAAATTTGACAATAAAGGAATTTGAATTCTTGGAATGTATTAAGAAACAACGTGTAGTAAAACTTTTACTTACCATGTTCAGAAATTCTGTATTCTATTACATTAACATACCTTTTTCACGATTAAAACTTAGGAACTTGTTTTCTTATCAGTGAAACCCTGATATCCTAAGGTCATGTGGATAAATTAAAAGTTTCACACGGGAAGATTCAATCGAATATTTCAGTCAAAATACTCAGTATTTCACGAAAGTATAGGTCGGATTCTGCATAAAGCAAAGATTCTAATATAACCTCATATTGATAAAAAACATCTAGATATTTGATAAAACCATTATAGACAGCACGATATTCTCTGTGGAAGGTCACACAGTAGCTCGTAGTAGTTTGTCAGCTGACAGTTAAAGCGTATTCAATTATTCAATCAAGCAGAATGAACTAACTACTCGTGGTGACATCTGACGGTTAAAATGAACACTATTATCTGATTGGTTAAAAATAGAACCACAGAAGAGTTTTGTTGATCAGCTGGTTTGAGTTAATCTGTGGTTTCACTATGAACAGCTGGTCTTCATTTGACACGGAGAATACGGGTCCATTCATAAGCTGGATATCAGCTCCATTCATAATGTAGTTTCTATTCTATGAAAATTCTGACTCATTTAAAAGAAATCGGTTATGAAACCCCAATATTCTAGGTAATATGAGGTAGTGATCAATATTGTGCTTTAAAAGGGTAATATTTTAGAGTATATAGTTTTTATAAAAGTGTGAATATTTGCGTTGTAAGTGAAATGTAGGTGAATTCCCTTTTCAGAATTAATATTTCCATCAACTATCCCATTTCCTGCTCCATTAGTCTATCCCACCAAACTATCATAGGGTCCAGTTATATGAGAAACCTCCTGTTGAAGCCGGTAGAAAATTATATAATACACTTCTTATCAATGTTAAAGGTTACTGTACGTCAAAATGCAAAACAAAGCTAAAAACCTTGTTAAAAATTCATTTTATAACATTGACGAGTTTATGGATATTTTAAACTAAATCACCGAAATTGTTTAGTTAGGGTTCGTAGTTCTGGTTAGTACCTGCTCAGATTAATTTATACTGGGGTACATCAAAAAAGAGTTGTTCACAAAAATACTGGGCAGCTTTGTAGTTGTCCAGATGTTTGGGGAGGTTGGATCAGATATCATTTTAGGGGATGCGGCAGCAGGGTAGACCGCGACTTCAGGAGAGGCTTGCCATAATCTTTGGGGAAGGTCCCCGACTGTTGGCAAGGCTTTCCATGTCTTGGGGTTAGAGTCCCCTAAGTTGTTGTCAGCGGGCTTGCTTGTCGCACCCTCTCATGATTGTCTGGTCAGCCAAACCCAGTCTTATTCCTCTCCGGAATCCAGACCTCCTTTTATTCCGGTGGTAGCGCAGCAATATGCCCAACAGACGAGGCAGACGTGCATAAGGGTAACCAGTCCCTGACCACTTGATCCCTTCAATCTAACATCTAACGTCTAGGGTTCGTAGTTACTTGAGGTATATAAAAATTATGCTAATTTATTATTTAAAAATACAAATTATTTTGTACAAATTCGCCATTAAACATAATGTTGTTGTGTGACTTAAAAAACTGACATTAGGATTAAATATTCCGAAATCCAATTCTATAAATAGAGTCTGCAGAACAGCGCTATGTTTCCATTATACAGTACTACATATCCCATTAGCGAAACCGTACGTTTCGCTTGTTATGATCGTCTAGAACCGACAACTGAACCCACACAGTTTGATGATTTAACAAATTTGTGGGCTATTGATTACTTTACGTCTGAACCAAACAAAGAATTCAAACAGTATTCAATTTCTATGGCTTCTTACCCTGTTGCTGAATCTATTGAATGGCATAATCTTTATTACAACGCTAGGTTCATAAAAAGCCCATTCTTGCCTTCTTACCGGCTTATTAGCACTCCTCGTTAATTAAAAAATCAAGAATATTTTATAGTCTCCAAAAAGCCTTTTTATTTTATAGCCCCCATTATACAATAGTCACATAATACAGACATGAAAATAACACTAGAGATTTTATACCACAATAAAGGTACATTAATAAAACCTAACTCAGGAAAATTGTGTATATTTTGTATAACATTATGTGGCCAGGTACTTTAGAGCAAAGAGCTGAGTTGAGGATGATTACCCAAATTTTAAACCATAGGCTAATATTTGTCTAGTTACAGAGACAGGCACTCCCTTACTTTAGATATTCTAAGTCAATAATTATCAAAATGCAATTTTTCAGCATGTTTATAAAAATAAAATGTGCCAAGCTGGTGGTAATTTATAGGAAACCCTCAAATAACAAATATAATCAAACCTTTTATAGGCTCCATTAGATTCTCTTCATTATGGCTAGTTGGTTTCTTGAATGCATTCGATATGTTTACAATTTTTTGTCATAGAATCGTCTGCCAACACAACTATTTACTACTTCATAAGTCTTAAGAGTGCGCATCCGTGGCTGTGACCTTGAATTTCGTCCCAAAAGAGTCAATTTAAAACATGCATTTTCTTAGGACACAGTTTTCATCGAATTTTTATGAAATACACTTTTTTAAAGTGCACTCAATATTGTAGTGGCTCCGCTGAGCCAAATTTCCATCTTTTCATTTATAAAATAATTGTGACATAAATTCAAAAATTAAAGAATCTTGAATCAAATTTAAATTTGTTTGTATTTACTAGTAAAAAAATAAACAATTCAAAAAAAGGTTAGCGGAGTTACTGCAATACACTGTTATCTTTAAAGAATTACCGATTTCAACAAGATCCGCTGAAAATGTACGCATGAGGAGTGTTGTTTATTAAAAGCTCTGACGTCCATAGCCAGAATATTCCCTGGGAAACACGAGTGAGGAAGGTTTTGGGGAATGATTTCATCTGTTGGCCGCACACTCGCTTGGCCCACGTTGAAGCGGTTCAAGATACAAGTGACAGCTGCGCAACCTGAGTCAGCCATGCTGTACCCGTGATCCGCCACGGCGCCAGTCGCATGCATTCATTGCAGGAAACAAAGTCAAAATTGTTTATTTAGACTAAAGTTTCAAAAGTCAACAAAATCTAATCAGCCGGAGCAAATTGGCTGCAAAAAGCCGTGTTACCGCCACCATCTTTATCTGGTTGATTGGATTATAAGGATTATTTAAGAAATTATTTTATTTTTAAGACATTTTAAGAAACCAAGACAAAATGTTCATTTTGGAAATTAATATCACAGACTCCGATTTTCTCAAAATCTTCCTCAGTATGTTTATTTATTTATTAACGGCTTGGATGCCTTTTTACAAGATAGAATACAAAATAATAATAAAAACGTTGAGCTGAAAAAAGACGTACATTACAGACAGAAAAAGCTGTGTATAGCTGTCAATTTCTTCCGATCCACCTTGACTTGGATGGTACTATATTTTGTACTCTTGGGTAACAATAAGGGGAACTAATTAAATTAAAGAAATTACGTAGTGATGCGATTGTACGATACAATTGAATGAAATTACAATTAGAACTACGGGAATATGGTTGTTTAACAAACTTCCACAAAATGTAAAACTGAAAAAACGACTTCAAGTCTTAAAAATGCTTTAAAAGAGTTAAACAAGCATATAATACTATAGACGAGTTCTTTAATTCTTCTGGCACCTTCGACTAATTTCTCATTTTTCACAATAGTATTAATTAGGCCATTGTTATAACAGCTGTTTACGTAAGTATATTATGTAGTTGTTTTTTGTGTCAATAATTTGATTTTGTTATTCTTTGTCGACAAAAACTTTTGTAACATGACAATACCTGTTTGAATGTTTAAATTTAGTTCACGACGTGTTAGGGAGAATAAAATAAATGTGTATGAAAAACTCCATAGGGTCATAAATAGTAGGTTTTTATAGCAAAAATCCTACTTTTAAAAGGATTTCCCCTCAACCCCCTCCCCCCCACCCCACCCAAGGACGCTTCCGGAGTAAATAAACTCCCCTCCTTTAAAGAAGATTCGCTAGAGTTCACAGTAGCACTTGTGGTTACCCGTCGGCTTTCTTATAATCTTAGGTAAGAATCATAGACGGGTTTTAAATGGTTTAACAACATATTGATACTGAATTTCAAACAAATGCATTGCGAAGTACGAGCAATACAACAAATTACGACGTTTTATGAACAATTAACGTTGTCAATAGGCGTAACAAACGATAACGCGTTGGAGCAGCTCGTATTGATTACGAAACCTCGCGTCAAGTTTGTACGCGCGTTGATTATTGTGTTCACAAGGGTCTATAACTCATTAAACTCTGTTGTCATCTTGTGAAAACTGGAAAACTATTTACCCAAAAGACTTTTTAGTTACGATTTTAATAAAACTTGGAATTAAACAAAAATTGGTGTTTTATGTAATCGTAACCAATATGTGTAACGATATAACAAAGATCGACAAAACCCGTTCGCCCAGATTAAGATAGAGGGGAAAACTTGTTTTTCGGAAGAGCTCTTTTGGACCCTCCCACTCACCCACCCAAAGATATATACGGTTGACCGAATTTGCTGGTTAATCTAGAAAAGAACATTTGTGTATTCTTAAGTTTTGTCATTTGAAAAAACTCAAAACAGCTTTCCGTTTTGTTCCACGACTTTTCGTTCTCTACGGCAATAGAAATGAAAATGTCTATTACCTAGAGACATTTTCTAACAACGGCGCATTTCTAATGAATACTTACAATTGAACTAGATAAATCTGGAAGTTAAATAGCATGGAGAGCCATCCCATGAGAGGCTGTCTAGTGAGGAGCAGTGGTCAGTGGAGTAAGTGGCAGCATCGCGACGCCAGAAATAGCGCCGGTCTGTCTGTCTCTCTGTTTGTTCCAATACCAACAACATTCACACATTGGTTCTGTGTGTGTGAGTGTGTGTGTGTGAGACTGACACTGACACTGCCCAGGCTCGTCGCTACAGCAGGGGTTGTAACTCAGCTTCCCCTGCCGCAGTAATGTTGAGACGGCTAACAGTTGGGAATTTGCTGGATAAAGGATTTGCAAGGTGGGGAGAACCATGGCTTAAGTTATTACAGGAATTTCCCAGCTTTACATCTGGGTAGTGTCGTCGATTGGGACGCAAACCCCCAATGACATAATTTTTCAATTTTCATGTATGTTTCGTGCTTGTTTTTTTTAGCTCAACACGATTATCTATATATAGATTGTAAACCTTGTGTTTAACGTGATTAAATCAAATAAATTAAACCCCCTGCTTGTCTGAAGTCGGTTGAAAGTAAGTGCTTTTGGTAATAAGTGAGAGGAGAGCTTCGAGCAAATATTTCGACGAATATATGTTAAAGTTTTTTATAACGAAACATAACCTATTTTAGAAGAGTTTCTCAGCGACGACTATATAAGAGTGAATATACAGGGTGAGTTTTATGTCCACCCATTCCTTAAGGTTTGAAAAAAGAAAACACTTTTATTTTAAACCCCTTTGGGGAATGTTTTTATAGGACTTTGAAGTTTGATTTGACGTACTTTGAGTCACCCACCCCCACCAAAACCGGAGGGGAGAGCCCCTCCAAAATCTTTAAACACAAGCCCCCTCTCTTTGTGGCACCTCAGAAGAAAGGGAGTTTTAATACAAATTCAACGACGCAAAGAAAACCTTTGATCTTGACTCGTTTTTTGTTATACTTATCTGAAGATAGCAAGAAATCAGCTTAAAAATGCCATTTTTTAATGACAACTGTTTCTTGAAAATCTTATGAGGGAAACATTACAACCGTATAACATAATCCCATGGGGTATTTTGAAGAAACAGATTTGTTTGAAGTGAATTACAGCATTTTAAACTTGCTAAACGAGTCGAGTTAATTATTTTTGTCTCCGTCGTCGATATTTGTATTCAAATTCTCTTAGAAAAAGCAACATAACACACAAATTTATGAATCATTGGCGACTGAAAGAGGAAGCAAAGTTTTAAATAAACTATTAAATAATAATATTAAAAACAAAACCATTCAAAAACTATTTAAATCGAAAATAAAACATATTTTATATCAAAGTCCTTCTACATTATGGAAGAGTTTTATGAAGAGACACGTTGAACGCTGGAATATTAGGCCTAAGATGATTTAGAATTACTATAAATTATATTTAAAATTAGATTATGTTCTTAACTTTGGAGACACATTTTAATGTACAGCAATACATTATGATTACTTTATGGAACAGCTTCTACGGTTTTAGCCTTGTCCCACGTCCACAGACTGCCTAATCCGTGCATTCAGAGGTGCATCGTGAATTTAGCAGCGTATAATCTTGGCTTAGCTCTGTTGTCTGCAGTTAAGCCTGGTCTGGGCTGAAGTTGGAGTGCTCTGAGGCATGAACAGAGATTACTGAAAACTTATTATAGTGAACTCATGCGTTTTAATACTGATGTCAACAAAAATGTACGCTTTTGAAATTAGTAAAGTTGTTTAAGATAAGTACAGGGTTGTAGCAGTCAAACCTGACGGTTTTTAAAATGGGATAAATCAAAAAGTTGTTAAGATATTTTTAAAATTATTTTTTTATTGTAAAGAGAATATTGGAAATTTAATATTCATAATAAATAAGGAAAAAAATAACTTATATAGCAAAAGTTATGCCACTTAAATAATTACCACTATTTTCACTGTACGAGTCTCTTGGAGAAGTTAGTCATGACTCTCTCCAATGTTTGGCAAGGGATCTCACGAAGTTAGATATAGTGAACTCATGCCATGAAGATATTCTCGCCGAATTACGGTTTTTGAGTGGGGATAGGTGGTGGTGGGGACGTCTGGTCAGTTGGGGATGGTCGCCATACTGTTCACCTTGAGGGTTATGACCTAATCTGTTTAGTATTTAACTGTAATGTCGTCTGTTATACAATGTTATATTGTCAACAACAATAAAGAGTTTTGAATTTGAATTTTGAATTTGAATTTGAGGGGGTGAAGAACGGCAGAGCGACGAGGGCTCCGTTCAAAAGCATGTCAAACAGCTTCAATATTAGCAGGTGTTCTAACCGTTCGAGGTGATCCTCCTCTTCTTGTTGTCCCAAAAGCAGTGTTCTGAAAGTTTTGAAACCATAGAAGAATTGTGTTTAGAGACGGGATCGCACCACGAGGAACATTAAACCGTATACGAAAACTCTTTGTGTTAGAATCACAGAACCATTATTTCTAAAAAAAAGTCTCGACTACATACGCACGGTGTTCGCGGTCCAACGCTCCATCTCGGAACTTTCGCTCAAGGTGGACAGAATGGCGACCATCCCCAACTGACCAGACGTCCCCTCCACTACCTACCCCCACTGAAAAGTCGTCATTCGGCGACAACTTCGTGAGATCCCGTGCCAAACATTGGAGAGAGTCATGACTAACTTCTCCAAGAGACTCGTACAGTGAAAATAGTGGTAATTATTTAAGTGGCATAACTGTTGCTATATAAGTTATTTTTGTGCTTATTTATTATGAATATTAAATTTCCAATTCTCCTCTTTACAATAAAAAAAATAATTTTAAAATATCTTAACAACTTTTTGATTTATTCCATATTAAAAACCGTCAGGTTTGACTGCCGGACCCTGTAGTTGCTACTTTTGCGTAAAGGATCTAGCGAAGGTATTGACTGGCAACATTAATAATTGTCAGAAGGATTTGTATATACATACCATTTAGCGCTGAATAGATTGTTAGCTTTATAGATTAAAATGTTGGTTGACCACCTAACTTGTAAGATTGGTGTAAATCCGTTAATTTTCAAAGGCCGGACTAAAGAGAAAATTATTTTCGTGCTCCAAATAAACAGCGTTTTTATCAAATTATTTCATCAATATTACAAAAAATAGTGTACAACAAATAAATTTTAATATATTTTATATTTACTCATTATTTGAATTATGTACGGGAAATATGTGAAACTTTCGGAGCTAATATAAAAATTCTTTTGTTTCGTCTAAATATTTGTCAACCAAACAATTTGTAGTAAATTCCAATGTTAAAAATAGAAAATCGAAAGTTTTAGGGGGTTTTCTTTGTATATAAGTCTGTTCTAGCGTATTTCAATGATTAGGTTCTCGGTGGTAAGTCTGCGTACAGTGAGCGCTTATATACTGCAGCTCCGCGGCGCAATGTTGGGAGGACCGGAGCTGCTAGGTGTCGAAAGAGATTCTATTTCTCTACCTTCTAAACGAAACTAATTCCAACCTGCCCTATCAAATAGGCAACTGGTTGGCCACTTACACCTCAGTAGCGAAATTTGTTCTCCTTTTGGTAAATAATTTTAATTTAAATTGAGTGATACACCGAGCTTGAAGGGTGTGAGGTACGGAAGAAAAATTTAGTTGAAACTATTACATACAGTCCCTGATTGGCCGAAACTGAGATACTTTCTGTCTGCTATCCTATTGATCACAGGGCTGCCAACCATTGGAGCAGGGATGCCAACTGTCGATATTCTCATCAACTGTGACACTATCGAAAAGACTTCTTCAGAGTTGGTTCCCGGTTCCCTGGTTCCCAGCTTCTTGAAGGTTTAATGCTGTCTACTTTGTTGAAGTTATTATCATTATTAATTGTATTATAATAACCAGTCCTGAAGAGGTTTTTTCGATAGTGTCATAGCCAATGAAAACATCGAAAGTTGGCATCCCTACTCCAATGGATGGTTAGCAGCCATATGACCAATAGGGTTGCAGACAGCAAATATCTCAGTTTCAGCCAATCAGTGACTAAAGATGGTACTCCACAGCGAGACCGAAATATTTAAAACTAATTATAATGATGTTTTGGCGTAGTGAGATACACGGAAGAACTAGATCATAATTGTGACACCGGCCACGACAGTCTAAGAGAACCTCACAGAATTTCCATCTTTGTTAACAGATGCGGTGCAAAAGTCTGTACGAAGCCAATGATTTAACCGTATGAGTTATTTTAATTTCACCTTGCCAAAGCATTACTGTAACAATCATACATACAAAACAGCTGTTCGACGAGATAAAGTGATGACAAACTAGTTTATCATGAAAGAACTGGCTGACCTTCAAAGTCTTTTCTATTATAAGACTAATGCGGAAGTGTATTTATAGTCTTGTTTCGATAAGCAAGAATAATGGACTTTTAGAAAACTGACATTAACTACGAATTGATTTCTCATTGATAGTTCAAAATACAAATAATACTTCCACCTCAATAATCCGTACAGTTTTCCTGGTTCATTCAAATTTTGTCAACCAACACCCGTCGCAGACATTACATTATCGATGTAAAAAGGTTATCAAAATAAAAAAGATATTATCTTAAACCTTAACTTTTTAACTGACCAATAAACTTCCACACCGAAACGATCACAATGAGCGTCATTAAAGCCCATCTACTTCAAAGAGAACAATTACCTCAAACCTCCAGACTGAGGCAATTAAACCAGACACGAATCCGCAGTTGCAATTACTAGCCTCTCACAAGGTGTCACCAATTACCCCCTCCCACCCCCCACCCACCCATCCTCCTCTAGCCTCATCGGGGTGCCGCGCGTTAATTGCTATCTGATTGGGTAATTGTGGGCTCGGTTGTGACGAGATATCAAGTATCTAGAATTTGAGGCAAAGCCTTAGTATGTTTAAAATTAAAAAGCAAATATTGTAAGGGGTGACCATTAATGTATTCCTTTTGGTTAGTTATATATTTGGTATTAGTAAATTGTGTTAGCTGATTAAGTTCAGCTTAGGCTTATATTTAGTTTTCGCGATTGACTGTGTAGGGCATTTTTTAAATTCTTGTTAGTCATTTAACTATGTACTTTGTTAGAAAAACCTAATCCATCCATCAAAACTCTAAAGAATTTCCTGCCCAATGTTTTTGCATAAATAGATATAATTCACCATGTAGAGATCGTTGTAGCTTGTTAGTCGTTTAACTCTTTTGTTAAGAAAACTTAAATTCTAAACTCAAAATAATTACCTCTCCATTGAATGTAAATAAATAGGTATTTTTGTTGTTCTTTGTTACAGTTAATCAGTCTGATTCATGGCTGTCATTGGTCGTCCGCTGCTCCAAGTTAGCCAATGCGTCTGTCGGTTGTCCTGGCGAGTCAGTCAGCTATCACTAGCCGTAAGCATGCCTGATATCTCTATTTATCCTTTTAATTTTGAAAAGTTGTTGTCATGTATTTTTGTCTGGGATAGTTGTTATCAAATAAAATAGGTTTAAAAGGACAAAACAACGGAAACATTAATGTCATTTGGTGGTAGGTGACTGATCAGCTCATTTCCTAACGTTTTGTTTTATGTTTACTTTTCATCAACAGACGGAATCATATTCTAGATCCGGATTTTCGTTTTCTTTTTGTTCATTCAAAAACGTTTGAAATTATATTTCAACTTTAGGACCCAGGGTGAAATATACAAACCTAATTGTTTGTGATTCTCTTACGCATAATATTTCGGTTATGTATGTTTGAACGTACATTATATGAAGTTCATAATATACAAATAAATTATGTGTCGTCACCTTTTTAAAGTTATAACCGATTTTGTGCAACCTGTTTTTGCTTTTGAGCGTATTTATATTTTTATCACTCACATTTTAATCGAAATCAAAGTTTAAAAGGAAGTTCAATTTTTAACTCCTATCAGAATGGGAGGACAAACTGCTATCACGCAGCACTGACAGACTAGACTCACCACTCCGGTTATTCGCCAAACACGAGTTGGAAAGATTCTAAGTGCGTTTATTCTCGGCGTTTACTCAACTCTTGTAGGGATCAGAGATGACTTTGGACCCTCTCCAATCAGTGATATTGGTGCCAATCACGCCAATCCACCTAGACAAGACCCTTCGCGGCTATTTACGTACTGCTAGACATGTTTTGACTGAATTCTGTTAGTATGTGTTGGTAAGTTGTTACATGGATTGTATATAGCAACTCGCTTCAGACCCCCACTCGGCCTGCGGCCTCGTGTTTTGGGGCATTCACATCACTTAACATAAATTTGTTTTAACCACTGGTTTATAGGACAAATAGTTTTAAAAAATATAGCTGTAATATTTTTTTAATTAAAACTTTGATTAAAGTTCAAACTTTAGGTGACAAATATATGGTTGAGAGGATAGCATGACGGGAAGTGCTTAAACATACACCCGTTCAGTCACCTGTACAACCGGCTTTATTGTATTTTATACAGTATATAGATTAATTATGCCAGTTTATTAGACTTACAACATCACCCTCTCTTCTAACGTTGCATTCGTTTCTATACTAAAGCTGGCAATTCAAGTCCAAGATAAATTTAATTTCTTAGTGCTTGTTTGGATATGGGTTTTAAGTTTCAAGAAGACAACACAACGAAGTTTTCAAAAAGAACGTTGAATATACCTTAGACCTTTGTTGTCAAACTTAAATCACCCAAATAAGTTGGGTGATTAGATTATTACACGACATTCAAAATATATTTTGAAAATGTCTTGACCTTGTATGAAGAAATTACGATAACCTTAAAATGTTGGATTAAATTAATCATTATAATGTACCCTTAATTTACAAACCCCTTAAATTTGGTGAGCCTACCGTGGTCAATTATTAACTATACATTTTCGAACCATTAGCTGTTAGACCCAATAACAAACTAAAATTATGGTCACTGACAGTGAATAATAAAAAATCCGCAGAAAAATTTCTATATTTAATTTTATAACAAGAATCCGCGGATGGTTACGAGAGCCACGTGACTGGGCTGGGTTTGAATCAGGCCGATTGGTTAGTTCGCTGTGGACCCGACACAGTTCTGACTTCAGTGTTTTTACCAGGATGCGCTGCTATATATCTTACGCACCTGAGTTGAATATGCTGAGGTTCAACCAAATTTATTAAATTTTTACCTGAAATAAAAGAACAATTGTACCAAACGGATTCAGTTCTCAATTAAAATACAGGGTTGATTAAATTTCAATTTAATGTACTGAAAACACCAATTATGTATTGTAATAATGAAGATATCCGTCGTACAATATAGCAACACTTAAACAGCAATATCAATAAATATGTGTTGCCCTAAATATATGTAATTCAAACATTTTCTTCTAATTTAAACGAAAAGGATTTGGTTAAATATACGAAACTACCATGTCCAACCAGCGGCAATTCTCTACCCTGTTTGAAGGGTGTGAGAGTGAGGACAGCACGTAGAGTTAATGAGAACTACAGCTGATCCAGCTGATGGTGACTTATTGCCTGGGCATTATTAATTAGAACAGCTGTTAGACTTCAAGGTCTGTGGAACACGGACTCATCTAGACCGTTACAGCTTCGAGGTTTCTTTCAGTAAAGTTCAGGTCAAGCCCAGTTTATGTTAAAGGTGTCAAACAAATCGGTAAAATGTGTTGTCAAAAAGTAAGAAATATTGAAGAATTGATGAATTTTTGTCGATTATTTATTAGGAGAATATGTAACCGTAGTAGGAAATATCCTCGTAACATGAATTTGAAAGGTTTCTTCCTTAGAGTAAAAAGGAAGAACTACGAGAAACTGTACTATTTTTTTATGATAGAATCATTCCTACACAAAATGCTATAAAAAGAAACAATAAAATCACTCAACTTATAAGAGTAAAACCGATGTTGTTCCACCTGATATCAATCGATTTTGTTCATACATAAAAATCAAATTACCGCGAAATTTATGAATTTTATTCGTTGCTATCTTGGTCTGGCTGATTGGATTTTACTGACTATATATGTTTACTACGGCAATTTTAATTTGTATGCCTCTTTTAATTTTGGTCGAATCGTAAATCAGTTTTTACACCCTTTTAAAACCTCATTTTTGGGGAAAATGCTCCTTATGGAGCGCTTGCTGTGAACATTAACCGCACAGGAAATTCAGTAGGGTTCACGGTAGCACTTGTGGTTATGTTTATTTTGCCATTTTCATACTTGTTGGTTCTCAGCAAAAGATTTCTGTCAGCAAAACTTCCAAATGATTTTATCTTTACCGATGAAATCTCGAACTATTAGTGGGCAGCCTTATGAAACTCAATTAGAAAACATTGCAAACGACAACCAATCCATCCACAGTCAGGCCGACACACAGCTAAGCGCTGTTGAGGCAAATACACTTTATTAGGCGCCATTTTGAATTGACTCGATGTATTTTTTATCATTTTTGATACATTTACGGATATTGTCAAGATATATGTTTATTTAAATTTTCATCAACATCAGATGAAATTTACTAATTTTATATAATTATAACCACATTTTTGACCAAAACTCCCCACAGGATACTTCCGGTAGCCCGATTTTGCTGGCTAACTAACTTGACCAAGATATTTACAAAGGGAACATTTGTACTAAATTTCATGAAACTCGGACAAAAACGCGACCTGTAGAGAGTACACTCATACATACATATGTAAGTTTGTCAAAATGCTTAAAACGTGTTCTGGGTGTCAGGATCGGTGCTCATTTCATGGTCCGATCTGGGCCTTACCATACTCTTAATTTTTCAAAAGAAAATTCTATAATAATCCAAGGATTATTTTTTTACGGGGCACTAAAAGGAAATTGTTTTCAAACCTGAACAATCGATGTTTATAAAATAAAAATGTATTGGGCGGTTAGACAAAGTGTGCCAAGCTATATTGTATCAACTATAACTCCCAGCTGTCGAAACAGACACACCCTTGTGTCTTGACACACCCCCCCCACTACTTACCGGCGGAGGGGGTTATTCATTACCAGCACTGTGCTGCCAGATGCACCGGGTAGATGGTCAGAGATACGATAAAACATATCTACAGCATAAGTTGAGAATCATTAAAATATAAGTAGTCAAATTTAATTACTCTCTTTATCGACCCCATTAGACGCGAGCATGCTGTATGATTATTTCAAGCATGATTTATAAAATTAAGTTTATGGCCCTGAATTGATTATTGTTATTATTACCTAAGTTCGTTGAATAATATACGGAGTTGTCTGTCCCAACATTTAAAGGAAAACAATAACTTCTTGATTGGTTGTGTTAAATGAGATGGTCACCTATACTGTACCTTGGTATATTAAAAGTTATAGTGACTATATTTCGTGAAGTTAAAAAAAATCTGACGGGTGCCCCCTTTTGGGGCCACCCCCCCCACCCGCTACCACACATTGGGGTTTACGTTATAAAAACTGTTTTTATCACACGATTTCGATACAAAAAATAAATAGTATGGACTGTACGTAATACGACTTCAAAACCAAAAACTAGTTTCCGCCGACTTCTTGCTTTGGTAGGAATTGTAGATTATTTATAAGCTTGTTGGGTACAGCAGTACAGGTTTCTACGCAATCAAATCATAAATGTCGTTTTAATAGCATAAACTCCCATTTTGGGGGTAACATCCCTCAAATAGGACATTTGCGGTACACCGATCTGGCTGGTAAAAGAATTTGACAAAAATGTGTCTTGTATTGTGTATAATAATGCTATGCCTTTTAACTCAAGAGATGTTGGGAAACTTAAAACTGCAAACAGTTTTGTTTAACGACATTTCGTTCTTTCTGGCAATCGAAATGTACAGCTCCATTTGCTCTGAAAATTCTCTAATAATAACAGATAATAACCGTGAAAGATAACAATCAAACTTGACAGTAACGACCTTTTGTTTCATTTTTAATCACTCATTAAAAACTGGATTTAGGGTATAAAAAGGAGCAGTTTATATCATCGATTACAGTGTTTATTCCAGACACAAACCAAAAATGAAGCTAAGCCTGATTCTGCTGGTGATGGTTTATGTAGGTAAGTATGATTTTATTGAAAACATTGTTTAAAACAAATTTCACTATAAAAGGTTTTGAAAATATTTTGGACACGACTTTTTATTTGTGTTCAAAACTTAACACATATTTAAGAAAATATTTTCGTTGCGGCTATACTTTACTGTTATTGACTGAGCTATACAGGGGGTTTCAAAAATTACCGGAAATTCCTTTGAATTGTGTGTTAATATCAGTTGTACTCGTATACTTCTAAAAGCTTCCTTGAATGATATAGCTTTGCTATTGAACGGCTTAATATATTGAGGCATTATATACAGTGTATTGGAAGGTTTGGTTTTTATTTGTTCTATATTAAACTTTAATTCCTATTGAAGCTTTCAGAATTAATGATAAATGTATCATATGTTTTACAGATTAGTAAAAAAGTAAAAAACACATTATATTTATATACATCAAGCCTAGTTAATTAGTTAGCCTAAACATTGTTCAATCTATATACTGAATTTATATAGTAATTTATCGGTGCTCAGATTACTAAATATTGTTCTATCTATATAAATTAGTAAACAAATAAATACAAATTAATTAATTAATTAATATTTTATTGCATATAGACATTTACAGTAAATGTATCACAATTGTTAATTGTTTATGTGCTTAACACTTTCCTTTCATTCTTACATCGAAATCCTGAGTTCAAACATACAGATTTTACACTCACTCTTTCCCATACATTCGAATGTAGCCCACTCTAGTCCCAAGTCAGTCAGCCAATCATATGGTCTCCCAATTAAATGCCATAAACTCGTCTATATCATCAAACGCTTGAGAAATCACAATTGTTTTAAGGTGAGTTTCGAATGTCTAAGGTTCAGAGGCATTTTTGAACGAATTTGGTCATCTGTTAACGAAATAAACTCCTGCCTTGGAAGGCAAACATTCGTGAACTACCGTTCTGTGTGACCCGGTTCGGTAGTTTTCCCAGCTTCTGGTTTCATAAGAGTATACGTCTGTACCTCTTATGGTATTACTATTTGATTTGAAAAAGGGTCTCCAAAATGTAGAGGCAAGGTAGAGTCAACAGTTTTAGGTTTTGATAAAAAGTGAAAGTGTGGCAAAACATTGTAAATTCATTAGAAAAAACTCACGGATGTTCATAGATGGTTCGGGCGGTTTGCTAAATATAGCTGCAAATACGAATCCTACGTTTAAATTGATTTGTTAAAGGATTGTCAAGTTTTGCCATAATACATTTCACAATGCTTATACATAGCATGCTTCTGATGACGAGTTACATGTTTAGGCAATGTATTTTTCATCCCTTATCACGTTGTTTGAAAATGGTGGTATGCTTGAAGGTATGGTCCGCAGCGCGCCCGACTGCAATACGAGTTTTCTGAGATGCATGCATACGCCTAAGAATCCAGTCTGTGCTTTCGAGTATGAAACCAGGGAAAAGAAGATTTTCTACAGTATCTACTGCCTGGAGATGCTCTGAATCATTGCTTCAATACAAGTAAGAATGTAAAACAAACTCAAACCCGTTAGTATCACAATATATAAATCAAAAATAGGCGAAAATTGTGGACCGAACCGGAACTCAAACCCGAATCTCTCTTATACTCGTATCAACATGCTGGAAATATCACAACAGTTAAAGTCTGTATTTAAAGTAAAGTCTGTTTGTAATGTTCCCAGCTTGTTTATTTAAGTAAATATTGACAGTATATTAAGATAAACATTCAGAATTGATTACCTTTTATCGTTTGAGGTTTAGGAACCCGAATTGGCCAACTATTGATCTATAAGAAGGTTCGCGTCGAAGGAGATTTTGGCAAGTTTGATTTTTACTAGGTGGGATCGTTTCTCCGAAAGCCCCAAAGATTTCTTCAGTGCATTTTCGCTTACCACTCTTTCATAGTTCAGAAATAAAGTCTTTTACATAAAATCAAACAAGATTTTAAATGTGAGGAAAAGTTTTCTTTTCGTTGAAAATTTTTTAAACTACCTACTTGAAAATACAGTTATTTTAAGCTTTGCGAAACCAAGTTTGAAATCTATCGTGTTGATCTACCGTTGACTACCCATGGATACTATCGATAAGATAGATAAGATACTGATACTAATGATAAGACGTGATATCGTACTGGTGTACGTGATCTTATAAAATAATAACGTGATAACGATTTTACATATTGTACACGTTGTAGTAATGTATGAAAGAAACACAGTTGTACGGAGAGCTGACAAACTCTTGTAGAGTTGATTGTTTCAACTAAATCGTTTCTCTAACGCCTCTGAGGGATTTTGGCAGTATTTGTGAAATATGGTCTTTCCAACCACAATTTGGCTGATTTCTCTGCGATCAGTGACAGTGCGTCAAAATAATTAGGTCTAGTTAATTATTTTGCACACAAAATACAAAATAATAGAAGTGCATTTCTAAACAAAATGTAAAGATATGTGTAAAGAAAACTTGGTTTTAATGATCAGTAATGAAATTTACGTCGCTCACTTCTGTCCCATTTTCAGCCTAATCATAACAACTCCTTGAATATAATTATTCTGCTTTCAGAGTACGTGGCTACATATACTAGTGAATGTGATGGACTGCAACCAAAGTATTTGCCAAATTTTTTGCCTTCGTCTTGGTTTTCAAATATAGGCTAGTCATAAAAACAAGTGTTTAAAAACTGTCATATTTTAAATATGAATTAAAAGCATTGTTTTGACTGTGGCTGTTTTCATTATTTTATCCAAATGTAATGAATTCCGATATAACCAACCTTACGTGCAACATCCAAAATAATATTGGAAATTTCCGTTGAAAAACGCCATCAGTGCGTACGGAGGAAGAGGTCAATACTAAACTCAAATTCAAATTCTTTATTAACAACATTTGATGTAATACATTTAGTTGCAGGTCACTTGTACATAAAATGCTTAAAAATATATTTCAATAACACACAGTTATTATTGCAATAAGTAATTACTATAAAATGTAATAAATCAAAATTTTTACATAAAATGTTGTCAAAAATTGAGACACTTTCCCCACTATGAAGTGCTCAAAGCTCCGACAGACTATAAA
Source organism: Matsumurasca onukii (assembly GCA_018831715.1). Taxonomy (NCBI): domain Eukaryota; kingdom Metazoa; phylum Arthropoda; class Insecta; order Hemiptera; family Cicadellidae; genus Matsumurasca; species Matsumurasca onukii. Next base: position 65,080,759 of record CM032062.1, read on the forward strand.
GAACCCTTTGAGACAGATAACGCCGAAGTCGATGTTTGAAAATGTTTAAATTTGGTGATTTCTTAATCTCAGTTGGAAGTTTATTGAATAAATTTGGCCCACGATAAAAAATTGAGTTCCTACAGATTTCTAAATTAAAAATATGATGTGATGTTAAAAATGATTTATTTCTTGTGTTTAAATTGTGACGCACATTTCTGAAGCTACTTTGATTTTGAAAAATATAAATCGAAACAAAATAGATAAACTGTGTGTTTAAACTAATGCAATGTCTTGAAACCAAAAGTTTAATCCAAAACAGCTGATATTTTGAAATGTATAAAGGTAGCCTACTTACTTAGGTAAACTACTTAAATACGTACAGTAGTTTCCTTTCGAAGTTAAGAAGCGGCCGGATAGAGCCCGAGCAGCCTTTATCCGGGATACAGAATTTAGCATGGGAAAACGATGTTTTAAGTAGATTAACGTACTCTACTTAAATGGGAAAAGTGTTTTCATAGAGCCATTAAAGCTGCAGTATATACAAGCACTACTACTATGACTCGCACAGTAGCCAAACACCGATAAACACTTATTTGGTTTCCGTTTGGTTATTACGTTTTCTTACACTTTGTAAAAACCAAAACTGACGTATAACGTTAAACACAACCGTGCGAAGAACAGGTACGTCAGCTGGAAAACTTAAAGCCCACTTTCAAAATATAGGAACAGGTGTAAGGATCGGTAGTTTGATGCCAGTACCCGAGCTACAGCCTGCCTTTGTACAAAAATACTTTAAAGTCATGATACTAAGATGATTGTATCCGTGGTAAAGCACGGGTACACAGCTAGTTGAAATCTAAACTCGTCAGTCACGCTTATTTGAAACTAAACTGCGTTCGCATTTAATTATATTCTTGAGAGGTTTTGCTGACCGTGAATTAAATTTAGACTTGTTAGTTATCGAATTCCCTTTGGGAAAATGAGATATTCATGCTGTCAGCATGGTAAGATCCAGGCCCAGGACCGTGAAATGTGCAACACCCAGAACAGGTTTTGAGAATTTTTCATAACTTAACATACATATTAGCTGAAAGTACCCGTGCTATGCTACGGGATTTAAATATTGAGTTTTTGTGATTATACGAGTCTAAATGTTTCAACAGAAATCAATCTTTGCGTTGTTCAGTAAACTACACTGTTTCCCTATCAGTTCGCCATTTTTGTTTGCAATATGCAAAAATACTTAATTCAAATATAGTTCACTCCGCTTAGAACCTTGCTTCGGCCTTTGGCCTCAGCGTTTCGTGCTCTATTGCCACAAGCGTTTAAGGTTTTCGCTATGCTCACAATCATGCTTCGGCCTCAGACTATCAGGGTTTTATACTGCAAGTTATACTGCATATCTTTAAAAGAAAACGAAAGGAAGTAACAAATAAAAAATAAAACCGAAAAGGATGAATAAAAAATAAAATACGTGACGTGTACGTGTAGACAGGTATGCTAATGGAAATTTACAAACAGATTATTTTACGCGTATAATTTATGCAAAATTTATATGACTCACGAAAACAAAAAAACCTAGTGAAACCGCTTAAACTAGCGTAATACAGCCCAGCTAAAACTAAGTAATAATTTCATCTTATCTACGAGTATATACATACAAAATAAATCCCTACAACCTGTGGGAAAGTTGTTCATATTTACTACTGAGGAACAGGATAAATACTGACTACGTCTCGCCAGTCGCGTCTCGCCTCCACGGCCGCGTGAGTGGGAAAAGGGAAGGGGGGGTAATTCATGGACACAGCAGATACGCCGGAGAAAGCTTTTCAGAGATGTCCCTGTCATTTATTTTGTGGGTGTTGTATGTATATTAAATACAGTTGAAGACACACTGTGCAATGGGCTAAACTCATAAATAAATTTTCACCGCCATCACTTCTGCCGATAAGAGTCTCAAAATGGCTTAAAAACGGTACAGACAGACAGACATGTAGGCCTACTTTTTAACGTCGGTTTCGGTCTTTATAACTTAATATAACCTTAATAACCAAAAACCGATGGATTCATGTCAATGTACAGACAAACGGAAACCAAAAAGTGTTTTTCGGTGTTTGGCAACCTTGTGGGGGTCATAGTTACCCATCGCCTTTCCAGAGTTTTAGTTCCCTCTTTGGTTTTCTGCCATTTATTTTGGATGTTATATGGACATCAAATGTAGCTAAAGACACACTGTGTAATGGGCTAAAACTTTAAATGAAGTTTCACCGCCATTGGCTCAGCCGATTTTGAGTTATACGTGGTCCAATGTGCCCTCAAAACGTTACAGACAGGCAGACATTTTTTAGTTATCAGTTTCAGTCTTTGCAAAGTATAAAAACCAAATAGGCAAAACCGATAGATTTATTGCAATGTACAGACACAAGTCTTACGTTAATACAGTCTTTATTAATACAGGGTCAGGGAAAAGTGTGGAAACGCCTTTATAACTTTTAACCAGTTTTTCCAGCGCAGTTCGCGAACTCGGTAAAGTAAACAAAAGTACCTTTTAATGCATACTGACACTTTGCCCCAGTTTTAAAAATGGGTGATTGGGGGAGGGGAGGTGGACATCGAGTGACACCTCATTTTGAGGTCTTAGAAAATGTTGAAGAATGCTATAAACTAGAAGTCTCTATCTTAACCCCGGAATAATGGTGGCAATTTAAAGTTAATAAAACAACCCCTATTGAATTTGCACCTATTCAATATCATAAGAGAATTTCGACTGTATAAGAGATTCTGAAAACTGTCTCGTTGTTTGACAAAACGTAGAGCAAAAAACAAACTACGTATGTCCCTCCATTACTAAACACTTTTAACTAATGGGCTTCCTAAACGATTTAGCTACCTGATTTAAAGAGGAGTTCAGTCTACCAGTATCATTTGGGCTTTATTCGTGGTCAGTTCAGTACTGTGTCGCTACGCTCACAGCCTCGTAACACTCATCGTAATAGAATATAAAAATCGCCGAAGGTCGAATGGAGCTGTGAGTGGAGCGAATTAGAGTAACAAATTGCAAAGGAAATTTGACTCACTCATGCCAGTGGCGCTTTAGCGCTTAGCTGCATGTCGGCCTGGTTTAATATTTGAGTGTCCGTAGAATAAATAAATAAAAATGCCTTCTCAGGATTACAACTGTTTTACAGAACAACTCACGTCTAATAATTATTCTTAATGCAATGTATAAACTTAACTTAACATCAATCATTTACAAAACTAACACATCTCTACCTCACTAAGACTGGCTTTAAGCTGTTTCCTAAAATTATCTGAACTAAGTATATGTTTGAGTTTATCAGGGAGGTCATTGTACACTTTTGGCCCGAAATAGGAGAAACTTCTTCTCCCGAGCTCTAGACTCACTCTAGGGAGGTGAAGACCTCTTCCGTGTCGGGAGGCTCTTTGTGACACTTGATCCCGATACAGCAGTCTTTCCCTGGGGTATTGGGGCTCCTCAAGGGTAAGGATCTTGTGGACCATGCATGCAGTCAGTTCCCCACAAACTGCATCCATAGGCATCATGTTTGCAGCATCACGATGTAGGGATACATGGTCGAATTTGCGGAGGCAAAAGACAAAGCGAACAGCAGAGTTTTGAACTCGCTGGACTCTGGCAGCATCACCCCTCGAGATGCTGTTCTCATACGCCGGGTAACAGTAGTAGAACACTGACAGCACTAAAGATATCACAATCTGCAACTTTGCAGTCTCTGGTAGAACACTATAATACGTGTTTATTAATTAGTTTCTCATTAGTAAAACATTCACAAAGGAAGTAGAAAATTAGTTAGAGCAAGTTAGTTCAGTTCAAGATTATTGGTTAAGTGGTAAGAAAATGGGGAAAAAACAAAGTATAGCAAGTCAACAATTCAGATAGCCACTGGTAACGTATAAACAATTGGTGCATATCTAAGCAAGTGCCGGCGTAAACCAGTACCTACTCCGACTGGACTGCAATGCGTTAGCCCAACTTAATTTACGCCAACATTCTTTAAACACATAATATGATTAATAAGTTTCCAATTTTGAGTAGCATGTTTTAAGGGTCCGCCTCAGCTGCTCGGGTGAACGCCGTTGCAGAGGTTTGCGGGAAGTAAAATGGGTAATGTTTATGCTGGTTTGACGAAACAACTCTTGAATGAAAGATAAACATATTATCTGCAGGCCTGCAGTTCATTTTTCAAAACGTTTTTAGTTTTATGCTATTAACGGTTAAAGTCAGAAAATATAGTGTGTTTTTAATGCCTTATTTAAGAAGTCAAAAATAGGCTTATCAAAAATCTAATCACAGATAAACTCTATTTTGAGGATATTATATGGACATCAAGTGTAGCTAAAGACACACTGCGTGATGGGTTTATCAAAATTCCAATCACAGGCAAACACGGATAAATTCTTTATCTTGCCGTAAAAATTAACATATCTGAATTTAACCTTGATATAAGAGCGCTATATACTTTCTACAAAACTCTTGCAAGCGGAGGGTTTGACAGTTAGGCCGCATCCGTTGAAAGAAAGACCGTTGTTTCGCGCGCGGTGTCATGTGAACGAATTCAGCCTTTCTCTGCGGTGGCCACGAAGAAAAGAAAATGTTTGCATATCGCACAGCTGTCTGAGGTTCAAAGTTTGTTTATGATGTTTCATAAGAATAGCGGTTTTGCTACTCAAGTTTTCTGAAGGTCACACTCTGCGAGGCAATGTGTAAGATGATACTCGATAGTTTCACTGCAAGGGCTTCAATGACTCAACTTGTATACAAAGTGTAGACTTTCACATAATAGTATTGAAGCACTCAAACACGTCGCTCACTCGCATTCCTCTTCCACTCAATAAATATTGTCTAATACTTGGTTAAATTTTAAACAAGTACTTTATGTCTACAACGGTTTTTATACCAAACTAGTGTTTGAAGGATTGCAGTTCTAAATATAGTTCGTAGCTTTCAAAATCAAAGACTTTTTCAAAGTGCTATATAAATAGACAGAAAAGAGGGGTTGCTTCAGTCAGTTCATTGAACCTCCCTTTCAGAAAGCTGTCCAAGTTCAAATTCCATTAAATTGAACTGGGCAATAGATTTCCAGGCAAATATAGTTTATTCGGATCGATTTAAATGGATTTTAATAAATCAACCCGGTTATTGTTGTAGGGGTTGTGTGCTGTAAATAACTTAACCAATTGAAGCTGCAGTTGAAAGATTGGTTGAAGCATAGACTAGAGACTCTACCGTTATAGAGTCCGTTAGTCTTTGGTTGAATGTTGTATACAATTAGAGGGTTTACCACAAGAGAATACCACGAGGCCGTAACGTATTAGAAACAGGGTCGTCAAGAAGACGACAATATCATGAAACCTATCATAAACGCATTGTTGATATTAGAGTGTCCATAACATGTGCCAAAAGAGGTTCAATCTAACCTTAACAACGACGGTTTTATAAAATAATAAAAGCTTGCTAAGAAATCGGAATCACAAAACTAATTTTGTGTTGTGTTAATCTTTTACACTGAGGTTTGCATAGTTATAAAATGTACTTAAATCTTTAATTTAATATATCAGACCCTGCCAGAGGGTTTCTTGAAGAACCCTCAATTGTCTCCTTAAGGACCACACTCATATTTGAAGTTTGTTGTTGACGATGGGAGTATATCAGAACTAGAAATATTATTGCTGACATTTTCCATCGTTCCAAACAACGATATAGTAACAAACATAGGCGAACCTTCGCAACAATATTTAAAACTGACACATTCTGAGGAATAAACTGACTCCAAAACAAACCATTTAGGAGTTACTTGTCGACCTATTATATGAACTTGGTGACTCACCCTGGATATCCTGAGAGGGTGGCCGACGTCTGCTCCACCGTTCATCCTGAAGCCCCAGGGGGAGCCTCCGTCCAGCAGCACCTCTCTGGCAGTCATCCTCAGTTCAGATCCTTCTCACAGCGTCCTTCCGGTCAATGTCATCGCGTCCTCGGCATCTCCTGTACAAACCACACCAGGAATATGAATTAGAATGTCTTCGTGTAACTGAAAGTCTAATCTAAAGCAGCGTCAGAAATTCAATGTACGGCAGCCCCTTCTTAGTGGCACCTCAGAAGAAAAGGAATTTTAATACAAATTCAACGACGCAAAGAAAAACTGACTCGTTTTTTTATATTACCCATTTAAAGATTACAAGAAATCAGGTTTAAAATGCCACATTTTACATACAATTCTTTTAATTACAAATGTTTCTTGAAAATTTTCTGAGGAAAACATCACAACCCTATAACATAGTCTCACAGACTACTTAGAAAATAAAAATTGTCATAAAAAGATTTTTATGTGAAATGTAGCATTTTCAACCTAATTCTCGTAATGTTTAAATAAATATTACAAAAAAAACGAGTCGAGATGAAAACATTTTCGTTGCGTCGTTGAATTTGTGTTAAAATTCCCCTCCTTTTGAAGTGCCACTAGGGGGAAGGTGCGTTTGTATTTTAAAAATTTGTCCCCTCCGGTTTTGGATGGGTGATGCGTACGTCAAAACAAACTTTAGAATTATATAAAACATATAACTTTTTCAACAGTTAAGGTCCACATTTAAAACTCACCCTGTATGTATCTATGAAATGTCTACTTGGCTGTGTTTGCAGTTGAAAGTTACTTCGGTTACCCAAAATATTAGACTGAGTCTTAGCAGTGAATCAATTGAACCTCGATCTTTCACCGGCTGTTAAAGTACATATTGTCCTCAGGTTTCGAACGAGAGGTTCACTCATTTGTATAGTTTCTGTAGTTGTGAAAGACCCAACGGTAAATTATTTTGCAAATTATATTGACAATATGGGAACTTATGAAATATATAGATAGTACATACACCTTTCATAGTCAGAAACATTTTTCAATGACATTAGTTCCATTGTTACCAAGTGTTGTGGCTTCACATTTTGAGACCGAAGATCAACTTAAATACAAATATCAAAACATTCAAAGGCCCGTTGTTTTTGACACAAAATACAAGCAAATAAAATCCCCCACTGCCGTAAGTAAAGAAATCCCTCAATTACAAACCCATCGCTGCTCTAAACAGCAGTTATGACATGTTGACGACACAGAACACCCCTTATCCCTCTCCCCTTACAAAAAACACCCTCGCCCTGTCTTCACACAGAGAATTGCCACTTGTTACACTCTACAGATGAGGCACGGAAATAGCCCTGGGAGATCTCGGAGTACTTCCTACAGTAACATACAAGTCTAGTTGGTGGTTGGTTAGTATTGAGGACATTTTAGATATTTAAGAAGTCTGTGTTTTAATATTCGTGTTGTTTACTTCAGAGTATTTATTGTTCCTGAGGTCGAATGAAGATAAAAGTATTTCTAAATTCTATGTGATTTTCGTCAACCGTGCAGCCACGACTTTGTTTTTCCACTTATATATTTTCTTTTACAACCTTTACAAAAAAACTTTGTTTCAGGTATAACAACGATTCAATTAGTTTGTATTGAATAACTGCACGGCATTGAACTAAGCTTGACACTTTGCGTAATCTTTGTACGAATAAGAAAACAATCGTTAATAATAACTCTTTTCTGAAAAATTTGAACAACAGTAAAGGAGCTTTAGTTTTATGTCTTACTTAATTAGTGTAACGAAATACTTCAATGAATAATTTGATTACGAGCAGATCTTTATTTGTGGTTCGTAAAGATTGTCATTTTATTTGTAAAAAAACCAGGTCAAAACAACATGTCCTAGAGAATGTTTTTTGCAATACACATAAATTTGAAGACAAAAAGACATCGAATTATCCTTTGCAATTTTGTTACTAAATATTTTCGCTACACTCAAAATTAACTCGCTTCGGCTTTCAGCCTCAGGTTTAAGCGGTATTTTAATGCAAGTTTCTCCGGGAGACTTCCTATATTGCGGCTAACAACAATGATTACTAATCTACTCAATTCAGTAATCATTGCTTACAAACTTGGTCGGGATATAACAAAAGAAACATGTGTCCCAAATTTAAGGAAAATTGTACAGGAGAGATCACTTATATAAATAAATATACATACATAAATACACTTTTATATGAAAGTTTTATAAAAAGCTACAATTGTTTTCTGAGGGTCAAGACATATGCTCATGCCACAGTCCCGTATCTGGTTATTACCATGCTTACGGCAAGAATATATTATTTTTCCAGAGGAAATTAAACATTGGGAATTAATTATTTTGTTAACTAATCAAGCATACAATGGACTAGTCATAAAATGTCAGGTGTGTAAATAAGCGCTCCATGAAATTTGAAATCTGTTACACCCAGCTTTGCGTGATATAATTAACTTTATAATCTCCCTATAGAATCTAAGGATGACAAAATTGTGCAAACAAACGAAACTCTATGAAACAACTAAGCTGGAAACAGCGTGTGTAACTGATCTATGTCTACTCGACAATTGACCGCTGTATCAAAGGTTATCTGGTCGCCCCCCTGGGTCAATCTTCAACATTGAATCAACCGGATTAGATTACTCTTGATCCGATTAGCTGGAATTGTAGCTAACAAGAAAGTTCTTCTGTCGGTATGTATGAGTTATTTTTGTAATTGAGACTTATAAACAATCCATCAGAGTTATTGTGGTTGAAGCTACCAAATTAGCAGATTGTACGACCTTCTTTGTTAGCGAATTGCCATGGGAATATAAATATTCATTTCTGTCGTTAAATACAACGAAACATCGTAGAACAAAACAGTAAGCAATCTTGAGATTCACAAAACTTCCCGAGTGTACAATAAAAGTATATATACTATAGTTAAAGTACATAAAAAGGACATAAAAGTACATTATAAAAGGACATTTATATTAAAAGTCAACAAAATCCGATCGGAAAACTTTCCACAGCCATCTTGATGTGGCCGAAAGAATTTTGTAAATTTTATATCCTTGTTGATTACTACGACATAAACGCTTATATCATGTATTATTAAAATTGAAAATGTCTATCTTAGGGGAATAGAAAGGGTTCATCCTAAAACCTTAAAATTTTGGAAAAACACCCCTATAAAACAATTTTGGTAGAAATTGTCCCCCCAGACAGGAAATGCACTAGGATTCACGGTAAGGCTTGTCGTTTAAGCGTCGGCTATAATTTTTGTTTTAACCTCAAACTATACTTTCTCATACATTCTAGTACTTTATATGTTCATTTATTTCTATGATATAATTAAATTACATTCGTCTTCATTGTCCACGCTTCATTAGACAGGAGAATAGCCACGATGCACCTAAATATTTAGAGTGCAGCAAATCTTTGAACTTAAGTCTATAGAAAATACAGGCCGACACGCAGCTAAGCGCCGTTTCCAGAAGTGATTCGAATTCTCTTCGCAATGTGTAACTCTAATTCTTACGTGTTCGTCTACTGCAAGTTTTATTACATATTTTGAAGCGACACACATTATTAAAATATTTCAATGATATGATAAGACTACTCATTCCGGTTTTATATCGAAAAATCATTTTTTGCCGCAATCTTTAAACGACTGAATGGATTTTTATAATTTTTAGTACATTTATGTATACTATAAAACACATATTTATTTTAAATTTCGTCAAAATCGGACGAATCTTTCGGTTTTAGATAGTTAAACCCCTTTTTTGGTGAAAAGTCCCCTTCCCCTAAAAAGGGTGGTTCCTGTAGTTCGATTTTGCTGGTTAACGAATTTGTACGAGATATTTACAAAAGGAACATTCTGTACTAAATTAGGTGAAAATCGGACAAAAATGAGATCTGTAGAGGTGTATAAGTGTGAAAGAAAATGCTCAAAGCGTGTTCTGGAGGTCATAATCGGTCCTCATTTCATAGTTCCAGGTTCGGTCTTACCATTGACTTTAAATGTTGACTTAAAGTCAATGTTCTTACCATGCTGACAGCATGAAAATCGCATTTTTCCAAAATAAATTCGATCATAAATTAAATTAAACTAATACGATTTTTAACTACACAAAACATATCGATCGATAATTACGGTCATTAAGTTTGTGTCCCAACAATATACATTTAACAAAGACTACAACAAATTAGCACCCTCAAAAATTACACAACATAGACACAATACCAAAACGTACAAGTATTAATTAAACGTGCTTGTGTCTATTGTTTACAGTGACGTCACTGTCACTGTCAGCTGATTCAAGACACGATGTCGGCAAACCACGACTGAACTCTTCTACAAATGTTAGTCAATAGCTGTTATCATTAGTCTATCTATTGTTAGTCACTTACGCAACCACCCTGGGAACATCGGTTGTTTGTAGACTAGTCGTCGAGATATTCCCAGCTAGTAGACGACTAAATTAGTAGAACTAAACATTAGATAATTATGCATTGTGTGAAATTGTTCTACCAACTTCAACTTTTTTCTTGCAACTAGAAATGTTTCTTCAAAGTTGTATTTAGAAGGCATTTAGGAACTGTTAAAAAGTTAATTAATGATATTCCTAAGTGTATTGTGTTTGAAATAAAACCAAGCCGACACGCAGCTAGCCGCTGGCATGAGTGAATCGAATTTCCTCTGCAATTTGTTACTCTAATGTACGCTCACAGCCTCGCTTCGGCCTTCGGCCTCAGATTTCTATGTTCTGTTACAAAGTTATTCGCTGCACCCACAGTCCCGCTTCGGCCTTCAGTCTCAGATTATGGTCTTTTAATTGGAAGTTATACTATAAACCATGAAAGAAAATCACATTTTAAATTTCAATACCGGACCAACCGGATAATCGGACCACTCCGCTGTTTTAGAGAAAAATCACTTTTTTGGTCCCCATATTGAAACAACTTGACGGACTTTTATAATTTTTAGTATATTGATTTATAACAACAAAATACATACTCATTTCAAAATTTGGACGAAATTTTTTTCTTAAAACACCTTTTTTGGTGAAAAGTCCCCCTTTCCTCAAAAGGGTACTTCCGCTGGCCCGAACTTTGCTGACTAATGAACTTGACCGAAATATTTACAAAAGAAACATTTGTAACAAACTTCATGAAAATCGAACAAAAATGCGAACTGTAGAAAGTACACACATATATGTAAATGTGTATATGTGTTTGTATATACATACAAAATTATGTATATACATTCTTGTAAAAATCCTCAAAACGTGTTCTGTGGAATAAGATCGGTAGTCATGTCACGGTCCCGGGTCCGTGTCTTAACCATAGATCTCTATTTATTTGGAAATGGATAGAGGTCTATGGTCTTACCACGCTGACGGCATGAATATCTCATATTTCCAAAGGAAATTGGATCAAAGCATCGTTGACGCGTAGCCAATTTTCATCAACTAGAAGGATAATTCACAAATAAAAGGCTTTGATGTGTCTCCCCACCAATAAGTGTTTCACGCTTAAAAACTGTATTTATAGTCCGATGAAACTTGGTATACACATTTATGTGATTATAACAAACATGTGTATAAAAATTCCGTTCAGTCAAACCGAGATGGCTGCGGAAAAGTGTGAAAATGTTGCCGTTTGACTCAGTTTGAGTTGCGAAGCTCGAAACTGCTTTCCATTTTGTTGTACATTATTTCATTCTCTCTGGCAGTAGAAATTAATAGTTCTGTTTCCTATGAGATTTTTCAGACGAAGATAGATTTTTCCAGCCTTTTCAACCAATGACTTTTAACCGTTTTCGTCTAAACGTGAGGGCGAGCCAACCAAAAGTCGATATTACATAAATCAACAAATAAAACCTGCAGCTTCCAGGTCCAGACAAACTATAGTCCAGTAGTAACGGTTTTAAAGTGGTATGGCGTAAACCATTAATAAAACTGCAAATCGTTTCAAACCTTCAAGAAAAGAAGTTTGAAATTTGTACCGTTATTTTTAAGCCTTTGCACTACAAGACACGTTTTGCACTACACAGACCACAACCTACATATTCAGTTTAATGTACAATGTTTCCTGTGGGTGGGGAGCACATGTTGTGTGAAAAACGAGTCATCTGTTAAATAATTAGTTCAAGGTCAAGGGAGAACGAGCAGAGCTGGGCTGGCTGGCTGCCAACCGTTTAGTTGGTGCCTGGACTCCGTTCTACCATTCTTCCTCACTTGACCGCGCACACTCTAAAGTAATATGAAAGAGTAAAACCACTCTTTAGCCAAAGAGTGGCTGGGTTTCAACACCCCAAAGAGCGAAATTTCGCCCTTCCTGAGTGACATTCCTTCATTTTAGAGTGAAATGAACTGGCGTACTTCGTCTCATAAAGAGAAGAGTTGATCTGTTGATACTCTTACTGTGACGTATTGTAAAACATTAGTAAGAGTACTGTATATACAGTAGCTTTGGGTTCGTTCAGGGGCGTAGCCAGGGGGTGGTGACCCCCCCAGGCCCTCCGTTAGATCCGCTTTGAAAGTAGCCCCATGAATATGGAAAAGAAAACCCTTCCCATTTTTAAACCTAGGCTACGCTAATGGGTTTGTGACAGCAATAATAATTTAGGAATATCCCGTTAGTTTGTGTTTTCATTACTAAATAGAACAATTAAAAAAAATGATCGGTGACAAAATTGTATAACATAAGGTGGGTAGCAGGTAAATAAGGTATTTGGGGAAAATGTTATTTTTGATTTAATTTAATTTTGTCAAAAATCCCTTTACAAAGTTTGCTTCCTTACTTAATGGAAACTCTGTATACACAGTTTTGTCATTGGATTTAATTTCTGTTATTTTCTACGACCTACCAGTTCTCTACTGCAATAGAAATGCCTATGGAAATCAGTTAAATCTACCTTATGTACCGGCTTTTAATATTTCTGCCCATTTACAAATCAACTCAAGCCATTCTATTCTCAAGAGCAACTAACAAATAGCCATCCTATTCATTACATAATGTGCGAATCCACTAAACAACACCTACACGTCCCCGCCATTAGTCGTCTGTCGGTTAAATGGCTACTGAGAAATGGCAGAGCCAGTGAATACCGAGAATGTCCCAAATATTGGCTAGAATCTCGCCCGTGCCAACAAACGGAGCCAACAATGCCAACTCCATGACCCACTACACAGGCCTAGACAATCGAGTCTGTACTGGCCATCACACTATGTAGGCTGATGTACTGCCGGTGATGAAAACATAAAGGGTCCGCCTCAGCTTCTCGGGAGAGCGTCGTTGCAGAGGTTTGCGGAAAATAAAATGGAGACTTCAGTATAAATGCTATTTGGAAAAAACAACTCTTAAATGAAAAATAAACATATTATCTAAATTTGCCTGTAGTTCACTTTTCAAAATACTTTTAGTTTTTATGCTATTAACGGTTAAATTTGGAGTGTGTATTAACGGAAAATATAATGTTTTTAAGACCTTATTTAATAAGCTAAAAATAGGTGTATCAAAAATCTAACCACAGGCAAACACGGATAAACTCTTTGTCTTTCATAAAAATTAACATATTTGAATTTAACTTTCATATAAGAGCGCTATCTACTTTCTACGAAACCCTTGCAAGCGGAGGGTTTGACAGTTAGCATCAGTTAGAAAGAAAGCCCGTTGTTACGTGCGCGGTGTCATGTGTTGGGAGGACGAATTCAGCCTTTCTTTGCGGTGTCCACTGAGACGGACCCTTAATGATATATAAGGTCGATGATAAGCGAGCTTGGGAAAATAATGTATACAAATAAATAATACAATGAAAAATAATATTAAAAATATGCAGAATTTCCTGCAAAAGCAAAACAAAAACTACCCAGAAATTCGAGTGTACTATAATATGAAAAAATAAATATGGAGACCAAAGCATACGTGAGGTAAAGATTACAGAAGTAACGTTTGAACGGTGTAAAACTATAAGAGAGTAAAGTATGTTTTTGAACATATACAATTTTTTATTTTCGATTAAAAATACTCCGTTCTACAAACGTGTAAAGGTTAATTCTTTCTAAAACTTTGTGCGGAAAAACTTGTATTAGTGTAATTAAATGCTACTAATTTCAGTTGAACCGATATGTCAAAAAACAAAATGGCTTTAAAATGTAAGAATTGTACGTAACTTTATCACCCGCCGTAACTTCAGTTTTAATGAACCTTTGAGGTTGGATTTGCGGAGTTGCACTTTACAATAGGTCTATAAGATCTTTAATTGGATACCATAGTCAATACAGTCTATTAAAAATGATTTCAAAATAAAATCGCATGGAAAATGCATTTTCTTTCAAATTTCTAAAACAATTTCTGGAAGGAAATGCTTTTGTATCATATTAATAGTCTAGTTTAGCAGAGGAAAATGTCGCACATTAAATTTCAATTGGTTCATTCGGTCCAAAATGGCGTCAAACAGCTCTTAAACTTTAAAACATTGCCATTTTGTGTTGGACTATTTTTTCAACTAAACATTTTGGCATTGGCTCTACTTAAAAAGCACTTTAATTTTATGTATAACATTGCATAGATTCGTGGCCTCGTGAACCGCACCCTGGGGTCGAAAAAGTTGGCACTAAAAAAGGAAAGTACCTATCGAGTAGAATTAGGGCCGGTTTGCCCAACGTCAATTAACTGTGATTGGCAGTTTAAGCCACGGTTTAACTGAAGAAGGTGGTTTCCCCAAAAGTTATATTGTCAATTTGGCCGGAATAAACTAACTGACCCTCGCAGGTGGTTTAAGCAGCTGGTACAATCTCTATCCTAGTCAAAATAAACAAAACCTAACGTACAGTTTGGAAATCAAAGCCTAGCCTACTTAAGATTACAAATACTTATTACTTGTTTAAAACCGCCATATTTTTCTTTTTATAAGTACATAATTAGTCAAATGGATGAACTAATGGAAATATTAGAAGAAGTTGAGGAAGAGGATTGCGAAAATCAGGGAAATAGTTGATGTTTTCGTCAGATGGGGAGAAGCAAGGGGTTTTCGAAAGATTTTGGATGAGGAAGGAAACTGCAAGTTTATTGCTCAATTTGATTAGTGGTTCTTTGAGATCCACAAGTAAGAAAATTTGAGTCTTGTCACCTGCGGATACAATTTGGCGCGCATTGAAGTTCTATGCCGCCAGCACTTTTTATCAGCGTAGGAAAGTTAAGCGGAATGCACAAGTCCTCCGTTAGAAAAATCGTTAAGCAAGTGTGAATGTGCCCTAGCCCGTTTGTGTCCGCGTTTCATACGAATGCAGATAAGTGAACTGGAACATGATAGAAATTACAATTAAACGAAATAGGCCGACTAAAATATCTTCTTTACATTTGGGGAGTCAGTAAACATAACCTCAACTCCAATCGAACAAACGTTTTTTCTTGTTTCTACCGAAATCAAACAGAAAAGAGACAAATATGTTAGCCAACTCATTGATGCGAGGTTTAACCTATGCCTGCAAAATATTGTGTTAACACTTCGGAGTTTAAGCCGGAGGTATAAATTTATGCTCGGCACTAAAACACCAGCACAACGAGAATTTGAAGAAACCGGCCCTTGAATGAGAACCAGACTGTGTCCCCGGTTGCGTTGATATGCTGCCCTACTATTAAAATCTAGACCTCGCAAACATTGTGTTGTTTCGGAAGTCACGTTGTGGTTGTTCTCGTGTGTGTCGGACTGCAGGAGGACGCCGGGTCAGCGTCGCGACGCCGCGACACAATGCACAGTCCAGTGATCCTCTTGGCAGATGCCCATGGTAAATGTCAACATTGGAAATAGTCGGCACAAAAACAATTAAAACACGGATAGAACACTTATGTTAGTATAATTTATCTTACATTTATCGCCTGCAATATTAAAGTGTCAATGGTTCGTATATGATTATAGGTAATTATGATTATATGTAAGTTAAGCCAATTTGATCAAAGCAAGTTTGATTTTAGTCAAACTTAAAAATGGATATTTAAATCGAAGACTTTAAAACCCCTCCAATGTTGAAATCACGGGTTCAGTTTCATACTTTGGATCGGTGTCTATTAAAGTAGTTTTGAATGCTGTTTTCGAATGGTCCACAATAAAGATGTAATGCTAATTGTAGATGTAAAGATAGGTTAAAATCCTTTTTGGTCCAACATGCTTTTTTAATTTAGATGAACTTATGGACCTATAATACATCTCCAAAATTATTATTTGTCTATTTATGTTAAATTTATACTATTATTTGGTGGTCAGCAAACATTTTTTGTTCAGCTTTTATGGTGAATTTACCTTACTTCTTTTATTTTTTTTATTGTTAGCTACTGTTTTTTAGTCGTTGTTTAATGTCACATAATAATTACAACTAAATCTAATTACTACTGTACTGTTTTTCACGGGTACGAATAATAAGGCGTCAGTCTAGGTTAACTCGCTATTTATTTACAGTCTAGTTATAATTACACTAATATTAAACGCAATTAATTATTCACTTAATGGCTACAAACTATTATACTTTGTACAGTTTCTTATTACACTATTTGCACTTCACAGTCAGTTTTGCACTCCGGCGCGAAGCCCGTTCACTCACGTGTCCTTGTAGCACTCTTCAGTCGGAATCCAACGATGGGTGACGATCCCTCGAAGATCACTCACAGCCGACGTTCGCAGCGGGCACAATGAAGATCACTGACACCGAGAATTTACACTGACACTGTTCTCGCACTAGGGATGTGACCCTGTATGTTCACACAGCACTTACACTTTCACGAGGGTACGCGGCCCCTATCACACAGACTTGCTCTGGACTGAACTGAACTGCTGGGGGCTCCTAAACGCGGGTTTATATATCCCCGTAGAACATTCTCGGAGCCTCTCGAAACGCCTAGAAGATCACGTGTCTAGGCTCTCAGCCAATAGGATTGAAGTTCTAGATAATTCAACCGTAACAAACCTCGAAGGCAATATACCTGTCACTCAATTGGGTCTCCTAATTCACGCAGGTTCATTGAAGCGGCCTGCCTATTGTCTCGGGGGTAGGCCCCGGCGTCCGCCACACTACTTAATCAATAATTACTACTAAAGAACAATGCTTTACCATAATGGAAAAGTCCACCATTACCATTCGAAGTCTACATTTAGGAAAAGTCTAATGCTTTAACCTATGTGTCAAGGCTAGATACCTGGTGCACCTAAATCTTCTTCAATAAACGATGAGATTAAAAACCTACCACTTAGAACTGTGGCACAAAGCTTAAGCTCAAAGTTAAACCCACTAAAATATAAAACTATTCAATAAATATTTACATTTTCTTAAAATATCAAGAGTGAAAATTTTTGATGTTAAAACCCCCCTCGTACTTTCCCCCGATCATAAACATATGTATGCAGTTATGACACTACACCGAATGATATTCCGGAAATGTAAAACAATCCAAACCCCAGTTGTATATGACGGTGAAATATCTCAGTTTATGAGAGAACATGAAATATCCAATATCAATATCGCATATCTCCGCTTCAGCCAGTTCCCCAATATGTTGGCAATTGGGTCTGTAACATTGTGTATTTTATTATATGCAAAATAACATTTTAATAAAATATGCATACTATTTCAAACCGAATAATTTTGACGGTTCTTTGCGAAAATCCTTAGATTTAAAAGTATCATTTTCGCCATTCCTGATTTATACTTTTTATCATTCTTGTAGAACCGATTGTAGTACATAAATGTATCCCGTTCATGTTCCGAAAAGTATTGTACTCCAAAAACGCTAAACTAAACTTCAGATGATCACAAACCTACAATAAACATGTGGTGTAGATTAAATATAACTCAACCATTATGTGCGTTCTACACAATAAAGAAATTACGTCAATGGAGGATGGAATATTTAAATTATTACTCCTAAGATTTGGTAAAAAGGGTTTGTTAAAACTTTCAAAGTACTTTCTTAAATTCTTTAATTTTGCTAGTATAAAAACCCGTACTTTATGCGGACTTCTGAATCAATTTATTTTCAAGCAAAGTTTTCACAGATAACAAATTTTGGTATTTGTGGAAATATTTGATAATTTCTACATTTTTCTCTTTCGACAGGTTAGTTTTTACGCAGGTTCGTATTGAAACACCTGACAACTCGGCTGACTACTAGTACAGACTAGGAGCCCATTAATTTTCCAATCGATCTCTGGTAGACTGTACGCATGCTACGGAAATCATGTGTGAAGGCCTAGTAACACAACCCATCTGGTGAGCGCCGAGCGGGCAAGGGCCAGTGTTTACGTAAAATATAAACAGCTGACTGAAAACAAACAAACAACAACCCACAGCTAAACACTGATTCCAAAACACTCAGCGCTTCTACGACCTTCTGTATGTCTGTTTGAAGTCTTCTCGAGTGAGAAGTGAGTGTTCTAGAACGTAATGACCAGGTCTGTATTTCCGATCAGGCGTGCTAGATGGATGCCTGGAGTGGCCGATTTGAGAACTTCGAAATTGTAATCAAATTTAAGGGAACAAATGTTATTAATGTGTTCTGTTTTACGTAAACCCTGATCAAAATCTTTGTCATTCCAACTTTGATACTTTCATTTGAGACACCGACCACTCCTAGAGGGTGTTTTAAGGTGAATATGGATGAATGGTGAGTGTGTTGAGTGTTTTTGATGGAGGATGAGGTGTAGTCATGTTATAAAAACTAGGGCCGACTTTTCCCCAGATTGGGTCATTAATTAACAGCCTAACGACCAATGGAATGGACGTGACCTCTCGAACCACAGGTAGTGGTCATCGTTAAAAGGTATCACTGCGCCTGGGTTCGTAAAAGTAATCGAACCCTGGCTGATTTGGTGCGGAGCACGCACTATACCACTGAGCTATGGCCACCCCGTCGATGTTTTTGCAACTTTTGTGTTGCTGCCGCGACTTATGAAACCCAAATTATGCTCCTGATGCTTTTGGAAACCGTGGTCTTGAGTTGTCTCCTACATTATTTCCTGAACTTGATATAAAATACGTACGTTATCCAAATTTAAATACAAATATGAAGAAATTTACTGTTTTTAGATCATTGAGACTTTTTTGGAAAATATTCCTCTCTCCCCCTCCGTAAAGGAGACTTCCGGTGTTCCGTTTGTGTTGGCTAACGATCAACATATTCAAAAAAGGGACATATTTTGTATTAAATTTCATGAACATCGGACAAGAAGTGCGACCTGTAGATTCAGGATAATCGGCATCTGTGTTCTTGTGCTAAACATCGGTGTTCATCTGAGGAGGTCCAGATCTGGGTCAAACCATGCTGGTAGCATGAATATCTCATTTTTCCTAAGGAAATTCGCTAATAAAATCAATAGTTTTAAGACGTTTACACACAGACTAACTAACAGTGTGCGAAAGTCACACCCCGCCTCAACACAACATGAGTGACTGAGGCAGATCATTAATGTAAACCATGACCAGTGTGGGTCCCGGAAGCTGCATTGTTGTAATGAGACCGGAAGTGCTAAGTTAGTGTGACACTACGCCAGCTCCACCTGCTGCCACTACAGTATATGAATACTGATCAGTCCTTTGCATAATCACCACACTTGTGTCCAGGCGTTCTTTCTACGCCCTGTTTTACAAGATTGGAGACATCGGTAAGTGTTTCTTGTGTCCTTTCTGGTTTGTGTTCCTTTACGATAAGGACTCAGGTGGAGTGTTTAACTTGATAGGGAACTTAAAGGCGTCCTGCCATCAAAATTGACCAGCCTAATCAAATAAACGTACTCTGAACACGCTAAAGCTGTGTGATTTACCTGACCAAATTGGTTGACGTATATTCTATAAAATTTAAACCTAACTTTTAACGGTTGCCGTTCCTTGAAGTGTTCCATTAACTCAAGGAAAGTAAGTTTTCCCTCGAAGGACAAATAGAAAAGCCAAAGTCATCTGTTTCCCCGCAGAAGTCATTAGGAAGGTGTCAGAAGAGTGATAAACAGCCTATCGAGCGAGTCGACTGACATTTTCATCGGAATCGATCTCGTTCTACATCACTAACTCATATAGTCGTGTTGTCTGCCACTAATCGAGTAGTGATCGATGTAAATATTACAATACGCTCATACTCTGTGATTATTTATACGCTCCTGTATTACGGATTTACTGAAAAGAAGGAATACTACGTTTAAGACCAACCAAAATCCCTGATTTTGTTTAGAACCTGAATACTTGAATTGAGATACCGAGAACTTTGGGGGGTGTTTCAAGGTGAATATGGGATGAGAGTGAGTGTAATGATTATTTTGATGGATGGTGAGGTGAAATCTTGTCACAAACTAGGGCTTCCTGTTCCCCAGATTGTGTCATGCGATGTGTCTGTAGTATGACCAAAAAATGTATATGACTTAAACAATAAAATCAGCCTGAAATGAATATACCCATCAAGTAAGCAACAATAACTTTTTTTAAATATAACATTTAGACTGAGCTCGTCTAAGACCTTAGCTTTAAAAATTCATTTAGTTCTTATGGTACTTACACGAATGCAACTGTAGTACTAGTCTCGACGACGGTTCCAAAAGCACAAAGCAATGTAAATTTTAAAACCTTATTACTTCATATAACACGATTAACTCCCCCAACTTACAAACAAAAGCAACTACAAGACAATTTCCAACATAAGACCTACTAGATAAGGAACGAACCACGAACATTGGTGTAATTTCAAACAAAATAACACACTGCTGATTAAAACCAACATAAGATAGAACAGTCGTGTTGCGAAAGTGTCAAACTGGTGTCACAAACCGCAACAAAACCGCAATAACATCTAGAAGAAACGACACGACATTTTATAACTCATCAGTCGGTGTGAGCCCTGCCGTTGTGTCTGCAAATGCTTGAAACTAATTCAGAGTGAATAATACACATTTTATTTCATGTTAAAATGCAAGTTATTGATGCTGTCGCAGTTTGATATTGAAATAAAAAATCATATAATCTATAAATTCAAAACCGCTATGACTCTGTTTTGAAATTTGTTACAGTCCTTGGCCGTGATAATTTCCTAGTAATGTATTAACTTCGACGAAATAAAGGCTGAATTATCCTGAGCTGAAATTCATAATGATATCATATCCATATTTCACATTGATTCTAATGATCTTCTTAAATTAATTACATTACTCAAATGGGAGATTAATTCCCAAAATACCTATTTAAAGTGACGTGAGAACCTTCAGTACGTGCACGTAAACATTCAGGGAAGTTTATTATCTACTCGTACCTCCAAGTGGTACGACATTTGAGATTTTGTCTGTTTTGAATTGATGTGTAGCACAAGTACTGTAATTAAAAATAATTAACTATTGCTCAAATTCTAGCTCTTCGACGAAAACCTGCAATGACTCATCCATTTTAGCTAGTTATGCTTCAAGTTGCCTTTAATTGTAAACACCCTTGCATCGCTTGTCCAGGCATGTTTGCGATATCTATCGACTATTAGAGTCGTCAAATTTCTGTGTGAATCTTAGTTCGTACAAGAATAGGCTGATATTCCTTGAAAAGTCTTGAATAGACTACTTTAAAGCTATGGTTTCCTTGGAAGCGGTGAACACTATAACGGCCGTATAACATAACGGCGAATCTTTGTTTTCAATAGAATCATATGGAAGTGGTTTCTGAAAAAGTGGTGGCCGCTTCCATACGATTGCATAAAAACAAAATTCACCGTAATATTACGGTCGTAAAAAAGCAATCGACCTGTTTCTAGGATACCATAGTTTAATTTTGTTTATGTCAGGAAGGTTATAAGAAGTACCAAGTATGTCTCCCGCCGTATACTCCTTATACCCTATACTTCGAGGTTGAGTGGTAGACAAGACCTTTTAGACCTAACTACAAACTTTACTTTTTTACTCCAAACTGCCTACGCAGAAACAACCTAATCGTCATCTTCATAACTGTGCAAGCCCACCTAGCGAACGCATTTAGTTAATGGTCTTTAGTAATACATTACAGTATTTCACTGGGTTGTTCTCGTGTACTGTCGACTAGAGGAGGTGGATCTAGAGTACACTACAGAGCGAGTGTGGGGCAAGTTGCCAGGCGGTAATGATTATATTTAACCGTTCCGCCACTTGGCAAGACAGAGTCCAGAACTGCCGGCTACTCTGCTCTAGTGTTGGTCACTCAATACACATTCACTGAGAGTAGACGCAAGCCAGAGTATCTAAAGGGTCTGAAATAATCCATCGGAGGTTTTAAGGCTTGTTTGAAGATTTGGCTATGAGGCAAACAGAATGGAGGAATAATAAATACATAGCCACAAGCGCTACCGTGAATCCTAGTGAATTTCCTATAACGGAGTAGAACTCGTACAATGGAAGAGCCTTTTGGGGGGGGGGGGCAAAAGATTTCAATGTCATAAAACTGTATTTATGGTCGGATTTTAGTTATAATTTGGTATAAACGTTATAATAACGTACCCAACATATTTATGAAGCACAAACAAAATCCCATAAACCAGATTAAGATGGTGGTGAATAACGATGTACGAGATAGCCGTTTTCTAGGAAATTCGCTTAAATAGATCAATGTTTAAAATTTGTCTTTTTTGCAAAAGCGACCTTCAGTAGATTAGGTTTGATGATGTAAGTTTGAACCGTAAGACTTTGGCTATCGATTAATAAGGCTATTTTCAGGTTTAGGCACTTTAGAGGTTTAAAACACACAGCTTAGAAACCAATTTTAAAGATAATTCAATTTGAAATGTATTTGAACATCACTAATGTTATAAGCCATCTCAAATTAACTATTTTACAACACATAAAAGATTATTAATTTATTGAAGATAGTGCTGGATTTTTTATCTGCAAGCCTTCGATTTTGAAGAAAACTGTTCCCTACGTTTAGGGTAGTAGGAAACTCCGCCCGTTCTCGAGGGCCTAACCTAAACTTACGCTACACATAGATAATACTTAACCCAACCTTAACCTAAGAGGACAAGTAACGTAGGGAGTAGTTTTCTTCCTGAAGTGGCCGGAAAGATCCGGTTTTCTAATTAAAAATAATTTAATTTGAAACTCATTTGAACAACACTAATGTTATAAGCCACCACAAATCAACACATAAGAAGATCATTAATTATTGACGACAGTGTTGATTTATGATCTGCAAGCCTCTTGCAATCTTAACGTGTGATGATATCAAGTGCAGTTGTAGGTGGCTATAATCATCGACTACACGTTAATGGGAGGTCAACTTACAAGGGAATCGTGTTCACTAAGTTTTCTCCATACGCTGTAGATATCCACCACAGAAGTGTTTGAAGATTTGGTAATATCTAGAGAAAATATTCATTATAATGGTCATCTGTTAAATTTAAACTAGTGGGCACTTACAAGCACCTAAAGCAAATAAATCATGTGTAAAATGATAGTTGCGAACAACGAGTCAGTTGAGAACAGATTTTAGAACGTCCGTATTCGATAGCAGAGTCAGACGATGCCCATGGGCGAAATCTAGAACGGTAGGTCCTAGTATCTGCCCGTGGTCACCAAGAGAAAGGCTGAATTCCTCCACCCAAAGAACACATGACACCGCGCGCGTAACAACGGGCTAACAACAAATAAATGAATTGTTCAACATGTTAACATGTGCAAACGTCACAAAGTCATAACATCGAAATCCCATGACATACATTTTGACATTCACTCTCTCATTCATTCGAATTGTACCACTTATAGTCAGTTTGTGTGTTCCGCGTTTTCCCAGTCGTGTTAAACTTGCGGCAAAACGAGTTTTAAAAGCTCATGGGCACTTTTGATCGAATTTGGTTGTTACTGAACTCCTACCACGTTCAAATTTTAGTTTTCCCTGCCTCTAGTTTCAGTGAAAGTCACTTCCTCTTTAATCTGTGTACTCTCTCCATTGCAATTTAGCAATGGTTCTCCCACTCTCAAACCTGAATTGGGCACATATTGCCTTAAAGATAAATTCCATAATTTTGAACAGACACTGTCTAATCTCCCAGGTCAAACCTCGGTCGAGGTATATATCCAAGAAATTTTGTTGAATAGCCATTTTGTTTAAGATTCTGTGAAATTTGTAAACAGCTCCATTTCCAGAGAGAATCTGGTACTGGACAATTACCTCCACCCAAAGTATGGAGCCTTGTGGGACACATGACACCGCGAATTGTGATCTATTACTGAGATATGGTGAGTGGCACTCCTCGTATCCCGTAATATTCGAGGAATCAAGGTGACATGATTCAAACTTTGATAACGAGAGCCTCGATTGCTTTAAACTCGATGTACGAAAGGTACAAGCCTTCTTTAAACTGATGCGCCTAATTGTCAAACCCTCCGCTTGCAAGGGAAGGTACTTTCCTAGAAAGTAGATAGCGCTCTTATTTGAGGGTTAAATTTGTATGTGTTAATTTATATGGGAAGAGAAGATTTTATCTTTGTTTGCATGTGATTAGATTTTTGATCAGCATATTTTTAGCTTCTTAAATAAGGTTTTAAAAACTATCTATATCTTCTAACTTTAACCGTTAGTCGCAAAAAAACTAAAATACATTTTGAAAAATGAACTACAGGCAAACCTAGATAATATGTTTATCCTTCATTTTAGAGTTGTTTCGTCAAAACAACATTAATACCAAAGTCTCTATTTTATTTCCCACAAACCTTTGCAACGACGCTCTTCCGATCAACTGAGGCGGACCCTTAGTTTGGATTTAAAATTTCAACGAATAAAATCAACTGTTAAAGACAATCAACAAGAATAAAACTGAATACATAAAGTTGATATTGTAGTTTACAACAGTGGAAATGTAGTTTACGCGAAAGAAAAGCAGAACAGACACATTATGACTGAGGTAAACACTAAACACTAGCGCTCTAGGATTCGCTATCTCAGGTAACAGCTGTTTACGATTTGCCAGTCAGCTGTTGGTTTATCTGTTGTGACGTCACCACCTTAGATTACTAGTCACGAAAACGTCGTAAATCTATTCTGAAGCAACCCAGTACTATTAATCAATTCCATCAGCTCTGTCATATAAACGATTTACTAGTAGTTCAAAGTTGAGTATTCTAAAACACTGTGCACGCCAAAAACTGTTTTAGATGGGAAAAATATATTACACAACACACAGTTGAACGGTGAGTTAATATAACAATGTATATCATGTACAAGCAATCTGAGGCTAACTATGCATTTTAATATTGTTTAAAGTCAAATATCATGAAATATCAATGACATAGCCAATGAAATGGTCAAATCAACTATACAGAGTGAGTTTTATATGTCCCCCCACTTAACTTTTGAAATTCTGACATGGTTTTACAGGATGTTTTTATAGGATTATGAAGTTTGTTTTGACGTACTTTGCGTCACCACCCCCACCCAAAACCGGGTGGGGAAGGCACCCCCCCACCAAAGTTTTCAAATTGCAACCCCCTTTGTGGCACCTCAAAAGAAAGAGAATTTTAATACCAATTCAACGACGCAAAGAGAAATCTACTTTTCTACTCTTTTGTAATACCTGTTTAAATATTGCAAGAAATCAGGTTTAAAATGCCACATTTCACATACAATTTTTTTAAATATTTTTTCAAATTTTTGAGGGAAACATCACAACCCTACAGCATAACCCCAAGAATATTTTGAAGAACAATGTATAATTAACAATTTTTTATATTTGATATTTAGCACTTTAACATTCCCAAAGAGTTTCACAAAATGTTTCCTTCTTCAAAAGTTAAGGTGGGGGGACATATAAAACTCACTCTGTAGAGTCAACTTCTTTATAATTATGGTAAAGAAATATTCAGATGTTAGCTAGTTTCCATTCATTGTACGTATTTTGTTGTAAACGCCATAGGTCGCACGTGATTGAGATATATTATTTCATAACACGAACAAAAGTACACCAGTTTATAACTATGATTATAGACCTAATTTATTATAACCTTCTCGTCAAAACCTCACATAATCACACACTTCCTTCAAAATACACTTTGTGAAAATAATCCCCTAGTTACTGTACCATGTAGGTATACACTATACAGTATAAGAATTTTACAGAGTTAGTTGATAGTGTGGGCACCCCCGATTACCTTTAAACGTATGACAATTGTAATTATTGCTTGAATACATGCTTATAGGATTTTTGTTTTGATTTCGACTTGTTATCTTTTATAAAAGTAAAAAAGGGTATACATTTATTTTCACGTGTTCAAAAGTACTCAGGGTATTTCCAGACTTTTAGCTCACCCTGTATCTTGACAAAAAAAGGAACGAGAAATAAACATGTCCAATTTCTACAACCTAAGCATGAAACAAAACCCGGCCTACTCAACAAAAAATAGGTCAACAGGTCAACAGCGCAGTGTAAACAATATGAACTTAGCCAAGAGGCGGGAGTATGCAAATACAAGCTGTAGCGGGAGAAGAGGGAGACCTTGAAATCGTGGGAGGAGACGGGAGACGGGATTTACGCAGCATTCTACGCTACGCTACGCTACGACCAGCTGTTTATTAGCGTCTAGTGGCATTTAAACCAGTTGTTTACACCTTCCCGGAAACAGCTGGTGTTGCCTCATCTCATCGGCAAATGACAGCGTTGATTTTCTGTTACAAAATGTTTGCAGAAGTTGTCAAGCGAGTGATTTTTCCTGAATGAGATTTAAAAAGTGTTGGAATAAGACAACTTGTAGTATTGGCAACACTTTAAAACTATTTGAAAGCCAAGTTAATGGTATATGGTCGTCAAAAAGGGTAAGCAATTACCATTATAATGGCTCAGAGATTGGATTTTACTCGTAGAAAGCATATAGTGTACGTACTTTCTTGTATCTATACAAAACCATTAATCTTCATCACTTCATACACCTTATTAATATTACAAACAAATATATTAGGGTTTTGTTGTTTCCTTCAAAGAACTAGTCCACTAAGGATTGTGAAAGAACGAAAGCTCGTACGACTAATGAAAACGGAACGTTTCACATCCTTTCAGTCAAAACTACCTTTGATGTTTCCTTAATGCAAAATCTTTTCCAGAGTTTAGTAGACAATTAAGGATCCGTCTCAGCTGCTCGGGAGAGCGTCGTTGCAGATGTATGCGGCAAATAAAATGGAGACGTTAGTACTTATGCTATTTTGACGAAACAACTCCTGAATGAAAGATAAAGATATTATTATTCATTTTTCAAAATGTTTTTAGTTCTTAACGGTTAAAGTTAGAAAATATAGTGTGTTTTAAGGCCTTATTTAAGAGGCTAAAAATAGGTTTACCAAAAATCTAGTCACAGGGAACACTATTAAATAGTAGAAGAAAAAAAGAATAAACTCAATTATGTAATATAGGTTTCTCTTTCCATAAAAATTTCTTTCCATAAAAGTTAGCACATCCAAATTTAACTTTCATATAAGAGCGCTATCTACTTTCTACGAAACCCTTGCAAGCGGAGGATATGACAGTTAGGCCTCATCAGTCAAAAGGAAGCCCGTTGTTTCGTGCGCGGTGTCGTGTGTTCTTTGAGCGGACGAATTCAGCCTTTCTCTGCGGTGTCCATGGAAACGTACCCTTAAATTCTATAATTACTGGGATTTACTAAGCTTGCTTTTCCCGAAGTACGTCTCAACCCTGATATTTATAAACACTTAATTTTTAGCCTAAAATACTCGTATTTATCCACATGCAAATAGTACAATTTCAGTTTGAAACCGCTGTATAAAGATAAAATTCTGCAGGAAACTTCTACTGATTTGACTAAAGCAGTAAACTGCTTGAACAGCTCCTGTGAAAGGTGGAATAGTGTGGAAAAGCGGAAACCGCTACAATGAAAAGCCACAGACAGATGAAGAAGTCACATCTAAAACAGGCCCAATCCATCAACTGCTGTCTCTACTCTCTTCTAATGATCGTAGTCCAATCTTAATTGAAAATTGCTATTTATTTCGTGTTTTAAAATGATTATATTGTTAAAGGTTATTTAACGAATATAAATACTTTTGAGCAGCTTACGGAGGAGTAAGAAAATAAATTGGAGGCTATGTAAGAGTAATTTGATTTGATTAGTTCAATTTGTAGGCTAACCTAGTTTCCCTAAGATGAGATGTTATTACGGGTTTAGTCGAGGTTGGATAAAGGATTCTAGCTTATGCATATGCGATACCACGCTCCTTCGTTAGTACCTTAATTACTGAAAATATTTACAAACTTAGGAAATAAATCCGATTTGGACTACCAGGGTGTCAGATTTGAAAACCGAATTCCCTGACTTATCTAAACATAATTTTGGGAAATTTTTATATTTCCATAGGTTTTATAACAACGTAGTTTGTACGTATTATACCCATCGTTCTAAGTTTCATTACAATCTTACTTGATCTAGCATGGGCATACTGTGTAAAATTGCGGCTTTGTTGCTTTGTGTTGATTTTTGGTACAGATCTTGGTTGACGGTGACATAAATGTATGTTTCAAGTATCATCGAAAACATAATTTTGCAGTTTTTAGACAACACTTATCCTTTTTAGGCATTACCTTCCCTCTCACGTGATAGTGGAAATTCGCTATGGTTCACGGTAACATTTGTGAAAACGAATAAAATGTTCCGTGGTAAATAGTTTTAGTTAAGAGACATTGTTTTTGTGTTTATTTTCACTCTGAATTCATTATAATAATATGTAATTTGGTAATAATACATCATCTGTTTTAAAAGTATTAAGGTGTTGAAAATTCTTTTGGAGATCTAGTTGAAACCGTTAAAAGTATTATCATAGACTAACGGACTCTATCTCTAGTCTGTGGTATTATGTTGTAAAACGTGTCTTTGAAATAATTTACTCAAAGGTATGGTTTCGCCACAACCTGTAGTTAAGCGTCGGCTATCTTTTGAAATAGGATAATTAGAGCAAGTTTGTTTATTCAAATTAAATTGAACCAAACTTAACTGTTTCTCAATCTTCGGTAACTATTTTCACCCTATTCAAATCCGCTTGAGTCGCGTCAGCGGACCACCTCTCATCGATCCTCCCTAGCAGTCATGGCTGATGGATTGGTTGCCTACTAATGGAAGCACTGCCACTGGCTGCTTGATTGCTTCCACAGCTGAACATTTGTTTGTTGTTTCTTTATCTCGCAATCCACTTCGTCAGGCTGTGGATCTTTACAACAATTTGTTAATCTGTTTGTTTCTTCCAGCTGGAGAAAGGCGGCGCCAGAAAGGGCCCAATAGACGTTTTGATTCATTGCTGTTCGATTTTCTTTGATTCTGAAGAACATAGCCACGAGCGCTACCGTGAATCCTCACGAATTTCCTGTAAGCGGGGGGATAGCTTACACCGCAAGGCTTTGGGGAGTCGATTCCCAGCCCAAACCACAAGGAGGGTTTAGGCAACATCAAAGATCACTAAGATTATCTGAGCCGTGGTCAAAACCTGATTGGATTGATCTCTAACGATTTCAACAGAGAGATTGATTTCAACAGAGAAATCTATATAGCTACGGAAAGCCACAAATTCTTCAAACTAAGGTAAACGTTGTTCACCATTTTGCCTAGCTTGGACTCAACACATTTTAGAATACGACTTTAAATGGTTGTGTTGAGGTTATCAAATTATCCGATACAGCAGCCAAAACAATAACTATTGAAATCCATGAGATGTCGAACCTGAAGTAGGTCAAGAAACGTCCAGGGAAGTTACCTTTTCGTCTCCAAAATATTAAAGCTTGGCTATTTTTCAAGGCCAAAGCTATTATCAACTGTATACTATCATGTTAACATCCTTACAGTAAAACACTGCCATAAAAATCAGCACAACACAAAAAACTCGTTGATGACTTAAAACCAGATTTTTATGCATAACCTTTCGAATGTGTCATTCAAACCGCTTCTTCTGGAGAATGGCGTAACATGTTATTGACGTAACAAGAAAGAAATGTCCAATTAAAGATGGAACCCAAATGTAGTTTCGACATTTTCGTGACAAGGTCTGGGTGGTGACATCATTGGTTGGGGAATAGAGTAAATAATAGCCAATTAACTACTTTTAGCAGTAACCTTGGAGTAAAGTTTTATCGATTATAAAAGAATAAAAATGACTCCCCACTAACATTATTGTTGCTACTTGTGGACTAATTTTGATAGGAAATAGAACTTCTCCATTGTAAGTCATACCAATATGACCAATATAAAACCAGTTTTTTGTCATTCTGCTCTGAAAACAGCTGCTTTAGACACATGTACACAGTGCTTGTTTTACACCCAGGTAAATAAGGTATTGTTTTGATGTTTTCCACCTGAAGAGAAAATGTTATTTTTGATCTTTTCGATGGTTTTGAATTTAAACACTGATTTATAGTAAATCAGTGTGACACTGTTTTTCACAACATTACAATTCAGAGTGCTGAGTTCAAAACAATGTTTACTTTATTGTTTCTTTTAATAAATTACAACATTTATTCATCATTATTATTTGCATCATGACACAAAAAGTATCGTTCATCACTTGGCCCGAGAGTGTCTTTTTGACCCTCGGTCATTAACGTCCTTGGCTGCGCCTCCGACCAAATATTACCTAATGCAATTGTAGGATGTGGTTTGTTTTTTTCTTTAGTAAAGATACATAAAATTAAATTGTCCATATTTTGAATTTTACAAATTTTACTTTATTTACTTGGTATAAACAAAAGAAAATATGAAAAGAAAATATTGGCCTAAACATATCCTCTTTAAAGTGTTCACCGATTAATCAGTTTTATTTGACAGTTCGATTTATTTTCGAATCTTGCCTCCAATGAGAATTGTGTTTCATATAAAAACTATTATTAGAAAAGGTGCCTCCACATTAAAAAATCTCTTTTAGTGAAACTACTGCAGCCATCACTTCTCCAGTCAGTTCCCTGCAGTGTAACAAGCAGAGGTACTCAATTATATCAAGCAGTGTTCCGTTCAGTAATTTGACAATTTGAGAAACAGTAAACTCGTAGCCTAGTTTCCCTTGGGTAAAATATGAGTTGCTATCACTTGTTGTGTATGTCCCTATCGAAAACAAATATTTGACGTACATAAACTACTTAAATTCTACGTGATCGTTTCTCTCCATTAGCAATCATAACTCTTCACTTCCCTAGAAAAAGTAACAAAACTCTTCAATGGTTAATACAATATATTCAAGGCCAGGGAAAGAAGGGAAACAGAAAATGAATAACAGTAAATAACACAGTTCTCGGAAATAGGAAGGGAATATTTCTTACGAGGAAATGTTTCGCCTCATAAACTCGGTGGGAAGTGGTCAAGGTTTCTGTTTACAATGTTGGCAAAAATAACCGAGCACCCCACTTCAAAGAGACGTTGCAGTCCAACCTAGGATATAATATATAATATAGATATGTGTTACACTGCGGCATTTCCAATACAACTATTAGATCTTTAATTCGTTATGTTTCTGGTTTTGATGATTAGTGGTTTCAAAATATGAAAATATTTTTTATTCTTAAGGAAGAACAACCTTAAAATTCTACTGTATAAACGATGAGTTACTGGATAGAAGAGTCTAACATGTTCGGTGTAATTTAGGGTGAGAGGAACTTTTAGTTAACTGTTAAACAGACAAACTTTATTACCTTTAACCTTAAAACTCGTCGAGTTACTGGATAGAAGAAATCCAATGCTACTGGTGTAGTTTATGAAAATACCTGTTAATAACGCTCGTTTATGAAACCCCTCACTATTTTCTTCGAAATACCTTGTATTTTTACCTGCAATCAAACACAAGACACATTCATTAAAACTATGTTTACGGATGTTTTAAAATAACTATGATAACTATTTTTTTCATTCAGCAATGGTTAGCTTCCAAGTGGTTAATCCAATTTGATAATCATCCATGGGTCTGATTACAAACGGCGACTGTGTATCAAAATTATGCTGAAACACAAATAGATTTTACGACGCAGCCACAAGCGCTGGCGTGAGTTTTAGCGAACTTTCTGTACCGGGGGTGGATTTACAACAGAAATAACGTTTTCGTGGAACATTTCCCTTGAAATTCAATTATGATCCGACTGGAAACTTAGTATAAATTTGTAATTAGAATTTAAACAAAATTACTTTGTATTTCAGGAACAAGCTGAAGATGATAGCTTGCTATTGAAAGCGCTTTGAAAACATTTTGTATATTGGCCTTGTTTTAAATTCTAATTATCACGCCAATATCTCCCAGAAGACTAAATTTGTGTTGAATATAGGGAAAAATCGGCTGAATTCCGTTCATGCAGACTAAGATAGGAGCGAAAAACTACTACATCGCTATATTCGTATGGTTAAAGAAACGTTGCTAATGTTTATACGAATTTTGGGTACGGTGACATAAATGTTTGTACCTTCAAAATCGGATACTGAATACAGTTTATATAGCATAACCCCTTTTTTTGGGAGAAACGCCCCCAACCCCTCTCTCAATTAGGGAACCTTTTGTGGACTTATTTTACTAGTTAACAACTAATTTGAAATGGTCCATTCTCCTATGTTGGGAAACTTACCCGTTACTATGATTTTATCTAACTTACACTACATTAAAGATGTTTCATTTTTCTTGCCCTCAGGTTAATGTTAGGCAAAATATTGTCTCAATGTAGTTAAATTTAGGGTTAGGTTAAAATACAGTTATAGGTTAGGCTAGGCGAAGTTAGGCTGGCTAGTTATCTATAATGTAGCGTAGTTTGCAGTAGGCCTTGAGAACGGTGGAGTTTTCCAACTGCCCGAAACGTAGGGAATAGTTTTCTTCCTGAAGTGACCGAAAAGTCCGTTTTTCTAATTAAATTGATCTCCGCCATTAATATGAATTTTAAATCAAGTATTTACCTGAAGGTTTACAAAAGGAATATGTGCAGTGAATTTCGTGAACATCGGGGAAAATGCGATGAAAAGTTCAGCCATTCAACTCAGGACGGGTTTATAAGCTCAAAACTACTTTACTTCATGTTCTACGACGTTCCGTTCTGCTACAAATGCTTCTTGCACAGAAAGTAGCGAGCCTTGTATACAGCGTGTGCGAATATTCCCCAATCGCTGAGTTCCGGATGCCGCGAGCTGCGAGCACGTGCGTTGTAGGTGTGGGATCGACACCCTGCGCATGTCTCTATGTATGTATGCAGGAATGCGGTCGCGCCACAGTAATTGTCAGCTGTTTATTTACAAGCTGTGCATAAATATCAGCTGATCAGCGAATAACGCTCTGTTTGAACAGAAGCCGCTGTAACAACACGTTTCCGGCGGGTTCCACATCTAATCACGCCGTCAGCTTTGATTCATGGCTGCTGTTTAACAAATATCTCCCGCCTTGTTTTACTTGTATGTAGGCCTGCTACCAGGATCTATCGGAATGGATAATTGTTTGAAGAAACGTGCTCTACCTTTTTATATTGTTGGGAAATCACATAAATAAAAAGGCACATAGATAAAATAAACACGTTAAAATACATCCACATGCGATAGGTAGAACATACTCGTTTCGTGGGGCAGCAATAATTACAGAACATTCCTTATACAGAAGTATATAATTTTTATATAGGGTTTTCAAAAGAATAAGCTTTTAATCGTAGATAGTTTAAATCAATGGTATATAAAAACCCATAGCCTTTTGAGATAAAAAATCGTATACAATAATTAAACTAAGTTTAAAATAAAATCAAAAATTTTTGTCTACAAGTAGAAGTAAACTAATTATAGTTCAAAACCTTGTTTAAACCATTATAAAAAGTATTATATATTTAAAAACATTTAAAAAACCTTAGGCTTTATGACTAAAAATTATTATGGTTAAAAAGCATTACATAGTTAAAGAATTGCAAGCAGCTTGTCTTTGAAGTACCTTAGTTGAATTGAATCTCAACTATTCTTGTATAACTTATACTGACCCCTTTGAGTTTACGGCACCCACAACAACCTGTCCAGGATAAATCCACATACTTTCAAGACAGGATTTATCCTTTTCGATTGAATTAATTGATATGTAATAAAAAACCGAAATAAAACGCACCTTATTGGAAAAATTTTTATTTTTTTGTTGAATCGTAACATATTTCTTTAACGAGATGTTGAGTTAAAACGAAATAATTAAGTTTAAGGAAGTAGAAAAATACATGTTATTTAAATCCTGAATCACGAAAATATGCGGTCATTCCTCTTGAAATGTGATAAACTCAAATGAAATGTTGCTAGCCTCCGTTTATTTCGTCTATATTACACCAAATAAACATCTACATATTTACCTGATAGTGATTATTCCAATGTAAACCAGCAAACTAATCGTGCGTATCCAACAAACGTAAATAAACCCGCACACAAACCAACAAAGCACAAGGCTACGGAGCGAGAGTCGACTGAACGCACCCAACACTGCACTGACACAGTGAAACAGCTGTCTGCTAGCAGACGACTCGTAGCATCAGCTGTTCCGCGCGCGCCACACAGCTGACTAGATGTAAACAAACACATAACCTAACAAACTACGTTTCGCGCCAACCCGCCAATTAACTGACCGCCCAAAACGGCTATTATTCATGATTATACCGTTAGTTATATCCTCTCTCTTTCTCTCTGCCGCGGACGTGTGTTTTACCCGTTCCTGTTTGGATTTGGGTTAATTATTATTTCGTGGGAGTGGCGGCGGTATTTTCGATTACGTGAGGTTCATGAGTTGTCCGAATCTACAAGGTTGTGAATTTCGTCAGCACGCCTAGCTCCACGATGATTCGAGGGTTACATCATTGGCCACTGTATAAATGCAAATCTTTTAAAGGCCTTGTTTTATTAAGTTTATTTTCAAACGAAACCTAAAAACAATTTAACCACATGACTAATTTATTTTTAGTACTACCACTGAAAATAGACTCACATGTATTTTCAAAGAGTGTAGTGATAATATTATACTAGCATAATTGCTGCATTGATCCTTTTCCTAATGCTCGTTAGCTGCAGACAACAAGAATGTATAAAAGTACACTTCCATCAAACACAAATAAGTAATAAACAAATTTTAAAATTAGTTAATTTACACAAACAGTTTAACTGCAGTGACAATTTTTTTGCCTATGAGAAG
Organism: Matsumurasca onukii; assembly: GCA_018831715.1. Lineage (NCBI taxonomy): Eukaryota > Metazoa > Arthropoda > Insecta > Hemiptera > Cicadellidae > Matsumurasca > Matsumurasca onukii. The sequence continues at coordinate 65,115,771 of CM032062.1, forward strand.
TCTGAACACTACTTAATGTTACATACGAAATCACAGCATCGATTCCAAGAATTCTTCACCCTTTTCTCACATTGCAAAAAATAAAGCTCGTCTTAATTCTAATATGAAAACAGCGCTGACGCTAGGAAAATCAGGATGTTTAAAACCTATGTTGACGACAATCCCTTATGTGTCAGGATTGTCGAAAAAACTAAGAAGGTTAAGTAGAAATTTATAGATAGGACCGCGTTCAAAGCACAGAATACCTTTGGGCAAAGTCTCGTTATAACCAAACCCAGAAATAGCACACAGGGTTTTTTAATATTTATTTACTGTATAATCTGTAGTTGTGACATACATTGTTGGAATACATAGAAGAAACAAAACACACAATGTTCAACCCAAAACAAAACTCATAGCATGGTATTACAAACTAACCCAAAAGAGACGCCCTATTCTAAAATCCTACACATGTCATTTTAACATTGTCTACAAGACCATTTTACTCAGTTGCAGAGTTCCTGGGCTGGATAGACTTTGTTAATGACAACTCTTGTTTGTGACATATTTTAATCACTTGACATATATAATACAATTGTATTATTTATCTGCAGTTAACAACTGCTAATTTATTAATTAAACTCGTATTATGAATTTTTCCATTGAAACTTCAAAAACTGGAAACCCTGCATTATTTTCGAAAACTGTTTAGAGAAGGTTATTCAGCGAGAGTGGAGATATCAGCTGGCGTTGTTGTAAAACCTGCAATGCCACGATTAAAAACAGACGCTGAGAAAAAGAAAATAATAACTTCTAGCTTAAAGCATACAGGACATCATCCAGTAACCCTGAGGTCACTGTCTTCACCATCTCACGGAGCCACCGCGGCTGCTGTCGCCTTCGCCCAGTGCGTCTGCACTAACAAGTCCGCTATGCGAATCCCCAGCTACAAACATTTTACCTTCACTCAGAGAGACTGCGGACTCCAGGACAGACTTTATGAAGTGCTCCACACCAGCTGAAGTCAAAACAACCTTCAAGAGGAGAACTCAGCTAAGAACGGAAAATTACTGGCTGAAATAAGAAATTCAGGTTTTATTGAGCATAAAGACAGAGTCTGACACTAGTTGCTCATAGCCATCGGAGGATGTAGTTTGTCACGAACGTTTCCTCAGAGACACCACCTTGCTGCTTTTCAGAAGAGATCCCAAGACCCACCGAACCACCACCGTAGCTCGCAATCTCCATCACTGACAATGAGACAGTCACCAGCGTTCCGCCCTCGGTGATACACCTGACATCACCTCATCCGACCAAAGTCACCTGACTGTTGTCGACCAGCAGTGCGGCATCACCAAGTCCAGACTATACTCCAGCTACAAGACCTTCCAGAGACTCCGCACCAGTACCCCTGCAGTGCTACAGACCATGCGGCTTTAATTGCCCCTCACTGAGAACGACGATTCAGGTTCTTGAAGCAGAATTGTCTTTGTACCATACCAGCTAATACACCTATCAGTCCGAAGTTACTTTCAAAGACTCCTTTACTTCTACCACATATTAAAAACAGAAACACCTCTAGTCCACTTCCATGCAAAAAATGTTTGACATCTACAAAATACAGAACAAATATCTCCTAAAGCACATACACTGACAATATCTCACCAACAAGTAATACCTCTACCAGACAATACTCCAGCGACAAGACCTTCCAGCGACTCCGCACCTGTACCCTGCAGTGTTACAGACTATGCGGCTTTAATTGCCTCACTGAGAACGACGATTGAGGTTCTTGAAGCAGAATTGTCTTTGTACCGCACTAGCCATCACACCCATCAGTCCGAAGTTAATAAAGACTCCTTTACTTCTACCAGCATATTAAAAAAGAAAAGGTCTAGTCCAATTCCATGTAAAAATAAGTTTGACATCTTACAAAATACAGAACAAATATCTCCTAAAGCACATACACAGACAATATCTCATAAACAAGTAAATACGCCGCAGGTCTATACCAGAAAAACCAGCAAACATCAGCAGTCATCCGTTGCAACCGAAGAAAACAAATTATCTCTTCCTTACGAACATCTGTTGCTTTATAGCGATAGTCATGGAAGACAACTCGGAAGTTTGTTGGCGAAACAAATAAGAAATGATACCATCGTAACTAATTTCTGTTATCCATCCGCTGGTTTAGAGCAGGTCTTACCAACCTGCCCCCCACCAGCCAAGAGCTGTTGCGTTATTATCGCGGGTACTAATGACATTGCTGATGGTCAAGCCAGTATAATATTCAGACAACTAGAACAATACATCGCTCTACTTCTTCGTACTTCCAAGGTCTTGGTCTCCACTCTGCCCTTCAGACATGATCTGCCCTCGACACATTCCATCAACGACGAGATCCTCCTAGTCAACGCATATATTTGGGAGCTATGTTCACGGTTTGAAGGGGTTCGAGTTCTTGAGATTAACCAGATCGACAGAAAAGGTTTCACTAGACACGGAATGCACTTGACAAGAAGAGGAAAGCGCCGTTTGTCTTGTATAGTTCTCGCCGAAGTACAGAAGCTGACTCAGCTGTCGATAAAGGCAAAACCAACGTCATCCCGGCCCAAACATCAAACAACAACCCACCAAAAGTTGCAATATTAATCTGATAGAAAGCAATATGTCGACAGTCATAACAAAACACCGGAATAACAAACATGTGGGCTTTGCTCACAGCATATCTGGTGATTTCCATGACCCTCGCCGCATGTCAGCGGGTGTAGCGGTCACATTCAAAAACCATTTCGGAAAACCAATTAAAATACAACGACTCACTAACAATCTTGCCCTGCAGAACAACGGACATGGCGCCTTTATCTACAGCCTGATAACTAAAGACAAGTACTACGGAAAACCGGACATCCCAACCTACAACACAGCATTTCAAGATCTCACTACAGACTTCAAAAATAAAGGCCTAACCCACTTAATTTGCTCCCCGATTGGTTGTGTCCGGGACAAAATTCAACTTACCACTCTCATCTCAAATCTAAAGCAGTTCCAAAACACTACAAAAGCCGATGTTACAATAGTATCCTACAATCAGAGATCCTTCAGAACCCTCACAAACGGCCTTTCACACGATGAATTTAATGCAGAAATCAAACGTCTGATTGGGATTTTCAATGAGCCCTCAGAAATCTGCAGCGACCTGCCTGTGGCAATCGCCTCCCCAACACGTCCAACACCATCAACAAGCTGTGAAGACGGACCTTCATCATCTTCGCCCGTTGCTCACGGCCAGCCACGAGTCCTGCCCCACGACACCTACGCAGAGGCGGTAGTGAATGGAACTTCTCCACAGCCTGTTCGTGATGGACTTTCTTCAAAAAACTATGTAAATCAAGAAATAGCTCAAATAAGTTAGGTAATAATAACTCAGATCCAAAACTAAATAACTTACAAAATTTAAAACAACAAAACTCTAACCATAAATTTTTAAAAATAATTCACCAGAACGCACAGACAGCGACGAATAAAATCGACGAATTAACGTTGTTGTGCAACGAACTTTACCTGACGTGTTTGTCGTCTCAGAGCACGGTTATTCGTTGAACATAATAGACCAATTTAACTTAAAAAACTATAAATTAGGTAACTTTTTTTGTCGCGAACATTTTAAAGGGGGCGGTGTTTCCATTTTTATTAAAGAACAATTAACTTTTCAACCATTCCAAGTAATCGAAAAAGCTGAGCTGGACTTTGAAGCCGAAGGGGTTAAAGTCCAACTAAGTTCAGCCGGAACCATAATAGTTGTGGGATTGTATCGATCGCCAAACGGTTGCATACGGTCTTTTTTTGAGAAATTGGAGGAGCTCCTAACAAGGTTGTTCTCAAACTCGACTAAATTTCTCTTGATCGGCGACATAAACATTAACGTTTTAGATACCGCAAACCCCAACACTCAGCGGCTGCGTGATTTGCTCAGATCTTTTGATCTAAAGTGGTCAATAGAGGCTCCGACTAGGATAACAAATACTTCACGTACAGCCATCGATAATGTAATTTCAAACGTTCCAAACATTACGGCTTCTGTGCTGAACACCGCTATATCCGATCACTTTGCACAGGAAGTCATCATCCAACATTACAAACCGAACATTAATAAACCGACAGAGAAACTTGTGAGAACAGTTAAAGCCCAAAATGTAAATATACTGAACAACTTTCTAAGAAATGAAAACTGGATTTTCTTAAACAGTTACTCTTTGCGGAGGATATGTATACCGCCTTTAGTAATTGTTTTAATTATTACTTAGATCTTTCTTGCCCTTAAAAAAGTCAAAACAGGCCCAGAGAAAATTTCAAAGTTCTTGGATAACAAAAGGAATTCTCATATCTAGAGAAAGGTTAAAGTTCTATAATACTATTTTTCTAAATACACAAAACGAAGAGTTTAAGATATTTTTCAGGCGTTATAAAAATACCTATAAAAAAGTAATCAAGGCGGCAAAAGCGTACGATGTCAATAGAGCCTTGAGCAAAACTGCAAACTTCTCAAAAACTGCGTGGGAAATAATTAATAATTCAAAGGGAAGTCAACTTAAAACAAAATCTGAATGTACAAAATTAAACACTAACGTTCAAGAAATAGTGGATCCCTTGGAAATAGCAAATGAATTTAATTCTTATTTTTCATCAATCGCTTCCACGTTCCAATCTAAAACAAATCCTCGGGTAGTAGCGAATGCTATGGAACCGGTGTTTTCTATGGCCCTAACTCCGGTAGACGAGCATGAGGTCAGTCGAGTCATATTGAGACTGAACTCCAAAAAGACGTGCGATGCAGACGGAATGTCAGTGTGGCTGCTTAAGCAATGCTTTAAAAATTTACTAACACCACTTACCAAATTAATTAACTCCTCCTTTGAAACTGGAACCTTTCCATCCCTTTTAAAAACCGCTAAAGTTGTCCCAATATTCAAAAAAGACGATCCGTTTCAAACTAGCAACTATCGCCCTATCTCAATCCTTCCCGTATTCAGTAAGATCTTTGAGAAGGTTTTCTGTAATAGAGTAGAGAGTTATCTCGAAAACTTCCAACTCTTGTGTCCTGAACAATTCGGATTTAGGAAAAATATGTCAACAATAGATGCAATTAATAATCTAATTGTGAATGTAGCTGAGGGTCTTGAAAGACGGGAGCATGTGCTTAGCATCTTTCTAGACCTTTCCAAGGCGTTTGACTGTGTGCATCATGAAATTCTTTTACACCAGTTAGAAGCTTGTGGAATTCGAGGTCTTCCTCACAAATGGCTCTCATCCTATCTAGACGGACGTAGCCAATTTGTTAAAATTTCAAATGTCACTTCAAAACAAGTCCAAATAACCCAAGGCGTCCCTCAGGGATCTATTCTTGGACCCCTCCTGTTTTTAATTTATGTTAATAAACTCCTTTAGTAAAACAACGTGGAGAATTCGTACTCTATGCAGACGACACGACCCTTTGTTTCAAGGAGAAAACTTTAGAAGAGCTGGAAATTGTATCTTTTATTGAGTTAAATTCTTGTATACAACACTTTTCTGAAATCAACTTAGCAACAAATCAATCTAAATCAAATATGATCAACTTTTCTTTGGGGCGGCAGGAGCAAGGTGCGACCTGCTGTTTATGTGGATGAATTCTTAGAAGAAACCGAATCCACAAAGTTCTTAGGAATGCATCTAGATCAAGGCCTAACCTGGTGTGATCATGTTGATAGCATTTGTGCAAAAATAAGCTCGGGAATTTTGCAATGCGAACATTGGATGCATTCTGTACAACGGAAGTTCTAAAACAGCATATTTTGGTTTGGTATACCCTCATTTTGCGTATGGTGTACGCCTTGGGGAGGGTGTTCAAACATTAGATTTCAACGTGTATTTATTCTCCAAAAGAAAGCAATTGGATTATTAAAAACTAAAATTTAGAGAGTCATGTAAACCTGCTTTTCGGGAGCTTGGATTACTGACTCTACCTTGCCTATATATCTACGAGGTAATAATTTATTGTAAATCTAAATGTAAATTGGTACAGGGAAGGAATGTTCACCAATATGAAACAAGAGGGAGGGACAACTATAGAATCCAACAACATCGATTAAATTTAACTCACCATCTGCCGGAACAGGTTGGTGTTAGGTTGATTAATTATCTCCCCGATGACATAAAACGTATCAATAACATTTGCCAATTCAAAATTAGATTAAAAAGCTTCCTTGTGCAAAATTCCTTTTACTCGGTTCGGGAGCTTTTAGATATCCGATCAAATTAAATTTCAACTTAATTGGATCTGAGTTATAAGTGTGAATGTTGAGTGAATGTTACAGAACCTGTATGTTTGAATGTGGAACTCGATGTGTGTGAATGTTAGGATAAGGACGACTGCCATACACATGTCATTTTAACATTGTCTACAAGACCATTTTACTCAGTTGCAGAGTTCCTGGGCTGGAGAGACTTTGATATTGATGACTTCTAGTTGTTATATTGTTTGTGATAGTTTTATATATTTTGTACTTTGACACAATTTCAAATCTTAACGATTTTGTAATAAAGATGTTCTCTCTCTCTCACACACACACACTCATTTGTTAGACAAACCTAATTAATTCATCAAAACTCTAAAGAATTTCCCCTAATGTTGGTCAGTCTGATTCAAGGCTGTGATTGGTCGTTCGCTGCTCCAAGCCATCCAATACGGCTTGTCAATAGGCACGTCTTGATTTCTCTATTTGTCTTTTTAATTTTAAGTTTTGTGCGTGTTGTATGGTTTTTAGGCTAGTTGTTATAAAACTAAATAAGTTTGAGGAAAAATCAAGAAAATCAAGAAAGGTCATTTGATGATGGGTGACTGGTCAGCTTGCGCTGATTACTTTCAGGCTAGTTCATTTCCAAATGTTTTGCGTGTTATAGTTCAGGTTACATTTCACCTGAAGACGGGATCAGATTCCAGATTTCGAAACGTTATGTTCTTTTTTATTCACTCAAAACTATAAAAACGTCCATAATAACATTTCAACCTCAGCTAATATAAACAATTACCGCTTCACAGCACATTAACATACTCATCAGCTCCATTACGCCTAATAAATACTCTCCATGAATCAGCCTTTACACAAGACCCAAGTGTCTGTTGAGAGACAAATAGAGCTTGTAGAGAAGACATGAGCCGCACAACCGGTTGCAGACTACAAGCAACTCTGTCCTCTGTGCAGATGACACATGGATTGCTTCCTCTCTTCACAATCACACAGAGTATACGTACTTCTTCTTCTTCACTTCTCGGAAACAATAATATGGAAAACCTGTGTGCTGTGTTGTTTGAAGTAAGAAATTGATGGTCGTCAAAGAATGGATATGTAGGCCTAAGTATATGCAATGGATCTTTCGATCTAGTAATTTGTGGCAAGTTTTTACAGTTTTAAAGTTTTTTGACACAGATTGTTACATAGGTTTTAAACATCTTTTTATCAGCGCTGCTTTTATATTAGCGTTAAGACGAGTTTATTTTGCTATTAAAAAATGCTACCATTAATTTTGGTTTTTGTATAATAATAGCTTTCAAGCAATAAAATTAAAAATAAACATCTGAAAATTAAATAGTTAACGGAAATTTAATGGACGAGAAGAAATAATGTCAAGTTTTATTAAATTAGGACTCGACTTCAGAATGGTTTTCGAGTTTTCGTGTTTTTAATAGATCAGTTTTGCGATAGAGCACATTATTAGGTACCCTAATGAGTGCAAGATAACGTTTAATTTCCCGTGAAAGTTTCTTTTTTTATCGTAGGCTTTTTTCACTCAAAACCCCAAATAAATAATGATTTCAGAACGAAATACTGTATGCGACACCAGCTGATTTTCATCATCAACTTATTTAACAGCTGAATTGAGGAAACGCTGGTGGTATACTGTATCTGCGGAGGAGGAGGTCCAATTGCTCAAATCAGCTGATAGCTCAGATGACGTCACAAAGACAAACCTAACTGGCGCAGTTAGTGGGTGTAAACTGTGCTCGTTGACACTAATATCAAAGTTAGGGTATTTGACAAAATAAAACATATACGATGCATAGGAACAAGCGCTAACGTGAACCTAGCTGATTTCATGCTATGGGGGATCATTTAAATCAGAAGTGCTCTTCAAAGAGATTTTTCCTTCCAAAATGGGTTTGTTATAAAGTTTTATTCCTGGGGTTGAAATTTTATTACGGACGTTTTCCATAGTTTTTGAGTGAACTAAAAGTGCACACGACGTTTCGGAATCTGAAATCTGACCCGTCTTCAGGTGAAAAGTAACCAAAACAAAACACACAACTTTGAAAAAAGCTAGCCTGAAAAAATCAGCGCAAGCTAACCAGTCCCCATCACCAAAAACTTAATTTTCGCTGTTCTTTTCCCCGTTAAACTTGTTAGTTTTATAACAGCTAGGGTAGTAAACCTACATTACAACAATGTTAAAAATTAAAACAAAACAAAAAAAAAAACGGCTGCACCCTAACCGAAAAGACTGCAAAAGGAAATACTGTATTATTAATCCAATTTTGAATAAACCTGTTATACACAACTATGGCGCCATACCAAAATATTTTCTCCCGCCAGTTTGGTCTTGCAAACGGATTTTGTTGTATTTGTACATGTAAGGATGAGGATTGAGGGTGGCCATAGCTCAGTGGTATAGTGCGTGCTTCGCACCAAATAGTGCGCTTCGCACTCGCCGTGGTTCGGAAGTCACACCTACCCAATCTCGGGAACAGTCGGCCCTAGTTTGTAAAAGACTTTTGATTCAAAGCAAAAGTATCAAAATGTGGAAATACACACTGCCAAATTAAATTTTGTACGATTATAAATACAGATTAATAACATAAATACGAGTAGCATTCGGGACCCCCTAACAAAAAGTTTGTAACTTCCAGTAGACTAAATGATCAGGTTTACTCGAAATACTAACCAGAGGTTTGCAAAAAAGAAACTAATTTCTTTCTAACCTAACCTTAAAGGTTTCCTACCTCCTAACTAACGAGGTTTGCAAAAAACCTAATTTCTAACCTAAAGTGTAAAAGATCCCTTTTAACTAACCTAACCAGAGGTTTGCAAAAGAACATTTGTACCATACAAATTATCTCACACACAGATGCAGTACTACATACACAGATTTGCCCTCTTTGTACAGATAATAGTTTTGTTCTACGACGTTTCGTTCTATAGGTGATAGTAATTAATACTGAATAACTCTTTTTCCTGTGTACGAGTATATTACCTAATCAGGGTTCATACTGGTTTTCCCAAATTATATTCCAGGAAATTATCAGGATAATTCCAGGACAAAGTCCTAATTTTCCAGCGCAATTTCACTGGGTGAAACGGTATTATGTCCTTATTAAGTACTAGATTGCAAAAATCGAGTTATATCGGGAAAATCTGTTGATAAATTACCTTTGGAAAAATCTTGTTATCGTGTTTTAAGGTTTTCTTTCATTTCTTTGGAAATATCATTTACGCAGGTCGCTCGGCTCCACAAACGTCACAGAATCATTGTAGTTTCTGTACTACATAGCAAAATGTGTTTTTTTATTTAAATAGACGCTAAATTTATGCTTATTACTTATTTAGCTTATTACTTTAGGCGCATCAAATCCAAAATTAAAAAGAATCGCAAGGACGTCAGCAGTATCATGTTGAAAATATGTCGCAGTGAACTCAGCACAGTCAACGGCGGTTGACCAGTTTTACCTAGTCAGTTTTTACATCTCTTTAGTATTCCCATAGTTATTTGAGTAAATGTGTAAGACACGGTATAGAGCACAAACACAGGTTAGGAACCAAAAACAAAATTTAGTATTTAGTAAACTAAGAGATATCGCTTAAGTTTCTATTGATTTAGATTTTCGAATACCTAGATGATTGAAATTGTCAATCAAGTTAAAGTTGAAATATTCCGGAACAAAATTTGAGCTTTCCAGAAAAAGCAAACAAATCCAGGTTTTCCGGGTTCCTGGACAATTATTCAAATTCCAAATTTTCCAGGACGTATGAACTCTGCTAATAAATACAACCATCAATAAAATAATTGTTTATAATCCACTAGAAAAAAATTACAGGTAAACCGAAAATTCTATCTACGCATTTTAATAGTTTATTCATGTGTATTAAACTTGGGCACATATCACTTTCGTTAGTAACTGCTGACGTCTAAGTGTCAAGAGAGGGATGGGGTTGATACAAAGTCAAAGACCAGCAGTAAGGGTGCGTTGAAATGAAGCCCTTCTCATAAGCGGAGCCCTTACAAGTCGGTCGGCACTGTACACACTGCGCTCCTCCCCTACAAGTCTTGCTTTCATTCTTAACTGTAGCTGACTGAGTTCTGTATAATCACTTCTTTGTTATCTCATATATGCTGGTTCATGAAGTAAATCACGCCAATTTAACATCTTCCACGTCCTTAGATCCCCTTCTCACTCTTGAGTAAGTAATTATTAATGTCCTTCAATTGTACTCTGAGCACTTTAACGGTACAATTTTATTCAGGAAAAGTTATGGACTGAAATACGTACTGTACAAAGGTTTATAATAAATCATTTTAAATTATCCACCACTTTGAAAAATTGCGGCGGATATTAAAATATTCGTCATTTGTGTAAATGTAGGAAGGCCATGGTCACCAACATACAGAGTGAGTTTTAAATGCCCCCAACACCTTAACATTTGAAAAAAAGGATTTTTAAAATCCTTTGGGGAATGTTTTAATAGGATTATGAAGTTGGTTTTGATGTACTTTGCGACAAAAAACCGGGGAGGGTGCCCCCCAATTTTTAAATACAAACTCCCCCTTTGTGGCACCTCAAAAGAAATAAAATTTTAATACAAATTCACCAACGCAAAAAAGTTTTTTATCTCGACTTGTTTTTTGTAATACTTATTTAAAAATTACAAAAACCAGGTTTAAAATGCTACATTTAACACAAAATTTTTATGGCAACTTGTATGAAAATATTTTGAGGGAAACTTCACAACTTATTAAAATAATCCCATAGGGTATTTTGAAGAAACATTTGTCAGAAAAACATTTTTTATGTGAAATGAAGCATTTTAAAGCTGATTTCTTGTAATCTTTAAATAGTTACTGTATTAAAAAACAAGTCGAGATAAAATTGTTATCTTTGCGTCGTTGAATTTGTATTAAAATTAGCTTTTTTTGTGGTGACACAAAGGGGGGTTTGTATTTAAAGATTTTGGGGAGCCCTCCCACCCCCAGTTTTTGGTTGGTAATTGGGTGACGCAAGGTATGTCAAAACAAACTTCAGAATCCTATAAAAACATTGCCTAAAGGGTAAAAGTTGTTGCCTTTTTCAAAAGTTAAGGTGAGGGGACATTAAAAACTCAACCTTTGTACGTATAGGTATAACCGTTCAATTTAGCATACTTATGCATTGGCCAATTTTGTTGATAGTTATATAAGTTTATTAATAGTTTTTCTCGGGAATGTGTTTGTCCTAACCCTCATAGTTCCCTTAATATCAGCAAATTCCCCCTCCCTTGTATTTTTTTGCCAAGTCTTGTAGCTTTTGCCACGTGCTGGACAGGATAAAACTGTAGCCAAAATTAACTTTCTTTATGATAACGTTTTGAGGCAGTACTGTACTATTATGAGGTTTAATAATGCATACATCCATACCGGAAGCCAATGAACGTTTGACCGGAAGCGGACAAGTGGCGGCGCCTGTGAGTAGATTTTAGAACTAACTAGAGTCTAGCCATCTTAATCTAATCAGCTGATAGTAGAAAACAACATAACGACTTCATCTCAAGACGTAATGGGATAAGTGATTGGGGGAGAGGAGGACGAATTGAGCTGAGCTGACCGACGTATTCAATCCTCAACAGGAGTTTCATGAATCTCAATTGAGTCTCAACATTTGTTCTCAATATTCTGACAACTTGAACCTAAAAACAAATTACGCAAAGTCAAGCTAATCAATTTTGGTTCAAGCAGGTCAAACTTTGGTTTTGGCTCAACAGTTATGATAAATGTTCATATACAGTACTTGAAGAAGTTAAATGAACTAAATTTCTTGATATGTTCATTGACTCTTGTACTCTTTCGTGGGAGAAGTTGTATTGATCATATCAGCTGAATTGAGGAAACTTTTCTGCTTAGAAAGTTAGAAACCTTTGCCAACATTGCAAACCAGATATTCTATAGGTCTATAGGTTCTATGGTTCTATAGGTTCTATAGGTCTACTTTGGTTTAATCCAATCATAAATTAATAATGGAGTTATATAAGTTCTGAGGTTCTTGTCCTGCTTACAACTTTCGTAGGATATTTATTCTTCAATACATTCATTTGTAGTATAAATCTTTGGTCTTTTGGCTCAGGAGGTGTTGCCTACGACGTTTCGTTCTGACTGGCAAATGAATCAATCAGTTTCCTATAGAAATTCGCAAATAAATCAAAAATCATTTCAAGCTAAGAATCTTTGACAGAGGCGCCTGAGGTGTAGGATGAGTCACCCTGTCTGGTCCGGGGGTCAAAGGTGGTCCGTCTGTCTAGAGAATGTCAGGTAGTGCCAACTGTCGCAGAAGAAACACTTCATGAGCCTGCCAACACTGTAAAAAGTGCAATCTGTCTTTACAACACTCGCTTCTCGGTAGCTGTCGCAACCAATAGTCTTCGTTAGCACTTTCCCATGCAGCCAGGCTATTATAGAGAGAACATTCAAATTTCAAACATAGCCGACGTGAAACCCTGAATCCTAGCGAGTTTCTTGTAACAGAGGATTATTTACACCGGTTAGTTTCCCTTAAAATGGACTTAATGCTTTACAACTTATTACGAATATGAATAAAAGTTTCATCCAAATCGGATTAAAAGCAAATGTTATAGCATACACCCAATTCGGGGGGGGGGGGGGAGATGCTAGTTTGATATAGTCTACGAAATTTAAAATTCAACGCGGACAAACTGGAAAACAACCATCAACAAACCCATAGGTAGACAAGGGATGGATAATCTTAAATACAAGATGTAGCTAAACTTATCTCAGCTAAGAATATTTTAGGATAAATCCAAACTGATATGATGAAAGAAGTGACACCTGTTAAATATTTACATATAAAAATGTCCTTCCCCAAACAGGTCAGTTTATAAATAACAACAGTTCCTCCCACAAGCACAACTATCTTTTTGGGGGAATAGTTCCAATTTTAAAAAAGCTAATGTTAATGTATTTATTTATGCATGCATGGAATAAACCAATTTCATTTCACAATAATTATTGTGTTGTTTCATTATTTTGTTTTTATGTTTACTAATGTCAAACTACCAGCTGTTTCAACAAATTTATTATTATTGTAATGTAAACAAACATTCTCATTATTCTTGTTAACCTATAAAAATAAACGATGTTCCTTTAAATTTTCTTCTCTTATTTAATCCAATTTTACTTTAAAACTTTCTTATTCTATTTATCTTTTTTCTTACTCAACAACGCCTTCAAAATCAAACATCACTTCCGCAACGCAGAAGTGTAGGCGAATCACAAGCCAAACGCCGCGCCCTAACTTTTCATTAATAAATCATACTAAATTAATTTTGTATTCTATCAAAATCAAGATAGCCATAAATTTAATTGTACGGTAAATAATAGTTCACTTCAAGAAACTGACTATGTTAAATTCTTGGGTCTATGCATAGATAACAAACTGTTATGGGATCTACACATAGACTCAGTTTGTAATAAAGTGTCTAAGGGCTTATTTTTATTACGGAGCCTGTCATTTTATTGTACTCAAGATGTTTTAAATTTAGCATATTATGATATAGTTCATCCCCATATTTCTTATAACGTTTCTTTGTGGGGGAAATCTCTGAAACAAAAACCCAAAGAGTTTTGTTTTGCAAAAGACAGCAATGAGAATATTATCTCGTCTAAATTATCGTGATTCCTGCAAGGTATCATTTAAAACTGTATCAATTTTACCTTTACCGTCTCAATACATTTTTGACACGGTATTGTTCTTTTAATCAACATTTTCCTTTGACCAGCAAGCAAATTATACATACAATATTAGAAACCAATGAATTAGGCCAAGTTATCACAGACTCCATATTTATGATAAGCTTCCTATCGAAGCCGGCTGAAAATTGTACAAGAAATTACCTGACAATATGAAGAGCTGTTGTGTAGGTACATTCAAAAATAACCTTAAAACATATTTAGTTCAATAATTGTTTTATAGCGTATACGAATATTTCGATAGCTAATTGAAAATTATTAAAACTACACTTCCTTTGGTCTTACCAGTGCCCGTGCCCCGTAGGCTTTTCATGTTAACATTGTTTTGTCTTTGTGTTCGTTTCACTTTATTTTTTTTCCTTTTCATAGAAACAATTTAGATTGTAAAAAATGTGACAATAAACGTATTGTATTGTATTGCATTGCAGTAGTTAGAAACAAACATACTTTAGAATTATGTATTTCACTTCCTTATGTTCCCAAGTTAGGCTCCCAAGTTAGGCTTTACTATTCTTACGACACAAAGAATAGCCATATCGGAATTCTTGAATTTGGGGATGAATCAATACAATTAAAATCTACTGTAGTTCATTAAAAATATCTCCATACAAAGTGTCTTAAGCATTTCACAAAATCACGGAGCAACACCATAGGACAAAGTTAAGCAATACTTTCAAGTTAGATAATTGCAGCGAAGGTGTCACGGAGGCAAGGTGGTGCTCAAGGTGTAATTAAGGAGTCCTTGGTGAAGGTAAAGGTAAAGGTAAGGAGAGAAGCAGCAAAGTTGTGGAAACCTAAGCCTCGCCCTCGTTACATCGCCTTTACTTGCCGAGCTCACCTCTCTCTCTCTCTCTCTCTCTCTCTGTCCCTCTCCCTTCCAGCTAGGACATTTGTTTACAGTATCAGTTTTGTGAGTTAAAACAGTCAACAGTGAAACTATAACTATAACTTCTTGGAACTATTATTACTCTTTTTCGGTTACATTAGACTAATTTCGGGGTCGTATTAAACGAAAACCAGGCCGACACGCAGCTAAGCGCTAAAGCGCCACTTGCATGAGTGAATCGAATTTCCTTTGCAATTTGTTACTCATATTCGTTCCGTTCACAGCCTCGCTTCGGCCTTCGACCTAAAACTTACGTGTTCTTTTAGCATGTTTTATTAAATATCGGACAAAAATGCGACCTGTAGAGTACACACATATATACATACATAATAATATAGAGTGTGGAAAAAATGCTCAAAAGGTGTTCCGGGGATCGGTGCTCATTTCATGGTCCCAGGCCAGGGTCTTACCATTCTGACGGCTTGAATATCATATTTTCCAAAGGAAATTCGATAAAAAGTTTCAGAGCAATGTTCCTTGTCAAGTATTAAAATACATAAAAACTCGGAAGTCTTTATCAATTATTTTTACTATTTAAAATTCATAAAAGTACTTTTCACCACATTCTTGGTTTGGCTGATCGGATTTTATTGTATTTTGGTACGCTCGTTGGCTTGGGTAGTCTATCTGTTCTTTAACAAAATATACCAAATTTGTATACCAAATTTCATCAAAGTCAAATAATACATTCAGTTTTAGAGTATTAACCCACTTATTTCAGGGAAATGCTACCGCTAAAGGGAATCTTATGGTGAACCTATTTTTCTGTTTAACGAGCTGTTTAAACAAGATATTTCCCTAGAGATTGATGCGCAACAAATTACATGAAATCAGACAAAAGATTCGACCTGTATAGTAGTCGCACATATAAATAGATATTGGTGGGAACTTATTTATATAGTAGGCTAATATTGCCTATTTTTCTTTTGCACATAAACAGGAAACTATAAGACGTCATTCAAGATGGTTTGCCAATTTACTTGGTTTAAATCATAGCCTAACTAGTTCAAAAACATCACTTTTTGGTTATCATACAGATACAGAGACAAGCCACCTATTACGTACAAGAATATGCCTACATTACTTGAAGTAAATAAAAATAATAATAAATATGAAAAATAAAACCGTACCTGGTAATTTGTGTTGGTTTTCTCTGTATTTTAAGACTTACTTATTTGCAGTAACATAACCGACCTTAAACCTGACGTTTATCAGATAAAAACCTCTACCATTTTGAGGGTAGTTGTACAGTATCGACTTTTGATACGATTGCTGATGTTGAAAATTCGCAGTTTCGATGTAGGCTACTCACAGCTTTACACAACGCTTGCAGAGCTGAGATTCAACTATTAGAATATTATGTGTGACTCAGTTTACTGCCTATCAATATTTAAGTGCTATCAATAGTTTTAACGGCAATAAAATAAGTGCCATTATGTTATAATCGGTTGGTGGTATTGCTTATTCAAAGTTTCTGACTTCGCAAAACAAACATTATCTGCCGATTTTTGTAAAAACATAATCCAAGGCAATAAAGATTTTAATATTAAATATTAATACCTCCCTGTAATAACCATTCTCCCACAAAGTCTGCAGGCTATGTGAATACGAAGGGTTGGGTATACAAGAATCACAGATATTATTAGGAAAAAATACAAAGTATAATTTAAACTTATGTTAAAGTTGAGACATTGTAGTAATTAAGCTAAAGAATATGGTTACTAACTAAACACATATTTTATTTTATACACATATTTTATGTATTAATTGGTACTTGATTTAGCCTTCTTACAAACCACAAAAGAAGGGTTGCGCCGACAGTTCCCCGGATTGGGTCATTAGTACAACGACGAAGTGGAATGAACTAACGGCTTGACGTGACTTCCGAGCCTGTCTTGAGCCATGGATCAGACAACAATAATTTACTATGCGACGTAACTCACTTCAGGTTAGTATTTAACTTGCATGCTTTAGAATCTAATTTCACTAAGTAGTCTAATTTAGTAGTTTATGACTTAAAACTTTCAACATGATGACAATAAATAATTTACAGGACATAAAATACTTCACCGAGGATTTAGTATTTTTACAAAATAGGGTCACACAGGACACAGCACTGCGATAATTCAAAAATATTACTGCACATAAACTTCGATAGTTACAGGATAATAAATCAAAACAAACTTGTTTTAATGTTGGCATTACCTCGAGTTGCCGCCAAACAACGTAGCGGCTGCAATCAATACATAACCTCAAAGCAACTCCAACCTTATTTACCCCAGTTAACGCGTAAAACTAAACCCACAGTTATCGAACTAACAACAATACATTTCAAACACGTCAACACATCTACAACAACTAGCGTCTTACCTTGAAATTCAGTCCATGCACTCTCAAATTAAAATGTATTGATTTCACCTACATCACCACATTGAGCAAAATTCACACTAACAACGAAGTAAACTCACACAAAAAGGACATTAGGAAACAAAACAATGATGGAATACAAGAAGACACTATCACACACTCAAACCGACTGTCCCGACTGACCAGATATCAGAAACTAAACTAAACAAACAGATGATTGGAACATAACAGCTGATAAATACGCCGCGCCGCGCCGGTTTCAAGGTCAGCGCATGCTCCCTCCACCCCTCCGGAGATGCCAACACTACAACTGAATAATCCCTGTTTCCCCTCTGACCCTCCTAAATGGCCCATTCATCTGCACCCCTCTATAGTCAGTTTCGATCGCCTTGGCAAATGTTATATGATTCAGCATACGTCAGAATTTTAGTTTATATATTACGATGCCATCCATTCAAAAGCTGAAAATGTTCAGACGCTATCTAATACATACTGCTAAGGTCGTAAAATTATTTTCAACGTTATCAGCCGTAGTAATGACGTACGTAATTACGACACGCCACATAGGAACAATTTCAGATCAAACCCTCACCGTCTTCATCAGTTTGAAAACTGCCCTTTCAGAACGGTATTAAATTGTTCCAAGCACTTTCAGTTGAAATTAAATTATTAACAGGTTCTACAAGTTTTAAAACTTAGTTACAACTCTATTTCATTAATGATTTTTACAGTTTATGCGAGTTTATATGGATCCGAATAGTTAATCAATACATATCTTGAAGAGCTAGATCTTATTAGATTACTTAGAAACTAGCTGCGCCAGCTGGGGCTTCGCCCCAGAGCTGGCTCGGCCTACGGCCTCGGTGCCCGCTTTGTAAAACTCGACCATCCCGTCGGCCATGTTTTACCCCCACTTTTTAACCCTCCTTCCTCCCCCCAAACAATTTGGTAGACAACCAATATATTTTTGAAATCAGCATAATATTCCCTTTTTTATACCCCACATCGATTTTTATGATTTTTTATTTCTTGTCCCCCTTTTAACCCTCCCCCCCAAATCCATATATTGTGCCCCCCGAACCCCAAAATCAGTAGGGGTCTTTGGGTTAATGGTATACAACTATGTGTCGAGTTTCAAACAAATCCGTTGATATTTACTAATAAATATTTAATAAAAAGAAATATAAGATGGGAATTGGGGACCTCAAAAACCCCATAAAAATTAAAAATCTATATAATTTTATTCGTTTCCCCCACCCTCCACACACTAAGGAACATTTCTATTCAAAAAATCTGAATTACCCCAGCCAGATTCCGAGATCTCAACACTCCGGACAACCCTAACCGAAATACTAATAGTATAGATTTTAAAAATCAAACTGTCTAATAAAGAAAATTGTCTCAGCAACGATGAATGCCATGCATTTGAAAGGCCTCAGAATTAAACAATTTTCTTTATTAGACAGTTTGATGTTTTAAATTTCTAGTTGATCAATGTTACAAATTTACCAAGCAACTTCAAAGGAACAAAGATGTAACACACATTGACCCACAGCGTTTATTTTCACTTTTAAATATCTACATATGTTGTTACTTGTGACTTTGTCTTTTTATACTGTATAATATATAAATTTATATTTGTTTGTCAATGCATTTTTTGTTGTTTGTGTGTGGAGAAATTGTCTTTTAAATTATTTTATTAGGATTTTTCCCCTACCCCAAAACTTTTATAAGAACTCTTTCGTCTGATTCTTTATTTTGCGCAACAGTAACAACATATGCCAGCAGTCATCGTGGGGGTATTTTGGATAGTTCTGTAAAATTTTATTATGGAAAAATAGTAATTATAAAGTACAATTCAGAAAGCCTTTTGGCTTTGATAAATAATGTATAATTTGGTAAACATTTATGGTTAAATTATAAAGTGCACATTTTTAATACCAACTCAAACTTACCTAGTTGAAAAAGCATTCACAAAACAATAAGACCATTATGAGTAAAACTAAAATGGCATTTTACTATTGTGTTGCAACGTTATTTTTAAAGAGCTCCTTCAATATTTCATTGGCTTTTATGTGTTTGTAAAGCTATTGTATTGCCGCACAAGTACTACGGGTGCTGTACGCTATGCAGAATCAGAAACATAAATGGTAGGCTGTAAATTCAGCATTTAACAGAGGAAATAAAACACTGAAGATAAGTTAGAAACTAATTATTTTGACTTTATTTGTAAAAAGATCAAATTGAATCACAAAATTGTAAACCAGTTGTTTTTGGCAGCCTTTTGCATGGCCCAAAAGCATAGCATTTGGATCAGGCTGTCTTCTTCATTTTGCCTTCAGAATGACATGAACTAAGTCTTTATTTTTGTGGTGAAGTTAGGACTATAAAGTCCTTTCTTCCACTTAACCACCATTGATTATAATACAATAATTTACAATATATTACATTTAATAAACTTAAAATAAAAAAGAAAATAACACAATGTATACAGTTTTAAAATGAAACCATTGCTGAAATATAATAAAATCTTCATTGTGTAGACATAAATAATTAAGATTACAATACACTTTAAACTTTAATTTTAAATTCACATTTGCCAAACTACGCGAGCCACCAAAGTCACCTATCAGTCCTACATCCCTTGTGTGAACCAACTCTTAACCTCTGCCCCAAAACGGGCCCTACTTTTGATCATTTTGATTTCGTTTGGAAACGCATTCCACAACCTCCATGCGGTAACGACAAATAATTTATTGACCACTGTAGATCTGTGTGTAGGAATCGATAGAGATACTGTAGCTCGCCCTTTCTGGTTGCGTGCCTATGGATTTGAGATGTAAAAATAATCTTCTCGGACAAATAAGTGAGGGATGATTGATTTAGAACTACATGCAGTAAGGTAAAGGTATGATATGTTCGAAGATGTTTGAGTTTTAGGGTGGCTAGAAGGTTTCGATAAAGTGTGATGTGATCGGCACGCCGCAAGCTAAACATGAATCTGATGGAATGGTTTGAGCTTGTGAAGCCTCAACAGTCATGTCATTAGTTACAATGTCACAGTAGTTGAAAAGGGTTACACCAGAGTCTTCACGACCATTACGTTAACGTTAAAAGGGAGAAATAAAGCAAAGCGCAGAATGTAGATGTTTGTTAGAATTTTAGCGTATTTAATTTTGATGAAACTATCTTAAACAACAAATAAGTGCTGAAATACTTTATATTTAAATACTAAATTTGGAGATAATATTTGTTGATATATAATGATACTCTTCATGAAATTTTATCTGAAACTAAAAACAGTATTATCCATCGGGCCTCCATAAAAAGCTATGTTCCCCTCATTTTACATCTAGGAACTCAACGGATTTAAATTCGCACTATGAACCAACTTTCATTCTTAAACTAGCTTTTTTATCTGTTTACAATAGATGTTGATCGATTTGGACCGTACTAAGTTTAAAGAAACATAAAGTAAACCATAGTTAAACTCAGTGGTATGGTTTATATTGTTTGGAAAACCGCTGATACAATGATTTACTGTTAGTCCATGTTAAGCTTAAAACAATTCCGTTGAAACGATTTCAAATTATTTGACAACTTTAAGTACTTTTTCACGTTATAACGAAAACCACTTCTAACAGACAGTTAACTATTTACGATAGTTCGTGCAAACCAATACCATCTGCAATTATATCTAACTTTGTTATGGATGACAACCACGATCAGCTGATAGGGTTCGAAGAGAAGTAGAGGTAGGATCAGCTGATTAATGTAAACAACTGTCAGTGTCAGCTGGTACTCTGAGGTGTCATCAGCTGATCAACTTTACACCATGACCGCCTTAAGCATTCTCAGTTCTATCTGCGTCGTGGTTATTCTCTGGTCATCTTCGTGAGTAATCAGAAGCAATTGTTTTACTGTATTTTACTTTTTTCATATATAAAGGATAATTCTGAATAAAAAAATATTTGATTTATGAAAAATATTTAAAAGTGTGCTGAAAAATTTGTTATTAGTTCCCTAAACTGCAAAAGTTAATCTTCAACCAACAGCTACTGCAAAATCCTCACATCCCTTACATTTTATTGTAAATCACACCATCCATTCGCTACTTAAGGTTTTACAACAAAATGACCTAAAAATACCATACAATAGCCACCATTTTGAAACATTAAGTTAGATCATGCTAGTAATTTGTTCCATACATGGTCATACTTAGATACAAATTTATATGAAGTTTGAGCCAAATCCAATAAGTAGTGTGAGAGATAATTAATAGTTAATAAATAAAACAAATTGGTATCTGGTAAACAAAACGTTTTTCGAAAAACCCGTTATTCTGGATTGTTTTCTATTTTGACCAAATAAATCTAATCGTAAAGTTTGTGACAACCGTTTATTATAAACACCCTGTAGATTCCAGAACGACAATATAAAAAGCTCCCATGACAAGGAACTGGTAGCGCTTTTGGATCAGGTTGTTCAACAGATCTGTTGCATCTCCATTGGGAGATCTGTACAATATTACAGTATGATGATAATAATTTTTTGAGTATATGATTGAAGCTTTAACTCTGACACTTCAAAACTTTATTATCTTCATATCTGAGTCGGTTTGGGGTAGAGGGTGTGAAATTGCATATCCTCTACTTTTAG
Organism: Matsumurasca onukii; assembly: GCA_018831715.1. Classification (NCBI taxonomy): domain Eukaryota; kingdom Metazoa; phylum Arthropoda; class Insecta; order Hemiptera; family Cicadellidae; genus Matsumurasca; species Matsumurasca onukii. The sequence goes on from CM032062.1 coordinate 65,137,708, forward strand.
AGTCTGAGAGCCAATGTAAGCTGGCCAGCTCATAATTTTGAATTTTGTAGTGCAAGATGTTGCTTTTTATTCAAACCAACTTCCGTTACAACTGGTGAGTCGGCTACAATATAGTTTGCATTAAAATGTTAATGTACATTAACACACAAACATTAAGAAAATACCTAAAAACTAGGGAAAAAACTTGCTTTGTCTTTTAGTATACTGTAGTTTGTAAGTTAGTATAATAGTAGTTATAACCACAGTAGAACTATTACTAGAGTTCACGAAAACTTTCGTACATTCAACATTTTAAAGCGCAGGTTATTGATAACGATTTATTTAGTGTTCTCTAAAAATTTGTAAACTAAATTTGTAAACAGTTTGCAAACGTGTTGCACGATTTCACGTTGTTCATGAAGTTTATGATTTTCATACCTTGATGGCACGTTATTTTAAGTATAGTTTGTCGTTTTAAATATGTTCAACTTTTCAAAGCATATTTAAAAGTACTACTAGTAGCCGGTAGAGCTGATCACACATGTCTTTGCAATTTGCTTAAAGCAATATGAAAATCAAAAATTTATTTTTCATTTGTGTTAGTAAACGCGGATAGCCAAGTCTGCAAAGGCATTAGTAGATGACCAACGGTGGGTTTTATTTTTTAATATGTACAGTAGGTATTTTACAGCTGACTATATATCGTAATGATAAGTGATAACCTACCTTATTGTGGCGGTCACCTAGGCCAGCATATGAAAACAAAATAAATAAAGCTTCCTTGCCAAATGAATTATGTATTACGCCAGTTCTAATGAGAAAATTACCTCATAAATAATTCATGGTTTGAGTTATATGGTGTTTTCACTCCATGTTATAAGCGTGAGACCTGCGGCTGCTCTATCCGGTCTATCTTTTTTCTGCCTTAACCTGGTTTAATTTTAAAATCTAAGCCAGCACGACTATAGCATACCTGACTATCCTGACCATGCACTACAGGTCATGCATGTGCCGTGCTGAGGACCCGGTTATACAGCACATAACAGATCCCCGTGCACTGAGCGAGGAGCCTCACTGGGACGGTGAGTTCTTGTACTACGTGGACGCCCTGGGATGCATCGTCTACAGGCACAACATCCACGACAACACTGAGAAAAGCATCACTTTCGGTACAGTAGAGCAGTGGTTACCAACTTTTAGCGAATAGTAAACTGTTTTAGTTTTACTCATTAATATATTTTAGAGGTGTAACCGCTCTACAGGACGCATTACTAACCGATGTTTACGTAAAGGAATCTGGTACAAATGTTCCTGCTGATAATGAAATTTGAAGACAAAATGTTTGGACCGAACCAGGACTTGAACCCGGGTCTCTCACTTGCCAGGTGATTATGCTGACCACTACACTATCTGGCCCAAATATATTAATATTCCGAATGTTCCTGTTGTAAATATCTACATAAAGGCTCGATACCATTAAAACAAGCTAGTTAAACCGGGGTTCACCGGCAGAAACCTTTGCAGGATGGGCGTTTTAATTAAAATTTAATTGAAATCGGATCATAAATATAGATTTTATAACACAACCTCTGTTTTGGTGGAAACGCCTCCTCCTCTAAAAAATTACATTTAGTTTAATTATTGAACTATGGCCAATAATGGCATTTTACTAATATGGATATAAAAATCAATAAAAGCCTTTCAGGCGAAATGGTGGCGAAAAACTACTATGCCACCATCATCTTCGACCAGGTGGATTTTTAGTACCTGGTGCAAATGTTATAAAATGCCATAAATAATAATATCGAATTTAATCAAAATAAGGTCATGAATATAACTTTTGTAGCATAATTTATACCTAGTGTTTTAAACATCAACACTTGATACTTAAAACCTATGTCAGAGGTTCATATTTTAGCATAACCTTTGATACTTTGATTTGAGGCAAAGACCACTCCTAGAGGAGTGAATGGTGCGTGAGAGTGTTTTTGATGAATGATGAAGTGTACTCGTATTACAAGCTAGAGCCGACTGTTCCCCAGATTGGATGATTAAGAGTCCGACGACCAATGCATGAACCAACGACTTTACGTGACTTCCGAACTACGGGGGGTGGCCATCGTGAAAAAGTTACTGCTGCAACGCCGGGAGTTGAGCCTGAGCCGATGTCAGTAAGATTACTATTTAGCCTTTACCAAACCAACCATTAAATCAATAAATGCAATAAAGTCAATGTTCCAGACAAGACGATAGGGATGTTCGTCCCGGTCAAAGGAGAGAGCAACAAGTTCGTGGTGGGGTTGGGGATGGACCTGATGTTGGTGACTTGTGACTGGGACTCCTGCACTAGCTCTTCCTTACTGATCGTCTCCCTGCCCATGGAACATGCTACGAACCGCTTGGACGATGGCAAGGCTGACGAAAGCGGTCGCATTTGGACCGGTGAGTTGCAATCAAATTGTACGCTACCATACCAATTTTACTGGCTGCGCAGTGTGGAAGGTAAAAATTATGCTGTAGTCTGACCAAGAGTGGAGATTTGGTGCCCCTCACCGACGGAATCTTTCCATGGTCTCGGGTCTAGAGCATTTTCAAAAGTCATAATAGTCACTTGTGCACAATTACACATCAAGCAGTTGTATGGTAAAGCTAAATTTGCGTCTTATTAGTTGCTGAGTGTGTCTGACAATAAATGCCAATAAATTGGAAAGGCCTCAGTTTATTTATTATATAAGACAATACAAGTTTTATTATTAGAATGTGTGCAGTTTTTCTGTATTTCTAAATCATCCAATAAGAAGAATCTCTTGAAGATATGTGTAGATAATTATGTTTCTATTTATTTGGTTAGATAAAATAAAAAAACACCACAGTAAACCCAAATATAAAAACCAAAATATAAAACTGTTTATTTATTTGATGTGCTTCTTCATTGTGAAATTCCAATAAGAAGTTGTTTCCTGGTAATTGGTTACGTATATTTTTACAACTATCATTTTGCCAAACCCTGTACCAAGGAATTTTATAATTTTAAAATTTTGTATGTGGGAAAATTAGTTATAATAAAGTGTCAACATAATCTAAATATTGTGCAATGACTTAAATACAAATAAGAAAACTAAAAATAAAAACTCAAATATACCGAACGAACTAAAACTAAACAATTAAATAAATAATGATGTTCAGAAAAATAGTATTAAAATTTCAAACCCTATTAATCACACTTCATCTTTGCAATAATGTATAAAGTAAAAAAAAACAATTATGGATCTACAATTTATTCTTGTGTGAAACATGTTTTAAGCCGGGCTCGCTTTCTCTAAAACAATGTCTTGTTTTCTACTCAAAACAAGTTTCAACGTCTTAGTAATCTACGGCAATAATTAAAAAATACACGCATATAATAAAATATGCTTTCCAATGACAGCCAAACAAAGAATATCTATATCTATACTATTAGTATTTCGGTTAGGGTTGTCCGGAGTGTTGAGATCTCGGAATCTGGCTGGGGTAATTCAGGTTTTTTGAATAGAAATGGTCCTTAGTGTGTGGAGGGTGGGGGAAACGAATAAAATTATAAAGATTTTTTATTTTTATTGGGTTTTTGAGGTCCCCAATTCCTTATGTTATATTTCTTTTTTTTAGTAAATATTTACTAGTAAATATCAACGGATTTGTTTGAAACTCGACACATAGTTGTATACCATTAACCCAAAGACCCCTATTGATTTTGGGGTTCGGGGGGCACAATATATGGATTTGGGGTGAAGGGTTAAAGGGGGCAAGAAATAAAAAAATCATAAAAATCGATGTGGGGTATCAAAAAAAGGGAATATTATGCTGATTTCAAAAATATCAGGCTGTAGGCCGAGGTGCTTGGCTCGCGAGCGAGCGTGCCAGGGGGTCTGGGGCGAAGCCCCCAGCTGGCGCAGCTAGTTTATAGTAAAAATGTATAATGTATATTAAAAGTCATAATTTTACCCATAATCCCAGGTACGATGGGTCGCATGGACGCCACAAGTGCAGAGGTGAACAAAGCCTCGTTCTACGTGGTGGACAGCATCGTGAGCGAGCAGTGTCAGGCAGTGCCCGTGGTGCGTCCTGTGTCTGTCAGCAACGGTCTGGCGTGGTCACACGACAACAAGAAGTTGTACTACATCGACTCTCTCACTCGCAGAGTTGACGTCTTCGACTTCAACCTGGCCGAGGGAAAGATCCGTGAGTCATGTGAATCTTATTAGCGAATTTACTTTGGAAAAATGAGGTTTCATGCCGTCAGAATGGTAAGACCCAGGCTCGGGACCGTGAAATGAGCACCGATCCTGACCCCAGAACACGTTTGGAGCATTTTCGTCTACGCTGTAATACGTTTCAATGTGTGTACTCTCTACTGATAGAATTATTTGTCCGATTTTTATGAAATGTGGTACAAATGTTCCTTTTATAAAATATCTCGATCAAGTTCGATAGCCAGCAAGATTTTGGGAGGGAGTTTCGGTAAAAAGAGTTTTAATGATCTAAAAACAGTAAATTTCACCCAACTCCAACTAAGTTAGAAAAAATGCGTATTTTAATAGTACTGTATTCATCAATGTACCAAAAACCATGAAAATTCATCTTGTCTTTTCAAAATGGTGGCCAAAAATGGTTTCGCTATAACAGCGTTATGTAGTCCGACTTCAATCGAATTTAAAATACGTTTTCCCATCATCATAAGTAATAAAACTTGCAGTAAAAGAACATGTAAGTCTGAGGTCGAGGCTGTGAGTAGCGAATAAGAGTATCAAATTGTAATGGAAATTACATCCACTCATGCATGCAAGCAGTGCTTTAGTGCATAGCTGCGTGTCGGCCTGGTTTTACATTAAGGTTCGAAATTTGGAAACACACTTTGTGTCGTTGAATTTGTATGAAAGTTCCCTTTCTTTTAAGATACCACAAGGGTTGTATTAAACAAATTTTGGGAACCCTCCTCCCCGGGTTTTTGGGTGGGAGGGGGTGACGCAAGTATGTCAAAACGAACCATAGAATTATATAAAAGATCCCCTAAAGGATTTATAGAGCAATAAAACACTTTATTAGATAATATGAAGTTATCTCTAAATTATATAAAATATCTAATAAGAAGAGCTTTATCTCTCCATCCCCTAAAGGGGTTTAAAAATATTTCCTTTTTCAAAAGTTAAGGTGTGAGGGGCATTTGCAACTCACCCCGTATACATCGATGATTTCGTGGGAGTAAAATGGCATCAAAAACGTATCGCGGTCAAGCAAAGCAAACCTCGCAAATATCGCAAATATCGCGGGATTGATATAGCCTTCGAAACGTATCACGGTTGCTAAACGGCTAAAAGGTCCTCGGAACTAATTTATGAGTAAATTATCCTACGAATTGGCCGTTTGTGTCAAACAATAATCGAAAGATGACAAGTTGTAATTGAAATTGTATCCATAAATTAGAAGGAAAACCTTCTTTAGAAATCATCGCGGGAGTGAAGTTGTATTTGGAACTTATTGCAAAGGTAAAACAGTTCTCGGGACGTAACGCTGAACCATGGGAATTCGATATCAATACAGAAAGAATACTAATACACATTTGATTTCTTTACTCTACATTCTTAACTATGTGCTACTAACATGTGTTGTGATTCCAGACAATCAGAAGACTGTGTTTGAGTTTGAACAACTTGGTGGCATGATGTACCCTGATGGCATGACGATTGACAAGGCTGGCTGCCTTTGGATCGCTTGCTACAACGGATCACAGGTATCAACACGTCGTCTGCTAGAATACAATCAACTATTTTCAGAAGCTATAAGATTTGCTGTACTCATAGGACTCATAGTCCTAGGTAATCGTTTTCAGGACCTTATAAATGAAAAAGCTGCCCACATCATAGGTCCGAAATTCTTTGTTTACCCGTTAGTATTTGACTTTTTAGTATATTTTACATCACAACGGGGATTTTGTTCAAATAAATTATAACTTTGTGTCTAATTAAGGTCATCTATGGAAAAATTTATTGTTGGTGCAAATTTTTAAGACCCTTGTGGCAATAGATAGGTAGTATAGAGTTTTCTAAAAACGTCATACTCAACATCCTTTGTTTGAAAATTCGCAAGCCTAACATTCAGCTTAGGACTATAATCAGTTTTCGTAATTTACCGTAGGGAATTTTCTTAAGTCTTGTTAGTCGTTAACTCCTTTGTTAGGAAAACCTGATTCATTTATCAAAATTCTAAATAATGTTCGCTCCATTGGCTTTACGTAAATAGGTATGATTCACCCTGAAGTGATCTTTCTAAAGGTTTGTTAATCGTTTTAACTCCTTTGTCAGGAAAACCGGATTCGTTCATCAAAACTCTAAAGAATTTCCCTGCATTGGCCCTGCATTTTGCGTGATTATTACTATGTTCTTTGTTACCGTTGGTCAGTCTGATTCACGGCTGTGATTGGGCGTCCGCTTCTCCAAGACAGCCAGTACGGCTATCAGTCCACTGGACGTGCTTGGTTTCTCTATTTGTATTTTTAAAGTTGTTTTGCATGCTGTATTGTTGTCTAGGCTAGTTATTAAATCAAGTAAGGTGGGAGGAAAAAGACTTTTGTTATTTGGTAGTGGGTGGTAACTGGTCAGCTTTGATCTTGCGCTGATTAGTTTTAGACTAGCTAATTTCCTAATGGGTTTTGTTACGTTTTAGGTTATGTTTCACCTGAAGACAGCATCAGATTACAGATCCCGAAACGTCGGGTTCTTTTTGTTCGCTTAAAAACTATGAAAACGTCCGTAATAATAATTCAACCAGATACTCGACATGTCTTTATAATATGTCTCACTATTTTCGCTCAATATAAAATAATTAAAAGAAACTAAATACACTACAAATAAGCCACGTTTTGAAAGGTAAAATGGTAAAAATGGTTATCCAGTTGATCAAACCTCTTTGGTGACATGGAAGATAAAAGTAATTAATGAAAATCCCAAAACTATGGCAAGCGGGTAGTCGGAGAGTTTTTGGACATACATTTTTAGGTATCTTTCTCATAATTTAAGCACACGAAATTCGTCGCTAACGTTTAGCGCCCTATTTTAGCCTCACTTTCTACTGTAGTCTTATCATTTTACACTTCTTGCTTCTCATTTTATTTTCATTAAAATCCTCTCGTCTTCACGTTCGACTTCATTCTCCTCCCGAGCCTTCCTCTTAGTATCAACAAACTAATTGTCTCCCAAACCTTGTCGGACCAGGTGATCCATGTGGACCCGACGACAGGAAAGCTGTTACGCCAAATCAAGATGCCGGTCATGCACCCGACATCAGTGGTGTTCGGAGGACCTAACCTAGACACTCTGTTCGTGACCTCCATGCGCGCCGGCCTGACCGAGGATCAGCTGAAGACACAGCCTCACGCAGGCGCGGTCTTCAAGATCACCAACCTCCAAGCTACCGGCACCCCTAGCAAGCCAGCCGTTGTCAATTGTAAATGTGCCAATTAATTGTACAGGGTGACTTTTAAATGCCCTCCCACCTTTACTTTTGAAAAAGGAAAAATCTTTTAAACCCTTTGGGAATGTTTTATAGGATTCTGAAGTTTGTTTTTACGTACTTTGCGTCACCCAAAAACGTTCCCCCTACCCAAAATCCGGGGAGGCCCCAATTTTTTTAAATACAACCCCTTCCCTTGTGGCACCTTAAACGAAAGGGAATTTTAACACAAATACAACGACGCAAAGAAAGAATTTTATCTTGAATCGTTTGTATACCAATTAAAAGGCTACACGAAATTAGGTTTAAAATGCCACATTTCACATACATTTTTTGTAGTGGAAAGGTTTTCTTCAAAATACTTTGAGGGAAATATCACAACCCTAAACATAATCCCATAGAATATTTTGAAGAACATTTTTCACTACAAATTGTATGTGAAATGTGTCATTTTAAACCTGGTTTAGCGTGATCTTTAAATAATAAAACAAACAAAAATAAAAAATTCAAGATACAAATTTGTCTGCGTTGTTGAATTTGTGTTAAATTTTCCTTTCGTTTGAGGTGCAACAAGAGAGGGGTTTGTATTCAAAAATATCGAGAGGACTCTCACCACCGGATTTTGGGTCAGGGGTGGGTGACGAAAGGTACGTCAAAACAAACTTCAGAATCCTATGAAAACACTCCCCAAGGGGTTTAAAAATATTTCCTTTTTCAGAAGTTAATGTGGGGGACATCAAAAACGTACCCTGTAAGTTCTAAAGTGAAGCTCGGTCGTGCCTCGGAAATTAAACTTGAGAGTGGGTCAAAAATTAACTTTTGGGCCGAGTGATGAACTATACTTTTGTCGTGATGCAGATATAATATCAATAAATGTATCTATTAAACTGTATTTTAATTTGACTACTCATTAATATAGTCCGAATTGTAATATTTGCTTGAACAAACAGCTGTTGTTACGCTAGTTCATCCTGACCGATCATCAGTTAGGTCTACTTCGTATCGATTTGGAATCGATTATTTCTCGAATAAAAAACTAAAGCCCATCAAGGTCGATAGTTGTTGACTATTACTTCTATTTACATCACTTCCTTACAACAGATCAGTCATTCCGATTAAACAAGACCATTGAAACAGTTAATGTCCTTGCCACATAAAGACATTAAAATGATCTCCCTAGGGAGAAAAAGATCGTCAAAACAAATCTTTATTTCCCAGGGGAATAAAAGTGCAACCTTAGCCAATGTCAATACCAATGTGTCTAATACAGCACTTTTTTCTAGATAAAAATTACAAAAAGATGTTGCATATGTGTTTATTTAGAATGTTTGAACTACTAAGGTACGAACTGAGATATGCCAATGGAAAAGGTGACGACGGAGAGGGTTGCAATTCAACAAACACCGCCGTGATAATATTGTTATTGTGAGTTTTAAGTGAAAAACAATATATTTTTGTAATATGAATTGGAAGCAGATTTGTCTAGCTTTACTTTATACGACAGCTTATTTGGAAACACTTTAAAATACACTGCTTTCAGCTATGAAACTCCCATTTAAAAGTGGAATTTCAAAAAATGTGATGGGTAGACATTAAAAACTCACTTTGTATAATCACCAAGGTGAAGATAAAAACTGTGAAATATATAATACATTAGTTTCCTTTGTCCGATCTGAGGAAAGGGATTCAGTCCCGAAATCGATCCTGATGGAAGAGCTTTTGGATTGCTAAGTTCAGGCCACATTATAAAAAGTGATATTTTCCTGAAATGTTGCATAGTTTTTACTGCACAAGAAGAACACGACGTTTCGGGATTAGGAATCTGATTCCGTCTTCAGGTGAAGAATAACATAAAAGAAGAATGAGGAAATGAGCAGTCTACCAGAAATTAACGTAAGCTAGCTAGTCACCCACAACCAAACAACATGAGTTGTTTTTCTATATTCCTTCTTATCTTCCTAAACCTTATCTACTTTTTACCAACTAGCCTAGAGAAGAATTAAAACACAATTTGAGAAATCAAACATGCCTGACACACTGACTCTCTGCCTGCTTACCAATCACAAGAAGCAGACGACCAATCACAGACCGAGAGACCAGACTGTAACAGAGAACACAAAAATGTTTATGCACAGGAAATGAAAAGGAAGACATTTTGTATGGTATTGATAAATGAGTCAGTTTTTCCTAACCAAGGAATTAAAGGGGTTAGCTATCAGGTAAAAATTGTCCACCTATGGTAGTTTTTGAACGGGTGATAATTTGCAAACTCGCTTTGTTCCGTGCTTAGGTCCTGAAATTCCACGGTCAGCCCTCATCCACGGCACAGAGTGTTTAGGATACCCTAACAACATGAGCCAACAGCCATTAAAACGTTATAGCGGACCGATTTTGTATTAAGGTAACATAAATAAATTAAACCTTCAAAAAATAATTCCTACTTTAGGTACATTGTTCTTTTTCGTATATTATTTAAAAGGAGGCAATAAACATAACATTACAAAACAATTTCAATTTCTCGTTATTTCTTTAGCAATTGTTTAACTTATCAATGTACAATATATACATGTTTAATAAGTTCCTTCAAAATTTGGTTTGTTTTTCTCACCTGTACAGTAGTTGTATTGCCAAGCAAACGAACCAGGTGTTTTACGTTGCTTTGAGTTCGGACTTTGTGATGTTGTTAATTCATTGTAATTTGTACTCCTAACACAGTTTGCCAAAAATACCTGTAAAACACAAAATACATTCAATTAACAATAAACAATTGTGTGTTATTAATAATCATCGACGAAGTAAAGGTAAACTCGCACAGACCATAAGACACTAAAGAAGTACTACAAATGTAGTGTTGAACTAAAACCTATACAGAGTGTCCAGTAAATAGGGATCAAACTTCCCCAGGGGTTTATTAGCTCATAATCAACAAAAAGTTCCTATAACACATAATCGTATCTCGCTTAATTTTCCGTCTGTCTATGTTTTTCATTAAATAATTTTTATCTCCGAGGCCAATGAAGTTATAAACTAAAAACTTTGTACACTTGTTAATATAATTAAAACCCATATTTAAAAATAAATTTGACTAAATTTCACTTCCGGTTTAAAATGGTGGCCATATTAAATTTTTAAGCTTAATAACTCAAAATCCTTAATCTTTATAGTAATAAACATTAGGATAGCAATATGTGGCAAATGTGATTACAAACATTTTAAGACCAAGTTTGTTTTTCTGAGGCAGTTAAAACCGGAGAAATTTAAGTTTTCCTGAGCGCACTCCTGTATTTACATATGTTTCTTAAATGTAAACAAAGGATGCGCTCAGGAAAACTTAAATTTCTTTGTTAATAAATGTCTCAAAACAACAACACTTGGTCTTAAAATGTTAGTACATAAATACATTTCCACGTATTGTTATTCTGGTGTATTTACCATAAAGATTAAGGGTTTTAAGTTATCAAGCTTAAAATAATTAATATGGCCACCGTTTTAAACCAAAAATGAAAATTAGTCAAATGTATTTTTTAAATATCTGTTTTAATTATATTAACAAGTGTGCAAAGGTTTTAGTTTATAAATTAATTGGCCTCGGAGATCAAAATTATTTTGACAGACGGAAAACTAAGCAAGATAGGATTATGTGTTATACGAACGTTTTTGTTGATTGTGACCTAATAAGCCACCTGGGAAAGTTTGATCCCCTAATTACTGGACACCCTGTATGTACAGAATCAGACGAATAGGTTTGTAAATATGGCATTGAAATTAATAATTCTCAGATATGAATACAGCATTACTAGTTATTGAAAACATAACATAACTCCTGTTATCAAATATCTTGTCCTAATAATGTCTTTACAAGATATACATTTATAGTCTATCTTTAAAAAGTCCTATTAGTAATCCTATTTAAAAAATTTTACTAGGAAATATACCACTACTAAGGTGCAGGGGACCTCTCGCATTTTGTTTTCGTAAATAAAATGTATTAGTTTTTATAATTCAACCAAAAAGTATTTATAATTTCACAACAGCTTTTGACTTCTAAAATATGTTGTGCTTGAGTAGTATTATCCACAGTTAAAATATCTGCAAAATATTGTTCATTAAAATATGACACTCATTAAATATGATTATATTCACAAGTTGTCTGCTATTTACTAAGTAAATACTAATACTCAAAAAATGTCGATAATGTTAACAATTCATTTACGTTAACTAATATTTTTAAACAATTGATAACGAGTATTCCTATTTGTTAAAATGTGAAATATATTCTGAATGTATCTGCGTAAAGCTATAAGTCGGCAATCTACTCTACTGAAAGAGGGAAACTGGGTCAGATTCTCCAGTAAACAAACTGGCGCCACAGCCTTGGCACTTGGGCCCTCACATTTCCTGTAATTATCTCCAATTACTCAAACTAGAAGTTGTAGTTTTCTTTTTGGCATGGCGATACGTCAACGAGTTCCTCATCATTTTGTGTATGGGGAGCTGTTTGTGGCGTCACCAAAACTGCACATTCAAAACGTGAACATACTGAAGTTTTTGAGATTGTAATAGTAGTTATATGATTACAAACCTCGTTAAATAATATTTCCTTTATGGTCCATGAACAATTAACTTGCACCATAAAGCTAACCTTACCTGGCGTTTTAAATTACAACATGTTCTATTTCTTATCTGGTTTTTATTATTCGTCTTAGTTTCCTTTGTTATGTATATCCATAGGGCCTACAGGGTGTCTATAAACTCTCTGATAATATTTTACTGACAAAGTAAAAACAAAATGCGCCTTTTACGAGCTACCACGTACACATAAATTTTAAACAGTCGCCATTTTGAATTTAATGATTGAAGCTTTATGAGGATTAGTGCTATATTTTCACTATTTCACTATTTTAAAGTTGTATGCACATTATTAAGTCTATAGGTACACACGTTTTTCAAAGAAGAATTTAACAGTATGATAAGGAATTGGTCGGCCATAAGAGTGTAACGGTGGACTTTTTACGTAAGAAATTTTACATATAATAGTTGGGTTTGCCATTGGTCCGAAAAAAAACCTACACAAAAACATTCTTCGAGAATTTATGGACATTTCGTATATTTTCATTACCTTTTTTAGTTCTATGATTAACAAAAATATTTGTTCAGTTCCTAGGCTTTTCTACATTGACGTTAGCGCGTACCTATTAATGCGAATAATGTTACGATTATAAAATAGTCCGCATTTTGGCTTAGATTTCACCTCTTCTTCAAATTTTTTGATTCTTCAAAAATCGGCTGTCGAAATGCTTTCAAATCAACCGGAATACTGACAATTACGTCACTTTACATATAGGAGACTTTATTATTCTGTTTTCCAAAATTTCAATTTGAGTAGTCAGTAATACCCGTAGTCACATCTTTAAATGTTGATAGCCACCGTTTGGAAATGTTCAATAAATTGCCGATAAATTCTGGTAAAAAGATGTTTAACAAATTAGTAGTAGATTTTGTGTGTTTCTTTTTGGTATATAGGTTTGTTGTCAACACAATATTATTGTATATTAACAAAATAAAAATAAAATAAAAAATCAATAAAAATATACCTTGTGTTTGCATAAAACCAAGAAGAACACAAACAAATGACATTAAATGCGTCATTGATCGTAAACAATAATGACAGTCATGTGTTTTCTTAAAACAAACCACAGGATGTCCATCTTTGATTGTATGTGAGTCACAGCTGTTTCAGACCAGTTGTTTACATGGTTCCCATTATTACATTGTTTATAAAGGTATTACTTCCAGATGATTAGATTAGAGTGATTGGGAATATGGTTCTTGACCACGTGCACGTCAACCCTTTGGTTTATTGTGCTGATTCCCTGTTCTTCCTATTTAGGCAAACCCACCCCTGTTTGCTTACAAAGCTCGAGGATCACGCTGCCCAATTCAGATGGATGTAACTCCTGCCACTCACCAGACCCCAGAAGACCTCTTCTCCTGGCCTCGAGGGACTTGCATTCGATTAGCACGTGTTTTGCGGACTCAGGAGTACGCTCACATAACCTACAACTAGTATCTCCTAGGCGGAGACCCATTTTGGCTAGATGATTTCTGAAATGCCCATGACGGTGATGTATGAAATTACCAGTCTGATATTCTGGCGACTAAGACTGGTCAAACGTTTAGTAAGTATCCTTGATGGATTCTTGACCAAAGGTTTGGCTGGTTCCTGACATGGTGGTTTTTCCATCGCTCAGTGTGTTGCAAGTTTGCCCTATCAGCTAGCATAGTTTTGACAAGGGAGGGGCTGATTCCTACCGATGGTTCTGGATCAGTAAAGGATGACAGCGCTCCCTTTCTAGCCAGCAAATCGGTTTTTCGTTTCCTTTGAAACCCTTCTATATTATAGTTATACTGAAAAACTAGTTTTATTTGTTAGGGGATGAAATTCCCTCTCAACGTGGCGAGGGAATATTGCTTTGTCCCAGACTAGCGGAATCGATATCCCTGGCGTCGCAGTGTTGCCTTATGAGCCACTTCGTGTTCACTTCAAACCTTTATGTTCATATCACTTAGTTTGTCAAAATAAAAGATTAATTGGCACAATTTATCTACAAAAAATTCCAAACAAACCAATAAAAGCAGTTTAAAGTTTACTCGATTACAGGTTAAAGGGGTAGTAACTTATTATTATGACTTACTTTTGAATAAAAGCCTCGGTAGTCAATTATAGAGAGAGATATTTACTGTAATATATTTTAGATTTGATTAGGTTTGTAAAGTTCCATCAAATTCCTGATACTAACTTATTGTATGCACTTATTTTGAAGAACTGTAATAAAATTTTGTTTCAAGAATAACATACAGGTAATTTGCACACTTCTGAAATAAGACACGCGCACTCCACAATAAATAGAAGGAGTCTCTAAAATGAGCTCATATAAAGTGAATTTAAATATTTTCACTCTTTATTAATTCATCAATAGTTTTTGAGTGTTAAAACTGTAAAATTATTTAATTGACATTTTATTTTTATTTTCTATTTAAACTTTTAATAAAACAGTTCCACGTTCTATCAAATTTATTACTGTAACGACAAATAAGCTGATGTCACTAGTTTCGGGAGAAGTGGAGGGGGAACAGCTGATTAATGCAAACAGTAAACAGCGGGAGCTTGTCCAGGGAACAACTCACAGCTGGTTAGTGGTTGTCAGTGTCGGCCAGTACTCTGTGGTGTCTGTCCACCTGGTCACCTTCACCATGACCGCCTTGTGGATCCTCAGTCCTCTCTGCGTCGCCGTTTTTCTCTTGCCATCTTCGTAAGTAGCACGTCTATCTAAAGTGGATGTTTAATTATTACAGATGCAGGTTTAATTTGAACTATTTACCAAGCAGATTACTTAAAATTAAGTAGAATCAGTGACAGTATGGTTTGGATGTGTTATGTTCGTTCTTTTCTTGTGTTATTTTAACCTACCCTAAATTCACTCTAAGCTGAAAAATCGATCGAAACGAAAACCACTACAATATAACCGCGAGGCTGACCGAAATTGTAGGGATATAGTGATAAGATTTCCAGGCTGACAGTCAGTAATCACTTACTCTTGTCGAGCAGCATCATGCTAAAGCCAGATCAAGACAGTTTTTCTGAACATATTTTAGATTCCAAGTATTGAGTATGAATGTTCACCTTAAGAGTACCCCTATATTTTTTGCTAATATTTTTTGAAAATAGCCAATAGCTACATCCACTATCTTGAAGTAATATTAATATCGAAATTCCTTACACATACATATTTGGGCTTATTCACACAATACTTTAGTATCAACTTTCACAAATATGAAAAATTTGTCAACAACCGAAATTGCTTTTAAAACAGATGGTCAAGACAGACAGTGCCATGCGGTCGAGTTGAAACCGATTCTTCGCTTACGCTCGGTCACTAGTATAATCCAAGTTCCAACTTATAGGTAATCTATTTCCTGGACTACCAAGAACAACTAGCTTTGAGCCACTTTTCCTGAAAAGGAACAAATTAGGCGCTGTGCTTCAATCAGCTTCATTTGCAAACCTGTTATAACAAGCCTTGAATATAGCATTTATATTCATAATACAACACATTTTCCTCATTTTCTGTCCACTGAGACTTAACTACCAAGTGCTCCGTATCAAATAGCAAATATAATTGTTTATATTGAAGAGTGAATTTACTAGGTAATGTGGAGCACCTAGTAGTTCAGCATTCTCAGTAGAAGAAATTGAGGAAAGTATCATTCTTAAGTATACCCTTGGGCTGGGCATAACATGAACGAACCAAGAAGAGGTAAATGGGTGAGGGAGATTTTAACAACTAGGGGACGGGTGTTTCATAGGAAATATACAGGATGTTCAGTAATTACGAGATCAAACTTTACCAGGTAATTTATCAAGCCAAAATAAACAAATAGTTTACCATAACACACAGTCCTATCTCGTCTAGTTTTTCTAAATAACTTTTATCTCCCATGCAGGTAGAATAAGGTATAAACTTAAAATGTTGCATACTTGTTACTATAATCAAATTCAACATTTAAAACATAAGTTTGAATTATTATTACTTCCGGTTTAAAATTACCCCATACTAAGTTTTCCAAGCTTAATAACTTAAAACGCTAAAACCTTTATAGTAAAAATACAGGTACAAAATACTTGGACTTCAAATGTTTGTAAAAAACTTTTGCCACGTTTTGTTATACGTGTATTTTTACTATAAAGTTTAAGCTTTTTAAGTTAAGAAAGCTTAACATGGCCGCAATATTTATACCGGAAGTGAAAATTAGTCAAATTTATTTGTTAAATATTGGTTTTAATAAATTATATTAACAAGTGTGCAAAGGTTTTAGTTTACAAGTATAACTTAGTTGACCTCGAAGATCAAAATTATGTAGCAAAAAACACAGACAGGCAGACAGACGGAAAACTAAGCGAGATAGGCCTATGTGTTAAAGGACATTTTTTTATAATTATGACCTGTTAAACCACCTAGTGAAGTTTAAATAACTGGACACTCTGTATAATACCTGCTCTAGCCCTCCTCCAGAAATATGATCAAATATTGAAATTGGAACAAGGTGCTTTGGACTCTTGTTTAAGAATGTTGCTAGTACGTATTTGTACTTTTGTCCTTGTCACATATAATTATGTGATTTTTCACTATCAGTAGGGCTCAATGCATTAGGTTCGACCCATTATTACGTCTTTGTTTCAAGTGAGAGGTTAGTGAGCAAGAAGGGTACCAAAGGGGTCAGGTCTAGGACCGAATGGCTGAAAAAAGCAGATACCGACCAATGTCAGACACGCAGCAGGCTTCAGCCATTCGTCTTCTCCATCTCACGGGCGTTGGATGAGTCTTTTTGTTACACGTGTTTTTGTTGTTTCAATCGGAGGCTGTTGTGGAGAGTGCAGAACGACATTCAAAACACTGCAAGTCTAAACAGTTGTAAGCCTCTACATTGGAGCAGCTATTACGAGTATAACTGTGAAACGAACGTTCAGAAAAACAACAACATACACCAACACAACACAAGAGGTGCTGATCTCTTAACTTCTACCAACCCAGCACAAGACGCTGCACTGTACGACAGAAAGCTAGATACATTGGAGGAAAACAGCACAACCGAGCACCTCTGGAAATTATTAAAGTTAAATCGAATTTCACAAGTGCATGAAAGTGGGAGTACAACGTGAGTCAAGATCAGGAGTGTGAAGATAGAAGCAGCGTCACCAACCTACGACATGGCAGCCTGACATCATGATGCAAGCCAACTTCACCGTCAAGGACCACATTGCCAACTGTCACTTCTAACCTAAAAATACTAACTTCCTTTTTCAACCTTTTATAACTTAACTCACTAACATTAAATAACATCCAATTAATTCCCTGACTGGCCAGAAATGACGCCGAACCGCGAAGGCCTTCAAAATTAAAAATTCGGCAAACAATCCAAAATTTTCTCAATTCTTTTTAATATAGCAGATAGAACCTGAAGAAGCTCAAACCAAGGTGGGTCAATTTTCATTCCTTTTAGATTTAACGTGTCTTAAAAGCTAACCGAAGAAAACCAGAGTATCTGGGGATAAAGTTTTTTCATGCACTACCAGCACATTTAAAGGAAATTGAACAAATAAATAAATTTAAAACTGAACTTAAAACTCTTTTAGTAAACTTGTGTTTATATGGCCTTCCTGACCCCAACAAACCTCTAATTCAAAATATTCCAAACCTTTAACTTTCCATATATTAACACTAACAAACTAACACGTCCCAGAGGGTTTCAACTTCAACTTTGACAGACTGCATGCCCAGAAGTGGGTCTGACGCAGCGCCTGGATATGTAAGATGTAATGTAGAATTTGCAAGGAAATCGATCTTGAGGAAATAGCTAGAAGAACACCTATTCTATACTACCTTGATGAATTTTTTGAACGTAAGTGATACTTGTATACGGTGTAGTCACTTCAAGAGTCAAGTCACCCCCATGGTCCCGTTGGTCCATTCCATCGGTCGTTGGGTTAAAAATTAATAACCCAATCTAGAGAATGGTCGGCCCTAGTTTGTAACCAAACTACACCTGATCATCCATCAAACCACTCATCACATTCACTATTCATCCCATATTCACCTTAAAAGCAAAGTTTCTCTAGAAGTGGTTTGTGTCTCAAATCAATGTATCAAAGTAAAGTATCAAAGAAACATCAAGGTGTTTCCAGTAAATTATTTTTATTGACGCCCTTGCAATTCTCCTACGAATTTGTAAAAAAAGATGTTATTGGTTCCTATAGAGAAAAAATAACAGACCGAGCACGTATTTAAATACTAAACCAAAAATAATGTTGACATAAATTATTATTGACGTAGACGCAGCTGTGACGCAACGGTCAGTGACGCATGACGCTGCGGTCCATCAGGTGCTCACAGGAACCACGTAATCAGCTGACAGCAGGAACCATTTACCGCTGTCTTGCGCCGAAACTAGTCTCATTCGCTTTGGCTTACAAATCCAGCTAATATCATACAATACAACAAAGTACACGGAAGGCGCAATTGTATTTGGTCACACCATACTACAGGAAAGACGCGACGACAATGCAGTTATCCAAGAAGAGCCTTGATCTTTCCTGTCCCTGCTCTTGGCCGTGAATTACTCAAATGACCTTCGGCCTCTGGAGAAGATGTTTTATAGGAGGTGAAGTGTGAGCGGTCGGTCAGTCTATCATGGCGGTACCATCACGTCTTTTCCTTTATGCAGTGTGTGCAGTATTCGGGTTCGTATACATAACTTTATCCGTAAAGGAAGTGCCTGGTAAAGTCAATAGTTTAATTATTCCGCTACTACTAGTAGGCCTACTATTAGTATTATGTAGTGCATTATTATACTCATAATGTTAGTAGAAACTTGTTACTTATTATAACTTAAAATATGTCTCCCCAACAACTATAAGCTTATTTAAAATGAGGGGACATACGCTAAGGGGTCACTAGACATTTTGGACCACCTTTCACCCCCAACATATTCATAAAATATATTTTTGATGGTTAATTTGTTTAAAGTTAATTTTTGCAAAGTACACCTGAAGAGGCGGAATAGCCTATATCAACACCTGAGTCAGCAAGGGGCTGGGGAGGTATTACCGTGAGGTTAGTAACCTATGGTAATCTTCCCCTACCTGGGGACTGACCACTGGCCCAGTTCGGTACCGACCATTTGGGGTCGAACCCAAAATTGCTTTGGAAAAGATCAACCACTGGCTCAGTTCGGTCACCCCTTGAAACACTCTATTGCATAAATAAATAAAATGATCTACTACTTGAAATAGTAGCAAAAACAGTTAACGTCAGAAAACTATTTTATAGGTAGTAATTTGATTTTTGACTGTAGTTTTAGTGTAGAGAGGCCCTTCTTAATTAAATATATTGTTTCAAGCTTGTCTTTTGTGTAGTAGTGCTATGCTCAAACTTAGTTGTCCAATTAATCGGTTAGTTGGCTAACCTTGCTGGTTATGACACTTCACTCACGGCAAGTCAACGTCAAGTAGTTCGTCAGCTGATCGGAAAATACAAATAAATTTGAATATAAGACTCGTTTGGATAATTTTACGTAATAATGACAATGTGAATGTATTACTCTTACACTTAATACTTTTTATACTTGTAATATACTCTCTGATATAATTTAATTAATTGTGTATATTATAAAACATTCACACAGGTTTTAATTTAAAGCATTTCCAGTCTATACACCGGAGGCCTAAGTCTACCATCTCAAGTCAGTCGTAAGTGTATGCTAGGGTTACATAAACAACCCCAATTTTGTACTGGAAATTAAAAATATGTTTGATTACATAACGGGAAAGGTTAATCTTTTGTCTTAAAACAACTTGCATGATGAATTTATAAAACTGCAAGTTAGAACAAAAATTTCAATTCGAGTTCCACTTGCCATTAGTTTTGTGAACTGGGTTGGCCCATGCAAATGAGGCCAAAATGGTGTGGTAATGAACTTGTAGATAGGCCAGAATATATCGCCGCACGGCAAGCTGTAATCAGAAATTGAATGTATGCTAGCCCATTAAAGTCAAAGCTAAACTATGTTATTATCACTATCTCTTTCTTTATGTAACTTATATGCGCCTTGCTCATAAATGTTGATTATTCTATGCCAACGTGACTATTTTAATGATGTAATTTCCATATTTGTGTGCTAGTCCTAACTTTGGCTGAATATTTAATTGAACATGTCAATTATGTTATTTTCAGTATCTGACTTGATGTAACTTTTAATTTAAAAGGCTGAGCAAGTGATCAGAGCATACCTTACTAGCCCTACCCTACATTACAGATCATGTATGTGCCGTGCTCAGATGTCCGGAGACTTCCCAGTTCTAATGCAGTTGACCGAGCCGCGCACACTAAGCGAAGGACCTCACTGGGACAGCGATCAGCAAGTCCTTTACTACGTGGACATCCTCGGACGCACCCTTCATAGGCACAACCCTGTCAACAACACTGAGAACACCATCTCTTTTGGTAAAGTCTAATAATGTCTTAAAAACAAAACAAAATTAGCAAAGCGATGATAAACTTACAAAGCTATCTAGACATAACTATATTATTGAGGGTGTACTAGCCTAACCTAACCAATAAAGTACAAATGTAGTTTATATTTACCTATGTCTAAAATTTTTCAGACAAGCCGGTAGGCCTGGTGGTTCCAATCAAAGGAGAGAGGAACAAGTTTGTAGTGGCGCTGGGACTGGATTTGGTGGTTCTGACATGGGACTGGGACTCCGGTTTTAGCTCTACCTCACGTATTGTCTCTGTGGATCAGGACCATCCTAGGAACCGCTTTAACGATGGCAAGGCTGATGCCCTCGGCCGCATTTGGGCTGGTAAGATGCAGTAGGCATAAAATTAGGTATAAAATTTTCCGTCTCTTGATTTTTGGCTAATGGTAAAACCAGTAAATACATTTTATTTTGATATGTGCACAATAGAAAGCAAAGTAATTGAACACTTAAAACGGGTACAATTATTTTTGAAGGAATTTGTAACAGAATTTGATTCAAGCGTAATCATAAATGGCATTTAAATTAATAATTTAATAAACCTGGAGGCATTTACTGAACATTAATTAACTCGTATAACTTTTTCCCCAAAATTTCCAGGTACAATGGGTTATGAAGACGCCTCAGGAGTTGAGGCCAATACGTCCACTTTCTACCGGGTTGACAACAACATGAGTGTGCCCTGCCAAGCGGTGGGAATGGTAAGTCCTGTGTCGATAAGTAATGGCCTGGCATGGAGAGACGACAACAAGATGATGTACTACATTGACACACCCACTCGCAGAGTTGATGCCTTCGACTTCAACCTTACCGACGGAACTCTCGGTTAGTAGTCATTGTAGTCATTAGACCTGTTTTAAGTTCTGTGTTTGGGTTGTACGTAGATTGACAGAGAATCTTCTTTTGTCTTGTGTCGGTCGTCCCTTGTCACTGTTCTCTGTCATGTGCTTAGTTTGAATGAGTACATGAAATTCCAATAATTATTTTATTAGTTTGCTGTCATGTGTTGGTTAAACCAGAATGAAGTGGAGTGACAATATGATATTGGGCAGTAGCCTTGCTAGTTTTCAAGTGTAAATGTCTTGAAAGAGACAATAGAACCCCTTTACTTCTAGCTTCGGAATTGGCACACTGCTCCGACTGGCATTCGGATTATAGATAACCCAGTGTGAAAATCCACCCATGGATTCAGTGTGTTGATCCTTTTTAAGTACTAAGTGAATGGGACACTTTTGATCCTTGAACCTTAAGATATAAATGAAATAGGAGTGCATGATTTGGGAACACAATGCATAAAACTGTCCTTACAATCCAAGCTAAACCAATGCAGTGATTACCACAACTCAAATCAGAGGATTTGCCTTTTCACATATATTGAAGTAAGATCTGCACAAAAAGTAATAACTAATGTTTCTTCACTGTGCACTTTTGTTTACTGCTAATGATGTGCTTTATGGTTTCAGCCAACCGCAGGCCCGTGTTTGAGTTCGGGAGTGTTGCCGGGAACCCTGACGGCATGACCATTGACATTGATGGCAACCTTTGGATCGCTTGTTGGAACGGATCACAGGTATCAACTGTTAATATTTTACACTCTCATCAAAACTGGCTAATATGTTTTTGAACATATTTTAAATTACTTATTTCCAACACTACATAATACTATACTCACTCAATAATATACTCAAATTACTTTATTTTCATATTCATCAACAGAGTTGGTGTCATAAGATTACAATTTGTTACAATTAGTTTTGTATAACTTTTATTGTTTGGCTTCAGCGATGGTCTTGAACTCTTCAAAGCTATAGATCGACTAACCGATAAGCCACTTCCAAATAGTATTTTTTGGAGTCTGAGGGGTGCTGGCTTTGATGTAAAGCTTAACACCGGCATAGGATGGCTTCTTGGCAAAAAGGATAACTTGAGGCAGTTTGCGAGGGTTGTTCGAAAGTAATACCGTTTCCAATAAAACGAAGAAAACCAAAATTTTGTACTAAACTTTGTATTTTACATTTCTATATCTTAACCTACTTTTCTACATAATTTCCTTGCAAATCCAAGCATTTATTGTACCTTTTACAAGCTTTTATGCCTAAGCTTTTAAATGCCTGAGTTTTGTGAACAAATGATAGTCCGTCCATGGTGAGAACATCCCATCGGAAGGGGTTGAGTAACTGCTTCGTCTTTTCTGCTGCATGATGCATTGTCATGCAAAATTGCTGCAACCATTTGTTTCAATTTGATGATTATCGGTAAGCATGCTGAACCCACCTAGCACAAATTTTACGGTACTTGAGGTGTTCTGTGAGGACTTTGTAAATATAGTGTGTGAAACATTAGGGAAATTTTCACTAATTTCATCTCAAGTCACTCTCCGATCCTTTTGCACAAACGCATCAACAGTTTTAACAAGCGGATGACACTCGGCGGCCTCTTCGCTTCCTCATCGGAACGCCTTCATTAAAATTTCGTGCCAACAGTTGTCTCTGTCCATCACTTCACTATACATGGATTTAATTTGCGGTATATTTCACTTGAAGCATGTTTTTGCATTCAGAAATCGAATAACTGATATCAATTCACAACTGGCGGCGTTATTGATTTTCTTCTCCATTTTGTATGTGTACAAACACGGTAATAAGAGTTGTATTGAAATGAAATTCAGTAAACAGCTGACCAATGAGATGCTAAAACCAGCTGACTTTGATTCAATCATTTGACAACACATAGACAACACAGAGATTAAAACGGGTACTACTTTCCGAATGACCCTCGTATATTTTTATCGTGTGTTATTACTAAAACAACCCATATCAATTGGACCTTGTTAGTTTTGTTAGTGTTTTGATGATCTTATGGCCTAAGACAATTTTAGAGCAGTTGTTATTTGTTTGTATTTTGGCTGTTAAAACTACTTTTATGCCGGGCAACCAGTGTAGCCTTGCTATCCGAGTTCATGTAAATATTTCTACTTTTATAACATCTACTCATATTTATTCTTGCACTTGCAAGAGCTATCTCAGCCTGAAATACAGTTTGCTTAAGCTAATGCTTACCCTTAGTCTGACTCCCAACACAGTACCCTTTTCCGTCTTTGACCTATTAGACTACCAGTTAAGGCAATATGTGTAAGCTCTTCAAGGCTCTTGTTATTGTAGAAATTCTCTTGTCTCCACACTCGACTTCATCCACCTCTCTAGTCTTCCTCTTAGTAACAATAAACATCTAATTTGCCGTGTCGGACCAGGTGATCCAAATCAACCCGACAACAGGGCAGCTGTTGCGTCAGATCAAGCTGCCGGTGGAGCGTGTGACATCAGTGGTGTTCGGAGGACCGAAGCTGGACACGCTGTATGTGACCACCATGCGAGCTGGCCTGTCCGAGGAAGAGTTGGAGTCCCAGCCGCAGGCTGGCGCGCTCTTTCAGATCACCAACATCAAGGCTATCGGCACACCCAGCAAGCCAGCCGTAGTCAATTGTAAATGTAATAATTAAAGGTTTTTTTCTGAAGTCTAGTGGTTTTTTGTGTGTTTTGTGCTGCTTGTTTTTGTTTGTAGCTTTTGAACGACTGAAGTAATGGCTAAATTAATGTCTGGATTTTTTACTGAGACATACGTCTAGCAAAATGATGAAAATTACAATAGTAAAACTCCCAACAGTTAAACATTTCTTAAGTAAAATAAAGGTTGGGGGCTCATTTTGGATAGCAAAAACAATGTGACTCACATAAATGGAGTATGGAACATAGGGCCATAAACAGCTCTTCAAAAAGCAGAACACCAAAATTATACTTTGTGGATGAGCTTGTGATAGTTTTTTGGTTAATGCTTTTCCAAAACTGTGTTTTCCTCTTATCCAGTTGATTGGCTGAAGAGGGAGTTTACTACAGAGTGCAGAGGTTTTATATTGGATTCAAAGTTTGTTTAATGGAATACTCTTTTCAATTATTTTGTCCCAAACCAGGTCTTTTGATGAATATCAAGAAGGATAAGAAAAATACAGGCTTTCTTTGAAACGTTTACTTGATTCTGTAAAAAATTATAGTATCTATCACAGAAACACAAATGCTTTACATAAAGTGACTAGAGTATCTACATTGTCATGTTGTAATCTTTGGTATTTCAACTTAAAAGTAAAGCAAATCAATAAATAACATATTCACAAACTTATGAAGTTTTTACTTGTAGAGTGCATTTTGTACTTGGAACAAATCCGGAACGTTGTTGCCTTTTAATTGATCTTGTAAACTTAGGTTTATTGTTTACAGTTTTGCAAAAGATTTCTTTGGTTCAGAAACAGTACATTAGAACATATTTACTAGTTTTATAAGTGGAATTTAGAGATTTACATTCGGTAAATTTGGAAGACAAGTAGAAATTTAGTTTCGATCGGTCACCTATTTAACTAGCAATTTAACTGAGCATTTGCCCATGCAGTTATATGGCATGCATTGCTCTGTTTTGCACACATAAATTATTCTTTCTTTATTTTTATCCATTCAAACTGTATTGGGCTATATTTCAAGACTATTTTATATTAAAGCTTCTAATAATGTTATTTGATGAGTAAATTGTCACTTTTTAAATTAATACAAAAGTTATATGAACAATAATTATAATTAAAAAATTTGAAGACAAAAAAACTGAACCGGGACTTGAACCCAGGTCTCCCGCTTGGGCGGTTATGCTAAACCACTACACCATCCGGCCCAACTATTTTTGCCTTCAAATTTAGAGAAGTACTTAAATCTGAATGTTCATCCGAAACATGTGACTGTCAAATAAAGACTTTAAATCAACAAGCTGGAAATATTACAAACAGAATTTAAATACTATGTCAAATGACTTATATAGATCTTAATTTGTATAAACGCTAAAAAGCTAATTTATTACTAAAGAAATTTGAAGACAAAAATGTACTTCTCTAAATTTGAAGGCAGAAATAGTTGGGCCGGATGGTGTAGTGGTTTAGCATAACCGACGCAAGCGGGAGACCCGGGTTCAAGTCCCGGTTCGGTCTAAACATTTTGTCTTCAAATTTCTTTAGTAATAAATTAGCTTTTTAGCGTTTATACAAATTAAGATCAATAATTTTATTTAATTGTTCCACGAAACACATTCTATATGATTGTACTATCTATCAAATAACACCAATTGACATTTTCTGAAAACTAGTAAAAAAGAAATTGGTGGTATTAGTTAACATAAGCTTAAATTATTTTCATTAAATAGTTTGAAAATTTTTCCTTTTTTAGCACATTAACCTACTTAATTTAACATTGTTTGCAAATGTTTTTCATGTTAAAAATTTTATACTGTTAAATGCCGCACTGGCTCTATTTGGTTGCTCTTAAAAAATAAGTTTTTGGGAAAAATACACTTTAAAAGTAAAAACCACATAATGCCTTATTTCAAAATTAAAAGTACAACAGCTATTGAACTCATGAACATTGAACTTTAAAACAGCATAAAATATTTAAAATATTAGTTATAATAATTAGGTTTTTACTGTCTAATGCTGTGTGGTTCCCCTTATTTTGACTGACAATAGAGGTAGCTCTCTCATTTAAAAACTATTTACAAATAAGTTTTTATACAAAGCCTTTAGTTTTTAAAATATTTGTTTTGGATTATTATGACTAATGAAAAACATTTTATTTCTAACACTCATAAGCTTTTTTTTAACTTAAAAGAAGGGGTTTACAAGTACAAAACAAAATTCTTGATTCCATTGCATATTTGAATAAATAAATAATTGATTCAATAATAACGGATAAAAAAGTAAACATAAAATATATTTACTTTTGATATCTTGTTGATTAATATGTACACTTTTAACTAGCTCATTATAAATAAATATCTTAAAAGTAATGACTGGAAATTATTAAATCAAATTGATTTATATTTTACTTACATTTAAATTTACTAATGTTACTACACTATATTACCCTACAATTAATTGTTTCTTAAACTGGTTATTTGACCTCAAGGCACATATTTTATTCTAAAAAATTTACTGAGCTCACAACAACTCTCCCAGTACTTCTCAGTACAGCCTTTTCATTTATTTCACATAATTAATTAAGTGCGTTGGGTTTTATGTCACAGGAAAATTTGATTTATCGCAGAATACAGTACGAACATAAACTAGTTTGAATTTGTAATGTTAGAACTGTAATTGGAAACCTCCCTCTAGCTAACTTAAAAATGCTTAATGGTTTGTCAAATTTTCAAAAATCTCATAGTGGGAAATAAATAACGATTGGTGTTTGATGCAATGTGTATACAGTTGACTCTCGTCTATCCAGCTTGCGATCTAAGGAACCCAAGGATTGAACTCATAAATTTCTAATGTCTACAAAACCCAGAAACTGGACACACAGAGAACTCAGGCGGCATTGTGCCTGCACACCAACCCCAAGCTCCCCATAAAGTAAACACCATATGTGATGGAAGAGTTGTTTATATTCTGAAATCTGGTGCTCAGTGTATTTTATTTTATCAATTGTATGTTGGTTTCTATAATTTCTCCTTTATTGTTAAGCACCACGTTTAGCATTAAATCTTGTATTTTTTCATAAAATTTACTTATCACTTTTGTTATGAATGAACATTTAAAAAAACTTCTATAAGTTAGAACTGAATGTTTAAGTTAGTGAGCTGTGCAACATTGAAGTAGCTTATGAACGCTGTTAGCAGGCCTACACAATTGAAAGCAAAACCCCTGATATTTATTGTGAAATACATATTTTTATTTACTTCCGCAGGTCAGGAAGTTGGCCATTAGTCATCTACAACTTATATGGCTTTTGTGTTTTTAACCAACCCTTCCACCACATCAACCAGGATTAACGAGACTCTACTGTACAGGTAATCAACTATTACTGTTTGCAAAACACCTAATTTTTTCCCAAGACTCATTCATTCACAAGTAAAAGTCCCACTGTACCTTTCTACCAAATATTAAAGCTAAAGTCCTCCTAGATGCGTAGCACTATCGGTCAGACAGTTTCGATGGCTTGAAAGCAGCGTGTTAGCGAGTTCCATATCAGTTCTGGCACCAACAGTTGAGGTGCTGGAGAAGCCAGGAGGGCTTGCACTGTCACGCAGGCAGGAGCAGTCCCCCGGCTGCACTGCCGTGCACACGCATGTGACGGTTCAGGTTGCCACTCTGCGAGAACCTGCCAACATACGAGTACACTGTCAGTTAGAGAGATACACTGTCACTGAGGCTGAGGGAGAACTACTGAAGAGATTTGTTTTCTATCTTCAACAGTAATCAAGAAAATAGGTGTGATACAAATTAGTTAGTTAGTTGATACAAATTATTAATACTAGTTAAAAATGTCCCTCTTCAAGGCTAATTGTAAAAATATCACAACAAAACTATTATCAACAATATGAAATCATATTTTTTGTATATAAAGTCATATTAGAAAATCCTACCTAGATGATGAGAACAAAGGCTTAAGCGGCCGGAGTCACGACTATTATTTAAGGCTTCCGGTGCAGACCATGTCAAAAAACTATTTACAGTGCCAAACATTTCTCTCATTTTGCAATCGAGCATCCTCAGTGGACTTGCTGAGACTGTCTTAAAAGCTAAATAGTTCTCTTTAAGATAGTTTGATTTATTTTAGTCTAAACCATGTAACTGCAAGTATCAAGGCAGTCATTTAATTTATCGACTTCTTTATCCTTAGCAGAAATGGCTGGTGCTGTTGTTAAAAGTCAGCAGCAACATCTTTTATTTGCAAGTTGCCAACATTGTTTGTTTCTTTTTTTAACCAGCTAAAATTTTGTTCATTCTTTTCAAATTGCCTGCTTTTGGCTTTGTACCTTAAGAATTTCACTATACGCAGCCAGACCATAAAACTCTTGATATCCTGAGTTGTTAAATTAGAAAACATGGAGTTAATAAAAGTTAAAAGGAAATTTGAGCAGTAAGACTTAAAACCATAACCTCACATAGACCTACTTAAATTTAGTTTTGAAAGCGGCTGGTTTTGAGTAATTTCACTAAATCACTACCGACCACTCTCATGAGGGTATTTTAAGGCAAATATGTGGTGAAGGATGAGTGTGATTAGTATTAATGAGGTGTATGTTACAAACTAAGGTGTACTCTTCCTTAGAATGGGTTAAGCATAGTCTGTATGTCTAAACGATGGTGAGAGCTGATGTGGGTATCATCAGTTGATCACTGAGATTAATTTGTTCATGTGTACGGAAAATGAGAATACATTTACACCGCAAAGGACAAATAGCATTTTCAGTACTGCAGGTTCAACACTGCCTCTAATGTTTTTGCTACATTTTCCATCGTAATGTTTAAACCAAATATATTGTTTGTTTTGCTTGGTGTGTTTAATAAAATCACCAATATTAAAAATGTTAAAAATTTAAAAATTGTTTAAAAAACAATATACAGTATGTGTCATTAATACTGTATTTACATTTTAGAAAATAAAAGTAGAGCATAATCCAAAACTTAAGCTTGGCTTAATTGTTTAATTTTGGAAATTGATAAGTATTGTTCATAACTTGTCCCCATAAGTGTTTTCCAGGACATAACTAAATTACTCTAATTCTCAGTTTCATCTACAGTACTTGTAAAAAATGGATGTTCCTGTGAAATTTCACTATACGCCAAAAACGTGCCACTTTCAGTTTTAGTAATGAAATATCAATACTTTTATTACTGAACTGAGGGAAAGGTTAGAAGGTACAAGCCCAAAGTGTCACCTCACCTGAGTAAGCAGAGTTTGCACTGGTAGGGTTTCTCGCCGGAGTGTATCCTGAGGTGCTTGGTGAGTGTGGAGGAGTCGGAGAACGCTTTCTTGCAGAGTCTACATCGGGGCGCTCACCCGAGTGTGTTCGCATGTGAGTAGTCACCGACGACGACTGTGAGAACCTGCCACACAACACAAGTCAAGTAATGAGACGAAGCAAGAAAAGTATATTTTAATGTTGTGGGTAAGTTAATTTAGTTTGTGTCATAGTCTATTAGACAATTTAAATATTGTTGTGAAAGTAGGGTTTTCTACTTATGATAAGGTGATGGAACGATTTTGGTTTATTTAGTTCTGAAGATATAGAGGTTTGTCCTCAAATTTAAGATAAGGTAGTACCATTTGTGCATTTGGTTCAGGTACCTCTAAGCACGACTCAAACTGAACTAGACTTAGGTTGAACTCTATCATACAAGCTGAACCTGACATTAACTCTTGAAAAATAAATTAAATCAAATTTAGATTTCAAACTTAATTGTCAAACTTAACTTGCCACAAACTTTGTCATATATACTTGAACTTTTTTGAGTTTGTCCCTAACTAATTTCAATCAATTTAAACCCAACCTGAAATCTGAACAGCATAAGTAAGGTAAAAGTTGTCTTGCTCAATTAGGTAAAGTACGTAAGGACTACAAAGTCCGCTCTACTACTCAACCTTTACCTTTACCTAGCGATACCGTAAACTGGTAAAGTCACTCAACCGAATTGTCAATGGTGCCTGCGGGGATCGAATCCGCGCCACTGGAGTGATAAGCTCCAGAGTTGCGCATGATACTTATCCACAACGGGTCTACCACATAGAATACTTCAGACTGCAGATGTGCCTTAAGAGCATCGTAACTTGCCATTTAACTCAAACAACTAGAACAACTTGTTTGTAAACAAAGCGTTAGCAATTAATACCTGCGGGCGCAGATGGGACATCTGAACGGTTTCTCCCCGGAGTGCGTGCGCACATGCGCTGTGAGGTTGGCAGCCTGGCTGAACGATTTGTTGCAGTCGTCACACCTGCAAACCAAATACCGACTCTTAGAAAGATCATTCTACTCTTTGTTAAAGTATTTTCACTGTGGAGCAACTTTTAAACACAGAATATTACGTAACTTGTTGAACATGAACAAAGCTGGAAATCTGTTGTTTTCAGTGTAAGAAATCTAAAGTTTTCCCTACATTGTTTGGTTGTTAAAAATATTATACAACATTCAAACTTCTAAAATGAGTGTGTATTGGCTTTAAATAATTTATGTTCATTTGACTAGCCCCTCTGGATTTACTTTGACAAAATAATTTTCTTCAAAGACTCTTTACGTTAATTTTATTTATCTTTTAGCATATGGACTTAACGCTTATACTCGTAGTAACGCATAGTTAAAATACCTGTACTCAGAAATTGTCGATAATTGATATATTTATATTGTTCAATCCTAGGTTTTGCAAAATTATCTGTGGAAAAAAGTATTCAGTCTCACAGAAATTATTCAATTCATTTTAAATAACTTTTGATCAGTAATGTATTTAGAGTTCACGTTTAATGGGTCTTAGGCTTTAGAGGATTTACAGGCCCTTTCTCCAAACACAAAACGTTAAATTTTGAATTAAAATTCCTATTAGCATTTTCAAACAAGTACAGCCTTGTGATCTAATTCTGGGGTCTCTCAATTCATAACATATAATATATGTGGTGGGGCTCATATATATTCCCATCACTTTAAGATCAGCCTTGATGAAAAGAATTTTTATGCTACATCATTTGTCTTCCGAATTGCATTGGGAGTGGGAAAGGGACCACAACTGCCTGTAAAGTACCATGAGCACCAGTCCTGTGTTCAATTAGCTTCACTTAAAACGGTAATGTTGTGTTTACCTGTAAGGCTTCTCCCCGGAGTGGGTGCGCAGGTGGGTTTTTAGCGTGCTCGGCCTCGCATAGGTCTTGCCACAGATCCTGCACAGGTTTGGCAGCGAGGAGTCGTTCTCCAAGGAGCCCAGGCAAGGAGCTACCTGCACACAACATTATTACTAACAGCTGTTCTCTCGGAGCTTTTCAGCTTTGCAAACAAGGAGTTCGTAGATTATTACTGTAAAAAAAGTATTTTAATTTTGATTGGAATCGGGGAGAAATCCACTTGCTTATCTGTCATAAACAGGACGGGAGAAGGGCGGATAACCAAAACTAATGGATAGAAGGGAAACCTTAAGAAAAGCTGTTTAAATTTGAATATGTTAATGGAAGCTTTTCACTATTTAAGAAAATGAAAATATATGAACAAAAATTAAAGAAACCCATGTAACACAACACAAAAAATTCGCCATTAAAGCAATATGTGATTTTTTAGATATATGTTTTAGTCTTGTTAGATGGTGGATAATACAGAATGTTGGATAAGCAAAGGACAGATAAATGAGAGTCTACTGTACAAAACCCATCGAGAGTTTGTGTTTTATACGTTAAGATTTCATGTTAATAAGTTTCAAGAAACATTAATTGACATTTTATACATAGTTAAAACTAAATTTAAAAAATCATGAAGTCACTTTAGGAGTGGAAGAGGATGAACTAATGGTTTCTGTTCATGGAAAAACATATTTCCGAGCCACCGGAGGAAAGAACCACCAGGGTTAAGAAAAACACCAGAGTGCAACTGACCTTGCCGATGCTAGGAGGTGGCCTCTTGCTGCTGCGCAGGCAGGTGGAGGGTGGGTAACTGGCCTTGTTGACCACAGGTTTGAAGGAGGAGGGAGTTGATGTGCAGAGGAAGGGTTGGTCAGGAGGGGGAGGCCTGAAGTCAGCGGTGAAGGAGTATGTTGCACCCCCAGGGTACGCAGCTATGCGGACTCAGCAGACCTTGGCTTTGGTACACAGGTGAGGGGTTAGAGGGCGCTGCCGCAGTCCACTGCATCTGTCCAGACATTAATAATGATTTTTACTTGAATTAAAACTCCAGACCTGCTTTTTGTTTGTTTTAGCTCTTTAAATACTTTTAAAGGTGTAAATATGTTTTTAATTAGTGTTAGTTTTAGGAGATACCACTTTATAAATCTTTGTTCTTTTGTGGTTTTATGCACATTTTTGTCAAAGGAGCCCTAAAGTCAAGGGTTGTAAGAATGTAAGTTTCTGGATGACTTGTTCTATACGGTAATATTGCCAAATGCCAAAACACTGTCTATGTATGATTCAAAAGAGTGCAAGAGTGTTGTTAGAAACTGTCCTTTTCAAAATTTAAATGGTCAGAGGAATTTTTGTATTCAACCGTATCGCATGAATACAGTAAAACCCCGTTTAACCGAACTTCGGTCAACCAAAACCCGGATTAACCAAAACAAATACGAAATTATTAAAAAAAGCTAAATTAACGCTGAATTGCCCAAGTAAAACCCAAACCATGCGCTGAGGGTGGCCATTACAAGAGCTCCACAGCACATACTGACCTCTCGTGCAACGTTGACGTACCTAGAAACTACCCCCCTGAACACTCCTATGCTCTTACTCATCAGTTACTCACACCTGTGCTCTTACTCATTTGCTACCTTGTCATTTCAGTTGGGTTGTGCTATTCAACAAGTAAGCATTGTGACACTAGCGAAAGTATAATCATCTCAGTTCTTTAGCTTTTAGACTGGTTATTTAATATTGCTTGCTTTACATATTTTAACACAGTTAGGTTGTTTTTTTGTTGATCGTGAAACTTTTTTGTATTTAGAGGTTCTTAAAAGTTACTTTAGAGCAGTTTTCAAAACAATGGGCGGTAAAAGTGTCGTCATCAACATAGCCGATAAACTGGAAGCCGTTAGACTTGTTGAAAACGATGCTTTATTACGATGTGTGGCAGCGGAATACAATGTCAGTGTATAAAGCTTTATACATTAAATAAACATGTGTACATTTTTTAAATGAGCCAAAACCATCCCAAACTACAAAACCATGGCTTAACTGAAAAAATTGATTATCCGAAACAACTCTGCCCCCATTAGGTCAGTTAAACGGGGGTCTACTGTATGTATATTTAGTTCAAAAGCTGATTACTTACCATAAAACATTATTAAACTTTAGTTTAGGATTTGTCCCACCATCTCAAACTTTCCGTCACATTACAGTGCAAACGAATTGTTCTGTTTACAAAATAATCTGGCGCACACAACAATTTGCTCACCTGTGGACATGTCATCTGGTGTTGCAGATTGTCAGCCATGGTGGGAGGGTAGCCGTGCATCGTCATGTTCATGCTGACGTTGACACTCATGCTGGGGAACATGGCCGGCTGGTGGTGGTAGCCGTTCTGATCGTACTGCGCAGTCGCGTAGTTACCCCCCGGAGACATCATCTGGAGCAACCAACATGTTATGTAGTGTAAAATTTCATTTTAAATTAGATAACTACAAAAGGTAATAAATAAATAAAGTTGGATATTAATATCTGTTACAAACAGAGTTTTAAATGAGCTTTAGGTAAAACTTGATTTACGCCAAAAATGTTCGAACTGCTTAAAACAAATACCTGAACTTAAAATTATGAAATAATACTATTTCCTGTTGTCTAAGTACTTTAGTGACTAATTTTATAAATAGGTTTAAAAACTAAGCCTAAAACCTTGCTAAGTTTTAGTTGAAATGTGTGTTTACTTTGGAATAAATAATTGTAGGTCAGTTCAAATATATCTATTGTCTACACCTAGCTCATATTCTTCTTACAAACCTGTATACCAAATGTATATCATGTTGTATGTTTTGTTCGTTATTGGCTTTTGCCGATGAGAGGATAAAAAATGGTAGTGTTAAAGTTTTATTTTCAGTACATAACGGGCTAGTAGAAAATGAATTGAAGACTAAACAAGCTTTTAATTTTCTGAATGAAAACATGCATACTTTTAGTTTAAAAAATTAAAACTAACTTAATTATTTAAGTTCAAATAGTATATATTTATTATAAACAAGTGTGGAAATCAAATGTATTTTTAAAGTAGCTACATATTTTTATTTAAATTCAAATTAAATTAAAAATAAATTTCCAAAACAGACTTGCACAAAATAATTCAGGATCCCTGCCGTTCTAAAACTTGTTTCAAAACATCTTTCTAATCCCAAATGTACTTCTTTACTGGTGTAAAACTCCCCCTAGTCTAGTCAATCACGGGTTATATTGGCACAACTCACAAGTTACCTTTTATTTGTCTCTGTGAGTCCAAAAACATACAAAACAACACCTCACAAGCCGAAAGCTGTTAGATATTGCGGTTTTGTGGATACCCTCCTTACTGTTTCCAAAATATAACCTCGTTTAAGCCTTTGAACCAATGAAAACTCTTATACAAGGTTCTTTTGACCAAAAATCTGTATTAGTTCAGCGAAATAATTTTTTACAGCCATCTTAGTTTGGCCGAACAGATTTCATTGGTTTTAGTACACGTCATAGGTATGGTGTCAAATGTTTATACAAAGTTCATTCGAAATTGGTTCATAAATACAGCTTTCACTAAATCACTATTTGAGATGCCGACCACTCTCATGAGGGTATTTTAAAGCAAATATGTGGTGAAGGATGAGTAGTAATGAGTTATGAGGTGTATGTAGTCTTGTTACAAACTAAGGCCGACTCTTCCTTAGAATGGGTCATTAATTAATAGCCAAATGACCAATGGAAATACAAGGACCAACAGCTTAACGTGACTTCCGAACCACGCAGGTGATGGTCTGATATGTCTAAACGATGGTGGGAGTTGATGTGGGTATCATCAGATGATCACTGAGACTATCTGAGCCGCTTTAGACCTATATCATCCTCAAAACCTGACCTCCATGAAGCTGGATTACAGGACCACGCCACGAGTCCCAGTCTCTTTTATAGCATAAACCCCATTTGGGAAGAGGGGTGTGATGCTGAGTGTCGTTTTCTGTTTAAATTATACCTCATGATAGGAAATTTACCCAGACTCACGGTACCGCTTGTGATTTATTCTCAATTTATTTTAACTGTACCAAAACAAAACACTGAAAAGTAGCTGCATACATTTGAAATCATGACCTTTCCACCCATTATCTCCGTGCACCATGAGAGATCTATACGGGATCCGTATTAACCGAGATTAACCGTGACCCTCTGCACTGGAGGCTGCCACTCTCCTACTCGGCAATACACCTGCACTTCACTTACCGGAGGAGGGTGTACAGTGTAGGACAGAGACGCGGATGGACTAGGTGGGACTCCATACTGGCTCTGAGGGTAGTAGGTGGGCGAGGTCTGCCCTGGATGTACCACAGCGTGCTTCAGAGACAGCAAGACATCCGCTACGTCGTGCGGCTGCTTCCCCTCGTGCTTCGGCTCAAACAGCGGCCCGAAGTCCGACCTGGGAAATAAAGTTACGTTAGAAAGGTTTAACCATGTCAAAGTTATTTGTGTTAGGATTTGCTCACTAAGAGTAAGGAGAGTTGGTTAGTTAAAGCAATATATGTTTGAGTCTATTAACGTGGCGTGATCGCCAGTCGCTCCAAACCGTTCCGCTAGGTCCGCGCCCCTGTACTCTGGCACTCTACAGCTTACATGTCCAGTAGTGTCAACAGTTTTGGATTTTGAGGTCTATACAACTTTCTCAGTTGCAAATTTGCAATTGTTTGAACAGCTGCTTTTGAGAAATGAACATGCTGGAAAAGCTTGCCTTAGAGCAACCTATCCATGAGAATACTTCGTGAGATATGTGTGGGAAAATTACTTCGTAATGTACCGTCATAAGTACATGGGTTGTGCAATATTCCTTGTTAACTACTCCTTAAGTACAAACTTAATTTCTTACTACTGCCCTTAAAACTGCAGTTTTAAAAATAATTAACATAGTTTTAAAAACAACCTAACTGTAGGGCATTTGATGAAAAGCACTGAAGGTGATAAAGTTTACACCAAATTAAAAAACAAATATTCTGAAAATAAAATTAACTTGTTTTGTAACAATGCACATAGCTGTAGCTTATTTTTAACACTGACAACGCTATTTTGTTTTATTGTGCAACCTTCATATCTCATCCCAAAATTGTATTTTCCAAGGCATGGACAAATTGTCCAGATGCTTGGCTTCGCCTTGGGAGTAAAATGTATTTCCCTTATTCCGACTTAATTAACCCATGACATCAATGTTCCAACAAACGTGAACTTTGTCATACATTGGAAAAGCACTTCTTTTGGCTCTTGAAAAGAAATATACTATTTCCTATGTGTAAATATTTGCAGTAATAAACGAACGGTTGTTTCCGAATTAAATAGACTAAAGCTATTCATTCTCATTTCAGGCATAAAACGTCCAATCAATAAATGAATTACTTATGAGTATGATAAGATTTGAATAACATTGCGCTTGTAAATTAACCTTTAATCATACGACCAACTGTGGACAAAGCTAAACCAAGCATGTTTAATTTGCAAGATGTTTGTATGTGAAAGGTTTCGTGCTATACAGGTTACTTAGTAATGATATAACCGACTGTGGGTGGATCAGAGAGGGGTGGAAAAGCTACCCTCTCCTCTTCCTTTCTGTCCCCCTGATACCAAGGAAACCCTACACATGTGATATTATGAACAGGGTGAGCTGTGTGCCATAGCTAGACCTCAGCTCACCACTTGACTCTCGCAATGGAAGTTTGTCTTATTTAACGAGGCGAAGTTAGGACTACAAAGTCCTCTCTACCACTCAACCTCGACCTAACTCACCGTATTGGTCACATTACTGGTGACTGTGGGATAAAGTGATGAAGTCGCGTGTGATACCAATCCGCCACGGAACACCAGGAATAAAGACTAGCCAAACCAAGATGGCGGCAAAAAGTAATTTTTCGATACGATTTTGTCAATTTTTGTTCACATGTTGCCTACAGTGGCATTAATGATATTGCCCTTTTTTGGGTGGAAACATACGGCACTTTCACTAGAACAATGTTTGCTGGTTCACGGTATTTGAGATTTGCTAAAGAAACACATGCACCAAATTTCGTAAGCATCGAACTTCAACTTCGTACTTTATTACATATACTGGGTGTTTTTTAGTTGGCACCATTGGAAACTCGTAAACTATAGTAGGTTTTACAGGACGGTTTAAATTGGGAACATTACCTAGTTTTGTCTCAGTATTAAAAATATGAGAGAAGCCTTTTCAAAAGCCACCATTTTCCAATATGGTGGTCAACTTTAAAATATCATATGAAACCCATATTTTTATGTTGGTTTTGGATTAGGGGCATAATTTTAAGAAATTTTTATTCTTGACATTCTTTTGATAATTATCTGAAATATTTGGAGATATACAGAGTGTCTAATAAGTAAAGTTCCAGACTCAAGGAAAAGGTTATATGGGTCAAAATAAAGAGAAAATGAAGAATAAAATTTTCCAAAACGCTTAGTTAACCAGATATTTGCCATTTTATATTTGTCACAAATTATTTATTATCTCCCACACCACTTATCGGATTTGACTCAAACTTAACATAAACTTGTATCTAAGTAAGACCATTTATGGAAAAAATTACCAGCATGATCTAACTTACTATTTTAAAACGGTGGCTATTTTATGGTATTTTAGGGAATTTTTGGCGTTACACCTTAAATAGCGAATAAACGGTGAGTTTTACGATAAAATTTACAGAATATCGATTTGTAGCAAATTGTGTTACCTATCTATTGACACACTGTCAAAAGAATCTATTAAGAATCAACAAAGTTACAGTGGAAACCGTGGCAAGCATCAAGATAATAAAGTGGAAAGTTGTCAGTTTTCAGCCAGAGTTTCCCTAAAGCTTCGTTGCTTCCCAGTAGATTTTTACGAGTTTGGTGTCAATAGATAGATAATAAGATTTTCTACAAAACAGTATCATTTACATTTTATTGTTAAACTCACCGTGTATTCGCTACTTAAGGTTTAAAGCCAAAAATTCCTAAAAATACCATAAAATATCCACCGTTTTAAAATGATAAGTTAGATCATGCTGGTAATTTTTCCATAAATGGCATTACAGAGATACAAATTTATGTTAAGTTTGAGTAAAATCCGATAAATGGTGTGGGAGATGATAAATAATTAATGAAAAATATAAAATGGTGAATATCTGGTTAACTAAGCGTTTTGAAAAAGTCTTTATTCTTGATTTTCTCTTTGTTTTGACTCATATAACCTTTTCCCAGAGTCTGGCACTTTACTTATGGGACACCCTGTATACGCAGCGTTTAGGGTGTCACCAAATGGCATAAAATGCACATGTTTCAAACTCTGGATGGTCATATCTTTTTAACGGTTGGGTTAGTCTTAAAAGGTTCAAGAATAAAGACATCTTAAAATCTGTCATGTACATGTATTTAGGGTAAGATTTGAAATTTGTCCTGAAGTCTGTTTTCTGCAGAGCTACTTATTCTGCCATTTCTTTAAGAAGTTCGATTTGCTTTTGAGCAGTAGCTAAGTCTCGATCTGAAATCGGTAAAAGTCCTGGAGGAGTTCGAGACTGTATATTATTATTAAAACTAAATACCACTTTTTTATTTTACCTACCCATATTATTATTACTCGTACATGATCCCAACGGGAACAAAGCCTCAATAAAAATATAAATATTTACTAACCAAAACACGTACATGCAAGGATGGGTTCCAAAAGTGATACATACTAGATTTGAGAAGAAACG
Source organism: Matsumurasca onukii (assembly GCA_018831715.1). Lineage (NCBI taxonomy): Eukaryota > Metazoa > Arthropoda > Insecta > Hemiptera > Cicadellidae > Matsumurasca > Matsumurasca onukii. The sequence goes on from CM032062.1 coordinate 65,176,716, forward strand.
CATTTGGTTTTAAGTTGTCAATATGATTAAAAATATAATTAGTATTTGAAATATTATAGTATGTTATTTGGTGCATTTAAATATGTAAATTTTCTTTGAAATTGATTATTTCCCTTTTCCCAATATCTAAAGCTGTTGTGTCAATGCTTGTGTAGTCGTAGATTAGTATCTAATGTTCAGCAAATGTAGACTTTATAGACGTTGAGTTGTTTGACCTTAGTTCTTGAATGTGTTCTTTAAATCTGGTTCGAAAGGTTCTTCCAGTTTGGCCGTATACATCTACATTCATAACACATTTTATATGCCAGATTTGTCAAACGTACAGCCTCGTATGTAATATTCGTTCATCCCTATTTATCTTAAAAAGCAATGAGAATGATTGGTAGACTAAAGTTTAGGGAGTCCTGCAGTATTTGAAATCCTTATCCATATTGTCCTTATGTTCTCAATACATTTTATAAACTTTGTTGTTTTTGGCAAAGTGGTCTATTGATGTATTGATCAAAATAATCTGTACAACACGTAATAGACTTCATAATAGAATATTACATAATAACCTATATTTAAAACGAACTAACCTATGTAATACCTACATAAATTTGATAGAAAATACATAGTACCCTGTATTATTTTTATTTTACATGTGAACCACATATAACATGGGGTAAACACTGCAAATGGTGTTTTAAACTGGTAAATGTACTTTAAAAAACGTATTTTTCACTGGAAGCATAGAGCTACTATCGGATTCAAAAAGCAATATACTCGAGTTTGAGCGGGTGCTGTATGCAGCTCAGTGAACGTAAAATTATGGCAATCACACCGAAAATTTTCTGTTTAATTCTACGTACGGACATATTGGTCATTTATTTTTAAAGCAAATTTAAATCTTTTCAGGTACGAAGAGTCTGAAAAACATGTTTTTACCGTATTCAGACCAAGGCTCAACTTTAGAAATTTCTACAGCCTTTAATATTTATTGCGGCTCAATAAAACTTTTACACAAGGATATACAGTTATCTAACCAATTACTAAGTTTTGCAGTGTTACCTTTTCTTAATAAAAAGTTGTTGTACATTTAATGAGCCAGTGCAATTTCAGAAACGGGTGGTCGTAGAATCTCGCAATACGGCTAAACGAACCGCAAATAAAAGTTTGGTTTGAATAGATAACATGGAGTAGTAGTAAGGCTGCTGCACACCTACTAGTAAAACCTGAGATTTTGTCAAACAATGACTTTATTATCTGTAGGTTATTTAAAACTTGATAGATTATATATTATAACTCGAATCGCCGTAATAAATATTTTGTTAGTAAGGAAGTTTAACGCTCTTATATGCTGCAGCATTAAAAAAGGTTTTATATGCATTAGGTAGCACGCTAATCTACCTAAACATAGTTTGCAAAATTTCCCGTGTTAAATTCCCTATCTCGGATACAAGCAGCTTGGGTTCTATCCGGCCCAAGATGAAATGAACATCTTTTAGTGTTCTTTTTTCTCAATTTAAAACTGCTAACTAACAACTTTAACCTAATAAAACATTTGAAAATATTTAAATTTACGTGAAAGTTGATAAACAAACACTATTGTCAGAGTCGCCACGCATTACGTGAGCGCGTGAAAATCGTGCGGCACTCAACGCAATCTAGCTACATTGCTGTACTGCGTGCTTTGCCAGGCAGAAAATGAAGGTGCTAATATAATGTTTGAACTTTATCAGGCGTACACTTCTTGTTGGTGTTTGGTGAACAACAACAAAATAAATTCTTCAAAACCCAGTCAGAGGCGATTGTTTTAACTTATTCAAACACTCATTCATTGTTGTTTTTGTCCTAAATGAGCTTGCTTTAGATCCATTTTCTATCTGTATTTCATTATTTTAATAAATTAATTTCGAAGGTACTTTATGCTGCGTGCTAACCCGTCGCTCGAAACTACTCAGTATTTTCCAAAATCACGACAACTACCACGTATGAGTGACCAGTAAACAGTACTTACAAAAATACGAGTACTTCAGTTTTTCGGTGATCAAAATTTGAAAAAGATTATTTTTTTATGTTGTAGTAATTTTTAACTTTACCTTTTTATTGCAGCAGAAAATACGTTAAAATTAAAGACTTTGGATAATGTTATGGTAGGTAAATTGGGCATAGATTCCGCATAGATTCATAGCTAAGGCAGGAAAATCGACATTGTTGTGACAGCCCAAGCACAGATAGCGCTGCCATCTCTCACCGTCTTCCTCCCCCTCGGCTCGACATGCTCGAGTTTGTCCGATGTCAATGACCAAATGTGACCAAATCGTGCGATTTTCGAGAACGAACAAACGCGTGCGTCAGTTGCTCAGGCTCTTAAAATAAAGCGCTACGATTTTCTGCTTCGGCCATTTGTTATCTATGCGCAATCTACCTTGATGTTTGCTGTGGATCGAAATAAGGTTTTAATTGCAAATACTACGGGAATATAAAATAAGTGCCTAAAATCACCATCATTGCACTCAACAAAAACTTCAAAGTGTTTGTCACTTCCGTGAATAGTCACAGATGCCAAGCACGGAAACTTTAACGTTTTAATTTGTTTTATAGTATATTAATTAGACAAATTAACATACACAGTAATGTCAAAATAACAAGATACAAAACAGATTTACCATGCAAGGCCGTTCTTGACCATGCTGTCCGTTTGAAACATCTAGTATAGTTAATTAGGTACATGCCTTTAACTTCTAAAGCGACTACAACAACCAAATTTGGAACGAAGAATTCTTACATAGTAGAATTCTTGCTGAGTGCGCAAGTAAAGGGATAGAAAATTTAATCCAAACTAAAACTATATCAACAAAATACTAATTTTGTAATAAGGGAGTAATTAACATTACCATCTAATGATTTCATTTCCCTTTAAGAATTGGATTTTTTGCAAGCAATACATTTTAGTGTTTGCGTTAAAGGATTATTTGTATAAAACACAATAAAAAAATTCTATAGTAGTATTTTATTTCTCAGATTTAATTATACAAAACATTCTTACAGTGGAAACCATTACATCATGCGGCGGCCGGAAATGGTTCCAATCATAAAGCAATTTCGTGTCATTAAATTTGAAACGTAAAACACTTATAGAGTTTACTCGAGTTTGAACTAATTAATCCTTTGACGTCTATAGTTCATGTATAGTTTCCACCCCTTACAGGAGGTAACCTTATTTATTTATAATGTTAATTGCATGGTTCCTTAATTATCAATATGTTTGTACTGAAAGTATACTGTAATTTACCCCCAAGAACAATTACAGCAATCTCAAACTTTAATTTTATTTAACGCACTTGTAATTTTGCAAACAGTTTAAACCCCATGGATTAGCTTTTTTTTTGCCGATATACGAGTCAGTTATTTTCAAGTATATTTTTCACTCACTTATAGTTCACTTGCTATCTGTGCTGATGGAAGAGAGCATAAACTGTACTGCAATGTTTCAATTTTGATGCTGATTGCATTGACTTTAAATTAACGAACTCGGCCTTCGGCCTCGTATTTTAAGGACACTTGCAACTGTTTTCCAGCTATGATAACCAGCTGTAATAACCAGAGAAAACTATTAGAAAATTGATCAAACTTTAGGTGCCAAATAACCACACTCTCAGAGCCTTAAAAAAAGAAGGTTTTGAGATTTTTCGAAGGTTTCAAACTAAGAGCTTCAAATGAGTATGTGGTTGGGGGATAGCATGCTGGGAAGTGACTAAACATTTACTCGTTCAGTCACCAGTCACCTGTACGACCGGCGTTATAGTATATTAATATCATAGATAAAATACATGTTTTTATCTATGCTAATATATATGAAGAGGTTTAGTGAGCGCAGACATGGCAAAGCTCATGTGACTGCATGTTTTACACGCCGCGTGATCAGTGACTTGAACTCGGTAGTGAGGAGATGAACTACCGATTGAACCTACAACACGGAGCTGCCTCTCCATCAAATTATAATTCACATAATGTGTAGATATGTTGATAAATACTAAGTGATAAAATGTTTTGTTCCGATGTCATTTACAGTAAATTTATCCACTTTGATCATTTGGCTTGAGACACCGACTGCTCTTAGAGGGTATTTTAAGGTGAATGTGGGATGAACGGTGAAAGCGTGATTATTGTTTTTGATGGATGATGAGGTGTAGTCTTGTTACAAACTAGAGCCGATTGTTCCCCAGATTTGGTCATTAATTAATAGCCCACCGACCAATGGAATGGACCAAGTGACTTCCGAACCAGAGGGAAAGGCCATCGTGAAAAAGTTATTCACACCTGGGCCATTTTGGTGCAAAGCACGCACTATACACCACTGAGCTATTACAGTGGAGGGGTCACCTTAATTAATTGTGACATCAATCCATTGAATCTAACGGATATCCTAATGGTCGTTAACTGTAAATGTATCGCAGCCACTTCCTTCAGGCAACCACATGAAACAGGCAGCAATCCTGTTTTACTGACAAAACCCCCTCAATCCGGTTCTACATATATTATATTTTCAAATTTATTTGTGTGAGTTTACAAAATCATTCATTTGTGTTACTGTACTCACTTGTAGTTGGAAGGACTGAAGGGGAAGAGACTCGGCAGGGGGTCGAGGTCCAGAGGAGGCAGAGAGAATGACGCCATGTCGTCAGTCCAGAGCGACTGAGGCACTGCCGCCCCCAGTGTGCCGCCCCCGCAGCCACCCCCGCCCCCCACACCCCCGGGCTCCAGCCCGTAGTGCGCCGGGTTGTTGGGCATGTAGCAACCCTCCATCTGCAACAATTATATGATATTTCATCACTAGGATGTGAAAGCAGTGATTCTTTGTACAGGTCAAAGTTTAACGTCCGAGCACTGCCGAGGACATGGAACGAGCGAGGATAAAAAATACACTTTAAGAATGAGTAAATGAACCATTGACTTTTGAAATTGTAGGGTATGAAATAAATTTATCGTTAAATATGTACAATCCACTTTTTATTTTAAAATGAAAGTGTTATTTTAATTTTTACACGATTCAAAAGCATTGAAAATTAAATTTTAATTTAAGTTTTAATATTGTAACGAAACTGAAAGTAATCTATCGTTTTGAACACAATATTTTGACTTGTATTGCTTAGAAGATACTGCTGTGTCTCTGCAGCTAGTCAGTGTTATGATCGAATACAAACACTAATGATCTAATTAATCATCGTCAATGCTATCTCTTCGAGGAATAGATTTTTATATTGACTTTGGCTGCTATAACGGCCATACTACACGTTCAGTTGGTAAGATATAATCGGTACTTTTTTACCGGACAGGGCCAAAAGCATCTCTCGTGTTGACAGGTCTGTATGGTTTCCCCGGTACTGTTAAGCAAGAGGGTGCAACCCCTCCCCACCACCCACTACCAACAACAGACGCTGTATCACTGCCGTTACAGGTTGACTTCCTTCAATGGACAGTGAAACCTAACAAATCAATAACGTAGAATATGTTTAACCTTTGGCTTGTCAGCTTTACCTGCAAAATCTTCCCGTTATCAAACCGCTCGTATGAAGAATGATAACACTTTTGGTGTAATAACTTTACATATTATTACAAATTTTAAAATTGAATAATTTAAAATGTTTGCAATACAATAACACAGTTCAAAGATAGGCATACACACACAGCGTGTTTGAAATTTCCTTGAAGGGCTTGATATCTTTAATGAAAGAAGTGCAGAGGTGTACACAAAACTGTAAGACAATCACAATAGTAGAACACAATGATCCAAACTCGAATCCGAATGTCGAAAAATGTCTGCCCTTCAAAGATCAAAACTATTAAATTTTAAATTACCACAGCCTTTTTGAACATCAACTTTAAAAAATTGGATCACTGTGTTCATGAAAAGATAAAGTTACCCTTTGTTTCTTACGAAACACTACTAGAATGTTTTGTGGTTGATCTAGCGTGCAGAAGAAAACAGTTTCTATTTCCTGGATAGACTTCCTCTCAGACATGACAATTCCTCCCTGAATCACACCAGTTCCAAAATTAACACACCTTAATAGTTTATTTCAAAACTTTATTGTAACGTGGTCCTTATCCCCTTAGATCAACTTTCACGTAGGTCATTCACAAAGCAAACACTTCATTCCAACTCCAAAGATAACCTTTCCAGTCAGCCGTCTCCTTAAAGTTTTAAATGAACAGCATTTCTACATCGTCTCTTCAAATCAAACATCAAAAAGGTCTAGGTCCCCAACCCCATCCCTTAAAACAAAATATCCTATCCTCCCGATTCCTGTTCCCTTCCGATTAAAGCCACTTCAAACGAACCTTCTTCAACAAAGACTTTTGGGATAAACCCGAAACACTCCTGGAGTTCCTTGGGCACTCTATCTCAAAAGAGACTTAGGGCTCAGCGTATCAGCCTGAAACTACTCCATCAAACTGTTAGAGTCGTCTTAACCTAAAAACTATGGAGTTTAAAATTCTCATTGGAGATGAATTTCCTGACTTTATCTGTTTTATTGAAATCTGAAGAAGCAATTAATTCCGCGCTTAAGAAATTCAACTGAGAGGCCTCGTTCTGCACATCACTGATTACAGAAGATGTTGGGATCTAGTGTAAACCAGGAGTTGAGTGTGAGTCCATGGATTGTGCTGAGTTCAGCGAGGAAGGTGTCTGTGAGCTCGCTGCAGTGTCCGTAACACTCGAAGGAAACATTAGGGGTTTGTCGGTAGCAGTAAAAGAACCTCTTCACATCGACATGATGAGTTTCTGGATTTGATGACTGAATCCCCAACAAAATCATCAACAAATACGCACATCGTGATCATAGGGAACCTGAACACAGATCTTTCAAGCGAAACGCAACTGAAGACTTGCGTCCGCTATGGTCTCATTTAGACTTGGAAAGGTTACCAAAGGTTACACCAGAGATGCTTTAACGTAGAGGTTTTGTTCACGTAGTTTTATCAACCACTTGTTCAACTACAGGGACGACACTAACAGTGGTCTCGACAGGCTTATCACTATCCTATCACTAAGGTCAAATAGAAACGTTGTCTTTCTGTTAAGTTCGGTCAGTTTCTACGGGTCATCATAAACATGTCAGGGCTTTACTGACGCGAATGAAAGTGTGTGTATTTATTTGATGGTGAAAGAAGATTGGGAAGATATGTACTCTGCCGATTGAATCTTAAAGCCAAATTTGACACATGCCTTGCGAAAATTCAATGGTACGTCTCCCTCCAAACAATAATTTACAGAGATAAAGAAGAGTGAAACAGAACAACGAATGAAGCTTTGAATAATAACACTTTTGAATTGTACGTAATGGGTGGTAGAGGGAGGGTTTTTACTCGAATGTTCCCTGCTGGATTGGCACCAGTTTAGCGAAAAATTGCTCTCGTGACTCGTGACCCATTTTCAAGAACTGAAACTTTGTTTGCTGATTCTAACAACTACAAAGGTACGGGTTGGACTATGTACGTACTTATCACAAGAATTTTTATCCAATCCATCTTTGTGCCTTAATTTATAGCCCTAGATGATAGATTGAACATCTATATCTAGGTTCTATGATGTACGCACCTTGAGTCTCAGATAGATGGGACTGGGTTTGGCCGACCATTCAACCATATGACAACCATCAGGGGACGTCTGATGACCTTTCTCCCATGGCATATCTTGCGCTACCACCGAAATATAAGGATCAGTCTGGTTATTTACAATTATCAAACACAGCAGAGATGTCTGGTAATAAAATTAACCCTGCGATATTTATGGGACGCTGACTCGTTTTCCAGACAACCTTATTTATTTTTATGAGAGGAAGTGACAAGCAAGCCCGATGACAACCATTCAGGACTGCTCCAAGACATGGAGAGCTTTGCTATAACACTCGGGGACCTTTCCCCAAGATTATTGGCAAACCTAATCTGTAGCCTACAGTAGATTTTATATGTAATGTAAACGAAATTTATACCAAATAGAAGACTCAAGCCGGTGGAAAACATGGGAATTATAAAAAAATGTTTGTTTAATATATACAAATCAAATATATCTATTAATATTTTAACTATTGACATTCCATTTCAACCAGCTCGTGCTGTCAAAAAGCAATATATTTCTCGATTTTAGTCACAAAATAATCTCGCTCACGTAATTAAAACATCAAAGCTCTGTGGCTCAAAGCACAATAAAACAGTCGCTAGTTTGTCCCCCTCTTCACCCCTCACCACATTTAATCAATCAAAGACTCCCTGTCTAGAGGGGTGAGGTGATTGTTGACACCGACCAATGAGAGACCAGTGACCCGGTTGCCATGGTTACCAAACAAAATGGCGGCCAATAATGATTGGAAGCGCGCGCACTGCAGGTCATGGGACCAAGACGTGCACTTGGGCTTACACAACCGTTGTAGTTTTTGAGTTTGAACTTATAAAATTAATTCTTCAACTGAAGAAGGGGAAACTGCTGGGCATAGTCCTAACTATCAGTGTACCAACGAGCAAAAATAGGTTAACTTAAAAAATAATTGAAATGTGTTACATCCTAAAAACTATGAAGGACCCATTATAATTATTAGTACGAGTATCTTTATCACCATTCTGTTTAGTCAACGATTAAAGGCTCATCTTATTTAATTATCAAAACTTACCGGAATGGATACTCAATTTTCTCAATTACCATGAAAGATCGAACCAATTTCAAACACAGGTCACAGTTTTAACCCACACTATCGAGTTTCCATCAAATTTAAGATCCGATCTCTCGTTTACTAGTTAGGTACACCCTTAAATATCGAACAAGCATACGTTCTCGATTGCTACTCAGTCTGCCTTAAACCATTATTTTATAACATGATACTAGTGAAAAAACTCAACATTGATTTTAGACTTTTCATGACCCAAAACATCAAAACTCAAAAATATGGTTGTATTAAGGTGCCAAAGTCTAATTGTATACCGAATAAAAGTGTCTACCCAGCCCCTTATATGTTCAGACATGGTGAAATACGAGGGCTGTTTTTTAAATAAAGTTCCGTTCGAAAATATCAAAATGCACACTATTGGGAGAAACTATGTTTCAATGGCTTTATCCTTGCCCTAATACTTACTATTTTATCCGGATTAATCATCCTTGAAATGTATACGTTTCAATATTTCATGATGAAAAGCATTATCAACAACACAAAGACGTATTTATTACTTATTTTAATTCCAAATCATCCATGGGGAATCAATCTTAGCTATATCCATGGAAAATCAAGATTAAAAAGTGGAAAGACAACTAAAACTACGTTCAAAAACGATGTGTAAAATAAGGATTTAATGATGACAGTTTTTTGGTTATTGTTAACGTGTAAAAAGTAACTCGTTACATGTAATCGTTATCGCTAAATTGTAACGGTTACCGATAAGCATTTCAAATGTAACGATTCAATTACAAATTTAGTAAAAAGAAGAAACGGACTTTTCCAGCCACTCCTGGAGAAAAACTGCTCCAACGTTTCGGGCAGTTAAAAACTCCACCCGTCTTCAGAGGACTACACTATAAATATAGGAACTACATTTAATTATATATCTTAACTAAAGATTCAACCTGAAACTTTACCAAACAATATTTAAAAATATGACAATATGAAAGGATCAACCTTATTACTGTGATCCTGGACAGATGAATGTAAAACTAAATAAACACAATTTTACCATGAATATCATAGCTTATAGGTTTTATTTTCGAACAAATGGTACAACTTGTCGACAGGCTTACAATTGTTTAAATCAACATTAATATTTGGGAAGACGCCAAACGGTGCCAAGTGATAGATCAGATACTCCAGGACATACATTTCATAATCTGTCACTCGATGAAGATGATGGCAAGGTCAGAACAGCAGGTGTAGAGGAAAGGTTTCTTTTTAGCAATGGGCTGATAAAACCCAGTCCACTTGTGGGTGGTGTGTGGCATGAAAATATCCCCTAAACCCAGAGGAAGAAATCTTAATCTACCCAAACAATCTTTTGAGTTTTCCTCTTTCAAACCGATTTTGTCAAAACATCGGTTCAAGTAATGATCTTCCATTTCATTTCCAAATGGCTCGCATTTTTTTCCGTTTTGAATTATCATCCCCAAAGCAGATTTGCTGATGACATAACCTAATTTTACTAACTTTATCGTTTCGTTTGAGTCAAGTTTGATGATATCATCTACGTATATAGGTTCTGAAGAATTATAATTCTTCAAAAGGAATCTGAGATTTTCAACCACTGTGTAAGTTTCGTCATCAGTCTTCAAAATCCAGTCGAAGTCGGAGATACTTTCATTGTTGTAAATATAATTTAGGCATTTTCTTGTAACATCCCAACTGTCCAAAGACCTGTCAAACTTCAAAGGTTCTGTTGGCAATGAAGGATCATCTTGGGTTCCAAAGAAGAGCAATTCGTTACATCTTTTCCCCCACGTAACCTTTATACGTCTTGCTCTCCTTGGATTCTTGGATTTTATCAACACCATGCACAAAACTCTAACATCCCCACTAAGATCTAGGTAATAGTTTGTTTCACCTTTGTGGAAGGCCTCTTCAGGAGAATGAAGAATAACATCTGTGGTGTTCTTGAGTTGTGACTTCACATCCCATTCCAAGATGGAGAACAAACTAAAAGCCAAGGCAGAAGCTACCACAAAACCAGCCGAAAACGATACTACCATCGTTGTCAAATTGAAAATACCACAACAACCACAGCACATATTTCTCAAAACTGTTCAAAACTTAAATACACACTTGCAACTGTTGTTCTTTAAACGTGATGATGGTTATGTCGCCCAAATTATAACTAAATTTGGAATTTGACAAGAATTTGAGTTTAGTTTTACATCTATAATTTGTGTGTCCATGAATTTTAGTTAACTTACAGCAACGTAAACAGTTATTACAAACTTTTAAGATCATATGTATTTATTAGTTAGTCTTCTGACAGAAAAGGTGAAACGAGTATATTAATAGTATAGGAAATTGATGTGGCATGATATCAAAATTTGACTAAAGGGAAATGGTGCAGATAGAATGCACCAGGTTTAAATCACTATAAATCTGTTCCAACGTTATTGTACCAGAAATTTGTGTTTTAAACAATATGTTCAAATGTTTATACTACCTAAACTCTCTAACTTAACGATTACAAACGTTCTATTTCTTGAAAATATTCACGAATAGCTGATGGTAAACAAATCGTTAAATTGTTTCAAAATTTCCTTTTTAAATGTTTAGAAATCTATGACCCATTTTAAGAAGAAACTCAAGAAACCCATAAGTAAAGACAGAGACGCCAAGAAAACTAAGTAAATGTTACTACAAAATCCAAAGCTTTAGAACTTTTGCTTTTGTTAAAATTTAAGATAGCTGTTATGGTTAGTTAAGAAAAGGGGTTCTAGGTTGAAGACCAGAAGAGGATTTGTTCAAGGAGTCATCCAATTTTATTTTTGTTCTTTTTTATTTAACTTTGTAATTTTGTTTGCCTTAAATATCTGTATATTTTTCTTTATGATAAACATTTTCTTGAAATTTAACATTTAAATCGAGTACTTTATTTTAATATAAGGCCATTTATTTAAATTTGAAAATATTAACGTTTTTCTTAACGATCCTAAGAAGGTACTACAATATTTCAAATGGGAAACACGCAACCAACTACGGGTTCGTCTCTTTATTTTTCTTGAATTGAGGAATTCAATGTTCCTTTGTGACGATATTAGTTTGTTTACGAATAAGCATGCACTTATTTTATTGTCTTTTAATTTTTGTGTAAAAACATAATTATGTTTGTAACGCATTTGAATGATTTTGTTTATTCATTACTAGTTGGGTTTTAGTGATGGGTCATCGTCTTTACAGTTTTTTATTGATGTATTAAACAGCAAATCATGTGAAATTTGTGCAATTTCTTTACTTGCGGTAAAATATTAACGTTGTATCATTAGCATACTGAATTGAAAGAGTAAATCTTAAAATCAATATAGTTTATATAAATAAAACCATACTTGATCAAAGTATTGATCCTTAAGGAAGACCATATAGTATATTTCTCGGTTATATAAAAACTTCCTTCAATTTTTACTTTTTGCGATCGATCTTTTAGATATGATTTGATCCACAGACGAGCGATGTCATCACGGATTCCTAAAATGTTTCAATTTAGTTCAGGGCTTTAGTTATATGATTTTCACAATCGAGTGCTTTAGTTAGATCTAAAAACACCCATGGTTTGCAATTGTTTGCCCCGCTAGAACTAGCTCAAGTAATTTACTGATCACATCCAAGATTCAAAGATTTTCCGTATTTTGCTTTGTTGAGGATTGAACAGTTTTTCAAGATGGAACTAAGTTTAACAAGTTTTCTAAGAACTTGCCAAACACCGGTACCAGTGATATTGGACGGTAATTCGTTGATTCCAAGGATCACCCTGTTTAAAATTACAGTTAATTGTTGTGTGATAAAAACGGCAACGTCCTAAGCACATTTGTTTATTTCTTTTGAGCATTCTGAATTTTTTCGAGCAACTATAGGCCTACATCGTCACGTGCTTCTATCCTTTGACCACTATAATTATTAACATTACTAAAATTTTCAGGGTGCTCACTCCAATAAACTCCGTAATTTATAATATCTAATATTCCTCAGTATTTCCTAGTTTGACTCTGCTTTAGCGCAAAATCACTTACATTCCCCAAAATTATTAAATAACATCGAGTCTTTGTTTTAACAGCCCTTTGGAATTACTTACTATTTTGGATATTTACAAAAGTAATTCAAACACTTAATATTTTATGCTTTTAAGTTTAACATTTTATCAACCGTCTTGTTCAATCAATCAGATTATCCTGGGACAAACCCTAAATTTTCGCACCGCATAACCTCTAAAAGATGCGGCATTTATGAGTGTGCCTATCAAACATCCTTAGACCAAATAACATTTTTTAAATCACGTAAAACATTCACCACACATGAAACGTTTATATTATTTTCTTTGTTAATTACCTGGTGTTGGTGAGGCGGGCAGGTGTCCGGTAAGTAATCCAGCACATGTGACGCACTAGACTCGCACACTGACACTATAGTGAGTCTCACTCGCACCCTCGCACCACTAGTGTGAGTGAGACACTAGGCTCATCACTAGCCGCTCTGATCAGCTGATCACCCCTTCCCCTTCCCCCACCACAGGGCACAGGGGCGCGTTACGTCAACCGGCGCTCAAGGTACAAGGGCCGCTGGGTAGTTTCACACTATGTTGGAAAAAAGGCAAACCATGAATGTGTCATCTGCAAATACTTCTTGTTGACCGCTCAATTTAAATAAAACTTTACCGATCAATTTTAGTTTAATTGTCATCTTATTAATAAACGCACTGGATGAATTTACACATAAAATCAAACAATAAGATGTTGCACTACGTTAAATTAAATTTTGTACTTCTTTCTAGATAGACGTAGTCCAAAGAAAGTTTTGAACTTGATATGATTACAATTAATTTTATGTCTATTATTATTCTTGTGTGATTAATAACGTACAGGTGGGCTATTTGTTTTATGCTATTCTAACTTCGTAATAAAGTATTTACCGATCAGACAAAAGAATAAAATTATGTTGAAATTTTAATATATACTTGTAACATTCTATACCTCATTTTGTCTTTATTTCAAAAGCAGATTATACAATTTTTAATACCGATTCTTGAATTGGGTTTATTCAATTTCACTACAACAATCTTGGGGTTGAACTATTCTATCAACGCACAATAAAAATCAATACAGTTTCAAATTATACATATCTTTATAAGAAATATTACAGGTCCAAGACTGGAACCTTGGGGAACACCACCATCTGCCAATGTGGGAAATCTTTCTACTGCAACAATCGCGGATGCATTTTGTTTTATTTCTGCCTAATACGACTTCTGTCACAATTTGCGCCTCCATGTGCAACACTTGCAGCGCGTACGACTGCCTGGATGAATGGTGCCGAGGGACGGACTGGAGGCGGGAGGCTCGGGTTTCTGGAGAAGTGAGGCGGACCAGTGCACCCGTCACTGCGATCTCCCCTCGGCCTGGACAAGACCACCTCTCCTCTCCTCCCACAGACCTCATACGGCACAGCAGACCGCAGACTGTGCCTCTAGGTGTGGAGCCCCTGCCTTCGACACCAAATTGTTGTCGACAACTCTGAAATGTTGGGATCGAGAGGGTGTTTATTTGCTGCTTAGGTCAGGTTGACTTTGAGCCACGTACGAGGACTACCTGACTTGCGTTGTACTGCCAGGCCACCAAAAACGCCCTGGGGCTACAATAAAGGCAATCTCCATAGTTCAGAGCTCAACCATTCGGCCAGCTCTCTATAGAGAATAACTCCTGTCTGTAAAGCCTAACGATGTGTGCTGCCAAGTTCGGTGGTTCTTCTGTCTCTAGTCTCATAAGAATGAACGTCACTTCCTCTTACGGTATCGCACTTTGTCTTAAAAAGATACATGTCTCCGAATTTAGATACAAGGTAATTTCAACAGTTTTAAATTTGGAATAATGGTCTACACGAATCTCTCCTACATAGTTTCTCAATCGTTCGCACTGTGCTCTTTTTGGTATAATTAAAATTCTGGAAACATGTTTCTAAGGTTCTAAAAGTACAAGTTCTTATATGACAATTTGTTAAACACGTGTGGATAAAACAGTCCGAAATATTCCGTTATCATCAGTACCTCAGTTGGGGAAGCTCAATCAAGACATCAATGCGCGAGGCAAGTTTAACACAGACGCTGTTTATACGGCAATTCCACGTCAGCCCTCGATTCAGGTGTATTCCGAGAAGTTTTGTCGAGTAGACTTTTTCGATCTCAGTATCGTCCAACATAAAAGTAGGACTATGATCAGAAAGTTCTATTACAAAAAATCGTTCGATCAACTTAAGTGGAACTCCTCGTATGCCGTAATATTCAAGTATGTGAATCATACTGGTGCGAACGACACAATCAAAAGCAACATTTCAAATTTATTCTTTTTGATGATTGTTAAAACATGTTTACGATTATATACAATAATTTATTTGATCGATTGATCCTGGAACCCCTGGTTACGCAACAGATCACCGCTGATTGCGCGACGTGTGTCAAGTGGTGTGACAATGACACAGGGATCCGCGCACCTGATATACAGACCCTGTGCGCGTGTCTCGTGCAAACACAGGTGCGTGTGCGCGCATGCCTCACCGCGCCACAGCGTCATTGTACGGGTGCGCGCTCTGTTGACTGTACTGCTTAACTGGTGACACGTGGTGGTAGATCCAGTGTGGCCTTTACGCGGAAGTTAAACTTAGGAGAAAATACATGCTGAATATTACGTAAAAATATTCCATAATTTTGCATTGGACAATTAATTTCTTCTAATACCAATTTCGCGGTAAAGAAACATTATAACTTTTGTAAATTTCTTGTTGAAATTAAGCTCTAATTTATCTTGATCAGATCATTGTTTTCCAGCTCCAAACTGCCTTGGGAGTGGGTTCGCATTGACCACGCTGGACCTTACAAAGGCACGTACTTCTTCGTAGTGGTCGGCTGGAAGTTCATGAAACAAAATAAATAACACGCTGTTCTGCCATAAAGTTTTTAAAAGAAACATTTTCACTGTTTGGAATTCCTCAAACTGTGAGGAGTGACAATGGTTCCGCCTCCATTTCCAGAGAGTTTAAATTGTTCATGGACATAAATGGAATAATACACAAACTAATGACTCCATACCACCCTGCTTCAAATGGAGAGGCTGAACGGTATGTTCAAACCACGAGAGAAATACGCGCCATGGCTGAAGAACCTGGAGATTTACACACTAACCTATGCAGGTTCCTTTTGCAAAATAGAAAGGTGATCAGCAGTGCAACTGGTAGAAGCCCGGCTAAAATGATATGTTCAAACGAAACATCAGAACAAAAGCTAACTTGTTAAAAGCAGAAACTCATTCATTTGAGACAGCAGATTAAGTTACAGATAGACAGCTAAGACAATTTGAAGCTGAAGACAGAGTGCAAATCCGAGACTACCGAAGAAGACATTTGGAATAGTCAAAGAACGAATAGGAGTCTGCCACTATCTGGTCGGAGTTGAAGGAGCTACCTGATGAGAGCAACCTCAGTGGATGATCAGTTGGGTAAAGAACCATCTCCAAGGAATCAACCACCAGGAACAATCACCAGGGGCTGATCTCAAAGAGGTCTCAAAAAGCCAACAAGATTATACCTATAAAAGATTTCCCGGGTAAGATTGTTATATATATTTTTTAATTTAAATTATTGCTTTTTTTGTTATATATTTTGTTTTATTATTGTCTATTTTATTTTGACTTCATTTCTACACTTATTATTAATTTATAGTTATTTATTCTATACTTGACGTATTTCAATAAACATTGTTCTTCTTCTTCTTTACTTATGTGTCAACTTATTTTAATATTTCATATTTCTTAACTTTTCAATATGTTTATAACATAATTAAGTTTTTATATTGTTAATTAATTCATAATGAACGTAAACGTTCAGTTCTAGTAAAACAATAAACAGCTGACACAAAAGTAGAATTATTTGAATATATATTATTAATACAGGGTGTTTTTTAAATGCAACCCAATGTTCAAACTATAGTAAGTCATTTTTTACGAACGCTATATGGTCATAAATTGTATCATTGGTTTGTTCACTTCAATATCTATCAGATTGTATGTATTGTTACAGTAATATGGGCGTTTGTGGTCAAGTTTACAGGTGTTAGTTTTCCAAACAAATTTAAAATTCACAGATTTGTTAAAAAGCTTAACGAAATAGATTGTGTAGGGGACACGAAACATAACAGAGGGGGACTGTACTGATGAAGAAGTGATGGAGGATGTTAGGGTTAGTTTAGAAAATTCTCCTAAAAAATCTGTAAGAATTTTGAAACAACAAAAGCAAATAGCCTACTCATGCCTGCAAATTTGATCTCAAACGCCTCTTGACACAAAAGAAATTATCTTACTCTTAATATTCTTTAACAATAAACACTCTTTGAATCTTTGCTAAAAATCATGATATATTTAATTATCATGATTTTCCCACATCTCCTGCAGTGCGCGTTGTTTGAACGGTTCCCAGCAGGTCTGTTCCTCAAAGCACGATCAGCGACTCCACTTCCGGTCCAGGGCTCTGGGTCGGCGGTGTTGGGTGTCCTCAGGAGTCCTTCCGTTTGTCCCCTCCCCTGCCCACAACCAGTGAGCTTCCGTTCCCAGACTACCAGTCTCCAGGAACTAGTACAGCTCGTTTGAAATCCTCCACCAACCGCCGCTGAAACAAAGAGTGCCTGAAATTCAAAATAAGAGTTGAAAAAACTGTAACTCAAAGTTTTAATGGCTGCATCAACTTTAAGATTCAATCAGGAGTCTTCAGTTCTTGGAGTCCTTAGCATAAGACCCTTGGGACTATTAACTACTTCCTAAACGAATAAGTACGAACTGTTCAAATGTTCTGGTGTCATAGAAAATGTCAATTTATTGTACTATTTAACAGTAGGGTCTACGACTTTTAATCTGTTGGTCTGGACGCCAAACCCTATTGGAGATGGTCGTGTGATTCATGAAAAACGTAATTACTCGCACTATCTAACAAAAATCCTGTATCGATCACAAGAAATGTTCTTACCAGATATGGACTACGTCTAAAATGGGTTTAAGAGGTTAGGATCCCTTGGATAAAACATAGACTAACGGACTCTAGAGAGTAGAGTTTCTCTAGTCTGTGGAAAAAGCTTCACATCACGATTAGAACTGTTCAGTAAACTGTCCGTTGAAAGACTAAACTCTTATCTTGTGAGATAAAACATTCCGAGTCCCAAAGTGGACTTTTGCAGCTCGTAGACTAAGAATAACGTTGCCAAAAGGTGCGCGTAAAGTGACACGGTCATCTACCAAAGACTTAAAAGATGAAACTTTAGGGAATTCCGAAGATGAGTTGTAAGGATCGGTTATGTTCTGAAAGCTAAGGAGAGGTAACGAAAGAAGTTCTTGAAGCAGATCCAGCAAGAACCCCTAGAAACAGCCAAACTAAGAAGGAATGGTCAGGTATCATCAGAGACCCCGACAAATCTCGGGGTGATTTCTATAGTAGGAATATGAGGCAAAAGAACTGATACATAAAAAGCTCATCTTCTACTTATAGGCTAAGAATAAATTGTTATTTGCGACGCCTCAAGAAGTAGGTAAATAAACAAGATGCTATCTTTTGGTTATACATGATAAATTCCAAATAAAAACTCAATTATTTCATAAATTATTCTTTTTAAATTGACGACTCCACTTGCAATTTCCCAGCAAGACCCTTGACTCTTGTGGATCTCGCAGAGGCGACCAGAGGTCTGCGGCTAGAGAAGATAAACCGGTTGGATGAATGAAGACAAGGGCAAAAACTGCTACAAGTCGTGGCTAATCAAGTGTAGGGCAAGGACATCGGCCCTTGCTTCGTGAACCCGGGGATCGGGGGAGGATACAGTGTGACCAACTGCGTGTGCTTCCTCCTGCCTCCTTCTTGCACGGAATCCAAAGGCTAACCTCGATCCCTCCATCTTTTAACAGAAATTCACAACACATAGACTGATGAACTTTTCATGAACGGTAGAGTTCATTAGTCTGTGCTCCATGATTGTTTCAAACAATGTTTATTTTTAAAGTTGTAATGACAATCTTTCCGTTAAAATCAGATTTCTGTTGGCTTGGTTTGTCGACTCAGAGACAAACGCTGAAATATTGTGTTACAGTTTCGAAAACAACATCAGTAAACCCATGATTTTATTCCGTGATTTCATAAAATTGCAAATGTGATTTTATAAATCACTAATGAAGTTTCAGGAATTTCTTGACAGACGTCGTCACTCGTCATTGAATTAAACATGTTGTGACAGGGACTGTATTAAGGATATTTTAGCTCTCTACCGTGTTCGACTTTATGATTATGGGTTTTCTAATTGTTTCCAAACATCCAAGCGTCAAAAATCTTCTTCAGAATACAGTAGACTGAAAACCGATAGTTCGACTGTGTGTATCGAAGGGCGAAGAGACGTCGAACTATCGAAATGTCGAACTATTATGATTTTATGACAGAGAGGTATTGAATACCATTAAATACTGTTTAACCAAAGAGTAAAGTAGTACAATGTAAGACAATTTTTTTAAAACATAGCTTGCACGTACTACATATAAAATATTTTTAAATCTTTCTTTGTCTATCATTTTTGTCAATTTTAAGACACCACGTAAGGCGTCGAACTATCGAGTTTCTATATCTGCTGTGTCTACACAAAGAAAAGGCTGCTTCTAAAGAAAATCAAGCCTTCTTTGTGGGGATGAAAAAACACTTCAAAAGCAGCAGTTTTTTTAATTCTTAGTATTTTTATAAGTCAACAAAATTAATTGAACTGTTCTTCTTCCAAAAATTAATAAGTTCTTCAAGTCAGAGGTATTAAAAGTCCCTACGTAAATTTTTCTCAGAACCAAAACTGTGTTTGCATGTCACGCTATAGTTTTTGGCTTGGTTTAAACAATACTAATCTACTCAAAAAAGAGCTTTCTTACAAGTAGATGAAGTAATCGATCTTGTGATCAGCCTGGCTGTCGCATGTCACACTCATCCCCCGACCGCCATATTGTGTCCGGTGACGAGCTGCCACTGGTCAGCTGGGAAGGGAAGGGGTGGACATCACACCCTACCTACTTCCGGTCTAAAGTTACCGGATATCGGCTGCTCATACTTCCGCAGGATTACCCGCGACATCCACCGCACCGGGAGGAAGCGGTCACCTGCGGGATCCTCTACGCCCACAATCGATTTTGGGATGTAATGCTTCCAAAAGTCGTGACCTTAAATTTTGGACGGTACTGTATGTAGGATTGATTGTGGCAAAGAGAGGCCCTGAAAACAGTACCGAAAGTTTAATGCTTGAAATCTTCAAAGATTAATCTTCTACAATCTAGAGAGATTTTTGAATCCGATTGCAGATGAACTCTTATACATATGGTCGAAGTCAGAGATTCTCACCAGTGGTAAATAAAAGCCCATGTCCTCACCGAGTGTCGTCTTCTTCACAAACGCAATAATGTTATTTGGAAAGACACGCAGGACTCAAGGGAGCGTGGGAATGATAACATTGTTTACATGCAGTATCAATCTATTTGAAATATTTTATCAATCAGTCAAATTGTTTCGA
This sequence comes from Matsumurasca onukii, assembly GCA_018831715.1. Classification (NCBI taxonomy): domain Eukaryota; kingdom Metazoa; phylum Arthropoda; class Insecta; order Hemiptera; family Cicadellidae; genus Matsumurasca; species Matsumurasca onukii. The sequence goes on from CM032062.1 coordinate 65,196,984, forward strand.
TTGGGCCGGTAATTATATCTTATGAAATATCAACATACATCTGGCGTACCTTTTTCATTAGGTTTAATTATTAATTTCATACATTTATTATCAGCAATACGCCACGGTTCTTGCTGAGATTAGGGATTTATTACTCTGTGTCCCGCAGAGAAGCATACTCCAGCTCCAGCTGATTACACTGTTTACACAGCAGCCTCATCATCAGCTGATCCGAGTGTTTCTTCAAGTCGCCACGGGGGGCAGCACGCGTCCTGACAGCTGCTCTTCACACCCTCAACAACACCGTGCAGTACAGTACATAAATTCAATTAGCAAATTGACACCAGGCACAGGCGAGAGAATTAGTCAAAACAGTGCTTCTTCTCAAGGAAGAACAAAATTAAAGACATGTTCGTCTCATCGCGACTAGAAGCTTTCATAGAAGCAGCACTGTTTTATCAATGAAACACATAAAAAGATCATCAGATAGAGTTTATAGAAGGCTCTATATATTTAATGGTTTAATTGGAGCCTCTCCAAGCTAAATCACCCAAGCCCAATGGACAAACGAAATTTACCTGCAAAGTTCAAAAATGCCTGCAGCTTAAGAATCAGAATATAGTTGTTGATAATAATATACACCTTTGATGGGCCTAATGATTTGTTGTTCATTTCCTTACTGAATACTTGATTTTTAACTGACAATGCAATGAATCATGATAATTATGTGAACAATACACAAAAAACTTAAAAACAACTCAAAGATAGCATCAAAATACATTAAAATAAAACTGTTGAATCTCTTTAAGAAACTTAACCATTACTCATTAAAAGTAAAAATTTAAAACTTCTAAACAAAGTAGAGAAGATTGCATCTTTACACGTCCATTGCCCCTAAATTAGTCCCAGAGCATTCTAATCCATAAACCCCACTACAAATCCACACCAGGCCGTAGCCATTCATCAGGTTCTATCCTTGAGGATGGTACTGATCAAGATAATAATTGAGTAAACTTGAGGCACGCGACAGACCACAATACAATCGTAACAAATTATCATTCGGTAGCCGACCCTCTTCACTGACAGACGTATCGAGTTTCTAACTTGTCCGATTAGCATTAGGCGGGCTGGCGGGAAAGTAGCCGCGTAATCCGCGACACGCGCCTTTATCAACAGCTGACTACCGCGTGCGCGATCAGCTGATTAATAGTTTTCAGGCTTGCCAACAGTTGTCGCTTTAATCGCATGCATTAACTGATTAAACACTATTTTCTGTGTTTATTTTCATCACGTGTATACATGGCACGTTTTCCAGTAATACTTAATAAGTTTTAAATCTTTGAAGTTGAAATCTTGATTAAATTTGAAAGCTCTAGTATCCAATATTACAATGCTGCATTGAAATTACTTACAAAAGTTCACGGGAACTATTTAAGTTATGTATAATAAAATTAAAATAAATATTTAACGAAAACACCCTAAGTTAAAAATATTTTTAAATAAAGTTAGTTTAAATACATTCCTTTGATTTTAATACGTATATAAGGCAATAGTAATGTAATGCATATCAGATATAAAAAACTAAGTGACATTTTATTTTAAAATCCATTACATGTTTATAATATTTATTTTGTAAGTCGTCTTTTGGCGACTTGTTGACTAGCATAAGCTGTAATCTCCAGTCACCCGACTTCCACAAAGCTTCGACTATCATCTTTAGGTGTTTTACCGTGTGATCCGAAGACACCTCATAAAATAAAGTGTTAAAAACACTGAATACTACATAGTTACTTTGAAACTGTCAAAAATACACCGAATTATATTTCGAAAAACTAATAAATTCATAATATATAGTCATTTAATTTTCAAACTCTCTGGTACGTACGCTAACCAGTACCAGCTCTCTAGTGTAACGTTTACGTTATACATTTCCTCGGTTTGACAATATGACACAGAATACACAAGCCGCAAGATGGCGGCGAGTTGATCAGCTGATCGGACATCAGACAGCTCAAGTTTCCCGCCATGGCACGAGTCAGCTGTAGCCTGTAACCGAACCTAACCTCAACCCGCGTAGATCACGAGCGTTGCACAACAGAGAGAACCGACCCCATATCCTCACCAAGGCCTGTCACCACGAGGAATGCGGCCGAAAACGCTGTGAAATCGAGAACCGAATGCGGTTATGATCTTTATTGGTTAGCTAAAGTGGTATATGGATTGTTTTGTTTGGTTGGTTTTGTGTTAGCGGTCTATGGTGTATTGGTGTTTGTAACAACTAAAATTAGAAAGCGAATGTAAGAAAATCTGTTCAAAAGAGATACTAGAGTTTGGCCAAACGTAGTCCTCAGAACAAATTCCAAAATTTGCTTACATGTTTCGTTTGTTGTGCTCCCATGGGAAATGTTCTAAAGCAAGTAAGTCTGTTGCCTATCTTCTCAAATTCGTCTGAATCATAATTCGAGTTTTTTTTAGAAAGGTTGTGGTGCAACCACCAGATAATTAATTCATCTGATCGTTTGCAGGAAAGGCTTACTGAAACCCCTGAGATTACTTCAATTGTTGTAGCAAAGAGGGGAAACAAATTATTTCCGAATAACGCTGTAGTATTAGTCCAGATGTTATTCAATTTAATCTTACATATTCACTTAGTTTTTGCTATACGTACATGAATCATAATATAATTTTGTTTGCAGTGCATTTTTCTATTACAACGCGTGAACATTTTAAAGTAAGAATATTATAACATAATCTTTGGTTTATCCTTGTTGTTATAATTAAGAATGTAAGTAAACTATACAATGTTCTCACAATATGGATAAGAAGATAGCGCATGGATGCCGAATAACTGAGGCAAGAAAATCAACATAGTTGCGGCAACCTGAGCACAGATAGCGCTGCAAGCGCCGCCGTCTTATTCTCCTCCGCACTAAATACTCAAGTTTGTCTGATGTTAATGGGTTGAATATGACTAAATTGTGAGATTTTCAAGAATGAATGAACTTTCGCTTCCGTCGGAGGCTCTATTTGAGACGTTTAAAAATTCCTTTGCAGCGCTATTTGTGCTCGGGCTGCCACAACTATGTGGATATTCTTGCCTCAGCCACTTGGCATCTATGGGCCACCTACCTATTATATCATAATCTTTTAATTTAAACACAGATTAACTCAAACTCAGCTGAATCTTGTTTGCCGTATATTGACTAATAACAATAATAATTTGTGGGCTCGAGAATATTTTGTCGATTTGGCTTCAAAGTCGATGGTGTGCTTAAGACGCGCGAAACAAAGCTGACGGTTGTGTTTGACTGGTCAGCTTGCGCTGATTACTTTAGGCTAGATCTTTTCTACTAGTATGTGTTATGTTTTAATACTTTACATCTGAAAATTCTATCATTTTCCAGATCCCGAAACGTCTGGTTCTTCTTAATCACTAAGAATGGAAAACGCCCGAATAACATTTCAAACGTATACGAAGAGTCTACCAAAACACCTGTATCAGATTTATTCTAAAATAAGTCCATTACACCAAAAAGAACAAACTCAAAAACATAAACCAAGCCGACAAGTAGCCAAAAGCGCTACGGTGAATCTTAGCGAATTTCCAATAAAACAGAACAAGTTTATATTTGTCTATTTTTAATTAGACGAAATTCCTTTATACATTATACCAGCAGTCACCACTTACATTTGTAATGTGACTATATGGTAACGCTAGGTAAAGGTCGAGGTTGAGAGGGCTTTGTAGTCTTAACTTCGCCCAGTTAAACGAGACAAACTTTATCTTTTTACTTTCTGTATCCAAGAAAACATAGGCTAGTAAATTATATAACAGCAATGCTCTGAATGTCAAATTGCAGAAATTTTGATAAAATAATTAAATAGAAATTACTTTAAAACGGTAGGTTGTTCAGGAGTTATTTTGATCGATTGAGAGAGTAAAAAACTCTGCTGTATACTGTACAGGGTGACCTTTGTGTTCGTTTATGGCATTGCTACAATTTTATAGGGAAAACAACATTTTCAATGGTCACCATTTTGACCCCCACTAAAAACAATAAAAACAGTGGGTTTTGCCTTTCTTGGACACCTGGAGCAGGAAAGTGTGCCGGGACGCGCCACCCCCCACTACCCCTCCCCAACACTCCACCCCTCGGCATGTACGGCTTCCTCGATACCGCCCTTGTAAGTCATCTCTAACTTAATTACATCCACCAACATATTTGGAGAAATCAATTCTCACTACCCTTCTTCTCTGCTTCAATTTACTTGGGTCATCTTTTTTTCAACCCTGTGTGGGTTCTGTTTAAACAGGGGGTTAAATGTTAATTTGTACCTTATATACCTGAGTTGTTTACTTAACTAGTAGTAATGTTTATCTGAACTGGATTTCTATATAACATTAAAATATAAACATAAAATTAAAAGTTTTTATTTTTACAAAAAAGGTGTGTAGTCACGAACGGTGTTCTAAAGATGAATGAACCTTCAAGAACATCATATCGACACAAACTAGTAGTTTGTTAGTTTGTTGCGGAGAATGCAGTTCCTCGTCTAGAAAATCTATTCATTGACCTAGCTAAATGATTCAATATTCATTTAGCTTTTAACATTGGTCGCACATTAGTAAAAAAGAAATGAACCAAATCGTTTAAAACCAAATTATACTCGTGGTAATTTTCTTTTTTACTATGTCGACCAATGGTGACAAAAACCAGGAATTGAAGTATAAACTATATTAAATCAACATGTAGCCTAGGTCTAAAGAATAGATTTTTCTAATAAAATAAAAGAACCAAATGTTTTAAAAACGAATTATACTCTTGGTAATTTTCAAGGCACTTATATTGTACATAAAAGGACTTTTTTTAAAAAAAAGGGCGTTATGCCTTTGAACCCAGTAAATTCAAAAATACTGAATCTCAAATAGTAAAATAGAGCATAATATTGGATTTGGTAACAAAATAAACTAATTTAAAACTCAGAAAACCAATATTTAATAACTATTGGAACGAGAGCTTTCAATTTAAAAGATACAGTATTATCTTCAGGTCCTCAACAAAACAAAATCTAAACATACATTTTTGTTTATGTTGAACCTGAACATACCTATACTGAATTTACCTAAGACAATAGAAACATTTTTAAAATCAACAACAATCACTCATCACAGTAACGTGAACGGAGGTAGAGCCTCTCGGTCTCATATTTCAAAGATTCGTATCGACTCTTGATAAATCTTTCATTTTTGATTAGCTAATTTGATTAAATTAAGCAAGATAAGCATGAGCTAATAAAATATAGTGTAAATATTTACACTGTAATATACCCAGTTGTCCGACATGATTTTAATTATAATAAAATCCCTTGAATTCGGCCTGAAAACTGCAGGATCTTCAGGCCGAATACAAATTATTTCAGTATAAAATTAGTGTTATATACAATCTATATAACGAAGACTGCATTGATACACAATAATATAATGTGTGAGCGATATACACATTTTTGTTTGAGATGATAAATTGTGACAAGATTGGGATTACTTGATACGCATTAAATTGTTGAATAAACAAAAAATAACATAGTATAAGTAATAACTATGTGACCAAATATAAAGATACAGAGTTTTTTTTAACGCAACCCAACTTTCAAACTTTAGTAAGTCATTTTTTACGATCACTATAAGGTCGTAAATTGTATCATTGGTTTGTTCACTTCAATATCTATCCGATGGTATGTATTGTTGCAGTAATGTAGTGGTTTTGATGTGCTAATTTGATGTTATTATAAAAGAAACGCAATCATAGATTTTAGCAAAGATCAAAGAGTGCTTATTGTTGAAGAACAGGTCTTAAGAGCAAGGTATATCGATAAGGTCAGGCAATAGAATATTCTGCCTTTGTTGTTTCAAAATTTGGAAAGATTTTTCTAGGAGAATTTTCTAATTCAACCCTAACATTGTCCGTCACTTCTTCATTCAGTACAGGCCGCCATCTGTTATGTTTTCCGTTCCCTATAGAACCTATTTTGTTAACCCCTTTTACAAATTTGTGAATTTCAGATTTGTTTGGAATATTAACACCTGTAAACTTGACCCGAAATTCCTCTTGGCAAAAAGAAATTATCTTCTTCTTAAGTGTTCTTCAACAATAAGCACTCTTTGATCTTTGCTAAAAACCATGATTGCATTTATTTTACAATAACATCAAATTAGCAAATCAAAACCTCTATATTACTGCAACAATACATACCATCTGATAAATATTGAAGTGAACAAACCAATGATACAATTTACGACCTTATAGCGCTTGTAAAAAATGACTTACTAAAGTTTGAAAGTTGGGTTGCGTTTTAAAACACCCTGTATAACAGAACTATAAACATCTTTGTTTGAATCGAGAGGTATACAATTAATATATAATATAAATAAAAAGAATAACCCCGCCAGATGCTTATCAAAGTTACTGTAAATGGAAAAGAAATGGATGCTTTGATACGAGTGGTATACTGTACGTAGATACGGGAAGGTCAGAAAACAGATATCACATCAACAGATGGTCCAGGTATGTAATCTAAATCCGGTACCTACTAACACAAATGTTTCAACGGCATCAACATCCTTTCAACAACCAATCCAGTTTTGCTGCAAGGTAAATCTTCATATATACGAGGTCACGAGTATTCAAATTTGAATTTTCGAATTTGAAATTTTGAATTGAGCATTGTAACTCACCAAGGCGCGCACAGGGTCTAGTAACCAACAATTAAAATGTACCAGATTCTTCTAACACATTTTTCTTGCCGTATAGATATGGTGCTTTTTCCATCAAGTAGTCGGTTATGAGCATATCCAGGATTTGCGGGTTTGCCTCCGTGGTCACCGCAGAGAAAGGCTGAATTCGTCCGCCCAAGGAAACATGACACCGCGCACGTCATAACAGGCTAAACAACGGGATTTATTTCAACTGATGCGGTCTAACTGTCAAACCCTCCGCTTGCAAGGGTTTTGTAGAAAGTAGGTAATGCTCTTATATGGAGATTAAATTCGGATATGTTAATTTGTAAGGAAAGAGAAAGAGTTTATCTGTGTTTGCCTGTGATTAAACCTTTTAGCTTCTTAAATAAGGTCTACCATAAAAACTAAAATACACGTTGAAAAATTAACTACAGGCAAACCTAGGTTACATGCTTATCTTTCATTTTAGAGTTGTTTTGTAAAATTAGCATCAATATAAGTATTTATTTTATTTCCCGCATACCTCTGTAACGACGCTCTCCCGAGCAACTGAGGCGGACCCTTAAGTAATTCAACTTCCTTCACTAATGTGGATCATTTTTACTTGTTCTGTTGAAGTTTATTAAGGGTATTGGTCCAGGTTTAGAAAGCCAAGTATGTAGTGAGCATTCTTGCATCGTTCTTCTATTTTGTACAAACATTCTTTCAAGTGCACAGTAGAGATCTTATTGAATGAAGAGCATCTGGTAGTACCGTTTCCCATTGAGTCACTGGTAGTTTTCTGCATTTCAGGGCGAGATTTATAGTTTTCCAAATAGCACCATTATATCTCTCTACCTGACCATTTACTTGTGGATTGTACGGCGTTGTATGACTAGTAGCAACGCCATTTGAGCATTTCAGAGCATGGAAACGCAAAAGAAAAGCGGGAAAATTAATCTATAACTGTCAAGATGTATCGATTGTGTGAACATGACGGAAGGGGGCCTTTGAAGTGTAAGCTTAAAATTCAAAGGGGACCGCTGCTTTGATGAACATTCTTTGGAATCTACAAAATTGTGGTTTTATTTCGGTACCACAAAAGGGAATTATGCATTGCTTATATTTCTAAAATATTTTTTGCTATAAGATATTGTAATAAAAATAGAATAATGAAATATAATTATCGATCTTAATTTGTATAAACGCTAAATAGCTAATGTGTTACTAAAGAAATGTAATAATTATATACATTTTAATAGAGCAGTTACAAAATTAGATTGGTAAATATTATTTGCGATTACTGTGTGTGAGTGCGAATGTTTCATTTAATTTTATTGTAATTTGTGTTTTGCGACTCAATATTTTTATTGTCAAAGCAAATATATATTGTTATTAAGCTAGGCTTATTGTATGGTCATGATTGTGTAAAGTCAAGTAATGTAAACGCAATATTTTAACCTGGCAAGCCTAGTACGTGCATAACTTATCGAGTAGTAGACTAGTAGGACTAGCCTATTAAGCCTAGCTTTTACACCTCAGCAGTAAAGGTTTGAAATGATGTATTTTCAATTTTAGATTAGACTTATTTTATGTATGGTTAGGTTCATGTTTATGAAGGAAGAGTGAGCCGCTAAAGGCCTAGTTTATCCCAATAACCAATCACTTTTACTGCTGCACCAGTAGTGCGCACAAAGTCAATGGTGTATGGAGTTTTAGTGCACAATCATGATATTTTGTCAACTGGTTAAAAGTCTAGAAAGCGGTGACCGCTACATTACAGCCATAATATGACGGTAGTTTTGTTTTTCAATGACAGATGAGAGTGTTTTTTAGAAAATTGGACGTAAAGTAGGTGAACACACTTAAGGGTTTCTCGCCATGACATTGTTTGTAAACAAAAAGCTTACCATTACTATATATACCTAAACCAGATATAATAACTAAAATAAACATTCAAAAGTTGTTTTTATCAATTGTGTTGCGTCCACCTCACGGTTACGTTCAGCTACATTGGGTGAAGTATGGTAAACCCTTCCTTGTTTAATTTTAGAAAGTTTGCTTGCGGTGACCGCTGGAAACATGTGATTAAAAAAATAGTAAACTCTTGTTTTTGGAGGAGCAACGAAAATACAGTCTGGTCTGACCCACACTCGTTACATAATGAAAAAAATGGCTGCTTTTACGGTCAGCCCAAAAGTTTTGTACAGATTGAGAAAAGTTAAGTCCTGTAATAAACAGCTTTTAAGATGAGATGAAATTGTTAACTTTAGTGGATTACTTTTGGACTAGAAAACTCGTGGAGGGGCCTAATAAAAGAAAAAAAAACTGAAATATTTTTGCGTACCTAAGACCCTAGCGGTGAACACTACGTGGGTTCTTAAGGGTTTAGAACAACTCGCAAAACATTTTCGGAGGTTATGAACAAGGTAGTAGGAAAAATGACTGGATAAAATTTCCAAAACTGTAGCCAAACTAATTGAGGAGTTGAGTGGGGTGTATTTTTGAATGCCAACTGCAGTTGGAGCTCTTAGCTTGCACTCACATAGAAATAAAAACCGAATCGGTTCAGGGCACCGAGTATGTTATTAGAAACAAAATTAATAAATCCAAGGAATACGATGCTAGTGTGAAAGGTTCACAAATCGTGCTCAATGTGAGGAAGTGTGCATATGATCCAGAACTAGCTTAATGGAGACACCTCAACAGTTTGATAAACATGTCAGTGATTATGATATATCTCCATGGTGAAGTTGTTCAATTCAAACCTACAAACCAAAGGGAAACACGTTACAACTATCCTTGCTCAGAACTTGATGTACAATTGAGCGTGTGTTTGGTCAATTGAAGCAAAATTTCCTATCCTTCAAAAAATAAAGTTAGGCAAAGTTTCGAAAATTTTATATGTTTCATAATATTTCTAAGCACAAGTTCTTTTTAAAATATTTTAGGGAACCATTGTTTACACGACAACTCTTGCAAGAGAACCCATTGTTTATTCACTAGAGTAGGTAGACTACTTGGTAGTTCACTGCTAGCTATCTCTTCCTTTTATTCACTTCACTCATTACGGCCGTAATATAGCGGTAAACCTTTTCCTAGGAAACCATAGCTTTAGGTTTGACCATTTCAGGTTAGGTTTGTTTATTGGCCTGGTCAATAAATTTCAAAAGATTTAAATCAAAGGTAAATGATTGGCTGATTGAAAATCCCTAATACACTAAAGTCCCGCTAATCCGAACCCCGCTTATCCGAAAATCCGCCTAATCCAAACACTGCTAGGAGGAAAAACGCTGTAGCTGTACAATTTTTGAGTTGTTAAAATAAATAAAATTAGTTTTCAAATTATGTCTTATGTTTAATAATGAACCAGCGCTCTCAATGACGCAGACATGCGCATAAACACTGTTACAGGCCTTACTGCCCCATCCAACTGTATACTGCCCGTCATATCTGCGTACATTACTTCTGCGCTGTTTATAACAGCTGCAGTATACTAGGATTAAAATACTTATTGAAATACTTAATATTTATTGACTTTAATTATACTTCTGCAGCTATGATTTTATTCAATGCTATAAAGTGGTATTCAGAGTTGGACCCGCGCTCACTCTATCGTTGCTGTCCTTCCCAAGGCTCGGTGTTTTCTCGCGGATCAGCCCCGCTGGACATATAACCACTTATAATCGGCGTTTTTAGAGTTTGCAAAGCCGCATGTAAACCATTACAAACATGCATAACCTGAGCCCTAAAATGTAGGGTTTCGTTATATTCGACTCGATTGGCTAAACAATAATTAAAATGAGGAAGAAAATGGACAGCAATCTTCCTCGGCCTTAGTCTATAGTCCCCCACAGGTAGTAGATGACCACCGAGTCGCAGACTTTCTGTAAAATCTTTATTTCTATATTTTTATTTCAATATAAAATTGTGTGGAACATTAACAATAACAAGAAAATATAAATTATGAAATATATGAGCCACTATCCTATAATAAATGTAATAAATAAATACTCTGTGTGACCTTTACCGACTAATTCTCAATATCCAAGTTTCTAACCTACTTTGAGCTTGATCGGGTACTTTAAGGGCTGTGAAAATAGTTCACAGGGTAATGCAGGGATAATACGGGGACAAATTCCCATTCGATCAGATGAGCGGAACACCAAAATTTTCGATCATTTGAGCGTAGCCTGTTTTCGAACATTTGAACCAGCAAAACAGACGAAAAAAACACGTTCGATCTGTTGAACTTCGATCATTAATACCCACACGTTTAGGTTCATAGGTTGTTCTTTTTTACTTTTCTGTTTTTATTGTTTTATTTTGAATGATAACCCCTGATTCGTGGCCGAAAAACTTCTTATTTAGGTAGACCATAACGTTAGTTTTAAGCTGGATATCCGTTACTTCTCGAAATAAAGTAACTGTGTATTTAAGATGTATAAGACGTACTAGTGTAAGGTTGTCTTATGCAACAGCTTGAACCAGTATACCCAGTTTTCGATTGTATCTGCTCATGGATTGGGCCAAGTGGAGGCTCATGTTAGGCCTAAATCAGAATGACATCCATTATTATACTGAATACTTGGACAAAACTGGGTTTTGAAGAGTTTTCAATAGAAAATAACCTCTCTGAGTTTGTGTCAATACCAGTTGTACTAAACTGTTTTACCTGGGCAGTGCTACCTATATTTTGGCTCTCAAAGTGTGTAGAGCTTTTAGGTGAGTTCCATAGTCGGCCACAAACAAGTTGAGCTTGAGGTGGTTTGTAAAAACTGTTTGCTTAACTCTTAGGCTTTTGTGGCGGTGTCACAACTATAATCTAGTTCTTCCGGATCACACCGCGTCCAAACTTTATAATTAGGTTGACATATTTCAACGTTGCTTAGTTGGCTGATATTCAGCCAATCAGTGACTGAAGATGATACTCCACAGCGAGGCCGAAATATCTCAACCTACTGTAATTATGAAGTTTGGATGTGGTGTGAAACGGAAGAACTAGATTATAAAAACTGTTTGCTTTCTAAAGTCTACATACAAAAAAGTAGACATTTATTTTTCTAGTACCTAACTTAACTATATATGTGAGAATTTGATAGAACATCAGAAAACACACTCCAAAGTCAAACCCTTTACTTGCTCCATATGTGAGAAGTCTATTGCAAGTAAGGCAAATTTGACAGATCATCACAAAACACATTTCAAATTCAAAACCTTTACTTGCTCCATATGTAAGAAGTCATTTCAACAAAAGAGAACTTTGACAGATCATCACAAAACACATTTTAAAGTCAAACCCTTTACTATTCCTGAGTTATCGTGATTGGTTTAATGGATTGTGTTAGTAAAATACACTTTATTTATTTCAACAAGAACAGCAACCTCAACTTTTTATATTATTTAAGAATCATCTTTTTTTGCAGTATTTAAAACATATTTCATACAAATCTAGGAATTAATTCAGCTTAGTCTGAAGAACTTAAAGGTTGACGATTCATGGAAAATGTTCAGTGTAAATAATTAGTACATAAATGTTACTAGCTTGTTTACTTCATAGTGAAAGATTTTAAAAGTTATAAGTCCATTTCAACATGTAATTGTTTAACACAATTTTGACTATCAAAGAAAAAAATGTGTTTAACTCGCATTTCTATGTTCTTTTTTCTACCTGCTTTGATTACCAGAACAAATACTTAAAATATGTCAGATATTTTGCACCAGTCCCTGCACATAACACCATGCTAAGGGCTGGACAGACACTGCCGAGTGTTGAGGATGGTTGGGTTGCCCGGGAGGCCAGTGACGTTCAGGAAGTTGATTGCAAAGACGGATCCTGCTAGCGGCTCCTTGCTGAGTATCGTTGTGTTCACATTAGACCGCTGACTTGACACAAACAACGTGTTGAGGTTAGGTCCTCCAAACACCACAGCGTCTACACGGGTAGACGGTAGCTTCACCTGGTGTAGGATCTGGCCTGTCACTGGGTCTATGCAGAGCACCTGCAAGACAGAACTGCAACTTAGATGATTCAGAAGGTCAGGAATTGGTTACTCTTACGTCTGATAGAACATACTTTGCTGCCAGAGGAATTAAAGAGTAGGAATACTTTTATTTCCTCTTCTATCAATATAATAAAAACTACAATATGGTAATTAAATCTAAAACCGAAATAAAAATAACATGTCAGAACTTAAACAAAACATGTATGCATCATGGTCTAGATGCATAGATATCTTTAAAAGTAGGTTTGATTTAGAAAATAGGGCACTCGATCACGATATATTATTGAAAGAAATAGAAATGAGTGCAGGCTTAGTTGGATAAGTAAAGAGAACAATGTTGTCTTGTACTTCTGATTTATCCAGGTGAACCTGCCCTCCTTTCTGTTCCTTATGATAGTATCTATATATCTTTACAAGTAGTTCTTATTTTACAATCATTTAGCAAACTTAAAATTGCTATAATTTACATTTTACTGTTAAAAACATATTAAGCAATTCTAGGGTTTTTAAATACCTTTCTTAACCTGATAATTTGGTTGTTCCTACCTTTACGACTCCCAACCTTTTGATTCTTATGGTTGTTCTCTCAAAACCGATGATATTCAAGAAAGGTATTTACTTACCATGCCGCCTCCATTAGCAGCTACCCAAATATTACCCTCACTGTCTATGGTCATCCCATCTGGGTCGCCAGGAAGATTTCCAAATTGAAATATTGTTCTTCTATTTCCTGGAAAGAAACAACCAGATTGGCACACAAGGAGCTAAGGTTTTGGAAATAAATGTTTCCTAATTCCTACTTTGAAATAATAAACATCTTAATTCACCCAACAATAAAAACTGCATCGACTACCATGAACATAACACGAGAAAAGAAACAAAGGCTGCCCAAGAAAAAGAGAACAAATTATCAGTCGTGCCGTTCTTATACTTTTTTTATTGGATAATCTTCAGTAAAATAGGCTGTACGATGTGTTCAACAATTTTTTTAACGTAACAAACTTACGTTGTCACAAAACCAACGATCAAAACACTCATCATACTCAGGATCATCCCATATTCATCTTTAAATACCCTCTAAGAGTGGTCTGTGTCTCAAAGTAAAGTATCAAAAATGTTTTAATGGTATTGTAAATGAAGGAGGCTAATCTTTTTTCAATTAATTTTTTATACTTCCCAGCATTTTTCTTTGACTTTAAAATGTATTACAGTTTTTAATATAGGAGGAAAAATTACCAAATAAAGAAAAGATAATGTATGTATTACCCCAACATGAATGATTGTTACAACAACATGAAATGACAGTGGGGTGTGGTTGGCTATTTCTCAAAAGATAGTCTACAGAGATATGTCTAAGTCTTTTGGTTCTTACTTCTTGGTTTTTATTTTACTCTCCTTCAATTGTTTTAATATATTGAATCTCCTTTTGTATTAGTAATTGCGTTCATCGTTAAACCTTTTTTTAACCAACAAAAAGAAACGTATAGTAAATGAATTCACCACTTACGAATTGTTCCTCTTTGCAGGTTGAAGTCGAAAGCGGACACTTGGCGAGTGGATGTGTCTATGAAGTATAACACTGTGTTGTTACAGCCCCAGATCAAGCCGTTGCTGTTACTCACAGGTTTCAGTGCTATTTTGATACGTAGGCTACTCTGAGTTGCGTCTACTTGGTACAGAGCGCCTTGGTTGAGCGCAGCCTGCTTGTTCATCGAGTTCTCTGGTCCTTTGGTACCTATAGGTATAAAGAAGAATACAGATCTACATCAGTGTTATGCATTTAAGTCCGAGAGTCCATCTGTCCAGGTGACTCTCCGACTCTCGAGTACTACAGTGTTTTCTGCCGTGAGGGTGGCTACAAAGAGTGCAATTTGCAGTGAGCCTACAGCACCACAACCGCGGCAGGTGGAGATGTTCTGTAGGCAGACCCATCTATAGGACTCCCAACCTTTTCTTGTCTCCGCTTTTGTTTTGCTCTACGCCCACACGGCTAAGAATCGCCTAATTGTAACTTTTTCTATGTTCTAACTCAGTAGTATCGTTACAGCCGTAGCACACAAAATAAGTATCTTTTCAAACTTCTAGCTAATAGAGTCCCTTGCCCAAAGATTCCTCAACGGGTTAAATGTTACCTGCCCAGAGTCGCCCGAGAGCGTCCGCCTTGCCGTCGTTCCACTTGTTGCCCGGCTTGCAAGGTTCGACCGTGAACAGAGTGCAGATGTCAAAGTAGCCGACGGAGGGATCCCAAGTCAGTACAGACAAGTTGTTAGCCAGGCTTACCAAGTACTTGTTCACTTGATTTGCCGCTGGGATTGCAAACGAGATCTCTGCATCTGTAAAGAGTACGGGTAATAGAATCACCATAGGCGCTGAGATGGAGTGAAAAGTGTGTTGTCATTTTGCTCTAAAAACAGCTGCTTTAGATTCATGGAATGACATGCTAAAGTTGCACTGTTTTCCCCAGGGAAATAAAGGTGCGTTCTCCCTAGGGTGAAATGTCTTGAAATGGACTTTATGTGGCAAGGAGCTGTTCCAGTGAATTTGTTTGATCATTGTAAAGAAGTCGACTGTTTTTAATAATGTTAATCTAACCATCGACCTTAATGGGTATTATATTTGCATCATGACATAAAGCATCGTTCATCACTCAATCTAGCTCATTTAACGTCCTCTGCTTTCCTCTGACATTAAAACTTAGCATGCATCAAAATCTTCACTTTAGGTCTAGGGATGAAATATACTTTTTTCTATGGCTAAACCCTAAAAAAGTAGTTTCTTAGGCTGACATTATAAAGTATAAAAATATGAAATGAAAAATACCCTTCGATTTGTATTGAGCTTGAAGGTTGTAATTTTGTCAAAACACAATTTTTCTTTGTTGTATTTCTTAGTCGCTATATCAGTCAAAATGACTTGTCGTGACTGACCGTGTCTGATCCAGTGAATCTGGCCTAGAGACATTGAATTGGTAGCATGGATTGCTATAGCGTTTTTTATACAGTTATAAACTTGGAAAGCACACATACAAGTTGTACCACTTATGTACAAGTGGCATAAAGTTTTCCAATTGTACATTTTCAAGCTAGATGAAAACATATTATAGCCAAATTTTGCTATTTTAATGATGAAGCCTACTAATAAAACCACTTTAACATCATTTTTGCCTATTGAATTAATTTACATTCATAAATGGGTTTAAACTACTTTAATTACTATAAATTGGTATATTATAGTGTTAACAATTATCATACTGTAAAATGTTTTTATCAATTTGTATTAAACAAAATAGTTTTGACATTTATAATTTTTGCTCACCTTGAAATTAGTTCTGGCAGGTTTTGTAAAATGCAATATACTAAAATCACCCAATTGTATCAAACCAATATGATTATATAACTGAAATTTACATGACATCATAACAATTTACCCTGATCGTAATCGGGCCCTCACGGAGGTTTCCTTTAGGTATAAATGTAAATTTTTAAGACTCACCCTGTTAGTACAGTAGGTCAAAAAATGACTGAATAACATTCTTAGATAAATAAGAGAGGGAGAGGTACTCTGAGGCGTAGACCGCTTTTACTCTTAAAATATTAGTTTATCAACAAATACGAAAAGACACGGAGGAAACTTCCTTGAAGGGCCCGATGCAGGGTTAAAACAAGACAAAAACCGTCCAAAACACAATCTATTTTTCAAGGTAATCTTTATACGGGGATTTTGTTCCAAAACAAATCCAGATGATGGAGAACCAGCACATCAATCCTGATAAAATCTATATAGCTTAGAAATTTGAGTCCAGTCAGCTTTGTTGTTATGATTCAAACTACTCAGGGTACTCTATTTTGATACATCAAATATTTTATTCTGGTAGGTTGTGTTAACTATTAAAACTCACCTAGAGGTAGGATATCATACTTCATCGTCTCCAGGTGGTATCGATAGAGTGTGGGACCCTCGATGTCCACGATAATTAGGACCTGGTTGCCATCATCCCAGTAGAGACCTTCCCCTCGAGTCAGTCTGAAGTCGCCGGGCAGCACGTCTACGACGTAACTAGCAACTTCTCCCTGCGACAGGTTTCTGCGAGCAGAGAAGTGAAATGCTGACCTCAGATAGTATTTAGTTTTGAGTTACACTAAGAAAATAATTAGTGTGAACCACAGCTAAAGTAACAACAGAAGCAGCCATGAGTTATTGTTATGTATATTTACACAGATAATTTGATGTGTGAGATTTGCACTTGACCGAGAACTAGTTATATTTAAGAGTTTGACTTGTAAAATTGTTGGATTACAAAGTTTACAACTAGTAAAAAGAGATTAACTTACTTGTAGCCCAACACCATGACAAGAAAATGCTACGAAAATTGAAAAACAAATACTGTATTTACCGTTAACACTGGTTTCATTTGTTGGGTTTGCACAATGCATGCTAGTTGGGGTATTGTATTTCTGGCAAATGCCAGTAGTAGCATTAGTAAATATTTCAATACCCATTTGGCATTTATATGTTGCACTATTGTGCCATCTGAAATATTTGCATGCTACTGTATGTCAATTGCTATGATTTACAAGGCAAGCTGCCAATGTTTGTTTACATTGTTTAGTGCTGACACAAGTGGTGGAGAAAGATGTAACCTTAGACATATTCTTTGGGTGAGGGGTGAGTCAAAAGCCACAGTTTTCCCAACTAAAAAACAAACTATTTTGAGTTCCTTTAATTATAGAATTGTAATGTTTGTAGAAAGTATTGAGTTAGGGTTCCCTAACCCCTCCTCTTTTCACATCTATATCCTAGAGCCAACTCTATTACGGAGAAGTTCCAGGGGTCAAGTGGGAATTAAGACACAAAATAATATATTTTGAAACTCTCTGTGAATTTTAATGATATCTAAGATTATTTGGGTTGAGGTACAGGACTACGCTTGGACTCACTCTTTCTATTAAGTTGTTTTCTATTGTTCTCAGTAAATGTATAGGTCTTTAAATTATTAAATATATATTTATTATTACAATAAAATAATAAAAGTATTGTATAAGTTCAATGTAAAATTTCAAGTTTTAGTTTAAGATGGCTTCATCTTCACATAGTAAATATTTAATTTTAACATTTTATTGAGGTCATTGTACAATATTTGAATTGTGTTGACACTTTTTAATTTGTTTTATTGTCCCTATCGTAGTACAGTATTAAAGAAACTATTACTTGAAAACTGAGTTGGAACTGTTACAAAATTACACTCTAAGATTTTTTCCATTTTAGTGAAAAAGTGTGGGCCAATTTTGATAAGACTTTCTTAAACTCAAAATGAAGGACACCATCCGTTGAGCACACCATTGGGGTGAATGAGGTTCAAATCTAGGTTAAAGTATTTAATGTAGGTCCTTCAATTAATACTTTAAACGATTAATTAAGTAGTATTTTAATTCTGACCAGACTATCTGGATATATAACCATGTTGACATGCAGCTTGCTGGCATGAGTGAATCAAATTTACTTTGATTTGAGACACCGACTACTCCTAGAGGGTATTTTAAGGTGAATATGGGACAAAGGGTGAGTGTGTTGAGTGTTTTATTTTTATGGATGGTGAGGTGTAGTCTTGTTACAAACTAGGGCTGACTGTTCCCCAGATTGGGTCATTAATTAATAGCCCAACGACCAATGGAATGGACCAACGGCTTAACCTGACTTCGGAACCACGGGGAGTGGCCATCGTGAAAAGTTATCACTGCGCCTGGGAATCGAACTCAGGCTGATTTGGTGTGAAGCATGCACTGTACCTCTGAGCTATGGCCACCCCCGAATCCTCTAGCTTGCTATTTGTTACTCTTATTCGCTGCGCTCACAGTCTCGCCTTGGCCTTCAGCCTCAGATTTACGGGAGTTTTTATTAAAAGTTATACAACATATCATGAAAGGAAATCACATTTTAAATTTCCATAACATCAAACCACTCATTTCACTATTCTAGCGAAAAATAACTTTTTGGCTGCAATTTTGAAACGCCTTGACGGATTTTCATAACTTTTGGTATATTGATGAATAATACATATCTATTTAAAATGTTATCAAAATCAGAAGAAATTTAATGTTTTTAGATCATTAAAACCTTTTTTTGAGTGAAAAGTCCCCAAAAGGGTACTTCCAGTAGCCCGATTTTGCTGGCTAACGAACTTGATTAAGATATGTACAAAAGGAACATATGTACCAAATTTCATGACAATCGGACAAAAGTGTTACCTGTAGATTCATACCTTTATAGCTCATACATATGTATATACAGTTTTGAAAAATGCTCCAAACTGACTTATGGGGGTCAGGATTGGTGCACATTTCTTGGTACCGGGTCTGGGTCTTACCATGAGGACAGCATGAATATCTAATTTTTCTAAAGAAATTCCCTAATATTAGCATTGTAAATGTCAACTATATGATATATTAAAAATACACTTCTTGGTTGATGAATTGATTGCCTATATATTCCTCTTTGCCCCTGCCTGCCAATGGGGTCCCGGCCCTGGAACACTATCTCTATATTTATATATACATGGCAATAAATATATAATAAAATTAATAGTTTTAATAACAATATCGCCTCTCCATGACTATGGCCCTAATATTACCAAATTATATCCTATAGAATTCTTTAGGTTTTAAGGCAAGTTAAATAATTAGTCAAGAACACATCACAGGCCTACACTATACAATGTACAAATGAACTTATCAACCTCCAAACAAAAAATGAGTACTTACAAAACAATCAAATTTAAAATTAACAGCTTTCCACATTGCCGCATTTTTGTTTCTTTAAAAAAACATACAAATTTTTATAGGACTGGTACAACAAAAACTTGCTTTCGCTTTTACCCAAGCAGTACCTTTTCTCTTAGTAAGCCAAGGTTTCAGAGATAGTTGACAGTTGAAATGTTATCAATGTGCCCTAAATTACCTAGCTGGCTACAATAATTTCTTTCAAAATTAATAAAACCCAAGCAAATAAAATGTATGCTTTAAAGTAGTTCTAAAGCATATACTAGGTATGAGTACCGTTCGTATATATATTTTAAGAGTGTTGTAATGTATTATTAATGCAAACGCATATTTAATATGTCTTGGATGTGCAGAATAAAACAGTGTTTGGTTCATTTATTTGATTTTTATTCTAGTTTCTATGATGAAAGTGTTTGGCTTGGTAGTGTTCATTCTGGACCCTAAAATAGACAACTGTACAGACGGTTTCTCTGAGAAAATAAAGTTTAAATGCATATCAGAAATAAATGAAAAACTGGTTTGAAAAATCAAATGTTCAAAAAGCAGGAGCCAGCCCATTCTGGCATTCTTCCCTGGAGGGTATTCTATACCAACTTCTTGCCTTCAATTTTATGTAGGTTTATTTTTGACCAAAAGAAAATTTACATATTGTTTCCAACAAAACTTACATAATACATAAAATACTATTTTAGAACATTTAGTTTAGATTACCTACTTAAAGTTGGTAGCGTTTTATAGATATTATAGAAATTTGAAATAGTATATACTATTACTATTTGAGATGCCGACCACTCTCATGAGGGTATTTTAAGGGAAATATGTGGTGAAGAGTGGTATATGAGGTGTAGTCTTGTTACAAACTATTACCGACTCTTCCTTAGAATGGGTCATTAATTAATAGCCCAATGACCAATAGAAATACAAGGACCAACGGCTTAACGTGACTTACAAACCACGCAGGTGATGGTCTGATATGTCTAAACGATGTTGGGAGTTGATGCGGGTATCATCAGATGATCACTGAGACTATCTGAGCCGCTTTAGACCTGTATCATCCTCAACACGTGACCTCCATGAAGCTGGATTACAGGACCACACCACTAGTGCCAGTCTTTATAATATTTTATATAAATTTAAATCAAGCAAAACGTATCTGAAAACTTAAGAACTGTCCCTTGAGACCCAATAAATAGTTTTTAGTTTGATATTTTGCTTTGTAATTCTCCAATAATTTGATCATAAATTTGTTTTCTTTCACAAAATCTTCAGTTTGTGAACTAATTATTTCAAATCTGATTAGGATTCAATATAACGCCATTTACTTTAGATTTTGTCCTAATTTCCTTAATGTGTTTAGAACAAACAGTTTTTGTTGATATTCATTTTGGATTTGAAATTTTTCTACTTCAAGTTGAATATTAATAAATCGTAAATTTTGATGGTTGATAAAATTAGGATTTATCCGGTGGGAATCCTGATTGACCCTGGCCAATAATGTGTTGTAACAAGCATAATAAGTAATAAATATCATATAATACCTCTGTATAGTTAACACATTGATTTGAAATGTATATTTAAAGTCAATGGTTACGTATATTTAAAATCTATAATAAAAATAATTTTAAACGTCAAAACCAATATTTAAAACTTG
The DNA here is from genome assembly GCA_018831715.1 of Matsumurasca onukii. Lineage (NCBI taxonomy): Eukaryota > Metazoa > Arthropoda > Insecta > Hemiptera > Cicadellidae > Matsumurasca > Matsumurasca onukii. The sequence goes on from CM032062.1 coordinate 65,218,110, forward strand.
TATTATGGACGAGGCCTTTATCGTCAGGTCCGTTCAAAAAAAATCTTTTGGTTTAAATTGGTTTTGACGTTTAAAATTATTTTTGTTCTCTTTCCAATATTTATGTGAATTATTATACATTATACTTATTTATTGTTATAAATTACTTTACTTCTTTAATTATGTTAATTTATCAGTATGGAGATTCAAACTATTGTATTTTACTCACATTATCCAAGATAGTATTTAGAGTCCAGTTGCATGTTTTTGACGTTTAAGCCCTTCCTAATTATTTATGTAGTTCTATAACGAAATGTATATGTTGAAATTGGTTTCCGACCGTTGAAAGAAAATAAATAAATAAATATTGAGCACCTTCTTCCTTTAAAGTCAATGGTTAACAGTAATTATTACAGTGTCACTGTTATCTAGTTGTTATTATTATATTGCTATGTTATCTAGTCCATTTATGATTAATAATAATTATATTATCATTTAATGTAAAGTGTAATAAAGTTGTATTGCATTATTAATCTATCTGTAACTAAAAGAGTTAGTGTTCATTTTATATATTTCACAAATTGTATGTATTTCACTATATAATGTATATATTTCGTAAATTAATTATACAAAAGGTTTTGTCATAATTTTACCAAATTGGCAAAATATAAATACCTATGGCCCAATTTTGCTATAATTAATATGCTAAACTAGGATGAACTGAAGTGACATTAAACTCAATCTGTTGTTTACTTTAGTTTTCATATAGTACCAAAGCTGTGTTTATTCCTTTTTCTTGAATTTCGCGGTAAATGGTAATATACTGGCTAGTAAAACCTTTTCGGCGCGGAGCTGCCGAGCTGATCAGCGGACTGCGGAGCCGAGCCGAACAGAGTTGGCTAACCAATTTTTCGTAGTCAGTGAATTTGTACAATCTAAATAAATAATGTTTTCGGTTTGTGCTTTTAAACATCTACGCATGTGGTAATTTGCACTAAATGAATTTAAAATTCATCTTTATTTTGAGGTAAGTGTTTAGTTATTGCAAAGTATTCTGCTACATTTCATTTGGAGAAAATAAGAGTTGTACACACCTCCATTAGCAACCAACAACCAGAAGCTTATCTCATAACAGTTGAAATAATTTGTACTGCTTAGTTTACGATGTAAACGTCATAATTTCAAGAGTAATATTAGTTATAATTATCAATAGAGTTATTCTTATCATAAATTACGTATTTATAAGTATGAATATCGTTTATAAAATAATTTGTCATGACACCTAGTAAACTCACTGCAACTTCAATGTACAGTCTTGAGAATGCATGTTGAAGGAGTAATGGCGTTATTTGTTTATGCTCATGTTATTTATTTATGTAATTAATCTAGTGTAGAATATTAAGTTATAATGAGGGAAAAACAATTTAGATACCTTTTTACTTGAAGTTCAATTTTAGTTTTGTTTCTGGGTAGTTATTTAGTGGGTTTTAACCTAATTGTTTTTAGTTCAACATAAACAGTCTTTTCTTTGTTTTACCAATTTAATCATCTATTTTCTGTCCCTTGTATGTACCTATAATATATCACATTATCTTAAAATATAATTTTGAATTGTGACACATTTTGTAGTAAAACATTTAAAACATTGCATACATTATAGCCGCATTATAACTTTCATCGGGTATTTGTTCAAGATGGCAACTTCGCTCTTGATTCCTCTAGGCTTCAATATTTATAAGCAACTACGGTAAAAATTCTATTCAGCTTTATTCTTCAATTTTGCAGTTGGTTGGGATCAAAACTATTTTTTATTGAGCAATCATTTATCAGCCAACACATTTTATATGAACCTGCGCATAAAAATTTACGGTTGAAATTGCTCCAGTAGAATGCTTGGTGTTGAGCTCATTGTGTTCAGGATTATTTCCTGTTTAGATGTTCGAGTCAACTACTGGGACAGTATATAAATATTTTTGTAGGCCTGCATTGGTTTTAAACATTTCATCTAAATAATTTAAATGGGTATTCTAAAAGCCTGCCAAATTGGTGTTGAGGGTGACCCAGTTTGTAAACACTCCCTTGTCTTTGGTGACTGCTCTTGTTTTGTTATTTTACAAATAGGCCTGATTCCAAAGATTGTTGCCATTTTCACTTGTACCTTGACATGGCCAGAAGCAAAGACAGCAGCTATTGTGTACATCTTAGATTCTAACCATAATATCTTGATGTTTTAAATTACGTATTATTTTATTTCTAAAACAGCTAAACACCAGTTAAAAATTAGACTGAGAATAAGAGTGTTAGAAAAATAATCACTTACAATAAGATAACTTAGTTAATTTGTCTGTTACAAATTAGTTCCATGGATCTAGAAAAAAAGCTAATAATAGAAAATATAATTAATAGGCCTCAGTATATACATCTTTAGTAACAGCTTAACAACTTCTTTTAAAAATAACAGTTTTTACTGGCTGTTGTTAACTTCCTCCTTGCTTAAACGTAGAGAATAAGTCATAGCTAAACTGACAAGTTATACTTGTAGCCTACATCCTTGACCAACAGTTGTTGAATAGACTGCATAAATAATTATACTTGATAACATTTTTTACAAAACTATTTACAAGATGGCGGTGGTACAAGCGGCTCCTCACCAATTTCCTCTAATGAATAGAGCGGCCTATTCTGTAGACACTTCCTCACTACACTCTTAAACTGGGCTATCCTCAGTTCCCGGATGTTTTGCGGCAATGTACTGTAGATGCAAAGTGCAGAATGGGGGTAGAATTTTAATGTGGAGCTCAGTCGGCACATTAAAATCCTACCCCCATTCTGCACTACATCTACCGTAATGGAATATCCGGGAACTGAAGATAGCCCAGTTTAAGTTATGACTTCAACAGTACATGACATTCTGTTCTGTTCTCATGAACATTTAAAAGTGCCTGTAATCTTTCATAGTTTGATTTAGTTTTGAATATTAATTTTTATAAAATCTAGAGAAACGTTATATGTACAATGACAAGCATCTTCAATAGTTAGTCCAGGTACTTAATCTGTTGTCAATCTCCTTCAAGATTTGGTATATTTAAGGGTCAAGTTCATAAATATATTTTTAAACAAGAAAAGTGTAAAACACAGCCAAGGCTTTAAGAAGTAAAAACTTGGGCTTTAACCTATAGCTACATAAGTAATAGTGCTAGGAATGGTACATGAGTTAGAAACACTTAGGCCTAACCCTTTGTTCTCAAAATGAATTGCATATCTAAGTTCTATTGTGCTTGTGGCCTGGGCCGGGGTAGAGTATTTTCTCAGTCAGAGAATATTTTCTTCTTGACTCTCCCTTTGTACTTGGCTTGCCTGTGAGGTCTAAAATTACAACCCCCCCCCCCATGAATTCAGAAAGGATAAAAATTACTAACAACTGAAAAGCCTTGACTCTTTACTGGATTCTGCAATTTATTGTTAAACTTACTTGATACCCAGCATTTCTGAGAAAACATATTCTAAATGTGTTGAGTCATTTCAAGATGGCGGCAATATATAGGTTAAAGTCTTGGATATTAACGGAAGGCCGTGTACCTTGTTCTAAATGATCTAAGCTTCCCAACAATATGTCACAAAACAAAACTTATGTTTTCAAAAAGTTGTTCACAACAACAAAAACTGTTAATTTGGACATTTCTTTCGAGTATTATTGACACGGATCCGCATAGGCCTATTATAAGCTCGAAATATTATTGGAGCTGATCCCAGTTTTACTATCTATGTATTCCAATTGCACTGTTAGCTAATTATTTTGTGGCCATACCGGGTTAGATCACACTCATTTGTGAACATAACCTCAGAGTTCGAACATGTAACAAAATTTTTTTACACAAATTTATTTTCCAAGGGTGTTTTGTTAATATATTTGTTTAATTTTGAATGCCCCTTACAATCTTTATCAAGTCAAATTCTTCTGATTTACTTGATTAAGAGCATAGTTTATTAAAACAGAAAATTAATATTCTGTTATACAAACCTATTATCTTTTAAAGACAACTTGTGTCTTCAAGTACAGTAGTAGAGGTGAACAAAACTTATTTGTAGTAAGCAGTGTATTCTACAAATTAATTTGCTTACCCGTAAAATTACATTTGTTCACTCGTAGACATCATTTGTGATCAAAAACATAGATGGCGTCAACAGCCGGCTCAGGCTTCAGGCAATACAAGGCTAGTCCTGTCTGTACAGTAGGTTTACTGGTTGAGTGAGTAAATTATACAAAGCTAATTTACAATCAACCCTAATTTATAGAAGGCTAATTGGCTTCACACCTTTTTCAATCAAAATAAAACTATTTTAAAATATGGCAACGCTCACAGCACTATCTGTGCTTTGGCTGCCACAACAATGTTGATTTTTCTACCTCAGCCTTTTGGCATCTATGCACAGTCTATTTAACGTAACATTACCTTTGGTACAACTGAGTTAGAACAATGGGTTTCTTAAGGTATAATTCAGTAGAACTTCAGTTTGAATTCATATTTTTTAAGAGTCGATCAAGTGGTTTTAGTTTTTTAATTAGTGATTCACTTCAAGTGCTTGTATGTTGGGTTCAAAAACAAAAGGGATTTCAAATATTGTAACATTTTTCAGATTATTAATCCCTTTTCTAAAACTTGTTATTCAATACAAAAATTGTATATTAAACGATAGTATCCAAACAATTTTAAATTTAAAATAGTTTTATTTTTATTGAAAAAGGTGTGAAGTCAATTAGCGTTCTACAATGAATTAACCACCTTCAGCAATACCATATCTACCAAAACATCCATAATTTATTCTAGGTTGTAAAGGCAGACAAGGTACTGGTTTGAAGTTACCATTTTGAATTTTTACTATTTTCTTATTGGCCAATAAAACCTTTTTTTAACTTCATTGACTTTTATGATAATACTTTCTTGAATCTAATTAACAAGTGTTTTTTATTTTCAAATTTTCAGGGTACCAGTACCGCTAAAAATGTTTTAACATCTGAATTTTTCAACAAGAATTTTAAAATTTTGAAGTTATGTTCAAACGACGTCACAGTAACAATTCTGACTCGCCCCGCCAGGAAATGAATGTAGAAATTCTAGATGGTTCTCTCGGATCCCCGGGTATAAGCCGATATGGGCGGAGCCACAAGCTGAAGTTGCAGGACGATTTCGTGTCAACGGACAAGAAAGTGAGTGCTTACCTGAAACTGAGCCCGGGGAGTCAGATACAGTTTGTAAGAGAGCAGCAGCGGAGAGAACCAAAGAAACGTAACTCACCCAAGAAGTCACCGCCAGTGGATTCGCCTCGGAGAGGCCGGCCGCCAAAGATGATATCGAAGCCGGAGGAAGATGTGACAAAGATTGTAATGAAGGCTGAGCCGCAGAACCCGACAGAACGGGTAGAGGGGTGTGAGTGGATGGTGGGAGACTTGGCCTGGGGCAGGGTCGGTCAACACCCATTCTGGCCTTGCATGGTCGCTTTGGACCCTGTTCACAAGATTTTCACTAAACTTATTAGTAAGTAAATTTCATATTATAGTTTATTGTTAAGTTCAAGCTTTTAGGGTAACACTAGATAAAAACTAAGCCTAATGTAATTCCTTCATCATTATCAATGGCCAGCACTGCTGGACAACTGATTGATCAATTAACAATCTCAGACTACTAACAGACCAGTGGTTGAGCTCACTATCTAAAATCGTTAAAAACAAAGATTGCATACATGCATTTCTTAGAGCCAAACCTCTTGTGGCGTTAGAAAATTACACTACTATCAATCAAAATTGAAAATTATTGTTGAACTTCCTCAGTAACACAATTAAAAATTGGAAGCTCACCATAAAGCTGTAGAAAATTATTTCTTTTCTACACCAAGGAAGGTGTAGGGATGAATCAAATCAAGTTGGAGCTTGAGGTAGAACTAGAGGTAACAAAGAGTTCTGTGAGATTCGGTTGAAATACCTTCGCCAAAAGTAGAAGGTAAAAATTCCGAAAGATATGTTGCCTGAAATACTGCAAATTAATATTTAAGGTGAAAATGAAACGAATATTTGTATTGAAAATGTGCGGGTTTTGTGTATAGAAAAAGGGCGGGCCACGACGTACGCTCAGCGGTTCATACATGTTCAATTCTTCGGAGACAACGGGCGTCGCAGCTGGCTCAACGTCACTGCTGTCATGGTCTTCAGCGGCAGAGACGCTTTCCTGCAGCTTGGAGAGACCATCCTCGCAGGGGTGAGTCAACAGTGACAATGACCAATCCCCAGGCGCAATTGTTTCTTGAGCAACAATTAACTGGGTGCCCCCTTTTTCCTTCATAACCCTTGGTAATCTTAGTTCTACTGTAATTAACATTTGCTCTAGTGACAAAGTGCATTGTTTTATTTGGTGTTTTGTTATCTTAACAGATGAGAAGGAAAGAGCCAAAACAGACGTCAGCGTTCAGCATCAAACCGGCCGTTATACAGGTGTGGGAAAAAGCGGTCCAGGAGGCAGAAGACCTCATCAACGCCACCAGGTGAGAGCAGCGTCTTCGTAGAATTATGACTTAAGATAGTCAACTCTGAACTGAATGTTCAAAATTCAGAATGTTCAAGCTCAGTGGTATAGTGCATGCTTTGCACTACAGTAGAGTCCCGCTAATCCGAACTAATTGGGACCGAACCCTGTTCGGATTAGCGAAAATTTGGATTAAGCGGATTTTAGGCATATATTGATGGATTTATCATATATTGACCTTATAAGGTCATATATTGAGATTGAGCGACTAATATTTTATATTTAAATGTAAGAAACTGTGTATTTGAGTGCTGTAGTTCACTGGAATACAAAACAGTGCGAATGCGTAACGCAGATATGATGGGCAAGTACAAAGATGATGTGGCGGCAGGGTGTGTACTGTACTTCTGGTGAAGATAAGATAAGGAACTAGTGGCGAGCAGTTCCAAGTAAACAACCCCTCTCTCCCCTACATCCGTGCTGAGTGCTTTTTCAATGGAGGCCGTCAGCCATTGACAGGTTGGCCGATCTCAGACAAAACCAAACATCCATTTTGTACACGTACTATATCAAATTCTAGATTGTTATTGTACTAAAACCTTTGCAATTTACTGTAATTCAGTAACGGTGTGAACCGGAAGAACTAGATTATAGTTGTGACACCGGCCGTGAAAGCCTAAGAGTTAAAAAATCAACTAATTTATTTTATTATATTGATTGCTATTTATTCTCTATTTTCAGAGAGGCAAGGGTAGAATTTTTCACAATACATTTCCCACCCCCACCACCTCTGGAACTGACGAAAAAGCAGATACTGGAAAAGTTAGACACCGTGGACTCTGACTACTCACCACCCAAGCAGAGGGGCAGGAAACGCAAGGCGGATCAAACTCCTACAGAAGATGAGAGCAAAGTTAAACAGGTAATTAAACGCAAGATTTGTATTTCTCCTAATTGCTTTATCTTCATAGAATTAAAATCATGAATATCCATTTGGGAACGTCAACTGTCGAAGTTCATTCTCCTAACTTAACCATTCTCCTCACACATTCAGATTGTTTTAGTGAGAGAATGAGGATAGAGTCAGATATTTTTAAGCAAGGAAATGTTTGGGTTTTGTAAGGTTTTGAATGTTAGAACTAGTAATTAGAAATATTCCCAATTGCCATAAATCTCATTTTCGACGGTCGTTTCTTACAGTAAAAGTCGATCCTTGTATTTTTGTTGGAAGATGATAGTTATAAATATCTAACTTTTGTCAAGACTCTTATTTAATCGTAGCAACCTAAATCCCTCTTTTTTGCTTGCACTAAATTATATACCATATTCTGTGCAGTTTTGGGTGTCAGCCACTTAACTCAATGAAACTTTAAAATTTATTAACAAATAGCACTGCAATAACTGCAAGCTTCATTCCGACAACACTTTACAGATGAAGCTGGAAGTGAAACCGGAGAAAATGGAACCGGAAGCTGTGGACCTGTTGTCTACGACACCTCGCACTATTGCGGACCGCAAGAAGCGGCAAGCACTGCTGATTCAGTTGGCGCGAAGCGGGCAGTCGCCGCCTGAGCCAACCAGCAGTTCTACTAACACGGAGAAACCACAGAGCGATGACGCACCCTCTCAGGCAGAGACACCTAAGCAGGCTCAGCTCAAGAGGTGGGTTTCCTGTAATTTTCTGTACATCCAAATGTTGAACAATGTTGTTCCATGTGGATATGCCATAGTAGATAGGTTCGATACTCTTTTTAGTTTGTTAATACATCTGGTGAATTAAGCTTGCAATTGGATGTAAAAAAAGTAGTGGGGCTTTAGCAGGAGACTACCGGGAGCCCCAAGGAAAATAGAGGGCCTAAGGGTTTACACCCACAAATTATTCTAAAACATAATCTCTAAAATTATTTTAAGCACTTCTAAGGACAATTTTTCTTAATAGGTCTCTAAAACTGCTTATTTGTTACCTATTATGTATAGACTGTATAATTTACCAACAGTGTTGAACTACTTTGATATTATTTCAACCTTCACAGTACTTGTTTTTACGTGTGCATGTATAGCAGCAGTTTATAGCACAGGTGTGTCCATGAACTATTGTGACACTCGTTAGTGTAGTGGCTCCCTCTTCACCCCTTCACCAAGTTTTGTTACCAACCTAAGCCGTTGCTAGCTGGTCGTCTTTTAAACTTTAATTCAAAACTATAAAAGTAAAAGCCACAAGGTAAAGTTTGTCTTGTTGATAAAAGAGGCAAAGTTAGTTAAAGTCTTGTACGCCTTTATATTACTGTGTTATTACTTGAGTGAAATTGTCTTGGTGAAGGCGAGGATGGATCCCATGTCACCAAAATGCTTGATAGTTGCTTGTCACTCGGTGGCGCGGGTTCAATCCCCCCAGTTCTCACTGACATTTTGTCAAGTGATATGCGGCAAACCTAGGTAAAGGTCAAAGTTGAGTGACCGAGAGGACTTTGTAGTCCTAACTTTGCCTCGTTAAACAAGGAAACCTTTACTCGTACCTTTTAATACACAGTTGTAGGTAGAACAAAATGTTGATTTATTTTTCAGAATACAACTTAAAAAAACAATTGGCTTTCATTGAGTTAACGTTGGCTGCGTCTTGGCACAGTGCATTAAAAAAACACCTGTTAATCCTTTTTTCTGCTTGTAATGTAGTCTCACAATCAAGTAATCGGCTAATTGCCTATTAGTCTTCTGCAACTTGACTGATGTATGTACTCCCTTTGTGGACAAAAAAGATGTTTGATAAAAATACTTAGTTATTTTGTTTTAAAGTCAATTTTTGTTACAGTTCACAGAAAACTCAAAATAGTCAGAAATCTGAGGATCTAGTAAAACTGGAAATTCTTCATGCAAACATTTCTCTTGATAAACCGTATGAAATACTGGAGAACAAAGCAATTTTATAACATTTTACATTGTATATTTATACAGAATCTTTTACTATTTATTAATAAATCACTTAAACACTTTATTTGACATTTTATGTTGTTTTCTCAGTTTTTATTTAGTTTTTTGTACCAGTTAGAATATGTTCAAAGTCTACAAGTCTAAAATAAACAATGCTTAATAATTTCAGATAATTCCTCTGATTATTATATTTTAATGATAAAATTTTATTAAATAAAGTCAGACTTTGATTTATAATTAATTTATTTTCAAACTTTTTATTCAAGATTATTTTGATAAGGAAAATCAGTAAAATCTGCATGTTATGCTCCAAAATAAGAATATTGTGGAAATAATACGTAGTTATTTACTAAATGTTACAATGGGTTTTATTTACAAATATAGTTTACAAAGAAAATATCCTCAAGTTTTTAGTTCAGATTTACATAGATATGGTTTCAGTTAAAAGAGTTCGGATAATTTAACTGAGATAGAAACTACAATTGGCAATAAGCAACGTATAGGGCTTCTGGTGCAGACACATGGGTTAGGAACGCAAGGCTTGCAGAAAGTGTTGGTGTGACGCCCACAGAAAACCTAGGTTAAGTAACAGATGAAAATGCTAATGACATGGTAAAGAAAGAAGTATATTATCATGTTTATTTAATTTATTAAGAGGTTTTAATGAAGCGTGATGCTTGTAGTAAGCCAACCAAATGGAACCAGTAACACAAGGTTCAAATAAAAAAGCTTTAGTAAAGATAAAGTACGTTTGGACAATGGATATGAATGACAGAATGGTAGTATTGTACATAGAGTAATTGTATGCTGTATTTTGTGCAGTTTTTCTCTTTCCTATCCCATTAATAAATCTGTTTCAAAATTAAAATAAAAAGACAGTTTGAACTTAATTTATTTGGCATAAACTATTAAGTATTAACTGAAGAAAACAGAAAAGTAGTCTTTGGATAATAGCTGAAGATCTTTCTACTTCCTGAATCTTTTTACTCCCTGAATGAATTCTTTAACTGAACATGACAGTCTATTTTGTAGTTGTCATATGATAATTAATGGAAGAAAGATACTTTGACCTTAACTGTTTTATTCGACTTCTTCCATCTTCGTTCTTCTAGATCTTCCGTCAACGAAGTGTCCGATTCAGTCTCTGACAAGAAACCAAAGAGAAAGTATGTGAAAAAGAAGTTACCAGTCGACTTTCAGGCCTTCAGTTCCAAACATTTCGACCAAGTTGCGGATGACCATCGGAGCTGAATGAGAAGGAAGTCAACAAGTATCTGCTGAAGATGTGGAATGAAATGGACGACACTCAGAAAGCAAGGTAATTTGTATATGAAAATCATGCTCATCCTAATTCCTAGAAAAGCTTTTGCTTAATTGGTTCTACTTGAGATGCTATCTTCACTAGCTGATCAATGACAACAAATAACTTTGATTATTAATTCTGCACCATTAGTTCAAGAAGGCCTTACTGTAAGACTTGCAAAGTAAATGAAGAAAAAAAACACTAAACCAACAATTTTCTAAAGATAAAGTGCATTAATTAATTATATTACTACTGTTCAGTTCCGGAGCTCTCGCAAGAATCCTGTTTTTGTAAACAATAAATTTGGTGAATTAACCCTGTGTCCTTTTATTAATCTATTTGTTGAATCCTTAACTTGTTGTCAAGGTACAAGGTGAGATTGGCCGCTGCGGAGAAGGAAGGCAGTGATTCAGAACCGTCTTCAGAGGTTGCTTTGTCCTCGGAAGAAGCGGAGAATGACGACCGCCCGTCATCCAAGAGCAGTAGCCCTCCACCCCTGGCCACCCCCACTCAGAAACCCACCGCCAAGCGCAGCAACTTCACGAATCTCTTCTACGGAGCCAAGGCGGAGAAGGTAACGGATGATTTGTGCAACTCTAATAAATATAAATTTAATTACTACAAGTGATTAGGTAATCTGACAGCTATACTAAATCCAAACAGTTCAAATTGTGGAATACTGGTGGCTACATGTTTCTACTATAAGTCATCGTCAGGCAGTGAAAATCCTCTTGGTGAATCATCCATGTGGACTTTGTCTATATGAAGAAGTCCACATGGATGATTCACCAAGAAGATTTTCATCTGACGATGACATTTAATCGAAACATGTAGCCACCAAAGACAACTACCAAAATTTGAACTGTTTGACGGAGGTATTTACCTAATTTTTAGTCATAAATACACAGTTCAGGGGCTATTTGAAATGAATTTTAATACATTTAATTTTAAGAAGCAGTCACCTAAAAAGTGTAGTGTATAGTATTAACAAAATAATTATTTCAAACATTTGTTGCATGAAAAATAGTCTCTCCGAGCAATACTCTTGTTGCAAGGAAGAGCATTCCCTTTTTGCCGTACCGATCTTTTATGCTCAATAGAGTTTTGACCTCCTTTTCTAAAGTTAGTGACAAATCATCTAATGATATTTATTAAATTTGGACCCACTCACGCCTAAGAACTGGGTCACCTCACCAGTCATCTTTGGTGTTGGGTTGTGATGACGTTTCAGTGGTTTCGCCATTGCTGGAAAAAAATGTAATTTAACATCTAATAGCTTTTTTTAATACAATTCAAAGTTAGGTAGTTTTACATTGCATGAAAGATTGATCTTCATCATACCATAATGTTCTGACAATGATCAAGATTTTTAGTTTTATGAAAAATTGAAAAGTTCTGAATCAACTTCGACTTGTACTTGCAGGTGTGTCAGATCTGCGAGAAGGCTGGAGAGACGGTGCGATGTCGTGGACCGTGCCAGAGCTTCTACCACCCCCAGTGTGTGACCGAACCACCCGCCCCAGCAGCCACCGCGGTGAAGCGCGGCAGACCCAAGAAGAGTATCAACAGTGAGAGTACCTCGTCATCTTCATCTGATGTGTCTGAATCCTTGTCCAGTCAAGAGACTTGTGACGTTTTCAAGAAGGAACTGCAGGAAAGTGAGTCTTTTTTGATTAGCTATTCTTTTTTCTATTTTTTTAGTTTATTAAGAAATTTTATAACAAATTTTTTAGTCTTATATATTTCTCTTTGTTTATCACAATTATATTCTGTAAATGGTTTATAAAATGTTCCAACACTGTTGTTTTTTCCTCTTGCCCCAAGCTACAACCACCAGGTAGATTATGTGGAATCTCGAAAGTTGCTGCTTAAAATATGAATTAAATTATCAGAAAGGTTAGTGTCAAATGAGTGAAAAGGGTGATTGTCTAAATCTTTAACATAGGAATGTAGAATTGTAGATAAGGAAAACCAGTTAACATAAAATTGTGTGCATGTTGATTGTGCTTATAAGCTTTGAAAATTGTAGTTGTTTATAAAAATTTATCAATCACAGTGATAGCAGAGAAAAAGTTTTTTTGAAAGAAAAGAGAGAGACCTTTTGTTCTCTCAAAACCAGAGCTATTTAATAATGAAACTCTGTTTTTATAGCTTGTAGACTAGTCAAACCATATGTGCAAATTATACGTCATAGGAAAACCTGACTCATTGTGAATTCGGATTGTTTTGCTCATTTTTGCTCTCTGAACTTTAAAACTAAATGATCTCTTCATGTAATATTCCCGCCAGACAAATAATTATCCTATAAACTTTCCCTTATTACAAGTGCTCTTTAATATGAATATAATATATCAGTTTTCCAAATGTGTATATTTGACAAATGTTGAATAGAGCTTAATTTATAAATAGCCCTTGTGTGTTACAATCAGTAACTTAGTATTTAAATTCTGTTTGTAATATTTCCAGTTTGTTGATTTAAAGTCACATGTTTCGGATAAACATTCAGATTTAGGTACTTCTCTAAATTTGAAGGCATAAATAGTTGGGCCGGATGGTGTAGTGGTCAGCTTAATCACCTGGCAAGCGAGAGTCCCGGTTCGGTCCAAACATTTTAGTCTTCATATTTCTTTAGTAATAAAAACTTAGGTTAGCCTACTTGTTTTCAATATTCCTTACGTTCACTGGAGTATTACATTAGGCTGGTGTATGTTTGCAGAGGTGGAGGTGGAAGTGGTAGAGCCGGAGAAGAGCAACGGAAAGGCTCGGAAGGGAAGCAAGGACAGTGAGACAAGCAGCGAGGAGGGAGAGGGTTTCCGCTGCAAGGACTGCCAGGTGGGGCGTTCCCAAACGTGCTTCGTGTGTGACGAGCACGTCCACAAGACCTCGGGAGAGGCGAAACTCTACAGGTGCAACATTGGTGAGTAACTGTACAGCTTTAGCAACCGGTTGACTACTAACCTAGGAATCCGGGGGAAAGTCAAGGCATTTTTCTAAGAACCATAAAGTATGACTGTCAAATTTGTATTTCCACTACTAACTTAAATGGTAGAAACCCCAGGAATGTAATTTGGTCCCATGTGGTGGTAATACCAGGTCTGGAAAAGTTAGGGAATTGGGTAGATTTGTAACTTTTGAAGACTTCTTAGTGAGCAGCTCTTCTGGAAATTATTTTCCTAACTCTAGTATCACTCACTTTTGTGACCCCCATTCTAGCTAAAACTTAAGCTGAGTGTGTTTGTTGATGATGCGCTGCATGTTTCAGCCTACTGCGGGAAGCTGTATCACGAGGAATGCCTCAAGTTGTGGCCCCAGTGTTCGTGGAGGACTAACGGCAACGGGAAAGGCACTGACCGAGCTGTGCTCACATGCCCTCAACACACTTGTCACACTTGCGCCTCCGACAACCCCGGCGTCATCAAGGCCAGGTCAGTTGCAAGTATTCACTCATCGGGTAACGGATTTTGTAAAATAAACAATTTGTACTGACAAATCAGTGTTGAGCTTTGTTTAAAAGTAAGTAAGTTAGTAGTAACAAGTAAAGAAAAAAACAAGTGGTTAGATTATCACTAAGAAGTACCCTTATGGAGTGGAATGGTGGCTGTCTAAAAAATCATCAGCTTTATAAAAATGTGTCTTGCTCATCTAGTCCCACTGTACTCCCTAAAAATAGACTCCTATCAAATTATTAAAATTTTGCTTTTTAGCATAATTATTCAAAGATACCAAATTAATTTTCAGAAAAATATAAACAACTTTCTTAAAATAATAACAGGGTGGCTACAGACCGGGATTTCGAGAAAACTGGGTATTATGCGTGAATTCTGAATATAACTGGGAAAAATTGGTCCCGCATAATTCGGTCATAACTTGGGCCATACTACGTGGCTAAAACAGTACTTTGAGTGTTCCGCCAGTATAAAATGACTGTCAAAACATAATACACCTGAAAAGGTCAATCGAAACATACCGCAAGTCAGAAACTGACTCTTAACATATCGCAAACCTAACACAGCAATCTTAAGGTACTGTGGGTCTGGAACTCCTCTCGGAAAATATCGTTGGCGTAAAAGGGGATCGGAACGAACATATCGTTAAAGGTGGCGGAACATATTGGGGCGTTAAAGGTGGTTGGAACATATTGGGAGCGTTAAAAGGCCTTCTGCAACAGTGTAAGTGCACTGGGAAAATGTGTATATTGCTGAGAGAAAAACAGGAAATATGTATGAATTTTACTAAGCTACTTTTGTAGCCACCATTAATAAAGACATAAAGACTAAAAATGTAGTAATGTAATTCCATTATCAAAAACTGAACTTCAAAACTACTTGTAACATTTAATTGTTTTGACCGATTCTTGTTGGATTCCATCTCATTTTTCTGGTCTCTTAAACAACTACCTACAAAAAACATCATTATCGGATGTGGCCCATCTTTGTCGGATGTGGCATTATACCAAAAGCATTTGTCAAATGACTGCCGCTAGCACTCCACCGTGCATTTTACAAAACCTACTTTCTGAACAGATTTTGTGAACATAATATCATACCGACGCTGTGTGTAGGTACAACAACGACAAGCTAGTGCGCTGTGTGAGGTGTCCGACCACGTATCACCACGGCAACCACTGTCTGCCGGCCGGCTCCGAGATACTGACCAACTCACAGATCGTGTGTCCGCGCCACTACCAGCCTCCCAAGAAGAGCATGTTGCACCACGTCAACGCGGCCTGGTGCTTCATCTGCGCCTCAGGTCAGTGCTCTCTCACTCTTGCGTCATGTGGAACAAGATCAAGAATTGATTCATCTTTTTTTGTTTTATTCTTCTTTAAACTGTGTGGGTTGGGATTGTTAGTACTAACAACCATACTGTTAGTACAATTTGAGAAAACTACAGATATTTAGGAAAACTTTCATAGTTTAATTATTATAAATTATCTTAGTAATAGTTTCAGCAGTTGGAAAATTGGTGTACAATAAACTGTTAAACAAGCCAGTTCTGTAAACTGAGTTGCACTCACCCTCCAATATCTGTAATGTGCTGTGTAATATTAGTGCTTTAGGTTCTAGTTAGGTATATGCAAGTACTAAAATTTAAACATGAGTTTAAAAAAAGTTGACGCTAGATACCGAAGGTTTTTAAAAAACAAAAATAAAGTCAAGCTACATTGACATGGATCTAGTTTTTCTCAATGTTTATTTGGAATTTGGTGATTTAGTTTGTTTTAAATACAATCATACCAATGGAAGCCACTAATGGATGGAACTAAAATTTTGCTAGATTTTATGTTTATATTTAGACATAAAAGTAATTTGAACACTTTTCAACAGTATGAAAGCATTTCAGGAGTACTGTTGAAATGGCTACGTTGATTCTTCTTCTCAGGTGCTTATTTTCTCAGCATAAACTAAGTTTTAAATGTAACCCCAACAGAAGTTAAAAATCTAAAGGCGTCAAATCAAGACTCTAGGTGGCCACAAAACAGGACCAATAGTATGGGCTACATTAATTGTTCTTTTTGGATGACCTGTATTTAGGTAACTGTAATAGTATAGGTGAACTGTAGTTAGCTCAGGGTATTCGAGAAGAGACCAGCAATATGCGAAATGACCTGACAAGTTACATACAGTATACAACATGCCAGTTCAATTTGAATTTTAATGGACAGCCTATAATACACAAAATATATTTCACATTATCTTAATTTTCCATGTGGTGTAAAGCCAAACTTGATGACTAGAGACTGAACTAACAGCCTAAGACAATTGGTTGCCTGACTAACATTGCTGTTATGTTTGTGCTTATGGATCAGTAAAGCCAGAAGGTAGGTTCAAGATTTGAATGTTACGGCATGTTAATATCAAATTATCTCTGCGCAGGCATGCATATCTTACTGTGTTTTTTTTATTAGAGAATTGAACATGTTAATAAAATATTTTATTATCCATCAAAGTGTTGAACGTGAAGCTGAAATTTGATTACTTGTAGTTTTTAATTTAAGTTCGGTTAACCCTTTGAAGGTCAACGGGTTATACGTCGCGGTACTCCCAAAACGGCCGCGGGCTAAATCAGCAAATTGACAGGCATTCAGTGTATATTACATAACTCTGGTATTTGTAAACCGATTTCATTGATTTTTCTTTGTTGTGTTGTGCCTTTAATGTGCTTTGTTACCATGATACCATTAGTAGGATTTGGTTGTTAACCAGTTTTTTTGTAATAGTTATTCAAAAAATTAATAAAAATTTTTGTTTTTGTCTTTGACCTGTTTAAAAGGGATGAAATAAAAATATTTTGTATGTAAAAATGTGTTTATTATGAATAACATATAATATCCAACGTATATACAAAAATTCAGCCACTTATATCAAATAATGAAAATTGGCGCGAGAATCATGCTCCTCCCGCGCTGTACTGCAACAGCTGATTCCCGCGCAACATGACGTACACGCCTTTGTTAACTGTGTGTAGGCACACCCCAAAGTGGTATAAAAAAGCAAAATACCACAGTATATGAATGTATTGACTCTCTACAAACCTTTTATTGTTGTAAAACCGCTTCAAAAGCTATAACAGAGTACACAATAAATAAAAATAACAGGCCTTCAAACGGTTAATGCTGGTGGATTACTTTTGTCTTTAGAGGTGCATTAGCCGATTAAAATGACAGTTCTAGTTGTGCCTGAACAAGTGACCAGTATTTAATCTGTTGCTAAAGAGGACAGACTGAGTAGCATATCCGTAGCAATTCGTTATCATGCGCACTCGGGAGCTCATCACTCGGTGTCACGTGTTCGATCCCCGCAGTCAACATCAATAATTTAATTGTTAAGTGACTATGCAGTAGCGTTAGGTAAATTTAGATTGAGTTTAAGTAGTAGAGATGACTAATCCTCGTTAAAAAAGACTAACTTTATATTTTTTGCCGAGTATGTGATGGATAATGGTTGTGTTGCAGGAGGGTCGCTGATCTGCTGTGACTTGTGTCCCACCGCGTTCCACGCTGACTGTCTCAACATCTCCACGCCGCCGGACGGCAGCTACGTGTGTGAGGACTGCCAGACCGGCCGGTTCCCACTGTACGGCGAGATTGTCTGGGTCAAGCTGGGTGCATACAGGTGAGCAAAACCATCAATACAAGAAGGTAATTAAAGAGCTGGAACATGGTGACACACTGAACATGGTGACCTAGAGATGCGAATAGAGACATCAGTACTGCGTACCAAAACACAACCAAAAGGCTTGAAGGTTTTTTAAGAGGTCTTTAAGAAATATTCGGACCAAACGTTTGCCTAGCTTGAATTGGATCCAAACCAGGTGGGCTTTTCAGAGTTATTAAAAAAAACAAGTCATCCCTTAATTAAGAATGTGTGTTTATTCATAAGGATGCTAAACTCTTGATTAGTATTCCTTCTCTTTAACAATATAATACATGTAAATCTGCTACAGAATCAAACTGCATTAACTTATAGTAGAGGAATTATAGAACAAATTGTATTGGTTTTCCAATTTCCTTGTGTGTCAGGTGGTGGCCAGCACAGATCTTATATCCGGCGTTGATACCGGACAACATCCTGAAACTGCCTCACGTGTAACGGAGAGTTTGCTGTCAAGTTCTTCGGCTCTCGCGATCACTACTGGATCAACCGCGGTCGTGTCTTCCTCTACCAGGACGGAGTGAGTAGTCGCTGATACGCACAAGTATAAATGAAATGTAAAACAAGTTGAATACAATTATTTATGTAGGACACTATCCCCAAGCAGAACAACAATCGACTGCAGAACGAGTTAAAAGTCTGGCAGAATGATCATTTCTGATTTTGCTACTTTATAAGGGTTAATGATATAGAGAAATGTAGCAGCAGACATTTTTTTAAACTACTTTTAACAGGACCAATAGAGTTAACAATGGCTCTCTTAGCTAATCATCGTCTGGCCAAAGCAAAGGCAATTGAATACATTTCAGCACCCTTGTTCTGTGAGAGTGGTATATTTATTATTTAATTAAGTAACTCCCCTGGCCCATAATGGGGATTTACACCGCCTGTTTATCATAAACAATAGTTATTTTTCAATCCATAACTAAGTAAAAACAAATTGATTGCTATAACAGTTCCTGCAGAGGGAGATTTTGCAGAAGTTTACTGGTACTTAAAAATAATCAGTATTTGCTGGTTAGATTTCCAACCCTGCTGAAGTACAGATTTCTAATGTAGTTTGTGTTGTAGGACTCAGGCAAAGTAGGCTATAAGAAGAGTTCTGTGGACCACACGTACGAGAGAGCCATCAAAGAGGCGAGTGAAGCTCAGCGCAAGTGCATGGAGGAGAAGGCGACACGCGACGCTGAAGTCAGACCTGGAATGGTAGGTTCACACACACAGTCAGGGTGAATACAAACTGACGTTATGTTAAAAAATCATGAATAAAATCATTCAAAACCTCTAGTTACTTAAAGTTTATCATAATAAGATATTTTCAAAAAATGCTTTAGATATTTTTAAGGTTTAATTTTGTTTAGGTTTGACAAATTAACACAATTTTAATAATACGATTCTCGAATTCGATATTATTAAGGTGTACATTCGTTGTTATTATTAAAACTCAGTTGCAAACCGGGTAAAATATTGCAAGCCTTTAGAATAAAAAAGGCAATTTACACATTTTCTAACAAAAATATACAAATTAATGGTAAAACTATGTATTTTAAATACCATGTTTTTATTTTTACTACCAGACATTTTAATTATTCATTTCATGCATTTCGTATCCATGTGGTTCTATAAAAATTAAGTAGATCTCATAATTAAATTAATTTGCCTAGCAACAACAAATCATTATCTAACCATGAATTTTAAATTGTAGTCAAAATCTTTGTCAATACCAAAAATGAGTCTCAAATTGAACTCAAAGCCAGGAAAACTGGTGGTAGAGGCCATTCGTCAGATGAAGACAGCAAGAGGCTTTACCCCCAAAGAAATCATCCGGTACATAGCAGCCAACTACGGGATCTCAACACAGATGGTGAAATGTGTGATGACTGCTCTGAAGAGAGGGCAGGAGTACGGCATCTTGCAGACGAACCAGGGCCGTTAGCCCTCAAGGTGTCTCCCACCTTGCCTGCTATCACAGACACTCTCCAGGTGGCCAGGTGTAAACCCAAGAGAGAGAGTAACGATTGTGGCTGTAACATGCCGCCGAAGAGACGCCGTCGCAGGTCTCGCAAGGGCAGCGAGTGTGGCTGCGGTATGCCGAAGAGACGCCGCCGCCGCTCTCGCAAGAGCAGCAGTTGTGGCATGCCGAAGAGACGCCGCCGCCGCTCTCGCAAGAGCAGCAGTTGTGGCTGTGGTATGCCAAAGAGACGCCGCCGCCGCTCTCGCAAGAGCGGGTGTGCCAGGAAACGTCGTAGGAGTTCGTGTAAGAAACGCCGCAGTCGTAGGAGGAGCAGGAGCGCTGGCTGCTCCAGAAGACGTAGGTCCCGCAGGCGCAGGTCCAAGTGCAGATGTTGATCACTTATGTGTCATTAATTATTTTGCCAATTCAGAAACTAATTATTAAATATCATGGTTGAATGGAGATAAGAGTATTATTTTTCTATGGAAGTCATAGATTGACTGTTTTACGTGAGTCCTTTAGTTTGTACGTTGTCCTTTGTTTAAATAGACATTGCTGATGCATCATTGTACATCAGGTCAGTAATGAGGCCGCCTGATAGAGCGGCCGCAGGACCCGCTCTGGGCACGAGTTAGAAGGTATAAGGATATGCTTGAGCTTATTCAAATCACAAAATTACCTTGTATGGCAGCTCAGGAGCCAAGGTCCAGTATACTTCTTAAAATCTTTTAAAAAAAGAAACAAAACAATAATTACTTGTTACTTTGAGTTTTTTCTCTTTTAAATTTTATACTTTTTACTAATTTACTTATGTTTACCTTTTCTTATCCACTGCACAGTTTTCACCCCTCATTTGTCATTAAGTTCACTTATGGTAGATTAAATAAAACTAGGTTTGAAATGGTTTGCTTGGGAAAGAAGAACTACATACTGTCTAACATCACTTAATAAGTTAATAGTGTGATAGAAGATACAGTCCTTAAGGGAAATGCTTATTTAAGAAACCATTTATATTTGATCTTAACCTGTAGAAAATTTAGAGAGCAGTGGTTGGCTGAACCAAACTAGCCACCACATCTCTCAAGCGGCTGCTTATCTGCAAACATGTCAGGTGTTCCCCGCTCTGAAGTGCGCTATAGCCGAGTTGTGTTGTGGTTTCAGAAACCACCTCTGTACGTGAAGCTCAAGACCAACAAGCCGGTGGGCAGTGTGCGCACCGTGGAGATGAATCTGTCGAGCCTGACTCCGTGCGAGTGTGACCCCAAGAGTGACAACCCTTGTGCTCCCGACTCAGACTGCCTCAACAGGTCAGTCCACTCGTCAAACAATCTTTTCAAAGTGATAAGAGAAAGTTGCCTTTCAACTCATTAGACGGAACGGATAGTATTTCCCTTAGCATTCACTTTGGCTCTATGGGTGGGCTGGTACCCACTTTTTCAGTTTGGGTCAGGTTGAGTATTAAATCAAATACTCAACGTTTCAGGTATTATCTTCTTACCTCCCTCTACAACATTGTTTGTCGCTCTGCCCATGTTGAGATCCTTTGCTAGTGAATACCTTTCTTATCTTATCCCTACCGTAGCCACTCAACCCTAACTTAGGGTGTAAAAAAAATACCCAAACTAAGAGTACCTGTCTCCCCGATTTGGGTCCCTTTAGGTTGGAGCCCTAGCAGGAGGTCTCTAGGCCACACAAATGAGATCTGTATTAAACTACATCCCATGCTACAATAGTTGGCGGTCAACCAGTGCAAGATTAAACTCTAAAACTGCTATCAAGCTAATCAAGTCTAATGTTGTGTTTTAATGAACAATTACGTAAAGTTATGCCTGATTGATAGCTTTCATTTCAAAGTTTCATCCTAGGTTCAGTTTAAGAATGTTTAAGTGCACTTACTAACCACCAACTCGTGTCATGTGGTGTAGGAGGGCTCCAGACAGTTTTTGTGCAGTTATGCCTTCCTGAAACTTTAAGCCTGTGTTGTCTAGTGGTTACAGTAGTGAGCGGCTCAACACCTCGCATTATTTGTGTTGATTTACCTATTTGGAACCATTACACACCCCTCCCCCTTTTTAAGTTTTCTTGAGATAATATTTTCACTGTTAAAAGATCTGAAATACATTTGGGCTCTGCTAAAATTGGTCAGCAGCAACCATTGGGGGTTTCATAACTTCTTAAAATTGCCCCTTAGGTTATTATTACTTCTTCAAAGTAAGTTAGATAAACTAAGACCTACGTGTTGTGGTTTGTACAGGATCCTGCTGGTAGAGTGCAACCCGCATGTGTGCCCCGCGGGGGAGAAGTGTCGCAACCAGATGTTTGAGAAGCGACTTTACCCTCCTCTCATGCCGTACCACACTCAGGGTCGTGGATGGGGCCTCAAGACCCTTGTTCCACTCAAGAAAGGTACGGTTCAACCAGTCTCAGCAACCTTGACCTCGAGGGTGTGGTTTGTAAATCTCTTGTAAATTTTATAATTATTGTGGTCTGGAAGAACAAAGTCAATACAGGAGATTTCAATTGTCTACAAAGACCATGAAATGAACAAAACCCTTTTTTATCTCTGTCTGTTCACTAACTTTATCTGTTTCTTGTTACTGAGTGTCTTAGTCTTTAAAGAAGCACCTACAGTAAAATACTTCAAATAAATATCATTTACTTTTCAAGTTGCAAAATGATACTAGTTAGCTGTGTTAATAGACATTGCATCTTAAACATTACAGGTGACTTTGTGATCGAGTACGTGGGAGAAATGATCGATGAAGAGGAGTACAAGCGCAGGCTTACGCATATGCATGAGAACAACGAGGAGAACTTCTACTTTCTCACCATAGACAAGGACAGACTGCTGGATGCCGGGCCCAAAGGCAATGTTGCAAGGTTAGAGCATCATGTACACTTTGGTATGTTTGAGTGACTCGAAGTCTTATGACTTCTGATCTAGTCAGAGGGGTGCTAAGATTGTTCTGAACTAGTCAGAGGGGTGCTAAGATTGTGGTAATATTGTTTTTTCTTAAACAGATTTATCAATCTCAAATTTCAGAAAGAATGTTTGTTAATCTAGCCCCCTGGTAAATGATCCTGCCTAAGTCATCTTTGCAGTCACCTATCTTGGAATTGGATTTCCTTGTACAGTTACCTCTATAGCAACTTATTAGAATCGTACCACTTACATAGGTAAGCTGTGGGAGTAGGCGAGTGAAACTATTACCTTCCTGCATTTTAATACACCCTTTTATTGGTAGGAATGACTACTGAATGACAAATCCTGCTACATGTGTGTTTTTTCATTAGTGATTCTGTACTTAATCAGAATTTTAAAACTTGAACTGAGCTTGGTCTCCGATTACCGAGGAGGAAACCAACTAAGTTCAAACAACTCGTTTTCAGGTTCATGAACCACTCGTGTCAGCCGAACTGCGAGACTCAGAAGTGGACGGTGAACGGGGACACCCGGGTCGGTCTGTTTGCCCTGGACGACATCCCTGCCGAGACAGAGCTTGTGTTCAACTACAACCTGGAGAGCATCGGTAGCGACAAGAAACCTTGCATGTGTGGAGCGTCCAACTGCAGCGGCTTCATTGGCGTCAAAGCCAGCAAGGTAACCAGCGTCATTCCACACCAAGTTTTGGAAAATTTTGTGAAATAGACAACGGTAAACACAAGTGGCAACTGGAAATGAACTAATTCAGAGTTGTTTTGTTTGAATATGACAGTGATAATAAAAATTTAAGGTATTGAAATTAGGAACTGAAACATTGAAACAACCAGAGAATTAAGATAAGCCAGAGATAAATGCTTGCATTTTTTTCAACGCAACATTTAATTTGTTACCATAAGATCATATGTAGGATTTTAACTTAAGACTGAAATCAGCCAGTTGTTAAAAATTGTATCATTACTCAGAAAACATTTATCAAATCTGAAATACCTCATGAAATGTTATGATTCCATTTTGACTAAATTGTTGTCACAATGACTTTAATTGCTCATAATTGCTTTATATTTAATGTAATGAGAAATGTCTTTAGTGTTGTTCATGAGCAGTTTACTAAGCAAGAAATTAGTTATCATCATCAATATGCTTTTATGGTAAAAATTAACTTTCTAATTTATTGATGATATAAGTTAAACACTAACGTGATTACAGAATGTGGAGAAGGAGGAGGGGAAAGAAAAGCGAGTGATGAAGAAGAAGAAATCGCTGGTGGTGATGAAGGCACACGAGGAAGAGTGTTTCGTCTGCGGAGAGGGAGGCGAGTTGGTCCTGTGTGACGGCAAACACTGTGTCAAGGGGTACCATCTGTCCTGCCTCAACAGGAAGCAGGGACCTCAAGGTAATATATTTTGTGTTTAATTATAACACTCAGTGATGCTAATTTGCAAAATGTACATTTTATTTGAAAGTCCAGGAAAATTGAGTGAAATGCATTTTTGAAAACTAGTTAACAACCTTAAAAATAATGGTGAAAAAATGTATAACTCCGGGTTGGGCATAATGGATATTAGAAGGTGGAGTTCCAGAAAGAGAAGATAATGACGCTTGAGATGAACTCCAGAGAATACTCTGTTGTAATTACCTGGGAGTTCAGTCCATTGGTGTAAAATTAAGCTAGGTTGTAGTCCTTTCAACTAATGAAATTCAAATATTTCTTTATTTTTCAAATATTTGCAATTTGATATGGGTGCTAACAAGTAAAAATTGTAGTAAATGCTAAGATTAAGTGACTTGATGCTCCAGAATTGGCTGACAAACATGTGTTGTGTAGGGTACTGGCTGTGTCCATGGCACCAGTGCAACGTGTGTCACAAGGGTCGAGTGCAGAGGTGTTCATTCTGCATCAATTCCTACTGTCAGGAGCATGCTAAGGGCAACATTCGCCTAGACGCCGAGCGAGGCCTTGTCTGCAGTAAGCATGACCAGGCAAGTGTTCGTAGGAGGGCAAGTGATGTTTGAGTACTAATTTTTTATCATTGAAAATTCTATTTTAATTTTCTTTCATGGCTGTTAAAGTTAGATTTTAAGGGATATTATTTATGTGCTCAATGAGATTGCACCGTAAAAATATATTATTGCAAAATATTGTTTTTGGTTTGAAAGGAAGAGCAAGGCTAAACTAAGTGAATTTTACAAGGAGAGAGAGGTATCTAAAAAACACTCAGGGCTTTAATTCCTTATAGAAGAAGGAAAAATACTTTAAATGTATTTTCTCTTTTTCAGGCTCAAGATTCAATAACTACCAATAAACCAGTTGAACACTCTGATTCAAGTGAGAAAGACAAATCTTCCAAACCAGAAACCATTCCAATGGAAGTTGACAGTGACAGTTCCTCAAAATCTTCAAGCCAGCCTTCAGAGGAAATTGCAACAAATAAGAAAACATCTGACAACATTCAAAATTCATCAAAGTCTGCTCAAAGAAGAACAAGGCGTTCAAAATCGAATGCTGATGAGTTGGTCAACGGTTTAGCTGCAAAGGTGAACAAAAGAAAAACTCGTCCATCGTCTGTCGATGAAAATCTCATATCTTCTTCAATAAACTCAAATAAAACCGGTGAGCTTGATTCTAAACCAGAACTAAAAGAAGTCAAGGAAGAGGTTAATGATACTTTGCAAGGAAATGGAACCAACAGTCCTGAATCAACTGGTGTTGAAAGTAAAGTGAGAGTTTCTGAAATAACAAGTCAAATTGAACTTAAAGATGTTTCTGATGAGAATGTTGAACACTCTACTGGAACGCAAGATACGTTAAAACCTGATGTGAAGAAAAACACAAGAGACAATCTTGATGAAACTACAGAACAAATGGATGTAGATGAAGAAGAACTCTCAAGTGCAAAAGATACCAACAATGAGTATAAGGTTGAAGAGACTCCTGATGCACACAAGCCAAGTGAGTCCACTGAAACTTCGACCTCAATAAGTAAAGCTGAATCAACCAAGCAAAATAATAATTTTACAGAAACTGCAAAATCGTCGGAAATTATCAACAAGTTGATAGAACCTAGCGAAGTTGATGAAGACTTGGGTAATTCTAGTAAAACCATTGCAGAACTTGTAAAACCAAGTGAAACTCTTGAAGAACCTGTAGAACAAACTGAAAATGTTGACGAGCCAACTAAATCAAGTGAAATAATTGTTGAAGAAACTAACGAATTAAAGGAAATTACTAAAGAACCTGTCAAGCCAAGTAAAAATCTTGAAGAGCGAAAAGCTATAGAATTAAATGAAAGTCTAGTCACTCCTGAAGAAACCATAAATGCTAAAACTAATCAAGATATGGAACCAAAGACTGAATTGGAGACTAAACAAAATTGTGAAATTGAACTTGCTGCAAACCGGAGGGCATTCCAAACTGAAGAAAATTTAGACAAGACTGATGAGCTTACCGTTGTTGCCAGTTCTAATGAAGAAAATCTTTTGGAAATGGAAAAAGAAGCCCCTGAAAAACAAAAAAATGATGAAGGTCTGGATAATTCTAATGAATGCTTTGAAGAAGATAAGAGTATAGACGATAGTAAATCTCTTGAAATCAGCCCAGAACTAAGCATAAATGAAAAAGAAGAAGCTGCTAACAAATTGAATGATTCCAAAGATCTAGACTCAGGAAAAAAATCCGCAGAAAATCTTCTGTCTGATAAAATGTGCAATGGAAAAAGTGAAGAGCTGCTTGATGAAGGAAAATCAACACTTGTATCAGACGATGATTTTGAGCTAACCTTCTCTGAATGCAGCAATGATAAAATAACTAACAACCCTGAATCATCAATTAATCTGAAAGTAACAGACTGCACAAATTCAGAAACACTTTCGGAAAACCTTGACGAAAGTAAAGACAAAAGTGATCTAGTTAATGGTATTGATCAATCGTCCACAATGGAAGTAGCTTAAGCTGGTTAACGGGTTGAAAGAAAATGCCTTACTATAAATGTTGTTATGTTACATTACATCCCAAATTTTATTTTGAATGTGACGCTGGCGCACGTGTTTAATGTAGTTGACCATAGTTTTTTACAGTACTTTTTTATATGTAGGTGTATAAGTCACTAAAATATGTTTAATTAGCAATTATATTTTTAATTTAACAAGATCTTCTAAAAAGTCTGTTTAACTTATCAAATAAATAAAAAATAAACTTTTTGAAGCATTCATATTAGGGGTGGGTGGGTACCACACGTCAGTTCGGTCAGGCCAAGAAGTAGAAGGAAATAACATTACTTTTCTAGTTACTAAAGCCCTTGACACTTTCACTCAAACAATATAATAAATTATGTGAAAACTTAAAATTAAAACAGAAATTTATTCTGTTAACAAGTCATTGTGGAAGGGTCCAACTATCAAGTTTCTACTGTTATACAAAGTCTGTAATTTGTAAAGTCCATTAATAGCAAAATAATATAGGTAGATACCTAAGTTTGAAAACTACTCGAGGTTACATCAGAACTACCCAAATCAATGTAGAATTAGAGATTTGCAACTGCAAGTCGCCCAAAAGGAAACTGAACCGTTGATGATACAAAAATACACAATGCGGTTTAGAAATAAACAAAACATCAACAATGCGATAGTGGAGGCAAAACCTGAAGGGTTGGGTCTCTGAGGTCCTTATCAGTCAACAAGCCGTGGGGAGAGGGAACAACAAAATTTGGATATGTTAATTTTTATGGAAAGAGAGAGTTTATCTGTGTTTGCCTGTGATTAGATTTTTGATGAACCTATTTTTACCTTCTTAAATAAGGTCTTAGAAACACTATCTTTTCTAACTTTGACCAATTCTAAAAACTAACTAAAGATATTTTGAAAAACTAACCACAGGCAAACCTAGATAATATATTTTTCTTTCATATTGGAGTTGTTTCGTCAAAAGAGCATTAATACTTAAGTCTTCATTTTATTTCCTGCAAACCTCTGCAACAGCTCTCCCAAGCAATTAAGGTTAACCAGCTTACTCATGTTTGACCTTTGGCTATGAATATAAATTACAGAAGCACCCGCCACCCCTAATTCATATTTATATTACACTGAAGCTAATTAGCACAACACGCATATGGTATTTTGACTGTTCTCACATTTTTCAATGTGTTGTTTTGTTTTCATACTTTTTCTCGTACTATTTCCTTATTTTAGTTATTTAGGTTTTATGTATATACCGTACCTTCCATTATGAAAAAAACTCTTTGTTAGATAATAGTTATGTAGTTGAGTTTTCAGTTATCAAATTTCTGTTGCTGTTGTCCGATACCTATATTTTTTTAAATTATACGGTAACAGGAACCAGAGCTGGTTATTTTTCAGTGAAAAAGAAACCGTATACTTTACCTAGTTTTCTAGTCCAAAGTTTAATGACTGTTCAGGGTTATTTTGAATTTACCAAACATTTTTTAGGTAAACTAGATGTATATTCTTTCTTTTTCACTAAAACCAAAGTATCTTATCTGTAGTCCTTTGAAAACTGCAGAAATCGGTCTTGTGCAGAGTTAGGAAAAAACTATACCTTTTATATTTAATTAGTAAATTGTATTTAAGTTTGTACTAATAACTACTATATCATTTATATAAGTATTTAAAGTTTTGAAACTTTTCAAGAGTTGGTTTCAAACTCATTCACAATGACGGAAGAGTGCTGCCTGCCTTACTATTTTTATATACAATAAATTGTATGTTGAATGTTACCTATCCTGCCAGTTGTAAAGTAGCTGACAAGTCGAACATGTTGTGCATTGTATGAGTCAACTTTGTACAAAATACACTATAAAATACAAATAATGTCGTTTTACTGTACCTGTCGCTCAGTTCCACTTTTTAAGAGGCCGGATAGAGCGGCTGTGGAGTCCACTATGGGCACCGCTTATTACATAGAGTAAAAACTGGAAACAGACTTTGTCTTTGGAAGCAAAATCTTCGATCTTTTGCGGCTGCTGCATATATAAACACTTGAACTTGCGTCAATAATTAATGATTTTATTATTTAGAAAATTGATTTTCCATAAGAACATAGAGATCAAAATTTGGTAATTGATATTATTTTGGGGAGGAAGTTTTAAGTTTTGCTTTTATATGCTATATGATTAATGGCTCTATGCTTCTAGAGAAACATTTTTTTTCAATCTTTCCCACATTCAAATCCTTTTTTTGTGATTCCTGACAAACTTTCTGGCTGCCTCTTTGCTCCCTTACAAGCAAAGTAGTGAAAGTGCCACCAGACACTTCTAGGTACTATAGTTGTTGCACAACATATCTAGTTGTCTTTGGTTCTGTCCAAATGACAGATTTGTATTCAATTTTGGTAAATTGATGTGTTACATTATAATAAATACTTATTTCATCACAATCAGATAGAATTTGCAGTTTTCAGATCAATAACTTTTTTCATGAACACTTTTTCATAAAAGAAGATTTTTGGAACTTTAAAACAAGGTCCTGCAACTGGGATAGTAATAATTTTATAAAAGATGTGTGCACCAAATTTTATAACAATTTCAAAATGTAGAGAGCACGTATATACAGTTAAAAAACCTCAAAACATGTTCTGGAAGTCAGGATTGGTGCTTATTACAAAGAAGTCTGACAAATTTTGTAATTAAGAATACATTTTGCAATATGGATGAGTTTTGGATGCATAAGGGAAGATTACAAAATTATCTAAATCAACGTTCCTGGTTTTTTTTGCACTTGTAATGCCTTATGCAATTTTAGTTTATTCTTATCTTATTTCATGAAGCCCTGGGTCACAGTGCTCCCAAACATCCCGGGTGTGGACTTAACGGTTTTAATTCAAAATGTCTACTACAAGAAGATCATATTTTACTATGTTCTTTCATACTTATCAAGATAAGTACACTATCACAATTATTATAAATGTCTTAACAGTCAAGAAAAAAATCATTGTCATGTCCAGTCATAGAATTTATTTTGGGTGTAGAAAGGTCTTTGCAGTAGACGTAATTACTGTACGATTCGACAAGTACCTGGCTCAATAGGTACCAAAATGTGTGTAACTGAACAGTCATGTTTTTAAACATTAAACAAGATTAGCAATGGTCTATAAATGCCGTTTTACTAACCAGCAAGAGGAGTAAGACGTTTGAAAGCATAATGTATTATCCAAAGTGAAAGTGAGCATGACATTGGTGTCACAATAGAAAGGTGTGACAGTCGGCAGGCTACTGTTTCCAGTATCTGTGCTCTTCGTTCACCCGCTGTTAGGACAAGTGTAATCGCTTTTGCTGGCCGTGGGGTGCAGCCATTACTTGAAGAAACGCGAGGTCCTGGTTTTGACTTCCAGCTCAAGTACAAAGTTTGGACTGCTTTAGCCAGACGGGGTTTCATGGGCGCCCATATTAGGGGGTAGGGTGGGGACGTGCTCCCTCGCTTTCGGAAACATTATTTATAATACATCAAAATAAATCTAAGTTGTATACAAACTTTATTTTAGAACAAAATAGACGTGTCCCTCAGATCACCCACTATGTTACCCCCCCTTGAAGATACCCTATGGGTGCCCTTGACCGCAATCCTAGGTTATAGAATAACTATGTACATTCGCGTCGAAAGTAAAAATGAATTTTATACATTTTTGTCAAATCAACGTTGCACATAATTATGTATACTTTTCTCGACTACAGTATCGCACGTTTTCTAAAGTTTTATTACCTATGTAAAACAATTATTGGGAAGAGTAGTACGTAAAAATTATTGTAGAAATGATGATCACCTTACTTACTTACTTGATACTTGGTGTATCCTCCCATCGCCAACCATGGTTGGACCAGCTTTGTCATCAGGGGCCTACTCATCACATGATCCATTCGAATCGGAGCAGAAGAATTCCTTGGTAGAGTACAATGGCCGGCTTTAAGTTCTCGACATAACCCTGGCAAATTTGGCTGAGTCATCTTCTTCTTATCTTCATCAAGGGAGTTGTACATTTTCAACGCAAGAGTTGGAAAACTTTCAGCAGTCTTGCTCAGTCGACAGAAAGGGGTGTTTATAGTGTCCTATTGACGGGTGTTGAAACCATGAACATCACTTCGGGTGGTAAAATGTTCAATGTTATTCTTGACGTATACAAGACTGTTGAAGACATACTGGCTATAAAGTGTCATAATCCCAGTATGGACGAAGAGATGCCTGCAATGGTCGTCCTTTCTGCTTGATGTAATTATGCGAAGAGCCTTTTTCTGAAGAAGGAAGAGCTTGCTGGCATGTCCAACATGTCCCCATAAAAGTAGGCCATAAGTCAAATGGCTATGGAGCAGTCCATGAAAGATGGTAATGATATACTCAGCCGTAATTTCATTTTTCAACCTACGTAGTAGGTAGAGTACCCGTGAGACTTTCACACATACACTCTGGACATGGTCCTCCCAAGAAAGCCGATGGTCAAGGTAGAAGCCAAGAAGCTTGACCGGAGCAAGAAAGGGGTTCATGTCCTTCATTTAAATTTTCAGGCTGCAGAGCAATTTTTGTGTCTTATTTTCATTTATCTTTAGCTTATTTGTCAAGAACCAAGAGCCAGCTTCCTTAAACAGATCTTCAGTAGAAGTCAATAAGTCTTCAATGTTTGGTCCTCTCGATACCAGGGTGGTGTCATCCGCGTACAGCAGTGTTTTCCCCTCTAGCTCCAGATCGTTTATAAATATTATAAACAAAAGAGGCCCCAGTACCGAGCCCTGTGGCACCCCATGATCCACAGACAGTTCCAGGGAAGAAGCACCCTTTACGGCAACGATCTGCCTCCTATTTGAGAGGTAGTCCCCAAGAGACCTGAGTACTGTACCTCCAATTCCATATTTCTCTAACTTTGGTTAAGAGTATATGTTGTGACAGATGCAATCGAATGCTTTGCTTAGATCGCATTAAGTTAGGACTATAGAGTCTCTGTTTTCAAAAGCATGGTATAATGTCAACTAACTCTCTAATGGCAGATGAGGTTGATTTACGTTTTCTAAAGCCATGTTGGGAAGGTTGCATATGTTATTTGTTTCAAAATAGTAGTTGATCCTTCATGACAACTTCCATAATTTTACCAAGAATAGGTATGATGGAAATGAGCCTATAATTTGACGGGCTGTTAGGATCGTCCTTTTACACAGGTACGGTTCTAGCGATTTTCAACGCATTGGGGAAACACCCGGAGACAAGACATCTATTGATGAGATGAGTTATGGCTCACAAACATCCGATATGATATGCTTGAGGATTTTACTGGAGAATCAATAATAATCTATGCTGTGAGTGGTTGGAAAACCTTTAACAATTTTTAGTACATGTTTAGCTTCAATTTTTGTCCATTCGAACAAGGAAACATGAGTGACCGGGGTCACATTTGCTGCAGGATCCAGTTGAGAGCCTGGAAATTCCTCCACAATTTTATTCACAGAGTCAATGAAATACCTGTTGAAAATGTCAGGACTGATGGAAACATTGACATGTTTAGACTTTTAGAGAAATAAGAATCGTTGGAAATAAGAATAAGAAAGTTTAAGCTGTTGCTTTTTATAGTACGCCGTAAGCTATATTACTCAGATAAAATACTGCAGTTAGATCTTTTGGTATTTCTGACGCTTCAGCATCTTTTTTTACTGACATCTTTGTAATTTGTTTACTAAATAAAACAAAAATCCTGTATTGTTTAGTTACGTTGTAGTGTTTTATGTACTTAATTACGATTATTAATTATTCGATTATATAGCCACAAAATTCCATGTAATAGTCTTATAATTAAGAACAAAGAAAAATTAATAGCAAACCACATCGTGGTGTATAGTTTAGTGAATTGACTAGGGTAAATTGTGTAACTGTAGCCACAATCCCTTTTATCTGTTTATTTTGGTATATAATTTGTCTATAGGCAAAACAATTTTGTTTTTCCGCCATAGAAAATACCCTGTCTTCATCCACCACAGTGGGTAAAATGCTACATCACTGTAGGCCTAAACGGTCAAGCGAAGTATAATGGCAAAAGACTAATGGATATTAGGTCTAGTATAATATAAGAACTTGTTTCAAAGTGAAAAATTAATAGCAAACCACATTCCAAGTTAATTTTCTGAAGGGTTAATTGCTGACGTCATAAACTGTATTTTATACAGTAGGCTAATTTCTTGGTCTTCTATTTTAAATGGTGTATACTTGAATACTTGTATCCTTTGTCTGTGACCACTATGTGGATTGTTTGTAATGTGCTGAAAAGAAAATATACAACACTATATGGTTATCTTTCAAATAAAATATATATAGGGTTTTAATGAATATGGCCTGCCAGTATAGAAATAAGATGAACTATATACACTATGTAACTGACATCGCTCTTAATTTAGTATATACAATATTTACATGGGTCCATGAGAAGTTTATTAGAGGCGCCACGCTCAGCTCGCTGAGGGAGTAAAACGGCTCTTTACCAGTATCTCCTTTAATCTTGCCTTAAAGACTTTGTTGGTCAAGATCCGAAATTCTTCAGGTAGAGAGTTGCAAGATTTTCAACGGAGTTCGATAGCTTTTAGTGTAGAGCTGAGTCTGCATCGAGGCACATAGAGATCTTTGGCACGGCGTAGTAGTTGTGCTGGGCTCTCTCTTTGGAATCCTCCATGTTTTAAGGTCATAAGTACACTATAGACATATTGACTTATGACTGTGAGGATCGAAGTCTTTGAAAAGTAATCTGCAGTGATCTAGGTGACCTGAGCCCAACATAATTTTAACTACTCTTTTCTGCAGAAGCAGTATATCATGAGTGGCAGGAGAGTAACCAGTCCCCAGACCACAATCCCATATGCTATATGACTGTGGAAGAGACTGCATAATAGGTAGACACTAAGTATTGTTCAGTAAGATCGTTCTTTAACTCCCAGTAGAAAACAAACTCTGGATAGTTTTACACATACCTGTGATATGTGGTGATTCCAACTTATCTTTGGGTCGATCCAGAAACCCAAGAGCTTCACTGGATTTTCCTCAGGAACTCCCTTCTTCAGCGTGCACAGGATTGATTGTGTTTTCTCCTCGTTGAGCTTGAGCTTGTTCACAGTGAACCACACTTTGGCCTCCTCCAAGATATCCAGGGCCGCTGCTTGCAAATCAGGTATTTGGCTTCCTCTTGTGATCAGAGTGGTATCGTCTGCAAATAGTAGTGAACAACCATCAAGCTCCAGATCATTTATCATTATTGCAAATAGCAATGGACCAAGCACAGATCCCTGTGGGACTCCGTGTACTACACATTTGAGATTGGATGACGCTCCATTCGCAGACACTAGCTGTCGTCTTACTGCTAGGTAATCTGACATGGTCCTAAGTGCTAACCCACTGACTCCATATTTAGACATTTTGTAGTATGTGTGGACACCACATCAATGCCTTGCTCAAATCGCAGAGGCTGAGCACTACGGAGTCCTTATGCTCGAGGGCATCTTTTATTAGCTCCGTGAGTGCTAGTAGCGCTGTCGTAGTAGACCTTCCGCTCCTGAAACCATGCTGGGCATCAATTAATAACTTGTTATTTTCTAGGTAGGCAGTTAGTTGAGTTTTTAAGACGGTTTCAAAGACCTTAGAGAGGACCGGAAGTATTGAGATAGGTCGGAAGTTTGACACTTGGGAGGCATCACCCTTCTTAAAAACAGGAATTGTTCTGGCCATTTTCAACACGTCTGGAAAAACTCCTTTGGCAAAGCAAGAGTTCATGATTATTGTCAGAGGAACGACTATTACATCGATGATAGACTTCAGCACTGTACAGGACAGACCATGAATATCCTGGGTCTTGGATGGTTTGAATTTTCGCACTATGAGTAGAACTTCAGCGGCGCTCACCTTACTCCAGTTTTCAAACAATTTAGTAGCAGAGTGGTCAACTAATGTAAATATTCTATCACCTTCATTTTTAATTACTGACACTGTCCATCCCATTATTTATATTAAGGTGGTGTGTATCTTTGCAGGTGTTAATGCTTTACTCAACAGAGTCCAGTGTACCCACTGTCAGTACCCAATAGACGGATTGCGAGTCAGGTGCACAGCTTGTACTGATTTCGAAATGTGTTTGATGGTAAGTACTTCTAACTAAAACAATACGTCATAAGAAAGGGGTCAACACACAATTAGGCCCAATTAACTGTAGTTCATTATTTAACAAATAATTTAGTTTGTGTAGGTATAATAAAGTGAAGTTGTGTTCTTTATCAATAACAACTTTGTCACTCATCACAAAATGGATATTTTTCAGTGCTTCACCCATGGGGCAGAAATCGGACCGCATAAAAATAGTCATCCTTATCAATTTGTGGTAAGCTTTGATAGTAATTCATTATTTCCGTACTTCTATACTATAATTTGAGAGGTTCCTGTATGTAAGGGTAAAATTAATAAGTAATTTTACGTTTTTGTACAACTTTAAGAGCTAACACTATAACCATACGATTTCTCGTAGTAGGATGGTTTTGTGAATTTGCCTTGTACAGTATATAGTACGATAGGCTGTACTTAAGTTGAAATACTAGGCTCAACTGTGCATTCAGACCAAGCTAATTCTGAGCCTTCACTGACCTATTTTTCTAATAAAATAGTGAAGTTTCTATTATTTTCAAAGATAATGTTTACTGGTAATTGAAAGTATTCCATGTAAAACAAATCTTTACCATAAACAAGGATATTTTGACTTTTCTATTTGACTTTTTGATTACATTACACTTTTACCAGGACTTCCAAGTTCACTGTCAAACTCCATTGGATTAGTGCAGTAGACTTTTGGCCGTCTGGTCTCTGTAGGTACTATCCAAATTAATTGAAAAGTATACCAAAATTAAGAAGTAGTGTACAGGATTAATGTTTGTGGGTTACAAAGTCAATTACCATAAACTACAGACTATCTGTCTTTTTTGTGTCCACCCGATCCTACCGCCACATTAGGCGCATAGTCAAAAGTCTACAGTAGTCAAGTGAAAAAAGCGATGAAACAAAGAAAGTTTTGCAGGGGAGAAAGCTCAGGCCTTTGTTTTCAGGAAGCGGTTGCCATGGACATCTTTGCAGACGGAAGCAACTGGTCGTCTCTGGAACAGTTCAGTCTTCTCAACGCTATTGAACATTTCAGCTTCGGCAATTGGAAAGACATCGCTCAACACCTAGGGACTAGGAGTGCGGACGGTGAGTCTCTATTACAAATCCAATCTTAGAGATTTACAGAAAAATTAATATACAGTACGATCTCACTAATCCGGCCCTATATCGGGATCGGAAGCGCCGGATTAGCGGAAATGCCGGATTATTGGAGGTTCACTAAAAAGGCTCAATTAGCCAGAAAGAATCTTTCTTAAACGTTGAAGGATGATGTAATTTCATTCTTTTCTTCGTTACGTTTATGAATGTTTCATCTGTTGATGTTGAATTCCTTGGATAGAATAGCTAGCTTATCACCACTTTCTAATCTTTTTAAAATTACTTACTTTTTATTACCAAAGTAACATGATTACGTTTTCGCAACATCTCACGGCCCGTACTGAACGGAAGCACATAGGCTATTAGTATTAGGCCGCTTTCAGATGTTACGACTTTTCGCCGTGCACCGGATACGGCACGGCGCGAGTGAGTTTGATTACAATAGCAATAGCATCATATGGAGCTGTTCAGATGCGCCGGACATGGCCGTTTGCCATTGCAATCTAACTCACTCGCGCCGGGCCGTATCCGGCGCCCGCCGAAAAGTCGTAACATCTGAAAGCGGCTTTAAATAATGCACTTGTCTCTGGCTCTCTGCAGCAGTTAACTGAAGTAATCGATACAGACGGCATACGTCACGCGCTTCTCAGACAAGTGGAGACTGGAAAACAGGTGGCTAGTTGACGCGGTTACAGCGCCGGATTACTGGATGTGTCGGAATGGTGAACGGCAGGATTATAGAGACTGTACTGTAATTTACAAAATATTCAAAAAATAAATAAAATAATCCAATAAGACTTTAATTTTTTTGGTAAGGCCTTTGAAAAACAATGTAAATAAATAAATAAAAGTTTTTATCCTTTGACCAAACACTCAGTTGGAGCCTCTTCCTGCTCCAATTGAAGCATATGAAGTATATGCTTATAATATATTTCCTCTCTTTATTTTATTAGTAATAACATTTGCATAAAAGTGCATTACAAGCTTTTAAACTTGATAAGTAGAGGGGTTAAGGTATAAAGCTCACAGCGGAATGTTTGTTACCAGAGGTGAGAGAAGAGTATGCGAGTCGCTATCTGGACGGCAGTATCGGGCAAGGAACTTGGTCCGGGCTGGACTTGGTTCGACCCACACTCACCGACCTGGTGGAGGAAGACGACGGACCCTTCGCCCCCAACCACCCAGATCTGCCTGTGCTGGATGTGCGGCCGCTCGAGGCAATGCAGCTCCACTACTCACCTCTCAGGGACGACTTTGAAATGGTGGGTGGTTACGGAATCAATTAGCTGTTAGGCTAAAAATCTTTCTAAAAAGCTTTGGATCACATAGTAAGAGCTACTACATAGGCTTCTGCTCAAGGCTTCTGTCTAAAAAAATTCGGCAGTGACGCTTCTACTAGGTTGTGAAACACGGCAGATAAGAGGTTAATGAACTCTCAGCATTTTTCAACTAGCTACAACTTGTCCACCACTGTAATTGACACATTTGTCTGGTTTATGGTATAAAAAATTAGCCAGTAAAGAAAATATCTATCTTGCTTTACAAAGGGAGTTTTATAAGTATACTGTATGACACTTTGTGTTTCAGGAATATGATAACCTAGCTGAAACCCTGGTTTCGTCTCTATCTTACAGCAGTGGCGAAGATGATGACTTAGACATAGGTTGCTATTGTTTTATTCACCTTCATACTAAAATTATTTAGTTCTATCTAGGCTAGTTGTCTTATCATTCATTGCCACGTGTAGAGAAAATCTTCAAACCGGTTTACTTCTTTTAGTTCTTTACACCAACATTGTACACTTTACAGCGTTGAAGTTGACACAAGTCGACATGTACATGGAGAGACTGAGAGAGCGAGAGAGAAGACATCGAGTCATCAGAGACTACCAGCTGGTGACTAACTTCTTTCGCCACCAGGATCGAAGGAAGATCTCTAGAGATGAACGGTAAGTTGTTCGTAGGAAACAACAAATACATACAAACCGCTCTGTTGATTTGATATAGTTATAATGTCAGCGTTTATTGGCCCGGAAACTCTGTATAGTTAATTTTTGAGGTTAGTGAAGTGCAGTCTTGTCATCTGTATAGGTCTGGACCATGAATGCTTGGCTTACTCTGTATTGTCCGGCCAGAAAGCCACTAGTAACGACTAGAGAGCACAACGGAACAAACTGGTAGTCCTTATACAGTCGGAGCTCAACAACAGTTCAACCGAAAATATTTCATAGTCTAGGAACAGCGACAGTCACCTAAACCAGTCTCAGCAACTCCACTGAGGATGCCCGATATTAAAATGAGCGAAACGTTTAGCACTGCAAATAGTTAATTGACACAGTAACCTGTACTTGGATGATAGTCGTGACTCCGGCCACTTAAGCCTTCGCTTTCATAGTCCAGTTACTCAGTTTCTTGACTTAATAAAATTAACTTTGCCTCTGTCCCCAATATTCCAGGTTTCTGCGGGACAGGATGCTACCTATGTGTCAGTTCCTCACCAGCTCAGAACACAGCCAGGTGGTGGACAAGGTGCTCACGCAGCGCAGGCTGAGTCGACGTCTCGAGGAGTTGCTCCGCTACCGTAAGTTCGGCCTGACATCCTTCGCAGAGCTGCCGGACTTCGAGAAGCAGAGAACCTCAAGGCACAGCCAGCTCAAACTGGTCAGTGGCGGTTACTATATGGTCAGGCGGTGCTAGATAGTCCTGTAGGGGTGGAAGGGATGGAACTTTTCGTGACGGGAAATTTAAATCTAAATTTCAACAGGAGGAGAAGGAGGCTGTTTACTTGTTCGTTTGTCTTGCACCTGCTATACACCCGGCTGTCCTGACCCCCTAATCTGATATCAATAGAAAATAACCAATCAACCTTATTTTTTGTATTTTACTTTCATGACTGCCACTAGTGGTATTTCTAATATTTCCTATTCCTAGTTGTATAATCTAAAGCTAGCAATCATATACATTTGCTTTTTGGAATTTCTTCTTCCCCTACTCTTTTTCAGAGCTCTATACATCACTTTCACTGCTTCCCAATCACTCTCCCTCCTTCACTCTTCACAACACATAGATGCAACCTTATTGTGATATAAGACCCTGTTCTGATCGTGTACGATTGTTAGCCACACTTGCATACACACCGCACTCTTGTTTTTGAGCGTAATGATTGGTGAATAAAGGGCAGCTTGGACTTGAGTATGTACGAAATTCTACTTTCTAATTCATGGAAGGAGTTTCAATTTACAAATTTGCCATCTTTCATGTGCATAAAGTGCAAATCCTGCGTTCTATTACATTTCCAAAATAAGCAAATCAATAAAAAGCCCAAGCACTTCCTATACGAATTACAAATGCAAGTCTAATTTAATTTAGGAAGTATACAAAGGGACCCACCATGAGTTGAGGTCACAGGAATACCTCTTTCTACAGAAAACCTTGTAACTAAAAATAACTTCAAAACCAAAAACAGATATTTTGGTACAGGAACTGTTACATACAGCATTTACTATGAGGAACTTTTATATCAAGCATTAAATCAACAGTGCATACTCAACTGTTATACGCACTGGACTAAACATTCAGGGTTTTCTATGAAAGCCCAAAACAGCTATTTGCTAAATAACTTAAAACCAAAAAACCGCAGATAGCAGTTTTTGCTCTTAAATCTAACTTTGCAGATAACGGTTCTTATAAATAATTATATTCTTCACAACACAGGCTTGTCAAGAAATACTCGCCGACCAAACATTGTTATCAACACTGAGATAAGAAGGTCAACAACAAGTGTCAGTGAGTGAGTGACAATGGTCAGCTGTGCAAGTGTTAGTGTGACTCTCGTCTTCTTGTTGACTCTGAAGGAATGCAACTCCGTGTACAAGGATCCAGGAGCAGCCCTCTATCTCACCCCTTACCTAGAAGCAGGGCGAATACAAGAGGCAAGAGTAGCAGCAAAGGTAGACCCTCTCCTACCGGGGATCAAAAGTTATTCTGGTTACATTACAACAAATAAAACAGTCAATTCAAATTTTTTCTTTTGGTTTTTCCCGAGTGAACGCAGATGGGAGTCTAGAGAAGTTCTCCTGTGGTTGCAGGGAGGACCAGGGGCATCTTCACTGTTTGGAATGCTTCACGAAAACGGGCCGATGTTGTTGACAAAACATGGACTAACTAAAAATCCTTATTCTTGGAACAACAAGTTTAATGTTCTTTACTTGGATAACCCTGTAGGAACTGGTTTTAGCTTCACAAATTCCACTGAAGGTTATGTTAACACTCAAGAGGAAATTGGTACAGCTGTTCTAAGTTTTTTGGAACAGTTTTTTAAGTTATTTCCTGAATTGGTACAGAATAAGTTTTTTCTTACCGGGGAATCATATGCAGGAAAATATATACCTTCAGTAGCATTGGCTATTCACAAAAATAATGGCAATTCAAGTAAAACTGTGATAAATTTGAAAGGACTTTTCATAGGTAATGGACTGGTAGATCCTGAAAACATGCTTCACTACGGAGAATACCTTTACCAACTGGGACTTTTGGATTCAAATGGAAAAATACAATTTCAAACCCTTGAGGATAAGATCAAAAACGACATACAAACAAAGAATTGGAATGAAGCAACTGTCGGTTTTTCTAAGTTAGTGATGGACTACTTTTATTCAGAGAGTACTCTTCTTACCAACCTCACAGGGCTAATACAACACTATAATTTTGTAACAGCAGATGAGTTCGACATTCAGCCTTTTGTTTCAAACGAGAGCGTCAGAAGAGCATTACACGTCGGAAACAATCCATTCAACGACGGAAAAGCAGTAGGTCTAGCTTTAAAAGAAGATATAATGAAATCCATTAAATCTGTGGTTGAACTTTTACTTGAACATTACAAAGTTTTCTTTTACAATGGACAACTGGACATAATCTGTGCTTACCCGTTGACGGAAAACGTTCTTAAGCAGTTAGACTGGAGCGGGAAGAAGGGATTCCTCTCGGCACAACGCACAATATGGAGGGTTAACGGGGAAGTGGCCGGTTACTGCAAGTCAGGCGGAGGATTGACGGAAGTGATGGTCAGAAACGCAGGACACTTGGTACCTACGGACCAACCAGCCTGGGCGTACGACTTAGTCACAAGATTCGTCACTCAAACATACTGTTAATTTGGAGATTCAGTAGACTACTAAACAAATTCAAAATGCTTACAATAGGTAGGAAATATTCTAACTATACAAAATATTTAACAAAATGAAATATGTAGATTTATTTGTCCACGCCTTTATCAGTCCGCGTGTGGTAGATCTGCAAAGCCTTTCCTGAGCTATTGATCTCATCGAGACAAATTAAAATTCCAAAAGATTTAGTTCCTTTATGGGAGAGCTAGGTATATTTAAAAATATCAAGTATGTAAATAAATAACAAAAAATAAACAAGTTAATGTATTTGAACATAAAATTGAAGTTTAAATCATTTATAAAATGTAAATTAACTGTGGAAACTATTACATTTTAAAATTGAAACCCTTTATTTTAATAATATTTATAATTATGTTGATTTTGCCAACTCCTTGTGAGCACGCTCATGTATTAACCAATTTAAACTAACACTTAGTTACTTAGCTAACAAATGCCTTACAAACTCAAATATCATGTTTTATCTCAAATATAAAATATAAATATTATAAGTTGGAAAAGAGACAATTGTATTTTAAATTCAAACAATTATTGTAGACCAATAGTAGAAGAATGCAGTACCCTTGAAACCAGTAGGCTAGATAAATACTTGGAAGATTAATGAAATAATGATTTTGTTCCTTTTGAAACTTAGATTTACTTTGTTAAGTCCCTAAATTGTGTTAAACAAAGCAGTCTTAGTTACAAGTACTGTAATTAATTCTGTGATTTTATCGTAAATGAATGAGTAAGTTTAGTAATAAAAAAACTGTATTATGAATACAACTCAAAGAAATAGCCTGTGATGTATATAATTCTATCAG
Source organism: Matsumurasca onukii (assembly GCA_018831715.1). Lineage (NCBI taxonomy): Eukaryota > Metazoa > Arthropoda > Insecta > Hemiptera > Cicadellidae > Matsumurasca > Matsumurasca onukii. The sequence goes on from CM032062.1 coordinate 65,260,087, forward strand.
ATGTTTGTTATAGTCGCTGACTCTTCAACTATCACAAATCCAAAAAATTCTTACTAAAATTTATGATTTTATTTTCCAGAAGAGTCCAACACCTTCACCAGGAGAGAAGCTAAGGGTAGGTTTTATATTTAATTTAACATTTGGGAGCCTTGAGTTTGTTTTACATTTAGATTTGATTTAGTGAACTTAGTGGATTTAATGGATGGATTATTTATCCCCAAATTTTCGCCGCCCTAGGCACGCGCCTACTCTGCCTACTCGGAAATACATCACTGAACTAGTAACAAGAGCAGGCGGAAGTTTTAGTCAAAATAAAAACATAACTTTATGTTAATAATAATTTGTTAGATCAGTAAAATGCACTTATTGCTACTGGCAACACTTTACACATAGTAACAAGTGTGAAATTAGAAGCTGATCGACTCAATTGTCTGTAAAAAGCTCTGTGCAGTCAGCACTGTGCTATCACGGTCACTATCATTGCTTTTAAATAACAGACAATGGCGGCCAAGTTCAAATCTTGCGGGTGCCAAATGCTCCAAGGTACTAGTGCAAAGTTCTGGACATGTGGCTGACCATGGAAAATGAACTTAAATTGAAACGCTCATCTAACTTATCTTTCATCCCAAATTCATCTTAAGAGGCCCCCGGATAGAGCCCAAGCGGCCTCAATCAGGGATAGAGAATTTAACATGGGAAAATTTGCAAACGATGTTTTAAGTAGGCTAATGTACCAAAATGAGAAAAGTTTTTCAATTGCAGCATAGAGCCATTAATGCTGACACTTAAAAGCAAATACATAAAACTTTCTTGCTAAATAAAATATGTAATTTAATTATTCAAGTTCTATGTTCTTACAGGAAAATCAAGTTTTAATAAACATAATAATAATTTATTGTTTGACAACAGTTTTTGAGTTTGTATGCAACACAGCTTCAATAGCTTCTATTGAAACAGATTTTCGATTTAATTATGTTAACCAGTTTAAAACATCATTTGCAGTTTTTACTCCATGTTATAAGCAGTGTCTAAAGTGGGTTCCCTGGCCGGTCTATCCGGAAGCCTCTTAAAATATCCTCCAAGAGTGCTTTGTGTCTCAAGTCAAGTTATCTCTGATGAGAGTGAGTAACATCAATGATGGCAACAGTTGTATTTCGGCTTGGGGTAGGTGGAAATTCCTGTCCCTTGAGGAAGCAAGGTGATGTCAGATAATACATCAAAGAGCAGTTTGCTAAAATGTTATTTGCGGTAACTGAACTTTATGATCCATGTAATAGACTTTTTAGTTGGTGAGACTAACAAACAATATCATTTTCCAGAGGAAGAAGCACAAGAAGAAGAAACTGCTGTTCACTGTGAAGAAACTCCACATGAAGCGGCCGTACTTGAAGTTCATCATCAGAAACCTCCAGCGATAGACGGATCGTACCACAAGAAGACTGAACTGGGCCAAAAATTTTCACTCGCCATTAAGTAATAGTCAGCTTAGTGAAGATAATTACTCGACCATTAACGTTTCAAAACTGTAAACTGCCATGTTCCTCTTCTTTTGTGTTCAAAGATTGGTAAAAGTGTTTTATTGTTTCCAACGACTCTTTAATTGTTGAATCATGCCTCCTCTTTAGTCTTTTTGTTTTTCCTTGACCTCAGGGGTATGCTTTACCCCTCAGAGCTGATTGATTTTTGGTAAAAGAAAAATGGTTACTTTTTCATTTAGTTTCTCAGCTCCTTAATTAAGCCTCATTAATTTCATGCCTTTATTTTTTTAATGAAACATACTTATGACTTAGCTAAAATTTGAATATTATTTTAAGCATTAGTTGGCATGTCTGTTAATAATAAAATTATAAGTTTATGTAATAAAATGTATTTTATTATTGACAGACAATTAACCAATTCACTTGTTTTAATCATGTACAGAGTTTTGTCAATTAATCATGCCTAATTATTAAAGGTTTCAAATCATGACCAATCCGCATAGTTTTGTTATTCATATGTCATGAATGCCCCCCCCCCCAGGTTTAATTTATATCAAACGACAATAACAGTCAAAACTGGGGCGAGTTAATGATTGATGACTCATCAGTGCATTTAACATTTTCTCATTTTACCTTTAAGCTATTAAATTCTTGCATCATATAAGTGTTTATCAGTAGTTAGTTATTTTCTTTAGTTTATAGTTGGGATGAACTGCCCAAGCACGTACACTGCCTTATTTTTCTATCTAGCATTAGATTTATAGTGTGTGTTTTGGGCTTGAGTTGCACTGTAGTAAGATAATTTTAGTTGCAACTAAACGTGTGTTTTATTAAATCGTTGTTTTGAACAAAGCCAGAGTTTGAAGTAAAAGTTTTAGATTTTAATTTATTTTAAAATTATTTGGCCAGAGAGGAGTTTTTAGTCAAAACTGGTCACAATTTGTTGAAAACAATTTAAAGTTGGAGACCAGTCCTGCTCATCATGTTCACGCGTGTGTTCAAATTTTATTTTTTTAAATTAAGACTGATTGATGAAATTATTTTGGTTTCTCCAAGCTAAGGCTAGATTTTAAGGAAGTTGTGTTTACTGCTATAAAATAAATGACAGTCAGGATTCATTTAACTTGAATATGTTTTTAATGACATGCTTTATTTTTTACTTTTCAAGCCACAAGTGTATCCCAGTGGCTTTAAAAAATAATAGTTTGTATATAAGGATACGTCTGCCTTATAAACTTCAGTATTTTTATAATAGTAGTCTAATACATTGACTGAAAAGAAATATTTCCTTGCCATTTAATCAGACCTCGTTGAGGTTAATGTAGTAAATAGTAATTTGATCAAAAGCGCCAAATAAATTGTATCTCTATAAAAAAATGCTTGGTTTATTTCCTGACTCCCATAAAGTGCAACTGTGCCATGTAAATAAAGTGTTCATTTCATTTAAACTGCATATGTATGTAGGCAAAACTTAGCCTAGTTTGGGGACCTACCAAAATAAATAATATCCTCTTTAAAGGGGTGTTTCCAGGTTGATATCTGTTATATAAAAATATAGGGTTTAAGAACTTTCACTTTAAAAATATAAATTTACAATAATTAACAATAGTGTATTCCAACTGAAAAACATTATGTATTTTAAGAGGCTGTCGAATAGAGGAGCTGCGGCGGCCTCTCTGCGCACCGCTTATAAAAATAAAATAAATATTTTATTGTTGTAAGACTTGTACATCAAGCATTAACAAAGTCAGCATTTACAGTCAGAGACATAGTCAGAAAATAGCACAAAATTGACATATTTTAAGCAGACAATACAGATAGACAATACAATGAGACAGAGCACAATAATGACTAATTAATTAAATACTAAAAACAATATTTGACATATTTAGAAACTCATTTAAATTGTAAAAGGATTTTCAACAGCCAATTATAGAACTTCATTTTAAAAGTGTTTACATTATACTTACTAATTAACCCAATTAACATGTTATAAACTTTTAATGCTACAATAATGTAGCTATTTGCAGTTTTGGTTAATCTATGAAATTCAATAGAGGCCTCAGATTTGTGCCTAGTGTTAAATACAGTACATGAGATTTATGTTTGATTAGGTGAGGGTTTTTTAAAACATATGCCAATAAGTCATAGATGTAGATGTTAATTACAGTGGGAATTTCTAATTTTATAAATAACGGTCTACAGTGTTCCAAAAATGGTGAATTTGACATTAATCTTATTACTTTTTTTTGTAGAATTAGAATTTCTTCTATCCTACTGCAGTTGCCGTAGAATATTATGCAGTATCTAAAGATGGACTGAAAATATGCAAAATAGGCTGTTTTAATATAATTTTGATCTACAGAATACCAATTTAATAAGTTGGCCAATTTGTAGTTAATAAGTAGTTAACCAATTTATAAGGAAAATAACTCTGGAGAGTTTGGAGCTAATGTAATCAATGTGAGGCCCCCAGGTAAGAGTTTTGTCCAGGAATAACCCCAGGAACTTAACCTGATCAACATAGCCCTGTGCAACATCAGCTACACAGTCATCAGCAACATCAGATCCAGTCATTACAAATTCATCCGACTTCAAGACCAAATCCTTTTGCCAAACACTTCTTGCAATTCTGTCAACTGCTCGAGAGGGACTATAGTTTTATAAGAAGTGATCAATTTAAGCAAAAGTCCCACCAGCTTATAATTGATGGCTGCTTAGCCAGAAGTCAGCTTCCAAGCAACGCATTGAGAAAACAGAGCATGGAAACATAGGATGGAAAAAGTGTTGGAGGGCTTTACCGCGGGTAAATCATCGAATTGAAGTTTAAGTACAGTATACTGTATTTATTTAGAGATTTTGATGAGCTTTTTTTTTTCTTTACGAAACGTTTCTCTGCATTGCGCTGAAGTCTGGTGAGAAAATTGTGAACTAAATAAACCGAGTTAGACGCGTGCGCAGCGGTGAAGCTGCTCTCCCCACAGTCTTGTGTGGTAGAGTGTACGACTGGAAATATTAATTTGAAAATTTAAGGTTATGTTATTATTTATTTATGTATTTCAAAACAAACGGCAATCGCCAATTTACAATAATCATTACACAGTTGTGGTGTGGAGACTCTCGATATATAAAATAATAGAGTTTATGAATGAACAATGAGATTTATAAAATTATATATGAGTGATATAATACAATAACAATTTTTATGTTGGATTGGACGTCTGTTTGGCCCATACATACTATTTCTCTAAATAATTATTATAAGGTAATACTGTCAGTGTCATGAGTGCAAATGTTAAAGCAAAAGGTAGCAGCAGCAAAAAAACTAAAAATAAGAAAGAAGCAAGAGTATTTGATGATAAATTAAGTGAAGAGCTTTATGGAGTTGTTGAGATTCTTACACATTCAGGCAAACAAGATCTGTGCCCAGAAGAGTTCAAAAAGGTTAAACACATTTGCAGGTACGTTTTCTAGGGTTACAGTTAAATTTATTATTAAATAACCTCATTATGTTGACTCGGTACAAAAGAATTGAATGTTTGTTTAACCCTATGTAGGCTAGGCTACTAGAGTACAGGCAGTCACTTTCAAGCGTCGAGAAGTTAGCGTGGGAATATCCTAGCGATAATATTCTATGGCAGTGTAGCGGAAAATATTGGGCTTAGCTGGTACTTTAGTTGCTTAGTCGTGATGTAGTTTATTAGCTAATGCCAATTGCACAAAGTCTCCCTTGTTGTGCTCATAACTGCTATGAATAAGCCCACAGTGCTGGCATAGCTTTGGAATCTTCCTGATTGTGACTTGGTGTACATTAGACCTACAGTTAAGTAGTGCTGCTCTCTTAACCAGAATGATGCTTTGTCATCAAGTTCAATATCAAATTTGGATACTTGATAAGTTATTTTACAGATAGTTATTTGTGGTTCTATGAGTTTCCACCGTAGGAAGGGTTAAAATACACTGGGTATCAGAATACTCTGATTTATTTATTTAATTTACATGCTGTAAAACAGATATTATCCAATTACATTACAGCAGTTCATTATATGTGACATGACATAATGTGGTGAAAATATTAAGTCCAAAATATAACACAAACAATTGAACCATACATAAAAATAAAAAAAAAAACTTCATTGCGAGACCAGTGCAAATAAAAAAAACATATAACAGAACATAAATATAAGTATAGACTTGAGAAAAAACATACTAATTCTGGATATTTTACATACTAAATAGCGATTAATAAATAAAACATGCTGAACAATAAATAAAACATGCAGAACAATAAATAAAAAATGCAGAGCAATATAATATAAGCTAGTACAACAAATAATCTATAATTATATTAATTCCATAACAGTAGTAACAATTAATAAATATCTCAGAGCTAAACAACCATAATTAAACGTGATATTATCAAAACAATTGTACATAAACCCAATTATTATATATAAATACATAAATAGTTAACATATACAGATGTAATAAATAAATTAATAACTTAACAATATAATTGGGATAGTATCATAAATTTGAAAATATATAGTTTGCTCCATGTTCTTAAAAATAACGTGTACGTTATCTAAGCTCACTCCCCCGGACCTAGGCACCCGAGTGTTCCTGGGCTGGACGCCAACACAGTCTGTGATGCAGTCTGTTCCCCTAGAGGTCAATGAGTCAAAGGATTATAAGGGTGTATTTATTTCAGGCAGTCGGACAAATACGTAATTGAAGTTTACGAACATGTATTCAATTACCTGAATGAAAAACATGCTGAGGTTCGACTTAGTGCTTTCCAAATATGTGACGATATATTCAGGTAAGACAGTTAAATTTAAACTGACACTCTATTCTTAGTTCTTAAGCTTTCGCGGCCGACAGTTGTAATACAAATGCTAAACGTTTCGACCTCGCTGTGGAGAGTCATCCTCAGTATCCTTCAACATCTGAATGACATTCACCCGAACATCAAGTTTACTGTTGAAGTGGAAATTGATGGGCTGTTGCCATTTCTGGATGTACTTACTACAAGAAAAGAAGATGGAACTCTGGGCCATTCGGTGTACAGAAAGCTTACACTTACAAACAGATACTTGAACGCTCAATCACACCATCATCCAGCACAGAAGAACAGGGTTTTGAACACACTAATAAACAGAGCCATCCACATATCAGACAAGGACAGTTGGAACTCAGAAAAGTAAATATTACAGAAGACACTTCAAGAAAATGGTTATACAAGACATCAAATCAATAAGGCATTACTCCGACAGATTGCAAAAACGAGCTCAGCCGCCATCCAAAGTGAAAACCAACGACAACTACAAGATAATAATCCACCGAAACGAGCCTACATTCCATACATCAAGGGGACTACAGACAAGGTTGGTAAAATTCTGAAGAAACACAACATTCAGACTATATTCAAGCCTGCCAAAAACCCAAGAACTGTTAACGACCCGTGAAGGACAACATTCATCTTTGTACACCTGGAGTTTATGAGATAGTTGCGGCTCAGTCTATATTGGTGAAACGAAGCAGCTAATCTCCACACGACTTCAAGAGCACATTCGGCACACAAAACAAGAAGAAATAAAAAAATCGCCAATAGCAGAACACAGCTCCAAGACAAAACACAGAATTGATTTTGACAAAACCAAAGTCTTGGCAAAAATTTCACACTGTTATCCAAGGAAAATTAGAGAAACTATAGAAATAATCAAACATGAAGACAACTTTAACAAAAAAGACAGCATAAAATTATCAAAAAGTTGGCAGCCAGTTCTTCAGAAGTCCTATTGAAACCAGCCAATCCAGTTCGACAACGAGCAACAAGCTCCGCCCACCTCGGCCAATCAGGTGACAGCCCCACCCCCACCGCTGGGTATATAAGAAGACGACACGGCCGGCCAATCCAGTCTCAGCTAGTCAACCAGCTACTGAGGATGACTCTCCACAGCGAGGTCAAAACGCTTAGCATTTGTATTTCAACTGTGACGCGGTGTAAACCGGAAGCCTTAGTAGATATTAATGATGACACTCACTTGCACTTACTTATACTGCAGTTTACACTCTCAAAATAATGTTATCCAAGAAATCTGAATTGGAGCAATTTCAACTTTACCACTCGCAGTGTTGTGTATGTACCTATTTGTTATATCAATAAATTTTACTTTGAGTATTAAATGTTAAAAATAATTTAATCAAAATCGCTCTGATCAATTTCCAGCTGAAAACTAATGACTAACGTAGAAACTAGCTTTTCATACTACTGAACTCTGTAATATATGAGGTTTACGAGGCTATGTCAAGTGTTTAGTGTTTTGAAATTGACATGGAAGAGACAAATTGCATTTTGGACATTTTTTACGATTTCGTTAAATTTGTGTAATATAATAATGATTTTTTTAGCAGGATCATGACTGTACCCAGTTTAAATTAACAAGGTTGTACCATATTATTCTTCGGTAGGCCTGCTTGTACTAAAATATAATGTTAAAAGAACAAGGGTAAAATCAAGTATTCCTGTCCGAATGAATTAATATAAAATAATATCTATCTATATAAGTTACTCATAGATCTTAATTTTTATAAACGTTAAATAACTAATTTATTTCTAAAGAACTATAGTACCGTATATAAACCTATATATAAATATAGAAATCTGAAGACAAAAATGTTTGGACCGAACCAAAACTTGAACCCGGGTCTCCCGCTTGCTGGGTGGTTATTTGTGCCTTCAAATTTAGAGAAGTACCCGGCACCTACCCCTACCCCAGACACTTCCCCCTCCTCCAGTGCCTCTACTGGTTAGTTGGCCTCACAGCGGCGTAGTGAGTGGTCGTTTGGTGCAAGGCGGTAAATAAGTTATTATTGAGTTGGCGCATGTCAATCTTACGTGTCAGAGAAAAAATGTCCGGACTGTGCTTATGATTAGACATTGAAAAAATGTAAATTGTGACGTGAATATGAGACAAGGTTAATACTGTATATAATGAAATGTTATACAATAAACCTTTTTGTGCAAATAATCATTAAGTTTTTTTCATTCAATAAACCCTAAAAAGTATAGATATTTTAAATTGTATATAGAAAATTAATGTAATTTAAAGGTTTTTGAGCAATTCTATGTCTGCAACATATTATATATAACAACCTTTGTTTAGTGTTATCTAAATTACAACACTCAAAAATATATGAATGTGGTACAAAAATCAACTATCCGTGTACGTAAAATTTACGTATTGGTAGTAATAGAGGCATATCAAAATGCGGTATATTCTAGAGTTAAATCTGAATGTTTTTCCAAAACTTGTGACTGTCAAAATATAGTGACTTTAAAATTAGCTATTTAGCATTTATTCAAATTAAGATCTATAAAGAAATATAAGTTATTCATGTAGACCAAACTGATGAAATTATTCAGGAGGTCTCATTGTTTCCGAGAGAAAGTCATCGTTGACCTGGAAAAGGTTATGGAGTTGACAACCGGCAAGGATCTGCCGCCACCAGAGCGCGTGGCTCGGGAACTCAAGCGTTACACTCTGCGAGCCGTTCATGACTGGAACGACAAGTACGGAGAAACAAACATCAAACTCAGGAACTGTTACAAATACCTGCGCGATGTGAAGAAAGTAAGTAGTGTTTTGTTTAAGAGATCTAAGTTCAAGAATAAGATAAGATGCCAGATAATCTTTGTAGATTTGGAACAGGTTTGGTAAATAATAAAAACCGATAACTGATATTTACATCTATGAAAAGTGAAAAATTGTATACAATAGAATTAAACTTTATTTTACAGGTGGATTTCATTGCTTTAGAGATTGTCGACACTGCAACCCAATCTCGCTTGGAAGAAAATCGGAGGCGACTGGAAAACATTAACAAGCAAAGAATAAAAAAAGTTCTGGATGAAGTAAAAGGTACAATACAACCTCTTGTATAATGTTCAAACCACCACTATAATGTATAAACATACAAATCTAGAGAACAATAGATTGTTCAAATAGATTTTCAAGTCAATTGAAAATTTTTGGTGCTTTTAATTATTTAATTTTTGGTACATTTAAGTAAAATGATCTTTTCTGTAACCATTTTGTTTAATTTTCATAGTTTTACATTTTAGGTGGTCTATAATTTAGCACCTATAATTTAGTGGTACCAAATAGTCCATGGATTAGTTCAATCTTTACTTTAAAGTATTTTGCAAGCTTACCAGTTCACTGCGGTACTCAAAAATTCCTGTTTAAAGTTACTTTTGGTACTTACTTTTGTTGTTGAAGAAAAAAGGTTTTAATGAAAATACCAGCAACACCTTGACTTGTACAAACTTGGTTTATATATAACTGATAAGTAAATTTTCTGTTTTGTAAGAAGTTGCATTTACAGAACTGCTATTTTCCAATAAATGTTATTTTAAATAAAAAACACCCCCAAATTTACTTTCATGTCCATTTAGAAAATAACCTTGCAAATCAAAATAGCATTTTGTTTTTTATTTGTTGGAAAATAATTTATTTCTATTTATCGAACAAATGTTCATTATTTGTGCAGAGAAAGAAGGAGACATTCAAGCAGCAGCAACGTCGTTGTCGAACTGCATCAACCTGCTGTTGCCACATCCAGACGACTTCTTCATCGCAGACAGTGAAGACACAGAAGTGTTGCCAACTGCACAACGAGTGCTGCCGACCCCGCGCCACCAACTCCAGCCCGACAACGACTCTGACGATGATGAAGGTTCACAAGACGCAGGTCTCCGAGAAATCGGGCTGCTCGGCTACAACCATTCCATCCAAGTGGACTTCACACCTAGTAAGTCTGAAGAAGAAGTTGTGTTCAACTGTGTAGAATTTGAATGGCAATGCCTGAACACTGGGTAGGTTAGATCCAAGACTGATTAACTGAGTTCAGTATTAAACTTCTCAATGATACTAGATATTTAATTTTACAAGATCAAGAAAAACACAAATTTACTGATTGCAGAAAAACTTGATTGTTGATAAATGATTATTTTTTTATTTCCAGGTTCCGAGGCTTGTATTGAAGAAACCTCTGAGAACAAGGACATAGTTGAAAACACTAGAGAGTACGCTCGACTCATCAAGAACAAATATCTCTCTTCGGTCAAAGCCTGGTTGGAAGTGCTTTCAAAATCATCAAGTACGTTGTGATAGAAATTGATACTGATTCTGGATACAACAGACCTAGTGTTTAGAAAACCTCTCCGACTTGAAAAAATAATGTCAAAAGTTGGCTAGAATACATAATGTAATTAAAACCTAAGTTATTCATTTTCAGTCCATCAAGAAGATTATCAGCGACTTGTTGCGTTGAGAGGTGAACTTGAAGACTTGGTGTTCAAGTATGAGCGACTTACGTTTACACATGCAGACGACGTGAGTTCAGATTCCGACCTGGAGGAAGTTCCGGGTCTACGGAGCCGAAACCCCCTGAACGACAGGAGTTGTCAGACCCTACATTGTGGAGTATTTCATCTAAAGACGCCACAGATGGGGTTAGTATTTTATAGGCTACTTTTTCTTTTAGGTTTGTACTAGCATTTGGAAACTCGGATTATGCTCAGGTCCTTAAAACCAATATTTTTCCTTCCACTACACCTCAGTTGATCAAATTTAGGTTTAAAATTAAGTATCCATTCAATTCAATCTTTATTTGTCTTTTTACAAATATATGCATTGACAATGTCAGCTTACTGTCATAAGACATACGGTAGTCAAACTAAAGATAATACATAAACTACATAAATAAATTACAGTAATAAATAAACTTAAATGAGCATCTAGTTTCAAATTAAATCATTCATTAAAACATTGTGAAGATACAAAACAAAGTTCAATATATAGCTTAAATTAATAAGTTTACAATAATAGAATTAATTACAGTGTAAAGTTTTGTGTGCCTGAAATCTCTGCAACCCTTAAAAATGTATATTATTATTAAAAAAACTTGGATATATTATAAAATGGGTTTTTTTAATAGCCACTCATAGAATTTATTGTGAAATGTCTTTGTTGGATACTTATCTACTAAATGTTTTACTTTATTCAAGAGTTTTGTGACATAATGATGTGACTCTTTGTGTTTTACTTAGCCGTTGCTATTGCAACATGGTTTTTGTTTCTTGTATTGTAACTATGCACGTCACTTAGTAAGGTTTGAGATTCAAGATTTTTTAATGAATATGAGATTGAGTCACAAAATATAGAGGTTTATTATTGTTAGGATCTTTAATCTGATAAAAGGGGTCTGCAATGATCTAAATGCTCTGTTTTCACATAATTCTAATGGCTTTTTTTTGTAATATTAATATTTATTTTACTTCTGTTTCCCCATAGTATCAATCCATATTTAACGATCGATTGAAAAAATTCATAATATGAAGATAAAACATAATTAAATTTTCACAACAACATAAAATTTTCACTATCAGTCACGGTAACTTAAGCAATAATTTGTCTCAGGATCCTACCACAACTACACCTCCCGTTTCCATTAAGAAAGAATCCCTGGACAGGAATGAACCTCAAGCTTCAACCAGTGAACCCTCCTCCTCTAGCGAACCTGGGGTCTCCGAGCGCAAGAGGAAACTGCTGGCAGTCGCTCCCAAACTTCCGTTCGATGTAGACCTCTACCACTGGGAGGACGAGAAACTGCCTGTCCCTACGATGGTTTCGTAAGTACCTACTTGACAGTTTTAGCACCTTAAAATTTAAGAATATTAGGTATATTCTTCTCTAAGAATAGTTTTCCCTGATCTAATATCAAGTTAGTATTTCTAAGATTTTGCTCCTGCCTATCAAATGATTTTAAAACCTTTTAAAGTTGTTAAACAGATGTGCATATTGTCAAGGTATCTGCCTACAATCCTGGAAATTGTTAGCATAAGACCATAGAATTTTATGTCTTTTTCTGGAGGAAAAGTCATCCAGTTTACGTATGAACTGCTTAAATAGACTTGTAGTCTAACACACTAAAGATACATGACACTTGACGTTGAATGCACAGGAGCAGCACGGAAGGGCACAGGTTCTGGTTAGGAGCCGAGAGTTGTATGGATGAACTGCCGGTGCCTGAGGGAGCAGCGGCGCTCAGAACTCGAGTCATCGAGTTCTCAGGCAGTTTCCGCCCGGTGCAGCACAGCTGTAGAGCGCGACTCCCCAGCGGCAAGCTGTGTCCACGGAGAGACAGGGTTAAGGTAACTTGCTTCTTTCTAACAGTAGCTTGTGTAGGGATTCTTAAAACCAAGGAAAACACCCATGTACATTTGTAGTTCAATCAAGCATCTATTAGAATATATGTCTTTATTGTGAGTCACTGTTTCAGAGGTAAACCAAATTTAGTTCCGTTGGATGACGGAGTTATTAGTTATTACTTTGTTAGTAACTAACATGTGGTTGATTCTTCTAGTGTCCGTTCCACGGCGAGATCGTACCTCGGGATGAGAAGGGAGAGTGTACAAACCCAGAAGATGCCATCAGATTGCAAGCCCTCACGGAGAAGAGACAGCAAGAGCGGCCGGACTGGCAAGACCCTAAACTCCTCGCCGATATCAAGGTGATGCAGAGTTGTGCTAGAGCTCATTATTCATTCAATATTACAGTTGTAAAGGTGGTCTTACAATTGGTTAATATTGTAGGGTTACCTGAGCATATTTTGTTGTACAAAACTCTAAACCTCTGAACACGACTAACAAAAAAAACCATGTTAAAAAGAAAAACCTACTTTTAATCAATTACGTACAGTAGTATAATACTAATTGAGAACTAATTTGTTTGCAGAAATCTACTGGTATAGACCTGAAAATGCCTGAAAAGGGGAAAAGGAAGAAGAAGAAGAAAGAGTATCCAGGTTTAACAGACTTGAAGGAAAGTGAAAACACTTCAGCCAAGCGGCTAGAGAAGAAAATATTTAAAAAGTAAGTAACCTACTGTAATCTGTGTGTTAAGTGTGTAAATGCTGCGTTTCCCTGTTAAAAGACTAAAGCCTGACTCCTAGTCCAAGCCACACAGAACAAAGTGTTAAAGTGAAGCAAACTCCAGTATTGCGGAGAAAGGTTATAGTGGAAACAGCTGATTGCATTAGAATGTCTTATCACGGGCATGACAGTACAGTTTGTGCATGACAGTTAAACAAGCATCCTGCTATACCCTAATCAAACTGTGTATTGATATTTATGTTTGTAGAATTTAAATGGGACGTTTTGTATGGTCCTTTAGTGAGTTTCATGAAATGTCTTCTCTCATTTCACCCCTGCAAGAATAAGTGTGAATGTGTTGTACAACCAAACATTATTGTTACAGGTCTGTGATGCGAAAAGTGGCTTCAGCAATGGACAGGCTAGATAGGAGAAAATTCAATGACAAGTTTGGAGACCAGTTCCAATACTTTTACAGCTCCTAGAGTGAGTTTTGTTAACAGTTGGCTCGAACAAGTTTTAGCCTTCAGTTGAACAACAAGTGTGTCGTACAAACTGAAGATGACATCAACCATTTTAATATACTTAGTAGGGGGTTAAGCGGACCCGCTGCAGGTTGGAATCGTGTGCGGCTATGTTAGCTGATCACTCCGCTGGCGCGGGTTCGATCCCCGCAGTCACCACTTACATTTGTAATGTTTGTGACTATACGGTAACACTAGGTAAAGGTCGAGGTTGAGTGGTAGAAAGGACTTTGTAGTCCTAACTTCGCCTCGTTAAACAAGACAAACTTTTGCCTTTTTATCTTTAGGGCAGATGGAAACCGACAAGTTTTTTCCTAGTAATTTTGTGGCTCAATCATTTGAACCATTGTGATTGAATCTGAAGGTTCTTAACTCAATGCAAAACAGCAAACAACATTTTATTAGGTACCTACTGAATTCTCTACAATATGATTTTAGTATTTGAAATCTAGTCACCTCCTTGTATCGGTTTTATATTACTATTGTTTTTTAGTAAATATTTATTTTTTGTTGTTTATGTATATCTATAATTATGTACAAATAAAGTATATTTTCCAACTTGTGTCTGTTTTATAATCCTTTTCACTCTTTATTTTTGGGAAATAAATGCAACATTGGGTCATTTCAAAATATTTAATTATTTAAAAAGGCAAGCAAATAATCTTATACCTAATAAAGGAATGTTCCCACCATTTATTATTACGATTTAACTTACTTATCAATTTAATGCATAGCAGGGACATTTATATTTTCCTTGTGAAATATTTCTCAAAGTAAGGAGTAATGAGTATTTCTGCAAAAAGCTCTTACTCTGATTCTCAATTTGCATATGTAAAAATCCAGGTTTACAACAACAATAAAACATGCATCTCCACAAAGAAAGATTGTTTTAATGGGGTAGATGTTTTTTTAATGGTTAATATTCCTCGAGTACAAAAATATTATTACAGTACTCACATAAAAGCCCAGACCGACCACACGTAGTACATTAACACCATCTTGAAAATTTGGCTTTTCTGTGTGCCAAGACCTGCTTTGTCCTTTAGGAATTAGCTCTTTTTCTTCAACAGTCCAGGCTATTCCTTTCCTTTTGGTAACTTCCCTCTGACCAAATTTCCTGACACAAATTACTACATACATTAAGTGAAATATTAAACATTTGAATCATCATTGGCCTAAAATAACAGCATTGGACTAAGGGCAAGTAAATCCCTAAGTAAAAAAATACATTGTTCTGTCCTGTCTCCATGGAATGTTGAGTTTTAGCCAAAAACAAATCATTTGGTAATAAGAAATTTAAATTACATGCTTCAAGTAATAAAACAAATATATAAAAGTAGCTTAATACTATTGTAAATATATCACAGGAAATGCATGACTTAGCAACTAGATTTTACTATGAACAAACTAATTTGGAGCATAAAAAGTAAAAACCACATGAAATTTAGGGAATACTCTGCGCTCTACAATTTGCACTATTAAGATAACAATTCTATTTTGTAGGGTACTTTCTCAGGAATTAACATGTAGGACATCATTTATAAACTTATGTTTTCTATCTTAACTACAGTGTTATTCACTCTATAGTAAGTTATAGATCTTAATTTGTATACATGCTAAATAGAATTTATGAGTAGTTAAAAATGTACCAATGATTTCACCCTTGGTTGGAAATTATGTGAGTTGGGCCAAAATAAAAAATATATTCTTTGATTGTACTACCGGTATATCTTCATATTTTCTAGGAACAGTAGGATATCTTGCAGGATATCGAAAACCTTCATTATTAACTTAAGTCCAAATTTAATAGAAACCTTTGAAGTACTCTTATTATTTGGTTAGGATTTTGAGCTTCAAATCGATACTAATTTCACACAGCCTCAGTTATTTGCAAGTGCATAACATTTACTTAAAGCCTATTAAATTGAGGTACTGTTTTCATTCACAAAGCTAAACATCCACCAAAGGTCAAATCCTCGTACTCTTCCAACTCATTTTTCATTTCACAAACAATGAAACTGAGACCACCCGAGGTTCCTGCAGGATTGAGATCAGCTGTAGAGAGAGAGAGATAGCCTAGGTGTATCACATGAGGCGAGAGCGAGGTCACGGAGTCAGGAGAGTGAAGATCTTAACCCTGCCGTCACCACTGGCCGTGACACAGGTGGCACACTGCGTGGCGTTGGCCCAGTGACACGCAACTGTTGACATGGAGCTCAGCTTGAGTAGAGACGACGTGCCGGAGGACATGATCTGAGAAACAACACAGAGTGCAATTTAAGCTACTGTAGTTGTAGACAAGAAGAGTTGGTTTAGACCTTTCCACTCAAAGTATTGGCCTGATTAGGCTCATTGTGGCAATTTATATATGAAATAAGCCAGATGAGACTTAAGCTGTAATAAAATTATATATAAGATATATAATGTTTACAGGGTTTAAATACACGGAACATATGTGGTGTGGTGAGGGTTGGTTATAAGAGGATAAAGGGTTGAACTAGAAGACAAGGCAAGATTTAGCGGAATTCCTAAACCGAATGTCCTTACTTCCATTCCAAATTTAATGATATTTCAGATTTTTATAGTTATTGAAAACCCAAAGTTGAATTGAAAAGTATATAGTTTCAGCCTTTTATGGTGGTTTTGTGTTTTTAGGCATTTTGTGATAATTTCGAATGTCCTATTTTTCTTGAACTTCTTTGGCTTATGACATACTTTATTAATTCTTCGACTTTTCTAGGTCAAACAATTCCCCAACTTTTAAAGAAACCTTGTTGTTAGAGTTCACAGGTAACCTTTACCCGTAAGAGAGTGAGGTTAATTCAATTTGTTCAAGCTGAGTCTCCTTAGAAATATAAGAACTTTACAAAATATATTTATATTTTATTCACACAAATTATAGGATATGATTATGTGTAAAACTTCACTTACTAGATTACTAGTATTTACCTGGTGGATACTTGCGCCTTGCTGGCCACAGAGTAACACGTAACTGCCTGAGTGATCCAGTGTGAAGCAACTCGTGTTGAACGACAGAACTGTTTCCCACACCGGCTGCTTCGTCTGGTTGAAACTGTGTCGGTATAACTGCAATCACAATATTACTCGAATTGTGTGATTTTCAATCAAACACTATTTGGTTTGGAAATTATTATGGAGGTAAAAGTAATTCTAGAACAGATGAAATTTTCTAAGCTGGCACTTGGATTTCAGGTAAGAAATGTGTATTCGTTGTCTAGAAAACATCAGGCATCGTAGTCACCCCTCGTCGGGGCTGTAAATCGTCGCTGGCCTGTCCACACTATTGAGACAATCCTATAAGCACGCTTCCATGAACACCTAGTTCTAAATGGGATTTAAAAAGTTTAATCACATATCAATTTGATACCACGCTCTTGTAATTTAAAGTGATTTACCAATAATTCCTGTTTTTGTCCCATTACAATCGGATAATTTAAACCGGTGTTATATAGTTTAAATTAGCTAAACTTTAATGCAACATGGAAACCAGTATTAAATAAAGTGTGTTATTCTCTATGTATATTTATAAAAAAAGTATCTAAACCAAAGGAGAGGTTTGGTGTTTTGGGCGCTGAGAAAGTTGTGTTCTAATTTTGCCATGAAAAGGTTTGCATATGAGGGTTCTATGCGTGTACCCATTGCAGTACCTATTTGCTGTAAATCAAAATTATCTTTGAATCCAAAGCAGTTACAAGTAAGTATAAAATTTATCAATGACATCAAAAAGTCTAATATAAAATCTAATAAAAATTAATATATTTATAAAAATTATTACTTTTATGACAATATGAAAATAAAAATTTGTATACAAAGTTGTTTTGTATGTATTTATTTTAATTGAGTTTACAACCTACATGCGTTTGATCACGTTTCACAGAATCGGAAAGCCAAAGCGTGTGTGTAAAACTCACGCTCATTTGCTTACAAGTTGATCCTAGTAATGAATTATTATTCAAAAATACCCATACTAATGAATTATTATTCAAAAATAACTTAAAACAAACTCACCAACATGCCGATCTAAGATCATTCCTGACCTTAATGTCAAAAATGTAATAAGCGCTATGCACATTGCTAAAATTATTTGGTTTAGTTTACAAAGCAACTCTAGCTAGCAATATTAAAAGCGGCCTTTCGGCCTTAGTTAAAAATCAGTCATTGTTTTGTTTATAAGCAAAGGTTGATTGCAGTGGTCAGCAACCCTATGAGTCGGCAGGTCCAAGAAGGACCGATGTTTTTCATCGACCAGTAGTAAACCAGCAATGACAATAGCTTATCAAATTTGTCAAAAAACCATCCAGTTATTTTGTTACATGCGTTAGTCAGTTATGGTTAAAAGATAAAATCATAGCAGTGGTCATCAACCCCATGAGTCGGCAGATCCAAGAAGGACCGATGTTTTTGGAACTGTCCTGTCTGCCTCTCCACCCTCTCCTCGCCCTACATCTCTCGCTGCGGCCCGAATGCCCCAAGTGCCAACTAAAAATTTCATCTGTACACAAAGTTCTTCACAATGTTTTGTCACAGGCGGGAAGTTACTAACTCAACTGCCATGCAACGTACAGTCTGAAGAACGAGGTTCAGTGGCAGGTGCAGAGGAGGCTACTGGGCTGTTTATTTATTTATTCATCTGGTGCTAACCTTGTTATCAAGACCTAGCGAGTAGCAGTGGTTCTGGTCAGGGGTAAGTTGTAGAGCTTGTACTGCTCCCTGGTGACCGCTCCAGGAGTCGATAACCTCGGAGTGGCGCAGGTCTATCGTACGCACCGTTCCGTCCGAGCAACCGGCCACTAGCAGCTGTCCGTTGTGGTTATATGCACAACACGTCGCGTACAGAGACTGCGGCCCAGGTCCTAGACTCAGAGTTCTCTGTAACAGGATAATATTATGAGCAAATTGCTGACTGGGTTGTACCGATACAAATCATATTCTATCATACAAAGCATGTCAGTAGCATCTATTTAACGTGTACACAGTTCTGATAAATTATCCACTTATTTTCGTAAAACTTGGTTCCAACTTCTAAGACTTGGAAAATCCTTTTTCTTGAGAAAACAGTGGTGATGCAACAGTTGAGCAACAAATACTCAAAATATTTAAGCTCGCTCAAAGACTGATTAAAAGGCAACTAGATATAATAAAACATACTTCATGAGAAAACAAATACTGTACATTGTTTCAACCTCACAAAGGCTAAGATGGACTTTTGTAAGCTATGAAAAATAACACACTGAAAATCTGTATAAACATCTGGTTTAGTTTGTTCACCTCAAGTTTCTTGGTTTTAATGTCGTAGAGCAGCAGTTTGCCTTGGTTCTGGGCGTTGACGGACGCACTCACAAACACAGACTCTGTCGGACTGCAAGCCACGTTCACCACTCTGTCAAACAAACACATACGCTCATATACCTAGACACTGAACATCTTCAAATAAAACACATTTACCGGCACATTTAATACCTAAATTATAATTATGTTTGTAAATTCTTGAACAAAGAAATCAAAACGAATCTGGAATGGGCAGAGGGTTATAGTCTTAATAATACATCCAACTTAGTTAGTCTTATTCAAGATGTTGAAATCCCGAACGGAGCAGTTTTTCTTTCCTTTGACATTACCAACATGTACTCAAATATTAAGCTGCCAACCAGCTGACGGTTGTCTTAACCAATGCTGTCAAGTGTTATTTAAAAATAACAGGTCTCCTGCGTGAGACCTGATGTTGTAAAATTCCAAAAGAAAAATAAAGCCCTTTTTCATTTTATTTCATTATTTGAAACCATCTGCTGTATCTTCTGTTTTGTTTTGTAATTTTTGTTTTGCAAATTAGGTTAGGCAATTTTATGTACATCACCGAGAAGATAGGCTCAGTCCCGAAACCAGTCGTGTAACAAATTAAAAATGTTAAAAAAGGCGGTACTATTCTGTTCACTTCTTTTTGCTAATACTAAATTATAATATATAAATCATCCAATAAGAGCTAAAGAAAAAGAAAAGGCCACTACCGGTGAACAAATTTGCTTGATAATGAACTTAACCTAGATATTTATCCCAAAAAAACATTTAAAAGGTACCAATTTTGTAAAAATTGGACAAAAATACCATTGTTAGCATGGACAAAGAGGTTAAAAAGGTTCCCAATGTGATCTTTACCCCTTTTTTGCAAGGATTCACAGCGGCGCTTGTGGCTACACGTTGGCTATGTTTTTTCTTGACAACTAGTAAACTACTTACCTAGGAAAACATAAATAAGCTTTAGTTATGTATTACTCCAAGAATGTAAAACAAGCTTTGAGAATGCAAAAATTCAAATAGTATTAATACTGTTGAAAATTACAAAGTTAATATTTTTGGCCTGGACAACTTACTTTGCCTTCTCCTCCACAGTGATCTCCCACAGGGGTTTGCTCTCCTTGGAGTCGTACAGAGCCGCAACACCGGTACGAGTTCCGCACACCAAGTAGCGCTCGTTCTTGCTTACCCAGTCCAAGCACAGCACTCCAGACTTGAAGCAGTAACTCGACTGTAATCTGTAGACACATATATATCAGCTGTTGCTAACAAGGGTTCTTAGTAAAGCCAACATTCACGTGTCTATAAAGTTTACAGTCTTTTCGGGATTGGAAAGTGTGCCAAGGCTTGACCACATACTTGTACACACATTGGTTTTCACAGACCGGGCAGTGTTAGACTGTTGCAGGTTATTTGCAAGGTTAAAGGCCATAGGATGATATCATTTTTATAAGATGTTTCATTAGCGGGTACAAAAACGGCTATTTTGACTCAGAATCGACAAACTGTGTCATAGCGTTAATTAGAAGTTGGTTAATAACCAGCGAGAGCGGTCACTTCAGAGAGATTTTTAGGCAATAATGAATTTTTATGTTACTACCCTTACTTATGAAATGTGCATATTGAACAAATCAAACTTTTAAACGCTGAACTCCCTGCTCACTTGTTAATTAGTGGTTTGCAACTTTTGTTTTATTTTTTTAAACATTTTTAATAGGATATGAAGCTTATGGTAGTTGAAATATTACAGACGTTTTATTATCATTTTTTAACAAGAAGTACACAATGCTTCCGGATTTGGACTATACATTCCTAATAATATTCTAACTCAGAAATTCTACCATCGTCAACAACAAACTTTAAACAGAGAAGCTCATGGAAATATGTTTAACTACATGCACTTCCCCTTCAGAACATTTCTTTACTTGCAATAAAAGTATTCTAAGAAAGGAAATAGAGCTACAAAACTGACTTGTTGTTTTAAAGCTAAACAACTAACAGAAAATAAAGAAAGTTAGCTTTTTAAGTGAAGCTCTGATGTTGTTCTTACTTAGGTTGAGGGGCAGGGGACCAGACCTTGACGAAGCCATCGGTATCACAGCTAGCGACTGCTACACTCGAGGCATTGAAAAGACACTGCGTCACCGTCGCCTTGTGTTCAATTATCTCTTCCTGTCAAACAACAAGAGCTCAATATATCAACTGTCTCAAGAATATTTATTTATTTATTAATACATCATGTTCAGCAACCACTCTTTCGGTCCTTACTATGAGTGGACTATTTAGAAATAAGTTCTGTTCACTGGTGAGGATATTTTGTAAAAGTTCCTGTTTGAATAATCTGTGGTTTTAAAGAATTCATCTTTAAAACTCTAATGACCAATGACTAACTGAATAAGATCCCCTTGTTTCACCAGCAGATACTGGCAAATTCCTGAAGACTTAGTTGAAAGAATTTGGTGTTGACTGTAGTGATCTTTTCTTGCTATATTTAAATCACTTCCTGGACTATTTGTGACCAGTATTTGCCTTATAACCAAGAAACTATTGCTTTCAAAAGATGGAAGTATGGGTCAGAGGGAAAGTAAGAAAGAGTGGATTTCCATTATTTTCCACTATAAAATGTTATACACCAAAAGTAATGTCCTTTCAATATGTCATATTATTTTTGTCCTGTCTAAGCTAGATTTTGAAATTGTTAATTAAAATTTTATTCTGGCCAGCACTCTTCATGATACACTCAGAACTATATATAAATTTTTACTTTATATTGTAAAGGTCAGAATGTGTTACCGAGCTGAGAAGTAAGAACTCTGGACGAGACTGTTTCCCAGTACGGTCCAAAGATGCTTCCCTCGGGCTGTGCCTGGACCTGGACCTGGCTTCAAGAGACACGGAACGCTTGGCCACGCCTCCTCCCTCACTGCCGACAAAAATAGAGAGAAATATAACCGATACTCTCAATTCTGATAACACTAATTGCTAGAGTCATAATTGATCTGTTTCATAATTCATCATACTTTTGATCTGAGGATCTATAGCTCAAAATTCTATTAAAAAATGGTTTGAAACTAATGGTTTTCTTTTAAATAAAGATAAAGCCAACAAATTATATTTAGCCTAAGGCATGAAACAAATATGGTAGAGGGTTATTTGGATAGAGTTAATGGTATTGGACAAAACACTTTCTTATATTATCTAGAGTGATCTTCCAGTGACTAACACAGTGTATTAATCTAAATTACATTAAATTCTTTGACTTTCAATTCATCTTTAGATATTGTCTTATTTTTTTTTTATGGTAATTGCAGCAGGATAGATGAAATTTTAATTTTGCAAAAGAAAGTCTATTATTTCCCAGGCACCTTTTTTAGAACATTGTAGACTGTCATAGTTATTAACATCTTGTTATTATATATTCTGAGAAACCCTCATCTCACAAAATAAATCCCATGTTTATAACACTAGAACTAAACTACATGAGTGACTAAGCAAAATACAAAATACATGGTCAAGTTTAAGCTCGTTTAATATCTAAATATTCTGTAAATACTTTTGTTTCTATATAGCTTCTAAATCACCCTTTTTATAACCTAGATGAGTTCTTTAATCTCTCTAATATAAGTTTCATTTGTATCAATAGGGCTGTCACTGTATCTCTTATGTAATCTCTAATTGTATATTTGATGTCTCTTGACTGTATATTACTTTGTCAATCTTGTATGTAATAGCAATAAATGGCACTTCTGACCACTTCTGAGCATCAGAATTTATTTCCAAGTGTAACGTCTCATACAAATATTATGTGCCACTTTCTTCGGCAGCTTCTTTTCGTCCTAGCTTGATTGTTACATCTACCACTTCTTACTAACATTATAGTTCCTTCAATCTCGAATCAATAATGGAAAAAATAGTAGACCCATTCCTGACAATAACTGTTACACTCTGTATATTGTGTAGTCTCACCTCGGTCTGCCCCAGACGCCGCCACTGGTTGGAGTCGAGCTCAACCTCTGCTTGGAGCTGGCGCGCTTGTGACTTTGTTCTACAAAAAGCATTGTAAATAAGCCATTACAAACAAACAACAATAGGGGTATGCTAAAATGCATTTTTAAACTTCCAGGGGTGTCATGGATTTCAAAACACACGGAGGTTTCCTTATAATATATTCAAATTGAATTCATTTGAATTTTTTTAAACAACTTATAATCAACTTGTAATTATGTAAAAACAACAACTTAACAATAAAGCTAATTACAGTAAAAGTAAAGAAAACCCAAATCACTAGAGGTAACACACAGAATTAAACTCGGGATTACTGTTGCACAAGTGGTGAGACACGGTGGAAACCTCCGTGCCGCAACAGACTTAGGCTCTCGCTAAAGGTTGTGAGAGGGATGAGGGTGACAGTTGGCGAGTCAGTTCCTGGAAAGATGTGTGTAAGGTACCCCAGCCCTCGGCACTGCCAGCACACATGAACATGTCTTTATAAACAAAATAATATACACCTGGAGGAAACCTCCGTGATGATACCTCTGGAAGGTTGACAAGGAAATAATAGTTTGATATATTTAATTTCAAGATAGAAAAAAAAGTAAGTTGTTTTCAGGCCAAGTACTTGGCATAATCAATGCTGTATCTTTTTTCCCAAATGAATAATTCACCCTCGTTTCCCTATCAGTAATCAACATATAACGGCGAAATAACAATTACGATACCGTTCGCGGCTATCTTCTGACTCCTGCTAGTGCCCGCAAAATCATAAGTTTCGTTAACAATCTTGACTCGCTAGCTGCGGCAAATCAGTTTCGTTACTGTTAACGAAAATCTCTTGACTCCTGCTAGCGCCTGCAGTGAAATAACGACTTCGGTACCGTTCGCGGCAATAGATTCGTCCATGCCATAATCACCACGTTCTTGATCCCTTTCGCAAAATTTCCCGGTTTAGGGACAAAAATCCTGTATTTTCCCGTATATAGAAAATTCCCGTATAATTCCCGGTTTTCCCGAATTCCCGTACACTGGACACCCTGATTCTAGTAAATAAAAGATGAACCAGTAATTGTGCTATCCGACTTTCAGTCTAAGGTACCGAAATTTCCGTCTAAATCTGCATTTACAGAGGACAGTAAACTGACCGTGAGGTTTGCGACCCATAATCGGGCTTGTGGTGCCTCCACCGATTGTCCGGATCAAGCTCTTCAGTGACTTTCCCTGCACTTCTATGCCTGCAGGGATCTCCCTGGAAACAGTAGACAACATGGTTTGTTCATCAAAACTGTACAGAGAAAAGCTAACTAATAATACTTAATGGTTAATGGACCCCAATAAGGCTACCAGGTGATCTATATACAAATGTGTTCAGAGCCGGATTTAAGATGTTGCCTTTGGGCTATCCAGTTTTTGCCGCCTCTAAATGTAAACCTAGAAGTAGCTAAATAATAAAAACTTTTCATCTGTAATGTATCAATAGTAAATATATTCGGTTCGTAATCTGTAAAGATAAAAGTCTGTTATCTTTTAAATAATAATGTATTTATAAAGTAATAGTTATTTTAATGCAGCTTCTTCAAATCTGCCGCTTCGGGCTATAGCCTGTCAAGACCCCCTGTAAATCCGGCCATGAATGTGTTATCAGTAGTTTCAGAGTAAATTGTAAGATTAACCAAAACCAATGGCGTATACTAGAAAATGTACAGTACAATTTTGAACAACATAATGAGGTTAGTAAAAAACCACTAGGGTTTGAAAGATCTTTTAAGAGAATACCTTATACCTTTCTTCATCGCCGAGACCCTTTCGGGATAGGTTGTGTCATAAAAATATAAAACTATACTATAATTATACTCTTTGTTATAATATGTTTCTCTAAAACTTATATGCCTGTTTTTGATATGCATATCAACCTTCTGTTAAGTTGTGTTGTGTATGATTAGTGTTAAACTTAAAAAATATGTTTTATGATATGCATATCTTGTAAACTTGATTCTTCATTCTTGAATATTACATAAATCATAGTGAATTCAACCAAAAAGTTCAAAAAACCCTTGATGTGAGATTTTTAATTTCCAGTTTATTGCATCACCTAATAAAAGTTTTAATGTGCTGTAAACTGACAATTTTAAATATATTTGAAATTCCTTAAGAATATTAAAATTTGGTTAAGTTGACTTTATTTTAAACTAGGCTTAAAAATTGCTAGTTTGAACCCTAGTTTAGTTTTATAATTGTCTTGACACAAGCATCAATATTTAAAGAAAAAATTATGGACATATTATCTCGCTAAAATCATGGATAAACTACATTGATATGAAAGACCACTGTTGTACAACGCCCTACTTACTGAGCGATGATGTAGAAGTCGTCCATGATTTCAGGTGGCGGAAGCACCTCGGGCACGAGACTGGAGCGCTGCTGCAGCGTCGCACACCTCAAGCGCAAACTGTCATTCTCCTCCGTGAGGCGTCGTACTCGCGCTGCCTCCTCCTCATAACTGGCCAGCACAGGCACCGGCATCGCCTGAGTGTTAACATGTGAGCATGGTTAGTTTAAGCAGGGGATGCCAATATGGCCTATTTTCCAGATATTATGGTTTTTAGATTATATTAGCTTGATTATATAATTATGGTGGTTTTGCCATACTTATTTGTTTTACTCTGTTTCTTGTTTTTTGTTTTGTCACACAATGATTTTTGAAAATGGCAATAAATATTATTATTATCTCAGGATTCCGTTTGAGGTACTCGCCAACATTTTACTTGAACTATTGCAAGATATTTATAACAGCGTTGAATGAATGTAGAGTAATAACTATAAGTGAGTAATATTGTAACTTAGTAATTTTTAAACTATGTACCAAATAACTGCCAAGAAAACAGAATGTTTAAAGAAAATTACTGTGGAAACCTTGCTTTTACTCAATCTTGTACATGATAATATTGCCTGAAAATACCGGATGGGACCCTATTAATAATTTGTTGGTACTCAAAAACGGTTTGAGTTCTTATAAGAAATTATAAGAGGTGTTTGACTTATATATCCCAAGATTGGAAGCCCTAGTTCAACCCAAAGGAAAAATTGTGGCCATTACAATACTGAACCCGTTCTTAGAACGATATAAGAAGGACTTAGCATTTGGTAACAAATTCCAGCACAGTAAACAAAACAATCACAGTATTGAACTATGATTTTTTCAGACACATAATGATGCCTATTTTATGTTTAAAATGAATCTACAATTTTACAGCTACCAATTCATACCTGATATATCAGAGCAAGGAAGTTATGCAGAGACACAAGCAAGGTGTCCTGCCAGGAGCGTGTGAAGTAAACTGAAAACGTAGAGCTTTCTTCGGGGTTCTTCACGTACGGAAGCACTAGAAGAGGACAGAGTTTATTTAATCTTAAGATGATGATCCTTAAATAAATAAATATTTTATTGAATTGACATGTTTACAAGCATGTATTTTAATCGTCTACTATTTGATATAAAATTTTGCATTCATCCACATCTAGATCCCTTTCAAACATACATAACTTACATTCGTACTATTCCCATTTACTCAAATTTTTCCAGTCCTACCCCTGTTAGTCTGATTCTTCAATGTCCCAATTGTGTGCCAAAAACTCGTTTGAACTGTAAAATGCTTCTGCGACCAAACCTGGTTTTAGACAAGCTTTAAAAGCCTTTGGCTCTGTAGCACTTTTGATCGAATTTGGAAGTATATTGACAAACTGAACTCCTGCCTGTGAGGCAAACGTTCATGAACTATCGTTCTGTGTCTCCCAGTTCAATAGTTCTCCCTGTCTCTGGTTTCGTAAGAGTGTACATCAATTCCTCTTACAAGGTCGCATTTACATTTGAAAAAGACACGTTTCTAAAATGTAGAGACAGGGTAAAGTTGACAGTTTTAATCTTTTGAATGCTGGTCTGCACGACTCTCTCCATTGCAGTTTTGCGATTGTTCGCACTGCTTGTTTTTGAAGAATGAACACTCTGGAAAAGTTTGTGCTTGAGCAGCCTCCCCAAGTCCGTAGGCCAGGTGTGGGTAGATTAGTCCATAATAAGCCGTCATCAGTACCTGAGTGGGGCAATATTTGGACAATTTCCTCAAAACATAAATGCCTGAGGCTAATTTTGAGCAGACACTGTCACACAATCCCAAGTCAACCCTCGATCAAGGTGTATTCTAAGGAATTTTGTCGAGTAGACATCTTCGATCACAGTTTCATCCAACATGACTGTAGGACTACAATCTGAGATTGACTGTCGCAAACAAAAATGAATGAAGGATGATTTGTTTGGGTTTGTTTCGAGGTTTACTCATTAGTTTACAAAAGCTCTTTGCTATTTATTAGACCCTATTTAAGAAAAATTGTATTACATCACCAACCATATGACATAACAGCGTCCATGCAGCCCGCCTGTGGAATTCCCTCCCTGACCAGATAAGAGTCTCTGAGAGGCGTTCAAAGATCTCCTGATTCGGGCTGTGAGTGACTAGTGATCGGTAATATCTGAGGTTGGGCGATGTTGACAAGAGTATGAATGGCGATGGATGATTGTATTATTATTCTTCAATAATTATTTTATTGTAGATAATTCGACAAACAATACATTTTTTTCTCACTATTTTGTAAAAGTAAATGAGTCTTTGTTATTTTCTACTTTGTTTAGTTTAATATTAAGTTAGGCTAATATTAAGTTAACTTATTGTACATATACTTGTATTATATTAATTTTGTCAGGTTAAGTGGTAGAGAGGACTCTCATAGTCCTAACTTTCGCCTGAAATAAAGATATTTTTTTCATTTCATTTAATTTTATTTTCATTTCATATGAAATAAACAAAATTGAAATATTCTAGAAAATTGGTTACAGACATAGTCATCAATTTTTAAAAATATTTCTTTACATTAATTTAGAGACAGGAGTATTTAAAGTCCTTGTCAGGTCAGAGCTGCTACTATACTACAACCTGCTACTCAACTTCACCAAACCTTTAATCCGTTTTTTTTTTTAGGCAGTGACTTAGAAATGTTTTACAAACCTCCAAGTTGCTTTAATCAACATTTAAATCTGCAAGTTATTTTGAAATGTTACAATACAAGTTTT
The DNA here is from genome assembly GCA_018831715.1 of Matsumurasca onukii. Taxonomy (NCBI): domain Eukaryota; kingdom Metazoa; phylum Arthropoda; class Insecta; order Hemiptera; family Cicadellidae; genus Matsumurasca; species Matsumurasca onukii. Next base: position 65,288,458 of record CM032062.1, read on the forward strand.
ACGCCTACTTACTGAACCAGTCCTTCCACTCTGATTGTCCTTGCAGGTCTGGCGTGAGACGGGAGAAGAACTCGGTTACTTTGTCTGGTTTGTTGTTCGTCACTGCATTCACGAGGTAGAGCTTCAGTACAGAACTCTCAAGCTTCCGAATGGCTGCCAATACATTTATCCAGTGAAGAATAATTTAAGATGTGTGTAACTAACACTAAACTAACACCGTAAAAAAACATACAAATTTCAAAATACCATAAAATTCAAACTAACAGTAAAAGGTCTTAAAAACACCTTATAATATTTAAATTTTCAAATAACAGGTTAGCAGAATTTAATTAACAAGAAGAAAACATACCTGGTGTAAATTCATTTTCTACTTTGGAAAACATTTTCTGATCCAGATGGCCCCATAGGTCTCGCAATCCAGAGAGATCTTGAGTATAAATGTACTGCATTAGTTGATCAACTATCTTATCCACCTGTATAAAAGGACATGACAAAGTCACATAGCTCTAAACATTTCAACGTTACCGATCAAATTACAAGACGATTATCAGGTTTGATTGTGTTCAAATTCATTATACTATAACCAAAGACTTAACTATTTTATCTAAAGAGGTTTGTATTTTAAAATCATTATTAATAACTTTGTATAATTTTATTGACAAGAATCTTGATTAGGGCAAAAAGAACTATATACTAATAGTTGGCCCGCCAAATGCAGGTAAAAACTTTTTTTTAGATTGTTTAATGTGTGCCTTCATGATTAACCCTGGTAAAATGGAAAATCCTTCAAGACAAAATGTATTCCCATGGATGGGTGGTTTCAACAGACGTATAAATTAGTGGAATGAGGCTAGTGTTGAGTTGTTTGCAAACGTAAAGGTTTCTGGAATTAGAAGACATCATTAGACAACCATCAAATGTGTTGACTGTTCAGCACACCAACGGCAATCTCATAACAGCTGTTCCAAAAGAACCTGATGAATTGTTTTATTAGTTGTTAGATTTTGCAAGTTCATTTAATACAATTTGCCTGAGGAACTTAGCCTAACTTGTTAGTCTAGCTCCTGTTCAATCTTTAGGATTAAAAAGTAACGAAGGCTATAAATGGCCAATAATAGGCTAAACTTACCCTAAAGCCCTTCTCCTTGTCAACTTTCAGCTCGGCATCAAACATTTTTAAAGTGCCACTAAAACCTCTGTAAAGTAGATATTCCCGTATAAGTTCATCCACATATTGAATTTGACTCATCTTGATCCCTTTTAAAACTTGAAGGCTTCTGAAACGACTTTACTTAACCTGTCATAAGCAAACTTCCTTTCACAAATCTTTGTTGTTTACAAGCCTACTTCAAATTGTAAAATTCTATGCCTGTAGGCTAGTTTAAAAGCTTATAAGCCACGAAGACAAGTTTACATTAAATTAGTGATATTTGTTTGTTATTCATGGATTCAAAGGAAGTATTATATAAAACTTGAATAAAAAGCACCATGACATAACACTCAACTCAACCAAACAAATTTGGCTGTCAAGTGTCATGAAAATGCATTCATGCAGACGATCTACAAACAACAAAAACTGCTTGACAAACAACAGCTGAGATTTGAGATGCACAGTCTTAAAAGTCCAGAGATAATTTCTATGATATCAATTTTCAATTATTTTCTTTATTGGCGGAAAACATTGGTTTTAATTATTTAAAGTCAATGCGGAAAATCAATTTGACATTTTATCCATGACCTTTAAATGGTATCTATAAAGTCAATGATTTATAAATACATAAAATGTTTGACTAATAATATTGGAAAAATTACAGTATAACAAGTGGTGCATAACGCGAAAATGACATTGCACTAATAAATATAGCAATGTCTTGTTGTACAGTACATCCATACAGTCATGTTGTAGATTAATTAATTTTAAGTAATATTATACTAGTCAAAACTAACATTCATTAACATTAGAACATGCACTATGGCTAATAGCAATGTCTAAAATTTGTCAGTAATCATGGCTGAATAAATGTGCATCATTCGAACTTTTGGTATTCAAGATGTTGTGGAAAACTACTATTTTTCATAAGCTACATAGTGGTATTAAATACATGGCCTTTAAATACATTTAAAATCAATGGTGATATCAAATTTGCTCTCGAATACAGTTGCAGACAGGCCCGGATTTACCTTTTTCAGTAGACTAGGTACTTAACAAATTGTTGGTCAGCTTCGTCAATATAAAACTGAGACTAAGGACTACAGGCTGTTAAGGAGTAAACAAAATATGTGGATTACAGCACAAAACAAAAGCCTGTGTTAATTATCTGAACCTTTCACGGTATTACCAGATAGATTGCGTCAAAAACTTATTGTCTAGAGGGGTCAAAAACCAGTGACTTGCGTGAGGGTACCAGAGGGACGAGGGTACTGTGGGACAGGGCGAAGGGCCAAGCGTAAAGGAGGTAAGAGAAAATACTCTTATCCAGAGAGTGTTGTCCTTCCAAATTGAAGTTTCAGTGCCGTTGATGATCTCGGTTCCATGTCTTTTCTGTCAAATCTTATTTTGTTAACAGCGGTGGATACGTGGCTTGCAAGAACCAATTCAACTTCTATGTCCGAGCAAAAAAATCTGTATGTGACTCACTATACAACAAAATGTAATTGTTCATATAACGATGTTGGAAACACGCTCTGCTCCTGCCCTGAACGTAAAGCTAAACAATTATTTCCTTTTGTGAATTACCATTGATCAAAAGATATAATGTCAATGGCATGGCGTAACATATGGACAACCACTAGCCCACAAATTCAAAACTAGTAGTTAAATGTTATCTTCAAATTGTGTCCTCAAGGAATGTTGAGAGGAAACTTTTTCTCTAGAACAAGGGAACTGGTCCTGACCTTATTGCACCTATTGGTTTTCCATAGAGCACTGTTTGTTTTAAGACAAAAACACTGTAAACACCTCCTGAAGTTCATTAGATTCTGACTAGTGTAGTGCCTATACACAAATCAGATATTGCCGATGTTAGGAATTATTTAGACCTATTCATCTGCCCTAGGAAGTATCTTTGAGTCCCTCAACTGGACAGTTTAAGTTTCATCTGCAAAAGTTTTACTGAACACAGAACAGCATGGTTTTATTAAAAGGTCAACCTCAACAAACCTTATTTTGTATGATCATTACATCCACTTTCACTTCGCTCCAGCATGCAGGTTGACAGTATTTATATAGACTTCGCTAAGGCTTTTGCTAAAACAAAGTCAACCACCTAACACCTGATATGAAAACTAAAAGCCTATGGGATATAGGTGACCTGAGTATATATACTGCATTGGTTTCACTCACATCTCTCCAGATCGTCTGCTAATGGTGAAATTTCTTCGTGGTGCTACCTGGACTTATGTTGCTACCTCGGGCGTCCCACAAGGTTTTGGGAAAAACCGTTCCTGTTCTCCATTTCCTAAATGATATTGTTTCGGGTCAATTGTTCCTACTGTTTGCGGATGATATCAAAATATTCACTTCAATCTGTTCCATAAATGATTGCTTCAGACTACTGCATCTTTGCTATTGAAGATTGTGCCGTCACAACTTATGAACATGAATTCTTGCCATATCCTAACTTTTCATTTTTCTTCCCATAAACTTCAACTACATGCTTGATGCTCTGGCTTGGATTGTCATCTTGCGTTGGGCATCACCTTGTCTTTTTGAAGATCATATCAACAATATTATCAGCAGAGCTTCGAATTAGAACTGCCAGAGGCGGATTGAGCATTGATGCCATGAATGCTGTCTACAAGTCTTTGTGAGGTCCCTTCTGGAGTTTGGGAGCATCATCTGGTCACCTTACCGACTGGGTCAAATTCAGCGTTAGCCGCCTACAGAGAATACAAGATAGATGTCGTATTCTTCGGTTGGTGCGAATACCGGTTTGGTCAGCATGTAGAAGAACTGCTTGGACTTGACTTCTACTTCAAACGCCAGCTGCATGACCTTCTTTAAACTTGCGGCTATTAGACTTCTAATTGGAGAGATTGTGCCCGTGCCCTACTCATGTTTCCTCATAGAACTGACAGAGTTCCCAAGACATGTGCTCAAGATCTTTCAATACTCCACAGGCTATGGCAATGCCTGAACAGCGTCATCCCCGTTGTCACAGGACCTTGCCAGGAAATATGGTCTCTCCATTCTATGATTTCTTAATGACACTGCTGCTACGTTGGCCTGTATTCCATATTTTATCTTAACTGTCTCTCCATGTCGAATGCTATGAATGTTGTAATGAATGGAGTGTGTGTCGACGTTCATGTTGCCTTAATCCATTATCTCATTTGCAAACGGGCATTCACTGTACAGGACAATATTTCCTTTTGAGGATAGCTTTATCCATTGTTCTATTTTGTTGATAATTTATGAAGGATTGTTATTAAATTAATTTAGTTAAAACTTAGGTGTCCTCAATGCTATTTCTTGTCTAAACTATTCTGAAGAACTCTTGCATCAAATTTTTCTCTGTTCCTTATGTATGTTTCTATTATTGTAATTTGTGATTCCTGTACTAAAAGGTTATTGTATAAGGACCCACTTTGCATTAAAAATACCAAGTCTTTAAATTTCTTTGGTGCATCGTAAAATCCTCTTTTTGTATCCATAGGTTTCAGGCCGCAGTTTTTGCTAAAGATGACTTTATAATTTTATCCAGATCATGTCAAAACCTGTTCAGGAAGAAGGTTTATGTATATTGGGCATAGTAATGTTATTATTTATTCGTTAAATCTTCAAATATTTATCAGTTGTTATCAACTGTTATATGTTATCTTATTGTATTATTCTAATAATTGTTAGAAATCACTGTTGTTGTTATTCCAAACTGCACCATACAAAATCATATAACTGTCTGCAATGTTTGTGTCTATTCGTTTTACTTAAATTATCTTATCTATTGTTTTTATAATTAATCCAAACTGTTCGTATTATTCGTACCTATTGGTAGTATTTTATTTATTGTATTTATGAATCTGTTACATAATTTTATCACATTATTTAAATTCCGTGTTGGAAATCACACATATTTAGTTCTATTATTACACATTGTTATAATTATACACAGTTTCATTTATATTACGATCATGTTTCGTTCAAGTTATGTTGTTGATAGTTGTAGCACTATACACTTCCTCAACTGCATTTAAAACCATCTATTGTACCATTTATATATTGGAACCAGGATAGTTTATAATAAATAAATAAATGTTATTTCAAATTTATTAACTTTTTTTTTTGTAAAAAAATGTTATAATGGTTTTCCATGTAGCATTGTTTGTTTTAAGACTAGAAAACACTGTGAAAACTAGTTAAGGGTTTTCGCCAGGTGATGATATTGTTTTGTAAACAAAGTCTAACTTATCCATTACTATATTTAGTCTGATTAATCTAGGAAACCATAGAATATAATGTGTTTTACACTTTACAATCGTATTTAAAGCTCAAGGTGTGTATGATGTAGTTAATGGAGAACAGAAGTTTGATGAAACTGTTGATGAAAAAGAGATCAGAATGGATGAGAAAAGATGCTGTTGCTCAGAAAGTAATAGTTACATCAATGGATAAGCAGTACCTAGTACACATTTTAAATGACACTGACTCATTTAGTATGTACAGTAAAATATGTAGTTTGTTTGAGAGAGAAGCAGAACAGCAAAAATGTAGTTTACTACAGGAATTTTTTAACTACAAGTATTCATATTCAGGAGTTATATCATCTTTCATATCTAACTTACAAAATATGGCATCCAAACTAAAAAATCTAATACAAAATATAGATGATGACAGGTTGATTTCTAAAATTATTTGTTCTACATTTTTCTACAGCTTGGGAATCTACAACTAAAAATGACAGAACATTAGCAAACTTAACAACTAGGTTCCAAAAATACACTTAAAGTTTTATTTTTTTCATCTAGGTTTTTGGTTATTGTTTCAATAAGTGCACTCATTGCATCAACTGTTCCAATTCCTTTTCTAAATCCAAACTGGTCAGGTGAAAAGATTTTGTGGGATTCAAAAAAAGACACTAACCTATTAAAGAATAATTTCTCTCTAACTTTGCTAAATACTGTACAGGCAAATACCATTTATGAAATTGAACATGAATTATACCATTTACAAATTGGACTTATAGAATATAATTATTTCTCTTCTGCCAAAGAAGATGGTCATGTTGTAATTTCAAAGGCTTCAGGAAAATAAATATACACTATTGAAATATGTCCAGTGTTTTTTTACAACCATAAATACCATTTGCACAAATTATTACATTGCAAATTTTTACATTTTATTTGAAAGGTGAAATTCAAAATTTTAACAGTTTTCCCATGTTTTATGTAATATTGTATATTTAAAGCTTTGATAGAGCTTTAAAAATCAAGCAAAAAAACACAACAGACTTATTTAAAGATTTATTGAATCTTATTAACTACTTTATTAAATCAAAATCTAACGTTCTGGTACATTTCAAAAAACACAAAACAGCTCCGTCTCAAAGTTACACAGAAGTCAGTCCAATACTTATAAAGAATAGAATATAACACAAAGGGAATACTACACCGCAAACATTAACTGTGAAAGTACTCCTTTAAACTAAAAGACAATTAAATTGTTATTCAAGGAAAAATGCACAGTTTACTTCTTCATGTTGGCATGACCGTTCTCGGTTGGTTTTTGCTTGTTGTCAGTGCTGAACTTGATGGCCGGCTACCTGAGTGATGGGTATGGCTCGCTCCCGTTCCCCCGCGATGGCTAGCCTGGGCGCAGTCAGCTGTTGTACTCCCGTCTCACGACAGCGTACTGGCTAGCGCTTGTCCACGTTGTTTGGTAGCTTGTAGCGGCGAGTGAACTGACGTGAGACAAACCCATGTTCGTCACTGCACTCCTCGTGTTTGCCTTCGAAACACAGGAAGTCGTCCACTACCTGCAATCAGGCCAGAGTAAAATCAGCATATCTTGATGATTAAGGAAAGTTGAGCGTGTTGGATATGATGGGAATCTCACAAATGAAACAAACCATCTGAACTTTTCACTAAGTTTCCAAAAAGTGAAAGTCTTGAAATAAAACAAATTTTCTTGGCAGGGAAAAAGCTCTTGTTCTTTAGATGATTAATACTTGATCTTAAGTGCAAAGTGGTAACCACAGAATTGTGGGTCATCGAGCTCTTGCCTTCCCAAACAGAAGTTCTTTTTTAAACGGGTAATTAAATTTGATTAGAAAAGAAAGCTATTTAACACTCTTTTAAAAGCTAAGCTGCTTCAGTCGCAGAAGCATTTCACAATGGAGACCAGTACTTTGCATATAACTGAAAAATCCAAATTATTTTGGTAGTAGAGTGGTAAAAGTAGAGCACAACTTTATCACGCTACTTTTTGGTAGTTTAAAAAGTAACAATCCTTCCACTACATTGTGTGCTGAAATATTCAAAAGTAAAACATTAATGCCGGTTATGTGATTCAAAACTTGCTGTGACGAGCCATGCCAAACATGCGTCATGGTACAACGAGTGCGGCGTGGTTGTAAGCTAGCCCTTAAGTTGGCAAAACACTGAGTGTCAGCCTGGTTGGATGTTTATTTTCATCATTGGATCTTTTGGCATAGAGGAAGGTAAGAAAATAATAACCTAAGAAATTTAGAGCGCCTCAGCTTTGGATCACATAGTAAGAACTTCTAATTAGGACTAAGGCTTCTGCCTGGAAAACCCGGAAGTAACCCGGCTACTGGGGTGGTGGAACCTGGCGGTTAAGAGATTAATGATTAACTGGAAAAGCCTGCATGCAGGGTCATAAAACCATTGCACTTACCTTGACATTCAGGTCTTCTGGCTTGAACTGCTGTACGTCCAGGATGACTTTAAAGCCTTCCTTAGCGTTAGTGACCTAGAAGACCCCACTGTCCTCATTACGCAACAGACGCCAAGGTCGCAGTGTGGGGGAGGGCATGAGTTGCTCGTACGGTAGGTGGACGAGATGGTCGTTACTTGGCAAGTCCAGCTTAATCAACAGCTAGTTTACAATGTACGGAACCAACGACATCTGCAACACAATGTCACATCATCACATGTTAACAAAACTGCCAAGTCATACCTTGTACCTAACTTAAGACGGATTTAGGTACGGTACTTGCCGCTTTTGGGCAGACAATTTTGTCAAACCCCCACTACCCCAGCCGCCAGCCCTCTCAGGGTACTACTACGTTGGTAAAGAAAATTAATTGTTGGTAAGATATGTTTTGTTATATTAAAACATATTATATTAAGTAACAGTTGTGAGTGTGCTCTTTGGCTGCCCCTTTGTTTTCAGGATTGAAAAGTAATGGGCCTAGGATAGAGCCTTGCGGGACTCCAAATTTAATACTCCTCATATTTTAATTATGATGCATTAACTGATTAAAGTTATTAAAATGACAAATTTCCACAAATTGTATCCTATTTTTTAAATATGAGTCAAACAAGGAAAATGCCCTAATTTTTATACCAAGTTATTGAAGGACCAAAATAAGAAGACTTGATTGTGACACGCTATCAAAGGCTTTGCTGAGGTCCATAAAAACTCCAACTGGCTACACCTTTATCAATGGAGTAGTCAACAGTCAAATTCAACACTACTCACTAGCAGTTATAAAAAACAGATTTGCCAGCTCTAAAGCCATGTTGTTCAGTATCTAATAATTTATTAACTTATAAAAATTCTGTTAGTTGATTAGTCATAACACGTTCATAAATTTTGGAAAATGTAGGGAGAAGAGAAAGCGGATGATGATTAGAATCATCCTTACTGTTGTCCGACTTGTACAGCGGTTTAAGTTTAGATATTTTCAATTTGTCAGGAAAAATTCCTGAAATAAAGAGGAGTTTATTACATGACAATATAAATATTTGTGGGCTAACATACCTTTCTGGTGAAGACGATGAGCGGAGCGGGGTTGGAGGTGTTGACTAGTCGAGGATCGGCGGGTAGAGGGCAGCCGCCGCCAGGAAGAAATGATGGAGGCGTTCGCCTTCGTCAGGGTATTTTCGCTTGAAGAGCGATTCGGCGAGATATCCGACGGAGTGGAAGTTCCGGACACCGAATCGGGGGATGTTGTCCGGATCCTTGAAATGCAAGGTGTGGTTAACGGTGAGATGTCGGAAACCTTCATCTTCCAGGCAGTTGTAGGCCTTCCAGCAATCAGACAACAGCGTGGTTACTGGAAGAACCCACTCCTTAATGATTGTTAGAAGGGTCCCGGCATCTTGTGACTCCACAGGGACCAGGAACGACCTCCCGCTACCCCTCTCAACTCCTCCAAACACCCACTGACCCTCTACTCTTCTACCCCGGTTGTACTTCCGTCGTCCGAATTTCGCTTTGAAGATCTCGACGATACAACCGGGGCCACCCAGCTTTTCTGACTGCTGGATCGAGTCCTCGATTAGGATTTCCCTGTAAAAGGAGAACCAGTCCACTACTGTAGATTGCGAGATTTCAACGTTCAAGGCAACAAGCCGGGTACGCGGTGGTTTGAGCCACAAGAACGACACAATGACACGTAAAATCTTCTTCGGCGTCAATTTGGACATCCCGATGAATGTGTTAAGCCGCGTGGACCGTCGCCAGTTGCACGAAATGGCTCGTTGCTTGCGGGAGGAGCGACCCCGTTGGCAGCGGAACTCCAGGGACAGACGGTTGAGCTGGCACTCCCTCCCACACTTGGCACACGCGGCTACATCGCGGATAACCCCGTGTCGCAGAAGAAAATCCAACACTTCATTGTCATTCCATTCGATGGCTTCGTACATCAGTACCCGGCAGCCACCACACTGAACACCATCACCTAACCCTACCGTAATGGACATGGCGCTTCGCAATTCACACGCGGAACCATAAATCGATTAGTCTGAATATTATAATAAATACTCTGTACGCGGAACGCACAAAAGATCTTAATCGAGGACGGGATACAGCAGACTGAATAGAACCGTTGATCTCGGTGCACCGTGCACGTGACGTCCGCGCGTCTTCCGCTCGTAAAGTAGTCCCAACTTTAAAGCCATTTTTAAATCTTTTCCGCGCCTTAAAATTGTGTTTGTATCAGGGTCCTCTCCTTATCGTGCTAAATAAGTTTTGCTAGCTTAGAAAAGAAAAAAATCACTATATAGAAATATTACTGAGGGTCGTTTTTCAATTCAGCCTTAACCGGCGGTTAAATTTAGGACTGGCAGCCGACCAATAGGAAAGCTGGATATTTTAGAGGTTAAGTTTTCTGTTTTACTTTGTTTTGATTTTGCATTTTGGTGTTACAGTTTGTAGTTAACTATATTAGCATAATGTATACTTTTTAAGTTAAATGAAAAATAGTAACAGAATGCCTTTATTGCATGAATGTTCTTCATTAATTCATTTAAGTGTTTTGACCGTTGCGTGAAAATGTAAACATTGCAGACTGTAAACAACTCTAACCGGTGGTTAGTTAACTAGCTGGTTAGCAGGCAATTGAAAAAAACGGCCCTAAATGTCAAAATGTGTTTAAAATGTGTAGGCTATTTCGCAGTATTTAGCATGCCTATTTTAAATTTTTAATAGGCCTTAGATGTTTCGGTAAGATAAAAGTATGCCTCGTTACTATAGAAGTGTTATATTCGAAACCAATACCATTTCTAAGTCTATTCTAGTCCTGGTACATAGCCGATAGTTATGGTGGATGGCTTATTATTTGCTGTAAGTCCTAGATAATTAAATCGAATTTAATCTACATTTAAAATTAATGTACCTTTATTTAGTAGTAAATAGTAACTTGATACTTAAATAGTAGTAGTCCAAACCTTGCAAATAACTACTTAAACTTGTATTATAATTGTTCCACAAGTTATAATTGACACAGTTTTTGCATGAGGAAGTCATACAAGTGATTGCTGGTGTGCTTTACAAAAGTGTTATCTACCTAACGTAGATAAAAAAATTGTAAAAAAAAACATGTACGTTACTGTGAGAACTGCCAGATTTCAGGGTCAAGTAATATGTTTTCTGCATGATGCAGTAATGTTTTAGTTAGCTATATCAGGAACTTATAAAAACACATTCTGAACATCATAAAATTTCTTTATTGATACTAAACATTGCAAGGAAGATAAAGTATCACAGGTACGCTCAAGGACTTAGTCCTTAAATTAAACACTCGCTTAACCTCTTTACCGCCACCTCCAGACGGCCTTAAGTCTGTGCCGTCGATTCATGTTGTTTTAGCTTGGTAAGAACTGCATCCTAGCGGAATTTTCTAAAAATATTGGCATTTGCTTAGCCAAGGGCTTCTTGGATTAGCCCAGTAACTGCTGAAACCTGTTGATTTTCATCAAACAGAATTTTTAACCACAGCGGGAATGCATTCTCTTTACGCAAAAAGACTCAAAACTACAGTGACAGGTTGAGCATACAGCCGAGATTGAGACTTCACTGCACTCAGATTAACAAGTAATGCATTTTTATCAACTAGTGATGGGTTTTCAGTTGTTATAAAAAATTATTTTAATTAAAATTGGACATTAAAATAATGTTTAGGTTATTAAATATCAAGTTAGGACCAAACCGGGACTCAAACTCGGGTCTCTCACTTGCCGGGTGATTATGCTAACCATAACACAATCCAGCCCATGTGTATTTAGGAAAGATTTGATTGATTGAAAAGCAATTTGTATTTTCAACAATTAATTTTTTAACAATGCATGAAGATTTAATTAGTGTTGGGTTGATTCCGATTTACAATTCTCGATTCCACCGATCCCTGGGGTAAGAAATCAGTATCGGGAAACGGTCAGTAAAGTCAATTCAGATACCATAGAACCGAGAAAGAACCAGGAATCGGTTTAGGAGTCGGGAATAGATTGTGGAATAGAGAATCTAATAATTGGAAATCGATTCCGGAATCGAAACCGGAATAGAGGTTTGCTAACTAGACCCTACGCGGGTGGACGAGTGCAATGTGAGGGGAGGGAGCTAGTCGGAGGGTGGTTGTTTTTATAAAATCGAGACGCGAGGGCATGTTTTTTGTATTGTCGAGAGATAAATAATGCATTTTTTTTAGTGTGTTTAAACTGGTGAACTCACTTTGTTGACTACAAATCGACCACATATTCTTTATGGAGTGCAGTGGCAGAATTTTCAAGACAAATGAAGGTAGAAATACCCACGAGGTAGTAAGCTACAACCGATTTCCTGCAATTGAGAATCGGCTGGTAATGTCAATTCCGAGACCGATTTCTTCCAGAGGCTCACAGTATCAGGAAATGATGACCGGTATTGGAAATCAAAGACCAGAATCGGGAATAGAGAATAAAACCTGGAATTGAGAATCGACATTCTGATATCGGAATCGAGAATCAACCAAATTAAGATCGACCTAACACTACCACCAACCCATGTGGGCGCTTAGAATTGGTGTTAGAATCGAGAATTGAAAAAATAGGAATTGACCTAACAATAATTCTATTAGTTACCCATCACTAGTTTTATATATTAATTAAGTTTGTCATCTATATTTTACAGCCATAAATTATATTTACATATTCATACAAATGATAAAAAGCTAAAATTACCTCATTACTCTTAATTTTAATGTTTTTCATTTTAAATGCTTCATGCAATGCACATTTTTAAACATTTTAACTTAAACAAAGATATAAGAGTATTTGTTAACTTTTTGCAGTAAAATAAGTCTAATTCTTTCAATGCCAAGCCCTTAAAAATACAATTGTTGTGACTATAATGCTTTTAAAAAATACCATAATCCTTGTTTATAAAACTGTATCCTTTTTCTTTTGCCCTTTTCTTCAAAAGTTGCACAGAGATAAAACTTTTGAGTTCTAATATTAAACAACTTATCATATTCTTTGGATTTAAAATTGTTACAAAATCTAAATCACTTTGGGGTACTGGGAAAACTCTACTAGGTTAATGTTAAAATTAAGCAATTGTTGATAAATTTTAAATATAAATGAGGACCTGAACAAATTTGTAAATTTAATTAACTTAAAAAAATTATTGGTGAAACTTAAAATTAGATTGGAGTAGACCCTCCTAACAAATCTTTGACTCAAGCACTAAAATGAAGTGCTGTTTACAACTATCAGGCAGTGGGTTCAGTAGTTTGCTCTAGTTGCGAATCATCGTCAGTGATTGAGGTAGAGCAGCGCACAAGTGGCTGTGAGGTACACCGCAGTCATGTAAGTAGATGCAGGCGCAGAGTTGCACAAGTGCGCAGCGCAGTAGCAGTACTCAGTCTCCGGCGTACGCAGACCTGAGCCTGCTCCAGTGAGCAGCCTACGCTGTACGCATTGTCCTCTATCTTGTCCTCAGAGTGCCACTTGCCGTCTTTCAGCCGATGCTGGTTGATCTTCTGTGGAGCACAGCCTCTCTCCGACACACGTACTGTTTCTGCAATCAGGAGCAATGGTTAGTGAGGGTCAGGTGATGAAATAGTTTGGGAAGTAATATACAAAATGAGTTTTAATATCTCCCCTGTAACTTTTGAAAAAGGAAATGTTTTTTAAAACCCTTTGAGGAATGGTTTTATAGGATTCTGAAGTTTGTTTTGACGTACTTTGCGTCACCCAAAATCCGGGGGCAAAGCCACCCCCTCAAAAGGGGTTAAAAAATATTTCCTTTTTCAAAAGTTAAGGGGGAACATTTAAAACTCACCCTGTATATGTCACGATTAGAGTCTAGGCAACATTTTTCCCCAAGGGTATTGAATGCATAACTTTTGCTGATGACACAACTGTTCTTACATGAACAAACCATTGACCAATGAATAGTGTTAGATCAAATGAAGCTCTGGAACAAATAACTGATATTCTATAAATTGTTCAATCCAAAAATAAATCGTCTATAACATTAGATTCTACAGAATTAGTCAAACCATACATTACAAAATTTGGGAATTTAAGGGGTTGAAAGACTTGCAAGTTGGGCTCCCGACCTTCTCTTACCCCCTTGGCCCAATCCCTACCCTCCTTGGTAGTGCTAGAAACATTTAAAGATTGAGAAAGGGAAGTATTGCTTATTTTGGAGAAAATTACTTTTTCAATTTGGGAAATTATTTGCTTCAGCCCACCCCCAAAAAATATGTCTAATGACACCCCTATTGGTGGACGTTCATCAACAACCGTTCATGAATCATAACTTAACTTAGTATTACGCTGTATGTTGCCCAAAAGTGGGATTCAGAGATGTTGCAGAAAAACTTACTTCCTTGCTGTAGAGTGAGCTCGAAAGTGCGCTTGAGGCAGAAGGTCGAGTAAGGACAGTCGATGTGGAAGTGGTTGGAACGGTCGAACATGGAACACAGTTTCGCTGATTGGTTGCTGTTGCTATAGGGAGGCTGTATCGTGCAGTAATAGCAGGTGATAGCCTGGCTCGTGTTCACTGAAACAGACAGTTTGTAGGGTGATGATCAATGAATGGTATTTGTAAAATAAAAACATAGCCGACGCGTAGGTACAAGTGCCACTGTGAATCCTAGCAAATTTCCAATTCAAGGGTTAAAACTACACCGGATGTGCCTTTTTCATCCCTTGTGACCACTCTACAGGAACATTTTTGTACGACTATCACAAAATTCTGTTCAAATGATTCTTTTGTAAATGTCCAAGTTAGGTTTATTAGCCAGCAAAATCGGTTCACCAGCAGTGACCTTTTAGAAGGGCCGTTTGCCCCAAAAATGGGAGTTTCGTGTTATACAAACTGTATGAATGATCTGATTTGAGTGATTTCAATGAAACATGGTATAAACATTACTGGTCCCGTACACAACAGGTATATCAACAAAATCCATCCAGTCTGACCAAGATGGCGTCAAAAAAACACCTTTCCACCGCCATCTTTGTCTGGCTGAACATTCATTGGTCTGTGATATGTGGAAGGGGACCAAACATACAAATTCCACAGAATTTCTATGAAGTGAAAATGAATGAAGCTGTTAAGAAAAGTTGTATATAGTTGGACAATTCAGAGGGCTTTATAGAAGTTTGACAAAACTGACTAGTTTTTACCAAGTATTTCACCGTACTAGTAAGTAGTCTGAATGTTTATTTTATCTTCAACCTACAAGGTCTATTCCCTGTGGGGTTTTTTCAATTTTTAAATTTCAATACTGAATATTGCTTTAAGTTAAAATATTTAAATCCTGGTAAAGCCAGAGAATTCTTTTAATTAACACTGGTTGAAGAACAAAACCCCCTGATTTGGTTCTATGTATTTGTTAACAAATTCTGTAGTACAAAATTAATTATAGAAATAAAAAAATATTATATGATGAAAAGTTATTTTTATAATTGACAAATCAGAATCAAATCTTTTAGGAAGAATAATTATTTATTGTTACAATATAACTTAATTAAGAGTTATTAAACTTAAAAATTATTATTTGTCGGCCAGACTCAAGATGACTCTTATCGCAAACTTGAATGGTTACACAAAAAGTTGCCAACAACGGCTGTTGCTAATTTAGGATATTCAAGGCAAATAAGCTTTCACTATTGTTAATTATGGATGATAGCCTTGGTAAAGAGTGCTGCAAGACATTCTGACTAAGGGGTCATCCAACTACGTAAGATGCTTGGGGCACGTTACACAAAATGTTCATTTTGTTTAGTTTTTAATATAAAACTACATAAGTAGCCATTAGTTCAACAATAAATTTACAAATGTTGAAACAAAACTGATCTTGAGAGTTGAACATTTTTAAGTTGTGAATTGTGAAAGTTTTGGTCAAATTGTACATTAGTTTGAAATATGATTCCAGACATTTGTTAGGTGAGCATGGTGGAAAGTGCCCACTGAACAATATACACAAACCCTAAGTTAAGTAACTCAATAAAAATGCCATTGGTCGTAGACAGTAACAAAAAAATATTTGAATCATATTTTAAACTCTAAAATACTTCTGTCCTTAACAATAAACTTCAACAAAGAAATCGTAAATACCATTAATTTGTAGATTTTGATCAAAAAAGGTACTTTTTATTAAAGCAGCTGAAACAAACATCCTCATGAAACATTTTTAAATATACTGTACTTTGAGTTTAGATTGAATGATGTTTATTGATCTGCATTCTGCAACAATCCACAAAGGCACAACAGATTTGTGTACAGCGTAAACTCTTGCTTAGCATATTTAACCAATATTTGTCTATCTTATTTTGAGGGAGATGATTTGCGAGGTGTAGAGGAAGAAAAGAGTGTGATTTTAAATTTCAATGTTGTGAGATTGCAATGGCAAAACTGTAAACATTAAAATGTAGCCAAAGAGTGCTTGAAACAGTACAACAGTCAAATATTGATTTTTTTCTAAACGAGTTTTGAGGTCTCTAGATTAAAACTTTCAATGTCTTTGAGCAACACTGGAGCTGGAAACTCTGTAGTTAACATCAATTTAAATCGTCAAATTATTGATGTTAGTTCAAGAATTAATAATACCAGAGTTTGAAACAAAAAATGAGTATTATTGGTACAACATTTCTGGTTTCTATCTGACTAGATATCTTAAAACCTGATCAACTATGAAGTCTGAACAAACAACATCTGGTTGTTGTTTGAATGTTGGATTGCACAATGCAATGTGATTGTTTCTCAACTGAGCTGCAGGTGTTCACCTTCTAATCACATGATTGTCTTGTCTGTGGTTCAGCTCAAATTCTACACATTTCATCTCAAACTTAAAATGCTATTTTCTAGATTGACAGGATAATGAGTGTTATACTCATGAGTGGTTTTCTCAGATTTAGTTGTCTAGATTATAATACATTCTTAAAAAGAAAATTATTTGAACATTTATTTTTTTTTTACACAAAGTTAAAGGCCAACCTGTTACTTTTGTAAATTTTAATATTTACCTAAACCTAGTTCATATATTTTACCTTATTTGCATCAAAAGTTCAATTGCAATTTTGCGTAACCATTTATATAACAACAGTCAAACTTTGTTTAAGTATTCTTTGTTATGCAACTCACAATGTGTAAGAAGATTGTAATATTATTTATTAAATTTTTCCTAATCTAGGTACCTATATTATTTAACAGAGCCATCAAAACTCAAGCTGTCAATTTCAAGCAACCTTACATTAAATCAAAAATTACTAACAACAGCTTAAAATTTGCTACAAGTTGTTGACAAATACTTGGGTCAAAATAAAATAAACATCAGAATGAAGCAAAAGTTTTATTTTAATTAATTGTAACGTACAAAATTACCTTATTTAAATTTTAAGTTTTGAAATGAGATGTCTCGTAATGGTGCGAATTGATTGACTTAAAAAGTTGGATCTCCAATTATTATGGAGTTAGTCCTGATAGGTTACAATCATAAACCCCCAGTGCCGGTATACTAAAAGTGCTTGAGAGTTCCACAGAGAATAATAGTATTACTATTCTCTGTGGGGAGTTCCACAGAGAATAATAATATTATCTGTCTATGTGGGGAGTTCGGGCCATTGCACCTGCCCCGAGTTCTATACCAAGTAGGTACAAACACTTAGTTACATAGATTCTCAAACACCTCCTGCGTCAAATCACAAAACGTTTTTTATGTGTTTACCCCACCCCTCGACAAAAGACGTGCTGTAACAGAAATTATTCCTACAGAAAATTCGCTAAGATTAACAGTAGCGCTTGCGGCTACTAAGTACAGGAAGCAAGTTGACGGACGTAGCCTGGAGGTCGCGGTATACACGGACACGTGCTGCGGGTTTGCTATCCTGGAAGTCCTTATCTGGCAGCGGTTGATAGCCCAGCCTGCCTACTCAAGCAGATGCTCACAGCTCGCGATATGCAATTTTATTTCTTGAATCATGTCGCTGCGGAAAATATTACAGGGTGGTCAAAAAAAGGTACCCGTCATTTTTTAGTATTTCTTTTATTAACTATACAAAACTTACTTTTTTGTCAAAACTAAATTCTCAACTTGCTTTCCACCGTTGAGTGTGACCAAAGATCTTGTATCTTTGGTAGGACACAATATTCCATACGTCATAATATATTTACAAAATGCAAACATCCTTGAACAGTCTCGAGGACCGATATTTATAAGAAGTGATGTTGTGTTTTGCTTCAGACTTCGAATACTTTTAGGTGATGGGTTAAAACCCGTTTCCTTGAGTGTCCCCACAAAAAAAATCTAAAATAAATTATAAAGTGAAAGATCAGGACTGATTGTGAGAAGTCAGTTTCTGAGCAAAAACCTCCATGAGAAGTTCTTTGTTTCCTTGATCTAGATGTGCAGGTTCTAGTGGATATCACTCCTCGAGATTGTTCAGGAATGGTTGCAAACATTTTAAGATGTATGGAATATGTCATACTCAATGGCGGAAAGCATATCGAGCATTTATTTTTAAAATTAGTCTGTTTTGTATATCTAATTAAATAAATACTTACCTTAAAATGATGAGTACCTTCTTTTGGGCCACTCTCTGTTACTTTAAACAGAGAACTTAGGTGTAATTAGGAATCGTCTGTGCAAGTATTTAATTGAGATGAAACCATAACCCTTTAAAGCAGCCACAGATTTTAGATATAATCTTTCTTTGTTGTTTAAATATATATTGAAAGCACAGAACAGGAAACAGGTCGGAGTAACGGGGTGAATGGACACAGCGAGATGCGGTATTCAGAGATAGCGTGTGGAGTGGGGTGTTGATGGTCAGTGTGAAATGGGGCCAATTTCGTATATGGGTTATCAACACTGACAACGGCTTGGTCTGGCTCTGGCATTGGCAACCCCGCCCAACTCTACTCCCCCACCAACTCTCTCACCTCCTAATCACAGAGCATTATCTCCAATTTGCTAGTCATAATTTCATTTCTTTATTATTCTTTCCGAGTATTAACTCAATTTATTTTCCTACCAATTATTTGATTAATGACATTTGACAACAATTTCTGCTGATAGTTGATGCATGTTGTGTGCTTTTACCACAAAAAACGTAGATATCTCCATGGTGTAATATTACACCGTGGATATCTCTAGGTAGGGAGCTACAGAACTAAGTTTATTTTTGTGTCGCCTTATTCGTCCTTTTGATACTATTGAAGAACTGTAAATTGTACATCGCATGAATGTACACTATCCATTCAAGTGGTTTATCCATAGAACAAAGAAAATCTAGAGTCCCTTATAGTCTATGGTTTATCTAAGGTACAAAACTTGCCTTCCAATTGGAACAAACTCTTACTCGTGTTTGGTTTTACTTTTTCCGCTTAAACTTGTGGTTAGTTGAACTGTACACATTGTGATACAGCATACAGTAGCATGTATGATGGCTGGAGTCCTGAGATGTAAACGCGTTTCGCTCAGTTGTTTGTCTTACTTTTGACCTTGATCAACACATGTTATAAGAGATAAATTGACAGCATTTTGTTCTGTGGGACTGTTTATGCATTTGACTATTTGAGGCTGAACTCTGAAGACTAAAGGGCCTTTTTCCATGCCCAGGATCAATACTGTAACGGAAGGATTAATACTGTAAAGAAAGGTTTAATGTTTAATTAAAATGACCTAAACTCGGATTAGGTCCCAAAACTGAAGTCTTTACTCATGATAACAATGGTTTCACAGTTAGTTTTTTTTATAAATGACGTACCTACACGAAATACCGTTGAAATGTTTGCGTGAAATACAGGCCCCGTATGGGCAGCGAGGGCCCCCCCCTTCCCGGCTTTACGAAAATCTATTTTGTTTCACAATAAAGCAAAAGTTTGAAAAATATATTAAAATATATTTTAGAACAAAAGTAGTCATTATTTATTTATAGTCTGAATTTCAAGTAAATGCATTTTTTGCACTTTCATCGGGATGGGAGGTGGTTTAGCCCTGTAGCGGTATACTAGGGGTTCACTGAACCAGTGAACCTATCCTATAGTATGTACTATGTAGTATATAGTAGTACGAGCCGCCACTGGCAGGTTGAGTGCAACTGTTAGTTCCACAGAGTGATTCTAACAGTTCTAAGATCAAGACGAGAGAGCATCACCGCGAGGAAAAGTGTCGTATTGAATGTTTAACCTTATTTTCAAGCTAGTTCTACAAAATCACGATGGAAAATTGGAGAGCCCCGCTCCAGACCTTCCCCCCCGCCCCGGAAGATACTCTATGGGCGCCCTTGCAGATAGAGGTTTCGGAATCCTATGTTTTGGGTAAAATAACCCCTGGACTCACAGGTTCTGGGATCTACTGTAGTATCGTATCCCTGGAACAACGGAAGCCCTACTGAAGACTCAAGTGGTGACACATTAGCATTTAGCCTCACATTGTCTGTGACATCGATCCACCCGTACCTACTCAACACTTGCCATTCTCAGTGAGGCTAAGGTCAGGGATAATATTCTGTAAGCGGTAGAAAAGTCATCACATCACTAAATGTTTCTGTAGGTCTATTTCAAAAGAGTTCAGATTTCCGTTTTTATAAATAAATGGTACGGTTTGTAAGAGCAATAGCAAATTAGCCACACATGTTAGGGCAAAAAATAGTTTTGTTGAAATTAAAATATTTTAAAGTTGTATTTACATAACTTGATAAATGTCTATATATACCCACCATTACTTATCAGCCCATAAGGTGCTCAACTTTCCCTTGCAATGAGGACACAGCGAACCTGGTTCTCCTTTTCAAATGCGTTAAACTTTGTACTTTTTCCGAGGAAACCATTTTTTCACATTTCTTTACATAAAAATGTTACAAGTAGTAGATCACTACTTGCTTCTTGGACGCCGTTCTTTGTCCGTTGTTAACGGACAGCAAACTATCAGTAATTATCTGATACTGCCAGCACAGACTACTACCTCCGTAGTCTATGCTGCCAGTCTGGTGGCCTACCCGTCCATGACGCTTCTTTGCTGATCCAGTGTCGAACGGCTGCCTGTACCAACGAATAATGTTATTTCTCTGAGGTGCAGCTTGGTTTAAATTCGAGTTTATAACACAACAATTAGCCAGCTGTTTTTTAATAAATGTAAACAAAGTAATTCTTTGAGTTCCCGGATACAGTTTGAGTTCTCAAACTCTTCATTAACCCAGATTAACAATTTACATGCATTAGCAGAGTCATACATATGTTCTTAACAATAACTTTGTTGTGAAATTAAAAACAATTTACTCCTTTGAGTATAATAATAAATTTAACAATCCGTTTGCTAACTAAATTATTGATAATCCTCTTATAGCTAGCTTACTACTAGATATCCTATTTTATATTTCTATACATTCAGGAGCTAGTGTGCTAGTTTGCTCGATGAAGAAGTCCAGAACGCTGTAGCAGGCAAGATCGACCAAGATACGTTTGAGTTCCTTTCGAAATTTACAGAGGTCCAATTCCAACCTGAGATGAAGTGGAAGTTTGTTGAAAAGGATTATTACGTTATAAACCGTGTGATTTTTGGAAAATGATGTCGAGTGTTAAGGAATTGATAACTTGATTGAATTGCACAAAGAATAAGGTATTTTTGTTTGGAAATGAAACTAGAAAAGTTCTGATTTACAAATGTCAAGGTTTTAAGGACGTATATCGACGAGAGCGTTAAAATGCGCGCCCGCCGAAACACCCCCCCACAGTTCTTTGTTTAAAGCAGTTGGTTCATGATGACGCAGAGGTCTGTGTTTGGTTGTTTGATGACGCAGAGGTCATTTATTTGATGGATTATCTGATATTTGGTGTTTGTTCCGTTCAAAGTGACAGAACGAACCGAGCCGTTACCTGAACCCCCTAGAATTTGGTTTGTAGTTATTTCAGTTTGATGGTTTCAGCTGAGCACGAGTAATTGGAAATATGTATCGTGGAAATAATCTGTGAAACATTTATTTGATGGATTGATCGTGAATAGTTATGAGACTGATGTTTACAGAACCGAGAACGAACCGATTTTTTCATAATGCGGTATTTTGACCCATCTCTAGATATTACCAATACCAAAGACGGTACAAATGTCTTCCGTTATACGCGAGATGCCTATAAAAATAAATATCAAGCAAGAGTGCATTTTTATAATTCTCATTTATAGTTAGTAATAATTATTCTATCCAGTCAAGTGTTCAGTGATTCGGAAGAGGTTTACTGTCGTATGGAGTGAGCGAATAGAGTCTAGAAAACAATTTTCTTGTCATTCAAAAGAACCTATTGTCAACATGTATGTTTTTCAATAACGAATTTCATTTGGAAAAATAAGATATCCATACCATCAGCATGGTAAGACCCAGACCCGGGACCATAAAATGAGCACCGATCCTGACCACCGTTTAGAATTTTTCGAACTTTATCACACGTATACACATGGCCGTGGTTCACATGTACCATATACATGTGGGTGAGCTCTCTAAAGGTCACTTTTTTGTCCACTTTGCATACAATTTTGTTAAAATGTGCCTTTTGTCGAGTTTGTCATCGTTGTAAAGTTTGTTAGCCAGCAAAATCGAAATACCGAAAGTTCCTGGGGAGGGGGAGGTGTTTTAACCGTCTAAAACTAGTACGTTTCATCCCTTTCGACGCAGTTTGAAATAATTATGTAAACTAAACTAATTATGCAAAATGTTACCCGCGCAATGAGGCGTAGAGGACAGCCTCATAACTCAAGTGGTAATATTAATTGTTACTGTGACTATATATAGCTATTTATAGTAACAGTCATGAATACTTCAAATTACGATTTAGTTATAACAAACATGTGTTTAGCAGTACTGAATAAATGTATTGTTTGCTACTTTCGTTCCTTAGCAACTTAATTTTTTACGAGTTAGTAAATTTCAAGATAATGTTATGGAAGGTAGTATTTTTACACTTCGAGTATTACAAATTACCGAAAGCAAGCTGACCTTGAAATTTGAAGAGTTAGCAACATTTTGGTCCTGAGGGTTAGAAGAAAGCTGGACATATCGCACTACAACAATGAACACTTTAGGAAATTACGGCTGAAGGATCGGAGATCCAGTGAAGAGGTCCAAGAACACAGAGAAAGACACGTGCTGACACAGAGGAACGAAGAAGAGTAAGAAGAAGGGCTCCGCAGATCGTCTCATTAGAACTAGTGCTAGTTTTAAGGTTAGGTTACAATGTATATGTATTATTTTTAGTAATTAAAAGTCCTGGGATTCCGCTTTGGCAGATACCAGGGCCGGGTGGTTAGCCTGACCGAGCGTTTCATTTCAAATAGAGAATAACGACAATAACTGCTTAAACTTTAAAAGCTACAAAGAATATTTAAATGGTTCAATCGTGTTTATCCAATAGTGGGAAGAGACTGATGGTGCATTGAAGTTTTGTGAAATAAAACACAAAAGCTAATAATTTAAGAGTTAACTTGCGGGGCTTTTCACTAGCAAAGCTATATCATACGGGCAATACAGTAGTTATATGGTAATATAGTTTTATTCTTATAACTTATAACTATTATTTTACCAAATGCCAAATTATAAAAATATTTAATACTCAAATGCTATTAATATTTTGTCTACTCTAGAATATACATTTACTGGGGTTTCTCGTTAATAAAGTAATTAACACTCGGAAAAACATTTCAAGAATTAGACAAAACAATAGTGCAGGCTTTTAGAAAAAGAAAGTGTGCGCGGTGTGAAATAATTTTCCTTCAATTTCCTTTTGTGTTTTAATTCGCCAACTGTAATTCTAGTTCGCTACGCTCATAGCATCACTTCGGCCTTCGGCTTCAGACGTTTTATGAGATGGTCGATATGAGGCTGAAGGCCGAAGCTGGGCTGTGTAATAGACCACAAAAAGCTGAGGTTGAAGGCCGAAGCGAGGTTAGTTACTATTGGCAAATTAGAGTAATAAATTGCAAATGAAATTAGCTTCACTTGCGCCATCGGCGCTTAAGATCTAGCTGCGTGTTGGCCGTGGTTCTTTACTGCCAGTGTCTGGATACAGTTTTTGTATCACACGTGGCGATGTAGGTCTACACGTGGTGCAGACAACAGCTTCGCATAACGCGAACCAGAGTGATGATTCACTTCCCCGTTCCAGTTACCCGCGCTTCTCTCTGAGTTCATAATTCGCGTTTCCCTTCCCGCATCATATACATCGTGTCGGTGACCCCTCCTCACACCGTCAGCTGATCCGTCAGTTTAGTCAGCTATACAATCGGATCCTTCATCATACGGGTTGGTCATCTAACCATCCAAGACCAAACAGCTTACTTCCAAGATCAATCATGACATTTCTGGGAACTTATAATTTTCAACGGTATTAGGATGTCAACTGATCAGCAATAATTATTGCATAGTTAAAGGGAATTTTGAATGATTCATCAGGTTTAGAAACTGTGTACTAAAGTACCTGCACCCAGCAATTGCTGAAAAGAATTGCTGAAAACTAGAAAGGAAAAAACTTTTGTTTGACATGACAAAAGTGTTTGTAAATTATACATTTATGGGTTTTTTGAATTTCATATACAAACAAATTTATCTGATTTAATTATTGTCCATAATAGCTATCCAAAACCTCAACAATAATGCAATAGAGACCTACCATTGCCTTTGACTTACTGTTTGGAAGATATGGTTAGTCTATGTCAATGCACAGTGACCAGTTGAAATCAATTTCCTTGACAGGGTTTTCATCGGCTAACAACTGGATCGAGATTGTTCAACAACAATAGTTCAATGACACTTAATGAAGCTAAAATTTAAGACGTGTTTGAGGTCTAATAGTTGGATATAAAATGCGGTTTGACATTTTGAAGGTCTATTGTACAAAAACGGCCTGGAAATTAGTTGAATAAATTATTTCGTTGCTTGTGTGGAGAGATTTAGGTAAGTTGTTGAAGAACACGTTATCCGACTTTGACATTTGCAAGTTGACCTCTGTACAGATTGATGAAGGCTAAATCACTTAACCTTTTCTTGCCATGATACAGCCTATTATAAGTCTAGCTATACAGGTATGACCATCTGATAAAATTTCGGTAATAGGAAGACGTTATTATTCTATCTTTGAACATCAATTTGATCCTTGAAATCCTATTATATAGTTTTGTCCACCCAAAAAGTCTTATACCATATTATATTACAAATTTTACATCAAAATCTCCAACATCTCGTTGGAAAGACGTCCTTCTTGCCAGAAGACCACCAGCATTATCCTGGTGTTAATTACTGACCTGTTGTCAAGGCAAGGGAAGGGTGGTACAATGGTACGAGTTTGCGCTCATCTTATCTTTTCTTCTTAAATCAAATTTTGGTTTATTTTATTCTATCAGCTTTAATGTATATCCACAGTTCTCAAAGATTTGCAAAAGGCCAAACTACGCCGATGCTAAATACTCCTCAACCTTTACTTAGCGTTACCGTATATAGTCACTGCAAATGTATAAGTGGTGACTGCAGGATAAACCCACCAAGGGTTCGCACATTCTCATATGCGCCACGTGTAGACGCGAACATAATTTTCTAAATTTATTGTCTACCAATTCCAAAGATCTAACCTGTGTAAAATTTTCATAATATCGATTTAAAGTTGGATTCTTTACAAGAGAAAATAAGGAGAGAACACAAAACATATTTCGAAAACAAGTTAATAAGGAATATTTTGAACGGTGGAAGACACCAGCGTAAACCTTTGGAAGTTATCGTTTTTACAGTTAAATCGCGTCATAGTTGAAAGAGGCCCGTAGTTTCTACCAAGTTATGTGCGAATGTCATTGGTTCCCCGCGCGGACGAGTTTCGGCTTTCTTAGTGCTCTGCTGAGGCGGACCCACAACAGACAAATATAGTTTCCATTTCCGCGATACACGATGCCTGTTTCACAACAGAGCCGCATATCGATGTCGACGGGTATCTAATTGCGGAAAGTGATGAAAGCTGCAGCGCCGCTGGCGAGAGCGGGTCCAGGTGATTTATTGGCGAGCTGGAGCGGAACGCGTCACCGCATTCTGCAGTCAGCTGTGAATTGAAACCACAGATTAGAGAAAACTTTTCCGCTTCCTTCAAGCAATGCCTATTTGATAATATCCGCAGTATTAGATTGAGTAACTAAACTACTGCGCTTTCTGGTACACACACACTACAAAGTATACAAATCCTTCATTTGTTTAGCTAATTTTCGATTTGTAACTTAATAGTGTCTTTTACTGTTAGTACTCTCTGTGGTACTCCTGCGGTAAAGTGCGGCTTGGCCAGTTACAAGAATTATCTTATATTAGCAACTGTTTCCACAGATGAAAATTGTTTGAAAATTAAAACAGGTGGAATTTACCGAGTTTCTAGGAATTTCAAATAATTAGGAATTGACCTGGAAGGTTCACGTTAACGAAACATGTAAACGAGTTTCCTCAGGAGTTTTCGGTTTAGGTACGCACTTTAGCCAAATCCTGTTCTATTTTGGATTACTCTTTCCTCATTTGTCGGATAGAATAAAATTGTGGGAAGGATGTTCAAATATTCAATTTGAATAATTTCAATATTGCTTGGGTTGCAAAAGGAGACAGTTAAAATAGTTATTTCAATAGTAAGTTTAATGGTATCGGGTCGACAAGCTTTTGAAGGAATAAAACGTCTATATTTTGGGAGTTATTCTAGAAAACATTTGTTCAATCTAGAGTCACCCATGATTCATTACAATACAAGAGGAAATGACTACTAGCAGATTGTATAAATAAATACTTTTTTTAATTGCAAACCCTTTTACAATCGTCAGAAAAGTTGATTGTTGAAATTTTCCATTCACTCTCACATTTAAGTCCCTTTCATACATACAATTTTTCCAATCTCTCTCTCATTCATTCGAATTATCCCACTCCAGTCACTAGTCGGTCAGCCAATTACAAGGTCTCCCAATTAAACGTCATAAACTCGTCTATGTTGTAAAAAGCTTGAGTGGACAATACATTTTTAGACGAGCTTTAAATGCCTTGTTCTATGTATGACATAGAACATCCGAATTTGATCGATTACCCAAGTATAGATGTAAACCCTTGGTACCCTTCTGAAAATTAAATAACGCCAATTTTGAATGACAAATTTGCTAAAGCTATCTGTTAAAGCTTTTACTCCCCCAATATCAATAAAAGCCAGGTCTGATATTAATGTGTGAAATCATGTAGGTGTGTTTGAGTGTGAATGTGTCACTTTAATGACTTTATGTTTTGTACATGTAAAGTTAGTAGGGCGAAGTTAGGACTACAAAATCCTCTCTACCACACAACCTCGACCTTTACCTAGCGTTACCGAAGTCATTTAACAAATTGTTAGTGGTGACTGCGGGGATCGAACCGTGCCACTGGAGTGATAAGCTCCGGAGTTGCGCGCGATAGCAATCCGTCGCGGGCCTGCGTTGTAATTTGTTTTTTTTATTTTATGCACAATTCTATCTATTTAAAGAAAATATATATTACATGTTTATAATTACAATCTTATTAATATCTACAACAATAATAACTGACACTATAACAAAATTAATCTTTAACATCTAACGCACATTTTTTTAACTGACACTTTTAGGACGGAACATAGAATATTGTTATAGGTAGGACATACCGGCGGCAAAGAGAAGAAGCAGGGCGAGTAGTCCATCTGTCATGCTCTCCGTGCCTCGTGTATCTGACCGACTGACTCACTGACACACTACACAACACACAGCTGACTGAACTCACTGACACTGACTGAAACACAGTCAACACAATCCCCCTCCGACCTCGCGCAACATCGATTCTCGCTCAACTCTCGACTGTTTGTGTCGAGTACCTAGAGATAGGCCCTTTGAGTCGGCTTAAACTTTTTCTTTTCAGAATGTGGACATATTATACATTTTCGGAACCGCCTTGATTTCTCTGGTGTTAGTTTACTTTTTTTAGACTTGATTGTCTTAGAATGCTCATATTATACACTATACAGTCGTCTTGCTAGCGAATTTCCATTGGAAATAGATAGATAGCTGCAGTATTCATTTGTATCGCCACATTGAATCAAATGTCGCAGTTTTGAGCTTCCAGCATCTCCCGAGTTAAATTGCAAAACTATATTTACGTGTGCGCAAATTTGGTGAAGTTTGGTACAAATATTCCTTTTGTACATCTTTAGGTTCGTTAACCAGCAAAACCGGTCCACCGAATGTGATCTTAAGAGTTTTCCACCGTCATCTTGTTCCGACTAAACAAATTTCGTTTTGATTTTTAGTCAAATGTTGGTTACGGTTAAATAAATGTATATTCCAAGTTTCATCGAAAAAGGACCATAAATGCTGCAGTTTTTATAGCATAAAATCCATTTTTAGAGAGAAATGTTCCCCCAAAAGTGCACTTCCGGTTAAAATTATCGCCGGGTTTCAGGAAATTCGCTACGATTCACGGTAGCGCTCGCGGCTATGCTTTTTCTAGAATATCTTTGTAGTTTCGTAATTTATTGAAATCCTTCCGGGCGTCCCGGCTTTGGCTGATGAGTGATCGCTAGCTCGTTCTCTCCCTTAAAGTTTTCTTCCGTATATCTTCCACTATAGTTGAAACATAGTTCTTATCACTTAGTTATCAGTTACTATACATATCGATACTATACTATCCGCGGCTCGGTAGCGATGTTGGCGAGGGCCCATGCGCCGCGACCTACTGCCCCTCTTCCACTCCCCCACTTCACCCGGCACCTTCACACCTGTGATAATGATGTGGCCAACCTCCTGCACACACCACAGAGAATGTGTAACCCCCTGGGGCACACTGCACACGATGAGTGCTCTACAAACCTTCAGTAGATGGAATGCAACCATTAAGTAGCAGGACCGGACCTCCAGTAGAATGTTTTCCAAACATTTTATACCTTGCACTTTTTATTTTCTCCCAAATAAACTACTTTTAGATAAAAAATAATGTACATTTACAAAAGGTAAGAAAAAGCTTTTGATTGAAACTATTTCATTTAAATCCCTACAATAACCAAACAAAATTGCAAAACCGATTATCTGATGCAATATTTATCTAAATGTAATGGGGTAAATTGCAGTGCCTAAGGAATGACAAAATTGTTAAATTTTCATTTTTAAGTACAAAGGCATGATACTTAAATTTGAGGCAACTAAAACCAAGTTAGGAATAATAGAAGAGACTAAATCATAAAGCTATTTCCTCATTAGTCGAGCCTTAGCTGGTGTGGGGCTTGGTGAATAGTGCTAAACTCAAATAAGAAAAATTCTAAGCTTTTAGAAATAAGAAAAAAACACACAAAATCAAACTTTTGTACACTTACTTTTCTACATCTCGAGGTAAACATCTTTCAGCCAAATTGTCTCACAAGTCCAAGCAAACTTTAAAAAAATTACAGAATGTATCTAGGAAAAATTACAACACACATTTTTAACTCAGCTCAGAAAATACTGCTCTACAATGTATCTCAAATTGGACTACAATTAACAAATATTTTGGGAGTTTACTGGCTTTAGAGATATCTCACTTGCTTCAAATTTAAAAACCTCAATATCTCAAATGTTGTAAAAATCCCTTCACATTAAAGTTATTGAGGTTCTACTCCAGTACCAATTATTAATACCCAACATATTTTTAACTGTTTCTCCACCAACCCACAAATAAATACAGTAAATTGTTTCACTCTATTTACTGGCAAACGTATTCTTACTCTTCACTCCCCCAGTAAAAACTAAAACATATACTACGACTACTATCAAAGTTCAAATAATAAAATTGCAGCAAACCTAATACTTGAGAAAAGTCTTGTTATACTATTTCCTGAAAGGCGAATGAATAAACGGACAATTTAATAGTATGGAGGCAATGAAAATACTTATCAACATCACTGTACACTACTTCAAAGTTGAGCAGACATCAGAGGAGGTTTTTGTTGATTTCCCATTCATTGCAACGAGTAAGACACATCATGTACATTGGTTGTTAATTATGTACAAGTTTTTATATCTTGGGAGTCTTGACCAGATGGTGATGTATGTCTGCTTGAGTACAGATAAAAACTACAAGATTACAACACTTCTCAACATTTTCACTGGTAATGTCATCATCGGCCGGGCATCCAAAAAATGTTGTTGTCGTACAGTAGAAACCATTTATTCAACCTTGTTAATCCGGATGAGAAAATGTAATATTAAAAATACAAGTTTTTCAAAAAGAACTTTTTTGGAAACTTTAAATTACAATATTTTAGTTTCACATTAAAAATTACAATAAAATGTATTTATTAAAAACTTTTGGCTCCAATAAAATGGTGCCAAAATTAGGTTTCGTATGTACCCTATTAAGTTTAAACTTGTCATTTATTTACGCTCTTTTTCTGTACAGTAAAGCCTTGATAATCCAAGGTAATTGGAACTGGTGGTACGTTGAATTTTAAGAAACTTGGCCTACACAGAAAACCCTTGTTAGTTTGAAAGTTCATAATAGTGGTGGAGAGCAATTTGCCAAAAAGAAACGGACTTTTCCAGCCACTTCTGGAAAAAAACCTCATTCCACATATTTAATTGTTATAGTTACAGAGCTGAAAATATAGGAAACATGAATATTTAATTACCAAGGTGAATTAACCTCCCCCCTCCCGTTCCTTGAATTACCCAGACTCTACTGTGTTCTCTGTATTATTCAGAATGAGTTCATACCCAGTCGGATAACAGGGTTTTACTGAACTTAACCTTTAAAACTTTTGTGCTTCGGTGGGAGCTGACCAAGGCCTCAGGTCTCATCTGGGTCCGACTTCTCTTCCCCCAATACTGAGTCCAACGGCCTCAACACTGGTAACAGAGGAGGAAATTGCGAGGGTGATAGGAGCTCCCAACAAAAAAATCTAACGACGCCAATGGGGTGTCCACGTGGCTTCTTAAGAAATATACAACGCATTTATTCAGACCGCTAGAACACCTTATAAATCTCTTTTCAATCAGGGACTGTTCCCTCCTGGTTTTCTAGACTTGTCAAAAGCTTTTGACTGTGTGGAGCATGGTACTCTATTAAAAAAAAAAACACTTGCTTGGATCAAATCATATCTCAGTCACCGAAAACGATTTGTAGGGATTTCAGATGTGAGGCCAGGGACTGAGCTATGGGGTGCCTCAGGGCTCTATACTCAGTCCTCTACTCTTTCTAATCTACGTCAACGATGTTGGCTCATCGGTACACCACGGGGGACTGGTCCAGTACGCAGATGACGCGACTCTCTGTTTCAATGCAAAGACACTAGCAGAACTGAAAAGAATCACATTCTTAGAGCTCAACAATTCAATTCAACACTTTAATGAGCTTAACCTCAAAATAAACCATCATTCATTCATTTTTGTTTGCGACAGTCAATCTCAGATAACAGATTGGAGTCTTACAGTCATGTTGGATGAAACTGTGATCGAAGATGTCTACTCAACGAAAATAAGAAAATTCCTTGGAATACACCTTGACTCGAGGTTGACTTGGGATTGTCAACTGTAGACAGTGTCTGCTCAAAATTAGCCTCAGGCATTTATGTTTTGAGGAAATTGTCCAAATATTGCCCCACTCAGGTACTGATGACGGTTAATGGACTAATCTCCCACACCTTAGCCTATGGTCTAACGTTGTGGGACATGCTCATCTACAAACTTGTCCAGAGTGTTCATTCTTCAAAAACAAGCAGTGCGAACAATCGCAAAACTGCAATGGAGAGTCGTGCAGACCAGCATTCAAAAGATTAAAACTGTTGACTTTACCCTGTCTCTACATTTTAGAAACTGTGTTTTTTTCAAAATTAATGTAAATGCGCCATTTTGTAAGAGTAATTGATGTACACTCTTACGAAACCAGAGACAGGGAGAACTATCAAACTGGGAGACACAGAACCATGGTTCATGAACGTTTGCCCTCACAGGCAGGAGTTCAGTTTGTAATATAGCTACAATCAAAAATTGATCAAACAGTGCTACAGATCCCAAAGGCTTTCAAAGCTCGTCTAAACCCAGTTTTGGGTTCACAGAAGCATTTTACAGTTCAAACGAGTTTTTGGCACACAATTGGGATATTGGAGAATCAGACTAACAGGGGTAGGACTGGAAAAATTTGAGTAAATGGGAATAGTACGAATGTATGTTTGAAAGGGATCGATGTGGATGAATGCAAAATTTTATATCAAATAGTAGACGATTGAGATACATGCTTGTAAACATGTCAATTCAATAAAATATTGATTTATAAAATGGCTAGTTTTTACACAATTCTAAGCCAACTAACGATCCTATTAAGCAATTAAGACTGTATTACGCAACTGGTAGCATATAGGTCTGGATATTTATTTGGTAAACATCTTAAGTTAGATTGTTCAAGTTCTACAATGTTAGTAGGCATATTTGGAAGCCTAACTTGCTCATATTTTTATGTAAAATTATCTACCAGCTTAACCCTAGGTTATTAACCATCCAAAAAGTTCCGAATTGTTACTAACCATTTGTAAATTTTACTACTGGTAGTTGTAAAAAACATGTTCCTTTTGTAAATATCTCGGTCAAGTCCGTTAGCCAGCAAAATCTGGCTATTGAAAGTACCTTTTGAGAGGGGGCTGTCTTGGTCAAAAAAGTGGTTTTAATCATCCAAAAAAGGAAATTCAGCTCTTCACTCCACTAATGAATGTTTGATTCCTGCAGTCATCACTAAAAATGTATAAGTGACAGTGTAATAATTAAAGTTTGCACCACCGCAGATCTGTGGGATTGTTATGTTTTTTTAAGAAAAATATTAACTGGGGAGGTTGATTGTAGTGACATGCTTGCAAGGCACAATTTTTGATTCCCTGGCCTTCGTCCAGAGTTCTTTTACTCCTCATTTTTATCATTCTGCTTTGGGTGCAAATTCACCAATTAACATAATGATGCACTTATAGGTATAATGCTCTGCCTCAAGATGTGGATGTATTTCAGTCATCAAACTTGATACATTTCAGGATGGTTGCAAATTGTTAATTTGTTTGTGATTGTGGGAGTTTTTGATTTGTTGGCTTTGGGCTCACTTCTCAGTCCTTGGTTATTCATGATCAGTACAGGCTGGCGCCGGCTGCCTTTTTTGAAGGCAGCGTCTGTGTTGGCGTTCAGCCCAGGAACGCTTGAGTGCCTTGGTCCAGGGGGTTGAGCTCAATTTAATTGCATATCATTTATTTATTTGCATGTCTATATTTATTATCTGTTAAATTATATTTACTGTCCAAATTTAGTGTATGAGTAAATTGTTGATGTAAAATAAATGTCCTGTCGTCTATTTATAACTGTTAACTCTTTGTAATGTTAATTTATTTTTATATCCTCTGTCAATTATACATAATTTAGTGTGCATGTCAATTTTAAGTCTGATAAAGTGCATAAAGGAAGACTACTTGCTTGCTGGTTTTAAACATATTTATATTATAATGGTACAATGTAATTGGATTATTAATCTGTATTGTATGCATGCAAAATAAAATAATTAATAAATTAAACGACTGATTGAAAAGACTTGGTAAGCCCACCTTTGACTCATTGGAAAAAAGGTATATCTTTTCACTCTCTGGCCGACTACCTAGCGGGGTCCCCGCAGAAGGAACGATGTCGTTTAATACACAGAGCTTGTCAGTTATAGTTTCGGTTGTAAAATGTATAAAAGGTTAGTAATCTAGGGGAAAAACAAAACCAATAGTTGGGAAATCACACTACAGAGACTCTAAAACCTAGCTCTTCACCACTCCAAAGCACAGCATAATCCAAACTGAGAACTAGTTGTAGAAGGAAAAGAAAACCCCATTCATGTAATTTTATGTTGAATTTATTTCAACTTTCACAAACACATTCTTTAAAATGTTTAAGTAATTACTTCTTGTACAGATAAAAAGTATAAAATATTTAAATGCTAAGTCATTACATTGTAAAGAAATGGACAAGAGAGGAAAACTTAAAAAACACTCAGTTACCACTAAACATCAAGCAAAGTGTTGGTTTTTTTTGCCAGACCGGAGTGTTTTCAAAAAAGCTCTTTTCCAAATAATTCTGAAAACACAACACAAATACTGTGCAGCGTAAATGTCTACACAGAATAATTTGCAGCAACTCAAGCTGTGGTCTGTCAAAGCAATACTTGTAGTTTAGTGGTGCATCCGTCAAAATCTAATGTCTAATGTTAAAATCAACCTCAAAAGAAAGTTATCTGACTCCAACAGAACTATAAAAATAACATATAAACAATATTTACACAAAAAAATATATTTTTGTACACCTTCAATACTTGATTCTGGTTTGAAAGTAAAAAAGAAAAAAACTTTGACACAAATTATTGTAGTATGTGCCTTTGTAAAATAGCAAATTTTGGACAAAATTTGTATTCTGAAAGGATTACTAATTTAAAAAGCACATGCCTTCGCTCATTCTAAGATTGCCTTGGATACAATTCTAGGTATGTCTATTGTCTAGCTATTATAATAAATAAAACATCACATTTCATGTTTGGACTGTAAAATTAAATTAATTATCTAAAATTGATTGACAGATAGATTCATGTTACACTTTAATCTGCTACTAGTGTTATTAATGAATTGTAGAGTTAATTTATTCAACCAATGTCTTCGGTTGTTCCCAAGGGAAAATATCTCTGCCGAAATGTCCGTACGAACTGGTCTTTTGGTAGATGGGGTTCTTCAAGTTGAGATCCCTGAAAAATTTACACATATTTATTGTTATAAACTTTATATATACTACTTAATTCCTAAAAACCAAGAAACCACAGTAAAATAATTTAAGGTGGAAATAAAACTAACTTTAAGATAGTAACCAGGTCAGTCTGCAACCATTACAACATTTAAGAATTAGCGACAAAAAGTAATTACATCGTACACAAAACTGACATACTCTCTTGGCAAATTAAACTGGGTACTCCAAAAACCAAGTATAAATACTTACTTGACAATTCTGCCGGGCCTGAGATCAAAGTTTTTCTTTACGATGGCCAACAACTCCTTCTGAGACTTTGTGGAGGTTCCGTAGTCGAACAATGTGATAGAGATTGGTTCAGCCACACCGATAGCATAAGAAACCTAAACACAACAATAATTTCATTACAAAATAGTGCTTTTACAACAATTTAACTGTTAGTTTGTAATAAATAGTCCGTCCTTTAAAGTGAACCAATTTTCTCTCAGACCTTCTCAGTAGATTGGTTACTATCGTCATCCAAGACTGTCAAGAGTAGCAAATACTATACAACATCATTGCAAGTCTGAGAAAATGGAACCTCATCCTGTAGACTTTTGGACAATACAAATTTGACACAAACCCATTTTTTTCTAACTAAACACACACAAAAAGAAAACAATTCTGCTAAAAAGGTAGCTATTGTGAAACCAGCCTAGATAGACCATGTATATAAAATGCTTTTGAAATCATTCCTAAAAAAACATATCTACAGGGAGTCTCTGAAGGGTACCAGCAACTGACTTGTGATTAAGAATACTGTTAGTGAGCCAAAAGATGAGCTCTGGCTTGAAAGTTGCCTACTGCTTTAACAGTTGCTTAACATTTGTACCAAAAGACAAGCCACTAATTGATTGCTCCGCATCTGGCTCACCAGTTGTATTTAACAAGTTTTCGGATTTTCTCAGTGATTTGGTGATTTTTGTCGTCATCCAAACGGTCGAGAGTAGCAAATACTATAAACATCATAGAAAATCCGACAATAAAATAGATGTAGATCAGACAGGATTAGGGAGCTGAATTCATCGAGCCTCCTACAAGTTTTTAGTCGGACCCCCCTCCTTCCCTCCTGTGTCTACTGCCGGGTTCCCTAGTCAATCCAGGGAACGGCAATACAATAACCATCAGGAGCTAAATAAATGTATTTCTCGAGACTTTAATTGGGTTCTCAATGTATAACTCTAGCGCAGCCTTGGATCATAGTTTGTTAAGATAATTGTCAAAGTGATAGTAAATGCAAATCTGATCAAAAGTTGGTGCTCTCAGAATTTCTCAGTGATCTGGTGATTTTTGTCGTCATCCACAGCAGTCGAGAGTAGCAAATACTTCAAACATCATTGAAAATTTGAGAGCACACATAGAAGCCAGTTAAATTTGCTTATTCACATTGTTAAGAGATCACAAGACTTGAATAATTTTAGAAAAAACCACCAATCCCATGACATTTCAACTTATTTGCATTTTTCAGCTTTTTATACTAACGGAGATGATGGCTCGTAACAAACAAACCAGAACCTACTTTTTACAGTTGCTGCAAAAGAGACACAACAAATTCTTTCTAGATATTAAAATTCATTTCAATTAGCCCTGAACTGTGTAATTAATGACTTTCTAGATAATTGGATTTCAAACCAGAGCGTTATGTAAAGAGACTACTATTAAAATGGGTCTCACATTTTCTCAGCAATTAGGTGATTTGTCGTCATCCACAAAGTCGAGAGTAGCAAATACTATACAACATCATTGAAAACCTGTGAGGACCCAAGGGACAGTCTTATTTTTTGAAGTGAGGTTTTACCTAATGGACCCAGTAGTTCAATTGGCTTGTAATGCACATTGTTTAAGAGTTAAAAGAAAATGAACTACTCGTGTACCGAAAACGCGTTTTGTTTTGGGAGAAAAAACTGAGTAGAATAAAATGTTGTTAGAAACCTTTCAATAAAAGGACAAGGCAATGTGTGCTGCATCATTGTAATCTTGCTTAAATGGGACTGAAACTCAGTTAATAAATTTCAACATGCCTTTCAGCCGAAAGATGGTAAAAGCATCATTGTTTCAGTAGTTAATTACTATTTCGCAAGGTTATGGTTTAAGTCATAAATCTAAATGGTTCTGCATATAGGGAGCTATGGCACTGAGTGATGAACAGGATCAAATTAATGCAGTGAAAGCATTGCTAAAAAAGAAACCTTAACACTACAGCCTTTCATTATAATGATTCTTAAATATATTATTAGACATTGTATTACCTGGACAAGACATCTCTTGCAGTAGCCGGCTTTGACCAGAGACTTGGCCACCCAGCGAGCAGCGTACGCCACGCTTCTGTCCACTTTCGTGAAGTCCTTGCCCGAGAAGGCACCTCCGCCATGAGCTCCCCACCCTCCGTACGTGTCTACGATGATCTTCCTTCCGGTCAAACCAGCGTCACCCTGTGCAAACCAATGTTGTGTACATCAACTTTACCAGATGTGGATTTAAAACCAAATTCTGGGCTCTCAGTAAAAAGAATTGTTGTTTTCGGCTTTTTTGGTCCTATGGAACATTTCCTGACATAACATGTCTTAACTAACTCTGGTATCTTGATCTTTCTTCCAGGTTTACTTAAGTTGGTAGAAACCTTAAAAAAATTGCAGACACCAGGAGGTGGGTAGAGGCATCACTATGGCATTAGTGTTAAGAAAAATAAAGGACCATTCCTTTACTCATCAAAATATTAATCAACGTTTAACTGTTAAGGATCAAACATAAAGGTTAGGTTTAATGCTTCAGGTATTACGTCCCTTGCTAACATCACAGAAATCAAGCAAGAAAGTGTAATCATCAGCCAAAATATCTTAATAAGAGCACTTGAAGTATAAAAATAAACAATTGATTGAATGCTTCAGTATTACGTCCCTTGCTAACATCACAGAAATCAAGCAAGAAAGTGTGTCATCATCAGCCAAAAATATCTTAATAAGATGTATACTAACAGTTGTTTTTCATATTTAACTTGAAGTATAAAAATAAACAATTGATTGAATGCTTCAGTATTACGTCCCTTGCTAACATCACAGAAATCAAGCAAGAAAGTGTGTCATCATCAGCCAAAAATATCTTAATAAGATGTATACTAACAGTTGTTTTTTTCATATTTAACTTGAAGTATAAAAATAAACAATTGATTGAATGCTTCAGTATTACGTCCCTTGCTAACATCACAGAAATCAAGCAAGAAAGTGTGTCATCATCAAAAATATCTTAATAAGATGTATACTAACATTTCATATTTAACAGTATAAAAATAAACAATTGATTGATGCTTCATTACCTTGCTAACATCACAGAAATCAAGCAAGAAAGTGTGTCATCATCAGCCAAAAATATCTTAATAAGATGTATACTAACAGTTGTTTTTTCATATTTAACTTGAAGTATAAAAATAAACAATTGATTGAATGCTTCAGTATTACGTCCCTTGCTAACATCACAGAAATCAAGCAAGAAAGTGTGTCATCATCAGCCAAAAATGTCTTAATTTAATGTATATTAACAGTTGTTTTATGTTTAATTTGGGGCTCAATTATTATATTTTGTGTCAGAATTTTAGTTCAGTAAGAATAGAATCAAAGACTATAAAAAGAGTTTTCAGCTGAAATTCATTTATTCAGTACATAACATCAGCCGAAAGATGGTTGGATAACATAACATAATTTCAACTTCAAGACAAACTTCAAAATCGATCCTTACGCTATCAAATAGCAGTAGCCTTATAACACCTTGCAGTATTGATGATTGTTAACTGACCTGAGGGCCCCCTACGATGAAGTTGCCGCAAGGGTTGATGTGTACAATGGTGTTGGCGTCGAGGTACTTGGCCGGAATCACTTCCTTGACGACCTTGTCCATGACCTGGGCGCGCAGATCCTCCAGCGTCACCTTCTCCGAGTGTTGCACGGACACCACCACTGTGTGCACTCTGAGTGGCACACACGCACCTCGCACGAAGCAGTATTCACACGTCACCTACACACACACACACATACACGGACTGTGAGATAAGTATGACTGTCTTAGTCGGTAGATACCATAACGAAACATGATGCAAACTGTGCCTGTTTGCCAACAATACAACAAGTTCTGAACAAGATGCCAATATATATTTTTAACTTAACTTGGGTAAACTTTTGAAATTGGGTGAGAAAATACAGCCCCCATAAACAAGGGTAAGATTATCGCAGCTAGTGTACCTAGTCCCCACGTATTCTTAGCATAAGGCTCTTGAATAAAGTCACCAAAAGATTGTATACAAACGGAAGTAATTAAGTAGGTTCAAGTGGCTTAAAATTTTTTTAAATACAGTTTAAACTAGGTATTACAAAAGTTGTTCTTAAATCATGCAAGTAGAAATCCAATGCTCAGAAAATAATCTTCAGATAGATTTATTGATCTTAATTTGTATAAATGCTAAAAAGCTAATTTATTACAACAGAATTTTTAGACAAAAATGTTTGGAAAAACAGTAGACTTAACCGGGCACGTTTGCCGGGCGGTTGAAAATGCTAAACCACTACACCATCAGGAACCTATTTCTTGCCTTCAAATTTAGATACCGTCAAGTAATTAAATCTGAATGTTTATCCGAAACATGTCAAATAGTGACTTTAAATCAACAATTCTTAAATAATTATAGATTTATTGGGAATGTATTAAAATTTACACAAGACCAACCTTCAGAAAGTTTAATTAGATTTCAGCACATTAAATCAGCCGAAAGATGGTGAAATAAACATCATTAAGTTGGTATTGGAATAGAAAGTGCTTTGAAAAACAGTAGATTAAGCACTTTTCCTAAGGTGAAAATCAAGCGACGTTTACAATAGACTATCATAGCGGAACTTTTTCTTGACCAAGTTGTTGTAAAACATGCTCAAAATCATACAAACAGTTGGTTGTACGTCACTTTTGTGTAGTTATCATTAGACATTTCAGCCAAGAAATTCAATTTTGCAATCACTTGTATATTCAGTATTTATTGGGAATGTATTACAACTTACACAAGACCAACCTTCAGAAAGTTTAATTAGATTTCAGCACATTAAATCAAATAAAGATGGTGAAATAAACATCATTAAGTTGGTATTGGCATAGAAAGTGTTTTGAAAAACAGTAGATTAAGCACTTTTCCTAAGGTGAAAATCAAGCGACGTTTACAATAGACTATCATAGCGGAACTTTTTCTTGACCAAGTTGTTGTAAAACATGCTCAAAATCATACAAACAGTTGGTTGTACGTCACTTTTGTGTAGTTATCATTAGACATTTCAGACAAGAAATTCAATTTTGCAATCACTTGTATATTCAGTATTTATTGGGAATGTATTACAACTTACACAAGACCAACCTTCAGAAAGTTTAATTAGATTTCAGCACATTAAGTCAGCCGAAAGATGGTGAAATAAACATCATTAAGTTGGTATTGGCATAGAAAGTGCTTTGAAAAACAGTAGATTAAGCACTTTTCCTAAAGTGAAAATCAAGCGACGTTTACAACTGTACACTAGGTTGCACAACTGTGAACTATGATGAGTCGAAATACAGATTATCTGGTCCATGTGTGGTACATGGTAAGATTCTTGCTGAAATTGAGGTCAGTAAATCTCAGTCTCAGTGTTTATTCCACTAACAGCCACAATTCAGAGAACAAATTATAAACCATCATTATGTAATCAAGAATGTTGTTTCATCATTATTGTGGTGCTAATCAGCCTTGGTTTGCCAATTTACAACTGTGATTGTGCAAAAACACAATGTCATGCCGAGATATTGCTTTATCTTAACAGCCATGAATGTTCTTCGTGGAGGATAAAAGGGTAAAATACACCAGAGTCCCGCTAATCCGAACCCCGTTATCCACCTAATCCAAACTCTGCCAGGGGAAAAAATTCATAAAATTGCTGAGCCGGTTAAATAAATAAAACTAGTTATCCAAGTTATGTCATACTGTATGTGTTTAATAATGAACCAGCACTCATGCACTGTACACATAGGTATTCGTTTAAAAATAGCTTTGAACAAAACACACTGACAGTATGACAAGTTGAGTCATCGTTTGGTATGATGGCACTGTTTTCTACCTGGAATTTCAGGCCTGGGCGCAGGGGTTGGGGTGGAAAGGTCAGTGTCTTGGTGTTACGCAGGTAGGGCCTACTGCCACTATGTTTATTAGTACAGAGTACTACAGGATTAAAATACATAATATCTTACATTTATATACAAAATATTAGTCCCTCAAAGTCAATATATAACAATTGTAAATTCCAATAAGAAGCTGTCTCAAAACAATAAATGCACCAATTTATGCTAAAATCCCCTAATCCAAATTTTGCTAATTTGAACAGGGTCCGTCCCAATTAGTTTGGATTAGCGGGACTCTAGTGGTGTATGCTCAAAATCATACACACAGTTGGTTGTAAGTCACTTTTGTGTAGTTATCATTAGACATTTCAGCCAAGAAATTCAATTTTGCAATTACTTGTGAATTCAGTATTTATTGGGAATGAATTACAATTTACACAAGACCAACCTTCAGAAATTGTAATTATTTTTCAGCACATTAAATCAGCCGAAAGATGGTGAAATAAACATCATTAAGTTGGTATTGGCATAGATGTTTAAAAAATGCAGGACCTTCAAAAATAAATTTGACCAAATTGGAACAAAAGGCAGTCAAAAACATATGTTCAACCTAACTGATTAGTTTGATCCTAGATAATGGAATCTGAACAGAGAATAACTACCTATCTCAAACCAAATAAGTAAAGTAATGTTATCAACCAACAATATCTTAAAACAACAAAATAATCTTTAACCGATAGCATTCTGTGACAAACATGTTACGTGGTTTCATCAGTAATCTTGTTTGTTGTCTTTTTAACAGTAACTTTGACTTATAACCTTGTTTATCTTTCTTACTTCAATAGAAATTGTGCAGATTCGATAATAAATTAGATAATTTCTTTAGCAAATCTTACTGTGTATCTTTATTAGATACATTGCCGACTGTTATCGTTTGTCAATTATTATCTTGAAATACTTTCAAATCATAAGATGGTAAACTTGAAAAGAGATGATGATAATGAAATCTTATTGGAAAAAAATCACTTAACAAATTTTAACAAAATAAAATACAAACAGTATTGTCTACTTTGTAATAAACATCACAGATGTACATCCAAGATTTGTCAAAACGTTTTGTATTTTATAAGGCTAAAACATGTTTAGTGGGGTTTTCTACAAAATTTCTTAAGATAGAAATATTCTCATTGGGTTGAAAGAAAAGAAAACACAAATGCATGTTGTTTAGTGGTGGACAGATCAGCTTACGCTGATAATTTTGGGCTAGCTTTTTATCAAATGTTTTAGGATACTTTTCAGTTGATGATCAGTTTCCAGATACCGAAATGTTGATTTCTTCTTATTCACTATTATACGTCCAAATAATGCTTCAACCTTAGAACTTCTATCATGGTCAACAACAAACTTAAAACAAATGAAAAAAAATTCAATATGTAGAAAAGAAGTGCAAACCTCCGCCAATTTTTCCCTCGGAGACAAGAAAATGTTAAGTCGGGTGCGAGACTCCCACTCAGCGGGCCTACACAGATCTAACCGAGAACGGATTAGAGAGACTGACCTGTGTCTTGCTGTCGGGCCGTGCCCAGGCGAACTCTCCACTCCTCCTCAGGTCTGCGATCCTCTGGTTCAGTTTGTGTGACAGTGTGACGGTCAGTGGCATGCACTCTTCAGTCTCATCCGTCGCGTAGCCAAACATCAACCCCTACAACCACAAACCCACACCGGCTCAGTACCAAACACTCCACTCACTCCTCACTTGTCCTGACTTGCACCTTTACAGTTTTAGTGTAATAATTTATTTTAATTTTTGGTGCTGGTAATCTTAAAAACTACAAAAGAGCTTTAGGGAGAGCAAGTAATGTAAAAAGGACATAATTATATTTAGTAATTCCAATTTTTAAGCGGACTAAATCCATTTATAAATACCGTACAAGAGTTTTATTCTATATTCAAAAGACAAAATATGTCACTCTGTATCTAGACAAATATTTGAAGAATCATATAAATGTTAATAATTATGAATATCACCAGTCAATTTTGACTTTAACTCTGCCAAAGCTTAATTATCCAGGGCTTGTTGTTGCCAATATAAATGTTTTTTCAAATGTTGTCATTGCATCTTTCAGAAATTTAACTCTTAAAACACCCATTCTGCATACCCTTAAGCCGTTAAATGACCCAAAAACATAAAAATGAGTCAACATATTGGTTTTAAGTGCATTTTCAATTTTTCCAGGGAAACCACTTTTAATCATAACTAAGCTCTAGATATTGAAAGCTCAAATGAGGCCTTTTGATTTCAAGGATCTTTGAAATCTTTTAGATAATTCAATAAAAACGCCCTCACAAAGCACTCAACTATCTGACACAATAAGTAAGCTTATTACGTGGGCGGGAAATATTTATAACTCACTGCATTCCATTTCAGATAAGATAAAGTTTACATAACACTTGACAATTGAGATTAAATAAGACGTCACTGAATTCTATGCGTGACAAGTGATTGTATAAGCACATGTATTTCTTGTAATCACAATAATGTTTAATGTTCCTAGATTAAACAGTGGTGTTGAGAAAGGACTGAATCAAAACTAACATTGTAAATAATTACGGTATATCAGCTAAAGGTAAAACACCTTAAACGCAAAGTAATACATCATATATTTTCAAACACAACAGGTTTCGACACTTTTAACACATTTCCTGCAACAAATAATTAAATAACTGAAGAAAGCAAAACAGATCTAAGCCTGTAATGCAAATACTTAGGAACTGTCCATGAATGGTATTATTTATAAACCTTTTCCCGGACAGACATTTCAATTGCTAACTTCCTCCGTGTTCGCACAAAAAGATGTCAGATAACGGGTTTTTATCGGTTAGAAGGCCACACAATACAAGAATGCAACCG
Source organism: Matsumurasca onukii (assembly GCA_018831715.1). Classification (NCBI taxonomy): domain Eukaryota; kingdom Metazoa; phylum Arthropoda; class Insecta; order Hemiptera; family Cicadellidae; genus Matsumurasca; species Matsumurasca onukii. The sequence continues at coordinate 65,332,183 of CM032062.1, forward strand.
CAATCTAGGTGGATTACATAAGCCTACCACTCGTTTAGAAGGAAGAGTGTTGGTAGGATGCAGTGACTAAAGATACTTCACAGAAGAGAAAATGTTTACTTCAAGTTCCATTTGAAGATTAAAAATCACAATCAACTGCAAAATGACAGTTTATTAATTAATTTTTGAATCTGCAAGTTTTGAATTGTTACAAAATAAATTAAATTTATATTATAAACTGGTTTGATTGAGGCTTCAGTTGGCAGATGTTTGTTTGGCTAGATAACGCCAATAACATTCGCTCCGATGGAATACGGCCAAAACACGCGACTGAATACAAATGAATCAATAGGCAGATTGCAAGAACGGTGGCAAAGGTAAAAAACTGGTTGTCCTTCTATTCTAACGTCCTGGTCCTAGCAGCATTTTCTAAACCAGAGGATCACAAAACAATAAGTAAAAAATACAGATTAATGAAGCAGAAAAGGAGCTTCAGCCGGTTTCAAGGCTGAATTCCTTTACATCTCATTAGCAGACACAAGTTATATAACACATCTGTTGACAACCAGAACCAAACTGAAATCTTTGGTAGAGTAATTTAATTTTTGTTGCAGAACTAATATATAATTATCTTATAAAAGTTTGGAGAGAAAAAGAAACTATTTAGTCAATAAAAAAATATCACAACTCTCTACGAGAGTGCAAGATGAAAATTGGTAGTTTGCAAACATAAACTTGTTTCTAAATTTTCCATTTTAGGTTGTAAGCGTAAGCCTAGGGCTCTACTTAACTGTTATTCTTACAATTATGTTAAAAGTATGTTACATCAAAACTTAAGCATAAAGGGTGGTAGCCACCCATATCATGCTGGACCAAGTGGTATTGCCATTCCTGGGTTATGACTTAATATTGCGAGTAGCCTAATCTATGTTAGTTGAAGCCTAATGAATAGTTACGTATGAAATACTTGACAACTTCTGGTGATTGACATGCTTTATAAATCAAATTCTAACAAGGTTTCAAGGCAAGTAACTATTAAGATAGATGTTAATTCATTACTGCTTATTTGTAACTAATAATGACGTAGTGATGTTTTATTATTAACCTATAAATTACTTAAACATCACAAATCAAGTTTTTTGAGCACTTTTTAAAACCATACTCTCATATATACACTGAACGAATCGTGGCTATAGCTTAAGGCTAGAGAAAAAGACACTTTGATATAGCCTGATTGTATGTGGTGCTATTCCTTCATGGGTTGTGTGTTAATGTGGTACTGTCGTTTGTGTTGACTGCAAGACAGCTAACGGTATCAACAGTACACAATGCTATAGCACACAGTCGACACCTGGCTAGCTACAGCACTAACCAAGCTCTAATATGGTGCAATGTTCAATAGTCCATGATATATCCATGACACTATCAATCCTATCTTAAGTATGATCAGCTCAACCAAGACGAATGTTGAGAACTTTCCTGAATAAAAACCCTATTAGCATACAATATGCTAATAGTATCTTCAATGCTAATAGCTTTTAACATGTTTAACACTTTAAACATGTTTAAAAGCTATTAGCATTGAAGATGCAGATACTGATATGCTAATAGGGTTTTTATTACATAGTGATGTATGTGTACGGAGGCAACCAAAGAAGGTTAGAAAATTCCGGCTGTTAGTTTCACTAATAGCTCATTTAACTGTCCAGCTCACTGCTAAGTTTAAAACATTATGACGTTGCCATTGATGGTACAAAGAGTTAAAAAGGATTGTCACAAAAGATAGGTACAGATCATGACAGGTGCTAAGGGGAGACTTGAAATTGCCAAAAACAATTACATAATTAAGGATTTATTTAACCGATACATAATTTCTACACTAGTGTGTTAATGTGGTATTCTCGCCTGTGTTGATTGTAAGGCAGCCAACGGCATCGACAATACACAATGCTGTAGCACACAGTCGACACCTGGCTAGCTACAGCACTAACCAAGCTCTAATATGGTGCAGTGTACTCAGTAAATGTTAGCCATTTTCCACTGCTGACTTCTACTGCGCTATCAGCCATTGAACCTGTCTATAATAGTTTATATACAGGGTGGCTATCAAATAATGAAAATAGATTCATATTTTCCTGGAATTTTCTGGGCAATATTTGCAGATTTAAAAACATTATTATTTTGAACATGACACCAGGAGCCTGGGCATGAACCTCTTCAGGAGTCATTAGGAGCCATTGCTATGGCCGCTATCAGTATATTATAAATTGCTGCAAAAGCTGATACGAGTCTAAAGCTTGTGACGGAAGTAAAAATAAAAACATGAGTACCTACATCACGGACAATTACAGATGCTTAAACTTGTTTTCTGTCCCCAAAAACGCGAAAGCATGTAATTCCTACTGAGGGGGCTACCCTGAAATATTAATTTAGATGTGGTATTGCTGTTTGTGGTGACTGCAAAACAGCTAACAGTATCAACAATACACAATGCTGTAGCACACAGTCGACACCTGGCTAGCTACAGCACTAACCAAGCTCTAATATGGTGCAACGTACTTAACAAATAAAATTGTCATTTTGCCACCGATCTCTCTTTGATAGCTGGTATATACAACTCTAGCTCAAAATGGAAATTTAAATGGACTTAACTCATAGAAATATTTAAATTGAAAAATGTATTGGACAGTTTGGTTTATTTTTGAATTTAAAATGGAAATTGGATGAAATTTATTGTTATATAAATATGCTGTGGGTAAAACATAATCAAACGAAATCACAAAGGTTTGTTGACAAATTAGCACAGAACAGGTTTACACATTATTATAGCGATTTGAAAGTGTCATTAACTGGTAAATTACTGGTAATCTACAAGTCGATTGGTATAAGATTATTATACTTCAAACTAGTCTGACATATTTGAATATAAGCTACACCTAGCCTAAAGCTGCTATTAACGAATGGCTTGTGATCCTCTGAACGAGAGCGGATCTTAACACGTTATCCCCAGCGAATGGCAATACCAGTGTGGAGCAGTAAGTACCTGGTCTCCTGCACCGACAGACTCTTCTGTACGGTCGACGTGCACGCCGGCCGCTATGTTAGGCGATTGTTCGTCCAGTACTAGCATGACCGCGCAAGTCTTGTGATCGAAACCTGCAGCCAAAGCACACATCCGGAGTTGCACGTGCTCTCAACTCTAGCAAGCTCGAGAACCGACGTGCAACCCCCCGGCGACAATCCTTTGCAGGACTATACACTGCACACAACTACATGAATCCCAGTCAGGACTGTACGTACACACACACATGCAACATCAGTTAGTGACAGAGGCTTTAGAAAAGCCTGTAATCATCGCTGTAAACACAGCTTATTGAAAATAATATCACAAAATAATCATGGGTAAATTGTTTACCCTTGATTAAAGGCAATTTAAACGCTTATAATTAAAACATGATGGTGAGGTGTGGTTATCTTATTTGATTTCTTGCAGTAGCTTTAGTAGTTTCAGTTCTGAAATTAGTTCAACTTCCACCTCATTCTGAAGACTTAGAAGTTAGCCTAAATATTAGAACATTCATAGAGTTTACAACCCACCAGCCACCAGGCTACTATGTTACACAACAATAAACTGGTCATGACGTAATAACCAGTGTTTCCACTTGGACAGGAGCCTTTCTTGAGGAAAAATTAGAGGAGAAGCCACTACAGGAGTGGAAATTGATAAATTATAGACATATAGGAAGTAATCAGGTTCAATTGTAACTTAAATGCCAGAAGAGCTCTACTCCTAGCCCATACCACTTATCAAAATAACTTTTAACATTAACGCCCCATAGAACAATAAACAGGCTACAGGGATTGTTGGTGGGAAAGGGCTACCACACAAGATAAAGGAAAAGGGGAAGATTGAAGTGGAAACACTGATGGTGGCACAGCTCTACTGGATTACATGACGTATGAATGAATCGCCAGCCGAGCCCCAGAGCAGACACCCCGTACATGCCACAGTCGAGACTGAACTCGTGTGAGTGGGACTGTACCTGGTCACCGGCACCTATCGAGTCTTCGTCGCGGTCTTGGTACACTCCGCTGGCGATATTCGGAGACTGTTCCTCCATTGCGACCAAAATGTTACATGTTCTGTGGTCGAATCCTAACCAATCAGTTTCAATCAGATTTTCAACTCTCCTCCCTCGTTTTTACGTTTAGTTACAGTTAATACAAATGAAACAGAAACTTTATAAATTGCAATAATTGAAATTAAGGTTGGAGTTAACTCACCTTTTGACGAGTCGTCGTAGCCGATGTGTTTTATTGTGTCCCTAACAACTTTTTGGTAGTCGACGATAGCCTTTGATGTGATTTCACCGCATAGTAATACCATTCCAGTCTTTGTAACAGTTTCTAAAAAAAGAACATTCTCATTTCATTCTTTAACAAATACTACAATGGTTAGTTCCGTGACCATAATTACTTATAACAGTGCTCAATTCTAATAATAAAATTGAAGTCTGGTAAGGCTTTAACTTTGCAAAGTTTAAAATGGTGAAAAAAGTCCTAACAAAATGTACTTTAGTTTAGAACTTAAAAAACCAATGCGTTTCTGAATTAGTGAGGCTCGACATATTTTGCTACTTTCAAATGCCTGTTTAACATTTAATAATGTTGATAAAATTATCCATTATTAAAAAAATTATTTTTATATTAAAATTGTATTATTTGGAGGCAACCCATCTGCTTGTCCCCTTAGTTATGCAAGAACCAGAAATGTGTCAAGCTTTCAATTCATGTCCAAAATCAAAGTGCCCTTGATTCACTTCCTCGTTTGAAATTTTTGGAAACCTGTCATTATTTTAATTAGGCAATTAAATCTAGCCAAGTCAACATCTGGTATCATTAATGATCTTTCTATACTCGTGTAGTCTACCACGCCCTAAGACTTTATAGGGATTAATCAATTCTACAAAAAGTTAAGAAAGTAGAGATTTCCCGTTTACTTTTTTTACTGTCCCCTCGACCAGTAGAACCAGCCCACGCCGGACTGGCCAGTTACTATTCAAGGAGGTGGAATGTTGTCGCACACCAATGACTCATTTACCTCCGACAACCAACCACACAGGTCGGCGGACTGAGCCTGTCAGTCCCAGAGGCAGATCTAAGGAGTGTGCTTATTGTACTAGTTATATAACGGTCAACTGTAACCAAGAGAAAAAATTAACTGAAATATCCACAAATAAATATTTTCAGATCTGTGATTTAAAAAAATCCAATAATTCTCAAAATAAAAGCGCATCTAAAAAAGCTTAACAATTACCATAAATGAAAAAAAAACATTGATTAACAAATAAAAATCCAAGTTTAGAATATAACGTGTCAAAAATAACTTATCCATACAATTCTTTATTTGTCCAGAGATGCTAATAAAATTCAATCCTTACCACATGCAACTTTGGCATCCGGATCTTGTCGTAAATGTGCATCCAGTATTGCATCACTTATTTGATCACACATTTTGTCTGAAAGAGAAAAACAACTTTGTCTTAGTCTTTTTTTAACTCAATTATTTCAAGGACAAGATAAAACAGCTAATTTCCAACTTCGGTCTTTCAAAAACTGTTAAAACACATCTTCTTTGAAATGTTAGTTAAACAAAGGAGAGCGTTACTAATGCTTTAAAGAATGTTTCATTAATTTCGATGGCTAAAACATCTTAATGGATTCAAAACTAATTTATTTTATAAATTAAAATATAATTTGAAATATGTTTTTTGAAAAATATTACTAGTAAAATACAGATGGTACATTAAAACCAATTTGTACTAACTCTTTTATACACAAATAATAACTTACATAACTATATAAAACATCATTGAGTACAAACTTTGAAAACTTAAAAAAGAGAAAATTTAGGGCCTCATAAGCAAATGCCTGAATCAGCGGTCAGATAGATTTGTAAAAATCAAATTATTTGAAAGGTTTTTTAAAAGTAGTGGTAGTAAAATTTTACTATTAATTAGTGCAGTATTAAAGAAAAAAGTAAACAAAAGCCAATAGACTGACACACTAAAAACTAAAAGGGAAAAGAGGTAACTTTAAAAATATGAATGAATATATATGATTTATGCTTTGTATTTCACTGAAGACGGCTTGAAACCGAAATATATGTTTTATAGTTTTTAAAGTTACCTCTTTTCCCTTTTAGCTTTTAGTGCAGTATTATATCCATACAGTTTAAAAGTTAAAACCTAACCTGTAATAAACATGAGTGTGAAAATTGTATAACCAATTAATTAATTAGATATTATTTAATAAACCTCTATTATTTTATCATTTAAAAAGCAACTATGAATTAGAAAACTGAATAATCTACAACAAGGATCATGGTATAGTAAAATTGTATGTACAGGTTACATAACAAAACCTAAGAGTAAGTTTAATCTCAACACTAATTCCAGTATTATCTATTAACTTCCTTATTCATTAATTTATCAACTTCCAGGGTACATACACTATTCTGAAGAAAGTAGTTTTAGAATATAATCCGCCCACCTAATTGGGACAAGTGAGTTTGCATATAACAGAATGAGCAACCTCGCATTATTGCACCGCATAGTTTACAGATTTGTCTTCATTATGTATGAAAACATATTTGACACATAGCAGAAAAGTAACACAAATAATCCAATAATAAATTTTATTTTTAGCAAGGCCTTTCAAAAACAACGTTTTTATCTTCGGACCAAACACCAGCTCAGAAGTATTGTTTGGTCAGAAGATGAAAACGTTGTTTTAAAAGGCCTCGCCAAAATATAAAATTTATTATTGGATTATCTGTGGTACTTTTATGCTATTTTGAAATTCCAATAAGAAGCTGTTTCCAGATTAACAACATAGTGCCATTTTTTCCAAAAAGATTTATTTATGGCAACCGGTTTCAAACTAAGTCATCGTCGGAAATTCACTAAAATCGCTGGAATGCTACAAGATGGAAGCTGCATTGAAAAGAATCGTCGTGGATAAACCCTTTGTTGGTCAGTAATAATGATAACATGTATCAAAAGAGTCATCATTTTGAGGTCAGGTTTGCAGCAACCTGAATCTGATACCAAACTCTTCTACACCGTCAAAAACAATCTTGTCCCAAAATGATGTAAAAATACTTATTTAATGGCCTCCTCACACAAGATCAGGATATTTCCTTTACTTTCCTACCAATTCCGACTATGCCTGTCAATAATTTACTGATTAATAAAGGAGGTATAATGCAATAGGTCTATTCTATTCTAATGTGACCAATTTAGAATAATTCAGGCTTATCATACAAGATCTTAAGATTCTTTTAATATGGAACTTTATTTACGTTTTTCCAAAATCCACAAGAAAAATAGGACCTTTCAAGAAATGGTTGATGCATTTCCCGTCACATTCTCTTCCTTAAAAAATTTCACAGGAATTTTCTGCCCTGGAACAGTGGACAGAAATGCCACATTTACGTTGTCAGTATAACATTATCTGACGTCCAGACTATTTCACAAGCTTTCCAGTCGTAATTTGGCAGTACCCAGATTGCATTATAAAATAGAAACAAAAAAACTTTTTGGGAATTCTTAATAAGTAAAATAAGGAATAGCCTAGGTCTCATTGTGACTGACTTTGATGACAACATTAAAACTACAATTTAAAAGACTATCGTGTCGATTTAAAAAAAAAATGAACTGCATTCCTACTACACTGTTGGATTGAACACAAGTAAGCCTAGTTTTCCCTGGCTTACCCAGACACATGAAATTACCTGAGGTTGGCAACCAGCACAAGAAATTCTGGATTACAGAAACCCACTAAAATGACATGTAAGCTAAACCTATTCTTCAGACTATATTTAAAAATAACCAATCATCGAATGTAGATTGATAGATCTATAAGTCTGGATCACATAGAAGGCCAAACGAAATATGTGGCAAATAAGAGGCTAGTCTTTTAAGTCAATTTGACCGAGGCTATGCAGGGTTGCGGTGGGTCAAATAGCTTCGAAACTAATCAACCGCTACTATCGAATGGTAACGTTGTAATTTGATTACATGAAAAACTCTGGAAATTCACAAAAGCATAGGTAAGTATGGCCTAGTCTTGGTGATAGGAAGGCCTTATCGAACAAACTCCTAGAACTCAATGGGCTACATAGGTTATGTAGATGGTTTTAAATAATAAAACGCTTAATTTAAAACCCTAAGACGAAAAACGGGAATCTGGGACATGCTACAATTTAAAATTAAACATCAAGGTTATGAAGACAACGTGGTTGCGGCACAGCTAAGAAAGGGAGAATGCACCGCCATTTAAAATTGTCTAGTAAGCTATTTAAAATTATTTACCTGGATGTCCTTCGCCGACTGATTCTGACGTGAATAAAAATGTGCCTTCCTCCACTGTTTCTGACTCCATGTGTCCGTTTTGATAGCCATTAATATATTGATGAGCTGATTCCGGCATTGCACTTGACTTAAGACAACACGTTAGTAGATTCTTGGCGGATGCAACTGAGGAAAAGAGAAAATCTTTACGGGCGCTTGCTCTATTTATAACTTCGCTTAGGTCACGTGACAGGCACAGTCGCAGTGGATTTCTTTGTAGCAGCACTATATGAAATCTAGCGACAAAGGTTTTTGTACGCTAATACATCCCCATGAATTCATTCTACCATTTTGTACAATAATCCAGGGTTTTTTGTTTACAAACAATTAATGGTTATTATTCAAAGTATATTTCAATGCACACAACAGATGATCAAAATTTACATCTTACAGATGATATTGTTTCTGACTTTCAAAACTTGTGGAACATACGCTATAAAGCTACTCTACGGTCGTTGATATTACATTAATTTTTATACCGTATCATATTTGAGTATTACAAAACAGCGCGTAGAGTTGAAAAATTCTATCTTCCGCATTATTTGTATCAGCTTAAGCGCTATGTAGTAATTTTCAGGCTAACCATGCCGTTATCGCATTATCGGTTCATAATATCGTGTATGGTGATCATTTGGTGGCCACGACTTTTGAAGTCAAGATAGCGTCTGTATCCATCTCCGTTGGGGCTATATATTTACTACGTGGTTTAGCGAATGTCTTGAACCTCACAAGCTAAATAAACAGAATTGATTTGTTTTGAAAATGAAAAGTATATAAGATACAGTTTATCGTTTTTTGGGTATATCACACTAAAGTATGAAAATCCAAGCCTGCACGGGTAAGGGAACCCTGACAATCGACAACCAGGCCAGCCCGCAATTGAATTTCCTCAAACTGTACTGTAATTCAAACTGAATGGAGCAAGGAGAAGTCAAACTCAAATTAAATAGCCATACAAAATTAAAAGTCATATCCATTATTACGGCCGAAAAAAAGTGGACACTGCTTATATCTAGGAAACCACAGCTTTACCTAATATCAATAAGAGCTATGAAATTAACCATTAAAGCTTTAAAGGTTGGATTACTAATAAGTAAGAAGAATTCAAAACACATCACAAGGTGTGTATTATATTTCAAATATCTTTTTTGAAACATATCATATAATGCACTGTGTAAATCGGGTTTAATCTTAAATAAATTGTTATTTTTAATTACTGTACTAAAAAATAATTAAATATTGACAAACAAATAAAAATATAATATATCCTTTTTTGTTTTAAAATTATATTAGTTTTATGGGGTTTACCAAACAAAAATATTGTAACAATAAAAGTCAAGCCATAGTAAAACTGTGTGAATGCATGCTTGTAACAATAAAAGCTCACTATATAAACTTACAGTTTGAAATAAAATAATCAAAATATTTCTGAACAGATACGCTTGGATCATACCAAAAGACTGACTAGTTGTTTTGTAACAGAACACTAGAACAGTGACTCTGAGACATTTCTGTTTGGTCATTCAACATGATGTTATCTCTCTTATCACTCAGTGAAAAACATAGGTTATCATATCGATTAATTATATCATATATTTGCCATTTGTTGTAAAATCATTTTCTATTATATGTTGTTATTGTAAGTAGCGTTGTTAGAGCTATACCATGGCATTCGGTGTGGTATATCTCTGATCATTTTCACTTCTTTTAGTAATGGACAGTGGGTAAAATTACTACGGAAGCAGAGGACCTTACCTGAACAAAATTATAAACTAGAAGGAAAAATACCACATTTCTATATCTTTTGAATAACAAAATAAGGATAACTTTACCTAATAATTAGTAGGTTAACAAGGTTAAATGTATTATTTCTCATGGTTTATTTTGGAATATATTTTGCAATACGTTTTGAACAGCCAACTAATCCATAATTTATTAATTTTGAAATAGGAAGAAGGAATCATATAGGGATTTAAGGTTACTTTTCTTCTCCCTGAAAAGTCACATTTGACTGATTTGAGAAAGGACAAAGACGTAATACAAAAGAAGGATTTGGGGCGTGGAGCACTCCTGAGCAAATCAAGGACTTTGTGGAAACGGTTTCTTCTGCAAAATACGATTTATATATAGCCTCCGTTAAATTAACAATTGCCTGAAAAGCTGCTGGTTAGTGGTTATTAGCATCAATGTAGGTTTATCAAATCATAAAACCACAAAAGAACAAAATTACAATGAGAAAACTCTGTAATTTTATAAACATTGGCTACATATTATATTGAATCAGAATTATAGGCCTAAATACCCTAATAGTTTAAAGGTCAGGATTGTATGAAGTAACTATAATCTAGTTCTTCCGGTTCACACCGCCTCCAAACTTCATAATTAGGTTGAGGTTATTCTAAATTTATGTAAAGATCAATCTATAAACCTGTCCTGTGCTAATCCTACGCCCAAGGATTAGACCTAATACTAAACTTTTCAAGACCTAGTAAACTTTAATGTAACTGCGTGTCAACCTAATTATGAAGTTTGGGCGCGGTTTGAACCGAAGAACTAGATTATAGTAATGTTGTGACACTGGTCGCGAAAGCCTAAGAGTTAAGTTTGTATGAAGTAGTTTGATACAGCAAACTGTCCAAAGTAAAAAACGAAGAAAAATAATTTTTTGATGCTTTTCAATAAACTGAAATAGTGAATTTTGCTAAAGATCTGGAAAGCGTACAAAGCATATTAGACAAAACTGCTGGTTTTTCAAAATCCTCAATAAAAGTTATGATTATTATAAACACTCTACAAATAAGAAGCTAAGGATTTTTAATTTTACAGTTACAAAACTGAAAATCGTCTTCAAATTATTAGCACTATAAAAATTTAAATAAATTATAAATCATCGTTAGTTGTATATTAAGCAATTAGAAAACAAAATTGGGTTCGTGATAGTTGATTTTTTAAAAATAATACTAAAATGGTATTGTTAAGAGGTTTCAAGATTAAAAAAGTAACAAATTACTCGTAAATTATTATCAAATTATTTCAGCACTCCAAGACATATGAATAAATTGATTCCGTAAACATTAACACTCAATATTCAATTATAATATTAATTATTTGTCTACAAAAGGTTATAGGCTTCTTGCATGACTTACCTTGAAATTTGTTGGACACCTGGAAGACTGAGGTATGGTACAGCACTTTTTATACGAACAGCGTTTGACATTTTGAAAGGCAAATCATCTTCACAGAACTGGAAACAAAATATTCTTTTGTTATGTTCTCAAACAAAAATAGATGACATTTCTTTGTTTGAAAGCAAGTGTACAAGCTTAAGTCAATATTATTCCATATTGTGTCATTGAAGTTTGGAAGTAAAATTAGACTTTCCTTTTAATTTTATTTTCCAATCTAATATAAGGAATAGGTCAGACATAATCAAATATAAATTAACATGTGTGAATTAAGCACTTTCAAGGATACATAAAATATGTTACATTTTTTACATCTCAAGAAATAGGTAGTTGGAATAGGTAGAAATATATAATGTTAATATATTTAAATCATAATTTTAACTGAGCAACTTTTTTGTAATATTAGCAGGCATGGTATTTTTAGCAGGCGTCAATTATAAATTTTAAAATACCCATATTAAACATTTTAACAGATAAAATAAAACCCTGAATATAAATTAATTGTTTTAAAAATAAATAGAAACATAATAAGAGCCATATATTTAGTGAACAAAGGACAAGAATTGTCTAGTATCACAGGTTAGGTTTTATCATATTCCGTTATATTTGGTACAGTTTTTTGAAAACAGAAGTCTATTTTTCTCTCAACGACACAAACGTGTCAAGTACCTTTTCATTATAGTTTGAGATGTTTAAAACCAATACAACACCATTGACTTTATTTAAAATCATGCAAGGACGATCACAGTTACTACAAGTGTGGCCAAAATTACATTCAGGAACCTTTGGAACCTTTCAGAGTATACAGCAGTCTTTGAAGTATCTCCAGGTGACATCTCTTTACTGGCACAATAGATTTGCAGATATATTCAGATCAACTGCGTAGCCGGAAGATCTGTCCTAGAATTTGTGCTTGCAGCTGCTCTTAAAGTGCAGGTCGCATTCTATAATCCTCATTATGTGCGTTTTAAAGTAGTTTTAAGTTGACTTGTCCAATTGCTAAACTGGTTAAAGGAAATAAACGTTTGTCATTTGTCATTTTTTAACTATGTGTTTCACTTAATGTTCTATTGTGACCTCTAGACACTACTTAATACTTATGATACACTTGGGAGCTAGATTCCACGCTAGTTTTGGGCTAATTTCTAAATGATTTTTGGAACAAGAGTGCATGAGATGGTAACCTCAAACTTGCACTTTTTTTACCGACTTTAGCGCTAATCTACAACCGCGCTGTACCCGTCGACTCGTGACGCATTTTAGACGTATCCCGTGACGTGACGGTACTTTTTGTAACGGTACGATCATGCAATGAGCGCAACGTATGAGCCAAACCCCCGAGGCCAAAGTGTAGACTTGAGGGAAGAAAGTAGTCCAAACCTGCGAGTCCAAAGGCTGAAGTGCTATCAGAGGCAAGCAAATGAATGAATCTTGGGTCGCAGGCTGAAGGCCGAAGGGGAGCCGTGGGACGAAGTCACTAGTTGGCTAAAGGTCGAAGGTAATTTAATCTAGATTTATAAACACGAATGTATTACTTCTGTAGTACTGTTTCTTTAAACTTGCTGTTAGGTGAATATGCTGACCACTACACCACCCGGCCCACACATACGAGGGTCATCCAGAAAGTAAAGAACGTTTTGGCATGGTCAAATAAAAAATAAAGATATCAACACAAAACTTTATTTACAAATGCATAGAACCTTCTTCTACCTTTCTATGCAGTCGCCATGGATTTCAAGACACTGGTTTTAACGTGGGACCAGATTTTCCATACCCATGTTCTACTCATTTGCCGCCAAAACATGAGCCAGGATTTCTTAGCTTCTCTGAGTTCATTATCGCTAGCAAACTGTTTGTTACCCAAAAATCCTTAAGCTTCAGGAATAAGTGATATCACTCGGCAGTCGGCACTAAGACAGGGCTGTAGTCGTTTCTTTTCTTGGCATAAATTCATGGATTAAGCCCTTTCGATCCCAAAAACAGTTGCCTTGACTTTTCGAGTGTTTAAATTTCACACTTTACATTTAGCGGGGTTTTCAATTGTCGATGCCATTATTAATCACTGTGGACACGAGACGCGTAATCACACAGCAACGAACCTATACTCAAACTGAAGGGGATGAATGTAGCTAGCAGCTGCACGCGCGCTCGTAGTGGTGAGGAGTGTGCGCGGCGCGTGATGCGCAATCATTCTTTACTTTCTGGATGACCCTCGTATTTATGCTTTCAAATTTTGAGAAGTACTTAAATATAAATGTTTTTCTGAAACATTTGACTGTCAATAGCGATTATAAATCAACAACTTGGAAATATTAAACACATAATTTAAATCATTGACTTTAATATCCATTTAAAGTCAATGATTTAAATAGTGTTAAATGACGTATTATATATTTTAATTAGTATAGAAGCTTTATTTTAACTTGCTGTTTTAATATAGACCTAGTAATAGTTATGTTTTATAAAAAATGTATTATTACGTGTATGCACAGCACACTGTATGTAGGAAGTACAAACCTGTGCTAAAGCCTGCGCGTAAAAATACAGGAGCGTCTTGTTTTTGTTAGGGTTTTATTAAAACCGAGTTTATGACTGACTGTCAAGTTTGTTAGCTTCGCGTTGATGTTATGGAATAATTCTGCACAATTATTTAAATAAGGCTGTTTATTATAGTTTGTGACAATTAAGAACTATTGAAATTATTTATCTAACTGAAGAGAACAAATTAGTGGAGTTATTCCTTATCGAAGGTAGGCCAGGGTATTTCTTTAGGTTAGGTCTCATTTGTCCTAACAAACCAATAATGCCGAAGTATTATTGTGATTATTGCGATACTTATCTAACCCACGACTCTCCCTCTGTCAGAAAAACACACTGCCAAGGTCGTAAACATAAAGACAATGTTAAATTTTACTATCAAAAATGGATGGAAGAACAAGCTCAACATCTGATTGATGCTACTACTGCAGCGTTCAAAGCAGGCAAAATTGCATCCAATCCCTTCGCTAGTACGAAAGGAGCAGCCATTCCCCCGCCTAATATGAATATGGGACCTATGGGGCCAATGCGACCACCGGGACCTCCTCAGCCAGGACCAGGCCCAATGATGCCAGGACCTCCTGGAATGCATCCAGGAATGGGGCATATGATGATGGGACCTCATGGTCCAATGCCACCGATGATGGGTATGCCTCGCCCACCCATGGGACAGATGATGGGACCCATGATGCCCATGGGTCCAATGGGACCGATGGGCCCCATGCGTCCACCTTTATTGCAACAAATGCAAATGAAAAAGTGAGTACCTTTTTAGCACCTAGGCTTATGTATAGGACTACTTATTAATACTACAAAATAATTCTGATGTATGATGTATTTAAAGCCAAAGTAAGAGATAAGGAGTTAACAATGTTTCAAAAAAACTTAGCATAAAAGGAATTAACAATGTTTGAAAAAACTTAGCATAAAAAAATTCCATTATTTTTTAAACCCAAGAAGGTTTAATTTATCTCCTCTCATTTATGGATTGGTGTTGTGGGGGGTCTGTATAAACAGAAAAGCGTTTGTTTTGCAAAAATGAGCAATTCAAACTAATGGAAATATAAAGCTTAAAGCAAAGCGGCTTTTATTCATTTACAATTGTTGACTCTGCCAAGTCTGTACATTACAGAAACAGTCACTTGCAATAGGCAGTTGACATACTTTATGAGACAAGATTCAATTTCTGTGCTATTTAAATTATTGACATTTGCAATGTATTATTTTTGGCTATTGTCATTATTGAATGAGAAATTGTTATTATTCTTTAAGGAGAGCTACAGCCCTTAGGCCCCTTCCTTCGCTTATTTGGTTTGTGGGGTTCTCGACGACTCAGCTCTTTTGGCAAGAATTCAATTTAATATTCCGCGTCAGAAGTCTAGTTTGCTATTCTTTCTACACTTCTCTCGCACAAATCTGGGTGCAAACTCCCCTATCAATTCAATGACAAAGCTTTTCAATGAGTTGTCTTTTAATGTAAAACCTTAAATGTTTTAAAAGACAAATAAATCAAGTTATAACTCAATAAATTGATGTATAAGTATCGTTTTTCCTCGTTCACTTTTCCGGTCCTTGGTTATTCTTGACTAGTATGGGCTGGTGAAAAACTGGGTTCCTTTTTCTTGAAGGCAGCGTGTTGGCGTCCAGCCCTGGAACGTCATGGTTATAGTAAGTCATTTTTTACGAGCGCTATATGGTTATAAATTCTATCGTATCATTGGTTTGTTCACTTCAATATCTATCAGATGGTATGTATTGTTGCAATAATATAGTGGTTTTAGTTTCCTAATTAGATGTTATTATACAATAAACACAATCATGGTTTTTGGCAAAGATCACAGAGCATTTATTGTTAAAGAATACTTAAGAGCAAGATATTCTTTTATGTCAAGAGGCGTTTGAGATCAATTTTGCAGGCGTGAGCAGGTTTTTTTGTTTTGTTGTTTTAAAATTCTTGAAGATTTTTTAGAGGAATTTTCTAAACTAACCCAACATTTTCTATCACTTCTTCATTCAGTCAGGACACTCTTTTACATATAAATTTATTTGTTATTTCTTATTAATTTAGTTTAATTAAACAAGTGTGAACTGCTGCATTAGACTCTATTCTGCAAAGTGTTATAGCCATAGTGTAATTGGACGGGTTTCCTAAATTGGAGTAGTATAATTGATGTTGGGTTTACAAAATTAAATACATACCTTTTATAAGATAAGATAATTTTGAAATGAATTAAGTCTATTTTTTTGGTGAAGGTAGGACTAGAAAGTCCTCTCTTCCACTTAACCACCATTTTGGTAATGAAACCTTATTTTGTTGTGTTGAAATAAACAAATGCCAGTGCAATGTTAGCTATTGGATTCTGAAACTGTAATAATAATAGCCACCACTTCTGTTTATAATAGCCACCATTTCAATGTCCATAATTATCTCATCTTTGTATTTGCTTACCAGACTGCGCAAATAAACTAGCCTAACTCGCCTTTGCTCATACTTGGGCCCAAAGAAAGAACGGCTAAAAGTATTAGTTACAAATTGTGCGTTATAATACCGGGTGTTTATAAATTAATATAGTTTTTTTATAGTATTATTTACACTGAACTTATAATTATACATCAAACGAAATAGCCACTCAAACAGTTTTGTTTGTTTACACAAGTGCGCATGTACACGCAACATTTCGTGCAATTAAAGATGCAATTTGTTTAATAACAATCTACCCAATTGCTGGATTGGCTGCGAAGAGTCTAATGACAGAGCTTGTTTAGCATGGCCTCTACGGTCACCCGATCCAACGTTAAGCGATTTCTACCTTTGGGGCTTTATCAAAGATTTTGTGTATATGCCTCTGCTATCAGCTGACCTTCCCGAATTAAGAAACAGGATGGTTGTTTTAACAACTACTCAAGACACACTTTACAACGTTTCGCAAGAACTCGAATATAGATTTGATATGTGCCGGGGGATAAATGGTTCTCATATTGAACAATTGTAAGATACTTACAATAGATAGGTAAAACGATTTGAGTTGCTTTTTCGTTTGACACATCATTCATAGCTGTAAATTTAATGTAATAGATATTATGAAGCATTAAAACCCCGATATTCACTTAGAAACACACGGTACATTAGCTTACATGTATAATAATGAATTTAGTTTGACTAATGTTACTTTTTTCTTTTGTTTCAGTTAAATGAAGTCTACGAGAAGTTCATGTATATAGTTTGTAAGTTTCACATTTAAATGTATTGGTATTAAGTATGTTTCAAAAGTGAGTGTGTACCTTAACCAGTTAGAGGCTGAGAGAAAAAACTTTTATATGGTAACTTGTCAATCAGTTGTGAATGATCTATTACAAAAATAAATATTTGTACAAAATAAAAGCTTGTGCTATGTTTTCAATCCTAATTTTAGTTGTTTTCTTGTTTACAATCCAAGCTGTAGTTGAATTGCCTAGTGTTTGAGTCCTCAGCTTAACAAAACTGCTGTGTGCTAATGTAAAATTCATTTCTTGCACCAAGTTAATTGTGTTATTTTGAATATCATGGTGAATAGTCAAAGGGCCCGACCATATGATTCCCTTATGACCATACATTATATTAAAAACCAATAAAGGAGAAAACTTTGTGGCTTTAGTATTTTTACAACCCCTTCTGGAGGTTTCTTTATTTGCAATGGGGTTTCCTGTTAAAAATGGCTTTAGCGTATGAATAATTAAGGTACAAACAATGTATTCTGTGATTCTATAATGTTGGCATATTCTCTCCAAAACCACTGCGCTGACAGCCTTTAGTAAGGTTCTCCAGCCACTTAACAAACAGAAAAAGTTAGGTAAAACAATAATTTGTATGAAAAAATCTTAGACATTCTCAAACTGTACAGTCCTGAAAAATAGGCCTAAATTCTCTGAAAACTCCTCATTTTACACAAATGTCAGAGAAAAGGCCCCCGGATCCTCCCCTGGTATTGGGGTGATTTCTTACTCCCAGTACTTCACATGCTTAGGCCGGTATGCATTGTACGGTAAGTATTTTTTGGGCCTGCCTCACCCAAAATAGTTAGTGAAAGGCAAAGTAATTGGATTCTAAAAATGTTCTTCACGTCAAACATAATTTTACAAGAACATAACAACACACACAATGTCTTGCAATGAACCCTGAACATTTCTCAGATATTGTCCCACGTTTTAATGAAGTTTTTGTTCTTGGACACTCTGCAAACTCTAATGGATTCAAGCTTGTATACATAGAAATGTTTGTGGATTACGACAAAAACACATTTCTTTACAAATGGCTTTGGCGTCCCGATCTGTGTCGAATTATCAAGTTTTTACTGTAATACCATCAGCTGTTTCTATTTTGCAAACTATTACAAAAGATTTTACAGTTTGGCTATAAACATTCCAAAATCAGGAGAAGGAAGTGAGTCATTAAAACTACAAGCTTATACATGATCGAAGTTATTTAATCGTTACATCTGGATTGTCAGGGTCCAATTGTTCTGTGTACAGGACTTGTATTGAGATTGGAGCCGTTATCTCAGCTTGGACTCCAGCTCCGGTAATCTCTGGCACTGTTGTCATTTCAGCTTTTATTCTGGAAACAGAGTTGAAAAGCAAACACATATTACATGAAGCAAAAAATTTCACCTCCCTTTAACTTTTTGAGTTATTTGAGTTCTAGTTGCTGATTACTAGTTTGACGTTGGAGCAACGTATGAATTGGAGAAAAAATACGATTTTCCATATTTTACGCAGGAACAATCTAGTTCAGCTACACAAATGCTGATTAATCATTACATTTACTGATCAATCAGCGACAGTGAACTTGTCCAGTAGTGCTCTGATGATAACCATTTTAAGCCTGCGTCCGTGGCTCAGTTGGGAGACCTTGCAAAGCGCAAGGTCGCGGGTTTGATTCCCAGCGCAGGCATAAGGGTTTGGACCGCTTTCCCTAAAAGCGTTTTGTGATCCCACAAACCCTAGGTTAAGTAACCCATTAAAAATGCCATTGGCGTAGATAGTAAAAAAAAAGCTTAAACACTTAAGCGTGAGGAAACCCCTACGTACAGGACCTCTAGGCAACCAAACAAGGTATACTACACCACTGCCGCTTTAGTCATATCCTACGCGGAAACTGTACAAATCTTAAGGGAAGCAGTTCATGTGCCCTCTACCGACATCTATACCTTGCGTCCGCTGTGTGACTGTACGTCAACCCCTTCTCTTCATCCCTGCCATTTAAGTATAAATCGGCTCCTCTCCGGACAATCCAGTGGGTGAGAAATGTGGAATGGGAGTAAGAGTTGTATTGGGGTCTCGACATGCCTCACTTGGTTAACAAAAATTGTCATAAATAGGACACTACCAAATCCACCGCACTATAGTCAGAGTGTCATTTGCCAAGATACACTTGAAAACAGAATGTTCCAACATGTATTGGGTGAAAATAATCACTTAAATCCCAATGGGTAAGGTAGGAGAAACCCACTTTTGAAATCATATGAGTTTTGTGACAAATCCTTTTTTGTTGGGTTCTCTTATTTGTATTAACTAGATTTTTTAAATACTGAGGTTTGAATTGGCAGGTAAAATTCTACATAATTCAACATAACCTAAAATTTAACAGGAAACAACAGTACCTGTGAGTCTTCTTGTGCCTGTTGAGGTCTACTTTGTTAGTGAACTGCTGGGCACACTGCGGACACGAGATCACCTGGGGCTTGCCAGAGTGTTGTGCTCGCTTGTGTCGCAGTGTGGAAGCCTGTGTCTTGAACGAGCTGCCACACACGTCACACAGATACGGCCTCTCTGTAGTGTGACTTGCCTGCAACACAACGTGTTAATAGTGCGTGACCACTCAACGGTGAAGCTGTGATAAATTTATTCACCAAAAGACTTTTGACACTAGTATCAAGCTATCTTACAACTTTCATAGTTACTCCCACTTGCTGAAAGTTTATTGACATGGAACTATGAAAATTTGGACTTGCTGAAAGTTTATTGACATGGAACTATGAAAATACTTATTGAAAAGCCGTAGCTACAACGCCTTGATAATCGAACTAATTGGGACCTCTGAATTGTACAAAAATGAAAACTTATTTTAACATGGCAAGGTAACTGTAGGTTTTAAATGCATATGTGATTTTTTTATTTTTAGGGATTCTATGAGCAACAATGTGCAAATGCCACGCCTGATCCAAAAATTATCCACTCAAACACTACCAACTCTTTCACTACAAATTGAACACTACCAAAATTTCGTACACACGACACTGACCAGATGCTCCCGCAAGAACACTGCCGAGTGGCAGACCTTGCCACACTCCAGACACGTGAAGGTCTTGTTGATCTCTCCGTGAGTGATCTTGTGCTGCGTCAGAGTGTGGTTGCGCTTGAACCGCTTGCCGCAGTAGTGGCACAGGAACTGACGCAGGCTGCCGTGCTTGTCGTTCTCGTGCCGCTTCAGGTGTGCGCGCAGCTTCGACTTATACGCACACTGCAATCACACGCAGCTTGCAAAAGTCAATTCTATTTTGTACTTTAAGACTTAATAAAAATATTAAGCAGCAAAAATTTGAATTTTTATTTAATATACTTCTAAATTTCTAAAAAATATAGAACAATAAACAAAAAACCTTGAGTTTGAATGAGTTTTAACTTTAAAGCAATGTGTTGTATTATTTCTATCATTATTATTTCTGCAACTTATTCTCATTTATTTATTTTTCCACTGGAATCACCAATTTTTACAATAATCACAATGAAGAAAAGTCCTAAAAAGAGGTTACAAGATGGTGATAATTATTAACATAGAGGAAATTTTGTTTTTAAAGCTGTATGAACACGCTTGGCTGAAATGAACACGCTGTAAAATAAAGCATTGGCAAGTATTTTCATAAATATTTCCTGAGAAGCTATTTATAGAAGCCCTAGGGGTAATTTATATACATATTTTAATTTTTAGGTAATAATAGAGACAGTATTGCCTTATATAAATAAACTGTTGTTCTTGAAGATTTTAACATACATTTTATAGTTTTAAGCTATGGTCTCCTAAAAGAGGTGACTGCTACATTACAGCCATTAATATTCAGGGGAACTTTTGTTTTCAATGTTATAATATGAGGGTATTTTCTTGCAGAATGGTGGTTGCTCTTATATAATTGTATTATAGACAAAAGATGGTCTAAAAAATGGCCTTTAAAAGTGAAAGAGTGTAGAGGAAAGCAAGCTGTTCACCTTGGAACATTTCCAGAGTTTGATTGCTCTACCGCCATCATGGAATAGTCTCAGGTGAGTCTGCAGTTCTCTTGGTGTCGCCGCATTGAACTCACACAAGTTACATCTTGTCTTTTTCCTAAAAAAGATTTTCACAGTTAATTAAAAATTTGCCCCAGTTAATTAAAAAGGTGCTGCCTTCAATTCAATGACTCACTGCCTGTTAAAAATACTCCACTTAACCCAGACAATTATTTTAAAGAAGTTAACGGGATCAGAGGAATAACACATTTCAACAGGTACACTCCAAAACTATAGACTCTATGATAAAAAAAGAAAAGCGAATTGGAAAAAAAGTAGTTTTTGGTTGGAAACAACAAAACTACCTTCAAACATGCTACACTCACACCAAATGAGCTCTTCTGGTCAACTGATTTTGCTAAACCTAGAAATTTGCAAGAGGAACGTTTGTACCAAATTATTATTAGTGTGGTCAAACATTAATAAATGAATGAAATTTTGCCACTTGACTCAGTAGATGTTGGTAAGCCCAAAGCTGCTTACCATCTTGTTCCTTGTCGTTCATCTTGTACAATCTCGTTCTATATGGCGATAGAAAGGAATTTCTGGCCTAAGAAATTTGCTAATAATTGTGTCAAGAAAGTTCTAGTGAGGTGAAATGAAACAGCTTGAGTCCAAACTACGGACTTACTTGCACGCTGGGCCCGTGTCGACACTGCACGTGTTTGATGAGGAGATCTTTGCCGTCAGTCTTGTAGTCACAGAACTTGCATTGCAGCTGGGTCGAGGAGTGAGACATCATGTGTCTCCTCAGAGTGCCTCCCCGCAGAGCCTTGAAGTCACACTTGTCACAGCACAGTACTTGCTTTATCTGCAACACACCCCGACCGTAAAGGTCATGATACAATAATGTACGAACATATGATATAGGATGAATGCATCTATCCCTGCCCTAGGCTAGATACGATAGTGACTTTGTTGTATTGCAGATACATAACTGTAAACAAGCAGCAGAACATAAACTGGTCAGCTTACTCTGTGCGAAGTGCTTGACAAACAAAATCCCTCTTTCAACATCAAGGACTGGAATCTCATTTCCAGCAAACAGGACAGTGGAGGCATAACCTTTATGTTTCTAGTAAATGACGAGGCATTAAAATATATCAATGCAGTTGAATACAGGGCAAACACCATGCTCTGGAACGCCTCCATCATAGTGCTCTCTGGGAGGGAGAAGGAGAAGAGCTAAGATGGGGAGCCTAGCACTTCAGATCAACCTACATTGCAGTGAGGCAGTTTCAGTCTTCTTCTGCAGGACCTTCACCTCTTGCAGTTACAATCTCGCCCTCATTCAGGAGCCATGAATTGTGCAGGATTGCGGGATAGGCAGCTGCTGGAGGATGAGCAATTTTCCTGCAGTAGCTAGTTTTCTTACTGTATCACTAGTGAATTGGGCAGATTTGTTTCTCACCTTGTCATGCAATATTGCATGTTTCAGTAAATGATTCTTCCTCTTGGCTTTGAAAGAGCACAGGTCACAGAAATATCTGTAAGGGAGGTTCTCTTCGTGTTTCTTTTTTCGTTCGGAGGAATTCACTCTGGAAAATTACTTAAGTTTAATTAATCAATTACAACATAATTGGATATGACAAGCTAGAGGTTCTTTTTGTAAAAAAGTACTGATAGAACTTTGAGGTGGATGTAAGAGTAGATAAATTAAGACAATTTCAAATTTGAAAAGACAATTCCATTTTCCAAAACTTACTGAGTCTCCACTATTTCATCTTCAGCAATACAAAGAAGCTGACACAGTTTGTCAAGGGGGTTTTGCTCCGATCGTGACTTTATTTCAAACTTTAAATTTTTGGATTTACTCCTTGCCGAGGTTTTCTTATGAGGGCTGAGCGCAATGTCAACATATATATCTTTGATGTCAGTGTTGTCTTCCTTGTTTTTACTTGACGTCTCCTGAAAATAAATAAGTTCTTACAAAAATGGTAAACTTTAGCCGAGCAAGATAAACATACACAATATATCATCTTCATTGATTGAGGTAACAATAACAACCAATTCCCAATAACAACAATCTTCACTGATTATGCAGATCCAGTTCTCTAGATGTACTGACCAGCTTTCCCCGCGCTTTTCTGTCCAAAAAGGGCTTTCTTCATCTGTTGACGGATTTCCTCTCAACACAAAATATTTTTATTGACGTACATCCATTTCTTACGTGGTTTACCAACTTTCCTCTTTCTTACCTTCAACTTCTTTCTTGCATCAAGACAGGTGTTTCCCCACTTTTACTTCCTCCATTTTTTTTACATATACAAACCATTCTCACCTTAACATTTTCAATTGTTTTGTTTCCGGCCAGATTGCAGCCACACACAAAGAAAAGACAAACATATGCAATATTTTAGTAAATTGCTGCAACCAAACTGCTTTACAGACCTCGCAGGTTTGTGTTGCAGCCTTGGGGTCCTCCAACACAAACCTGGGAACCGACAGTATCTAATGGTCAATTGATATTCAATTAATTTATTATGCCAAAAAGTATTATCTGAGGGTTCGTTCTCAGAAAAGGGTTTGAAAACTTCATATTTCAAAACCTGTCTAAGTATATTTAAGGAAGTATTTAATTGAAATTAAACACACATGTATTATACTACTCAAAGCAGTTACACCCGATGTGTTAACTAAATTCTTGGTAGTTTCTATTGCAATGCAAGTCAAAGTTGAAATACGGAGGTTCCCAAATAAAGCAAAAGAGCTTATTAGGTTGGTGTTTTAAACATAGCTTTGTTTCGGGTAAGTTTGATTTTACAGTGTTGGAAGAACTTTTGCCAATACAAACTGGGTGGATTCATCTTTTATCTTCTCCAAAAATGGATGAATACATTATTTAAATATTACGCTTAAATATTTAAATGAGATTTTCAACATTTGCCGATCGAATTTTGCTATGAAATATTAGTTAGTAGTCTCTAAACTTTAATCAAGGACAGTTTTTTTTATGAATAGAGCCAAAGGAAGAAATTGCTCTAACCTGATTCTCCTTAAGATTGTCTTGAGTGTTCTGGAGCGTTGCCACATCAGAGAGTTTAGAACACTGGACCAGCTGACTCAACCCTCCTGTCACAATGTACAAACTGTGCTCTGGATCTACGATCATGCTTGACCCACTCCCCAGCGCTTGACCGTAGTGAGACAGAGCTCCTGACGAATCAGACACTTCCAAGTTCTGCTCACAGTCAACAGATAAACTTTGGCTGTTTGCATCTACATCCAACGTGACGGAATCTACTTCACCGTTCTTTTCTTGCCAATCATTCAAGATATCCTTTAACTTTTTCTGTAAACAATATTCCAACTCATAACTCAAGATGAAGGTTAACAACAGGATAATAGAAATAATAGTCTTACAAAACTACCTTTGAAAATTGCATTCATATTATATACTAGCTGAGATTACCCGCGCTTTGCCTCGGGGCTTTGTTAACGTAACTGTGTGTATTTTATGTACAAATTTTGAATAAAGTATGTTTTGACTTGGTATATTTTAAGAAAGTTGCCAATTTCAAGTAAAAAAAACTGTTTACTATAATTATTATATCCTTAGGAAAACAATTTAGTTAGCCTGTAAGTTCACCATCTTCTCCTTCCTAAGAAGACAGGAGGTAAGTCAGGGCTGCCCAACCTCAGATTTAACATACATGGTGCATCATGAGCCTGTTTCTCCACACTGAAGCAAGCTTTCCGAGCAAACGGTTGAAGATACAACAAAATGTTCAGAGCCATTTTAGTAGAGGATTAAATTTCAAAGCTCGTATGGGCTGTCAAAACTTAAATATCTTTTACGGTTTTTCTAGAACTTCAAGTAACAGTATTGGGCTTATAAATTTTCATATGTAATAAGGTATTATCAATAACCGCCATCTTCAAAATATTAAATTATCAAACACGTTAATAACCTTGTGTTGGCCAGGTATATAAGCCTAAATAACTATATAAATTGGTACTACCCGTGTGTATATCTACCTTCATTTGTTTTGAAAATTCAAAATTGTACCGTATTACAAGACCGATCTTAACCGGATCTAAGCTTTAATAATATTGAGGATAGTTATTTTTGTTTTATAATCATAATGTTGCTATTACTAACTAGTAACAGCTATTAATAACTAGTAATATAACATAACACTAAAACGCACATAACATAATTTTATAGTTTACTCAACAGGCAATTTCGATTCTTGTTCAGGGATTTTTTATTATTCGATTCTCGTTCAGGGATTTTTTATTATTCGATTCTCGATGCCACAATCAATTCCGATTCCAACACCAATTCTTTTTTGTTTTTACTTTTTTTTATTTGTCAATTTACAATACAGGATTGTTTTGACAAAAAGGTGAAAATGATACAAACAATGGTGAAATGAATGAATTAATATCTTTCTTTAAATAAATAAATATTTTTTTGTTGTAAGACTTGTACATCAAGCATTAACAAAGTCAGCATTTACAGTCAGAGACATGTTCTACAAAATTGACATATTTTAAGCAGACAATACAGATAGACAATACAATGAGACAGAGCACAATAATGACTAATTAATTAAATACTAAAAAACGTTCTTTGATATGGATTCCCTATTCCAAAACTGATTCTCGATTCTTTCTTGATATCGATTCCCTATTACATAACTGATTCTTGATTCTTTCTTATTGTCGATTCCCGATTCCAAAACCGATTCTCAATTCTTTCTTAGGTATCGATTCCTGATCCTTGATTCTGTGGTATCGGAATCAACTTTACTGACCGATTACTGATACTGATTCCTTACCCAAGGAATTGCTGGAATCGAGAATTGGCCGACCCAACACTAAATATAATGTTTTTCAACATCATTTAGCCTTAACCCATTTAGCCTGGTTGCATAATGTTAACATTATTACTCAATTAGCTTCTTTTGTGTTAGAAGTATAATTTGTTTTTAATACTTACCTCTGCTTTTAACACATTATTCCATAAACCAAGAAAGACCGGACAGCCGTTTTCAACCTGTTCACAAAATGTCAGATCCATTTCTTCCGCAATATCCATGAAAAATGTTGAAATATCAATGGAAGAGGGCATCAATGTCAAAAACTCCAGATTAAGAGCTACTTGGGTTGATTCAAATATCTGAAAAATTGATGAGAAAAGTGCTTAAATAATATTTAACTTTGCTTAGGCTACAATATAGACACAATTAAATTACTTCAGGCAATGCAAGCCGCTCTTCATGTGCAAACATAAATTAGACTATTTTGGTTCCAATATTACCTATATTGTTCAATTGGTAAATTATGATGTATTATGCACATCTCAATATGATATTTGAAATTAATGGGCACTTTTCCTAGAACTGTGAACTGTCTTACTTATGTTAAGTGAGTTTGTGTGTGTTGACACAGTCGGCAACTAGCACTCAAGTATCAAGTAGTCTACTGATCCTCAGCATGTCTGAGAGACAAGAGCGTAACAATTATTTCACTACTAATGTTGATTATCTAACCACTGTCTTCTGAGAGTCCGAGTCTTTTGAGGGCTAAGTTGAATACCTAAGGCTAAGTTGAATATTGCATAGTAATTATCTATAAGCATATTTTTAGGCTCATATTACAAATTAGTTTACACTAGTAAATGGTTTTAAACAGGTTTAATTACTATACACTAGTATATTACAATGTTAATTTGTTGCTATTAACCCTTTGCGCCCAATTTATTTTTAAATTTTCAAAAACTCTCCGTATGGGTTTCCCAGTCCCCTGTAGCAAAATTTCAGCAAAATCGCTCTCTGGTGTGCATTACCAATTGAATCACTCCTCCCTAAGCTCAAAAGTGCCACTATCCTCACTGGATTTGATGAGC
This sequence comes from Matsumurasca onukii, assembly GCA_018831715.1. Taxonomy (NCBI): domain Eukaryota; kingdom Metazoa; phylum Arthropoda; class Insecta; order Hemiptera; family Cicadellidae; genus Matsumurasca; species Matsumurasca onukii. The sequence continues at coordinate 65,359,455 of CM032062.1, forward strand.
CATTTTCTCTTCAGTGATCCTCAGCGGTCATTGTGGCCCCGCACCGAATGATCAATGCTCAGCATTGCACCGTACCAAGCGCACCGGGTGGGATTTGACAGACAGGGGCCAGCTGTCCGTCACTATAACCACTAAACCACCGGGCTGTTTGTAGTGGGCTGTCAAACACGTGAGTTTGGCGGGGGAGGAGTGGTAGTGTCCGTGTTGTCTGCTAGGCGCCGTTTGTAGTGTAGTCCTACTATATGCAATATGGGTCGGACTAGACTATTTACCGTCGCTATGTGGGATCAGTTCGCCATTGCTAAAAGGTTAATATGTATTGAATGAAGTAAACAAAATGGGTTATACTTGTTTATTCCCAATTGAGTTCAAGATAGCATTTGAAGAATTTAGTATTCTAAGATCACTTAATCATTTTAACAAATATATGTGATCAAAATTTATGTAACAACCACATTATAACGTTTTAACCTGTACACAATCGGACACTCACTGACGTTTCCTCCAATTGTAAAGTTTTAAGACTCACTCTGTTATAAAGTTTGAAAATGGCAAATTAGCAACTGATTACCATTCTTCGATGGATCATGGAGAGGTACTCTAACTGGTAGACCGCTGTTACACTTAAAAGATTGATTTATTAGTAAAACCAACAGGACACATGAAGCAGGGCTAATTGAGTAAGTAATAAGTCTGCCTCATTGATGAGCATCTCAATATATTACAAGTGATTCTCAAACAATCCCAAATGATGATTTAAATTAAACGTAGGACAATATATTGTTAGCTTGAATAATATCAAGACAATGCTTGGAGAATTTAGAGACTAGGTCTATCTTAGGTAAGTCCAAAAGTACTTACAAGACTATTTTCTGAAGCTTGCTTCATTTTTCATGATTTTATAGCAAAGGGAGTTTAAAAAGATTTAACCAGATTTAAAAGATTCTTTTATTAAAAAAACGTCTAAGTATATGAAATTTAAAAACAAATTGTATTTGAGGTTAAATTAGTAAACTTATGTTTTCGGTCTGCTCTCGGCACATACAAAAAAAAAAAGATTTGTGACAGAAGAGACAAAACACAAATAAAAAACTTCATTTAAAAAGAGATTAACTGAAATGCCTACTATACTAAAGTAAAGTCATAACATGTTATAAAGTCTATGATCTTAAGTTCTGAACAATCCACTTTATACAATTAACGAATTACAAGATTTTGAATTTTATAATTAAGTTTATATTCATATTTTAGTCAAGGTTTTAGGCAGTGGTTTCAGGATAGAAAGCTAGTTAATAATTTTAAATGTACAAAATAAATGGAAATACAATGTGCAATTTGAAGGTAGAATGGGGTGCAATATTGGAAATAGATTTTATTAATCTGTGATTTGTTTACAAATAAGCGTTTCATTAAAACAGCTGATAATTATTACGCAGCGGCGGCCAATTTGATAAATAAAAGGTTATTAATAACTCCATTGGTTATAATTTCAATGTACTCGAGCAGTTTGACGAAAGAACTGTTTGTAAGAAATAAACGTTGAGTCATTTAATAGTCATCAGTACCTATTATTTAATCTAAACTGTGTTGGTGCAACCTGAAGATTTTGTAATTTAGTGAAAAATAAACCTCTAAATCATTCAGGACTCGCGGCTGTAAAACTTGGACTCTACATGAACGTTAAGCATGGACTCTGACAACATTGAAGAGGGTTTGGAGTTAGGTACGTAATAATGTTTTTTTAGTTTTCCATCATAACGAATATCTTTTGGACAAATAGTAAACATTGGAATATGTTTTATCTCTGATTGATAATTATTATTGTATTGAAAATATTTTAGAACCTATTCATAATGTTAATACTACAAATAGACACCTCTGGATGATTTGTTTTTACCCCATTTTAGTCCTACGATAATAAGCACAATCCAATCAATCATAATCCATCCCTATAAATGTAGTTACCAACACCGTATACCTTTACCAAGACTAAATCAAAGACTTTTGGGGAAAACAATACACACTTTAAAAAAAATAATTGTTCTGAAATACTTTTAGTAGTTTTAATACATACACTTAAAAGTGAAAATTTGCTGATATATTTCACTTTGCTAATACATAAACTACTATTTTAACCCTCAAGGAAAAAATTATTCCCACAGGATTTTGAAGTATAAAACAAGTGCTTTACTCTCAATCCAAACAGTGACAGACAGCAGCAGCAGCTATTATTTAAGTGCATATTCAATTATTCATTCAGGGAATTTTGGTAGAAACTGGGAATTGGGAAATATATTGAATACCTTAAATCCTTGTGTATTTACAGCAAAGCAACTGAAGGAGACAATAGCAACAGCTGTAGCAATGGTGATGATAAAGAAAGCTAGACAAGAAAGGATCTCAGCATTGCAATATACCAAGAGCTTCCAGGAGAAATATGTCAGAGAACATCAGGTACAATGTTTGAACAATGTATTTATAACAACCAAACACAATTTTGCCCACATTTGATTCACAAGAAAATTGTGTGTAAATACAACTTAAAACTTCTAACAATAATTATAAAGAAAATGTATTATAAAAATTTCATCTTATTGTCAATACAATTTGCTATAACAAAGAATACTTTCCAAAATTTAGTTGTTGTTGTAACAAACCCGCGACCTTGCGCTTTGCTCTACCCACTGAGCCACGGACGCAGGCAAATTTTTAATGTTTCTATAATGGTTTTGATTATTACAAGAATTGAATGTGTAAAATATAATATCCTTAAAAATTATTTTAAGCCATATAACATTCTTCAAAATGAAAATAACTGAATCTGTTTGAAAATTAAGATATTATATGATTGTTTATATTCAAAGTAGTTTCAACAATGGTACTGTTTTTGAATAAACTTGTATTTGGGGAATACTTTTTATATTATACTTTTTATTTTATACTATGGGGACTCGTGGCGTGGTCCTGTAATCCAGCTTCATGGAGGTCAGGTTTTGAGGATGATATAGGTCTAAAGCGGCTCAGATAGTCTCAGTGATCATCTGATGATACCCGCACCAACTCCCACCATCGTTTAGACATATCAGACCATCACCTGCGGATTCGAAGTCACGTTAAGCCGTTGGTCCTTGTATTTCCATTGGTCATTGGGCTATTAATTAATGACCCATTCTAAGAAAGAGTCGGCCTTAGTTTGTAACAAGACTACACCTCATAACTCATTACTACCACTCATCACACTCATCCTTCACCACATATTTGCCTTAAAATACCCTCATGAGAGTGGTCGGTATCTCAAATAGTGATTTAGTGATTTATACTCATATATTTGTATACTCATAAAAATGATATAGGTTATCTGGTGTGGTTTTTGTCATTCTGATAACATTTTGTTTTACAGGAAAAGTTGAATCCCATTTTGAAGCAAAGATTTGTGGCCAGTTGTCAAGATGAAGTTTTGGAAAAACTGAGGAAAGCCATACCACAACCTTGTGAACCCCTCAAACTGTGTCAATATTCTGAAAACCTCTTACAACAATCGGATGAAGGTAAGTATGGTACTTCATAAATTACTTAGTTATTTTCGACTTGTATCTATTCTCCTTCAATCTTCATTAGAGTTAAATACTTAAGTGTTTGGCTTGAGCTAACTTTTTTAAATTGTTATATGCCTTTTCTCTTGATTATTTTACCAGAACTCACTGTAATGGTCACTGTCTTTACTAATATTTTAAATTGTTCAATTGTTTAAAATCTTGTAGGAAGTTTGATTAAAATTAGATTAGAAGATTCAAATTCAAAATTCAAAATTCAAAATAGCTTTATTGAATAAGGATAGGATTAAAATAAATGCAAAATAGAGTAATAAATAGTTATAAATAGTAGAAATATTTAATTGACAAAGATGAACTTGCATTATAAATGGTTAGCACAATCAAATAGAAATATTTAATAATTCAAATCACTGACAAAGATGATCCTTTGCATGGGCTATAACAGAACATATAACAACAACCAAAAAAAACTAGTAATAATTTAAGTATAAGAAATATAAACAAACATAAATAAAAGGAAAACATAAAATCAAAAATAAAACAAAAAAGATATAAAATAGAGGAAAAAATAAAAGCTCTAACTTCTTCAAAGGCAAATTGTGGTTGACACTATCAAAAGCTTTTTGAATATCTAGTAGAACAGTTGTGGAAAGTATGTTAGTATCTAAAGATTTCACAACCTCAGTTATAAATTGAAATATTGCATCAGTGCATGATTTGGATTTCTGGAAACCATATTGGTTTTGTTCAATAATTTGGTGTTTAGTTACAAAAGAGTTGAGACGGGTGAATAATATTTTTTGAAAACTTTACTAATCGTGGAAAGAATGATTATTTACCTTCTGAACTTGTTCGCAGGAATTGGTGCTGATTGGTTGGATGAGTGGTGCGCAGAAACTGAGATTAAACAAACACCTAAAAAACCTAAACCTTTACCAGTAACTCAAACAAGACCTCCTCCCGCAGCTCAGAGTTTGTTTAAAGCAGAGGATTCCACTTTCAGAAATGTTCAGTTTGTAGAGTCAATGCTTCGATTAGCCGAGTTCTCTGAACAGAGCGGAATGATATCTACATCAGAGCTACATTCTCTTCTGAACGACGAGGCAGGATTTAAACATCACTCTCAGAATTTTAATTTTCACAGTGAACACCAAAGGCTTACAGAAGACTCGGGCTTTTATGGCAGTGAAAGAACAGAAGTTAGCAATACATCTCACGGTGTGAACTTTATATCCGGTAAAGTCGTCAGATACAATATGCAGTCGTCAAACTCTGATCAGTTGATGGTGCAGTCTGCCAGACTCACTGTGGATTATGTCAAAAGCGAGATGAGGAAGAAGAGTTTCGAAGTGTTTTGCAGCTGGAAACACTCACTCGTGGAACATGCATGTGAGATCCTCTACCGATTTTCCAGGAAGAATGAAGACTGCAGTGAAATGCTGCTGGAGTTGAGTCTGGACCTTGTCGAGGATATCTGGTGTGATAAACACACATCACAGGTAAAATGTAAAATTTAATACTTCAATAATTAATTATCTTTACGATCTTACATACTATTTAGCTGATCCGTGGCGGTTAGGTATCACACGCGACTCTGAATCCCCAGTGGCGCAGATTTGATTCCCACAGTCACCACTTACAGTTTGTAATTAATGTGACTATACGGTGACACTAGGTAAAGGACGATGTTGAGTGTTAGGGAGGACTTTGTAGTCCTATCTTAGCGTCTTTAAACAAGAAAAACGTTACCTTTTTACCTTTTAAGCTGTGGAAAGTACCCCTGGAAGAAACTTCATTTCTATTGCATGTTTGAGCAATGTTAGGTGGTTCCATGTTTTTAGCCAGGGCTGTCAAGGTGTCACTTCGATAATAATGGGTTTGTGTACATTACAAATTCTTAAAATAATAAATCTCACTTGAATACTTGATTGTGAATATCAACTTATGGTAAATAAAACATGTATAATTTAGTGTAGCACTGTAGCATGACTACATGAAAGGCATTTCAAAGACAGTAAAGTTTGGTTTTTCAAAATTTTGGTTCAAGGCAAAAAACTTGTCCCTTGGTAAATTCAAACATTTTTTATTGTTGCCAGTTATTAGTAAATGCTTTCTTTTTTTACTCTGTTTCTTCATGACAAAATATTTCCCATTTCAGCATCAAATCTGGGAAATAAAATCGTACTTTATCAACAATCTTCTATCGACCGTCGAAAACTGCTATAAAACCCTCCAGCACATTTCTGAAAAGTGCACCATCTTCAGAAAAGCGTTTAGTAAGAAAACAAATGAATATTCAATGATGGCTGAGAAACTGAATACGCTGTTGAATCTGTACTGCAGTGTTTGCGAAAATGTTCGACAACTGAAAAATGAAAACAAACATCCAGAAGCGTCCAAGCCGATACCTGAAGACGCTGAGGTGACGCAGCTTTGGAAGGAGAAGTGGGGGAATAAAACGGATGAAAATGAGGATGAGCAAGAGATGGATGAAATGATAGAAATGCAAATAGAAGGTTTTGAAGTGTTGGTGATTACTTTGTCGCACAAGTACCCGTTGATAGCGATGTTGCTTCTAGAAGCGATTGAAGCAGCTAAGAACCTGAGTAGTCAACACACATCTTCACAAGAAGACGAGTTACTTTAGCCCAATCAATCATTGATTCACGGGTTTCCATCCGTACCAAATGTAAGTAATGTATAGTAACTAATTGTATGTAAGAGTACACTTTTATAAAATATATAGCAAGTTAACAGTATGCATTTCCAGAAACCAAAAGTAAGGAGTCATGATTTATTTGCCGAATAATTAGTATACTTTCAATATTTATAAATACTTTTGTAAATACTGGTTAACTGAATTATATTAAAACAAGATATATTTAATAGCATAGTAAATACATTTTCTTTTCTTGAGTGTTTTGTTCAATTTTGTTTATTTGTACAAACTCTTTAGTTATTTATAGCCAAGTGTCAATTTATTTCGTAATTTTTATTACACTACTGTAAATTATGCAGCAAAATTAATATCAATTTGCTAAAACAAAGAATAAAATAAGTTTTAATCATTCAAAAATTTGACATTTTTGGAGTGAGACACTTGTTTTATTTCTTTTACTACTATAAATATTACTAATAAAAAAAGCTCTTATCTCTGTATTTTTAGTGATTCCTTTGTGATCCACAATAGTTAAATCAATATTGTAGAGATGAATATCCACATTAGCAGATAAAAGTAAATAATTGTTAGCTTTGGCAAATATTCAAACTTTTATGCTGACCCACCCTAGCAATGTCAAGTTTGCGTCTAGCCTTGTCATTTGTCAAGGAGTAAGTAAAAAGATAATGACAACTAAATGTTGTGAGTTTTTTATGTGAAGAGTGTGTATTTTTTATTTCTACAGAAGAAGTGTTTTGCCAAGAAATTTAAAATGACAACTAATAAGATAAATTTATTTATCCCGGTAAATTTATCCCGATTTGGTCAATTTCAATTTAACAAGCTATTACAAGGCTGATCAAAATTACTTTTTTGTCATTCTGCTCTGAAAACAGCTGCTTTGACACATGTATTGGCGTGCTAAAGTGTCATTTTTTAAACCCAGGCAAATAAAGTATTGTTTGAATGGAGAAAAAATCATTTTAATGATCTTTTTGTAGAATGGACATCAGCTGTTTCAACTAGTTTGTTTAGAATTTTAACACCGACTTGTAATAAATCAGTGTTACAGCTGTTTTGCCAAAACAATATAGTTCAGATGTTACAGTGGCCCGGTCTAGTAATGAATTGATTATTTTAAAACATTAAAATATTTTTGGGGTTCTAGGAACGATGGAATAGAAAAACGAATAAAGAAACAACTTATCAATTTATTTCTACTAATAAATCTTCATTACATTGAAATAGTTGTAGGATTCACTTCACATTTCAAAATTTACGAGTAAACCTTTCAAAATGATCTACAATGGGTTTAGTGATAAAATTACAAAATAATTCTCTTCTTTGTCTTTGGTAAACAATAATTTAGTTAGATACTGTAACTAGTTTAAATTTTAACTATACATTTCTGACCTAGTAAAATAAAACTAAAAGCTTTGGGAGTTCAAAATAAAGTCACTACTATTTGACTAGTACCCACAAAATTTAGACATGGAATTGCACTTTCATAGTTATTCAATCAGAAATTTAACTGTGATTTTAAAAATCCATTACAATCCAAGAACTAAATTAGCAAGTAATTGTGTAATTAAGTACAGTACTTATTTTACTGATTTCACAACCTATTTGGAATTACCAACTTTTAGTATTAGTCTAATTGAGCATATAAGTCAAATACAAGTTTCAAAATAAAAGTAACAGTTTTTATGAAAGAACAGGTGTACTGTGTTTTAAACCGGTTAAACCATGAGTTGATTTTAATATGGTAGATGTTGTGCACTGTAAAGCATTTCGATTATTTTTGGTTTAATTGCAACTAAGTATTGACATTTTTTTACTAAATTAGTCAAAAATACCTTATTGACTACCAAGATTTAAAATGTCTTTCAAGTTCAGGTTATAATCAATAGCTCTAGAGTGTAACTGAATTTTGAGTTGAATTTACACAAACAAAAAAACAGTCTTATTTTTCAACTACGGTACTAAAAGTTGGTGAGATGAGGCTTTTGTCAAGAATAAAATTTACGAGACTAATTTACAAAATCATTATTCGTGTTCCAGCTAAAACGCAGGAACAATGAAAATATACAACAAATTACACTAAGAAGAGAATCAAACAAAATTGAAAAATCTAAATAATTCTAATGGTTTAAGAGTGCTCGAGTGCATGAGTGCGCCTAGCGTTACTGTACAATTGGTCGAAACATGTGATTCGTGCGCCGTGGTTAAAGTTCCAAAATAATCTTACATGAGCAGGCCCTTTCGGTTTATTTTCGAATTCACGTAATGATAGCAAATTTCACTACAACATTCTTTGGTGGATTTTAACAATAAATAAATAATTTTAAAATTATATAAATTAAATATTTTATACATTTTTACGGTTTAATAGTCACATCTCTTTAACTTATAAAGACTATTTTACGTTTCGATAATATTGGGTATTTTGTTTAAGAGTATGAATAAAAATCTTTGTAAATAAATGATTTAGGATAAGGTTAAGGAAATGTTAGAATGCACTTAATGGTGTTTTGGAACTTTGGAATACTTAAGGTTAAATGAAACTGAACCTTTTCTGTAATAACTACCTTTATGCTGTTTTTTGTGCGAAAAAATTATTCTAGAACTCAGTCTAAAATACTGTACACATTTAGTGGCAGTCTAACATTTTCTCACCGAAACACAAGTCTAAGAACGTCTTATCACTTATATCTTACAGTTCGTATCTTTGGTTTACTCTGTGCTGTACCCCTTACTTAGAAATAAAAATGAATTTTGAGATCGCAAACAAACAAACAATATTGCAAGACGAGCATGTATTCGATGATCGGTCTCTAGTCTTAGGTCGGTGGACGTCATGGATATGATTTGATTGGTTGGTTCGGTGATATGCGTCACTCCGCAACGTCCCACCATTGTCTGATCACTGATCACTATTCACTGATGAACACTGGTAGCACTCCCGGGTGTCTTTCACTGTTCGTTCACTTCACTCGCTTCCCCGCTCTTCACAGTTCATAAGTCATAACCTCTACGTTTTTTTGTTTACAACGTACACAACAGATAAATTTCTGCTAAAACTGGTTCATAAAAAAATCTTTAATAGCAGCAAAGTTTATGGTTTGATTGTTCTTCCTAAAATATGATTTGTTAATATTACCTTTTTTTGTAAAAAATAACATTACAGTTTGTTAAAGAGCTCTGTTAATTGATTTCTTTACAAAATTTTTGTACAAGAAATGTAATTTATGAATTTTTTAGATTAACAAACCAATTTTGAGGTTATCTTGGTTTTATTTGAGGTTATGTTGACTACTTGAACGTCACGTGGGATCTCTTGTAGAGGTTATGCTTATGCTATCCTAGCAGTGGCGAAGGCTCGACTTTCATGCAAGAGGCGGTGCCGATGGGAGATGCTGCACTCGCCGCTGTTCGCTCTGGTGGCGGCAAGAGGTGATCTCGCTTCCGCGTTGTCCGAGACACAAGCCTCCCTGGAGAACATCTGACCCATGTCGCTCCCTGAGTTGCCATTGGCTCCGTAGTAGTAGCAGGAGTCTGCAAAAGAAGCAATAACTTTGTTAAAAACGTACGGTTGGATTTTGAATAGTAGGTGCTGGAGGCTAAAAATACTAAATATATTCTTTACCTATATTTTATCTACATATATCTATATTTTATTATTTTATCTTAAATAAAAAAAAGACAAAACTGTTATCAAGGGAGCTACTAAAAGTGCTCCAGAACTTCCCGAAGTTTGCATGAAATTAGGTTTTTAACAATGATTAACAGAGACTGAATTGTAACTAACAAATATGTTGTTAATTAGGGTTAAAACTGTTTTTTCCTGGGAAGAGCTACAGTTCAGTGCCCTCAAAAGAATTCTGGCTACTCCCTCGTAAAATACATTGGGTTAACAATATTGACTTTAAGTTATCGAATATCATCTTTAAAAATAATTGTTACATGATTTTAAAATAAATAATTTTTGCAAAAGCCAGGAACCCTTCAAACTGTATGCACTTATGTTAAAAATCCTTTACATTAAGGAATTTTATAAATTAAATATTATGTTTTTATGACTCAGTGTATTATTATAATAACTATACCAAAATTAATATTATTTTTAAACTTTAAAGTTGATTTTTAAAGTGGTAACAATACAAATCAGTGGACATAGGCTTAGTATAAATAAAATACATAAATAGTTGCAAGAATGTTCTCAGTGATAGAAAGACAAATTTACAAGCTGTTTTACAGTTTTGTAATAAACAATTGTGCATTTATCATTCCTACGACTTTTACTGAAATTAGTTAAGACGATTTGGAGGAATGCTTAATTTATTCTTTTCTTGTAAGCACGCCCATCAACCAATATACAGAGTAAAGTGTCAAGTACTAGAATGAAGAACCTATGATAAATTATTAATCAAGACATGGAATCGATTATCACAGGTGAAAATAGCCAAGGCCGTAACCAGAAAATATTTTGAGGTAGGTGAACTCATCCATCAGTCTAGTGGTTCTGCGGGAAAATTTAGTCCCTTTTGGGTAAATTGTTCATTTTGAAAAGTTTTGTGTGCATCAATTGTGTATTTGTCTACTTGGCTGCACAGCCATGCTAGTTCCTCAATGCTGCCCAGGGGAAAGACAGTGTGAGCGGAGGGTAAGGAGAAGCAGAGTAAGGAGGAATGTGAGTAAGGAAGGCGTTAAGTACGTTATACTCACTGTTTACTTACTCAGCAACCCGCCGGGGCCCGTGGCGTAGTTGTAGCCTCCGTACGGACTCGTCGTGTACTGCGAGTAGGGCGAACTGTATGCATAGTCCGTTACGCCACTAGCACTCCCTGGAACATACCAGAACATCGGTGAGCAATCGTCAAAGAAAACAAGACCTTCCGCAGAGTTCTTCTGCCTGTATATTTCCATATTTTGCCAGTATTGGCAAACTGTTTTTTTACACAATTTATTTGTTTAGTGATAAGAAGCATTATTTGAATAAGTTGAATATTTTAGATAGTCCTGTTAATCAAAACTAATAAGGACCAAACGCTGTTCGGATTTGTGAGTTGTTCGGATTAGCAGGATTATCATAAATATTCCATGAGTTTAAAAAGAAAATTGAGCTGTTGTTGAACTTTTAAGATTGTTAATGAGTCATGAGTGTGTAACGGCTGTTATTGAGGCTGTAATTGCTCAAAAGTGTGACCATCATGAATGATGGGGACTTTCTCAAGTTGTTTTGTTTCTCGGTATTTTTGTTTCGGACTCTATTCGGATTAGGAAGATTTTCAGTTTAGTGGGACTCTATTGTAGCAAGTTATTCTTAGAAGAGTTTTGCCAGTAATTCAGGCTCTAGCTGTCTCCAAATACCAAATAACTTGGGATAGCTCAACACAAATTGTTCAAGGACACAAAAAACTCTTTTTTACAAAGAATATCTTAAATGCTGATCTTTGTTATCTTAATGTCACTAGCTAATAATATGTTGTTTCCTTTCCTTTACCACTCTTTTCTCAGGTCAAAAGTTTGTCAGTGAATTATCTGTTAAATTGTAAGCAAAATGCAACTAGCAGTTTTCAGCAACAAACATTCAAAAATAAAATCCATTCAAAATACATCTAGCAAACACCACACACTGACTTTGGTACTTACCTGTGTAGTGGTGGGTGAAGGCGGTGTGTGGGGCGGGTTGGAAGCTACCAGGCGGGGGGTGCAGCACGGTGAGGCTGCTGGGGTCTGGCGGGGGCGTGGGGGCGGGTGGCGGGTCTGCTTGAAGACTCAGTGGTAGCCCCGGTGACGTAGACCCTGTCCCTTCACTGCTCGCGTGGTATGTACCACTCTCTACATGCAACATATACGGTACTTACTGCGTTGTCCGTGGCTATATGGTGAGGACTAGTGGTTGTAAAGAGGGGGATACCTTTTTGAAAGTGCGCAGTAGTGGCTGTGACCTTGAATTTCGTCCCATGAGAGCCAATGTAAAAACATCCATTTTCTTGGGACACCTCTCGCATACAGTTTTCATCAGATTTTTATGAAATAATTTTTAAAGTATTTTAAATGTTTTAGTGGCTCCGCTGAGCCTAATTTCCATTCTCTCACTGATAAAACCAAAAATTATTTTTGAATAAATGTATTTGAATTTCTTGTATTAACTATGAATTTTGTACAATTTTCAAAAAAGTGGTCAGCGGAGTTATTGCAGTACATTGTCATCTGTCAAAAAAAACTTATTTTAAAAAGATATGATGAGAATTGTAGGCGTGAAGTGTTTCAAGAAAATGCTTGTTTTTAGATTGTTCTTATGGGACAAAAAACAAAATGGCCGACAGGTACTGTGCACTCGTAATGACAAATGTCTTGTAGCTTCCGTAAAAATGTACTCGTATCTATGAGTTAATGTTATTCCAAGAAAAAAGGGAATTCTAGATCAAGTAGTTTCCTCAAATAGCTCATAAATTATCAATAATTTATTACATCAACATCAATAGCCAGTGAATAAAAATTTTAATGCATACAGTATCGGTACTTTCAATTGAAGTTTTTATTTCCCAAATATTTAAAACTGCAAGGAAAAAGAAAGGTTGTAAAAGAAAAATGGTGTTTTAAGATAATTAATTTTTTTAATGTCAACTGTTGAGTTATTTAGGTGAATGGGCCTGAGACTGACCTTTATGTTTTTATACTAAAAGCTAGATAAGGTAAATTATTTTAAGCCACAAGCACATTTTTAAAGAGACTTTTGGCTCAACAAGCCCCATTGTATTTGTAGGTAATTTTATATGTGATTTGAATTTTCTTAATGCCAACTGCCAAGCAATGAATGCATTCCTGATTTTTTTCCTCCATCTTTAGTTAAATCTTACATTTAAAGAATCTTTCTTTTAAATTTGATTAATGCCAACTCAATATTTGTCCTTACTCTAGCCCTGGCTGGCTTCAGAAAAACCTAATGTAATACTATTGAGAGTAATGAATATAAAAACTGTGAAAACACCTATTGCTTTTGGCGGAGAACAAAATTTAAAAAGCAACTATTTGCTTACCTGTATGATATGGGACTGGAGATAAAGATGAAGGGTCTAAAACTTGTGTTGACTCTAGTTTATGCATCTCCTGCATGCTGATTGGAGCAAGAGGGGGAACTCCACCCACTACAAGACAACACAAACACAACAATAACAACACAATCAAGCAACAAACACAAGCCAAGCACATAGACAAGATGCAAACATACTACAAAACGTATTGTCATGCTAAAATATGCACATACATGTATATTTCAATGTTTTAATAAATTATGAACACGTTTTCTTTGTGTTATTTTTGTTAGGAGATCATCTTATTGATGTTGGTTTAGAAAGTAAAATGGCTAACAAGATACCAAATTGAAGAAAATCATGCTAAACAATTCACAATTAAAATGCATTCCTACATTATGACTTTTGCTCTAAAGTCTAACTTTAGCAAAAGTTATTTAGTAAATTATGCAAAGTATATAAATTAAGAAAATATGAGGTGAAACCTGTGAAGTATCTTTATTCGGTCGATTGCAGTTTTGCTTTATTGATAAGTCCTTAATAAAAATAAACATATGATAGATGATATAAAGATGAGGCTGAAGCACAAATGAAATCTAAACATCACTTTTGTACTTTTGCTTTCCAAGTTACGAATTTAGTCTTTAGGTGTTCAATTAACGGGGGAGAGCTTGAAGGAACAACTGGATTTGTGAGTGAAGAAAATCATATCAGCAGCAAATTTTTAAACATCAAAAAGAAATTTGAAAGTCAAAGCGTCTTCTAGACTAGTTTCTGTCACAAAATTTCAAATCCACTTCTCACAAAGCAAAATCTACATCAACCGAACCAAACTTTGTTGAACAAGGACTCCTAGTGAACGTACCTATGGTTGTGCCGATGGGTGGGTTGTAGAGGTGAGAGTTTGCCTGGGCCTGACTCATGGTGCTGATGGTGTCGTACAGGTCTGAGCTGGTCGTGGGCACGGAGAAGGTACCCGTGGGACTGTCGTAGTACGGGGACCCGCCGTTGCCACCGGCAGCAGCACCTCCTAGCTCTGACAACAGCTTGTGCTCGTCCTTTATACTCCACTTGCCTGTCCACAGCTGTAGACAAGGAGAAGAAGAAGAAGATTAGACAAGTTCAGGAAAAGAGTTGCTGATTGCTGTTGAATCAAACAACATTGATGATAACTTTTGGATCGTTTATGAGGTAGCCAGAAAAAGGAGTAGTTTGCTTGATAGGATATGAGCTCTGAAAACCTCTGATCGAAGTGTTGGATGAATATTTTTGGATAAAAAACATGTTAAGGCTTGAAATTGCTAGAGCTTCAATAGAGAGTAGAAAAATGTAATACATAAAGAAACCCTCTTTTCCCATAGTAGTTCAATATATACTTTTTTTAGATCATATTATTTTTATTTGTTAAATACACAATATAAACATATAATATAATTATATATTTAATAAAGTTAACAAATTTCTTCTAATGTTAAATGACACTGACAGCCCATTCTTTTCAACCATTATAATGTAGTTAGCGACATAGATGCCAGGTAATTTTTTTCTCGATTGCAAACTTTATACTACTCTGCTTTCAAACTGTATTGAAGGGCTGCATATTTATTTGTGCTAAAAGAACTGGCTTGGTAAAAAAGTTAAAAGGCACAATATGGTTTACCTCTCAGAGTCATAGATTTTCCCACTATGAATTCTATCACACTATTTATATTGGCTCAGAAGCTGCACAGATTAGTTTCAGGGCTCAAATTGAGTTGTAAAAACTTTTGTACAAGAATGAAGTTAGAGCCTAAAACTTACATTTGAGTAGAGTTGGTCACCGTTATACTGAGTTCTTTGTCTCTTGATTTCGTCCTCTGGATGTCCATTCAAGTCTCTGTTCTCGTCTGAAACAATTCAAAAACTCCAGTTAGCAAAAATTATACTTTTTAAAATGCTAATACAGTTTTTAAATTTTGAGATTTGTAGCTGGAAGGGCTGTTGCTGTTGGTCTTTGACCCATGAAGTCATGAAACCCTGCTGGAATGTCGACCTTGTTGAGATTGAAGAATGATGATGCAAGGTGGAAGGTGGGATGATGGTGTGATAGATAAAGACGCTCTGAGAAGGTGGACAGTAGCGCCACCTACCGAGCCTCAGTGGGGGTTTGGGGGTCAATCCATTCTCAAACTCACTTTCCTTTCAGCCCTAAAGTCTAACCTTACCTGGTAAAACATGTCAACATAAATTTCTTCCCAGCTTTGAAAATAATCCTAACAATGAGCTTACCCTGAGTAATTATATTTATTTACAAATTTAAAATACAGTTTTATCGAACTTTCTTTATTTATTTACTGTATTTTTATATACGGTTGACACCATTTCACAATTGTTGACAGTCTACTCGGTGGCATCAAGATGGGTAAAAATGACACAATTAGCACTAAGCATAAATCAATGAAATGGATCAATGAAATCAATAAATCCGCCGTTGGAAGAATATAGATATAGAAGAAAAGAGATATTCATGCCGTCAGCATTGTAAGACCTAGTTTAAAATTAAGTTTAACAGAATCGCCCAGAATTTCAAAGAAGAGTTTGTTTGTATGGCTCAACGAATCTGCACAAACCACTAATCAAAATGATTATTTTTGTTAAAACAACAACGAAGATACAAAGCTCATGTTAGTTAGTGTTACTTTGACGCGAGCAAGATCTGAGGAAGTGTAAAGTTGTTAAGATGGCGAGAAATATTGTTTTCCGTGGCGGGCTCTTGTGTGACCGACTCCGGGCGGAACCGGAAATCTCAACATGGCGGCCGACTTGGCACCACCACAGATTTATAGTGTCTCGCTACTACCGCTAGGTGTCTCCACTCTCACTGTCATTGCTGACATCCTTCACTTCACAGTCATATACTATATACAATTATTAACTGATTTTTACTAATGTGTCATTGTGTGTGTCCGTGTTG
Source organism: Matsumurasca onukii (assembly GCA_018831715.1). NCBI lineage: Eukaryota > Metazoa > Arthropoda > Insecta > Hemiptera > Cicadellidae > Matsumurasca > Matsumurasca onukii. The sequence goes on from CM032062.1 coordinate 65,375,661, forward strand.
TGAGGCATCACAAATGAAGGGGACGTTATGTTTATTATCACGAAGGAAATTTAGTTGTAGATTTTATCACAGTTAAAGACCAAATGGATTAAGCCAAAGTAATCTAAAAAAAGCTGTTAGTACAAGAAAGCTCAAATCACAGAAAAATATAACTTGACAATTGATCTCTGGTTTAACTATCAGCTATAAAGTACCTTTTTAAAGTAGTAACTATTTCAGTAAAATCCATACATTAGTGGAAAGGTGTTGTTGTTTTCTTAAAATTCCAAATGTAAGCAGCAGTTAAAGCAAACAGCTATAAACTAAAGAAGACATACATATTAATCATGTTTACAAGTCATTCGACAACTTATCCCTATAAAACAAGGACAAGTTTGAAGTTGTTTAGTCAGAGATCACCATGTTTTGGCGGGAATGCAATAATTGACCACTGACATTTCGATCCCGCCTCCCTTTCTCTACAGCCAAAAATAATTCCGACGCGGGGCTGCAAAATTGTGATTAGGTTGTGGCACAATTGGATTGTCTGCCACCATACGCTCACAGCGCTGTTTTCAATTATAATGGCCATTGTGTTGCCGACCCTCTGCTCCACTGTTTTCAAATGTCACTTCCTAAGGGAGTTTGAAAATTAAAACTGCCCCATCGACGCGACATCTATCAAAGTTAGGGTTGTGGGCGGGAACACGATATGATGGTGATTTGGCAATTTCGTTCGCTGGTGTATTGTGATTTAAGTGTCGGGGAAATTGCCACTAAAGGTCGTTTCGGGGGTGAAATATTCATTGGAAACCCAGTATGAGAAATAAAACATGCGTTGTAGTGTGAGATATCATTTTTCACGTTTGAAAGGACATGATCTATTTTTAAGAGTGTTTTACACAATCATTGCCAGAAACGACAGCAATGCGGTCGTTTAATGATGAAATCGAATTGTAATAAACTAATGTAGTCAGTCTCAAGGAATTGTATACAACAAACTTCTACTCAACGCATATTTTAATACCGTATCATTGTTCTCATTCGAACTGGAACTATAAGAGATGCTAAATAACTTTAATGTTTGTTAATATCTTACTAAACCAGTAACTTTAAGGACCAATACCAGCGCGCCTGTAATAGTAACATCTACAAAAAGAAAATATACAATAGGAAATATTATTAATTGCTTGTTCAATTTTTACGTAGTCTTACAATTAATTCCAAATTGAAACATATGCACAGCAATAATAACTAGCTAAACGTTTTGTTATTACATATAGCTCGTCACGGCGAAGGAGTTCTATCAATCAAACTTCAAGTTGGTAACACTGAACCAACTTTGCAACAATCAGCTGTTCCCCTCCCCCTCTCCAAGCTGTTTTCCCGCCATTTCACCGTCTGCGGCGCCGAACCCGCTCTTGAAAGCGATACAATAAGCTTTGTTCTGCCGAGTAACTTTGGTCTACAACAAAGCCGGCTGACTTCACGCCGTCGACTTTGAGTTCGACGATCAATTTCATCCTGTAACAATTGTTCCAGACTTTACTCGCGGTGTTTTCGACTTTAGTGGTGACTTTTGGGGAGAAATTGTGCTCGGAGTCTCTGCTAAAGCACCTGAGGCTTAAAAATATATTTCCCAACAAAAACGTGACCAGTGGGTAAACGTAGCGTTTTCAAAAAAAATTATTCTTGATTTCCCCTTAATTTGACCTATAACATGATTTTTTAAAGTTTAGCACTTTACTCATGGGACACCTTGTATACAGCCAGAACAATAATCTCAACATAAAATTTGATTGTCGAACTACCGGGGTTTCAGCCTAGTTATGTGAAAACAAGACATTTTGACATTTCCGTTGTCACCGCAGCTGTAAAATCTATCACGAAATGATATTTTCACTGTTTAGTACTCGGCTCCGCCGTAACGCGCGCTAGTAGCGCAGTTTAGTGCCATTAAAGCACGAGAGAGAGCGTGTATTACGTCTTGGTCTTGTGACGCCTCACGAGTTATTGCACTGTTTTATAGGTAACAGGCATTTGTGTCATCGTAAGACGTGAAATTATTTACTATAAATGTTTATAGAGCTGTATAACAATATGGCGTTCCATACCAGAGTGTTGACCTTTTTGCGAAACTTTCGCGTCTAATAGAATCCGGTATATTTTCATATTGCTTTAAAATTAAATGGCGGAAATAACAACGCAAACTAAAATAAATGAAGTCGCACGGTCAGTAGATATTGTAACACAACTATAAAAGAATAGGCCTGCTATAAAAAACGTGATACCATATCTTTGGAAACTAACAAATAAAGTTGAATACAAAAAAGTTATAGATATCCCAATTCCTACTAAGATTATTGACAATATATTTATATATTTTGAAGAATTTTAAAATGAGAAATAATGATCAATTAATTCAAGTTAAAGACGTGGACAATTTTAAACCCCTCGTTTGTCCTAATGAAACCATACATTTCAGCGATAGTAAGAAAACTTTAAGAACTAAGCGAAAACCACGTATTACTCGAATAATATACCGACGCGATGTTCCCTACATGGTGTAGAAAAAAATCAGATTAATTACAAAACCAAAACGAATCACGCAACAAACTCGCTTAGCAAAGTTGCAAATTGGGCGAACCCCAACAGCAGCGACCCAATAAACTGCAATCAAGTGAGTGATTTTGCATGGTGCAATAAACTGTGCGCAGAGCCAAATATTGTGACGAGCACAGCAGCGCCAGAGAGCCACCCCTACCAGTCACTCCCTCAGGAGCCAGTTAGTTAATAATGTCATTCCATTGTGATCAGCCCCCACAACGCCACTTTGTAGATCCGGTTTCAACCAGTTCGATCATATCTGGAGCAAACTTTGAATTTTTAACCGGATTTCGATCGCGAGCGGGTTTAGCGGTCTTTAATCTTGTGTGAGTTTTATTGGGGATGAAGTTTCGAGTGTGCGTTGACGCGGGGTGGGTGGGGGTCGTTTGTCTCTAAGTGCTGTGCACTCGTGGTTAATAAGGCTTTTGAGCTGTTTGAGAGGGCCTTTATTGGTTTTGTATTGTGGATTAAAAATTGTTATCTTGCTTGAAAAAGAATATTAAAATCAAGTCCGTACAATATTGATAAAACATATATTTTCCATAACTTCTGAACAAAAAACATATATAAGGTAACAGAGCAAATTCAGAATAACCCTATGTTTTGAATTGTATCAAAGGATTATAAACAGAAATTTAACCAGAATAAACTCAGCCACTAAACAGGTTCTTGCGAGTCTATAATAGACAGTAAATAGCAGCTTTTTTGTGAATGTCTCAATTGTTGTAAGCTTCTTAGGAAAATATCCTAATCAATTATTTCGTATGAGTTAAATACTATTTTGGTTAAAATACGAGGTTTAAGATTAGTTAAAAATAAATTTAGTAATTTATAAACTAACAAACAAAACTGTTATTTTTGTTTATAAAAATGTTATATCTAATTATTTTATTCCATCTTATGCAGCGTGCGTTCATATTTAGGCAGATCGTGATTTCGCATAGTACTAGAATTAGTGAGAATCTTATTCTGTGGCTTGAGGTTAGGTCAAGGAGGCGGTGTTCCGGTTCCGGCCCAGTTCACCACGTGGTCTCGCGTCTCAGATCGATGCGGCAGTGGCTGCACAAGCCAAGCATGGCGGCGGGTTTTACAGACTTCTTCCTTAGGGTAGCTTTCTCCCCCCCCCCACGCCTCCCCATCTACCTACCCCTGCCTTTAGTTCAACCCTTAGTCTTGATCAATACGGACACACTGTATCATACTTCCGCCTTATCCACTCCACCAGCCCGGCTCGTCTGCTGATTTCATTCAAGATTTTAAATACGAGTTATAAATTGCGTAAACAGTAATTTAAACTTTTATACGTTTTAACATAAATTTAAATTTATATTATTAAATATGTATATAAAATATATTTCCTCATATTGCACCTAAGGACATTATGAATATAGGGTATGTTGTGTTTGTAAATTCACACGTAAATTCTTGATACAAACATTGAAACTACTACCCTCTAATAACTAATTGAATGGCCATACAGGCATTTACAGTCATTTACACTAGATCTTTTAATATCATAATATCTATATTATTGAGTTAAGAGATATAGACATTTTTACTTTATTCTATACAGTATAGGGAAATAAGAATAAATTTAAGGACTTAAACTACGATGATTAAAGCTCTTTTAAACTGTGTATTAATTGGAATTTGTTTGTTCAACGGTTGATGTTAATGTTCAAGTATATGGTTCGTACAACCTTTTTTATGTTTCCTATTCCTAGTTGGAAAGAAACAAATTCAAACATAACTATATTAAAGACTTAGGATTGTGAAAACCCTTTTAACTTTTATTTTCAAAGTTTACAGACTTCACGAGGTGTTAACCGGTAAAAGAGGAGAAATCAATTTTAATAGTTTACAATAACCAAACACTGATTTCAAAAGCCACAACGGAAAGTGAAAGTCCGATTATTTTCAAGTGGGGTGAGCGAGTCAGCATGAAAAATAAATAAAGTGAAAAAGGAAAAGCGGGAAATCTCGCCCTCGAAACCGCAACGAGATAAAAGAGCCGCAAGCAAAAAGCGGAGATACCAAAGACGAGAATAAACAAAAACAAAAATGGCGGCCGCAATGCAAATCAAGCCCCACCACTCATAAAAAGCGGGAGTTTTCCTTTGAGGGGAAGTGGCGGGGGAGTGGGGGGCGAGGGGAGGGGTAATGGACCGTTGCTAGGATACAATAGGCCGTGATGTCTTGATGTCTATAGAGTCAAGCGAGCGGTGGCAATCGCAGTGGCACTGACTTTATATAGTATACCACCATATTAGTTTGGCATAAACAAATTAAACGTTGTTCTGGAAAAATAATATTTTTTGAGTACGAGTGAATATTGGGAATGTTGTGACATATTGAGTACTGGAATTGTTATTTACAACATTTACAAAAGGTTTTAGCCAATAATAAAGCTAATTTCATTAAAATATAATTTTCTGTGTATAAAGCGCATCCTGGTAACAAAAATTTGAATAAAGAGCCGTGCCAGGTTTACAGCAAACTAACCACTCATCCCGATTCAAACTCCGTCCTATCCAGCGGTTCTATTGGGCCCATAACAGTGGTTTATTATTATTAAAGTAACTAACTTAACTTAAAGTAACATTTTAAATTATATGCAAGTAAACTTTTACCGTTACAAATCAACGTAAACTATAAATATATTGCTGTAATTTATACAAATTACAGTATAATAGCGAAGCTAACACACCTTATTATGAAGTTCATTTGAATCCAGGTGTGTATGATAATGCAAACAAAACAACTGAAAAATCAGCGATATTTTTAATTAAATTGGATTCTTTTCCGAACAACACTCTCTTCGGAAGGATGAAGCAGGTCTGGGAACAAAGGAAAGCCAACTTTTTAAGACGGCTTCCGCGTGGTCCGATTGGGCCTACGGTACCACAGAGCAGGTATAAAATCCTCCTTGTAGGTATGTATTATTATTATAATACGCGAATAATGATAATTGGATTCAGAGATATAGAGAAGGAAAAGCTATATATTTTCCACAACATAGTCACATTAGGAGGATTGACCAACCCAGAAAAAGTTGCTCAAAACATGGTAGTCCCCCATTTAGGACGCTATTTTTGGTTTAGAGATTAGTAAAGTTGTTTTCCGTTCTTAAAGGTTGTCTCTAGGTTTGTAGAGCCTGTTTTTCCTTTTTTAATCTTACGCAAAAATGTTAAAGTTGGCCAAAAATAGGCTATTTTAAAAGTGCATTTTATTTTTTGTTTACAACCAGTTTGTGGTTTTTGTGTATACGGAGCATAGAACCACTCCTAACCTATCATGTTAACTATCATGTTTGTACGTTTCGGTTCATAAACGGCGTCGGAAACGGGGACTACGAAACCATGTTTTGCCACTTTTTGAGTAAACGGAGCAAAGTTGGAATATCGCTACTACCATTTCTCTTGACTGGCTAGGTCGGCGGCACTCTCAAAGTTTTGAGCCAGACAAGACAACAGCCGATGCTTTTCGAACAGAAGATAAACTTGGACTTCCACCTACCCCACGTCCACCGAAGCGAAACAATCAATACTCCGCTATTCCAGTGGTGAATATGGGAATTCTTGCTTGGTTGACTTGTCTTCTAAAATACAATAATAATAAAAAATCACGACGTAATGTAATACGGGACGAACTAAGGTGGAAAGACAATTGAGAGAAGGCACGGCGCGAGTAGGCAACCCGCAACACTCCCCTGTACGCGTTTTGCGTTCCGCGCCGTCCTTCCTCCACCCGGCGCCCACTCTACCGGAACCAGTGTTTCACGCACATAGTTACGTTAAATAACACGTTTGTTTTTCGTGTAGCTGAATATTATGTGTGGATTCTCAGAGTATTCTCGATATTGGGTGCTAATACGAGTATTTATTATCAAAAATACCATTTAAAGTTGTTTGTAATTTTGGGTTTGTTAATAACTTAATAACTTAGCTGTTTAAACTATTAAGATTTTTTTACACGTGTTGTGTTTTTAATGTCTCCAAAGTTAATATGTCTTTAGGTTATATGCACTTTTAAAAGGATTTGGGAAAAGTTTCCAATTAGTTCAAATAGAAAATGGCTTGGATATTTTTAAAGGAAACGGCGTTAGTTGTTTAAATGAATGTTGTAATATATTTTAATAAGACAAAAGTGTTGAAAAGTGTATGTAATGGAATTATGTTTGTATATTTTAATAAAAGTCAACACTCTGAATAATAGGTTGGTACTAAAAGGTAAAAGTGCTACGGAATAATAATAACATCAGAGCCATTTTACCAAATTATACCTACCAACTCAGCGTCTACCCGAATAAAAATATAAAAATTAATTTAACAGTCATTCAACGTGCAGTCTTTTATTGGCTTTCCTTTTCAAGACACATATACATTTATAATTCAACATAAAAATATTATCTATACTTTTTGAATTTAGATTCATCGTGTTCTGTAACCCTAATTTGTTGTTTGTATTTATTACAAAAATACAGTACTTGGAAAAATATCAGAAAAAACTCATAAACGTTTTTCATTAATAAATGAAGGTGTGCCCAAAACTGCTTAAAAAAGCATATATTCTAATGATTTTTTTAATCACACCCATAAGAAGTATTGATAGCAATCCCAAATGACCTTAAAAATACAAATTAGACACCAAAGGTTGCAATACTTCCACTAACCGCGTGTTAGATGCTGATGTACATGTACATACCAGGGTGATGGTGCAGGTCGAGGTCTCTCTTGCGCTTGATGTTGTTGCCATTAGGGTCCTGGTGGTGAGGGATGCCTAGGATGCCGTTGATGGAGTACCGGTCGTGCTGCGTGCTTGGCGCATGCGTAATGACGCTCACGCTGCTGACACTGGCTGGCTGCTGAGGACTGCTGACTCCTGACCCTGCTGACGCCGTCTGCTGCTGATGCACGTGCTTCGCCTTCTCGGCAGCCTTGTTCCTCACGATTCTGTAACACCAGAAGATTGCTATTTAAAAAATTGAAAATAAGAACTTTTGAACTATTTTAAGAATTGTATTATGACGTTGGAAAATATAACTCGTATATTTTTACCGTTGGAAAAAGGGTCGTCCAAGGCTGGACACTATAATGCCAGGCCAACACGCAGCTAAGCGATAAAACGCTGCTGGTATATGAAAGAAAGGAATTTCCTTTGCAAATTTGTTACTTCAATTCAATATTGTAACGATATATATCACAGCCTCGCTTCGGCCTTCGGCCTCAGATTTACGTCGTGTATTATCCTTAAGAAATGCGTACAGTGCTTTGCTCCAATATTCATTTAATTTAAACCCACAAGTTCAACATGACTTACACCATTGTTCGACCAAAGGCAGGGGGTGCGTGAAGTACCGGAAGTGGCTATGATTGAGTGCTAATCAAGTCTAATGAGTACCGGAAGTCAACAGGTGTCACGTGACCTACCCCCTCACCCCCTACCCCCTCCTCTCTATCATCATCAGCCGGACTAAGTGTGTAAACACTGTTAATGGATTGCGACTTGTCAAACCTAAACTGAGATTGGGTCCGTGGGAACCTGTGGGTGGAAGGAGAAATTAATTAGATTTTGTGGCTCTAGAATAAGCTGTACTGATAATTAGTGTAATTTTATTGTGTTAAACGGACGATTATGAGCTTTTTGTGAAGAGTCTGCTTAACCAGAGGTAGTTTCAATGAAATTTAGTGCTGACTCGATATCTATCCAAGTTTTGGATCATGTTCGTGGAGGAAAACTAAATTTGGACTGCGAATTATAGGAAAACACAGTACAAGAAAAAAGTAGTTTACTCAGCTTTCATTCGAAATGTTTAAGAATACTTCTATAGAATAAACTTTTAATACTCTATTCGTACAATATGTTTGATAAATTTCGTATTGAATATTATAAGAAAATTAGTTTTGAGACTCAAGAAATGATTGAATCGCTGCCTTTCAAAGTAAGTTCAGAAAAATAACTACCTAAAGTAAAACACAAAACTAGATTAATTTTTCCATCACAAATCCATCTACTTTGTAACATTTCGAGTCGAAGGAACAAAACATAAAATCTATAACAGATAGTATTCAATATTAAGTGTCAAACAGTTTCAATTGAAGTCGCATTGTTTCCCGGGTTTAAAGCCACCAGATGTCCGCACAGTTACAAATGGCTGGAAGATAAAAGCAAGAACAGGTTGTTAAAATCCTATCGCCATTTGTCAATTGCCCGTTCCACCGGTATTTATTATTTCTCCTTTTCAACTGCGGTTTATATGACAGTGTTAGATCGGCTTTGCGGTGATCTAGAGCTGTAGAGACTAATGTATAACAAAATTTAATGCGTGTGCAGAATTTGATGCAAGCTGATTTGCTCTTGCAAAGAGTAGTTTTAAGTGTTTGAAGAGATAATCTTGTGTATTATGTACGGTACGCTCTAAATTCGAAAGACGGAAATTCAGACTTGGGAATTTTAACTCAGAGGTTGAAAATAAGCAACCCAAAAGTTGGAAGAACCAACTTTCATTTACTAATAAATTGACGTTAGCGAATATTGAAATCTCTAATTTTACTGTCAAACTGAACGGGCTTTTGTCAGAATGTAACCTTATTTCTCGTCAACATAGTTATGCACATTATTAAGGTAGCGACCGCGCAATTCTACTTTTCTTTTCAACTCTCAACTAAAAAGATAAGAACTACACAATACATAGTAAACCATAGAATCTTTCAAGGTGAGACATCTGTAACTTCAACTAAAGAGGAGGAAGAATCCTTTGTATTAAGAGTGTACATATTTGTGTAAACACGATAGAAACAATTAGTACAATAACAAAGCATCCAAGAAGCGAGTTTCGACAAATTAACCACTCAAAGCTAACAACCCCTTCAGTTTCACACCAACGCAACAGCCACCCTTGTCAAGCAACCGCACGGCGACCGAACCGAATAACAATTATGCTAAAGCGCACTCGGCGCGATTAAAAATTCAAAAACCCCGCCCAAAACCAAACCTCGCCATCAACGGCACGCGGCCACTCGGCGCCGAAATTAAATGACAATTGACGGCCGATATTTATTTTCGGTCGTATTAAAACACGTCCGCGACGTAATGGATTATGAGTAGCGGCGGTTCCGGCGCGTGTGCGGCGTGCGGCGTGCGGCAGTGCGGCCCCTAGTCGCGCTCACGTCACTATTAAACATGTATCATACACCCCCACCCCTCACCCACCCCCTCTCAGCCAGGGTAGAGGCCGAGCACTCATTTATCAAAACGCCACAAGTTTTTGTGTCCCCGCGAGCTCCTTGATTTATGAACGTGTGAAATTTGCAATTTTTCAGATTTCGCGTGCCCGCGCCGGACTGTGGGACAAGTTGAAATTAAAGTTCACTTCGGTTGTTGCGAGTTGTTATTAATTAATTTTGTTTTTTAGGCTGAAGTGGACTTTTAGTTTGATTAATTTAAGTTCGAATTTAGTTGATTATAAATGAATAAATACAGGTTTCACGGAATAACCTTGTCTACATGCTTGTCTCAACCATCAGCTGTTTTAAGTTTTTAAGTATAGTGTCGATTGAGGTGTTAGGAAGAATAGAGGTACCTCATAGTTCATGAAATTGTGTGGAATATTAGAATCTCAGTTAAAATAAAATATTGATTGTAGATACTGTATTTAGATTACACTTCCGTGAGTTGCTCGCATTATCGTGTCTCTTTGGGCAATCGCAGTACATTAAATCTTATTATTGATGCGCAGAGCAATTTCTTAATTCTTAAACCTAACACCAATTTCCAACCAACCCCATCCATATTTCACGGCCACTTAAGCGGTAACTCGCTAAGTATGTCGCTTACCCTAAAGAACCATTACCGTATTTCTTTAAGCAGGAACAAAGCTCGAGGCGATATTTAAAAGGGAGCGGTTATCCACTTAAAAGTTGGCCCCGTGAACTGTAAAGCTGGAGCCGGTTTAAAGTTAAAACATGGAAATAAAACCAAAGTTCGCAGCGGCGGCTCGGGGCCATAGCGCAGCACAGCTCACCGGGGAGCAGTTTCATAAAGTTGTTCCCCCTTGGAGTGAGTGGGGGGGGGGTTGTGCCCCCAGTGGGGGAGGGGGCGCTTCAGTGGCAGTATTTCGCCCAAAACGACTCTGCCGGGCGCGGAGCGCGATTCTTCTTGCGGACTCTACTTGAAAAAGTTAGAAGTCGTCCTTCCCGCTAACCGCCTCTTAAATAAATAGTTGCTATTATTCACCCCCTACACAAAGCCGAGATGGAGAATCCCCCCGCAGAATCTTCTTGTCGAAATCGAGGGAATATTTCTTGGCAAGTCTTGTTCTTTAGTCCCGGCGGAGGCTTGATAGCCACGATACTGCTTTGGGGTTTGTAATGAAAGGATTTTACTCAAAACTTTGGTTTGAAGCCCGTTATATCAAAACACCAAACTGATTTGGTTTGCAATCAAAGTGGTTTGAGGAGATAATATTTGACATAGAATTATTCGTGTATAGCTAATACAGGAGGTATTTCAGTTTTATTTCAAAAATAGTGAAGATCAATGGTTTATGTATCAAAATTTCAAGATCAAGTCGGCCTCCCGAAGTGAGCGTAAAAGGTCTGCTATTCGAATGTGAAAACTCATGTAACGTTTAAACTTGTGATGCCATAAATTAAAAAAGATTTACGCTGAAATGTTAACATACAAATCAGCCTTCTTTGTACGTATTATTTTTGCGTTAGTTTGTAAGGATGTGAGTCTGAACCTTTTGCCTTTCAATGGTTTACAGTTAACAGTAGTTGAAATAGAACCTAAAATAATAAAACGTTTCATTTTGTATAAAACATCACTTACCGAATGAAACTCAAACCAAATTTAAGGATCGTAATCAAATAGTAATTTTCACCTCCTGGTCTCACCTCTCCAACTCAAGGGCTCTCCAGCAACCTCTCAAGAGCGTTGACTTCTCCCAGTGGACATAAACATCCCCCGGACAATGGAGAGCCCTTACCTGCGGCACACCCTGTAGTTTATAAAACTGTTTGTAACTTATGTGCTGCGATTGTGCCTGACGAAGCCTTTATTCCGGAATAATGGACTCGGGGCAGATGCGTCGTCAATGGAGCTGTAGGGGTCCGCAAGCTGCTTGTGTGTGTGCGTGCGTGCGTCAAATGGTGCGAGAAACGCGTGCGAGTCGCGGAGATAGTTGGCGACACCGTTAGCCCGGGTTGATGATTCTGGGGAGGTTTTGAGCTGGCGTGGAAATTATTCTTTCGTTTGAAATTTTGAGCAAATAGGACTTTTGAAACATCAAATTGAGTGGATTGGGACACAAAAAATATAAAGGAATAGATTACGTTGAAAAGAAGCATCCAATAAATCTAAAGTATAACCTCGTAGTCCTGCACTCAGCTGCGTAGTGTGTAGTGAGTAGTTACGCTCATGGTGGAATCAAATAATTATCAAATGCCACCATGGCTACGCCTGGTAGCGCATCCTGGTAACGAACGGTAGAATCAAATTTGTACAGGGTTGGTTCACAGCGAACGCTCGTGAATATACAGGAGGCCAAGCTGAGGCCGAAGGCCGAAACGAGGCTGTGAGCGTGGCGAGTTAGAGTAACAAATTGTAAAGGAAATTAGATTCACTCATGCCAGCGGCGCTTTTGCGCTTAGCTGCGTGTCGGCCTGGTTTTAGTTTTAAAATGTTTGTGCATGTTGTATTGTTGTCTAGGCTAGTCGTTTTAAAATAAAATACGATTAATTGGGAAAAACTAATGTTATTTAGTGGTGGGTGACGGGTCAGCTTGCGCTGATTACTTTTAAGCGAATTTCCTAATGTTTTTAGTTACGTTTGAGGTTACTTTTCACCTGAAGACGGGGTCAGATTCCAGATCCCGAAACTTTGCGCTATTTTTGTTCACTCGAAAACGATGGAAAATGAATTGTACCATTGTCAACAACAAACTTCAAACAAAGAACTGAGTATTTCGTTGAAAAGAAAACAATCGTTTCTTTATACGTAAGTATCACACTCCTTCGGCTGAAATTACCACAAAATAAATAAATAAAAATTTAGAAACATTTTGTTATGCAATCGTCAACTATTATTTTGAATATCTAAAATTTTCCATACATACTGACATTGAAGTCCCATTCAAACATACATTTTGTTCATTCACTCGCTCTCTTTCAATCGAATTGTCCACTCTAGCTCTTTATCAGTTATTTCGCTATGTGCCATAAACTCGTCTGTGTTAAGTTGAACTCCTGCCTGAGAAGGCAAACGTTCATGAACTGCCGTTCTGTGCCTTACAGTTCGGTAGTTTTCCCTGTCTAGTTTCATAAGAGTGAATATCACTTCCTCTTATGGGGTCGCATTTGATCTAAAATAAAGACAGGTGTCAAGAATATAGAGGCAAGGTAATGTCAACATTTTTAAACTTTTGAATGATGGCCTGCACGACTCTCTTGCTTGAAGTTTCGCGATCGTCCGGACTGCTTTTTTTGCAGGCTAAAATACTTAGGCCTAGAGGTAAAAGATCTATTTTCCACCTCCAGTTTCTAGTTGAAATTCTAAGAACAATTTTTCAATCGCGGAACCCCCCAAATAAACCGGAAGCAGCACCCACCCAGCTGGACATATCGGTATAACATCATCATCAGTACAGCAGCAGCAAGTGCCTAGATTGGCTAAAGCCTACTAGTGAGCGGGGGTGCGTTGAGTGCTCTATAGCATATTATCTCAGCGGGGCTCTACACACTTCCTGTAAGCTTGTTAAACCCGCCCCAGACTCCATACATCATCATCCCCCCCACCCACGCCACCGCGCTATGGCAATTTGCTACCAGTCGATTGTCATTATATTATCATAACTTGCGGATCTCAAGTCGTGAGGGGGAGGAAGATGCTGGGATGTTCGGAGGGGAGACAGTGGAAGTTTTATGTTTTGTGGTTGATTGTTATTAGCTTTGGATTGTTGTTTTTTGTCATATATTTTGGGTTGGGTAAATTCGCAAAAGTTCATCTTATTGTTAGTAAAAGTATGAATTTTTCTTTTTGACCCTTATTGAAGAGGCTGAAAATATCGATAAATAAAACAGTGTATTTCTTTAGGCAAACCCCATATAAGATTCAAACAAGACAATCTTCTTCATCACTGGGGCTTTTTAATTGTACGTAAGTATATAATCGATTTAAATATTTCCATTAAACCCTACAGAGCGTTCTCAACAACAGCAGTATGTCACAACTTACAGAACGTTAGACTTTCTGTAAAAAAGACCAAGCACCCCCGTGTTACCATGAGAATGACTACGTCACACCCCATATAACCCTTGCAATGTTAACTACCAGAGTTGAATATACAGTGGGCCTAGCCAGTAACCGATCAGCTGCCCCTTCCCCCTCCCCCTCGCCATCAAATACACAATGTGTCCAGTATTGTCAGTTGTAATGGTTATGACTATTGGCCTCGATTTAATTCCACTGGGCTTTCGATGCTGGGGTCGTTGTAAAAAAATCTCATTTAGTTTACTGTAGTTACTCTGTGTCCATTAGTGTACTCTGTGTGTACATAGTTAATATCAATTTTTTGGAACTTAATTTCCAAAATTCAAAAATGTTATCTTCTTATTTAGAATAGAGACTTAGCAAATGCAAGGCGGTACAGACTAGGCTGTATCCCCAGAAATGTTAGCCTAACTCGATCAGGTCCTGAGTAGCTATGGAGGGGCGGGGTGTACTTAGACCCCCGTGTGGTGAGATGGGGTAACTGAACACCCCATGTCATCTGTACTAGGCCATGTGGTGTCGGTACTATTTGAACATCAATATGTAACACCTAACACAGTGAACATGTGCTCAAACTGTTATTACCCCTTTGCACATGTTGTAGTAGTGTTCATCATTACGTTTAATAGGGTTAGTGGAGTTTGTTGCTTTGTATTTTATAATAGTTACGTCTATAGGACAAAATGTGAGGTTATAATTTGACGTTAAAAAATGGCTCGATCATAAGAAAAATCGAGTGAATTATGTATAAGATCAGCAAATTTTAGTGAAATGATAAAACATATGAATAAGTATGTGAGCCAGAAGCCAATTCATAACCTAAAAATAAAATCTAGAGGGAGAGGGGGCAACGTAAATATTTTTCGGGCACAAGGAAAAGTAAAGACTGTTAAAAAGTTGTGGAGAAAGTTTGAACAATACCCAATAATTAGTTAAGGTCGTAAAAATGGTAAAAGAGTGTATACAACATATAACTAGAAAAAGATCATAGCCCATTTTAAAGTTGTAGAGTTAGGAAATATAGATAAAATAGGAAATCGCACATGATTAAGAGCGTTGATGACAGCTGAGACATACAAATACGGGAAAAATCAACTCCCGTAAGGTGATTTAAACCTACAACATTGAATTTGGAGGTGGATGGAAACCTTTGGATAAAACCCAAGAAACTCAACGCGCATTTTGACTAAGAACCATTGATCCAATCTCAATGACTACAGTTTTAACGAATTTGCAACATATGTTATACACGTTACACAGCTGTGAAGCTCTGGTTAACTAGGATGTCTGAGACATTAGACTGTACAGTGTCTCTGACACCAGACTTCTATCCACTAATCTCATTGTGGTCTACCCCTTTAACCCCACCGGGGGGTACATTTGTCCGGGAGGAGGGGGCATACAACCCTACCATCGACTCTGAGTACATGATAGTGCTGTCTGCGTCAATGTGCTTGTGTTTCGCACTGTCGTTGAGGGGGATGACTCAGTTTTCTCTTAGTATATTCTTTATTTATTTATTTTTGTAATTATAAGAAATACTCTAAAGTCTTGTTTGTAAAAGAGTTAGTTCTGTAGTTGAGCTAAAATTGAAGGCTATATTTGCTTGACCAATAACTCAAATTCGTTTTATCATCCAACACTCATACTATTTCGTCCTAAGCAGGTAGTTTAATCACGTATTAAGGGTATTTTACTTCAAAGTTCCTTTCAAAACCCAAGGCTCGAGAGGCCTTTACGATTTCATACCCGATAGTTATGACTATTTTAGGTTAAATTAGAAGTAGGCGCGGGATAAATTCCACCCTTGCTTCAAATTTATAGCACTTACTTTACTAAATATTAGGACCAATTATGCCTAAAGTTGCTGGACCTATAGGGGTTGAAATCGTAAAAATTCCTAATTTTGTATTTTGCATTCAAGGTACAATTATCTAGAAACACTTATGTGTAAGCAACTCAATCGCGTACAACCAATTCGTAACAAAACCTTTAAAAATTGACTATCTAAACTATTTAAACAAAGCTGAAGTGGTTGACTCAAATTCTCAAAAGAAACACAGACAACCCCTTGCACCTGCTTTTTGCAAACCCCATATCGTATGGTAAAAATTGCACTTTTATTGTTTTACCTTTTAACTGCATCAATTTGCTCTAAACTCCACCAAAAACCCTTCCACTGAAACGTCTCCAACGTGTCTGCCGCGAGCCTCGATGGCCGGAACATCTGCTACCCCCTCTTGCCGACTTCACACCCCTGCTGTAGCAGTAGCTACATAAGCACTCAGTGGACATTTGATTACCATAACAACTCCATTGAATCCCCTCTCTCCTCTCCTCACGACACTGCTAGATTTATTTATTTAAATGTAGTGACGTGTTA
Source organism: Matsumurasca onukii (assembly GCA_018831715.1). Lineage (NCBI taxonomy): Eukaryota > Metazoa > Arthropoda > Insecta > Hemiptera > Cicadellidae > Matsumurasca > Matsumurasca onukii. The sequence goes on from CM032062.1 coordinate 65,391,901, forward strand.
GAGTTGCAGTTTAACGACTGTTGAATGGACTCGCTCATGTGTTGTGATCGTGTGTGTGAAATTGTCGCCGGGTTGGGATTTAATTGTGAGTTTTGTTTTAGTTGGAGACAATGATGACAGATAGGTATGGTTGTAGGTTTGAAGAAGTTCTTGATACTGGTATAATTTGTTGAACCAATCCCTCTTTGTAGACGTAGTCTTATTCCATTGCTGAGTGAGGGACAATTATTTCGTAAACAAGAGAGTTCGCTTCAGTATGAGAAGTTTGAAATATGTGAAGTATTTATTAGAAGTGTCGGAAAATTAAATACATTTGAGTTTAGTTGGATTGAATAATAGTTAAAAAACTGTTGTATTGAAAGCTCCTAATTGCGGCGGAGATAAATGTACAAAAATACATATCGGAATTCTCCTGAAGTGTTCGGAAAAGTCCAAGGTACATTTTTGTAAATTTTAAACTATTATCAAAATAAAAAAGAAAATGATTAAAAATATACAAACAAAATTAAGTTTACCCGATGTGCTCGAGAAGGAAAATCCTCATCGAGAACGTTGAAATAAAGTAGTAAATCATTAAAAACTAGAGAAAAACATAAATAGAAAATCATTAAAAGCAGTAGACATAAAACTGTTTTACGCCTAAACAATGTATTCTACTATGTACAAACGTACCAGATAGGTTAATGAGAAACTAAATTTAGACGGACCATTGCTATTGAAACATAATGTACAAAACACTACTGTAGTTAGGGGCATACACAATTTATCTACCTACTGCTTTTAAGGAAAGGATGAAGAATACTAAAATGATGTGAATTCATTCGGTTTTAAGAACACAGTTTAGTCATCATAACTGTTCTTAGAAAACGAGTCATATTGCAAAAGTGACTTTGCTAGCCAATTTCTCAATTAGGCTCCGTAAAAAATCAATTTTCAATTCGATTCATTTCAAATCCCAGATAAGACACTCGCCAGCCCAAAATTGAATCTTCCAGCCAAAAGAGCAACGATAACGAAATCACCCGGATTTACACTTTGCAGCCCGAGGGGTGTTTTAGCCCGAGCAGCAACAGACGGAGATTCTTCCAGCACATTGACTCGTGCGATGTTTACAGCTGTACGGGCAGTCAGCTGAGCGCGACAATCGCATGTGCCCGGGAGACACCAGCTGATTGTTCAGTGAACAGCTGATCAATTGACGTGTCAGTGTTGAACAAGTGCGGGTCATCATTCCGGAGTCTAGGGTGGTAAGTGCTGATTGATAGTTGAGCTGGACGTTGAAGTAGGAATCGAGAAGTCAATATAACCAATATTATTGATATATGTATTTTGAAAGGTAGGTAGGCTACATCGTATGTCTCACTGGGCGAGAGCGAATAGTTAGCGACCGTAGAGGAAAGGAGACACCTGTCTTCTAGCCTAGTGATAAGTTTAGTATTCGACAAGTTGGCAGGATTGGTACTTATCTGCGCCAACAATTCCCTTTAGTGAGGCCACGCTTTAAAACTGGCTCAAGATGTAGATATTTATGTAAAGCCTTCACTATTGGTCAATAGCAATATTTTTCCAGAACTCCATGATCGCTTTAATGATCCCTTTGCATTTTCAACGATCCTGCCTTTATAGCTTTATTTGTCTCCTTAAAGGTCTGTATGACTTAAGTAATAAAACCTCGACAGTACAGTCCATGTTTCACATGAAAGTTACATAAAATAGGAAACAATAAACATTGTAACAGGCGCAGTACAATGCCAGTAAAACAATGAGATAAAACTTTCACTAGTGCCATACCGATGTTCATATAGTACAACAATACAAGACGTGTGTTCGTATATCAAATCAAGAAGGCAGTGGCTGCAGGCACCGCAACAAGATCTCAGCTTCCGGTCTCTCGGCTTAGTTCCGGTCCAGTTCTCTCGTCGTTTCATTCTAACCTCAAACTCGAACTGAGCTAGTGCTGATTCTTGACTGGGAATCGTGCGATTGCTAGACAACTGACAAGATGGCGGAAAAGTAATGGAGCTCGGTAACGTCTTTTGTTTTCAAACCCTCTCAAAGCGAGAGAAGTTTAACCAAAGTTGTCTCCCGAAAGTAATCAAATCAAGAACTGTTAGCAATTCGAAACTCAAGTGATAGGGGTTAATTTGGCTGATTAGTTAGATTGAGAGGTTTACCCTAACAAAATTTGATTAAAAGTTTTCAAAACTAAACTGATGCCTACTATTGTTAAACTTTCGGTTGTGTTGAATTTGAAGTTCCGTAAAAGAACATTAGCGTCTTTTGTTAGTTACAGTGTTGTATACAGTGTTATACTGCGTAGAAATCAGTAAAACAATAACCAGTTTCCTAATTCCTAGTCTTGGAATTCCTGTATATTAAAATGCCTGATAAAAGAGCTTGGAACTAGCTGCGAATCAATGTATTTATTAATGGATTTCGTAACCAATTGCAACATTATAAAACCCAATGCCACCGAATTGAGATATAATTTATTGAGAAATAAGTGTATAGTCACTTGCAGACAAATTTGCTCAAGCCCCATATACATATAACTGTAGACAAATCGGTAATGCATTTATCACGGGCACATTTTGGTATACATTACAGTGTTTTAATTATATGAAGTGTGCATTTATTGTCGTGCAATTCTGCAAAAATGACTGCAAAATATTATTTCAATGTAAATACGTAACATTAAGCATAACACGCAATCTATTTACAAACAGGTCGGTATATTTATAAACACACTACGGGCTACATACGCTCGTGTTTTGTTTAGATTGCACAGAAAGAAGACTGGAGGGTCGGGCACAAAGCGGGCGCCATTTTGTGTCGGGGGTTGAGCTTGAGGGTATGTTTATGATACGTTTTTGTGCCGCTATCCACTACACTACAGTGGATATATATCGAACCCCTCCGCTGGTATTTTCCAGATTGTTGTGTTCACGTTTGTGTGGAATAAATAACGTCAAGTTAAACACACATGAATTAAAAAAATAGTTCACAAATTGGCGACAGTATAAACTTGAAGAAATTTTGAAATATGTTTGGTACAAGCACTTTACCTGATAAGCTATATTGTTCGCTTGGCAAATTGTACTTGTTAGTGTATATATTATTCTTTTAAGTTCGAAAGTAAGTTTGAAATTGAAGGGTTGATTTTATTAAAACCTTATTGGCCTATTAATTTGTCAAATAAAAATGTTGTTAGTACAAAATTGCACAAGTAACAATAATTTAATACGTCTAATTTAATTTTAGTAAGGTTAGTCTGATAGTCTTGATGTCTCCATTAACTTTGTGGTATTCATTACCATAAAATGAAAGAATGTTGTACTTTTTACCTCGTTTTAATTTTAAAAAATACGTGTTTCGCCTCAGCATCATCATTATTATTTATACTGATGATGCTGAGGCGAAACATGTCTGTTTAAAAATTAAAAATGTGATAAAAAGTAAAAATGCTTTGATTCTATACTTTAATAGTGTTTAGGCATTCAAGATTAGTTGAAGTTTTCCATAATTTTATACATTTAAGTAAAAAACTCATGAAATTAAAAACAACCTTGTATGCTTTAGCAACTATACATAATAGAGTTTTCAGCAACTTTACATAAACCCTTCAATTTCATAAAGGACCCTTTAATAGTCATCGACCTTTTAATCCTGAATAAAAATGGACGAGAGTTGTTTCATATTATGCGTACTTTGAAAAATCACAACATTTTAACCTCAATAATTCATTTAATACGACATATTCTCATTCTTAGCCCGATTATAATGCATAACAAGTTGAACTTTCAGTTTCCTAACTTTAGCAAAGACCACATGTGATATTATATTTTCGAATTACGATTTTCAAGAAACCCGAATGCGTTTCTCTTTTCGTTCATATTTCCAAGCAAATCTATTCCTACTCTCAGGCCCACACCCCGGCACTGCCCCCGGCTGTATTGTCCCCGAGCAGCGAGGCCTCGTATCTCACGGAGGGTCGTAGTTTCCCCTGAGACGGTACGCTTCCATTAGAGCCGATACCGGGGATTAATTGGCCCAGCCATCTTGCTTTGTGATTGATTCCACCCCAATATGTCTGCACTTACCCCCTTTACCCCTCCACTCCTTCGCCACCTTGGTACTCGCCGCTATTGTTCACGTAACGGCTTTAACCACTGTCTTGTCGCTGAACGTCTATAGGGAATAGTTTAGTAGTTCCAAGCTTTTGTAAGTGAGTAGAGGAAAATGTTTACGATAGTTAGTGTTTCCCTTTTAATATCTGGTCATGACTATTTTGTAAGTTTTTCAAGGTTTTGAAGAGTTCAAAGTTATTTTTATCATATTTTGTCGTGCTAACTTGCTGCGGGAAATCACAAGAAATCTGCCGCCTTTTTTGGTAGCAAGAGTTATGATTTATCAGTGCTATTGGTAATTTATAGACATTGAAATTGAGCGATTTCTGAAAGACTAAAAGGTCCAAGTTACAGAAAGACTAAAAATAGTTGTTTAAAACGCAAGATTTTTTCGATTTCCCAAACTTGATGGTAGTGGTTTCTATATAAAATGTTCCTAGAGTTATCATCCGTTAATGTGTCACCTGGAGAAGCTTGAAAGTGATTATTAACACAAACATTTCACAGGGATATGGCCACATATTATTGCCATTGGAAATTATATATTTTCTCTAAAATTCAAACCAGCCCTTAACGTAAAACACCCTTGCCAATGCTTTCCATCAGCGACAGTTGAATTCAAGACAGCATTCATACCACCTAAACTACTTGATGATACAGACAGATAGGCTATGTTCTTGGTACTCACCTGTTGATGGAGGAAACGGAAGGTACGTTGTCTTGACTGCAGATGCCCTCTGCCAGTAGTCTATCCCTGATCTCCCAAGCGAACATGGTGGGGTTCTCTCTCTTGTAGTTGGCGATGGCATCTACCACCGGGGCCGTGGCCACCTTGGGCTTACTGCCTCCTATCACTCCCGCCTTGAAGCTCCCCGTCTCGTAGTACCTGTGCAGAGACAGGGGTTACAGGTCAGTGGGGGATGAATGCATGGCCATAATTGGAATCAGAAGATTGAGATGTGTTGAAATTGTATGTGGTATGGCTTGAAACGGCAATACATACTAATGACATTTGGAATTCTTTGTGGATCGAAATAAAAAGAGGGCTCAAAGAAACTCTTGTCCTAAGAGATATATACACGAAACTCTCTTTAAAAAGATTCGCAACAGCAAGTATAAAGAATATTCCCTAACGAGCCTAACGTTGACTTTGGCTTTTCAAACAATCGCGCTTAACTAAGAAACATTAATAATTATTGCCTAACTATCCCGAAGAAGTTCAGTAAAATTCAACTCTCATAACATGATTGAGTTGATGATGAAAATAACACACTTTACATTTCTTGCAGGGAACTAATTTCACTAAGCTATTTCACTTTTAAGTGCTCTCATCTGAATCCAATTGTAATGTACACAAAAACTACTCCACTGTGTTACCAACATTAGGCTACAAATTACCCTGAAAACGGCCATAAAACCCACCGCACAAAGCAACACTATAATAATTACTCTTTCAGATTTGACCGCGGATTAGCCCTTGTTTTGTTACAGTTTCCGGCATCCCCACATATGATAATGTATTTAAATCCCGGGCACTGGCCACATTTTTGCATACCCGAAGGACAAAAGACACAAAGAGACTTCCTTCCGGCCAGCGGGCGGGAGAGGGACGGACACAGTGCTACCAATGTAACCAGTGTGAATAAAGATTTATACTGTACGTAAGAAAGAGGCGAGTGTGGAAGCTTTTGTGGAAATGCTTGTGTTAATGGAGCCGGCTTCTCATTTCTGTATATGAATATTTACTCTTTGATCTTCCCTCTTGAAATATGCAGCCCCACTTTGCTCGTTAGGTTAGTTTGTGGTTTATTCGTTTTGCGCGCCACTCTGCTGCGGATTGCTTTGGTTTTAACAGTTGTGTCATCTGCAAATGCATGTGTTTATTTCGTTATACTATGTTGTTTCACTGTTCAGTTATGCTTACTCATTGGATACTTAATGCGTTGCTTTTGTCGTTGTATTTGCATAGGTATATTTATAAGCTAAGTCATATGAAACGTCCTCATTATAAGTTTGCATTTAAATATATTGACATACTTTGTGTTGAACAAACGAAACAAATTTATGTTTAGAAACTCCAATTTACATTTAAATACGTTTTGCATAGATGTCCATAACGATACGTTAAATAAGGGTGATACAAATTACAGACCCATATCCATTCTCCTTACCAAAAACAGAAGAAACGAAAAGGTCTACGCAAACTTGATACTCAAACGTAGGTTAAAAGAGATTTTAGTCTCGATTTTATAAAATAATTCTCCTCCCCTCTTGCTTTTTGCCATTACCGAGCAGCCCCTACAGCAGCGCCCTCTCTACGGAAGCGCTGTACTCAACAGAATCTAATAAAAACGGTTTTGAAAAGCGCCGCGCGGCAGTTTTCCGGCCCGCTATGACCGCAAGCGATGTTTTCACATCCGACTTGTCTGTTCTTTATTGTGAAAATATGATGTCTAGTCTTGGGGGAAACGGCGCATTTGTCATTGGCTATAGGTTTCCGGTATAGAAAATAGACAACGGAGCGAGTGGTCTGCCAAAGTAGGAAGCGTTTTAACATTTAATTTACGTTTAAATGATGTAAAAGCAAACTTCGCATGACTGTAGGCAGCAAATTTGTTATTTGGTTTTCGTAGATAGAATACTTAACAACACAAACAATAACAATTAAATAAAACAAGTTCAATTAAAAACAAAACGTACAGATTTTAGTAAAACTTGATGATTGGTAATCGAACAGAATTTCTAAAAATTCTCACTTTACTAAAAGGTTTTAATATCAGTAAACATAATTACACATAATTATGTATTTCAGAGAACATATTTTCCTTAGTAAATAGGGTTAAAAGATTCAATATTGGTAAGTATAAATATAATTTAAAAACCAGAGCCAATATTACATTTTATTTAGACTGACTAGATCTTTCGAAAGCTAAGCTTCCTTCGGTTAGATCTGATTAGCTGGTTAAACCTGATGAAGAAAGCTTAGCTTTCGAAAGATCTAATCAACCTAAATAAAATTTAATATTGGCTGTGAAGTTTGCAAACTATATTTATTATTTTGCTTGGTTTTAAATTAAAACATCAATTTTAATGTCCCTGTTGAACCGTACACAATTTCACCTCATTATTTGGTCAAGTACCACTTTACAACCGTAATTACTACTTTATCACCAGACTATTATATTTTAGCGATACTTGGAGTAATATCATCAACGTAGCCACAACCTACTTATTGTTACAGGCCCCTAAATATCAGTACTTAGTTTACGTAAAGAGAGAAAGTACAATGCTTCAAAGCGGTGTAATAACTTAATGGTCCTACCTCCGGAGAATGGCTGATTATTGCTTACATTTCCGGCGGCAACGGCGCTGCCAACTGTCATCAGATATTAGCACAAAAAATAAATCCGTCTCGAGTACTATAATAATTTAGGTGAAAGTATGAACGGATTAAACGGCTCGTTTTGAGGAGGTCTATCTGAGCTTTATTACGTGTAATTTTCTGAGAAAGAGTTTGTTTGTAAATATGCTTGAGTTAAAAGTGCTAATGTTAGAGCAAAGACTAATTTTAAATTTAACACTCAACAGAAAAACTCACTAACAGAAAACAACACTAACATAGGATTTATTAAACTCAAGGAAGTGAATGATAGTTTTGTTAATACTTTGAAATGTTGATGAAATAAATAACTTACCCAAGAGGACAATAAAGAATTAAAACCAAATGTAATTTATAAAAAGCTATATGCAGATACAAAAACTTGAATTCTTTCATTACCAAAAATGTGTTAAGGACATTTTCGGCTACCTATACTTAACATAATAAATGTAACTACATTCGACTTTAGATTTTGTGTGGTTTATCATCATTTAGAAATAAAGATTTTTGGGGGAACCACAAATAAGTTGTTTAAAACGATTTGGCAATAATTATATAACAACTTATTTGTGGTTCTTATTGTGGTTTTATTTCTAAATACATTAGAGTTAAAACAAAACTGTTTTAATTTACATCAAGTTAAATTTGTACACAGCCAATTTTTTCTATAGGACATTAATTTTATAAATAGATACAGGGCTACATATAATTAGGGCTACTTTTTTGTTACTTTAAGAGAACGCCAAACTGTTATACTTTATTAGGTATTTTTTCTCCGTTCAAAGGTTAAAATATAACAATAAATTCAGTATAAGAGCTTATAAAGCTATACTACAATAATTTTACACTGAAGGTATATTTTTGAAATCTCCCACGCATCGAAGTATTTTGCATTCTCTTAAACTTACGCTTCTTTGCTTGGCCCTATCCTCAGCTTAAGATCGCTGAGACTCAACCAAGCCATGAACGCAGTGTAGGGGCGCAATGGGCCAAACGATAGCCAATTGGGTGGTTTAGTTAGTCGAGGAGAGAGCACAGATCTAGAAATATCTGAGACAACAAGAAGCTCATTGTTTCACTGAGAAACTGCTCTTTACACAAACACGTCTTCTGTGTTCTACCTCTCCCTCCCCCTCTAGCCCTGGTTGTACAATGTGTGAAGATAAGGATAATCTAGAAACAATTGTGAGTCATCTAGAATATAGAATGACTAAATAGACTGTTCTGTAGTTTCTTTTACTTCTTTAAAGGTAAAATCATCAAGAAAATCTGTGGTAGGACTACTAGATGTAGAATAGACTCGATCATTATCGAATTCCCTTTGGAAAAATGAGATATTCATGCTGTCAATATGGTATGATCCAGACTCGGGACCATGAAATGAGCACCGATCCTGACCTTGAGAACACGTTTTAAGAATGTTTTCAAGACTTTATATATACATATATGTACGTATATAACATGTATACGTATGTACATGCATCATATGTATATACAGGGTGAGTTTTAAATGTCCCCTTAACTTTTTAAAACCCTTAGGGGAATGTTTTATAGGATTCTGAAGTTTGTTTTGAGGTACTTTGTGTCACCCACCCCCACCCAAACACTGGGCGGTAGGGTCGTCCAAATTTTTAAAAGCAACCCTCTTCCTCGTGGCACCTCAAAAGAAAGGAAATTTCAACACAAATTCAACGACGCAAAGAAAATCTTTGATCTCGACTCATTTTTTAGTTATACTAATTTAGTATAAGTAAAAACAAGTAGAGATGAAATTGAAGATGACACAAAATTAGGTTTAAAATGCCACATTTCACATGCAATTTATTTTCAATGACAACATGTTCTCCAAAATACTCTGAGGGAAACATCACAACCCTCTAACATAATCCCATAGAGTAAAAAAAAATCACACACTGAAATTAAAACACAATAACTTATTACATAGCATATAAACCAATTTAGAACACAAACCTTAGCCAATACTAAAAATCATAACGACTTTTGTGTTTACCTGTGGCGAAACATTTCTTTAACGAGTCACTCAAATGCTGCTATTAATTGCAAATTACTTAGCCACCAGGATGAAAAGTTATCGCCCATTATTTCGTAAACACTAGTTAAGATCGTTCAATAAACCAATGGTTCTTGCAGTTTGTGAAACTTTATAGTAGATTTTATTAAACTTTCTCGATAGGTTATTGTTGAAATCAGCCACTGAAAGCAGTAAAGTTTACGACTTGAAGTAGGTTAATTGTTAGGCGTTGAAGTAGACATTGAGCTATTTCTGTAACGCATTGGATTTTAATGGCGCGAGGTATTTCATTGGTTAAGCATCGATTAATAGGTTTTTAGAAGGACAACTCAAGTGGGACTTGTTCGTCGTGTTTTACTCTCACCCAAGAAGCGTTGAGATTAGTTAAGTAGAGAACATATATTATTCAGATCATCTGTCAAAACTAAACAAGTGCCTGCCTACAGACATCAAGAAATACCTACTAAGTTAAATTTAGCATTTATTTGGATTTCTAAAATGTATGAATTGAATGGTAAAAGCAATAACTAAATCAAAAGAAGACATTGGATTAAATTGTGGAACAAGTCTGCGTATTGTGGCTTGAGCTTAAATAGGCCTATCCGTTTTATATTTTTATCTGGAAAGGAAAGGACAAACTTCATTTATGAGAAATATTTGGTTCTTCTGCCATACAAATTAGCTTAAGAACTAATTAATACATTACTAAACAATGATTGTTATATTCAGAAGGATTCAACATTTTACAGTACTTTGATTTTCTCTTTCTCCTATAGCGAACAACAATCTCGTACTTAATTTATTTATCAAAAGATTGTATATGTTTTTAGGTGTTCTCTCTGGTTGTATCTACGAATATTTTGCTACTTTCTACGCTGTATAGCAAACAAAATGAAAATATTGAATATATAATGTTAAATATTGAAATTTCGACATTTTCAAGCTCAATGTATAAAAAATGTCATCGTAAATATCCCTTAATACAGTTTCTCCAATTATCCTTTCAGTTCACACTGATTTGTCACCTTTAATGATTAATAAACAAATATTAACCAATGAATATATTGTGATTAAGACAATAATCATCGTATTGGGGAAATATTTGAAAAACATCTATGGAGTAATCCGTGTAACATCTATATATAGTTATGACATTTTTAAGTTATGACAGATACATCTATACAGTTTAACAGTGATTCGGATTGGAACTCGTTGACAAATCTCAGACAAACGAATTTTTTTAAGAGATACGGAAACAGTAAGATTTATAAGTGTGCATACAACTAACATATAATTTCACCAAAAAATCCCTCTCAATTCCCCAAATTCATCTCACCCCGCGTGATAATTCCTCCAATTAACTAATATACTAACCGGCGCGGCCACAATTCGATTACCGGTTTATAGCGGCCTGGTGTGAAGTGAGCTATAAATATCACTGAGTGCGCTTTGGTCTGTATCAAGTCTTGTCATATTTTTATTGGGGCTGAGCGCCGGGCCGCTGTTAACTCAATTTTGCACTTAACCGACGGTCGGCCGGGCGAGGGGCGGGGGGGGAGGGGAGGGCGCCCCAAGTGACATATCTGACAAAAAAGACCACTTGGGGTCGTAATAGTCAATTTCGAGCTGTGCCTAATAGATCAAGCGTATGAAATTTCTTCTGGTTGCCTAATGGATATAACTGATCTAACTTGATGGATAATGAAGGTTGATTATATGGATTTTGATTGACTTAAATGAGTTTTATTTGAGTGTGTCATTCAATTTTCACCAAAGATTCTTTAAAATGATTTTTCCACAAAAAAAGTTGAAAATAAAAGCAACCGATGCCTTGAACCTATTATAAAATGGCACATTATCGTACTTTTTTGCAAATACAAATAGCAAAGGAAATTTTGATGTTTAGTTTCTAAACAATTAGTATTCAATTAGTTGAATCTCGAATTTTGTTTAAGTACTTAAATATAAGTAGTTACTTTATATTTATGACTCTTTGAGCTAGGCTTTAAAATAGTGTTTAAAATGGTCCCACAAGAGAAAAGCGCAAGAGAAGAGGTAAAGACTGAAAAGCAACGTAAACATATTTAACCGTAAAACATAAATACAAATATAAGCGTAGAATAAAAAAATCTGTGTTTTTAAATATTAAATTAATATACAGTTAAGTCTTTTGAAACCTCCGAAATTAATACGTGACATAAACATAAACTTAATTGGCCCTCTTCAACTGGTTTTAATGAAATCAAGCATAATATCACAAACCAAATGATGCTGTAGATAAAAACGGTGTGCTGTATTGCAAACTTAATGGCATCAAAGATAAATAAACCTCATCTATCAAATAATCGAATTCACCAACACTCATCGGCAGCCAAAGATAAAAACGCATTTAAAAACAAGTCGAATCATAAACGAAACAAACTTACTCCGTGCAAAAACCTCCCAACAATGCCCAATTCCCCGAAATGGTTTTTCGGTGGCCGAAAACGCACCGTTGCATCAGATACAGACTCGCGCAAGGGTAATGGAGTTCGCGCATGCGCAGATGTTTGATTAGAGCACCGCGCAGGCGCAACGCGAGCGCAGTTTCCCAGCAATGTGTGCGATATATATCGCGTGCGCGCGCTCTGTTATTAATATATTATTAAATTATCGACAATTCGGATCATAAGAATAATATTAGTTTAGTGGAATCACGAGGAAGATTTCACGAGCTGCGGTCACGAGTGGAGAGCTGCTGGCCGAGAGGGGATTGTTGATGTGAAGTTGCTGGGTTTGACACGTTTTGGAAGAAAGCCGCCGGCCCGGTGAATGTGGGAGAGGTCAGGGAAGTACGGGAGGGTCTAGGGCCGTAATCAAGCTGAGAATTTAGAAAACTACCGATCCGAATAAAATTTGCAATTCGAAGGTAAATATTTTCAACGACAAGAAAAGTATCGATAAATGTCTTGATACTGCGTAGACTATGTATTGGATGTAATTCCTCGAAACCCAATCACACGAGCTTATTGAGGGCTGATGTAACGTTTGATCGCTCAAACTACTGAGTCTTTTGTATCCAATAGATAACGTGATATCTTTTGCAGTGGTGGTAGTGAAGTTATATCTCTATGTATAGTGTGGTAGTACCTCTTGTTTTAATAACTAGTCTTTGAACCACCTGGTTTACTTTTCCATTGATTATAATAATATATAGGTATACATTAATTGATATTTTTCTTAGATCGATGCAAAAGTAGCCTACTAGTGCTACGCCTGTTTTCTAATGTTTTAAATTAAGGCGTAACCTTTTAAAGGCCTCCAACACGATTTCCAGCCTAGCAATGGCCACCGGAATATTGGAGTGGCTACGAAACACACCGTCAGGTTTTCTACGCTAAGGAAATATATTGAGAATTTCCTAATTGGAGCGTGTTGAGCAACAAATCAGTAGTCAAGAAAAGTTACACCCACCGTTCCAGAGGCTCAAGGTAGAATATACTTCAAATAACCTCTATTTTGAGAGTCTGTTGATGGACTTACCTCGATAAAATCTTGGAAACACAGCCGTGAGATACTCGCAGTTGACGGGAGATGTCGCAGGGACGGACTCCGTTGTGAGCGAGCTCCACTATCCTCTGTCTGACGACGTCAGGGAGCGGTCGTCCGTTGACGAACACACCGCCGAGCTGGTTGACACCACCGTGACCTGCAACACGAGTCAGGGTTAGAGAGAGTAAGAGTACAGGGGATGGAATAGTCAGAGAGATAAAGGGGAGACCACGAAGAGGTTGAAGTAGTGAAGGATGCACGACATTGATGGGTGAAGAAGAGGGGATGACGACGATGGCAAGGAGTACTAGAGGAAGGTCTAGGAAAATGAAGAACCGGTACAGTAACACGCTGATAAGAAGGGCAAAATAAGGTGATATAACAAAGGAACAAATAGCGAAGAAAGAGAAAGTATTCATGTTTGCTAAAACAATTGAAAAGTGGACAAAACATAAGAAGCGCTGGTTATAAGGAGAAGGTGGAGAAAAAAGAAAACGTAGCCTACAAGTTCAAGCAAAGCGCTTAGCAATTTAGCTGATTAGTAGACAATTTTAACCTAGAAAACCAAAAGGAAAATGGAACACAAATCAAAAGACATGTAAACCAAGCTGGACCTTCATGTTATGTTCTTGATATACAAGAATAATGTATGATTCTATTATGTGGTTTAACACAGTTGATTAGTTTAAAAGATGTAACGATTAAAACTCAATATTTTAGTGACAAACATTAATTGACAAAGAAAGACGAATGTAGATTCATCATTAAAGTATAGATTTACCGTACATCAATTATCACGTTTCAACATTCACAAGGAAAAAATGCGCCACCGACGAAGATGTCGTGGTTAAAGGAAATGACGCATGTCGGAAGAACAGCTGACCACTGAAGACGTGGTTCGGTCACTTATGGCCCTGCACGGCCATTGTGTAGAACTGTCACATGACCTACTTCATTTTAATGACACTCCTTGAGCGTTCTTTTTCTCGAAAAAAAAGAAGATAAATACAAGAATAAATATCATTCAAATAGCAAATCCTGCTTTCAATGAAAAGCTACAGGTATTCAAGAAAGTATACGATGCGGTGGTAGTTTATAAACGGTCCAAATCACAGAATCGCCGAGAGCGAATAAATATAAATATCCACCATGAATGGGAGAATGTCCAAATAATGTCCTTAGGAATGTCTAATCCTTGAGAAAATCCTTCGGACAGTTATATTTTCCTTGAAAAGCTAAATCCACGATAATCTATGATGCACTAGTTCACAAAAAGTTCAAATCACATAACCACCAAACGAAAACAAAACAGAAGAGGCAACAAACAAACAGAAAAAGAAGAAAGATCGGTTCATCAGCTGAGAGCGTGTTGTGTAAATGTGGTGTCAAAGCTGGGCGAGGGAGTCACACGATACAACACTTGAATTCATTAGTCGGTGAGATAAGTGAGCGCGGGAATTGCAGAAACCGGCGAGAAGAGGCAATTAAACTGGATACTATGAAGAGTCGTGTCCGATGCATCTCAGCACATTAACAAACTCTGCTGAATAGTCAATTGAAGGCGACACCTAGTCCGCTACCAACTGTAGACCTATTTCATTTTACACCAGCAGGTTTCAAAAAAGGAATTTTGTTTTTGCAACTGAGCATCTTGGTTGATACTTGACAGATTCACTGCAATGGTCATAGTAAAACATGGATATTGAATTTTTCTAGCGTGCAGCAGTGCAGGAATGGTGATCTTAAATTTTTCTTCTTTTTTTCTTAAAGCTTACATATTTCTTCCATCGTGTATTCACGTGTGGAGTAGAAGACCTTCTTCAATTTTGGTGTTATCAGAAAGGCAATCAATTTACAAACAATCAACAAGAAATACTATATTACATTTTCATTACTGTATAGTATCAATTTAAGGGTTGCAACTTTACTCATATTGCATAACCAAGAAAACCCAAATACAACCATACGAAAACAATTAAACATCCACCTGGCGATAACAATCTAAAACACCCCAAACTAATAAACGGAACCAAACCGATGAAAACCGGGAGCTTTTACAACGTTTCACAAATGAAGAGGAAGGAACCGCCAATTTATCTTCGGGGCGTTAACGGCGGCAATTATCTCGGCAGCGGACAGATTCAATAATCCGACCACTTAATCAGCTGGTCCCTCCACAGAGAAAACAGCTGACCAACAAACCAAACAGCTGGTAAACAATAACAAACCGAGCACCTGTAATTATGCCATCATTGCACAATTCCAGGCGGCCATTTTGTGCGATTACATAGTCGGTGTCGGTGTGTCGCAATGCTTTCGCTACGCCCCCGGTTTTGCCCATTCTTCGGCCGGAGTATAAAGATCGACACCGAATGAAAATTGGGGAAAGAAACGCCGAGATATTTTGCCGGTAATTTCGGTCCGCGTGGGCGGTAGTAGCCTACTGGAGCAGAGTGGACAATGTAGACCGCTGGTATGAGAGGTCGGAGATTCGGTAACAGTTCAATGATGTTATGTTTTTTCATGTAATAAGGGAAATGGAGGCCCATCTGTGCTTGTTGGGAGGAAAACCTGGGACATTTTATAACGTACGTTATACAATGATATACCTAGCTACTAATGGTTGTAACCCTCTATTCATTTAAATAGCTTCACAGTATTAGTTTATTGCGTCAAAACGTAATTTTACTATGAGATTTGCATGTCTTATAAACTAATTGGGTAGAATTGCTTTTTCATAGAAAACTCAGGTCATATTTTGTTATAATAGTGGCTTGAAAAAATCACAGTGAAAATTGATCTTATACTACAGACAAATACACCAAGAAGGCTAAATATTACAACTAAACCACCAACTCTTTTCTTCAAAGGTCATATCTCAAACGTTTACCACTGGGAATAATGTTTCATTCATTAGCAATCCTACATTAAATTTCCAAGAATAAGCTTTGAAAACGTCACAGCTCCCAAAACAAAACAGTAATAACTCAAAAAAGCACAACCATAAAATAGTCACTCACAATAATAGCAGTGTCATCAGCGTATCTAAAGATTCAATGATCTACACTGTACAGTATATCTCCGGCCGTTAGACAAAGTGAAGTATCATTGGTTGATACAAAGGGCTGTATTCTGCACCCTCGGGACCTGGTGGAGGGAGGGGGTGAAGGGGGTTGGGGTACCAGACATTATATCCGATTGTGTTCAAGCACTCAACATATTGTTATACTCTTGACTCCCTCTACAGGCGGTGCGCTTTGGGAACAACTTCCCTTGGTGGGGTTGTAGGGTGAGTGGTGTGTTTTGGTGGGTCTGTTGATGTTTTGACTGAGGTTAGAGTGGTTTGTATAGTGAATAAATATTATGCGTTTAAAACTTTAAATTGCAGTAAACAATGACGAGTAAATATCGATGTGAGTATAAGAATATTACGTGTGCGAAATGGTAGGAAACCATGACAAATGTTTACTGAAATCAAAGCTCGATAAGCGCTAAAAACAAATTGGCACTTTTGAATTCTCAATGTTATAATTTTTTGTTATTTTTGCTATGACTTCAACATCCAGCCACTTCCTCAGATACGTTACGTGTACGTTGGATCATATAGTTTTGTGAAAGGCCACATCCTGATTAGGTTGTCTACGTTCAGAGCAAAAGACAGCTAGCTATTCTTGCATATATCATTTATGTGCAAATAATGTATTTTCAAACTAATATCACCTTTACTCGCGCAGAACAGAACAATTTGGTGAATTTGATTTTTGAGTTTTGTATGAACATTTCATGATGGAAAAAATAAAACGGCGATTAAATATTATTTGTCAATTGGAAATCTTACAAGCTACACCAACATATTGATTATATTGGTGTTACAACACGAGTTTCCTTTCAAACAAACTATTTGAAGCAAAAAACCACAGCTAGTTGATGACATTTTCATTTCTTCTCCCAGCATTAAAACCCATCCCCAGATAATAAACTTTATTGTCTCCTGAAAAATCCTCTTGTGTACGACTGAACCATGAATGGCCGGGAACATGTGCATGCCGCATGAATCAGCTGCGGTAGAGTAACCGCGCCGCAGTGCGGCAGCGTGAGCCGCATGACGCGGCAGGCGGTCGCAGGTCGCACCGTGGCGGCGTGAAGACGTGATTCTTCACGCTCTAGCCCGGATGTGAATGGGCAAATGGATTGTGCAGACAATGATTTCGACTCTAGCCTCAGCTTCTATAGCGAGGACAGTCATTCTTGGCTTATCGTAATGTGTCGTTGGTATTGAGCCCCAATATGTGTTTCAAATTTAAGATAAACGTTTTTCTGATTCTGATGGACCTTTGCGACATTTCCCGTCGAAACGCCTCTTAAGTTTCGAGCCCGGTTTGGTTGTTGTTCGTCCGTTGATTCTTAGGTGATTCTTAAGGCCACCACCCATCCCGATCCGCTACAAGTACCTCTCTCCCGGTCCTTCTCAGTAGTTCGCCTCCATGTATTTTTTGGTCAATTACGCTTCCTACTTCGTTGCGGAATCTACTCAAGTGCCTGTCTTGCTATACAACGTTGAGGTCTTCTTAATATGTGGAAATTTACCTCGTTATACGCTTTTTGATGGGCTCTTGCTCTGTAAGCATCCATAGGTCATCATTTCTTATCGTGTTTGGCCACCAGATCCTTAATATGTATAGCCCGGTTTTTACCAATGCGCCCCAATGCATCTCACTAACCACCTATAATTAATGTAATACCAGTGCACTCTCAAAATAACCCTAAACTCTGTAACTGAACCGCGAAGCAAAAACCGCCCCAGTCGGTACTGTAATTACACTTTATAGATATTCTCGTTAAGCCACCCAATCGCAATAACAATCACAATACTTTTGCGAAATTAAGCCATTAAGAAAAAGGCAATTGCAAAACCGAACGCAGCATTTTGCGAAATTGTCAACAAGATGAAGCAATTACCCGAGGCAGTTAGCAGTTAGTCTAGGCTCATAGTTAGCCCGGAGGCTAAAGTATCGACGATGACGTCATCAAGACGTCACACGCGGCTGGGCCGCACGCGGCAGACGACGGAAATGATACGTCTCCGCCGGTGGGCGGGTTCGGCAGCGTTTTTTCCACCCTGAAACTGCCTAATGGTCCTCGAGGGGTTGTCGAAGATGGAATTAGTTTTATCGCCATTGAAGCCTACGGTCTGCGAGTTCTGTTTTTGCAACTGCACATTAATCGACGCACTAGACGCTGACTGAGGTGTTATTATGGGGTTTATCGTCTATTTGTGGTAGGTAAGGAACGGTGGTCTGCGTTTTTCTGGTTGTTTGCTGATATTTGTGTTTTTTGGGTGGTTTTGTGGAATTTTATGGTATTTGGATTTGAACAATGCAGCGTCGTTTGTAGCAACGAAATGGTGGCTGAAACAAGGGTCTTGTTTCATGAATAAATATTTTATTGCATGCAATGTGTTGCAGTTTTCAAACAATTTGATAGCTAAAATCTTCCAGTCGATTTAACACCGCGATCACATTTCTGAGGAAATTATTTATTTTTGTATAGGTTTTGACAGGTAATGGCGATTGAAGATTTGAAGACCACATTTTAAAAATTAATTTCAGAGTAATCCTTTTTATTAGTTGAATAATTATTGTACGGTATCAAACTTCGACTTATTTGTAATTCATTGCAGTTGGTGAATATAAGCTCAAGTTGATCTTAAACTTAAACTATAACCAGACCCACTTCTGAACTTAAAAATGAAACTAATTTAAGTTTTGATGTGACTTAATCTACTCGTAGGCTACTTTTGAAAATAAGATAGGCTAAGTAAATACTGTCAACGATACTATGTAAAAACACATTGGTTATTAATCGTCTCAAATTACACAGTAAGAAAAAACATAACAGGTGTTTCATCATGAAGTTCAACGATATTTATCAAATAACGCAGATGACTTCCAAGTGAACCAACCATTGCTTCATAATTGTCTGTTTACTTCTGAAGTTTTCGGACGATTAAAATGGAGACGCTGCATTACCACGACATCAATTAAGTTGTTGGAATAAATGTCAAAAATAGTTCTTATTCTTTTGAGAAATCCTTCAACCAATTAAAAGTACAGTAGTGGCTGTTGATAGAGCGGTCAAAAATGACAAACGAAGCGCGAAAACAATCCACAGCTTGTTGGGTGATTTTCCGTTTCCTGAAAGTGAGAAAGGGGAAGATTTGAACCAATTAAAAGCGGAGGTGTGACTTGTGTATGACAGATGTAGCGTCACTGCCACCTAGACTTCGTCGCCGCTCAAGGCCCGCTTTGTGCCACAGCCACCTAACCTGCGGCGACTAATTGGCGCGCATTCACAGCTAAATCACAGCTGATACCATCTAACAGCTGTTCTGTCGCTCACACTACACCACAGATAATCGCGTTTAATTAGTTACTAAATGGCCTCATGTTGGTTGTTTTTGTATCACGTTTTCTGTTTGGTAAACAACGATCGGTTCAGTTTGTATTGGATGGGATTTGTGGGTATAGACATTGACTTTGCATGCAGTCAGTGCAAAGTCAGTATAGAGTTGTGAAAATCCGAAAAAGGGAGAAAAACAAAAGGAACTTTTAAATATTCAAACAAAGCTCAATAAATTGTTGATATGAACCTGAAGAACGAAGTCCCTAAGAACTTTTGGGCGGCTTAGTTGGACACTTTGGATACCTTTGTACTTAAGGTACCAAATGTTAGTCTATTGTTCAAAGGAACACAGATGTTTTAGACAAAAAACAATATACTCTCCAACAAAAAGCAAAAATATCTTTGACCACAAACAACACAGTGAGACGTTAGCATTGCTACATAATTATTGGGAGAACCAACACTTAAAGTAAACGTTTAGTTTGTAAATAAAATTGTAAATATTTCTATAAACAATCTGTTGATGTAACCTCAAAAGCTGTAAAACAATGACCAGAATGGGGAAGTTATTCGGTTAAATTTGAAAACGATAAACCTGCTTATACTTATATCTTTTTCTTTTCAGCCTTTCAAAACACAGTGGTTTTGGTTTAGGTTATCCCCACCTGCCCTGCCCCAGCCGGGGCCTAAGCCACTTGACAGCATGTAAGCCGCCACAAGCAGGACCCAGGGCTAAGCCTCTTACACCCCTCACCCCTTGTATGTACCGGGTGTTTATCTGTTATCAAGGACCTCTCTTTTAATCAGCCCCTTCCCCTACCCCACGGACAACGCGTTATCTGTCCCGAGCGGCTCTAGTAATTGATTGTTGTCTAATCGACAGCCCTCTCCGGACCCTGGACTCCAGGGACTCCTCCAGCCCGGGCTCCCGAGGGATCTACGGGAGCTGTGATTATTTGTAGTGACATCGGCGACATGCATTATGCAACGGTTTGTCTAGGAGCTGGTGCGTGTGAGATGGGATGGAAGGAGCAGGAGGGAGCAGATGGAGTGGACCATGAGGTGAGTTGAGCGAGGAGTGGACGAATTGGAAGAGTGGAAGTAGTGGTGATCAAGTAGGAGTGACATAACATTCGATAGTTGGAATTAAAAGTATTTCGCGTTACCAGAACAGAATTCTAGCTTAACTATGATTTATTGTATGTCATACACGTACTGGTTTTGTATGGTTTGGCTTTAGACTAACTTTAAAAGACTCAATTTCTCTGAAGATTATGGACACACAAGATTGTTTCAATTACTTGTTATTTTTATCAATTTTCCATAGGGAATAGAGTTATTCATTTTTACCGCAATAGAAAGAGATAGAACAAAACGTAAAACAGTTTTGAGATTCTCAAATCTATATCGATTTCAATTAAACTTGGTACACATATTGAGTGCGGTGACATAATTTTTTAGACCAAGTTTCATTGAAATAAGAAATTCGTTGGGGTTTACGTCAGTGTTTGTGGGTACTTATCGGTTATGTTAATTAATTTACTTGAAAATTATAGTCCAACAACATTTACATTATACTTATCCTGATTCAACATAATCCTTATTGTTTTTTGAACATAATTTATATAGTGTAAAAAAGAACATCTTAGCTTAATATAAAGTGTGACAGATCTCTGACAAAAGAGCAAAGAGACTGCAAGCAAAATTAACTTCTTCTTTATGAAACTTTTGGAGTTTTATTTAAAAGTAGTATAAAAATTACAACTACAAACATTGGTCATCATGAATAATATTTACACATATCTTCAAGAGCTGGATCTTATTAGATTCTTTATAATTTTAAAATATCAAACTGTCTAATAGTAATGGTTTAATCCTGAGGCCTTTCAAATGCATGGCATTCATCATCAGAGACACTCAGCAACTGAAGGAAACCATGATTTTAAAATTAATTAACACATGTTATGAACTATAAAATGATTAAAATTAAATAAAAGAATAATATTATTTGTTGTAAACAAATTTTTTTACTATTAGACAGTTTGATATTTTAAAATTATTATGAATAATATTATTCTTATTTGTATATTTATAGCAAATTACAAACACCGTTCATGAAAAATCAAATATACCTAAATTCAATGAGATAAAATCAAACTAACTCATTCTAACGCTGAAGTAACGAAAACCACTTTATTTAACTCCACACCTCAAATTTTCATAGCGCACCTCAAACACCTCAAAAATACCAAAACCCCACTCGAGTACGCCGAACACTTTGAAAGCCCGCAGCGCGGCCCCTGATGAGCTTTAGATAGTACAAGGTGTCATAACGCTCTCCCGCCGCCGCTATCTCGGCCCAACATCTCACATCTGTTGTGGGCTACTGCTTCCCGCCAGCCTGACAATTAGTCAACAGCTGATATATCTCAGCTGATATATGCAATCAGCTGATCTCGCATCGCCCTTTCACACTTTTACTTTACGCCACCGGCCAATATGCGTAT